>OX387241.1:195607681-196857681 GCA_947561735.1 Cenchrus americanus
GGTTCATCTTTTTCAAAAATTTCAGCAAGCACCTTGGGCTTGATTTTGTCATTTTTCTCCTCTCGACAACATCTTTGCCAATCTCGTATTGTTCTTTGTCCATTGCTTATCCTTTGTAAGATTTGTGCGGCTTCACTAATTGTTTTATCCATTATATCACCGCCTGCACACATGCTTACAAAACGAGACGAGTTAGGGGTTAGTGAAAAATAAAAGGTATGCAACATCAAGTCACCGGAAAATCCCAAGTTCGGGCCTCGCTCATGTAGTTCATTAAAACGGTCTCATGCTTCATCAATTCCTTCATCCTCTCCTTGCTTGAAAGTGAGCACTTGCCTCCTTAAGTCTTGGACCTTGCTTATGGGAAAGAACTTCAAAAGAAATTTCTTCACTAGCTCATCCCAATTTCCTTTTGCTTCAACGGACGCAAGTGTGTACCATCTTCGCGCTTCATCTTCGAGAGAGAACGGAAAAAGATTCCACTTGAACCAAGCGGCCGGAACTCCTTTTTGTTGCACCGTGTTGCATAACATCGTGAATTCCTTAATGTGTCTATATGGGTTGTCATCCTCCAATCCTCTAAATGGTTTTGTCGCCACTAACTTGATGATTCCGGGCTTCACTTCATAGTGGGTTGTAGCAAACGTCAAATCTGATTTTTGCATCTCAATGTCTTCCATTGACGGCATTGCTAGCTCCCTTAGCGACATCTCTTCGTCTTCCAATGGTGAGGTGAACAAATCCATCTAGGCACAAGAAAAGTAGAAAGAAAAACAAAAAAGATTTTTTTTTCTTTTTTTAGAAAATAAGGGTTAGGTGTTAGTAATCAACAAAATTAATACTAGATTAAACGTAGCAACCGGCTTGCTCCCCGGCAACGGCGCCAGAAAAAGGGGCTTGTTGACGGATAAAACTCGTATCCACCTACGATCCGCAAGCGTACGGACCTACACCTTTTTCACCACGGGATTCCCAAGGTTCTTGTCAATCCGCGGAGCAAGGGGATTACTAGCGCTTAACCAAGTACTAATCTAGTTGAATGGAAAACCTTTGAAAGAGAGTATTAATCCTAAGGTAAAGACAATCTAACCTAAGTTACTCTAAGTTAAGTTGATCAAACAAATCTAGGGTTAAACTAAATGGTAAAGGGTGAACACAAGAGAGTGATTAAGAAAGATAAGCGTTCCCTCCCTAGGATCTAGGATAACATGGTATGCATCTACTACACGAAAACGGTAAACCAATCTACGGGGGTTGTGACCACGGTTTCGCCCTTTCCCTTCTCTCGTACTCGTCACTACGCGAAGGTATTCGTGACTAGACCTATGATGGACACGGTATGTTGATGGAATCTATGGGAGTAGCGGATATCATACGCTCGAAAAACATGGTAGCCAACCTTAATCATCAAAGCATCATCAACATGAAAACAATAGATTGAAACCACAAATCGAGTAGCGATCACATAGCATGTATCCATCTAATCCTAGGGATGAACGGAGACATTACCCCATCATCTTACACGGATTGAAGCACATAGGGGTGATGGAGACTCGGAGAACGTCGTCGATGAAGATGGCGGCGATGGAGCTTGGGAACACCCCTAGGCCGGCGGCTTGGAGTCCTCCTCTTGCTTCCTTCTCTCCGCCGGCGTTGATCCTTGCGACGAGCTCATCTAACTCTCTCCCTCATCTTGCGGCGGCGGTTTTCGGTGATTAGCGTCGGTAGGATGATTTGTTCGATGTGGCGGCCGACGGCGGCGGAGGGAACAAATAGATGAACATCTAGGGCAAAGGGGGGACCGAACCGACCCGGAGTGGGGGGCTGGGCCGGTCGGCCCGGGCCGGCCGGCCCGAGCCCACTTCGGCCGGTTCGGCCCCGGTTTCCTCCCCGGTTGCTTCTCACGTGATCCCTTATTCGTGTGCACTTGCATGTGGGCCTTTGACGTCGTTTCCTTCACGGTTAAGGCTTGAATCCTTGCTATGCAAGCTTCGCTGTTTTCTGGTTGAGTCCCTGAAGACTTGCACGTTGACGCTTCGGTCCTTGGGTCATTTGGAGTCATGTTCATCACGTGTCTTGACTCTTGTCGGGCTTCATGATCTTCTTCCAAAGTGCTTGGTGAACTTATCCCGAAAGGCTCCTCTTTAGCGTAGATTTCCTGCGTAAACAACAAACTCCAAAATCGACACGCAAGTGTGAACTTGTTATATCATTAGTGTGCCTAGTGGCTGGTTAGTTGCAAATCATAATCGAAACCAATGTATAACAAGTAATCTAGGTTGACGGAAATTCACCGTCAACAACGAGTAGTCGCGCCGCGAGACACGGTGGCCGGACACACGACCGACGAGAAGTCGAGCGGCGAGACAAGTGTGTGAGGTAGAGCCCGTGCAACCGGGAGACGAGTAGTCACGGCACACAGCATAGTTGATGTAGCACCCGTGCGACCGGGAGATGAGTAGTCGCGGCGCACGGTGTTGTTCAAGTAGAGTCGATGCGACCGAGAGACAAGTACTCGCGACGCACGGAGTAGTTGACGAAGAGCCGCCGTGTATGGCGGCAACGTAGCCGTACTCGCGTACATCTCCGGTGTGGGCCAAGCGAAGGTCTTGAAACTAGGCGATAGCCTTTTGTGTGTGTCAAGCAAATAATCTTGAAGTCTTGTGGGAGCTTTGCGTGTGCGTGTAGCACAATTGGCAAATTAATTTTTAGCTAGCCGGAACTGCCGGTTGCCTCCATGTCTTCGGTAGTCGATCACGGCAAATTGATTTTTGCCGCCGTACATATTTCGAAGAGTCCAATACTCTTTTTTTATGAACCTGTGCGGGTGATGCTTGCCCGGAGAAATTGCTTGCGATCGTAGACAAACTCTCGCTTAGGACTCGGAGTCGGCACGGTCACACGCGTCTTGGACTTGGACTTCGAGTCGGGGACAGACAACGTCAACTAATTCAGCACCAAATTGATGGAGTCCGAGACAGCGAATTCTCTTGGCGTATGAATTGAATCCGAAAAAATATTCGACCGACGAGACAGCACACAGCAGCCTGGTGGAAAAAATCTTTGACCCTTCTGTAACTGCCAACTCGGCGACTTGCTCGTCGAGTAGATTGATCTGATTCCGTCTTGACGGAAATACGACGACTTGCTTTGAATTGGAACTCGACCACTTGCTTGTCATGGAGTAGATTGATTTTGCTTGATGAAGGTCCTCCGAATTCGCCGGTGGTGATGATCGCCCCTACCCGGCGCGCCAGCTGTCGGTGTTTTAGACCGACAGACCTACCAAGGGGGTACCTGAGGTAGTAGATTGTGTGGTGAGGATCGTGATCGGGAGACTGAGAACTCGAAGGTATGCGCAAGGGCACGAGACACAAGATTTATATAGGTTCGGGTTGCCAAGGTGGCGAACCCTACGTCTTGTTTGGGGATCAAGTATGGCGCCCTGCGCTTGGTGTTGGTTGAGATCAGGTGCCCGGCTAGGTACCCGACCCTCCTTTATATAGTCCAGGGGGCGGGTTCCTAGTCAGTTACAAGGCAGGAGTCCTGGTAGGATTACACGGTACAAGTCCTAGTAGGATTACAGGGGAATTCTAGTAGGAGTCTGTCTTCTTCCTTCCTTGCATGAGTACCGGGGAGTATGCCCGACACACCGCATCCTTGGGATAGCCCCCGAGGTGATGAAGTAGGCTCGTGGTGACTTGATTGATATACCCCAAGAGTAGTCAGCAGAGTGTAGCTCCCGTGAAAACCCGCCAAGAAGCGTACACAAATGAGTAGTCGGCAAGTAGTCCTACATGATGAGGAGAATAAGTCAAGAAAAGAAAACAGTAATCATTTAAATAAATGACTTAGTTGTTGCTGCTGCTGGCAGACTGTTGATGAAGCCGTGGCGGTCGGCGATGGAGCCACGACGGTTGTTCTGTTGAAGTTGACTAGTCGAGTTGATTCCGACCGGTTGTTGGGGGCGTGATCGCCGTTCTCGACTAGTTTGGAAAACTAGTCGAGATGAATGGTCGACGCGATATGATCGGAAGACGACGCCGTGGCGGCGCGCGCCGTACTTGAAGTAGAGCCACCGTTGCCGCGAGACAAGTAGTCGCGACGCACGACGTGGCCGAAGTAGAGCCGGTGTGGCCGCAAGACGAAGCCGTGGCACACGGAGTAGTCGACGACGAGCGGCATGAGGAGCCGCACGACGTGCCGAGGCACCCGGACGCGCAACGTAGGTGAAGTAGTCGACGACGAGCCGCATGACGAGCCGCGCGACGTGCCAAGGCACCGGAGGTGCAACGTAGGTGAAGTAGTCGACGACGAGTCTCGTGACGAGCCGCGCGACGTGCCGAGGCACCCGGTCGCGCGGTGTAGGCGAAGTAGTCGGCGACGAGTGGCGCCACGAGCCGCGTGACGAGCCGTGCGACATCCCGAGGCACCTAGATGCGCGGCATAGTCGAAGTAGTCGACTACGAGCCGAGTGACGCGCCGCGCGACGTGCCGAGGCACCGGGACGCGCGGCGGAGGCGAAGTAGTCGACGACGAGCCGAGGGACGTGCCAAGGCACCCGGACGCGCAACATGGGAGAAGTAGCCGATGACGAGCCGCGTGACGAGCCGCGCGACGTGCCGAGGCACCCGGACGCGCGGCGTAGGCGAAGTAGTCAACAACGAGCTCGCGTGAGATGAAGTAGTCGGCAATGAGTTGAGGACCATGTGTGGTTCGAGGACCGGTGGATGGTCGCTTCCTTGTGTGATGAGTGATTGACAATGTTGTGTGGACCGATTCTTGGCTAAGTATTGCGAGGTGCGAGGTTGCGGCTTGACTCGTGTTGGTGCGGGTGAAGAACAAGCGCGAATGGTCGTTGCGGTGAGGCCTCCAGGTGTGGAGAAGACAAGTAGGCTTCGTTCGAGGGACCCGGTGGCCAGTGGGGTTAAGTGCGGGCCGCATGGTGGCATGAACAGCAAGATGCAGTCGTGGACGGTTTCTTGGTAGAGCCTCAAAACCAAGGTCGAGCCGGGACTACGTGGGAGCCGAGTCATCAGTGGAGATTGGCGGAGGTTGCACCGAGTTCGCGGGGTTTGCAGTGGTTCACCAGAAAACCACTGGGTTACTCGGTTGAGCCACAAAACCGAGGCCGAAAACTTGACGAGGAGGTGTGGCCACCGGGCCGGTTCAACCGCCCGGGAGGGGCGGTCGGGGATCTTTTCCTCTAGGGTAGGCTGAACACTCAGCTGGCGGACGTAGCCTTGGGGAACAATGTGTACGTTGAGCCGTGCCATCTCCTCTTGCAACTGGGCACTCTTGGGTGCTGCCTTCTCGTAGGTTTTCCGGCTTAGCGCATCTGCTACCACATTGGCCTTCCCCGGGTGGTAGTGAATCTCTAGGTTATAGTCCTTGACTAGCTCTAGCCATCTTCTCTCGCCTTAGGTTCGGGTCGGGCCGGGTGAAGATGTACTTTAGACTCCCGTGGTCCGTGTAGATTTCACACTTGTTCCCGATTAGATTGCCGGGCCGGTGTAACCGCCTTGGGGGGCGGTCGACCGCCCTAGCCGCGAGCGCCGAGATGCTTCGAAGTAGAGGACACGAGTCGGGATCGCAAGGCTTGCGTCGAGGCTAAGCGAGGTTGCGGTCGACGGGCATCCACCCGATGACGAAATTCCGAAGACTTCCAAATCCGCCCTTGAGGGGCTTGTATCCCTAGTTATTAGGTGAGCGTAGTTTAGTCTTTTGGGTGCCTCCATATATACTCATTGAGTGGATGGATGGCAGCCAACTCTTGGAACCCTAGCTCATTTGTTTTTCCATTTTCGTTCTCCTTTTTCCCTAGTTTTTCCTAGGACTAGCTTGAGAGCTTCATGTGAGATTTAGAGAGAGGGATGGATGTTTGGGTGCCAAGCTAGACCTTGTACGAACCTTCATGGTATGTATAGATGGTTCGGCGTTGTTCCTCAAGGTGGTTTTCCCGTCCTTCTTTGTGTTGATTTTCGGAGCTCTTTGTTGGCGGTGTTTTGAGGACGATTTCTTGGGGTCTCTGGTGGGTGTCACGTATGAGGATCTTGTGCCCTTTGGCTGGTGACTTTGCCCCCAAATCTCCCTTGAATCGGACTTGATTTGGTGGTTTTTCGAGTTGGGCGAGTTCTTGACCTAGAGAAGCGATTTCTTCGATTCCTCTTGATTGTGAGCGTTTCGGGTCGATTCCTTTGAGGTAGAGGTTGCCCGGAAGGTAACCCGGCTAATCCCGAAGTTTCGCCGCAATCCGTGGAGTGATTCGGGAGATCGGGCGCGAGGAAGTTAGGGTTTGACCCGCGGGCTGTTTTTCCGGGGAGAGGCGGTCTAACCTCCCGGAGGGGGCGGTCTAAGCGCCCGGGCTTTCCGAGGTCAAAGTTTTGTTTCGCCGGATTTTCCTCTCGTGAGTTTGTTCGCCTTGATCGGAGGAGCGTCCGGGTGAAATTTCGGGTCGTTCTCGTGCCGTTTGCTAGGTGTTCTTGGTTGGAGTTCATTGCGTTGGGTACAGGAGGTTAGACCGCCCCTGGTAGCCGGTCTAACCGCCCCTAGGCCCCTGGGTGGAGTTTTGGTTTTCGCCAAGATTTTCTGGTAGCTAGCATGGCCCTGACCAGAGATCTCTATTGGTGAAACCGTGGTGCGTTTTGGTGCTCGGAAGAGGTGTTTCGGAGGATTTCTTGGTTGCCTGGTGGAGGCGGTCTAACCGCCCCCTATACCCGGTCTAACCGCCCCCTCTGGACAACCGGCTTTCGAGTTGTTTACGGCTGTCGTGGGTGCGTGTGTGTTGAGGTTGCTGGTAGTGTTTGTTCTTAGGACCAGTAGCACTCCAGTGGCTATGTGGTTTTGGCAAACGCAAGGTAGAAGTGCGGAGCGTGTGATTTTGGGGGTCCGACCGAGCGAGCTCATCTTGTCGGAGTTTCAATCTCCTTCGAGAAGAATTTTTATCGGCTCCCATTCACTCCCCCCTCTCTGTTCGCCTAATCGGTCCTTCAAGTGGTATCGAGCCGGTTCGGGTCTTTGTTGACTCTAACCGGTCTAAGATCCAAGGTTGGCGTACCGGGAGAACGGGGTTCGGGTCCTCCACACATCGATGGCAAGAAACACCGGATGTGGAGTAAGCGGATGGGTGCGTTCCTCCGCGGAAAGGGTCGGATCCTTTGGGATGTCATGGTGGACACGAGGCTATGTCCGGCCGATGGACTTCCTCGCTCCGGGATCGAGGGACGGATTCGACGTCAACAATAAGGCGGTCAACTACTTGTTTCGTGCTTTGTGTCAGCCTGAGTTCGATCGGGTGCACACCGAGCACTTAGCTTGTAGAATTTGGACGGTGCTGAAGGAGGCTCATGTTGGGAATGCCCGGGTTCGGGGCACAAATGTATGCGACCTACCGAAGAGAGTACGAGAACTTCACTCATCTCCCCGGTGAGTCCATCGATGCCTTGTTTCGAGAGGTTCAAGGTGGTTGTGAACAACATGAGGGCAAATGTGGACATGCTCCCGTACGATGATCATGATAGAGCTGTCAAGCTCTTACACTCTTTGGATCGTACAATATGGGGGCGGAAAGTTCGAGGCCATTGTGGAGTCGGAGAAGTATGACACTCTGACGGTGAACGAGCTATTCTTGAAGCTCAAGTCAGCTGAGGTGGATAGGGGCATGACTGCCAAGCTCGAGGGTCCGACTGATTCCCATAGTCTCGCCCTCGTTGGTGGTTCGAAAGAAAAGGCTAACACTAACCCATCCACCAGGATGTTCTCTTTGTCCTCTTTGATGTCTATGCCAGATGAGGAGTTCGATGTGCCTGGAGAGGATGAGCTGGCGCTCCTGACGAGGCGGTTCGAGAGGCCGCACGAGGACCGAGTGAACATGAGGAGGAACACGAGGACATGCTTCCAGTGCGGCAAGCCGGGACACTTCGTCGCCGACCGCCCGGAGAATGTCGAGAATAAGGACGGCTACAAGAACAAGTCGAGGAACGATGGCAAGTACCGGTCGAGGCGCGACCACAAGAGCAAATACAAGAACAAGCACAAGGACGAGCGACGATCGAGGAAGAAGGAGAGCCGAGGCAAGGCCCGAGCGATGGTTGGTGCGAGCGACGTCGACTCCAGTTCCGTGTACTCCACCTCGAGCTCAAGTAGCAGTGAAGACGAAGGTGATCGTCGCAAGGGCAAGAAGGCGTCCAAGAACCTGAGTGGGCTGAGCTGCTTCGCTAGAGACGGCTTCTGCACCATGGCGCTGAGCTCCGGCAGCAAGAAGAGCACACAGAGCGACTCGGACTCTGAGTCCGACGACGAGGTGCGTGATGAGCTTCCCTTCTTGCGCCAGGAGAATGAACGGCTCGGTACTTTGCTTGATAATCGTGATGACATGCTTAGAGAGGCAAAGAAAATGAGAAAAGAGCTTAGGGCTTCACTCAAGGATGATAGGACTAGAGTGGCCGAGCTAGAAACACGAGTTCTTGATAGCAAGCTTGAGATTGATTCCCTTAAGGCTAGTCCTATTCTTTCGATGAGGTTGATTGTCTTGATTGCTCCATCTTTCTTGCGATCTTGCTTTGGTCAAGGAAAAGCATGCCTCCAAGTGTGAGGAACTAGATGTGCTTAGGGTTGAAGTGGATGAGCTTAAATCCAGATCCGCTTTGCTAGGTGCTTGCACTTCTTGCCCCGTTTTGCATGCTAAACTTTATGAGATGCATGCTTACACTAGTTCTCTTGAGGCTAAATTGAAGGAACCCATGCCTACATCATGCTCTACCTGTGAAATGCATGCTTTGAAAAATTTGGAACTTGCATATTATGTTGATCGTTTGCGGGATGAGAATGATGAGCTGAGAAAGTTGATGGGTTGGTTGTCTGGTCATGAGCCTCAGTTGAGGATGATGATCGAGGCATTTAAGAGGCGAGGATGGTGAGGGACTTGGGGCAAACAAGGTTGGTGAGGGAAGTGGAGAGAATATCCTAGAGCCACCAAAAACCCTCCACATGAATGATTTTCCCCCAAAACCTAACCATCTTAGGAACGGACTAGACACAACCCTAGCTCCACTCGTGTTTCCTACACCCACAAATGATCTCCAAAAGCCTATGAAGTTTGTGAGCACTTCCGGAAAGTGTTCTTTGGGAAAGAGAGTGAGAAGGCTAGTGAGGAGAAATCGGTGAAGAGGTTGAGTGGAGAGAAACCAAGTGAGCAGCCCCAATCCAAGCCTAAACCTAAACTTGTGAGGTTCCATTGTGGCTATTGTGGCAAAGAGGGTCACAAGGATGAGTTTTTCTTCAAGAGGAAGCGGGAAGAGAGGATGGAAAAGGAGTGGGCGAACAAGGATAGGTACAACCCTTCCCATGGTGTACCTAAGCCTCGTATGCCACCGCCGGGGGTAAAGCCGTGGTGAGAAGTGTTCCGGCATGGGGAGACGCGAGTTCCCACAGCCGAGGAGGTGTTCTGGAGAGGGCGGTCGGGACCGGCCCGGCTAGGCGGTCGGACCGGCCCCCGCCCGCAGGGGGCGGTTAGATCGGCCCGGCCGGGCGGTTCAACCGCCCCCCTAGATTTACGGGCGGAGTGGTTTTCAAGGTGGTGAGTCGAGAGGTTTCGGTTCTGGAGATAGTGGTGCTGGTGGTTGGTCCGGGAGAGTCGGTAGGTGGTCGGTTGCTAGGCGTTCTCCCCCTCGAGTTCACTACGGGGATGGGAGGAGTCGTAGCTTTGAGAAGGAGAGGAGGGACGGTCCACGAGCCTTCTTTCGTGGTTTTGGTCCTCCTCCGGTGCGGCGAGGGTTGGTTTCCTCGGAGTGGTTACCGAGGTGGTGTTCGTGGTGGTAGTTTTGGTAGAAAAGATGGTTTTGTGTGTGCTAACCCCACTTTCGAGCAAATGGCTCGCACTCGGTTTTACTCTTTTGGTACTAACCCTAGTCTGAGTCGTTTGTTTGCTCACGTGCTCATTTTTGAATTTCGGGTGGGAGACTTGAAAAACATTTGGTCGATTGACTCCGGTTGCTCGAGGCATATGACCGGAGACGAGGGGTGGTTCTCAAGTCTCGTCCCGGTGGTGACGAAGAGGTACATCACTTTTGGGGACAATGGGCATGGGCGTGTGCTTTCAAAAGGTGAGATTAAAGTGAGTGACAAGATCACTGCGAGGCGTGTTGCTCTTGTTCAATCGGCGGGGTACAATCTACTTTCGGTGTCTCGGTTGTTGGATGAGGGTTTTGAGGTGTTGTTTCGGCCGGGGTGGTTCTCGGATTTTGGACTCTCGAGGGGACCTTGTGTGTATGATCGTTCCCAAGGGTCCGGTGTTTCGTGCCGATGTTTCTCGGTCTTCGGGTGTGGAGCGTTGTTTCTTGGCTAGTTCTTCGAGTGAGTTGTGGAAGTGGCATAGGAAGTTGGGTCACTTGAGCTTTGACCTTTTGTCGCGCTTGAGTAAACTCAATTTGGTCCGAGGATTGCCACGGTTGAGGCTTGAGAAAGAGTTGGTTTGTGCGCCGTGTAGGTATGCCAAGATGGTAGCCTCTTCTCACCCGCCTCTCACCGATGTGATGACTGAGCGTCCATGCGAGCTGCTCCATATGGACCTTGTTGGCCCAGCTCGTGTGCGATCCACGGGTGGGAAGTGGTATGTCCTTGTTGTGGTGGATGACTACTCTCGGTATGCGTGGGTGTTCTTTCTCGAGGATAAGGGGGAGATGTTTGGTTTTGTTCGAGATCTAGTCTTGAGGTTGAGGAACGAGAGGCACGGAGATGCCATACGAGCTATCCGCAGTGATAATGGCTCGGAATTCAGAAACTCTCGTTTTGAAACCTTTTGCCATGACTTGGGTCTTGAGCACCAGTTTTCGAGTCCGTATACGCCTCCCCAGAATGGTGTTGTGGAAAGGAAGAACAGGACCTTGTGCGAGATGGCTCGGACGATGCTTGATGAGCATAGGACTCCGAGGAGGTATTGGGCTGAGGCGGTGAATACCGCGTGCTATGTGTCGAACAGGATCTACCTCAGAGTGCACAAGAAGAAAACATGCTATGAGTTGATGCATGGTCGCACACCCAAGGTGAGTCACTTCCATGTCTTTGGTTGCAAGTGTTTCATTCGAAGAAAGGCGAGGAAGTTGGATAAGTTTGAGGCTAGGTCCGTCGATGGTATTTTCTTTGGTTATGCATTTCATTCTAGAGCATATCGTGTGCTCAATCTTGAAACTAACCAAATCGTGGAGACTTGCGAGGTAACCTTCGACGAGACAAAGCCACGTAGTCAGCTTGTCTTTGAGTGTGCAGGTGATGATGAGCTTGGCGAGGAGATCTTTCAGGAAGAGGAGCATGAACATGGAGACGATGAAGATGGCGGTGCGGTGCCCCTGGTCGAACATATACCCACTACTTCGACTACGATGAGGGACGGACCCTCTACTACACCTACGACGACAAATCAAGAACGAGGAGAAGCTGATGTTGAGGGGGAGGTAGCATCGAGGCGAGAACCTCCCCGGCGAGTACAAGTGGATCATCCGGCCTTCGAGGATCATCGGCGACATGAATGAGCGCACTACACGGTCGAGGTTTCGGAACAATTCTCATTTTGCTCATGCTGCGTTTGTTGCTACTTTTGAGCCCAAAGACATTGGACACACACTATCTGATCACAATTGGGTTAATTCGATGCATGAGGAGTTGGAGAACTTTGAGAGGAATCGGGTTTGGGAGTTGGTTGAACCTCCCCCGGGGTGTAAGCCGATTGGTACAAAGTGGGTGTGGAATAACAAAGAGGGAGAGAAAGGTGAGGTTGTGAGGAACAAGTCGAGGCTTGTTGCTCAAGGGTTCGATCGAAGGAGGGTATTGACTACGAGGAGACCTTTGCTCCCGTAGCCCGTTTGGAGGCGATTAGGATCCTTCTAGCCTTTTCTGTGGCTAAAGGGTTCAAGTTGCACCAAATGGATGTGAAGAGTGCTTTTCTGAATGGTGTGTTGGAGGAAGAAGTGTATGTGAGACAGCCTCTGGGGTTTGAGAGTGAGAAGTACCCCCACCGGGTGTACAAGTTGAGGAAGGCGCTGTATGGGCTGAAGCAGGCGCCTAGAGCTTGGTATGGTAGGTTGAGGGGGTTCTTGTTTGAGAGAGGTTTTGAGATGGGGAAGGTCGATCAGACCTTGTTTTTTTCGAGGCGAGGGCGGAGATATCCCGATTGTGCGGTATACGTGGATGATATTATCTTTGGTGGCTCGTCTAAGTCGCTTGTTGCAAGGTTTGCGAGAGGATATGAGCAGGGAATTTGAGATGAGCATGATGGGCGAGTTGCAGTTCTTCCTCGGGCTACAAATCAAGCAATCAAAGGAAGGAACATTTGTGCACCAAGCTAAGTACACCAAGGACATTGTGCGGAAGTTCAAGATGGAGGATTCCAAGGCTATGACGACACCGATGAGTACGACTACGGCTCTTGATGCGGACGAGGAAGGTGAACATGTGGACCAGAAGGAGTACCGGAGCATGATCGGGTCACTCCTCTACTTGACGGCGACGAGGCCGGACATCCAGTTCTCGGTATGTCTGTGCGCTCGTTTTCAAGCATCTCCGAGGACTTCGCATCGGCAAGCGGTGAAGCGAATTTTTAGGTACTTGCGTCACACTCCTGACTTCGGCCTTTGGTACTCCGCGTCCTCTTCTTTGGCGCTTCATGGTTTTTCAGACGCGGATTTTGCCGGGTGTCGGTTGGATAGGAAGTCCACTTCGGGACTTGCCGCTTTTTGGGGTCTTCTTTCTTGTCTTGGTCTTCCCGCAAACAATCGAGTGTTGCTCAATCCACTACCGAGGCAGAGTATGTTGCCGCTGCTAGTTGTTGTTCTCAACTCCTTTGGATTTCATACACCATGAGTGACTTTGGTGAGGAGTATACCCATGTCCCACTTCAATGTGATAGCACCAGTGCCATAAGCGTTGCAAAGAACCCAGTGCTCCATTCCAAAACCAAGCACATAGAAGTGAGGTATCATTTTCTGAGAGACAACGTAGAGAAAGGAAGGATAGCTTTGATCCATGTACCCACACATGGCCAACTAGCCGATATTTTCACCAAACCCCTAGATCAAGCAACTTTCACTCGTTTGCGGGGGGGACTTGGTGTGTGTTTTATTTCTTGAGTTGGGTGTGTGGGAGCTCCTTTATAGCATATGTATAGTTTCCTTTATGCATTTCTTACATTTGGCATGGCATATGTAACATGATGTATAGGCATCCTTGTATCTTAGATTGCATGCATTTTGTATCATATGCATTGGATAGGAAAAGCTTCTCCTATATACATTGTTCACCATGGGTTGCTATATATGTTTTTGTGAGCTTGTTTGGTATGCTATGGTTAGATTGGCTTAGCTCTTGATGATCTTGATGAATAATCCATGGTTGATGGCTATGTTTTTTTTGAAAATGTCACATGTATGCTCTCTCATGTGTAAATGCCTTTATATGATCTTGACATGTTTTAGTGGCTTTGTTATGCTTAATTTGTGCTTGGATAGCTAGTTTATTGATCATATGGGGCCAAAGGCTCATTTGCCATCATGAATGTTTAGCCCTCTTGCTTCATCTTGTGGAGGGGCATAAGTTCCTTTTTGTCGCAAAGACATTTCATGTACCATTTATAAATCTGAAAATGAAATGTAAAATGCTTGGAAAATATGTTCCCATGTCATATGTGCTGAAATTAATTTGCTTTGGGTGCTAAACCGTTGCATGATGCCTACCAATGAGAAGTCTCATACATAGAAGTAGGCACATGGCTCGGTGGCTTTGACATGACATGAGGTGCTTGTGGGTGTTTGTGATGGTCTTATGATTAGAATGTCCGTCCTAGCATGAAGTTTGTATGGCTTTGCCATTTCGATATGTTTTGCTCATGTTTAGATTTTTGCTTATGAGAGAGTAACTTTTCGCAAAATTACTCAAATCCTTTTTAGCCTTGTCCAATGGTTGTGCAACTTGGTGATCATGTAGTTAAGGTCATTACGAACCAGGAGAGTATCTAACTTGCTCATTTGGACGTGTGTAGCTCCTTGTGATGAGTTTTGTATATTTGAGAAGCTATATGTTGAAACTTTTCGCATTTTGCCTTGATTCATGCATTGTCAACAAGGGGGAGAAGTTTGTGCATGCTTTGGGCACACGGGGAGTGTTTGGAAGGTGTTCCAATTAGTTCGGGCAAATTTTGAGCGAGTTTAGTGCGGGGCCGGTCACATGGGGCGGTCTAACCGCCCCGGGCGGTCAAATGTTGAGCGGGCGGTCTAACCGCCCGTGCGGTGCGGTCTAACCGCCCGGGTTGAGTGAGCAGATTTTTGCTCTTTGCTGCATTCCCGTGTTGCATTTCGCATTGGTTCGGGGGGAGTGTGCTTTGGCTAAGGGGGAGCTTGCATATGTGCGGGGGGATCTCTTTGCGGTGTTCGAGCTTTGGCTCGGTGGTTTGCGCTCTTTATTTGAGCATGGTTTTTGTCTCGGATGTGTCGAGCCATTGCCCTTGCCTAAGGGGTCCGAGACTTGTCCTCTTCAAGTGATCTTGCTCTTCGCCTTTCTTTGGCTTTCGATCGCCGGGTTGAGTTTTCTTTTTATTTGTTTCTTTTCTTTTTTTTTCTCTTGTGCTACTTCATGTGGATGTTGTAAATGCACTCATCAAGGGGGAGATTGAGGACCATGTGTGGTTCGAGGACCGGTGGATGGTCGCTTCATTGTGTGATGAGTGATTGACAATGTTGTGTGGACCGATTCTTGGCTAAGTATTGTAGGTGCGGGTTGCGGCTTGACTCGTGTTGGTGCGGGTGAAGAACAAGCGCGAAAGGTCGTTGCGGTGAGGCCTCCGGGTGTGGAGAAGACAAGTAGGCTTCGTTCGAGGGACCCGGTGGCAAGTGGGGTCAAGTGCGGCCCGCATGGTGGCATGAACAAGAAGATGAAGTCGTGGACGGTTTCTTGGTAGAGCCTCAAACCAAGGTCGAACTAGGACTACGTGGGAGCCGAGTCATGAGTGGAGATTGGCGGAGGCTACACCGAGTTCGCGGGGTTTGCAGTGGTTCACCGGAAAACCACCGGGTTACTCGGTTGAGCCACAAAACCGAGGCGAGAAAACTTGACGAGGAGGTGCGGCCACCCGGGCCGGTTCAACCGCCCGGAGAGGGGCGGTTAGGCCGCCCGGGGCTCGTCGATTGCCCGGGCGGTGTAATCGCCTTGGGGGGCGGTGCCTTGGCCGCCGGCGCCGAGATGCTTCGAAGCGGAGGACACGCGTCGAGATCGCAAGGCTTGCGTCGAGGCTAAGCAGGTTGCGGTCGCCGGGCATCCGTCCGATGAAGAAATTCCGAAGACTTCCAAATCCGCCCTTGAGGGGCTTGTATCCCTAGTTATTAGGTGAGGGTAGTTTAGTCTTTTGGGTGCCTCCATATATACTCATTGAGTGGATGGATGGCAGCCAACTCTTGGAACCCTAGCTCATTTGTTTTTCCATTTTCGTTCTCCTTTTTTCCCTAGTTTTTCCTAGAACTAGCTTGAGAGCTTCATGTGAGATCTAGAGAGAGGGATGGATGTTTGGGTGGCAAGCTAGACCTTGTACGAACCTTCATGGTATGTAGAGATGGTTCGGCGTTGTTCCTCAAGGTGGTTTTCCCGTCCTTCTTTGTGTTGATTTTCGGAGCTCTTTGTTGGCGGTGTTTTGAGGACGATTTCTTGGGGTCTTTGGTGGGTGTCACGTATGAGGATCTTGTGCCTCTTTGGGCGGTGACTTTGCCCCCAAATCTCCCTTGAATCGGACTCGATTTGGTGGTTTTTCGAGTTGGGCGAGTTCTTGACCTAGAGAAGCGATTTCTTCAATTCCGTTGATTGTGAGCGTTTCGGGTCGATTCCTTTGAGGTAAAGGTTGCCCGGGAGGTAACCCACTAATCCCGAGGTTTCGCTGCAATCCGTGGAGTGATTCGGGAGATCGGGCGCGAGGAAGTTAGGGTTTGACCCGCGGGCTGATTTTTTGGGAGAGGCGGTCTAACCGCTTGGAGGGGGCGGTCTAACCGCCACGGGCTTTCCAGGTCAAAGTTTTGTTTCGCCGGATTTTCCCGTGTGAGTTTGTTCGCCTTGATCGGAGGAGCGTCCGGGTGAAATTTCGGGTCGTTCTCGTGCCGTTTGCTAGGTGTTCTTGGTTGGAGTTCGTTCTTCGGGTACGGGAGGTTAGACCGCCCCCGGTATCCGGTCTAACCGCCCCTAGTCCCTTGGGTGGAGGTTTGGTTTTCGCCAAGATTTTCTCGGTAGCTAGCATGGCCCCGACAAGAGATCTCTCGTTGGTGAAACCGTGGTGCGTTTTCGTGCTCGAAGAGGTGTTTCGGAGGATTTCTTGGTTGCCTGGTGGAGGCGATCTAACCGCCCCCTATACCGGTCTAACCGCCCCCCGGGACGGCCGGCGTTCGAGCCGTTTCTCGCTGTCATGGGTGCGTGTGTGTTGGGGTTGCTTGGTAGTGTTTGTTCCTAGGACCAGTAGCACTCCAGTGGCTACGTGGTTTTGGCAAACGGAAGGTAGAAGTGCTGAGCGTGTGATTTTGGGGGTCCGACCGAGCGAGATCATCTTGTTGGAGTTTCAATCTCCTTCGAGAAGAATTTTTATCGGCTCCCATTCACTCCCCCCTCTCTGGTCGCCTAATCGGTCCTTCATGAGTCACGCGACAAGCCGCGCGACGTGCCGAAGCAACCGGACGTGCGGTGTAGGTGAAGTAGTCGACGACAAGCCGGGTGACGAGCCGCGCGACGTGCCGAGGGCACCCCGGACGCGCGGCGTAGGCAAAGGAGTCGACAACGAGCTCGCGCGAGGCGGAGTAGTCGACGACGAGCGGCGCGACGAGCCGCGCGACATGCCGAGGCACGTGGACTCGCGGCGTAGTCGAAGTAGTCGACGACGAGCGGCGCGACGAGCCGCGCGACGTGCCGAGGCACCCCGGACGCGCGGCGTAGTTGACGACGAGCGGCGCGACGAGCGGCGCGACATGCCGAGGCACCTGGACGCGCGGCGTAGTCGAAGTAGTCGACGAAGAGCCGGGTGACGAGCCGCACAACGTGCCGAGGCACCCGGACGCGCGGCCGTAGGCAAAGTAGTCGACGACGAGCGGCACGACGAGCCGCTTGACGAGCCGCGCGACGTGCCGAGGCACCCCGGACGCGCGGCGTAGGCGAAGTAGTTGACGACGAGCTCGCGCGAGGCGGAGTAGTCAACGACGAGCGGCGCGACGAGCCACGCGACATGCCGAGGCACCCGGATGCGCGGCGTAGTCGAAGTAGTCGACGACGAGCCGCGTGACGTGCCGAGGCAACCGGACTCGCGGCGTAGTCGCGGTAGTCGACAACGAGCCACGCGACGTCCCGAGGCACCCGGACGCGCGGAGTAGTCGAAGTAGTCGACAACGAGCCGCGCGACGTGCCGAAGCAACCGAATGCGCTACGTAGGAAAATTGAATCCGCTTTGACGAGAGCAAGGCGACTTTTTTTCAATGGATCTCGGCGAGTCGACGAGTAGATTGATCTTGTTGACGAAGGGTCCTTCAAATTCGCCCGGTGGTGATGATCACCCCTACCGGCGTTCCACCTGTCGGTGTTTTAGACCGGCAAACCTACCAAGGGGGTTCCCGAGGTAGTAGATTGTGCGGTGGGGATCGTGATCGGGAGACCGAGAACTCGAAGGTGTGCGCATGGACACGGGACACAAGATTTATACAGGTTCGGGCTGCCAAGGTGGCGAACCCTACGTCCTGTTTGGGGGATCAAGTATGGCACCGCGCTTGGTGTTGGTTGAGATCAGGTGCCCGGCTAGGTACCTAGCCCTCCTTTATATAGTCCGGGGGCGGGTTCCTAGTCGGTTACAAGGCGAGAGTCCTAGTAGGATTACACGAACGAGTCCTAGTAGGATTACAAGGGAATTCTAGTAGGAGTCCGTCTTCATCCTTCCTTGCATGGGTACCGGGGAGTATGCCCGACGGCGTCTATTCCACCCGTGACTACATCTACTGGAGCCTTGGGGAAGTAAGACTTCATATATGCCAAGACTTGGTTCGGGATGGACTTCGCCAGATGCTTCACATATGTCGCCAGTCGTCCGGGGGCTTCCCTCAGCCGGTCAACCAACGGAGCTATCTTCGGACCGCCTGGGTGAGGCACGAGTAGCCTTGCAATGGGAAGCGCGGCTTCTTCAAGCTCCTTGAGTTGGCCCCGCAGCTTCTCGCAGTCTTCGTTGAGCTTCGGAGATTTATAGCGAGTTAACAAGGTCACGATCCGAGGCTTCCCGGAGCTCCATGTGCTTGTTGCACTTATAAGACAGACTGCTTATATTCATACTCAAGTACCTCTCGGGCATCTTTCTCTCGGTAGACGATGTTCTTCGGATCGATCTCTCGATGCCTTCGGCTGGTCTACCGGGGCCTCGAGATCCGCAATAGTCCAGGAGTTCATGTCGGTCTACGCCAAGGTACTCGCAATAAGTACTCAACAAGCTAGTGGCGGCATACCTTTGTTCTTCTGGCGCAACGACTTGTTCTTACGAATCAAGTCATCGCTCTTCGCCTGCATCTCTTGTACCTTGTTATGGTACTGGGCGAAGGCTCCATACAGTTTGGACTGCATCATGGCGGCGTGCTTCCTAGCCTTGTTGAGCTCTTTCTCTAGTGCCTTCGCCCGAAGCACTGTTTCGCCAAATCCCTGGAGCACATCAGATTTTTGTCGGGATCTCTCCACGACATCCTGCACAAGGCAACAACTATCACTTGGGTACTCATTTATGGTGGAATTCGACTACTCAAGGGTACTGACACGTACTTTCATCCACTGCTCGGTCCAGCGCATTGACTCCAAGTTCTGGGCCACCGTCGCCGGGTCGATGAGGTCATCCAACAGAAGCTCCAGCCCGTCACGACTAGTCAACGCAGCCTCTAACATCGGTGCCGAGCGTATCGGCTCCACGTCTTGGATCTCCGGCGACCTCACGACTACATCCATGCCGGCTTCCGGGGAGCGGGTCGTCGCGCACTTCTTCCGTGGGCTCGGGGGTTACTAGAACCGGTGCCTCGCAGTGGCTTCCCCCGGCCACGCATCTTCTGGCGCGGTGCCTCCAACTGGTACCGCTTCAGTGATCACGGTCCCTTCGACTTGTGTTTCTGTCATCACAAGATATACGACGTCAGTACTCGGGGGCTACGATTACCCGAGGCAAATGGTGTTGTCGAGTTGTACATACCGTCCATTATGGTGGCTTCCGGCGGCGTGGCCTCTACGCCCGACGCCATGTTCTCAGCCTGGGGAAGGGGAGTGGATTGCTCTACGGCGGCAAACGGATCTTCTTCGAGGTCGCCGCGTCCGGCTCTTCTCCCTTCCGGGACGGATCGGTTGATTTCCGCGCGGTACACATTGGGTGGTCGGCCGAGCAATACTACTCAATTCCATGTATTACTCGGGGATGGACTTCGCTTACGGGTTAGACCGGAAAACGGTCACGGTCGGAGCGCCAAGTATGCTTGGCGATATCAACGAGCCCGGCTCGCGGGTGCGTCCTCTTCGGCCCGGGGCTGCTGCGGTTGTCTAGATCCGGTAGTCGCGCTCGGCTGCGGCTCGCTCTCCTCTCGCCGGCACCTGCGGCTCGGCAACTCTAGTCGCCTGTTGTGTCATCCGTGACACAAGCTCTTCTACGGTGGGGGCTGGACTGCGGCTCCTCTCAGTTGGATCGCCCACTATGTCCCAGTCATCTCCTTCCCCTTGATCAATGGGGTCAGACGATGGAATTTCCTGCGACAACTCTGAAATCAATTGTCAGCATGCAATACTTCAAGATAAGTACCCGACTACTCTACTCGAGGAACTCACCTCTTGGGATGTAGTCTCGGTCACCTTCAACTTCTTGGTGACATGTTTGCACGCCACATTGCGTAGCCTCCTCGTCAGCGCAGGGAGACTAGCCTCCAGGCTAGTCGGTGGATCCTCAATGAGGGGGATATTGGGCAGCCCAGGTCGGCTGAACCTGGACCGCAGCTGAAACCGCTCTTGAAACGTTACCCCATTTTCCTCGTTGGAGGTGTCTTCTATGGTGACAGTGTCATCACCTTCGCTGACTTCGCGGTGTTCTTTGGCCTTGCCCTTGCCCTCCTCTGGAATATCTACAACTTGAGGAGAGGGAGTTGGGTCGGAGACATACTTCGCAATGTCATCCTGCAGCAAGCGACTTGGGTGAGCATGACTACTTCAAATTAATCAGTGCTCGGAGGCAGAGGTCATCAGCTACTAACCTTGTTCGGCGGACGAGCCGCGGAGTACTCAGGGACTGGGCAGGGTGTGTACGGTGGCATATCCTTGAACATCTTGCCCAACCTCTCGACAATGTCTTTATCGTCGACTTCGTCACCAGGCATCCTCAATGTATCCTCGTCGCCCATGTACTGGTACCCGAGGGTGTCGCGTGCCATCGGTGATCGCACCCTCCTCTTCATGAATCTTAAGGCCACGTGTTCGGCCCTCGGCACGGCTTCTCTCAAAGCCTTGATCTTCTGCAACAGCTCGGGTAGTTGAATACCCTCCTGCATCGTCGGTTCAATGTTCCACCATGGTCGATGCTTGGCCTGCTTCCCGCTGGGCTTCGGTAGCTCCAGATGGTGGTTGGTGACATAAAACCACTTGGCCTTCCAGTCTTGGTTCGAGTCGATGAGCTTGTATGACAAGTACTGGTCGGCGGCATATTCACGCATCTGAATGTCGGCTCCTCCGACTACTCGCGGGTCGTTAGCACTCGGCTGCGGCTTCACGCGGAAAAATTTCCGAAACAAGACCCAATGGGGTTTGATCCCCACGAAAGCTTCGCAGAAGTGGACAAAGACAGAGACGTGAAAATGCCATTAGGGTTCAAGTTCAAGTACTGGATACCGTAGTACTTGAGGAGACCCTTGAAGAAGTCGCTCGCCGGGAGCGCTAGTCCGCGCTCCACGAATCTGGCGAACATGGGGACCTCGTCGGGGTTCTTCTCCATGGGGTACGGATCGCCTGCGGCGGGGCGCCACATTTCCATCTCCTTCTCCCGGAGAAACCCGCTGTTCACCAGTGCCAGCAGACCTTCAGTCTTCATCTTCGATTTCTTCCACTCCTGTTTGGATTGGGGCACGGAGGAGACGTCGGTGGCACTGACCCCTGGGCAGATCCCTCTATATTGCTGCGGGATCTCTTCTTCCCGGCTCCAACCTTCGAGCTCTTGGATGGAGACGACTTCATCCTCCAAGTGCACGGAGTCTTCACTTGCATCCGCTCAGGGGCTACGCTGGTGGCGTGCAGCGGCAGCGCGCGTTGACTTGCCCTCTATGGCGCGGCGGCAGCAGCAACATTGGAGGGGCACTCAAGCGCATCTATTCGGCGAGGGCGGCCTCGCGGGAATGAAAAAAACTTAAGGGTTTCGGTCTCTATTTATAATCTAACCGGCGACGCCGCAATGGCCGGATGGATAAGTATTAGCGGGCGACTCGGCGGCGGGCGCCCGACTCTTCGGCTTCCGGTACTCGATGGACTCCATCTCGGGGGCTCGACTACATCCGCTAGCTTTCCCGAGTAGCGACAAGACTCAAGAGCATCTCAGGACACATTCTACAATCAAGATGACCCTTCAATTCAAGAGGAAGTACTCGACTCAAGGCTCGGGGGCTCCGTGCCACGTGTCCTTTGGTTTTACGGGATAATCTTGGCAGAACTTCAGATTGACCCTCAGCGTGAATCTACGATTCGACCTAAGGCTCGGGGGCTACATTCCATATGGAATGCGAATCGCATTTTCCATATGGTTTCTTCTTCAAGACAGAGCGAGTACTATTGAAGACCTTCAAGAGAAGAACTCGAGGACGCTTGGGATCTACTCAAGAAGACTTCAAGACTACTCATGGTCGGTGGAGTACCTTCCGGCCTCGGGATGCTTCAAGTGCTCTTGAGGACTTTTGGCTTGTAGTACTCGGGGACGCCGTAGAATTACTTGTCAAGGCCATCAAGACTACTCGAAACTATCTTACTCGACTACAAAGTACTCGGGGGCTTGTCGTATGGACCTCTGCGGGCCCACTACCTCGGTTGGTACCGGGACCGACTACTCGGTGGACCCCACGGGACTACTTGGCTTGTTCCACACGGCACACGATGGCGTGGGGCGCAAGGACTACGGCGGAGGAGTACTCGAATAGGAAGCTATGCATGTCCTGTACCGTGTGGAGAACTCCTAGACGTACCCGACTTGTACTCTCTCCTCAAACCGACTTGTAACCCTGCCTCCCGGACTATATAAGGTGAGGCAGGGACCCCTATCTCTCTCATACGCATCATCTTGTAAACACACCCAATCAATCCAGAGCTACGCAGCATACAGGACGTAGGGTATTACGCACCTCGCGGCCCGAACCTGTCTAAATTGTGTGCCATGTGTCTCTTCCTTCGAGTTACCGATCTCGGCGAGGCCACATTCATCTACCTCGGGTACTCCCCTTGGTAGGTTTCTGGTCTAAAACACCGACGAGGAGCTCGTCTAGACGGCCCGCCGGCGGTGGTGCCTCTATGCCACGACGATCGAGCTCGCCGACGGCCCTCGCCGAGACACCGAGCCCGCTCCGACCCCACATTTCAATCCCACTCGGCGCATTGACGACGTTGTGGGGCCCGCGTGTGGAATCACGTGCTAACGCATGTCGCCGGGTCTAGCGACAATTTTCTTCTTCTCTTTCCTACGTGGTTCCTTGTAGAAAGACTAACGGCACCCACTGCGGGTGCCCTTGCTCGCTGGTTGCCACTTGCTACGACATGGACCGCAATGTGGCAAGAAACGCAACGCATGGAGCCACCGGCTTGGTGCGACCGGCGGTCAAGCGTGCTCGGAAGATGGGGAGGTTCACAAAGATGTCGGGCGGTGGTCAAACGCAAGTAGACCCGAGCATTCCACATGCTTTGAGTCGGGTTCGTGTCGGGTAAAAAACTCGAGTTTTTCGGGTTGAGAAAATCCTACCCATGACCGTCCCATGGGACGTGTCGGCCTCGGTTTTCGGAGGCCGGGCTCGGATCGGGCCGGGCTCCGGCCGGGCCGCCCGCGTATTTTATAGTGTAAAGTAACTAAAAACAACATTTCGAGGCCAAACTCGGGCTAATAAAAAAAAATGCGGACTTCAAGATCTCGCCCACGCCCATCCGGTAAGGACCGTGGGCGGGTCCGAGTCGGGTCGGGCCAAAAATGCTCGGGTATAAACGCAAGAGGAGCTTTCTCGCTTGTGCCGTGCTAAAGTACTCTTGGTAGTTGGTAGAGCGAGAAGATTCTTCCGGCGCATAAGCTTCGGTCAATGGTAGGGTCATCGACATTTAATGGACTTCCTCATAGGCTTTTTTGATGACATGGCACCAAATAAATAAATAAAGGAAGAGAAGATCCGAGGGGCATGGTGATGACATCGAGTCGACACAAATATTCCGAATCATACCTTTCACTTGTGAGCTTTGAAGTGTCTATCATGCCATCTTGGGTAGTTGAGGAATGGAATGCTCTTGAATCAAATCACTTCTACTCCTCATGTCAAGTAGATTGGGATTTTTCAATAAGTTTTCAAAACAAACCTTGCTTGGCTCCTCATTTGATTCTCTCAAATCGCTCAATGTGTATAATCCTCACCAAGGCATTAGACTTGTCTTTCTTCATCCTACTTCTAATGATGGCTATATATGGAGCTCAAGGTAGGGTATAAAGATGAGGCATACTTGCATCACATTTATTGCAAAGTCAAAAACCGGATCTAAGGAGAGAATCAAATCATACAATCAGATCAAGATGTGCATGTGTATTGATATGATGGATATGGTAAGGTGGATACTAGGCCCAGAATGGGTGCTAGATATTACCATATGTATAATGATCATTGTGATGATGGTAAGGTGTACACTAGGCCCGAAATGGGTGCTAGTTATTACCATCCGATTTGTTGTAACTCCATTTTGCATGATCCTCCCTCTCTGCTTTAACTCTTTTGTGGTCATGGCTATCTTTTCTCTTTCTCTTTTTTCTTGGACCTTCATGTGTCCAACTTTTTTCTCTTTTTTTCACTTGGACCTTCATGTGTCCATTTTTTCTATAACCATGTCTCTTTTGTAATATTAACTTGGAGAGAGAGAGAGATATCAACACATAGTGTGGAGCTTTATTTTGTAGAAGAGATAGATGGTACAAGGCTAGCTCTCAACTGAGCATAGCAAGGAGGATATTGGGTGTACGTGTATCTTGATCATGAAAGCATGAAAAGAATTCTCACAAGGGTCACAACAATTTGACAAAGCTCAATGCAACAACAAGTAGCATATGTGTATGAGGTTTTCAAGATGTCTCATCACATGGCTCTGGTAGTACTTGGCATATCAAAGAGGAGCTTCGAAGGGTTTTCAAAATTTTCAAATAAATTTCCCAAGAACTCAAACATTTGGAGTGAAGATTATTTCATCAGACCATATCTCAAACATCAACTACTGAGTTCCCTAAAAATATTTGTTCACAAGAATCAAGATAAAAAGTATGGAATAAAACTTATGCAAGCTAACCATATGAAACATGTCATTGGGTGCATGAGGATTCAATTGAGTTTGATTTATATGATCGGATTTAAAGCTCATTTAAACTCATGATTTCCAAAAGTAGAGAGGTAGGGGTGCACATACCATCGCTCTTGGAGAAAGTGGGGAATGAGGTAGACAAATGGTGATTCGGCCAAACCACAGGTGCGACCGACTTGCTCTAGTGCACTTACCTTATCCCTCGTCGATTAGCGTAGTCGGTGTTGTGTGGCACCATGGCGGGAGATCTCAACTTTGTGTTTCGACGAGCTTGGAAGATCTCCCCCACACTTATTCTTGTACCTAGTGTTATTATTCAAAGAAAGAGATGGAAACAAAAAGGGAGGCTCTACTAGCTGACGAGCTAGGAAGCCTTTATTCAAATTCAAATATTTTTGTGTTTTGTTTTTTTAAGAGAGCAAGATGCAAGAACCAACACCATCTTCAAACCAAAATAATATTTAGTATGAGAGAAACTTACTCGGGATACTCACATATCTCCCCCACACTTGGAGTTTGCATTGCTAGGCAGCACAACTCAAGTGTGCGGAATTCAATCTTCCTTCATAATACTTTGTCTCCCTGAATTACCTTGGTGTTGTAGTTGGTGTAGCTCTCATGTTTTTATGCATCATCTATCCATAGGTTCTTTCAATCTCCACCTAAAACATTAGCGACCAAAAATACCCGAAGGACAACTAATCCTAAAGATATGCTCTTGCTTTTATTTGAAAAGGAAATCTAATTGATTATTTGCACTACGTGAAAACCTTAAATAGGTCACGCAACATTAGTAACGGGCGCAAGATGTCCGTTACAGGGTCTCAAATTAGTAACGAGCGTCAAATAACGTCCGTTACAGCCAAACAATGCCCGCTACCTATAACATCTTATTGGATCATTCAACCCACTAAGATCACATATGTAACAGATATTATTTGTTGCCCGTTACTAAATAAGAATCCCGGACTTGAACTTTTGATTCAATGAAGTTTATTTAGCTAGCTTGGGGTCCGTCTCACTCTCCAACCATTGCGTCCGCCCACAGATGCCCGCCTCTCCCTCCCCCTTCCCCTTCCTCTCCCTAACCCTACCCTCTCGCAGAGCGCCCGCCTCCTCTCTGCTTCCGCCGGCACGACGACCTCGCCCCTACCTCCGCGGCAGCGACCTCGCCCCTGCCTCCACCGGTCTTGCCCTCCCTCCTTCGACCGCCCCCTCCCTCCCCGGCCTGCCTCCCCGCCGGATCTAGAGTCGCACGAGCTGCTGCAGTGGGCAGATCCGCTCCCCCCACCATTACGCGATCCGATCGATCCGTGTGGCGGCGCGACGCGTCTGTGGTTCCTTTCTCTCTCTCTTATTCGGTGGATCTCGTTGGCGCGTGTGACATCCATCCATCCTGCAGGATCCGCGGTGGCAAGCGGGCGGGCGGGCGGTTGTCGGCCAGCCGGCCGACGATGGCGCGCCGGATGGACAACGAGTACGACTACCTCTTCAAGATCGTGCTCATCGGTGACTCCAGCGTCGGCAAGTCCATCATCCTCTCGTGGTTCACCCGCAATGAGTTCTGCCTCGAGTCCAAGTCCACCATCGGTGTCGAGTTCGCCACCCGCACTCTCCAGGTAAACCCACTCCCTTCCTTTCCCCGCTCTCGAATCTCGGGACATGGAGTCAAGAGATTTATTGCATTGGGTGCGTTCTTGTTTCGGCTTAGGGAGCAGAAATTTGGGATAGCTATATCATTGTGGCTGATGGGTCTATTACGATGATTTGGAGGATGTGCTGCGCTATGCACAGCGGGAGTATCAGCATGTGTCAGATCTGTGAAGTTTCCTGGGTTGTTATTAATGATTGTAAATGATAGGTGGAAACTAGAATTGTATGGATAATATTTATGCATGCAGAGAAGAAAACGATGAATTATGGTTGGGGGTATATATAGGGCTAAATTTAAGTCTAGACTAGACCAGTGATGTGATGTCACTAATTAGGCGGACTATATTCAGATTCAATTCTGAGGATCTTCCTTCTTTAAAATAGTGGGTTCCTAGGAATATTTACCAGACTTCAGAATCAGAATTGGGACACCGTCCTTACGGTTATTCTTGCGCTTGCCCATTCTAAGATGCATCGATCATATCCGTAATTTGGAGAAATATGTCTACCGTAGCTAGAAAAATAAATATTTACCGGACTTGATATCGGCGCAAATATTTACAATCATACTCGGTATAATTTTTTGAATATTCATGTATAGAATAGTAGTGCATGAGTGAAGGAAAAGCAACAAGTCGTCAATTGACAAGGATATAAATGTGTTAGTATTTTCTCCAAAGAAAACCACCTTTAGTCATACAACATGTATACAAGATATGTATAGAGGATACTATCATAAGATGATAGTTAAAAGGTCAGTAGTTATCCGTTGAGCAAAAATTTGTCATTTGTTGCAGTAAGAAGAATTTGTCGGCTGGAGCCCAAGGCTGGACCCCGACATGTGCTCAGCTAGGTTTGCAGCACTACAACAGCGTTAATCAGGTCTGTAATTTTTTGGTGGAATTGTTTAAGATATTTTTTCTTGTCATACCATTGCTTGATTATTCTTCTCTCTGGATTTTTAGTAGTATGTATTAAATAAGTTGATGATTGTTTAGTTTGTTGCAAAATTATTGTGACGTTCCTGTCATTTGTTCATTTAGGACATTTTTCATGGGCATATTGTCAATTCACAAAACTGTTTGATTGTGTATGTTTCTTGGAGAATGTGATTTTCTTGATTTACTTGGTTAGTATCAAGCGCTTCAGTTCTTGTTTTGTTCATTTTCCTGTTGGCTTTTATTTGTCGATAACATTCAATGATGGAAGGACTGCGAGGTTCTTCAGCTTTATATGGAGCAAACGTTCCATGATTGCATATTCCTAAGCAAACATCATAAAGGAAACTTTTTGGTGTTGAGGCTTTCTTCCTGTAAGAATTTCTCCATCTTTTTGGTGTTGAGGGTTTCTTCCTGTAGGAATTTCTCCATCTTGAAGTGGTCTCATATTCCATTGCCCTAGGTAGCAGTGTTGCTGTCATGAAACTTTGGGACTAGCCATGAGACATATATTTCTTATAATCCCCTATCAGTTTCTTGTGCATGTGTGACTCTTTTTAGCCTTCCGTTAATCTGCAGCCCGCTGGACTGCATGTTTGGACATTTCCCTTAAAGAATGTAAATACTAGTTGGCTAGTACCTAGTATTTCATTGTTGTTTTGTTGTTTTGTTGTTGACTTTACTTTAGCACTATGTATTCAGTGATAGTCAATGACGGAAGGACTATTAAGGTTCTTCAGTTTTATGGAGCAAACTTTGCATGTTTGCATATTTCTAAGCAAACGTCATATATGAAGCTTCTTGGTGTTGAGACTTTCTTTTTTGAGAATTTCTCCATCCGGATGTGGTCTCATATTCCATAGCCTTAGGTAGTGGCGTTGCTGCCATGAAAATTTGGGACTCGGCCATGAGACATATATCTCTTGAATTGTATTTCAATGTACCATGTCTCCTTCGGGTTTTGACATTGTGATTAACCTTTTGTGATCCAGTCTTGCCTCATCATGCTTGTTTCATCTTTTTGTTGTTTTAGTTTTGCCTCGATTGTAGTACACCCAATTGTGATTTTAGTGATGATCTCATGTGGATATGATCTCATGTGGATTATCATAGAGCTTAAAATGTACTTTCTATGGAATCGAATTCTCGATTCCGGTATTTGTCCCCCATAAGGACTTACTCTACGATCAATCATGTTGCTGTTTATTTTAGCTAATAATTCCATATTGTGGTATATGATTCAGAACTTGCTTTTGCGGATAACTCGTCTAACGGCCAGGCTTGCATTGCATATTTTGTGGCTTAGTTGCATAGCACTAAACCCGCACTCGGTCAATATGATTTGATTAGCACCGCAAAGTTGAGTACACAATGTTTTTTTTGCCAGGATCATTCTAGTGATGGCTAATTGTAAAATGTTCATGTTTTATGCTTTCATGTACATCATTATTTATGACTAGGAAAAGTGCATGTACACAAATGTGTCACGGCTGCAGTTCTTTTATTTGAACAAAATAGACCCTTACTAATACATCTTCCTTTTTAATTCCTTATTCACGGGACAAAGGCATTCCACGTCTTGAGGGGAAAACTAATTGAAGCATTGGGGCATTCCAGGTCATAATATCTATTTCATCCGAGTGAAATGTTGAGTGTCCGAATGTATGGATGAAATTGAGTGCATGTAATTGTATACTTGTGTATGCAATCGTATACTTGTATATGCATGTATGTATAAAATAAAAGAATGAAATGTATTTTTTTGTTTTTTAATTCAACATTGGTAACGGGCAAAGATTGTTGCCCGTTATCGATATTGTGGCCCGGGTCACTGGTACCAACAGTTTGGTAACGAGCTTCTCTTTTATGCCCGTTACATTTGTTGTTATTGATAACGGGCAAAGATTGTTGCCCGTTACCAATATTGTGGCCTGTGTCACCGGTACCAACGGATTGTTAACGGGCTTCTCTTTAATGCCTCGTTACCTTTGTTGTTATTGGTAACGTGCAAAGATTGTCGCCCGTTACCAATATTGTGGCCCAGTGTCACCGGTACCAGCGAATTAGTAACGAAGCTTCTCTTTAATGCCCATTACATGTGCTAGTTATTGGTAACGAGCATTTGCCCGTTACCGATGTTGGGCTATTTGTAACGCTTGAAAGGTAACGGGCGCGATGCCCGTTACCAACAACGATTCGCGCCCGTTACCAAAGCGGGTTTTTCACGTAGTGTTGGGCTATCTCCCGATGGTGCTTTGTTTTTGGTCATAAGCTAGACCACTTGAGACCTTCATTTTGCAGCCAATTGAGATGATGAAACCATCATAGCTCTAGCTACAAGGTTAGTACCAAAAAATGACCACGAAATTTGCAATGTTTATGGTAAACAAAAGCATCTAGAACCTTCCTTTCAAAGTTAGCATGCACAATAAAAATAAGGGGGTTGTAGGTTTCGTAAAGGTCATTGGTAATGGGGCTTGATATCTCTAGAAAATTTTGATGTGAGCATGGGATTTGCGATCCCTCTAGTGTAAAAACTTCGAGCTCGAGTCCGTTTTGAGAATCCGGTGTTGACTCCTCAAGAATCTCCATAGACCACACATGTTCTTTCTTAACCTCGGGTCTATGACATCGGAGATGTGTATCTCGAACCTCAAGATGATATGGCCGCTTTTCATGGTCGAGCACACTACTCGGTACCCCTTCAATGGGTCTTCCGATGAGAACGAAGGGTGGATCTCCTTTTGGGATGTCAAACATATGATAATCTAGGAAGATCCCATAGTCTCCAATCTTCGTTTGGATGACTCTAAGGATTCCCTCCGTCTTTATGGTTTGACCCGAAATCCATTAGAGACGCTTCGAGAGAAAGAGAGGGGTTCATCGGAGAAAGGCCTCTAATACTAAGGATTTAGGAATGATATTGATACCAACCCTAGGGTCATAGAACACATCCTGGTAAGTGAGGTTTCCTACTTGGCACGAGAGTGACTTTAGCTCGGGATATAGCCGGATTACTTGATCCATGCTTTCGCTTTTCTCAACCATTCTCGGCCATCGATTGCGGAGATGTACTCCAACTTTTCTCTCCATCTTTTTACCTCTTTCGGGTTGGGTAAGTTGACTTCTTCTCCCTTGTGTGTTGAGTCTCTTTCCCTTCTCGGGGAGGATTTCTCCGTCCAATGTTTATCAAATAACTCATCATAGTATTCATTGACGAAGTCACACGAGGGGTGATCGAACTCTCGATAAGGTTGGAATGGTACCCCTGTGAACCAAGTTTTGGTAAGAGGAGGATAGGTGTCTGTGGGTATCAATTTTTCTTGGATAGGCTCCTCCTCAATGATTCCGATTCAGAGAGTAGATTGGAGTATGTTGATTCCTCTTTGAAGTCATACGAGAAACTAGCTGGGTACACACGGGGATAGAGGAGTGGTTCTTCATGCCGAATGGTGCTAGTGGGTTTCTCCTCTATGGGTTTTGGTTCTGAGAGAGTGTCGGGCTAAGGTTCTTCTTCTTCGTCTGGGCATTCATCAAAAATTCCTGTGTAAGGAGTGTTTTCTAGGATTTTTCCTAGAACCACCTTCCCTTCTCTATGAGTCAAATGAGCGAACAAGCCCCCAGATGAAATATCAAAAAATTTGGCTGACTCCACATCGAGACCCATTCTAAAATGTTGTAGAAGAATAGGTTCTAAGATCCCAATGTCTGGTCCAGAGGCCAAAGAATTGGTGAATCGTGCCCAAGCAGTCCCTAGTGACTCCTTATCGAGTTGTTTGAAAGAGAGGATTTCTAGACGTAGGGTCACTACTCGAGACATAGGGAAGAAGGTTAGACAAAACTTTTCTCTAAGCTTTTCCCAACTTCCCTCCATGCTTCCGACTGAGGAAGGGTACCATTTCTTTGCTCCTCCCGTTAATGAAAATGGAAAGAGCTTCCATTTGAGGGTTACGATTATCGAGCAAATTTGCTTGAAACCTCACAAGTGAATGTACGGTCTCTCCTCTTTCGTTCTGGCGAACGAATTCTCTCGGACCAAGGCTATAAGAGTAGGGGCGAAGCTCGTAGCCACTTGCTTTGATGTGCCTGCGATGATGATGGAGGCTCCAACAAATCACCCTTTGGAGCCGAAAAATCAAAAAGGGTTGGATTTGAATCCATGGGATAGATGAGGTGATACACGGATGAATTAGGTTCGAGGTCAAAACAGCTACCGTTCCCCGACAACAGCGCCATAAAGCTTCTTGACGCTTACTAGCGTCGCACCAGGTTTATATCCCCAAAGAACGGCGCCGTAAAGCTTGTTGGTATACTATACGATCACGGATAAACCGCAAGTGCACGGATACCGCCGTAGCTTTCACCCGGGAGTATTCTAAGGTATCATTTTCCACGGGGAATGAGAAGTGTAGAGAACTAATTCATTCGGGGGATATGGTGATGAAGGATAGAAAGGCAAGGGTAGATTTCGGGTAGAGAGGGGTAGCTAATGAAGTTTGGGACTCGTGAGGGTCACGGATAGAATCAAGGCACAACTTTTCGCTCGTCGGGGCCAAAGGGAAAAGAGCCACATAAAGGGATGAGAAGGGGGCTTTGATGTTGTAACTCCTACCTACCGGAACTAACATTGTGGACTACAAAGCCCGCCTGGAGCTGTCACCTCCCTAGGGTACCACAACTATTCTGTTGAATCGTGAAGCATTCCAAGGTACCGAAGAGTCTAGACATCGGTTCACACTAACCAAGCACTACTTTACTCGATGTCAGAGCAAAGCAATCACGATAAGTAGAAACTACTTAAACCACAATCGAGGAACCTAAGAGCAAACAATGAAATGACTTGAGACTTAGTTACTCATGAATCCGAACTTACAAAGTATCCCGGGTGTGGACGACCACCGCACCCGCCGAGGTACAAGAAGAAGACCGACTCCGGCTTCTACTCGAACACTCAACTCTCTCTCACTACTCTATGAATACTAACTTCTGGAGGGCTCCACCACTTGCTTCTAATCACTTGTACACTTCCACGAGGTGCCTGGCTCAATTTATAGCCCCAATAGGTCGGTGGCTGCAGGGGGTACTTGTAGGTGAGAGGGAGCTAGTGTGGCAAAGTCGATGGTGCGACCGTATCTCTAGGTGCGGCCGGCTCCATGATCCACCGCCTATGGACTTGGACGACCCTGATCACTGCTCTTGAGGTGATTGTAGGTCAGCTCCTTGGGTCGGTTTCACCGGACACACCAATTGATAGGTGCGGTCGGCCCTACCCAATTACCGTGTGGTGCACTGATGGTGTTGAGGGACGTCCAGGATCACTCATGGCGGTTGCAGCGATTAAGTGTGGGTCCATCGATCCAAGTGTTTCCGACCTTAGCCTTTTGATCAAACCGACCATCGGCCGTTGAATCTCATCCATTCAAGGTGTGTTTGTGGGATTGTTGGTGCCGTGGACCCGAGACATGGCATATGGTAGGTGCGAGCGCACCTGTTGGTCCGGCCGAGCCTAGCCCCGGCCACCGTGGTCGGCTACGGCCAGCTGCGGCCGGCCTATGGTGCGGCCAAGCCTAACTATGGTGCGGTCGGACCGGCCGGGTGCGGCCGGACCTAGCCAGTGCGGCCGGCTCATTGCTTTGGTGCAGCCCTCTAAGGTTCATTTGTTCATTGTTATTCCCATATTTGTGTACATACAAGTAAAAATACCAACAAAGCTCGTGGAACCTCATTAGTACTTAAATGTGCATTAAGTTTGTTATATCCTCCTCTCATTCTTGAGATAATGACGGTCAAATATTTGTTATAAGGATCGGCAACATTTAGCGATCATGCTAACATTTGATTTGTGATGAATGCTAACTTACATCTTCTTACTAGATGATGGAGTTGATGGCATTCCCGGTCCGATGGTGACGAGGATAACATTGAAGGTGATTGTTCATTATTTTTCATATTGCATATCACATTGCTGGTTAGGTTGCCGCACACTAATAGCAGTTTCATTGATAATTTATTACAAGGAGTAGAGGAGCCTTGGAATCGAGGAGTTAACATGGGGCATGGCATCCAAAGGATAAACAGATCCCGCCGTGGCAAGCTACCCATCATTATACCCGAAGGAAGCATCGGGCCCCTCACACCTATTATTGCCGCCAAGTTTGCCACCGAATGCAATATTGCAGTTAGAAACCATGTGCTTGTGTTGTTGCATTGGAAGGAGTACAAGAAAAGACCGCATTGATTGAAGCTTTTTTTGGGATGCCTTCGTTTAAGTTCATTCTCTAAACATTTCGAATCTGCTAGCAAATATGGTAGGAATCATGACATGACGTTTAGCTTACAACTATGTTAAATTAGTGAAATGGTACTCATTTTGTGGCTGGTACTTATACACAACTTTTGAGTTGTTTTCGTTCATGACATGACCGTGTTTTTAGACATGACATGACTATTTATTGATGTGTTACAAAGTATAAACCAAAATAATGTGTACTGTTTGATATATATCTAATATCAAGACAATTGATAAGCTGAAGTTAAATGTCTTGCAAGATATTTCTTTTTCAAATATTATATTTCTTATACGTGTTCCATCCGGATAGGCCAAGTTCGACATCAACACCGATGATGCTACAATTAGAAAGGGTTGTGTTGAGATGATGAAGGAAATTTTTTTTGATCCTTTCCCACTTCATTTGGTCACGAGGACTTCTCCAATGAACCCGTCGACAGTGATGATGAGTGGCTTCGGCTTGATAAAGCATGGAAGAAACCCGAAAAATGGTACAAAAAACCAACTCTTGCCTTGTACTTCCTTCTTTGGCACTTGTCTAACTTTTGTTCTTTATATGATGTAGGTGACTCGTCAAAAGAACAAAGACAACCGGGATTTGGTCAAGTTCCCCGGTACAACCGGCTCATGTAGCTATCCAGTTTTTGTAGAGAAACGGGTAAGTTAGCCATGGTTGCTTGCAACAATTGCAAATCAGTTTTGTACAAGTGAACATGTTGTTATGTTAGGTTTTAGCAAATCAATGATGTTTAATTTCTTGCTGCACAAATACGAAGTTCGTTGCTTCACACATGAAGTTTCTTGCTGCACAAACCTTAAGTTTCTTGCTGCACAAATATGAAATTTCTTGCTGCACTAATATTAAGTTTATTGCTGCACAATTATGAAGTTTCTTGCTGCACATTCTTTTCAGGCAGGTGAGAATGAGGGCAATGAACTGGATGTGTTTGGTTTGTTCAAGCTGACTCACTTCAACAAGAGGAAAAAGGGCTACATGCCTAATGTACAATCTGCCATTGTAAGATTGTTCTCCTATGCAAGTTGCTTTCAGTTGCTTATTTTAAATTGTTTTAGTTACAAATGTTATTTACTGCTTTCTTGCTAGATTGAAATGGAGAATCAGTTGGCTGCCTCACCAATTGAAAGTGAAGAACCAAGGCCTGCAAGTCAGGTTGTAGCTGATGTCCTCCATGAAAAGTGAAAAAACAATACTGACGAGGGCCCGTATTAGTGCCCCCTTTGACACCGAGATTATCTCCCCTAAAACACAAGACAAACCAACACCATTGACAATGTGAAGGCCAAGATCGACAACGTCAAGGCAAAGATTCAGGACAAGGAGGAGAAAGGACCATGGTCAAGACCCACACTGGCAAGACGTCTAGTCTTCGGCCAGTTGGCTGCATCTCCGACCAGCTCCCCACTAGAGGGACCCCCACGAGAAGTCTTCGCCTCGCGCGACAAGTCTCCGCCTCGCATGACAAGTCTCCGCCTCGCGCGAGAAGTTTATGCCTCGCACGAGAAGTCCAGCCCCAGCTGGCACGTGGTCCCAGACGCACATCGCGAGCACCACCACCGACGCGCATGGAGGAACGATTCTTCATGCCATGCAAGTACAACAGCTGGTGGCCATGCAAGCAGCTCACCCCGATAAGAGCCTTAATGCTGATCTGACCGGCTATGCGGCCGTCACATCGCCATCATCTCCCACTCTGCCACACGCAAGCTCGGCCCGAGGCACTCAAGCACCCTCTATGACGCGCATGTGCCTAGGCTTAGGCTCGGGTGTGGCAAGCTAGGCATGTACTCGGGCAGACTAAGATGAGCGCAAACCACTCGGAGAAGAAGCCAAGTGTCCCGGAATGAATAGTCATGACCGACCATGCGACGGCTCCCACGACAAAGCAGCGCAACTCAGCTTTAATGCGCCCCGACGGACAACGACGTACGACGGGACTTGCCAGCTGCCAAGCACTGTATCTCTTTTACTTCCCCTTTGTGCCCCTCCCCTTATGACTATAAAAGGGAGAGGAGGGCAATGATTACAAGGATTAGACCTTCAAAAGACCAAACACCATCTCAAGGGACTTGGGCTCGATACCCTCTCCCGACCAGCTTGTAACCCCTACTACAAGCACTCCTAGCTCGGGAACATGGCAGCACCATGCTGGGCGTAGGGTATTACTCCTCGGAGGCCCGAACCAGTCTAAATCCCGTTGTCTCCTGTGCTAACAATCCGAGCCCGACGCACGATCGATATAAATTTACTGCCGGTGGTAGAGAACCCCGACAAATACATTCCCTCCGAATGTAGGGATCGTGTCTGGGAGACCAAGATCTAGTGCAAAAAGTGTTTAAGCACGACTAGAAGTGGAGATAAGGGACAATGCTGACCTTCGATCTGTTGTGAGCAGCCAACGCGTCGAAATTGTTGTTTTGTCAAGGCAACTACAGGAAACGGAACAGACAAGGTAAAGGGACAAGGACGATATGGAGAAGAAGCAAGCTGCTTTGGAAGCGAAACTTGAACGTTTGCTCGGTCAGGCATCAACCAATGGATTGGCATGAGGGTATGTTACATTTTCCTAGAACCAAACATATGCTGTTTAGTATGTTGCACATCAAGTTGAACCTGCAGTTTGTGCTGCAATAATAGACTGCAGCAATGAACATTTAGTAATTTGCAAAGATTTGGATTGCTATTTCCTGTCCAATATAGATGGAATTTTGGATTGCCTTGGCATATTTGTAGTAAACACTGGGTTTAATAGGTGTCAAATCCTCTTCTTGCATGTCTTGCTATATCCATGGTTGAGTTTCCCATATCCCAACACTTTACCTTTGCTATATCCCTAAACTGAGATGACTGTACACATAATTGTTTTATGATCCAACCAACAATGCATTCTACTCTGTTGCATAGTTTGTTAGCTATGGGTAGTTTTTTTAGATTATGATGAGTCCTTTCTGCTCACGTGGTTATGACTGAAGTTTAGATATAGCAGCAGTTGCCAGTCTCACTTTAGTTCTCTTGCGCTTATATACTGATAGAAAATGACCTCCGCCTTTTTATGATCTCAATCATATTGACATTGCTCCTTGTTTTTGTTGCTTCAGTCAGCTGGAGGATGGCATCCTGGCTGTTGGATGTAGGCAATCTGTCTAGATGGCAGATCTGTTGGTTGTTGGCAATCTGTCTGGTGGTGAAAAACAAGATGACTGCTGTCTATAATACTGTGTGTTGGCTTATACTTTTGGCTGCTGTGTAGATGGCAGATTTTTGGCTTATACTTGTGTTGGCTTACTTCTGGCTGCTGTCTAGATGGCAGATTTTTGGCTTATACTTGGCTGTTGGCAACCTGTTGGTTGTTGCCAATCTGCTGAATTTGTATTTAAGCGGTTTTGATTATATGTGATACATCTGTATGTTGTCCTATATGATACATCTGTGTTGTCTTGTATCTGGGCTGAATTTTGTATGAAATAGATTTTTGTGTTTATTATGTGGGTTAAATGTGATAGGTATTTTTGGTGGGCTAAAATGGTTTCAAGGGGCTGAAATTCTGGGCCGAAATGTGACCCACTTCTAGAATAGGGCCTCTCAGTCTAGGGGTCCTAAAAATTCCACGTCATTACACCATGTTATTCTCCACGTCATCATTGTTGTCCAAGTCAGCAGCCACGTCAGCAGCCACGTGGCAAACTACATCATTGTGCATGTCATTAAAAGCATCCAAGTCAGCATCCATGTTAGCAACCAGGTGGCATCCACGTCAGCAGCCAGGTGGCATCCACGTCAGCATCCAAGTCAGCAGCCATGTCACATCAGTCAACAACAATCTATGACGATCTTATTTTGTCAAAGATAGTGAGCTATGGGTTGGGCTTCATGGTCCTCGGGCTACTCCGTGACGATCCGGATACATTGAGGACCATGTGTGGTTCGAGGACCGGTGGATGGTCGCTTCCTGGTGTGATGAGTGATTGACAATGTTGTGTGGACTAATTCTTGGCTAAGTATTGCAGGTGCAGGTTGCGGCCTTACTGGTATTGGTGCAGGTGAAGAACAAGTGCGAAAGGTCATTGCCGGTGAGGCCTCCAGGTGTGGAGAAGACAAGTAGGCTTGGTTCGAGGGACCCGGTGGCCAGTGGGGTCAAGTGCGGGCCGCATGGTGGCAAGAACGACAAGATGAAGTCATAGACGGTTTCCTGGTTGAGCCTCAAAACCAAGGTCGAGCCGGGACTACGTGGGAGCCGAGTCATGAGTGGTGATTGGCGGAGGCTACACCGAGTTCGCGGGGTTTCTGGTGGTTCATCAGAAAAACACTAGGTTCCTTGGTTAGCTAGAAGGGTATTTTAGACTTTCGGTTACATCATATAACCCAAGTGGTGAGAGGATGGCAGCCATCTCTTTGAACCCTACCTCATTTTGTTTTCCTATTTTCCTTAGGATTTCCATAGGACTAGCTTGAGAGCTTCATGGTGAGATCTTGTGAGAGGGAAGGATGATCAGGCAGCAAGCAAGACCTTGTATGAACCTCTTTGGTATGTATAGATGATTCAGTGTGGTTCCTCAAGGCTTGGATGTGTTGTCCCCGTTCGTTCTTTTTGGTGATTTTCGGAGCCTTTTCTTGGTGATTTTCTTGGAGCGTTTTCGAGGCCTCTCTTTGGGATTTGGTGGGGGATGTATGCATAAACCTTTTGTGGTTCTTTTCCCTTTGATTCCCCTCCCAAATCCATGAGCAAAGGGGCTCGATTTTGGGGTTGCACAAATCCGTGGAGCGATTCGGGAGATCGGGAGTGGGATTTGGGGGAGTTGACCCGCGGGTGCTGTTCATCCCGAGCTACCCACGCGTGACCGGTCAGGCTGGTGCCCCTCACTAGTCGGCCGGTGCCACACTCGGGAAACCGCATGAGCTCAAAAATAGCTCGAAACCACTTGGAAACCTTCTAAATGCGTGCAGCAAGCCAATTCAAGCTCGAACTTCTCCCCCTTGTTGACAATGCAATAATCAAGCCAAAAATGCAAAAAATGCAACCTAGAGCTTCTCAAATAGACAAAATTCAACATAGAATGCTACACATGTCCAAATGAGCAAGTTAGATACTCTATAGCTTCCTATTGAAATCACCTACATGATCACCAAGTTTCACAACCATTGGATGAAGCTAAGATGAAATTGAGCAATTTTGCGACAATTTATCCTCTCATGAGCAAAAACCTAAACATGAGCAAAACATGTCAAAATGGCAAAGCCACACAAACTTCATGCTAGGACAACCATTCTAATCATAAGACCATCACAAACACCCACAAGCACCTCATGTCATGTCAAAGCCACTGAGCCATGTGCCTACTTCTATATATGAGACTTCTCATTGGTAGGCATCATGCAACGGTTTAGCACCCAAAGCAAATTAAATATGGGAACATATCTAGTGCAAACCAACCTCTCCGTGCAAACTATGGAAACTACAATCTAAACCACACGATCTTGATCCAAGGGAGAACTCATGAAAGGTGGGAGGGGTGATTTGCAAAATTCATGGGAGGTGGGAGGGATGATTTGCAAAGGTGCTTTTGCAAATCACTCCTCCCACCTCCCTTAAGCGCTCCGTTGGATCAACATCATGTGGGTCAGATTGAAGTTTCCATAGTTTTCACGGAGAGGTTGGTTTCCACCGGATATGTTGCCATTAAATATAGCACATATGACATGGGAGCACATTTTTCAAGCAATTTACATTTCATTTTCAGATTCATATTTGGTACATGAAATGTCTTTGTGACAAAAAGGAACTTATGCCCCTCCACAAGATAAAGCATGAGGGCTAAACATTCATGATGGAAAATGAGCCTTTGGTCCCATATGATCAAAAATAAGCTATCCAACCACATATTAAGCATAGCCAAACCACTAAAACATTTCAAGATCATATAAAGGCATTGACTCACAAGAGAGCATACATATAACATTTTTCAAAAGCATAGCCATCAACCATGGATATAAACCAAGATTATCAAGAGCTAAGAGAAACTAACCATATCATACGAAGCTAGCTCACAAGAACATATATAGCATACCATGGTGAACATTGTATATAGGAGAAGCTTTTCCTACACAAGCATATGATACAAAATGCATGAAAGCTATCATACAAAGATGATTATACATCATGATACAAATGCAATGCCAAAAGCATGAAATGCATAAAGGAAAGCTATACATATGCTACAAAGGAGCTCCCACACAACCGACTCAAGAAATCGAACAAACACCAAGCTCCCCCCGCAAACGAGTGAAAGTTGCTTGATCTAGGGGTTTGGTGAAAATATCGGCTAGTTGGTCATGTGTGGGTACATGGATCAAGGCTATCTTCCCTTTCTCTACGTTGTCTCTCAGAAAATGATACCTTACTTCTATGTGCTTGGTTTTGGAATGGAGCATTGGGTTCTTTGCAACACTTATGGCACTGGTGCTGTCACATTGAAGTAGGACATGGGTATACTCCTCACCAAAGTGACTCATGGTGTATGTGATCCAAAGGAGCCGAGAGCAAAAACTAGCCGCGGTAACGTACTCGCCTCGGTAGTGGATTAAGCAACACTTGATTGTTTGCGGGAAGACCAGGACACCAAAGAAGATCCTAAAAACTGGCAAGTCCCAGAAGTGGACTTCCTATCCAACCGACATCCGGCAAAATCCGCGTCTGAGAAACCATGAAGCGCCAAAGAAGAAGACACGGAGTACCAAAGGCCGAAGTCGGGAGTGTAATGCAAGTACCTGAATAAGCGCTTGACCGCTTGCCGATGTGAAGTCCTTGGGGACGCTTGAAAACGAGCGCACAGACATACCGAGAACTGGATGTCCGGCCTCGTCGTCGTCAAGTAGAGGAGTGACCCGATCATGCTCCGGTACTCCTTCGGATCCACATGTTCACCTTCCTCATCTGCATCAATGGTTGTAGTTGTACTCATAGGCATCGCCATATCCTTGGAGTTCTCCATCTTGAACTTCCTCACAATGTGCTTAGTGTACTTAGCTTGGTGCACAAATGTTCCTTCCTTTGATTGCATGATTTGTAGCCCGAGGAAGAATTGCAACTCACCCATCATGCTCATCTCAAATTCCCTGCTCATATCCTCTGCAAAACCTTGCAACAAGAGAGTTAGACGAGCCATCAAATACAATATCATCCACATACACCTGCACAATCAGGATATCTCTGCCCTGCCTGAGGAGAAACAAGGTTTGATCGACCTTCCCCATCTCAAACCCTCTCTCAAACAGGAACCCCCTCAACCTACCGTACAAAGCTCTAGGCGTCTGCTTCAACCCATACAATTTCTTCCTCAACTTGTACACTCGGTGGGGGTACTTCTCACTCTCAAACCCCGGTGGCTGCCTCACAAACACTTCTTCATCCAACACAACATTTAAGAAAGCACTCTTCACATCCGTCTAGGAAAACCTGAACCCTTTAGCCACAAAGAAGGCTAGAAGGATCCTGATCACCTCCAAACGAGCTACAGGAGCAAAGGTATCCTCGTAGTTGATCCCCACTTTCTGACTATACCCCTGAGAAACAAGCCATGACTTGTTTCTCACCACTTCACCTTTCTCTCCCTCTTTGTGCTTCCACACCCATTTTGTCCCAATCGGCTTACACCCTGGGGGAGGGTCAACCAATTCCAAAACTTGGTTCCTCTCAAAGTTCTCCAACTCCTCATGCATCAAATTAACCCAATTATGATCAGATAGTGTGTGTCCAATGTCTTTGGGCTCAAAGGTGGCAACAAAAGAAGCATGAGCTAAATAAGAATTGTTCCGAACCCTCGACCGTGTAGTACGTTCATTCATGTCGCTGATGATCCTCGAAGCTGGGTGATCCACTTGTACTCGCCGGGGAGGTTCTCGGCTTGATGCTACCTCCCCCTCAATAGTATCTTCTCGTTGATCTTGGTTTGTCATCGCAGGTGTGGGAGAGGGGCCGTCCATCACAGTAGTCGAAGTAGTAGGTACATGCTCAGCCGGAGGCACCATTCCACCATCTTCATCATCTCCATGTTCATGCTCCTCCTCCTGAAAGATCTCCTCGCCAAGTTCATCGTCACCTGCACACTCAAAAACAAGCTGACTATGTGGTTGTGTCTCGTCGAAGGTTACCTCACAAGTCTCCATGATTTGGTTAGTTTCAAGATTGGCACACGATATGCTCTAGAGTGAGATGCTTAACCAAAGAAAATACCATCGACCGACCTAGCCTCAAACTTGACCAATTTCTTCCATTTCTTTAGGATAAAGCACTTGCAACCAAAGACATGGAAGTGACTCACCTTGGGTGTGCGACCGTGCATCAACTTGTAACAGGTTTTCTTCTTGTGCACTCTAAGGTAGATCCTATTCGAAACATAGCACGTGATATTCACCGCATCAGCCCAGAACCTTCTCGGAGTCCTATGCTCATCGAGCATTGTCCGAGCCATCTCACATAGGGTTCTGTTTTTCCTTTCCACGATACCATTTTGGGGAGGCGTATACAGACTCGAAAAATGGTGTTCAAGACCCAAGTCATGGAAAAAGGTTTCAAAATGAGAGTTTCGAATTCCGAGCCATTGTCACCGCATTGCTCATATGGCATCTTCGTGCCTCTTGTTCCTCAACCTCAAGACAAGATCTCGAACAAAACCAAATGTCTCCCCTTTCTCCTCAAGAAAGAACACCCACGCATACCGAGAGTAGTCATCCACCACAACAAGGACATACCACTTCCCACCCATAGATCGCACACGAGCTAGGCCAACAAGGTCCATATGGAGCAGCTCGCATGGACGCTCAGTCATCACATCGGTGAGAGGTGGGTGACAAGCGGTTACCATCTTGGCATGCCTACACGGCACACAAACCAACTCTTTCTCAAACCTCAACCGTGGCAATCCTCAGACCAAGTTGAGTTTGCTCAAGCGAGACAAATGGTCAAAGCTCAAGTTACCCAACTTGCTATGCCACTTCCACAACTCACTCGAAGAACCAGCCAAGAAGCAACACTCAACACCCGAAGACTGAGAAAAATCAGCTCGAAACACCTGACCCTCGGGAATGACCATACAGACAAGGTCCCCTCGAGAATCCAAAATCCGAGTACCACCAGGCCGAAACAACACCTCAAAACCCTCATCCAATAGCTGGGACACGGAAAGCAAATTGTATCCAACCGATTGAACAAGAGCAACACGCCTGAGAGTGATCTTGTCACTCACCTTAATCTCACCTTCTGACAACACACGCCCTCGCCCATTGTCCCCAAAGGTGATGTACCTCTTTGTCACCACCGGGACGAGACTTGAAAACCACCCCTTGTCTTCGGTCATATGCCTTGAGCAACCGGAGTCAATCAACCAAATGTTCGTCAAGTCTCCCACCTGAAATTCAAAATCGAGCACGTGAGCAAACAAACGACTCAGCACTGGGGTTAGTACCAAAATAGTAAAACCAGTGCTGGGCCATTTGCTCCAAAGTGGGGTTAGCACAATCCAAAACATTCCTCCTATCAAAGCTACCTCCACAAACACCACCATGGTAACCACTATGAGGGAACCAACCATATCTAACCGGAGGAGGACCAAAACCACAAAAGGAAGACCGTGGACCGTTCCTCCTCTCCAACTCAAAGCTACGACTCCTCCTATTCATGTATTGAGCATGAGGGGGAGAACACCTAGCAAACTAACCACCTGCAAACTCTCCAGACCAACCACCAGAACCACGACCTCCAAAACCAAACCTAGACTCATCACGGGCACGAAAACCAGCCCCCTGTCTGCCCAGACCTGCAGCGGTCTGACCGGTGTGGCGCACCGGTCTGACCGGTGTAGCCCGACTAGCAACACCTCCAATAGCCTTTCGCTCTCCCCAAGTCGGAACTGTCCTCACACCCGCCTTGGCCCTGGGCATCTGCACACGAGGCTCAAGTACACCATTAGGAGGGTGGTACTTGTCCTTATGCCTCCTCTTGAAGCAAAACCGAAGGATCGGATGGCGACTAGAGAGGGGGGAGTGAATAGGAGCCGGTAAAAATTCTTCCAAAAGAATCCGGGCCTATACCCTAGACAAACCCCGGTCACACACAAGCGATGGATCGAATCACGCACCAATTGCCAAGACCACGAGGTTATGGATCAACCTCTAGTCCTAGGAACGATTCCTTGAAGCACACGCGGGACCACTAGAAAGGGAAAGAAGGAATCGAAACAAGAAGCACCGCACACGGCCTCCCGGCGGATCGTCCGGCCCGGGCAAGGCGGGACCGTCCGCGATGAACCGCGCGGACCGTCCGACCTACTACCGCGGACCGTCCGCGCCGACGCCGCGGACCGTCCGGCCCTCCCCGCGGACCGTCCGTTAAACACACACGAACACCGAAGCGACCCGAGAAAAACGGACCGTCCGCCGAGGCCGGCGGACCGTCCGCGCCACCCGCGGACCGTCCGCTACTCGAGCTCGGACCGTCCGCAAACCGGGCCGCAACCAAAACCAAAAGCCAAAATGGATCGAAAGCAAGGATGCACAAGAACTCGACAAACACGCGACGAACACGCTCCTCGCGGACCGTCCGCGACCCCCCCGCGGAACGTCCGCGCCGCGCGGACGAACGAAACAAAGCCGACCCCCGAAAGTCAACTCCCCCAAATCATCATCGGATTTCCCAAACGGTTGAAGCTATGGAGACAAGGGTTTGGGGACTTGAAAAGCGTCACACAAGGATGCTATAGCACAAAAATCTTGTCTCCTAACTCCCTAAATCACCGGGAATCGCGAATCCTTTGAGCACCACCAAAAGCTAGAGCACCGAACGAAAACTCACGAATCGAAGTGGTTTCCCGGCGTTTGAGGGCACAAGATCAAGCACAAAGATGCACAAGACATCTATCCATGTTTCCCTAAAAGAAATCCGGGGAGAAACCCACTCAAATCCGCGGAATCACACCGGGAACAAAGGCACGAAAACAAGCACAAAAAGCCACGAAAAACAACCCCGAATCTTCTATACAAACCAGGAAAGATTCACAAGGTCTAGCATGCCGCCCTAGCATCCATCCCTCTCAAAAAATCTCTCATGAAGCTCTCATGCTAGCCTAGAGAAAATGGAAGGAAAAATAGCTATGAAAATGAAAAAGAGGAGGGAGGAAATGAAACCCTAAGTCGCGGAGAGAGAGAACCATCCACACACACTCATGGCTTATATATCGAGTCCCGCCGGAGTGGTAAATGACTCGACTACCCCTAACTAAACTATCGGCGATACAACCCACGTAGGGGCATTTAGGTAATGTTTGTGGGTCTTGCCATCGGACGGCCACGCCTTTGCCGCACCCCCGCGTCCTCCCGACGCAAGCCATGCGATCCCGCCGCGTGTCCTCCGCCTCGAAGCTTCCCGACACGCCCGGATCCCGTCTCCGTCGTGTTGGGCCCTCGGACTTGGTTTTGAGGCCCAAACCAAGAAACCGTCCGCCGATGGTTTTGTGGGCAAACCACCAAACCCCGCGTGCTCGGTCCGGCCTCCCGCCAAACCACTTGACTCGACCGCCACCGTGCACCGGCTCGATTGTCCATGACTTCGTCTTGCTCGTATCGCCACCATGTGGCCCGCACCTAGTCCCGCCGTCCACCGGGTCCCTCGAACCGAGCCTACTTGTCTCTCCATCTCCCGGAGGCCCCTCAAGGCTGAAGACCTTTCGCGCCCGTTCTTCACCTGCAACAACACGAACTAGGCCGCAGCCTACACCTACGCACTGAGCCAAGAGTCAGTCCAACACCCGTTGTCAATCACTCATCACTGAGGAGCGGTCATCCATCGACCACCGGGACGCTCCTGGTCCTCAATCTCCCCCTTGATGAGTGCATTGACAACACACAACGCGAAATGAAATTCAGAGAAAAAGAGAAAAGAAAGAAGAAAGAAAAACAAAGAAGCTCAACTCATGACCAAAACCAAAGAAAGGCGAAGAAAGGTCACAAGCCAAGCAAAGCACAAACTCCACACCGAAAACAGCAAGAAAGCTCCCCCCGAACAAATGCAAGCTCATGCAAACTCCCAAATTTCAGCTCACCTCTTCGAATTTTCATTAAGCTCACCTCTTCTCCCCCTTGTTGACAATGTATGAATCAAGGTGAAAATGCGGAAATGCAAAACAAAGCATACAAGCAACTACATGAGCTTCTCAAATAGGCCAAATCTAGTATCAAAGGCTAAAAATGAGACAAAGATCACACATATGAATCATAGCATAGTCAAAGCATTGCCAAAAGTAATATATGAAAATACAAGCATGTGACAAAGCAAAATTTTCGGATTTAAGCGCTTTTACCAAAAGAAGGCTCGCTTCACATGTAAAAGCCTATCCATGTCACATTTGAGCCACAAACATGCATACCATTCAAAGATCATACAAGGATATCCAATTCTCAACAAAAGATCATTGCAAACACCCATAAAGCAAAGCATGTCATGTTAAAGCTCATGAGCCATGTGTCCACTTCGGGGAGACTTCTCCACTGGTGAACATCATGCAACATGTTTAGCACCCATATGTGAAAGATAATACATTTTAAGCATAGACATGATGGATGGAGCATTTTTCAAGCATTCACACTTCTTTTCAAGATTAATTCATTTCATGGTACATGAAGTGCCTTTGCGGCAAAAAAGAAGCTTATGCTCCCCCATGAATGCAACATAGGCTAAACATTCACAATGATATCCGGCCTTTGGCCCAAATGCAAGAACAAGGCATCCAAGCACAATCTAAGCATGAAAAGCATATTTAGACCAAACTGTGACATGGATACACAACTACACACGAGTGGAGCATATTTCATCAAAAATTAGTCAAGTTTAGCATTTATTTCAAAAGGGGCTATCTCACCACACATATATCTCAAATATTCCAAGAGCATAGCCTCACATCACCATTTCTCCACACATATAACCAATATCTCACAAATAGCCAAAGAGACTCAAATATGGCATATGAAAGAAGCTCATCGTCCTAAAATGCAATATGATACAAATGCAACATGATATATGACAAGATGGCTATCCTACCATGGTTTGTACATCAAGCAAAGCATGTATATACATCAAAGTAAAACATGGTATGATACATATGGTACAAGAGAAAATCCCCCAAGAATCAACTAGAAAGGGCAACAAACCCCAAGTCCCCCCGCAAGCGCACAAATGTAGCTTGGTCGAGAGGCTTTGTGAAAATGTCTGCAAGCTGATCTTGGGTAGGGACATGGCTCAACACAATGGTTCCTTTCTCCACATTGTCCCTCAAGAAATGATACCTCACTTCTATGTGTTTGGTTCCGGAGTGAAGCACTCGGGTTTTTGGCTACGCTTATGGCACCGGTGCTATCACAAAGAAGTGGGATCTCGGGTGCACTCCTCACCAAAGTCTCTCAAAGTGTATGAAATCCACAACAGCTGGGAACAAAAACTTGCGGCAGCAACATACTCCGCCTCGGTGGTAGACTGAGCTACACTAGACTGCTTGCGGGAAGACCATGAGACCAACGAAGAACCAGAAACTGGCAAGTACCAGAAGTAGACTTCCTCTCGACTCGACACCCAGCAAAGTCCGCATCGGAAAAACCATGAAGAGAAAGAGTCGAGGAGGACGAATACCAAAGGCCAAGACCAGGGCGGATCGTAGGTACCGAAAATCCTCTTGACGACTCGTCGGTGTGATGTCCTCGGCGAAGCTCGAAAACGAGCGCACGGACACACGCCGAATTGTATGTCCGGCCTCGTCACCGTCAAGTAGAGGAGGGAGCCGATCATGCTCCCCGTACTCCCGCCGGTCCACCGGTTCTCCGTCCTCATCCGCATCCAAAGTGGCCGTACTCCCCATGGGAGTCGACATCGGCTTCACATCTTGCATCCGGAACTTCCTCGCATGTCTTTCGTGTACTTGGTCCGGTGCACGAATGTTCCATCCTTCACTTGCTTGATCGCAGCCCCGAGAAAATACCGCAACTCGCCCATCATGCTCATCTCGAACTCCCCGCTCATCTCATCCGCAAACTTGGCAACAAGGTTATGTGACGAGCCACCAAAGACAATATCATCCACGTATATCTGAACAATCAACAAGTCATTTCCATGCTTGAGGAGAAACAAGGTTCTATCCACGGTACCCATCACAAACCCTCTACTCAACAGAAAACCTCTCAATCTCCCATACCAAGCACGGGCGCCCGTTTCAACCCATACAAAGCTCTTTTCAACCCGTACACCCTATGTGGGTACAACTCGCTCTCAAACCCGTGTGGTCGCTTCACATACACCTCCTCCTCTATGACCCCATTCGAAAAGCACTCTTCACGTCCATCTGAAACAACTTAAACCCTTTAGCCACGGCAAAGGCTAGAAGGATTCGAATTGCCTCAAGACGGGCCACAGGAGCAAAGGTCTCCTCATAGTCGATCCCCTCCTTCTGACTAAACCCCTGAGCAACAAGTCTGGACTTGTTCCTCACAACCATCCCATTCTCTCCCTCTTTGTTCTTCCAAACCCACTTGGTTCCTATGGGATGGCAATTTGGAGGTGGTTCAACTAGCTCCCACACCTGGTTCCTCTCAAAGTTTTCCAACTCCTCATGCATAGAATTGACCCAGTTTGCATCAGATAAAGCGTGTCCAATGTCCTTGGGCTCAAAGGTGGCAACAAAAGCAAGATGAGCAAAATGAGAGGAATTCCCGGACCTTGACCGTGTAGTGCGTTCGTCAATGTTCCCAATGATCTTCGACGGGGATGCACTTCTTGAATCCGCCGGGAGCCTCACGCCTCGAGACTACCTCCCCCTCAACTTCGGCCTTCTCTCGCTCGGTCCTCTTGTCGCACCGTCATTGTCCATGAAGTAGACGGTCCACGCTCCGTAGTGGTCGTAGGGGAAGTAGTGGGTACACACTCGGCTTCGGGTGCATGGTTCTCTCCATCATCATCTCCGCCTTCATCCTTCTCCTCATCAAAGAGGTCCCTCGGCCATCTCTTCATCACCCGCACATTCAAAGCCAAGAGAGGTACATGGCATTGTCTCGTCGAAGGTTACCTCGCAAGTCTCCATGATTTTGTTAGTCTCAAGGTTAAGCGCCCTATAGGCTCTAGAATGGTTAGCATATCCAAAGAAAATACCATCACTAGACCTAGCCTCAAACTTGTCGAGTTTTCCCTTCTTCAAAATAAAGCACTTGCAGCCAAAAACTCGGAAGTGACTCACCTTGGGTGCCCGACCATGCATAAGCTCATAACGGGTCTTCTTCTTGAAAGCTCGCAATAAAATCCCGTTGGAAATATGACAAGCCGTATTGACCGCCTCACCCCAATACCTCCTAGGAGTCCCGTGCTCATCGAGCATCATCCTAGCCATCTCACAAAGAGTCCGATTTTTCCTTTCCACGACTCCATTTTGAGGGGGCACATAAGGGGTCGAATACCGATGTTCAAGACCTAGATCACGACAAAAGGCATCAAAACGAGAGTTCTTGAACTCGCAGCCATTATCACTTGCGGATAGCTCGAATAGCATTCCCATGCCTCTCGTTTTTCAACCTCACGATCGATCTCGAACAAAACCAAATGTCTCACTCTTATCCTCCAAGAAGAACACCTAGGCATAGCGAGAGTAATCGTCCACCACAACAAGGACATACCACTTCCCACCCACCGAGCGAACTCGAGCCGGCCCAAGAAGATCCATATGCAACGGCTACGTCGGACGCTCGGTCATGACATCGGTCGGGGGTGGATGGGGAGTGTCTACCATCTTACCAAGCCTACAAGGAGCACAAACCAAATCCTTCTCAAACTTCAACCTCGGCAATCCTCGGACAAGATCAAGACCACTCAAGCGGGAAACCAAATCAAAGCTCAAGTGTCCCAACCGCCTATGCCATTTCCACAAATCGAGGAAGGACCGGCCATCAAACAAACGAGCGGGACCCAAAGAACGAGAGAAATCAGCCCTGAAAATCTGACCCTCGGGGATGATCATACAGACAAGATCACCTCGAGAATCAAGCAAACGAGACTCGCCAGACTTGAAACGCACCTCAAAACCCTCATCAAGCAACTGAGAAACCGAAAGCAAATTGAAACCCAAAGACTTCACAAGAGCCACTCTCTTCAACGTTACCTTGTCACTCACATGCACAACACCCTCCGACGGCACCCTTCCTCGTCCATTGTCCCCAAATGTGATGTCTCGCTTTTCCTTCACCGGGGTGAGGCCGGAGAACCACTTCTTATCTCCGGTCATGTGTCGAGAACATCCGGAGTCGATCAACCAAATGTTCTCCAAGCCTCCCCGCCCGTAGTCGAAACAAGAACGAGAGTGAGCTAGCGACTCGACACTCGGGGTTAGCACAAAGAAAGTTAAACCGGTGTCGAGCCATCCGCTCAAAAGAGGGGTTAGCAAACATCATTCCCTTGCCACCAAACTTCCCATGTCCCATGGGAGGAGTACGAGCACCACGAGGGGAAAAACGTGGTCCGTAGTTCCTCCGGAACCCAAAGCTGCGATCATCTCCCCTAAACTCGTACTGAGGACGAGTAGGAGGACGTCCCAACAAAACCACCACGAGCCCGACCAAGCCTCTCACCAGACGCACACCATCATCTCTCCTGACAAACCTCTCACCACCACCTCTCTGTGGGAACCTTCCAACACTCCTCACACTTCCCACACCCCGTGGAAGTGGCACTCTAGGCTCAGGAATACCGCGAGACTGGCGATACTTGTCCTGGTTTGCTTGCTCCCTAGCAAGCCTCTCATCCCTCTTCCTCTTGTAGCAAAACTCGCAATATGCCTCTCCTTGCCACAATACTCACACCCGAAGGGGATGGATTTTGGTTTTGGCTCGGCTTTTCTCTAGGTTTCTCACCCTTCTCTCCCACAAACTTCACCGGTTTCGGAAATCATTTGTCTTAGGTGGGAATTTGGGTGGATCTTGGGTTGTGTCAAGCTTGTTGCAAAGGTGGTTGGGCTTTGGTGTGAAAGAGTTCTTGGGTGCTTTTGGGAGTGGGACTTGGATCTCTCCGATCACCTCAAACTCGGGGTTAGACTCAACACACTTCTCGTACACACTCTCCCCCATCGTTCTCTCCCACTTTCTCACCCAACTTCTCAAACCCCAAACCACGACCATCGCCTCTCTTGAACTCCTCAATCATGATTTTCAATTGAGGTTCCCGCCCGTACAACCAACCCAACACCTTCCTCAAATAGTCATTCTCCTCATAGATGACATCCAAACGGGAAGTAAGTTCAAGATTGCGCAAAGTAACTTCATCACGCCTAGTGCATGCATTTACAACAGGAGATTTCAAAGATGCTTCCAAAGAACTAATGGTAGAACGAGCATCAACAAGCTTAGCATGCATAGTAGGACATGATTTGCAAGCACCAAGCAAAGTAGGTCTAGCCTTAAGCTCATCATGTTCGGGTCCTAAGAGCATCTAGTTGAGCCAAAGTAGAAGCATTCTTCTCATTAAGCGAGTTTGATCTCATTCAACCATGCATCACACTCAACACATTCAACATCATCGGGAGCAAGAGGGAGCAAGTTTCAAAGAGTCATTCTCAAGTTTCAATTCAAGCAATTTTGACTCTAACTCTCCTACTTTCTCGCTAGCATTCTCAAGTTGTGCCCTAAGATCTTTCCTCATCTTTTTGGCATCTCTCAAGACACTATCACGGTTATCAAGCAAACCATTCAACCTAGCAATCTCGGCAAGCAAAGAGTCGGGGTCACGGTTTACCTCATCCTCCGAGTCGGAGTCGCCGTCTTCCTTCTCGCTCTTCTTGTCGCTTGAGCTATGGGCCATGCCACAAAAGCCCTCAAGCGCCACACGGCTCACCCCGCCGAGGTTCCGCTTGCACTCTTCTTGCCATTGCGCCTCCCGGCGTCTTCTTCTTCGGGCCGCTTGAGCTTGATCGCTCCTCGCTTGAGCTTGAGTCAACGTCGCTCGCACCGGCCACCATCGCTCTCGCCTTGTTTTTCTTGTAGCCGCTCTTGCTCGGTCGCCGCTTGTCCTTGTCCTTGCTCTTGGACTTGTTGAAGTGCTTGCCCTTGGAGGAGTACTTGTCTTCTCGCCTCGGGTGCGCCTTATACTCGTTCACCTTGTACTTGTTCTCCTCCGCTTCCGGCACTCGGCGATGAAGTGGCCACGCTTGCCACACTTGTAGCACGTCCCCGAGCTCCGCCTTGCATTCCTCCGACTCTCGTGTAGTCGTTCAAACCTTCTTGAGAGCAAGGCCGGCTCCTCCTCGCCCAAGCACATCAAACTCCTCATCCGGAATGGACATGAGAGAAGACAAGGAAAACTCGTCGACGGGAAGGGTTAGATTTGCCCTTTGATCCGCCCACAAGAGCAAGACTATGGTCGGGCCGAGCCCTCATGCTTGGATTGCAACTTCCCGTCAACCTCGACCGACTTGAGCTTAGAAAAGAGGTCATCCAACTCAATAGTCAAATAATGCCCGGACTCCTTGATGGCCTCAACCTTAGCACCCCAAACATTTGGGTCCAAGACATGCAAGAGCTTCAAAGCCTGATCATGCTCGGTGTACGGAAAATCCTCAACATTAGCCTTCATGTTGTTCACGATGGCGGTGAACCTCTGAAACATCGCATCAATGTCCTCACCGGGAAGTGGAGTGAAATTCTCATATTGCATCCGGTAAGAGACAAAGAGGCGAGCCTTCACATGGTTATCACCACCGTGAGCAACCAACAACTTTTCCCAAATTTGCCAAGCAAGATTCAAATGGCGAAAACGCTCAAACTCGGATCACACAAGCTCCGGACCAAGTGATCAACGGCTTTTGCATTAGCCTCATACTTGGCCTTAGCACCGGCATCGGTCACCATAAGAGTATGGATGTTGACCGGAATAGCATAGGTATTGTCAAGCACAATAAAATCCAACGACTTCCCACGAAGAAAGATCATCATACGAGCCGCCCACTTGTGGTAACCCTTGCCATCGAAGTGCGGCGGACCGCCCCCGCTCAACGTACGCCATCTTAGGATTCGAGACTTGTCAAAGTCGCAAAGAATCCGCACCAAGCTCGATACCAATTGAAGGATCGGATGGCGACTAGAGAGGGGGGGGAGTGAATAGGAGCCGGTAAAAATTCTTCCAAAAGAATTCGGTCTATACCCTAGACAAACCCCGGTCACACACAAGCGATGGATCAAATCACGCACCAATCGCCAAGACCACGAGGTTATGGATCAACCTCTAGTCCTAGGAACAATTCCTTGAAGCACACGCGGAAGCACTAGAAAGGGAAAGAAGGAATCGAAACAAGAAGCACCGCACACGGCTCTCGGCGGACCGTCCGCCGGGCGGTGCGGACCGTCCGCGATGAACCGCGCGGATCGTCCGACCTCGCTACCGCGGACCGTCCGCGCCGACGCCGCGGACCGTCCGGCCCTCCCCGCGGACCGTCCGTTAAACACACACGAACACCGAAGCGACCCGAGAAAACGGACCGTCCGCCGAGGCCGGGCGGACCGTCCGCGCCACCCGCGGACCGTCCGCTACTCGAGCTCGGACCGTCCGCAAACCGGCCGCAACCAAAACCAAAAGCCAAAACGGATCGAAAGCAAGGACGCACAAGAACTAGACGAACACGCGACGAACACGCTCCTCGCGGACCGTCCGCGACCCCCCCCCCGCGGACCGCCCGCGCCGCGCGGACGAACGAAACAGAGCCGACCCTGAAAGTCAACTCCCCCAAATCATCATCGGATTTCCCAAACGGTTGAAGCTATGGAGACAAGGGTTTGGGGACTTGAAAAGCATCACACAAGGATGCTATAGCCCAAAAATTTTGTCTCCTAACTCCCTAAATCACCGGGAATCGCGAATCCTTTGAGCACCACCAAAAGCTAGAGCACCGAACGAAAACTCACGAATCGAAGTGGTTTCCCGGAGTTTGAGGGCACAAGATCAAGCACAAAGATGCACAATACATCTATCCATGTTTCCCTCAAAGAAATCCGGGAAGAAACTCACTCAAATCCGCGGAATCACACCGGGAACAAAGGCACGAAAACAAGCACAAAAAGCCACGAAAAACAACCCCGAATCTTCTATACAAACCAGGAAAGATTCACAAGGTCTAGCATGCCGCCCTAGCATCCATCCCTCTCAACAAATCTCTCATGAAGCTCTCATGCTAGCCTAGAGAAAATGGAAGGAAAAATAGCTACGAAAATGAGAAAGAGGAGGGAGGAAATGAAACCCTAAGTCGCGGAGAGAGAGAACCATCCACACACACTCATGGCTTATATATCAGGTCCCGCCGGAGTGGTAAATGACTCGACTACCCCTAACTAAACTACTGGCGATACAACCCACGTAGGGGCATTTAGGTAATGTTTGTGGGTCTTGCCATCGGACGGCCACACCTTTGCCGCACCCCCGCGTCCTCCCGACGCAAGCCATGCGATCCCGCCGCGTGTCCTCCGCCTCGAAGCTTCCCGACACGCCGGATCCCGTCTCCGTCGTGTTGGGCCCTTGGACTTGGTTTTGAGGCCCAAACCAAGAAACCGTCCGCCGATGGTTTTGTGGTCAAACCACCAAACCCCGCGTGCTCGGTCCGGCCTCCCGCCAAACCACTTGACTCGACCGCCACCGTGCACCGCTCGATTGTCCATGACTTCGTCTTGCTCGTATCACCACCATGTGGCCCGCACCTAGTCCCGCTGTCCACCGGGTCCCTCGAACCGAGCCTACTTGTCTCTCCATCTCCCGAGGCCCCTAAAGGTCGAAGACCTTTCGCGCCCGTTCTTCACCCGCAACAACACGAACTAGGCCGCGGCCTACACCGCGCACTAAGCCAAGAGTCAGTCCAACACCCGTTGTCAATCACTCATCACTGAGGAGCGGTCATCCATCGACCACCGGGACGCTCCCGGTCCTCAAAAACTCATCTTTGTGGCCATCTCTCCCACAATAGCCACAATGAAACTTTATGGGCTTAGGCTTAGGCTTGGGATGGGGCTCCTCTTTTGGTTTCTCTCCACTCGACTTCTCAATCGGTTTCTTCTCACCTCCCAAAGAACACATTCCCCAAATCACTCATGAACTGGATGGGTTTCTAGAAGTTGTCGGTTTGTGGAGGAAACACGGGAGGAGATGGGGTTGTGTCTAGTCGGTTCCTAAGATGGTTCGGTTTAGGGATAAGGAATTTTGTGGTGGGTTTTTGGTGGCTCTAGGATATCTCCAATCTTCCCCTCATTCTCACCACTTCCCTCACCAACCTTGTTTGCCCCAAGTGCTTCCCCATCCTGGCGCTTATATGTCTCGATCATTATCCTCAACTAAGGCTCATGACCAGACAACCAACCCATCAACTTTCTCAACTCATCATTCTCATCCTGCAAACGATCCACATAATGTGGAAGTTCCAGATTTTTCAAAGCATGTACTTCACATGTAGAGCAAGAAGTGGGAACATGTTCTTTCAACTTAGCCTCAAGCGAAACAATGTAAGCATGCATCTCATCAATTTTCTTGTGCAAGACAGGGCAAGAAGTGCAAGCACCTAGCAAAGCAGGTCTAGACTTAAGCTCAGCCACTTCAACCCTAAGCACATCTAGTTCCTCACACTTGGAGGTATGCTTTTACTTAAACATAGCAAGATCGGCTAAGAAAATAGGACAATCAGCACATTCAACTTCATCAGAAACAACAGGCGAAGCCTTAAGTAAATCAATTTCAAGCTTAGCATCCAAATTATGTGTTTCTAACTAAGCCACTCTAGTCCTAGCATCCTCAAGCGAAGCCCTAAGATCTTTCCTCATCTTCTTAGCCTCTCTAAGCATATCATCATGATTATCAAGCAACAAGCCAAGCCATTCATTCTCCTAATGCAAGAAGGGAAGTTCATCACGTACCTCATCATCAGAGTCGGAGTCCGAGTCACTCTGGTTGCTCTTCTTGCTGCTGGAGCTAAGCGCCATGGTGCAGAAGCCATCTCTAGCGAAGCAGCTTAGCCCACTCAAGTTCTTAGACGGCTTCCTACCCTTGCGCCGGTCACCTTCGTCTTCACTGCTACTCGAGCTCGAGGTGGAGTACGCTGAACTGGAGTCGACGTCACTCGCTCGAACCATTGCTCGGGCCTTGCCTCGGCCATCCTTCTTCCTCGATTGTCGCTCGTCCTTGTGCTTGCTCTTGTGCTTGTGCTTGTGGTCACACCTTGATCGGTACTTGCCATCCATCTTCGACTTGTGCTTGCAGTTGTCCTTGTTCTTGACCTTCTCGGGGGCAGTCGGCGACGAAGTGTCCCGGCTTGCCGCACTAGAAGCATGTCCTCGTGTTCTTCCTCGAGTTCACCCGGTTCTCGTGCATCCTCTCGAACCACCTGGTCAGCAGTGCCAGCTCATCCTCTCTGAGCATGTCGAACTCCTCATCTGGCAAAGACATCAAATAGGACAAGGAAAACATCCCGGTGGATGGGTTAGCGTTAGTTTTTCCTTTCGAGCCACCGATGAGGGCGAGACTATGAGAGTTAGTCGGACCCTCAATCTTGGCTATCATACCCCGATCCACCTCAGCCGACTTGAGCTTCGAGAACAGCTCGTTCACCGTCAAGGTGTCATACTTCTCAGACTCTACAATGGCCTCGAACTTTCCGCCCCAAACCGTATGATCCAACGAGTGTAAGAGCTTCACGGCTCTATCATGTTCATCGTACGGGAGCACATCCACATTGGCCTCATGTTGTTCACCACAACCGTGAACCTCTGAAACAAGGCATCGATGGACTCACCGGGGAGATGAGTGAAATTCTTGTACTCTCTCCGGTAAGTCACATACATCTGAGCCTGAACCTAAGCATTTCCAACATGAGCTTCCTTCAACACCGACCAGATTCCACAAGCCAAGTTCTCCGAATGCACCCGATCGAATTCGGATTGACACAGAGCACAAAACAAGTGGTCGACTGCCTTGTTGTTAGCGTCGAACATGTCCTCGATCTTGGAGTGAGAATGTTCATCGGATGGAGATAGCCTATGTCCACCATGACATCCCAAAGGATCTAACCCTTTCCGCGGAGGAACGCTGCCATCCGCTTACTCCACATCTGGTAGTTTTTGCCATCGAAGTGTGGAGGACCCGAACCCCATTCCTGGTACGCCATCCTTGGATCTCAGACTGGTTAGAGTCAATCAAGACCCGTAACCGGCTCTGATACCACTTGAAGGATCGAAACGGCGAACCAGAGAGGGGGGAGTGAATGGGAGTCGATAAAAAATCTTCTTGAATGAGATAGAGGATCCAACAAGAGGAACACGGCTTCCAACACATGTCTCCGACTCACTACCCAAGTTGGCCAAGAGCACGCGACCACCGGAGTGCTACCGGTCCTAGGAACCAACCACCAACTTCACGGACCCGAGAACGCAACGGAACACCAACTCGAGCCTCACCGACCTACACCGGTCGGTGGTGAGCACCACCGTAAGACCGGTCCCCGCCGCCGAAACCCGGGAACTTCCACAAAAAGGCCCCTACACCGGTCAAGCCGATTTAGCTCACCGGTCAAACCGGTTCAAGCGTAAAACCCCAAATCTACCAAACAGGCCTACCGAGCTCCAAACTGACCCAAACTTGAAACAACAGCAACATGAGACAACAGCAAACTCACCCAGACGTTCACCCGAGCAAAACTCAATAGGAGTCTGCACCGGTCAGACCGGTGTGACCTGAGCTCTCGGGATGAACAGCACCCGCAGGTCAACTCCCCCAAATCCAACTCCCAATCTCCCGAATCGCTCCACGGGCAAAACTTTGGGGATAGTAGGAACACCTCATGGGCACTCCATAGACAAGATTTTGTCCACCAAAACTTGCTAAATCAAGAGGAATTGAAGAAATCTCTCTAAGAACTCCTCTAACCCTAGAACACCGAAAACCCCAAAATCGAACCCCTTTGCTCACGGATTTGGAAGGGGAATCAAAGGGAAAAGAACCTCTAAGGGTTATATGGAGTCCTATAGAAATGCTTGGGAAAATAGGAAAACCAAATGAGCTAGGGTTCCAAGAGTTGGCTGCCATCCTCTCACCTCTTGGGTTATATGGAGGCAACCGAAAGTCTAAAATGTCCTTACTAGCTAATTAGGGATACATGCCCCTCGAGGGTGAATTCGAAATCTTTGTCATCGCTCCATCGAACGGATGCCCGGCCGACGAAAAACTTGCTTAGCCTTGACACAAGCCTTGCGATCCCGACGCGTGTCCTCCTCTTCGAAGTCTTCAGACTGCGTCGTCGCACACCGGTCAGACTGGTGCTCCTCACCGGTCAGATCGGTACCCACCGGTCAGACCGGTCCGATGCTGCTGCACCTCCGTCTTCGGTTCTTCGATCTTGGCTTTATGGATCAACTAAGGAACCCAGTGGTTTTCCGACAAACCACCGGAAACCCTGCGAACTCGGTGTAGCCTCCGCCAATCGCCCTTCATGACTCGGCTCCCACGTAGTCCCGGCTCGACCTTGGTTTTGAGGCTCAACCAAGAAACCGTCCATGACTTCATCTTGTTGTTCTTGCCACCATGCGGCATGCACTTGACCCCGCTGGCCACCGGGTCCCTCGAACGAATCCTACTTGTCTTCTCCACACCGGCAATGACATTTCACGCTTGTTCTTCACCTGCACCAACACCAGTCAAGGCGCAACCTGCACCTGCAATACTTAGCCAACAATTAGTTCACACAACGTTGTCAATCACTCATCACACCAGGAAGTGACCATCCACTGGTCCTCGAACCACACATGGTCCTCAATAACCCAAGTGGTGAGAGGATGGCAACCATCTCTTAGAACCCTAGCTCATTTGGTTTTCCTATTTTCCCTTCCTATTTTCCTTGTGATTTCCATAGGACTAGCTTGAGAGCTTCATGGTGAGATCTTGTGAGAGGGAAGGATGATTGGGTGGCAAGCTAGACCTTGTATGAATCTCTTTGGTATGTATAGATGATTCGGCGTGGTTCCTCAAGGCTTGGATGTGTTGTTCCCGTTCATTCTTTTTGGTGATTTTCGGAGCCTTTTCTTGGAGCGTTTTCGAGGCCTTTCTCTTTGGGGTTTGGTGGGGGGATGTATGCATGAACCCTTCATGGTTCTTTTCCCTTTGATTCCCCTCCCAAATCCGTGAGCAAAGGGGCTCAACTTTGGGGTTTCCAATGCTTTAGGGTTAGAGGCGTTCTTGGTGGGATTTCCTCGATTCCTCTTGATTTAGCAAGTTTTTGTGGACCAAATCTTGGCTATGGAGTGCCCATGAGGTGTTCCTACTATCCCCAAAGTCTTGCACAAATCCGTGGAGCGATTCGGGAGATCGGGAGTGGGATTTGGGGGGGTTGACCCGCGGGTGTTGTTCATCCCGAGCTGCCCACGCGTGACCGGTCTGATTAGTGCTCTTGACCGGTCTAAACGGTGCTAGCCCTTTGTGGGATTTGCCTCAGGGAACTACTGTGCTCGTGTGGTGTTGTCCCGTTATCTTGTTGTCCAGTTCTTGGATCATTTGGAGTTGTCTTGCTAGGTTTTGTGAGGGGTTTTCCTTCTTGGCAAGTTGTCCTTTGGTAATGGTTTTTGTTCCAGGGCCTAGAGGAGTTACTGAGGCTCCCTGAAACTTCGTTGTGCATCTGTTGTTTGCCACCGGCCTGACCGGCAGTGTTCACCGGTCTGACGGGTGCCATCGGTCTGACCGGCAGGAGCCATCGGTTTGACCGGTGAGGCACAGGCAGCAGGCTGCTCAGTTTTCCGCTGTGCGTTTGGGGGTGTTTAGTTCAGTTGGCTGAGTTGTTGGTTGCTAGGACCAGTAGCACTTCAGTGGCTACGTGGTCTTGGCCAACTTGGGTAGTTGAGTCGGAGACGTGAATTGGAAGTCGTGTTCATCTTGTTGGAGCCTCTATCTCCTTCGAGAAGAATTTTTATCAGCTCCCATTCACTCCCCCCCCCCTCTCTGATTCGCCTAATCGGTCCTTCATACGTCACGGATCGCGACATTTATTAAGGGAGCATCGAGAGATTTAATCAATGATGCTCATTCCACCACAAAAATGTAAATCGTCGCGGATGCTAATTTGCGACGAATTTTATTTAATCCGCAACATAATGATTACGTCACAGATTAAATAGTTTCTTGTAGTGTATCATGATCATTAAAGGTGCAAGGCATAGAATCAAAAGATACTATTGTATATGAACATAAATATTTCAAAAGAAAGATATCATCTCCAACAATACCTTAAGAGTTTGATTTGTACCTTAGTCTTCGAGCTTTTCATTGTGAGTGATCCTTTGGAGTTGAAAACGAACAAACTTTGATGATCGGAGGTTGCTCACGTAGACTTCTACAATCTCTCCCTTCGTGCCACATGTCATCAAGGTCACTTTATGTAGGAGCAATCCTCTTCATTCATGGGCTCACACTTCTTGGTTGTGAAAAATTTAACTTCATGATCATCGTGTAAGAATCCAAAGTATCCGCGCCATCGAATGTCGTCCTTTGTGTGTAATCCTTCATGGTCTTCTCCAAACAACTCCTCGCGTCGGATGTCGCCAACTTGTGTCTTCATTGGCCAATTCTCCAGGGGCCTTTGTTTTGTTCTAAGCCTCTGAATTTCTTCATGTGTGGTCTAGTGGAATCATTGCCCAAACTTCTCTTCATTGTTGTCGTCCTCATCTCCACTCTCTTGTTCTCCTCGCGTTGCTGCTGCATCTTTCTCGTGGATTTTCCCCTGTATACATAACAGAACATATATGAAAATATAATTGTATTGAAAAATTTATAAAATTACCTTTCCAATAGGTACACATCTAGTTTAATTGGAGTCCATATGAGGGAATTATGGCTATTTCACTTCAGCTTTGCCTGCTGTTCAAAAATTTCAGGACGTGCAACCATCGGTGATTCGGCCATATCCGCTTATCGGAACCTCCGTTTGACTTGATTCTTGACTCGTTGGAAGCATAACTTCATGGGACTTCTAAATATCCAAAGATATTTTGTTGTTCCTCCCATGAGGCTATGCAAAACTTGATGCGAATAGAAACTTCGAAGATGTTGACGAGCTTGATCTTGTGATCTTGGGGGCACCGTGATTGCTTCCAATACCTATTGCTCGAATAAACGATTTTCCACAAAACATTAGTCTTAAGATTTTAATTGACACATTGACTTACCTTGTTCATGTGCTCTTGTGTAGGGTGTGCGCTCGATAGCGGATGATGGGCAACTAACAAAAGTTAGCACCTACCACTAAAGAGCGAATTTTCATGTTTGTTGAAAGTGAATCTTATGTTGTTGAAGTGTGGGTGTAGAGAACTCGAATGTCTTATGTCTAGCTTTTCATCTGCTTTCAAGGACACAAACAAGAAAACAAGCGTATATGCAATAATAAAATTAGGGTTAGTAAAATAGAAAGGTAGATCACCCTAGGCTTCAAGTTGTCGATCCCCGGCAACAATGCCAGAAAAAGGGGCTTATTGACGGTTCAAACCTGTGTTGAAGTTCATCGCAAGCATACAGATGGCTTGGTGCATTTTTTCACCAAGGAGGGTCCCTAAGGTTTGTCAATCCAAGGATCGAAGCAAACCGCTAAGGTTCTCTACCTTGTCTAGCCAAACTAACCTAACATTAAGCGTTGATTGCATACAAAGATAAAACTAAGATGATGGCAAAAGTTTGATCACATCCATAGCATAGGCAAGGTAAAGCACCACCAAGGGGACAACTAAGTCTATCGCCTTCTAGTTGTAGTTCCGACAAACTAGCAACAAATCATGTATCTCATCTAATAGCATCCTTAAACTCCTACCTCCGACCTTCCTCTCGAAAACATCTGCCTTTCGAAACCTTCGTCCTGTCACGACGCGCCCCTATTCATGCGGGGAGTCTAGGGGCCTGTCCAAATGAATGTGTCTACAAACCATGAAGAATCCACATACTAGATCTAATCACCATGATTACATAAAGTATGCTAAGTTGTCTAACCATGTATTAGACTAAGGAATAAGCATATTCATAATAGGTAGAAAGCATGAACGGAGACATGGATTCACTTAAAAGATCGGATGACAAGATTATCATTGCTCACATAATAATATACTCCCTCCGGTTCCATATTAGAAGTCGTTTAGGACAGTGACACGGTCACCAAAGCACAACTTTGACTTCTGTTTTCTATAAAAATCTTTATTGAAAAGTTATATATGTATATTCTTATGAAAGTAATTTTCAAGACAAATCTATTTATATGATTTTCACATTTTCAAACTCAATGACTTAAAAGTTATTCATGATTTATATTCCCAATGTTTGACTCAAACCTTGTCCAAAACGACTTCTAATAGAGAACCGGAGGGAGTATGCGTTTAGATCATCACCACAGAGTACATACCATTGATGACCTCAACTAGCTACGGAACTCCACCATGGCACAACCACGCAGGGTGGCCATGGCGGCTAGGGTCGGCCTAGGCCATCTCCTAGACAACTTCGAGGACTCGCGGCCACCGTCGTCTCCCTCTAGTGCTTGCTTCTAGGTTTCGCTGAGTTGTGTTGAATGGATGTGGCGGCCATTGGAGGCAGAGGCTATTAATAAGCTGAGGAGCATCTAGGTCAAAAGACGGTGCAAACTGAGCCCGAAATGGGCTGGGCCGACCGGCCTGGGACCATTTTCGACCCGGTTTGGCCTGACCTCCCTCCACGTGGCTTTTCGTGCTTCCTTGAATTTATGCTGAACTTCTTGTGGGTCCTTGACGATGTTTTACCGCGGTTTGGATAAGGGTACTTGGCGTGCGAACTCCCGCATCTTCTATTTAGGTCCTTAGAGTTTCACAGCTTCATTCTTCGATCCTCATGTCGTTTGGAGTCATGTTCATCATGTGTCTTGAGTTGTGTCGGGCTTCATGATCTTCTTCTAAAGTGCTGGATGAACTTATCCCGAAAGTCTCCTCTTTAACGTTGATTTCCTGTGTAAACAATAAACTCCAAAAACCACATGCAAGTGTGAACTTATTACATCATTAGTATGCCTAGTGGCGGGTTAGTCATAATTCAAAGCTCAAACCAAAGTGTAACAAGTGCTCTTGGTTCATGGAAATCGACCGTCAACAATGTTCAAGCGGCATGCTTTTGTTGATGTGTATGGTTAGATAGCACAGCCATAGTAAAATGTGATGGACAAGTTAATTGTTTGTAATAATTATCTTTATTCTTGTCGACAAGTTATCTTTATCTATGTGGACAAGTTCTCTCTTATGATGTCTGTTTTGTCTCAAAAGATATATATATTGATTGTGGTTGTATGTCGAAATGGAAGCAATGAGAGATTGAGCTGATTTGTCAATGAAGACAGACACAAAGGAGATGCGGATTCACAAACCCCTATCCTTTGTTCACAAAGGAGACAAAATTTATAGTAGCATAAATTCTATATATGCAGGATCACCGCCCCCGCGCATTGGAGACCCCCCGTTTGGCTAATAATCCCCTGCCGCCGCGCTCCCGCTTCATGTCAGTGAAGAGTGTTATTAGACTTCAATTAATGAGCTCCCGCCTAGTAACGGGCGTGAAATGGTCATCGGTAATGGACACTAAAAACGGATGAAGATAAACTTTATATCAAAATTAGCTCGACGAGTAATCGCAAGTTTTTTATTTGAGATTGTTTAATAATCCAAAAATGTGTTATAAGATTGTAAAAAACAAAAAGGCGCCATGGCTCGATTTAGATGGCAAATGTTTTCACTAGTAGAAATATGAGCATTTGTGACCTTTTGCTAGTGACGCTGGTTACTTTGGTCATGGAATAATATCATTCTATGACCAAATTTTATTTTTCGTCATAAGTTACAAGTGACCAAAATTTGGCTTAGATTTTTGTGACAAAAATGAAAGGAACGACACAGAACATCAGAAGATCATCGTCATAGATGGTGATTCCCATTTGCTGCATCATTTGGAGCTTTTTTTTATTGAGGGGTGTGTGGTTTGGGACACCTTTTCTAATTTAAGGCAAGTTTGGCCCACCGAAGAAGGTCTCCAATTTTGTGGCCCAAACTGCAGGCTTAAATTTTGTCAAAGTGGGCCTATCAAGCGCCATCGCCAAAAAAATCCAAATCCCGAAAACCGAAAACATGATGCGCCTTTACCATTTTTCGTTTCCCTCCCCCGTCCGGTCAAAGACCTCCCCGTCCCCACTTCCCCGGTCCCCTCCCCACCCGTCTCCTCCTACCTCCATTCCTCCAACCCTAGCCGCCGCCGTGGCACAACCGCTACCACACAGAGCTCCTCCATCCTCGATGCCGCCCGGTACCTACGACAGCGGCTACAACGAGATCCTCCTGCTCCCAAACGCAACCAGCACTCCCGCGAACGTCGTTGCCGACGACTCTCGCCGCATCTGAGCGGGAGATCTTCTCCGTCCTCTGCTCGTGCTCCTGCATCCCTCCCGCCCCTGCTCTAATTACCTCCCTCTCTCTCATCGTAGGATTTGGTGACCTCGATGGTGGCTACACGGAGGCAAAAAAGCAAGCAGAGTTCAGAAGAAAAAGAAGGTTAAAGCCACATCCATTTTTTGTGCCTTTCAGTTTCTTCATTTCAGGATGCGCTCTACGGAACTTACACTGTTACAGTACAATGGTGGTTGCTGTTTCCTTTATTCTATTGCTTTGATTAATTTCTAGAATTTTACCATGATGCCGCGCTAGGACGACCATTGTCGTGCTAGGACTGCAATTGGCAATTCAGTGCCTGTGTGTTTCCAAACATTCTGTGATGTAGAATGGACGGATGTCTTGTGGCTGCTAGTAGTGCTAGTACTGCAGACGAGTGAAGTTTGTCATTTTGAACTAAATGGTCAACTAATCTTTTTCAAGATACTGTCCAAGAATGTCAGACATTTGAGTTCATTGATAAAACAAATATATGAATGCCTGAAAATTAACATATTGCAGGTTTGGATGGTTGAGAAAGCAACAATGTCTCTATAAATGAACCTTTTTTCCCTGCATTGTCAACTTGTTTACTATTGGGTTGTGATTGTGCTTGTGAAACTGAGTTGGTGTCTATGTGCTTGTGTCATGTATTTTTTGAAAATTGGGTAGTTCAGTTCAATTTCCACCTTCAAAATCACAATAAAAACTAGATCAGTCAATAATCTTCCCTACCTCCTACCTCTTATCTTAATTTCCTGCAACTAATACTACCCCTTACCTCTTATTAAACTCTATTTTATTTATCTAATACACATATTGTGCTTGTTCTTATCTATCTTGCAAGTAGTTCAACCTACAACAACCGAATATGAGAGAAGCCGGGATATACGCGTGGCTAACAATAACAAGAAGATGCAAGAACTAGGACTCGCCAACTCTTGTCGCTGAATTTACTAAATTTGTACCGAAACTTCGCCGCAAAGAAGGGGGGTAAAAAAACACATAGTGAAGATTCGGATTCGGATTCATCGAAGTTTCTCCTTGACAATGATGATCAAGGAGATAATGAGGATGATGATGACACCGAATCCGATGAGCTCGCCGGAACCAAAAAAATTAAGGTCATTATTCTATCACCCTAGTAGTTCATGTGGAATAGTTGCATTGCATATAAGTGTTTTCGGTTTGTTATCTAATATATGGTCCTCGCTTTTATAATCATGTTCTACATTTCAAACCTATATTTAAATATCAGATGGCTTCATTATTAATGCACTTGGCCTTTCTTTTTTTCGGTATTCTAAGAAAATCATTTCTTCGAAGAAGACAACAAAACCCACCATGCCTCCGGTGTTCTCGGTCTAGCAAGAGAGTGAGGGCAGCTCCACGAGCAGAGGAACAGGACTGCTCAAACCAAAACAGATCTTCAAAAAGCCTTCAAGCTACACGGACACATGACGACAATATTGTACAACCAACAGATGGTCATGATGGCATAGCAGACGACTTTACAACACTTGGACTTCATGATCATTGGAGCACGGGTGGAGATGAAGGCAAGGCACCCGTCGCTCATGACAAGATGTTACAGACAACGAATCGAAGGAAAGTAACATTTTTTCAAGTAAACATTACATCTATTTAGCTCATTTGAATGAAAGTAAACCATTTCATTAAATTATATATTTTTTTTGCTCGCAAGACACCAAGAACCAAGGAGCCGGAGGGGACCAACCGTGGGAAAAACAGCTAGACAAGATGACAAAAGCTATGATAAGGAGATCGCCTATTGTTGTTACAGAAGGCAAAAGAAGGCCGCATGAACTCGTTCAAGCTGCCAAGTTTGCATCGAGGGTGGCATCATCATTCGGGAAAGCATGCCCGTCCTACCACATTGGAAGGATTACAAGAAAGACGAAAGTTACTACAGGAAATTTGAGGGAGAGCTTTCTGTAAGTGCTATTCCTAATCTAAGCTTTTATACTGCATCACCTGAATTCGGTAACTAACTATGGAGATAAAAATACCTAGGGGCGCTTGTCCATTAAGACTGATGACAAGCCAACAAAAGAAGACTGTACTGATCTGATGCGCACTACAATCAAAAAGCAGCGATATAGGCTCAAGGCAAAATACTTCAATGGTGTAGCTGCAAATGAGGTTCCGACAACTTCACCTGTTCATTACATGACTGATTTACAGTGGAAGGCACTAGTTGCTAAGTGGACTGATCCAAAACACATGGTATGGGTATCTTGTCATATATTATTTTTCACATTCGGTTTGCACATAAACTTCTCATTTTGACTCTATGATCTCATCCGACATTTACTTTCTCTTGAAGGAGACCGAGGACCAGGAGCGTCCCGGTGGTCGATGGATGACGGCTCCTCGGTGATGAGTGATTGACAACGGGTGTTAAACACTAAACGATGGTCGTTCGACTTGTCTACCGTTTCCGTTCGACTTGTCTACCGCGCCGCTAGGGTTCATCCCGTGTTCTTCGTGTTCTTGCTCGCCTTTCGTTTCGATCCGTCGCGATTTTGGTTTTCGGTTGGACGGAGTTTCGGACGGTCCGCAGCAGAGGGCAGACGGTCCGCGGTGCCTGGCGGACAGTCCGCGTGCTCCCCGCGGACGGTCCGTGGCTCGTGGGTCGCTTCGGTTGGTTCTGTGTGATTTAACGGACGGTCCGCGGGGTAGGCCGGACGGTCCGCGGTGTTGGCGCGGACGGTCCGCGAGTAGCGAGCCGGACGTCCGCGAGGCCGTGCGGACGGTCCGCCCCTCCCGGCCGGACGGTCCGCCGCAGCCTCGTGAGCTTTGCTTCTTGGTTCGATTCTTTCCTTCCTTTCTCGTGCTTCCGCGTGTGCTTCAAGGAATCGTTCCTAAGGCTAGAGGTTGTTCCATAACCTCGTTGTCTTGGTGATTGGTGTGTGATTCGATCCATCGCTTGTGTGAGACCGGGATTTGACTAGGGCATAGGCCGGGTTCTTTGGGAAGAATTTTTACCGGCTCCTATTCACTCCCCCCTCTCTAGTCGCCATCTGATCCTTCAATTGGTATCAGAGCTTGGTGCCGGATTCTTTGCGACTTTGACAAGTCTCGAATCCTAAGATGGCGTACGTTGAGCGGGGTGGTCCGCCTCACTTCGATGGCAAGGGTTACCACAAGTGGGCGGCCCGAATGATGATCTTTCTTCGTGTGAAGCCGTTGGATTTCATTGTGCTTGACAAGACCTATGCTATTCCGGTCAACATCCATACTCTTATGGTGACCGATGCCGGTGCTAAGGCCAAGTATGAGGCTAATGCAAAAGCCGTTGATCACTTAGTCTTGTGTGATCCGAGTTTGAGCGTGTTCGCCATTTGAATCTTGCTTGGCAAATTTGGGAGAAGTTGTTGGTTGCTTACGGTGGTGATAACCATGTGAAGGCTCGCCTCTTTGTCTCTTACCGGATGCAATATGAGAATTTCACTCCACTTCCGGTGAGGACATTGATGTGATGTTTCGCAGGTTCACCGCCATCGTGAACAACATGAAAGCTAATGTTGAGGATTTTCCTTACACCGAGCATGATCAAAGCTTTGAAGCTCTTGCATGTCTTGGACCCAAATGTTTGGGGTGCTAAGGTTGAGGCCATCAAGGAGTCCGGGCAATATTTGACTATTGAGTTGGATGACCTCTTTTCTAAGCTCAAGTCGGCCGAGGTTGACAGAAGTTGCAATCCAAGCATGAGGGCTCGACCGACCATAGTCTTGCTCATGTGGGCGGATCAAAGGGAAAATCTAACCTTTCCCGTCGACGCTTTTCCTTGTCTTCTCTTATGTCCATTCCGGATGAGGAGTTTGATGTGGCCGGGTGAGGAGGAGCCGGCCTTGCTCTCAAGGAGGTTTGATCGACTACACGAGAGTCGAAGGAATGCAAGGCGGAGCTCGTGGACGTGCTACAAGTGTGGCAAGTGAGGCCACTTCATTTCGAGTGCCCGGAAGCGGAGGAGAACAAGTACAAGGTGAACGAGTACAAGGCGCACCGGAGGCGTGAAAACAAGTACTCCTCCAAGGGCAAGCACTTCAACAAGTCCAAGAGCAAGGACAAGGACAAGCGGCGACCGAGCAAGAGCGGCTACAAGAAGAACAAGGCAAGAGCGATGGTGGCCGGTGCGAGCGACGTCGACTCAAGCTCAAGCGACGAGCGTCAAGCTCAAGCGGCCGAATATGAAGACGCCGGGAGGCGCAAGGGCAAGAAGAGTGCAAGCCGGAACCTCGGCGGGTTGAGCCGTGTGGCACTTGAGGGTTTTTGTGCCATGGCCCATAGCTCAAGCAAGAAGAAGAGCGAGAAGGGAGACAGTGACTCCGACTCGGAGGATGAGGTAAATCGTGACCCCGACTCTTTGCTTGCTGAGATAGCTAGGTTGAATGGCTTGATTGACAACAGTGATAGTGTGCTAAGAGATGCCAAAAAGATGAGGAAAGATCTTAGCGCTCAACTTGAGAATGCTAGTGAGAAAGTAGGAGAGTTAGAGTCCAAATTGCGTGAATTGAAAGTTGAGAATGACTCTTTGAAACTTGCTCCTACTACTCTTGATGATGTTGAATGTCTTGAGTGTGATGCATGGGTGAATGAGATCAAGTTGCTTAATGAGAAGAATGCTTCTACTTTGTCTAAACTAGATGCTCTTAGGACCGAGTATAATGAGCTTAAGGCTAGGCCTACTTTTCTTGGTGCTTGTAAATCATGTCCTACTATGCATGCTAAGCTTGATGATGCTCGTTCTACTATTAGCTCTTTGGAAGCTTCTTTGAAATCTCCCGTTGTCAATGCTTGCACTAGCCGTGATGAAGTTACTTTGCGCAATCTTGAACTTACTTCCCGTTTGGATGTCATCTATGAGGAGAATGACTATTTGAGGAAGGTGTTGGGTTGGTTGTACGGGCAGGAACCTCAATTGAAAATCATGATTGAGGAGTTCAAGAGAGCCGATGGTCGTGGTTTGGGGTTTGAGAAGTTGGGTGAGAAAGTGGGAGAGAACAGTGGGGAGAGTGTGTATGAGAAGTGTGTTGAGTCTAACCCCGAGTTTGAGGTAATCGGAGACATCCAAGTCCCACTTCCCAAAGCACCCAAGAACTCTTTCACACCAAAGCCCAACCACCTTTGCAACAAGCTTGACACAACCCAAGATCCACCCAAATTCCCACCTAAGACAAATGACCTCAAGAAACCTATGAAGTTTGTGGGTGAGAAGGGTGTGAAGCCTAGTGAGAAGCCGTAACAAAAACCAAAACCCATCCCCTTCGGTGTGAGTATTGTGGCAAGGAGAGGCATATTGCGAGTTTTGCTACAAGAGGAAGAGGGATGAGAGGCTTGCTAGGGAGCAAACGAATCGGGACGGTATCGCCGCCTCATGGTATTCCTGAGCCTAGAGTGCCACTTCCACGAGGTGTGGGAAGTGTGAGGAGTGTTGGCAGGTTCCCACAGAGAGGTAGTGGTGAGAGGTTTGCTAGGAGAGATGATGGTGTGCGTGCTGGTGAGAGGTTTGGTCGGGCTCGTGGTGGCTTTGCTGGACGTCCCCCTACTCGTCCTCAATACGGGTTTAGGGGAGATTATCGTAGCTTTGGGTTCCAGAGGAACTACGGACCACGTTTTCCCCCTCGTGGTGCTCGTACTCCTTCCATGGGACATGGGAAGCTTGGTGGCAAGGGAATGATGTTTGCTAACCCTTCCTTTGAGCAGATGGCTTGACACTGGTTCAACTTTCTTTGTGCTAACCCCAGTGTCGAGTCGCTAGCTCATTCTCGTTCTTGTTTCTGACTACAGGCAGGAGGCTTGGAGGAAATTTGGTTGATCGACTCCGGGTGTTCTCGACACATGACCGGAGATAAGAAGTGGTTCTCCAGCCTCACCCCAGTTGAAGGAAAAGTTGTACATCACATTTGGGGACAATGGACGAGGAAGGGTAATGTCTGAGGGTGTTGTGCATGTGAGTGACAAGGTAACGTTGAAGAGAGTGGCTCTTGTGAAGTCTTTGGGTTTCAACTTGCTTTCGGTTTCTCGGTTTCTTGATGGGGGTTTTGAGGTGCATTTCAAGTCCGGCGAGTCTCATTTGCTTGATTCTCGAGGTGATCTTGTCCGTATGATCATCCCCGAGGGTCGATTTTCGTGGCCGATTTCTCTCGTTCTTTGGGTCCTCGCTCGCCGTTTGATGGCCGGTCCTTCTTCCGACTTGTGGAAATGGCATAGGCGGTTGGGACACTTGAGCTTTGATTTGGTTTCCCGCTTGAGTGGTCTTGACCTTGTCCGACGATTGCCGAGGTTGAAGCTTGAGAAGGATTTGGTTTGTGCTCCTTGTAGGCATGGCAAGATGGTAGCCACTCCCCATCCACCCCTGACCGATGTCATGACCGAGCGTCCGACGTAGCCGTTGCATATGGATCTTGTTGGGCCGGCTCGAGTTCGCTCGGTGGGTGGGAAGTGGTATGTCCTTGTTGTGGTGGACGATTACTCTCGCTATGCCTGGGTGTTTTTCTTGGAGGATAAGAGTGAGACATTTGGCTTTGTTCGAGATCTGATCATGAGGTTGAAAAACGAGAGGCATGGGAATGCTATTCGAGCTATCCGCAGTGATAATGGCTCTGAGTTCAAGAACTCTCGTTTTGATGCCTTTTGTCGTGATCTAGGTCTTGAACATCAGTATTCGACCCCTTATGTGCCTCCTCAAAATGGAGTCGTGGAAAGGAAAAATCGGACTCTTTGTGAGATGGCTAGGATGATGCTCGATGAGCACAGGACTCCTAGGAGGTATTGGGCTGAGGCGGTCAATACGGCTTGTCATGTCTCTAACAGGATTTTATTGCGAGCTTTCAAGAAGAAGACCTGTTATGAGCTGATGCATGGTCGGGCACCCAAGGTGAGTCATTTCCGAGTCTTTGGCTGCAAGTGCTTTATCCTTAAGAAGGGAAAACTCGACAAGTTTGAGGCTAGGTCTAGTGATGGTATTTTCTTTGGATATGCTAACCACTCTAGAGCCTATAGGGTGCTTAACCTTGAGACTAACAAAATCATGGAGACTTGCGAGGTAACCTTCGACGAGACAATGCCATGTACCTCTCTTGGCTTTGAATGTGCAGGTGATGAAGAGATGGCCGAGGACCTCTTTGAAGAGGAGAAGGATGAAGCTGGAGATGATGATGGAGAGAACCATGCACCTGAAGCTGAGTGTGTACCCACTACTTCCCCTACGACCACTACGGAGCGTGGACCGTCTACTTCATGGACAATGACGGTGCGACAAGAGGACCAGGCGAGAGAAGCTGAAGTTGAGGGGGAGGTAGTCTCGAGGCGTGAGGCTCCCCGGCGGATTCAAGAAGTGCATCCCCTGTCGAAGATCATTGGGAACATCAATGAACGCACTACACGGTCAAGGTCCAGAATTCCTCTCATTTTGCTCATGCTGCTTTTGTTGCCACCTTTGAGCCCAAGGACATTGGACACGCTTTATCTGATGCAAACTGGGTCAATTCTATGCATGAGGAGTTGGAAAACTTTGAGAGGAACCGTGTGTGGGAGCTAGTTGAACCACCTCCAAATTGCCATCCCATAGGAACCAAGTGGGTTTGGAAGAACAAAGAGGGAGAGAATGGGATGGTTGTGAGGAACAAGTCCATACTTGTTGCTCGGGGGTTTAGTCGAAGGAGGGGATCGACTATGAGGAGACCTTTGCTCCCCGTGGCCCGTCTTGAGGAAATTCGAATCCTTCTAGCCTTTGCCGTGGCTAAAGGGTTTAAGTTGTTTCGTATGGACGTGAAGAGTGCTTTTTTCGAATGGGGTCATAGAGGAGGAGGTGTATGTGAAGCGCCCACCGGGTTTGAGAGCGAGTTGTACCCACATAGGGTGTACATGTTGAAAAGAGCTTTGTGTGGGTTGAAACAGCGCCCCGTGCTTGGTATGGGAGATTGAGAGGTTTTTTCGTTGAGCAAGAGGGTTTGTGATGGGTACCGTGGATAGGACCTTGTTTCTCCTCAAGCATGGAAATGACTTGTTGATTGTTCGGATATACGTGGATGATATTGTCTTTGGTGGCTCGTCACATAACCTTGTTGCCAAGTTTGCGGATGAGATGAGCAGGGAGTTCGAGATGAGCATGATGGGCGAGTTGCGTATTTTCTCGGGCCGAGATCAAGCAAGTGAAGGATGGAACATTCGTGCACCAGACCAAGTACACGAAAGACATGCTGAGGAAGTTCCAGATGCAAGATGTGAAGCCGATGTCGACTCCCATGGGGAGTACGACCACTTTGGATGCGGATGAGGACGGAGAACTAGTGGACCAGCGGGAGTACAGGAGCATGATCGGCTCCCTCCTCTACTTGACGAGTGACGAGGCCGGACATACATTCGGCCGTGTGTCCGTGCGCTCGTTTTCGTGCTTCGCCGAGGACATCACACCGACAGTCGTCAAGAGGATTTTCGTGTACCTACGTCCGCCCCTCGGTCTTGGCCTTTGGTATTCGTCCTCCTCGACTCTTTCTCTTCATGGTTTTTCCGATGCGGATTTTGTCTTTGGTTGTCGAGTCGAGAGGAAGTCTACTTCGGTACTTGCCGTTTCTTGGTTCTTCGTTGGTCTCATGGTCTTCCCGCAAGCGCCTAGTGTAGCTCGGCCTACCACCGAGGCGGAGTATGTTGCCGCCGCGAGTTGTTGTTCCCACCGTTGTGGATTTCATACACTTTGAGAGACTTTGGTGAGGAGTGCACCCGCATCCCACTTCTTTGTGATAGCACCAGTGCCATAAGCGTAGCCAAAAACCCAAGTGCTTCACTCCGTAACCAAACACATAGAAGTGAGGTATCATTTCTTGAGGGACAATGTGGAGAAAGGAACCATTGTGTTGAGCCATGTCCCTACCCAAGATCAGCTTGCAGACATTTTCACAAAGCCTCTCGACCAAGCTACATTTGTGCGCTTGCGGGGGGAACTTGGGGTTTGTTGCCCTTTCTAGTTGATTCTTGGGGGATTTTCTCTTGTACCATATGTATCATACCATGTTTTACTTTGATGTATATACATGCTTTGCTTGATGTATAAACCATGGTAGGATAGCCATCTTGCCATATATCATGTTGCATTTGTATCATATTGCATTTTAGGATGATGAGCTTCTTTCATATGCCATATTTGAGTTTCTTTGGCTATTTGTGAGATTTTGGTCATACGTGTGGAGAAATGGTGATGTGAGGCTATGCTCTTGAAATATTTGAGATATATGTATGGTGAGATAGCCCTTTTTGAAATAAATGCTAATCTTGATTAATTTTTTGATGAACTATGCTCCACTCGTGTGTAGTTGTGTATCCATGTCACAGTTTGGTCTAAATGTGCTTTTCATGCTTAGATTGTGCTTGGATGCCTTGTTCTTGCATTTGGGCCAAAGGCCGAATATCATTGTGAATGTTTAGCCTATGTTGCATTCATGGGGGAGCATAAGCTTCTTTTTGCCGCAAAGGCACTTCATGTACCATGAAATGATTTAATCTTGAAAAGAAGTGTATATTGCTTGAAAAATGCTCCATCCATCATGTCTATGCTTAAAATGTCTTATCTTTCACATATGGATGCAAAACATGTTGCATGATGTTCACCAGTGGAGAAGTCTCCCCGAAGTGGACACATGGCTCATGAGCTTTGACATGACATGCTTTGCTTTGTGGGTGTTTGCCATGATCTTTTGCTGAGAATTTGATATCCTTGTATGATCTTTGAATGGTATGCATGTTTGTGGCTCAAGTGTGACATGGATAGGCTTTTACATGTGAAGCGAGTCTTCTTTTGGTAAAATTGCTTCAATCCGAAAATTCTCGCTTTGTCACATGCTTGTATTTTCATATATTACTTGTGGCAATGCTTTGACTATGCTATGGTTCATATGTGTGATCTTTGTCTCATTTTTAGCCTTTGACACTAGATTTGGCCTATTTGAGAAGCTCATGTAGATGTTTATATGTTTTGCTTTGCATTTCGCATTTTCACCTTGATTCATACATTGTCAACAAGGGGGAGAGAGGTGAGCTTAATGAAAATTCGAAGAGGTGAGCTGAAATTTGGAAGTTTGCATTTGCTCGGGGGGAGCTTTCTTGCCGTTTTCGGTGTGGAGTTTGTGCTTTGCTTGGCTTGTGACCTTTCTTCGCCTTTCTTCGGTTTTGGTCATGAGTTGAGTTTCTTTGTTTTTCTTTCTTCTTCCTTTCTTTCTTTCTCTCGAATTCCATTTCGCGTTGTGTGTTGTCAATGCACTCATCAAGGGGGGAGATTGAGGACCGGGAGCGTCCCGGTGGTCGATGGATGACCGCTCCTCAGTGATGAGTGATTGACAACGGGTGTTGGACTGACTCTTGGCTTAGTGCGCGAGTGTAGGCTGCGGCCTAGTTCGTGTTGTTGCAGGTGAAGAACGGGCGCGAAAGGTCTTCATCCTTGAGGGGCCTCCGGGAGATGGAGAGACAATTAGGCTCGGTTCGAGGGACCCGATGGACACGGGACTGGGTGCGGGTCACATGGTGGCGACACAAGCAAGACGAAGTCATGGACAAGCGAGCCGGTGCACGGTGGCGGTCAAGTCAAGTGGTTTGGCGGGAGGCCGGACCGAGCACGCGGGGTTTGGTGGTTTGCCCACAAAACCATCGGCGGACGGTTTCTTGGTTTGGGCCTCAAAACCAAGTCCGAGGGCCCAACACGACGGAGACGGGATCCGGCGTGTCGGGAAGCTTCGAGGCGGAGGACACGCCGCGCGGATCGCATGGCTTGCGTCGGGAGGACGCGGGGTGCGGCAAAGGCGTGGCCGTCCGATGGCAAGACCCACAAACATTACTTAAATGCCCCCGCGTGGGTTGTATCGCCGTAGTTAAGTTAGGGGTAGTCGAGTCATTTACCACTCCGGCGGGACCCGATATATAAGCCATAAGGGTGTGTGAGTGGCTCTCTCTCCGGGTGACTTAGGGTTTCATTTCCTCCCTCCCATTTCTCATTTTTCGTAGCTATTTTTCTTCCATTTTCTCTAGGCTAGCATGAGAGCTTCATGAGAGATTTGTTGAGAGGGATGGATGCTAGGGCGGCATGCTAGACCTTGTGAATCTTTCCTGGTTTGTATAGAAGATTCGGAGTTGTGTTTTTCGTGGTCTTTTGTGCTTGTTTTCGTGCTTTTGTTCCCGGTGTGATTCCGCGGATTTGAGTGGGTTTCTCCCCGGATTTCTTTGAGGGAAACATGGATAGATGTCTCGTGCATCTTTGTGATTGATCTTGTGCCCTCAAACACCAGAAACCACTTCGATTCGAGGATTTTTGTTCGGTGCTCTAGCTTTTGGTGGTGCTCAAAGGATTCGCGATTCCCGGTGATTTAGGGAGTTAGGAGGCAAGATTTTTGGGCTATAGCATCCTTGTGTGACGCTTTTCAAGTCCCCAAACCCTTGTCTCCACAAGCCTTCAACCGTTTGGGAAATCCGATGATGATTTGGGGGAGTTGACTTTTGGGGTCGGGCGTTTTCTCGCTTTGTCCGCACTGGCGGACGGTCCGCGAGGACCCGGCGGACGGTCCGCGCCGCTAGGGTTCGTCCCGTGTTCTTCGTGTTCTTGCTCGCCTTTCGTTTCGATCCGTCGCGTTTTTGGTTTTTCGGTTGGACGGAGTTTCGGACGGTCCCCGGCAGAGAGGGCGGACGGTCCGCGAGTGCCCGGAGGACGCTCCGCGTGCTCCTCGCGGACGGTCCGTGGCTCGTGGGTCGCTTCGTTGGTTCTGTGTGATTTAACGGACGGTCCGCGGGGTAGGCCGGACGGTCCACGGTGTTGGAGCGGACGGTCCGCGGTAGCAGGCTGGACAGTCCGTGAGGCCAGTGCGGACGGTCCGCCCCTCCTGGCCGAACGGTCCGCCAGAGCCTGTGAGCTTTGCTTCTTGGTTCGATTCTTTCCTTCCTTTCTCGTGCTTCCGCGTGTGCTTCAAGGAATCATTTCTAAGGCTAGAGGTTGATCCATAACCTCGTTGTCTTGGCGATTGGTGTGTGATCTGATCCATCGCTTGTGTGAGACCGGGATTTGACTAGGGCATAGCCGGGTTCTTTGGGAAGAATTTTTACCGGCTCCTATTCACTCCCCCCCTCTCTAGTCGCCATCCGATCCTTCGCAGACATGTGAAACGAACAAGCACAACCGCAAAGTAAGGTCAAATATCATCCGACTACCGGCAATCGCTCGTTACGAGGCACACCTACATGATTATGTAAGTGTAACTTTCCTTGTTCGATTACCCGTATGTTTCATACAATCGCTTGCCTTTGAACTTCATTGGAGACAACTTTTCGTGAATGTTTATGCATGCAACGAAGCGAGTAAGAGAAAAAGAGAAGAACCCGGCTTAGATATGATCGAAGAATTAGATGCGGTGGAGGCCTTCAAGACGTGCCACACCTGCTCCAAACATGGCCTCAGTGACACTGCAAGAGAAGCACTTGTAAGATCATTAGTTTGAATTATTCAATGCATTTTTTTCCAGATCATATGCAGTTTTAAATTACAAACATCTTGTGCTATGTCTTGTGTTTATTCTATAACAGTCTTAGGAAACCACCTAACTGGATTCTGCCCATGTTTTTTCAGACTGAAATGGAGGCTGTGAACCAGGACCTTAAAGGTGCATGTTATTCAACGAAGACAAGTGTGAGATTGCGGTGGCCACCGTGCTATCCAAACCAGCTCTCAACTATTCCTAAAGAGTATTGGCCTCGGCACACCAACATCTTCCAAGTCAATATCAACAAATGAAACCGAGCTTCGAGAACAACTTCGGGCCGAAGCACGGGCTGCTGTTCAAGGTGAAGTTGACGAGCTCAAGAAGAAAAGTGCAGAAGCTAAGGAAAGGATGGAGAGGCAAGAAAAAGAGCTGGAAGAGTACAAGAAGCTGGTAGAGAAGAACACCAAGGAGATGGAGGAGAACAAGGTGCTCCTTAGGGGGCTACTAAAGATCTATGCTCCTTCTTCGACATGAAGTGGGCTGCTGTGATATGGTTTATTTTGGCATCTCAGAAACTGAAGTTGATTGTGGCAAACATCTTTTTAGTATTTGTTTCTTATGAGTGCTGTGAACTAAGTTTTATGTGTGATGTGAACTAGTGGTCGTGCGTGCAATCGCTTTATATGATCGCTGAATACTCGCTTTATATTTAAAACATGGAATTATGCGGTCTTCCTAATATCAATTGCAATTATATGGTTTACATGGTTTATCCGGATTTTGTGTGACCAAATTATGCTACATTTGTTGACGATTGTGAATCAAATCCGTGACCAAAGTTCGAAGCCACGTGTCGATTATAATTGGTCCATGTGGCCCTACCAAAACAAAGCACCTAACCGCCACGTCACACGCCACGTCACACGCCACGTCGCACACCACGTCGGCGTTAACGGCGCCCGGCGGACGGGAGAGTTGTGACGAATATGGAGGCATAGCCATGACCAAAGCCAATGGTCATAGAAGGAGAACTTCTATGACCGTACACATTTGGTCATGGATTGCGATCCCTTCGTGACCAATATTGACAATTCGTCACTCATTACATAATGTGACGCGACTTCGTTGAAGATATCAATTTCGCCACAAGTTCGTCACCGATTTGTGTGCATGACCAATTTAGCATCTTCAATGACCAAGGATGAAGGTCATGAATTACCACATTCCTACTAGTGTTTGCCAAAAATTTGCTACGTTTTCAACTCTCTCCATTACGTCACATTAAATACACCAAAAGACATATGTTCAAAGCAGTAAATGTAGGTAAAAAATTACTAATCATGTGGTCTTTTTTAGTTGGCAAAACTTTCTAACTCATTTTCTCTACTCTCGCCATCACATCACATTAAATACGCTAAACGACATGTATTCTGAGTATTAAATATAGGTAAAAAATAACTAATTACACAATTTTGATGTACTTTGCGACACGAATCTTTTGAGCTTAGTTAGGCCATGGTAGGATAATATTTGCTACAAACAAACGAAACGTGCTACAAGTGTGCTATAGGAGTTTGAAACGTTGAAAAGTCAAATTTTTCCACCAACTAAACAAGGTCGGCTTCGTTGTACATCACGAGCCGAATCTTTTGAACCTAATTACTCAATGGTAGGATAATATTTAACACAAATAAACGAAACGTGCTACAGGAATTGGAACGGTTACTTTTCCTAGTTTTTTTTTCAACTAAACAAGGCCATATGCCATCCAAACCAAGTATTTTTATTGGCTCAAACCCCGCATCTCGCAGACCCTCCTCTGTCCGCCATAAGCTAAGTACAACGGGGCCCACATCTTTTTGTTTTGCGCAGGTGACGGGGTGATCACCACCTCCAAATAGGGTTTTCAGGGCCGGGTCACCCCAACGTCCCGTCCTGAAAATGATTTGAAAGGGCGTACGTCTTACCTGCTCTTGCAAACGGTTATTTGTAGCTGTGAAAGTTAGAAGTGAATGGAGCACCCGCTCGTTAAAGCCTCTTTTTACTTGCTCCTGCAAAGCCTTTTTTTAAGTAGTGTACAGAAGTAAAGTAATGGCAAAATTTGCCACAGGACACTGTTAAAAGGTGTCTTTTGCTCCAAACCATTGAAAAGAGTGTCTTTGCCGTAGGACACGGGAAAACCATGTCTATTTGCCAGAAGATACTATAGCTCATTAAGTATTGTTTTCACTCAAATGGATCACACAACACTTAAATTTGGACAGCAATACCCCTGTGTATCTATGACATGCATCCGTACCTTGCGTGTCCTTGTTGATGAGGCGCAATGCAAAACTCTGCCGCAGGGGGCATGCCAAGGGAAGGAAGAGAAATCGGTGAAGGATACGAGAGAAATCGAGAGAAACAAAAAGAAATCGGGATAGACAAACAAGGGAGAGCGAGAGCGGTAGCGGTGGCACTCATAGCTACAGAAGCTACCTCGAACTCGAAGTGCATTTGAGATCCCCCACCGGCGACCGACCACTGTTCCTCGCCAGTCGCCGCAGCCACACGCATCCGCCGTCAGCCTCCGGACCACATGAAAGTCACGAAGGGCCCCCGCCATGCGCGCCCTCCGTCGAGGACGGCCGTGCGCTGGGAGGAATCGCCATCGCCGGCTGTAGTTTGTGAGCGGAGGAAAGAAATCTTTGCGATAGTTTCTGGAGAAAGAAAATGGCCTGCCGGAGAAGAAGATGAGGTAGTAGGGGCAAGTTAGTCATTTCTCGTGGCTCTTCAATTGATTTTGGGAGGCAGTGTCTTGTGGCACATGTACACCATTTATTAGTGTCTTCCAGCAGTGATAAAGTTTTTTAAGTGGTCTACAGCAAAGGTCACCTTTTAACGGTGTTCTGTGGAAAATTTTGCCTAAATTAAGTAATAGAACAGGAACAACGGATGAAAAAGATTTGCGATTCACATGGTATAGATGACAGAAGCGCACACGTTTTCTACGAATGCGCATAAGCTTTGCTTGCGCTTCATTTTTAAACATGCAAAAGCTAATTTGCTTGCTTGCGCTTCATTTTTAAACATGCAAAAGCTAATTTGCTTGTCAATTTTATACAAGAAAGGACCTGCAAGATGGGTCAAAGAACAAAAAAGCGCAAGCCTAGCACCACCGGCAGCTCATAAGTTGTGATCACACAAAGTAACAAGGCTCACTTTGAAGAAACTACTGGTACAATGGCCATTTGTGCTTCAATTTTATAGAAGAGGCTGGAAATAAGCCGGTAAAAAGTACAACGCTTGCAGCTCTACCATACGGTACATGATCACAAGCTAATAAGTACATGATCACAAGCTTAAAGCCGAGCAATTGAACAACCATATATCATGCAAATGCATACGAGCACGCACACATACTGCATTGCAGGATATATAGCAGTTGTGCTTTAACTACTGTTAGTTTATCTGTTTGCCACGGTATATATATCACGTTAGAGCCATGAGTGTGTGTCTTCTAGATGTTCTCACAAAATTTATTTTTCGTGAACGTGCAAAACCATGGTAGCTGTGCAAGATTACCACAAGTGAGGTAGCACTATGGGAAAACGCATCTTTGCCGTGCGTTATAATGTTTGCCGTGCGTTTTTTATCGGGCACACGGCAAAGCCTCTCTTTGCCGTGCGTTTTCCTTACGGCGCACGGCAAACATTTACGCATGGTTTCTACTATGTTTGCCGTGCGTTTGTGGGCCGACGCACGGCAAACATTTGTGTTTGCCGTGCGTCCCGAGACCGACGTACGGCAATCCTTGTTCACTAACGGTTACAGCTCCAACCTAGAGCGGAGTTTCACGGACGTTAACCTTTGCCGTGCGCTAAAAGAAAACGCACGGCAAAGCAAAGTTTGCCATGCGTATGTTCGAGGCGCACGGCAAAGATGTACCTTTGCCGTGCGTCTTATGTTGGCGCACGGCAAAGCTTTTTAAAAATTAACTTTTCCTACCACCTTTTAATTTTCCCTCCATTAGTGCATTATTTTGCACTCTACATTCCAATCATGTGATCATATCTATCTTTTTGCTAATTTTAAAGAATTTCTTTTGTTGATAAAATTTTTTGTATAAACCAAATTTGAACCGCAAGTGCGTAAAATAATAGAGTATAGTTCGTGGAAAAATGATATTTATGTAATTGATATCTTTTTAAGGTCATAGCCATAAAAATATTTGAAATTTCATATATTTTGTTCCTTATAAATGGAAATCCACGTGTATTTGAAATGTTTTTTAATTGTATAAAATCCAAACGAAGTTTGAAAGCCATGAAATTTGTGGAGAGCTCATGATATACTATGGGAAGGTTGTGAAAAATGGTAAAAAAAGGTTTTGAACAAAGCGTCACACATGTTGTTTAGAAACTGAAGCATCTAGCGAAGTTGCATAGTGTTTATAGTCACCTCACTTGGTTTGAAGTTTTAGTAAAATTTAAACTTGGTTTTTGACTTCAAAACATTTTTCTAATGACACATACAACATACATTGTGTCATGTTAGTTTATGATATTTTTTGCATCCGCTAATTTTCGTATAATAACTATAATTGAGTAATTTAAATGGACATGCATTGAATTTGAGTAAATGTCTTTGCCGTGCGCCACGGTTAGAGACGCACGGCAATCAACGATCTTTGCCGTGCGTCCTTTATCCGCGAGCGCACGACAAAGTGGTGGGCCCACTTGCGGTCATCCTCCGCCCTGCGGCCGCCCGCCCTTAGCCTACCCGGTCACCCTCACGCCCGACACGTGTCCCTCGTCCCCCACCGCGCCGCCCCCCACCCACCCCCCCGACCCGACCCCGCCCCCCGTCCCCCGCGCGCGCGCCGCCCGCCCTCCGGCGCCGGCCGCGCCCGCCCCCCGCCTACGGCGCCGCGCGCGCCCGCCGCCGCAACCGCAACTTGCGCCCCCGCCGCCGCGCCCGCCACCCGGCCGCCCCCCGAAGGTCCCGCCACCGACCCCTCCGTGCCCGCCACCGGCGCGGCGGCGCCCTCAAGAGGCCGGATCCGGCCGCGCCCGCCCGCCCGCGGCGCGTCCGCCCCCGACCGGTCCCCGCCACCGGCCCCCGCCGCGACCGCCACCGGCGCCGGCCGCGCCCTCAAGTGGCCCGGATCTGGCCTCCCCCACACCCCTGCCCCACCGGCGACCGCTCCCGCACCGGATCCGCGACCGCCACCTCCCCTGCCCCGGTCTGTGGCAATTTCTCACCTTTCTCGAATTTTTATTATCTCATTGTAAAAAACATTGTAAAAAACCTACTATTTATCTCGGAGCATGAGAGAACATTGTAAAAAACCTATTATTTATTTGCCTTGTGATATACTGCCACTTTAAGTAAGAGTTCTTCCATCCCCAAAACAAAATTACGACTATATTTCTTGAAAAGCAATTGTCCATGTAAATAGCTAGAAATACATTCATTTCGGGTTGGATAAAATACATTTTTTGAGTTTAATCTCGTGATACTGTATGCAAAGAAGATTGCATGTCAAATCTTCATGTATCATATATAGGGGTGGAAACAGATAGCAATTGAAACTCGATAGATGTGATAAATATTTCGTCTTCATAATGCCCATGCCACAACATCACTGTTCGTTGAAATAAACAAAAAATGTCAACATGACTGCACGAGTTATCTTTGTACTGCTCTAGGTTACAGAATTCTTAATGTCAACATGACTGCACGAGTTATCTTTGTACAGCTCAAGGTTATAGAATTCCTCATATCTATATAGAGTCGGTTGACACCTCACCACCAGTTTACTGATGTTGAATGGAGATAGCATAAGTCCTAATAGGCTCTGAAAAACAGAGGGTCGTGGAGTATTCCATAACCTAGCAGTTGCGGTTTCCATTTACGGATCAGCGAAGCACATCCACTTTTATTCTCCAAACTTTAGAACTTGAAGTTCATGTTCATATCTCGACACATCCCATCCTCACCGTGAAGCAGTCCCACCACATTAGTGATGTCCGTCCCTTCACCCATTGCCCTCGCTTAGAAGTTGTCTATCTTTCTAACAGCAAAGATTTAGATCGGCATCGATCCTTCACACAATATCTGGTCAGTGCCTATCTTGACATTTATCTTGTCACTTATTTATAAGATGAAATGAATTCAACTAAAGCTAATGTTAAGCTTATAAACTGAATTAACTGAAGCTAAGTGTTACACAGGGCGTGGCTTGCTGGAAGATCGATTTATAAAGAGGAAATTTTGCAAAAATTAAAGATATCCTAATTAAAAGTTAACTGGTAAGCTAACTATTCACCGGAATAAACAGTTGTTAGCATAGCAATTAACTAGCTAGCGCACTGAAATTATTACAAGCTTATTAAAGTTGCTTTGGCAAGATAAAAGTAAGAAAAATTCTGAACCTGCAGATCAAGCAGCACCTTGTACTGAATGTGTAGCTGATCCAACTAGCAACTGCATGTGAGTTTGTGTGAAGTGGTTTTGCATGAAGTGTCACTATCTTTGCTTCAAACCTCTCTTGCCATGATTTTAACCTAGACTAACAGTTTTTTTTTGTGTACACCTAGACTAACAGCTTGTGTTTGAGATAACACCAAGAGAGAAAAGTATGGGAAACAAGAGAACAAAAGTGATCAGCATGCAGGGTGTTAGAAAAGTGAGAACCCGGCCATCAACTAGCAGGCAGCAGCAATAGCAACAAGCTCTCATTGTCATGTATTGATATGATGTTACAGATGGTTAAAGTGACAGCAACCAAAGCAGGGCTAGAAAAGCTACCTGCTGGTGTGATTCTCTCTTCAGTCCTTTTTGATCTACCTTGATATTTGATTTTTTCAATATTGTGGTGTGAAACTTGTGGATTTATCAATGTGCGATGCCTATGATAATTATTGTGATATATATGATGTCTGTGATAAATATTATGATATATGTAATGTCCGTGATGAATATTATGGAATGCATAATATGCCTGCGATTTTTGGGGTTTATACGTGAAAACAAAAAAAAATCTGCAAAGATCACTTTGTCGTGCGTCAAACAAGCGGCGCACGGCAAAGAGCCCTCTTTGCCATGCGTTTTTTTGCCCCGACGCACGGCAGAGATCCCATCTTTGCCGTGCGTTTTTTCTTGGCGCACGGCAAAGGGCGTCACACGACGTTTCATCCTGGCGCCGTCAGTTGCTTTTTTTGCCGTGCGCCGTGAAAAAACGCACGGCAAAGATTATTTACCGTGCGTTGTCAGACACGGCGCACGGCAAAGGGGTTTTCCGTGCAAAATGCTACTGTATGCCCTTTACCGTGCGCCCCGACGAAAAACGCACCACAAAGAGTTTGCCGTGCGTTTTAGGGCTTTTTGCCGTGGCCGCTGTTCCCGTAGCGACGTGTTATAACTTATAACAGCCAGGCAGCCATTAACCCAAAGTCTTCGGTGCGAGCTCAAAGGCCATGACCCAACCAAACCTCACCTGCACCCCACTTGTCCTGACACCACACAAGAATTGTGTCACCGCCGCTGCGAGCCGCATGCCTTCACCTTCCTCCTCCCGTCACCACCCCTCGCCAGCAAGACCTCCGCTCGTCTCTACAAATGCCAAGGCCGCCGCGCCCTTCCTCCTCCCCACCACTGCTGCACTCCCATCTACCTACACCCAACAAGAACCCACCCACAACAGCCAGCAGCAGCAGCTCAGGATGGGCGACGCTGCCATTGCCGTCGTGCACGAGGGGGAGGAGGAGGAGCACATCTTCCTGAGCCGGTTCCCGCCAGTGTCGGTGCCGGACGATGTGACGGTGCCCGAGTTCGTCCTGGAGGGCGCTGAGGCCTACGCCGACAAGGTTGCAGTGGTGGAAGCTGCACCTGGGGGCCGGTCCTACACCTACGGCGAGGTGGCCCGTGACGTGGCCCGGTTCGCCCGAGCGCTCCGGTCCGTCGGTGTCCGCAAGGGCCACGTTGTGGTGGTGGTGCTCCCGAATCTCGCCGTGTACCCCGTCGTCTCGCTTGGGATCATGTCCGCCGGCGCGGTGTTCTCCGGCGTGAACCCACGTGCCCTCGCTGATGAGATCAGAAAGCAGGTGGAGGACTCGGAGGCCAAGCTGGTTGTTGCCAACGAGGTGGCCTTCGACAAGGTGAAGGATGTCGGAGTGCCGGTGATCGGCATCGGTGACGTGGAGCGTATGCCCGGCGCGATCGGATGGGACGAGCTCCTCGCCGCCGCGGACCGGACCGGCGCGCCAGTGGTGGCGCTGGAGGCCGTGCAGCAGTCGGACCTATGCGCGCTGCCCTACTCGTCGGGGACGACAGGGGTCTCCAAGGGCGTGATGCTGAGCCACCGGAACCTGGTGTCCAACCTCTGCTCCTCGATGTTCGCCGTCGGGGAGGAGCTCGCCGGGCAGGTGGTGACGTTGGGGCTCATGCCCTTCTTCCACATCTACGGCATCACCGGCATCTGCTGCGCCACACTGCGTCACAAGGGCACGGTGGTGGTGATGGACCGCTTCGACCTGCGCACCTTCCTGGGTGCGCTGGTGACACATCGCGTCATGTTCGCGCCGCTCGTGCCGCCGGTCATGCTGGCCATGGTGAAGAGCCCCGTCGCCGCGGAGTTCGACCTCTCCAGTCTGGCCCTCAGGTCCGTCATGACCGCCGCCGCGCCGCTGGCGCCGGACCTCCTCTCGGCGTTCCAGGAGAAGTTCCCGGGGGTGCAGGTGGAGGAGGCGTACGGGCTGACGGAGCACAGCTGCATCACACTGACGCACGCCGGCGGCGACCCGCAACGTGGACCCGTCCAGATCGCCAAGAAGAACTCCGTCGGCTTCATTCTGCCCAACCTGGAGGTGAAGTTCATCGATCCGGACACGGGCCGGTCACTGCCCAAGAATACCCCCGGCGAGATCTGCGTCCGAAGCCAAGGCGTCATGCAGGGCTACTACAAGAAGAAGGAGGAGACCGAGCGCACCATCGACGCCAAGGGCTGGCTCCACACCGGCGATGTCGGCTACATCGACGACGAAGGGGACGTCTTCATCATCGACCGGATCAAGGAGCTCATCAAGTACAAGGGCTTCCAGGTGGCGCCTGCCGAGCTGGAGGCTATCCTCCTGTCCCACCCGTCAGTGGAAGACGCGGCGGTCTTCGGGTAAGCACTAGGCAAAGTAAGCATCCTGGTCGGCGGCTTTTACCAACGTGTAACGTTTAATGGAGCTTGTGTTTTTTTTGGGGGGGTCGTCGTCCTGTCACAGGCTGCCGGACGAGGAGGCCGGAGAGATCCCGGCGTCGTGCGTGGTGTTGCGGCGTGGCGCGGCGGAGAGCAAGGGGGACGTGATGGCGTACGTGGCGGCGCGGGTGGCGTCGTACAAGAAGCTCCGGCTGCTGCGGTTCGTGGACGCCATCCCCAAGTCGGTGTCCGGCAAGATCCTGCGCAGACAGCTCAGGGACGAGTTCCTCGAGAGGGCCAAGACGGCCGCCGCGGCAGAGGGCAATTAGCTGTTGAGAATATTATTAATATTCCTAAATGATCAATTACTTGGCAAAAAGAGAAGGATTAGCAACTGCTAATTAGCTGTTACAAAGAGTCCTATATATATATACATATATATATACATATACATATATACGGTAGCGCTAATCTACACCCTAGGTGTAGAATCCTATTCTACACCCAACAAGAATTACCGACCAAACCTGCGTAAAAATTACCGAACCAAATCGCGAGATTACCGACCGGTGAGCATGGTTCGGTAATCCCGGGACTTAGTTCGGTAATTGTTAATCGCTTTGGCCGATAATTACCCTCGGGTGTAGAATTTTACTCTACACCCGGGGTGTAGATTAGCACGTGTGTGTATATATATATATATATATATATATATATATATATATATATATATATATAAAACCATGTTCATCAATAAAGTTAATTACTTTTCCTATTTCATTGTCTTGTTCCCTTTACAATTACAACATGTTATCGGCGCTCTACATCCCGAGTAGGCCGGGAACAGTGGTCGGCGAAGGAGTCCCTCGCCGGGAGATGCCGTGAAGATCGCCGGAGAACATCGATCGCCGGAAGGAAAGCGAGAGATCAAAGTTAGCAAACATGCCTCGACAAACTATGTTGTCGCGGCACCTTTGTCTTCAACAACTTCTCGCTTCGACACCACCACTCGTTTTTCACCAACAACGCCAACACATCGTCATTTACCCGACGGAGATCGGGCATGTCGGCCCAAGAACGAGCGGTGGTGGTGACGTTTCTCCTTTGGGGGAGGCGCGCCCCCTTCTGCTTGAGCACCAACATGAGAGGGATGGGAAGCCGCCGGCCCGGCTTCGTCGACCGCGGAGGCGGATCTACGGCGAGGAGGCGGTGGCTGCCGGCGGAATCGTCCGCGGCGGCGGTTGCTCGCGTCCACGGCGGACACGGCGGCGGCCGCCAACCGGCAACCGCGGCAGGGGCTCGGCCGAACGACGACCGGAGCGGGAAGGGAGGTGCCGCTAGCGGCCTCCTTCCTCAATCCGTGACCGGCATGGCACCGGCGACGGCCGGAAGGCGGCGGTTGGCGGATCCACTTCATGGTGTCGTGGGGCGGCGAATCGCGGTGCTCGTCGAACTCGTGCGGCGCGCGACAACGCCGAACCGGCGGGTGAGGCGTCCCCGCGCGCGCGGTGCCGGCCTCTACACGGCGGGAGGCGCTTACGATGGATGGGACGTCCCACGCGCGCGGCGCCGGAGCCGCCGGCGGCGGGCGGCGACGTCCCGGCCGCGCCGCACCGGCCGAAGGAGGAGGCGGTTAGGGTTTCCAACCGTAATCGCCACCCCTTTATACGGCGGGCCGCGTGGACTCGCATGGGCCAAGTCGATCCGACGGCCGCCGTAGGCCGGGCGGCCGCATCGGACTTTTGGGTCGGGCGGCTACGGGCCGGGCCAAGCGCCGCCGACGCGGGCAAGATGGGCCGACCGACTACCGGGCCACGCGATGCGTCGACGGGCCGGGCAGCGGCCGGCGGCACGGGCCGTGTGACCGCATTTGGGCCGCCGACGGCGTTGCGGTGCCGACCGGGTTGTGCGTATGTGGCCGAGCCACCTTCATTTTTTATGTTTCCATTTTTAAAATTTTCCAAATAGCTTTTAATCTTTAATCATAGCTTTTAACCTAAGTTAATTACTACCGATTATCACCGTTTAGTCTTGCTACTTGTTTAAGTCTAGATCTATGATGTGATGATATATTTCTACAAATGTTTTTATTATATTTGTACACATATAATTTCGAATTCTATTAGAGAATGCAAGTATGTTTGTGTCATTTTATGTGTACTTTCATACTCAATTTTCGTTATTGCAATAGTTTTATCACATACACCATCTCAAAGATGTGATTTTATTCATTAGTAAAATATTACTAGTGATCTTTGCAATTAATTTACGCATTTCTCTCAAAATTTGGGATACGATCTTTGGGTGATAGAGATCATATGCAAAATTTGGGATACGAACGTTGGGTGATAGAGATCGTATGCATGTATATGGATTTTGACGGTCTATTACTAAAGGTCCGCATCATGATCCACTACAAGAAACTATTTAATCTGTGACGTAACCATTCTGTCGCGAATTAAATAAAATTCGTCGCAAATCAGCATCCGCGACGATTTACAGTTTCGTGGTGGAATGAGCGTCATTGATTAAATCTCTCGACGTTCCCTTAATAAACGTCGCGATCCGTGACGTATCCGAATCGTCACGGAGCGCCCGAGGCCCATGCAGCCCAACCCATGGCTCACTATCCGTGACAAAATAATATCGTCACGGATTGCTACCGACCGATGTGACATGGTTGCCGACTTGGATGCCACCTGGATGCCGACGTGGATGCCACCTAGATGCCGACGTGGCGTGCCACCTAGATGCCGACGTGGCGCGTGCCACCTAGATGCCGACGTGGTGTGCCACATGGTAGCCGACGTGGCGTGCCACATGGCCGTCGACGTGGCGTGCCACCTGGCACCGACGAGGCGTGCCACATGGCCGCCGACTCGGACGGTTTTGATGACATGGACAATGACGCAGCTTGCCACATGGCCGCCGACGTGGCACCGACCCGGACGACGGCAATGACGTGGACAATAACGTGGCGTGATGACGTGGAATTTTTAGGACCCCCGTGTGACGGGCCCTATTCTAGCAAGGGGGCCACATTTCGGCCCGAGAATTTCGACCGTTGAAATCAATTCAGCCCACGAAAAATACCCATCACATTTAACCAACGGAATAATAAACACAAAAATCTTTCATACGTAATTTAGCCCGTATACAATCAAATTCAGCCCATAAGACAATCACATAATTTTCTCGTAATTTAACATTTGTATCTTTTCCAGGTCTCATTTTGCATCACAACACAAATCGTTGCAAAGTTTGCATCGCGAAGCATCTATACAATAGGTCCTCATCAAGCATCTATTCGGCGGCAAAAATGAAGCTCCACAAACGGAAGTATGAACCAACAAAAAACTCTATATAGTAGCCACATTTTGCATCGAAGCAAGGCAAGGCCAACAAAAAAGACAAGCAGTGTCGCCGGGAGCATCGATTGTACATCACACCATGAGCCAACAACTTCTCACCATGAGCCACCAAGCAGGTCACCAGGATGTGAACCTCGAAACCAAAAGAATAAGATAGTTAACTTGCAGGTGTTAACAAGAAAAACAATACTATGTAGCTAGTAGCATGCCGATTGTTTAGAAAAAAACATACGTAACCATTCCTACAATATAGAACCACCGAACCACAAATACACAAATATTAGAAAAACTAGGTGGAACGGATGTGCCCAAATATCTAAATCACAAATCCACATCAAGTATCATGTTAGTATTGAAAAGCTAACAAGTAACATAAACTTCTAGAGAGCTAACACGCTCGCATGCATTGTGCATCCATCAAGGGTAACAAGGATCCGGATCCATGCAAGGACAAGCAAAGGGCAACATATGGCAATCCAACTAGCAAAACAAGATATTCTTGGTTCCAAAGAAAATATAACATACCTCTCATGCCCGACCAAGCAAACGTTCAAGTTTTGCTTCCAAAGCAGCCTTGCTTCTTCTCCATATCCTCCTTGTCCCTTAACCTTGCCTCGTTCCATTTCCCTGCAGTTGCCTTGACAAAACTTCAATTTCGAGATGTTGGTCGCTCACAACGGATCGAAGGTTACCATTGGCCCTTATCTCCACTTATAGTCGTGCTTGAACACTCTTTGCACTAGATCTTGGTTTCCCAGACACGATCCCCGCATTCTGAAGGAATGTATTGTTTTTGCACTTTTCATGGAGGACATCAGCTACAACCTGAGTTGCAAGACTTGGTTCTTCACCTTCAATTGGTGCTGCCGCCAACCGATTCTCCATTTCAATCTTGCAAGACATCAGCAAATAACATTTGTAACTTAGAACAATTTAAAATAAGCAACCGAAAACAAAGATGCATAGGAGAACAAACTTACAATGGCAGATTGTACATTAGGCATGTAGCCCTTCTTCCTCTTGTCGAAGTGAGTCGACTTGAACAAACCAAACGCATCCAATTCATTACCCTCATTCTCGCCTTCCCGAAAAGAATGTGCAGCAAGAAACTTCATATTTGTGCAAAGCAAGAAACTTAAGGTTTGTGCATCAAGAAACTTCATGTGTGCAGGAACGAACTTCGTATTTGTGCAGCAAGAAATTAAACATCATTGATTTGCTAAAACCTAACGAAACAGCATGTTAACTTGAACAAAACTCGATTTGCAATTGTTGCAAATAACCATGGCTAACTTACCGCTTCTCTACAAAACCGGATAGCTACATGATTCGGTTGTACCGGGGAATTTGACCAAATCCCGGTTGTCTTTGTTCTTTTGACAAGCTCGCCTACATCATATAAAGAACAAAAGTTAGACAAGTGCCAAAGTAGGAAGTACAAGGAAATAGTTGGTTTTTTGTACCATTTTTTCGGAGTTTCTTCCATGCTTCCACAAGGCGAAGCCACTCATCATCACTTGTCGGCGGGTTCATTGGAGAAGTCTTCGTAACCAAATGAAGTGGGAAAGGATCAAAAAAATTTCCTTCGACCTATGTCGTTGTTGGCGAACTGCAGTTTTCATCATCTCCACACAACCCTTTCTAATTGTAGCATCATCGTTGTTGATGTCAAACTTGGCCTATCCGGATGGAACACGTATAAGAAATATAATATTTGAAAAAAGAAATAGCTTGCAAGACATTTAACTTCACTTATCAATTGTTTTCGGATAAGATAAATATCAAACAAGACATAGTTGTCGTCGGCTTATCGCTTATCATGTCTAAAAACACAATCATGTCATGAACGAAACAACTCAAAAGTCGTGTATAAGTAGCAGCCACAAAGTGAGTACCATTTCACTAATTTAACATAGTTGTAAGCTAAAAGTCATGTCATGATTCCTACCATATTTGCTAGCGGATTCGGAAAGTTTAGAGAATAACTTACACGAAGGCATCCCGAAAAGCTTCAATCAATGCAGTCTTTTCTTGTACTCCTTCCAATGCAACAACACGAGCACATGGTTTCTAACCGCAATTTTGCATTCGGTGGCAAACTTGGCAGCAATAATAGGTGTGAGGGGCCCGATGCTTCCTTCGGGTATAATGATGGGTAGCTTGCCACAGGCGAGATCCGTTTATCCTCGGAGGCCATGCCACATGTTAGCTCCTCGATTCCAAGGCACCTCTACTCCTTGTAATAAATGATCAATGAAATTGCTATTAGCGTGCAAGCAACATAACCAGCAATGTGATATGTAATATGACAAATAATGAACAATCACCTTCAATGTTATCCTCGTCACCATCATACCGGGGAATGCCATCGACTCCATCATCTAGTAAGAAGATGTAAGTTAGCATTCATCACAAATCAAAGGTTAGCATGAGTGGTACACACATGGAACTAGAAAGAACCACCTTCACCGGCCATATGAGTGAGATTGTGAGACCGAGAAATGGCATCGGTTGCATCGTCTAAAGAGATGTAGCAAGTTAGATTGCGCATTAATCATGTAAACAAATGTTACAGAATGATAGAAGAACCATGGTACTCACCATGAGCAAAGCAACTAGCACATGAAGCTCACTTAGTTCAAAGAAGCAAATGGCACATGGTCACTTGGTTCAACAAACTGCCACACGGTCACTTGGTTCGGCGGTACCGCCACGTGGTCACTTTGTTCGGCCAGCCGCCACGTGATCACTTGGTTCAGCGGCCTGCCACGTGGTCACTTGGTTCGGCCGCCGGCGCGTGGTCACTTGGTTCGGCCCGCCGGCATGTGGAGGTGGAGGTCACTTGGTTCAGCAGGGCCGAGCATTGCTTTCCTTTGACTTTTTACGTCTAGTGGGTGGTTCATGTGCAAAAACCCTCTTACGAGACCCAAATCTAACACCACACGAAGGAGCAACCGAAGTTTGATTCTTAGTGTTGTAGCATATCTTCGTCTTACTAGCCTCGGTAGAAATAGAAGCATGGATTAGTGAATAGAGTTTTCATAGAAGGAAAAATGTATTAGTAAGCACACAACAATTGAAAAGATTGGGAAGTTGGAAGAATTGGCACCTTTGCGGTGCCATTTGATGAGATGGCATCTCTTTCAAGATCATTATCTTGTAAAGGATCATATGCGATTCGAGTTTTCACTATGTTGTTTGGTGTTGTTATTTCCTTGAGAAATGGCAGATGTTCGAAAGTATGGATAGTTGTCAACGATTCCTAGCCGCTTTAGCCGTGCACCGTTTAGCATACAATTTCGGAGATGCGGCTCTTTGTACTCTTCCAACGGTGTTTCTAAGAGACAAGAGAAAACAAGAACATATTAGGGCCTCCACAAAGATGGTTGTGATGCCCGTAAATAATAGTTATCTACTTCGTGTGAATAGTTTACGTACTACCTATACCCATCTCACCTCCTCTCTCCCCGCACTCGGTCGTTTCGTTCGTGTGAAGACCACCGAGCGAATGAGCAGACGTACCACTCGGGCCGTTGCTTGCTAGTAGTTATATATGCCCATGGCAGCCCAATGATTTCATATACCGGTCTTTCTTGGGTCTATTTATGGCTTGCAAATAATACAAGCCAGCAGAAGCAGTCCATTATATTGCATTGGCTGCCACCACCACAACCACAATGCACACACACAAAAAAAAGAAACCGATCGACAAGTAGAGTGCAAGTAAGGCAAGTCATCTATTATCAGTACCTCACACTTTACCATAGTTTTAGAACACAGTACTACACTTTACCATAGCTTGCAAATGGTTCAACAAGAATTAAATATTCCATGCTACCAAAGACAAGTGCTACCATCATAGCCGTAATATAACACCAAAAGGTACGTATGCATCACCAGTTTCGGGTTTTCGCAGTCCTATAAGGCTTTAGATCGTCAATTAAATATTATATATTTCATCATGCACTATAGCCCACATAGATTTGACCATAGTAATATATGCTAACATTCTTCCATGACTAATTGAGAAAGTCACTGACAGAGGTTTGCAAATCACTGCGCGAAATAAACATAAGCTAACACTGACAGAGGTAAATCATTGCTATGCAAGTATGCAATGGCAAGTCATCCCATCATAAAAGTAGGAGATTAACACTGACAGAGGTAAATCATAGCTATGCACCCTAAGCACTCATCCCATCATAAAAGTAGGAGATTAAACCATACAGAGGAGGTACGTGAAAGGAACACAAACTTGTGATCTGACGTGGTGCTTGTGGCTTCTTTTGCGCACCACCCTTCGCCGACATGGTGGAGGTCTTGGGCTTCGTGCTGGTGGTCTTTTGGTTCGCGCTGGAGATCTTGGGGTCGATGCAAGACGTCTTGGGGTAAGAGCTTGAGCTTGCCGGTGGTAGGTGTACACCGGCCGCGCCGCCATCTTCTCGATACTTGTACGCTCGCCGCACCACCCGCTTCCGGTAATCCAATTAGTGTAACTTAGTCAAATAATAGGGCAATCGAAATGTTCGGATTGACAAGGAAGAATAATTTAGTCAAGAAAAAATGAACACAACAAATAAACTTAAGGCAATAATCATAGAAGTATAGCGAGAAGCATATTGAATGCCGAATACGGAAATAGGAGTACTCATAATCGGATGTGAGCAAACCGGACAATCAGAGTTAACAAATATCAGCCCCGAATTTATTTACATCTAGATTAACATGTACACAAGATTAAATATACTTGACATCACAACATGAATAATTCGAACATTGACCACTAACTAACATGTACACAGATTAACATGTACACTAACTAACTTTATACTAGTCCGGAAAAGGCAATCTTGACACGCCAATGACCTAATATCAACACCGAATTTATGAATAACAACACTAAATTGAGGAGCAAGAGTTTACAAATAATGAGTAACGAGTTTGCAAATTACAACCGCATAATTACAAGTGCAAACAATTAGCCCCGGACTAATTACATTTCATGACATTGACATCATATCATTTACATCATTGCCTTAGGTTAACAAATTGGCCTCAGATGATTTGATATTAAAAGCAGTAACAAATGGTTCATGGCAACCATGGAAGCGTGAGAGACATCCAGCCCAATATTTGAAAAACATGGGCATGGATGTGTCACACGTTTTGATGAGTGCCATGAAAGGTAATATACATCTGATCATCATCATAGGCAAAAGAGGAGCAAAGGAAGAACACAGAACATTGGCCTCAGATAAGTTTGCATTTCATTTGAACTTGAGCTTGGAGCTTAAGAATACAAAGCAAGAATAAAGAGGATGTCATGGCGGGCATGGAACCAAGGGACACATCCATCCCGATCCACGACGGATTGCCCGGGAATGGATGTGTCCCACGGTTTGATGACAGACATGAATAATAGAACACGTAAAAAATAAACATCTTCATAGGCAAAAAAACGTACGTATGACCAACGGCTCCGATCCCTCACAAGTTCAAGTTCATCAATTCAATGAGCAAACATGATTATCATCATAGGCGGTTAGGTAGACAAGAAACATTGGCCTCGGCTTGTATTCCGTATAAGGGCTCACACAAATAACCAACATAAGCTACACAAATAGTATAAAGTAACAGATCAAAAACAATATAGAAGAACAAAATTCTACATTAATGGAGCAGGGGGGGAAGGAGCACAAACTTGTTATCCGACGTGGTGTTGTTGGCGTGGTGGAGGTCTTGGGGTAGGAGCTTGAGGTCATCGGTGGTAGGTGTACGCCGCCCGCGCCGCCATCTTCTCGGTAGGTGGAGACCCACCGCGGCGGCCGTCGGTCTTGCCGCGCCGACCGCCGGGTTGTGGGTGCCGCGCCACCACGTCGGTCGTCGGTGCCGCGCCGGCCCTCGATGCCGCACCACCCGCTCTCGGTAATCCAATAGTGTAACTTAGTCAAATACTAGGGCAATCGAAATGTTCGGGATTGACAAGGAAGAATAATTTAGTCAAGAAAAAAATGAACTCAACAAATAAACTTAAGGCAATAATCATAGCAAAGATAGTAGAAGCATATTGAATGCCGAATACGGAAATAGGAGTACTCATAATCGATGTGAGCAAACCGGACAATCGAGTTAACAAATATCGCCCCGAATTTATTTACATCCGCATTAACATGTCTTACACGGATTAAATATACTATCCAACAACAAGATTTGCATGCTACATTCTATCCAGTTTTGAGATGAGATTGGAATAGTATGGTGTTTGACTTTGAACAAATCCATATTTAAAATGTACTTGAATGAAGAACAGACTAAAACGAAACTTGTAGAAATTGAATTTAGAAAAATTTAGAAAAAAGAATCAACTGATTTGGAGTTCGTACGAGGAAGAAAAACAGTTTACAAATTTTATCCGAAGATTAAAAACAGAAATTTACACTTGCTATGAACTCGGGATGAACAATTGTGGTTATTCTTTTTAATCTTTGACTAAAACTTGTAACTAGTTTTTATGCCTCATAAAAACTCCAAATTGGTTGATTCTTTTTTCTAAAATTTTATAAAATCAAAATCTATCTATATAATGTGTTTGTTTTTGTCATTTGTCTTTGTGATGAAGTTTTAACAATTCAAGATTTGAAATGTTTTTCAAAGTGGTGATTTCGAGACCACGTTTTGAAACCCCGAATGATTTAAGGTGAAGAAGTGATGAATACCAAAGTTTTAAGACTCATCCATATCTACAAACTTATGGCTAATCCAAATGTAAATAATTAGTTTGGCAACAGCTTGATAGGGATAATTCAAACTTACATTTCAAATATACAGTGTAGTAATTCAAATTATATCGTAAAATGCTCCGATGGTTCTACAAATTGACGTGGTAACATAATTTGGGTTCATAAAATTGTCATAAAAATTTCAAATGATTTCAATAATGGCGGAACACACGTTGTTTGTAAACGGATACATGTCTTACACACTTTCTTGAAATGTTACTTGAACATTTAAGTGCATCATACCTTTTCGAAATTTCGAATTCACATACACTTGAAACTTGACCATAAGGTTGTGCTTAGTTCATTATTGCAAAATACGAAGTTACATTACTAATATTTGTCGAAAACAAACTCTTTTTCTAATCGGTATTTTTGAGGAACTAGATAAGTGGACATAAATAGGATCCGCAAAATTGAATCTCGTACAAAAAAACTTCATTAAAGAAAAGAGTGTGATTTTAGAAAAAATCGGGAAAAAAACGTCGAAATCGGATTATGTATGACGAAGAAATACTAGTTGCAAGATTTAATTCCGATCAAAAGAATAAATACCAACTATCCATGTGTTCTTTGTTGCCAAGATAGCCGAGCCAATAGGGTGCTGACACCTGGTAGCCCTTATAGTGTATTGAATGAGTAAGTTAATTTCAACACTTATCAATGAACTTACATATGGCGCAGTGGTGTGACTTCCTCACGTTGTAGCTGTCGGTCTTGAGTTCGAGTCGCGGCTCCTCCCAATTTTTGGACAAATTTTTTTTGGTTTAAATTGTCATGGGCTTTTGGACAATTTTAAAAAATTGTGCTATGGGGGTCGAAGAGTCATAGCCGCCCCACCCAAGCTCGGCCGGCGAGCGTGAAGCCCGCCGACAGAGCTCGAGTGGGCCGAGCCACTCACTAAGCCCCACATAGCAGATAAGCAAGCACCGATGGATATTATGTCGGAGTTCGAGATTGCCGCACCGCCTGCACTTTTAAGGTGGGTTGCGCTCTTCTACGGCGCCGAGGTGGGACTAAAGATCTACACTGAGATGCGCTAAGGGGGAAATAGTTAGATGCACCTGAGATGCGCCAAGGGGGAAATAGTTAGATGGGCCGGCCCATTTCGTCACCGTCCATTTTCTTTTATGTATCCCCTTCCCGATCAGCCTAGGCGTCTCCGTCCCCTCCATTCCCCATCTTCCCCATCTTCCCGATGGCGGGCGTGGAGGGATCCGCAGCGAGGGTCGGCGGCGGATCGAGGGGCCGCACCAGAGCAACCCAGGTGAGCAGCAGTCGCGGAGGGAGGAACCGCAGCGAGAGATCCTCGACGCGCGGCCGCGGCGGATGGAGGGCCCGCACCGACGGATCCACCGCGCGCGGCCACGGCGGAGTGAAGGGCCGCACCGATGGATCCGCCGCATGCGGTCGTGGTGGAGGTAGCCTCCACGGCCGCCGCCACGCGTAAGCGTGATGCGCGCGGGCGTTTCACGGCTAGTACACCGCCGACGTCGTCCTCCTCCGTGGGCGCCGCGGACCTCCTCCTCTTTGTCCTCCGGTATGCGCGGCGCAGAACCTCGTCCTCGTCTTCATCCGGATGCACGGCGCCGCCATCTCCTCCACGTCATCCGAAGGCCGCATCCATCGGGTCGCAGGAGGCGGCCCGATAGTGGGACGCAAGCGAGGCCATGGTGAACGGATGTAAAGTTTGAGGATAAGGGTGTCAACCAATTTAAGTTTTCTCGTGGTGACACTCGTGAGTTAATTCGTGTGAAGGGGACTTGTGTGTCAACATCGGCGAACAAAACCAAGATCCACTCAAGCAAATTAGGCTAGAAAAGAGTGGCAAGGCGGTCGATTGATGAGCTTAAAACTGTTTTGATGTTCAAAACCGAGATCGATTCAATTGTTGAGGTTAAGAACTTGAACCGGACAACTAGTGCTCATACATGCACTAGGCACAAGTTAGCTTCGATCATTCACTTTCCTTTAGTTTGTCATGGCCATTGAGTATCTCTACTGCTTGCTCCTCAATGTGCCTTGTTTGATTTTACTGAAGTTGCTTGTGTTCTTCGATGTGTTATCAGGGGGTAGAAGATGTGTTATCAGAATTCAATGGTTGTTTGCTGACAGATTTATTAATAAGTTTGTCCTTCGATGTGTTACTGATTTTGCATCAAGATCGCTAACTTGCAAGTTCTTACTAAATGGGCTAGATTTATTAATAATCAGTTCATAGGCTAAATTCTTTGCTGTCATATGCTAATTGTCACTTCCGTTCATTCATGAATTCATGAATATTTTGTAATTCGAGTGGTACATTCGGTCCCTTCTCACAAGTTTATTTTTGCAATTTCCTTCCATGTAGTGATGAGATAGGTTGTTCCAAGCATGTGAGAATCATCATTCGGACTCGGATGGTGAACAAGACAACAACAACAACAACCCGTTGCCATCGGAAGCAGTACGGGACCGTCGAAAAGACGGGTGAGCTAGGACTGCATTGTATGGCTGCGTTGTCGACTACTGATGCTTGTAAAGTCAAACAACTTATGTGTGTTGTCTTGCTACAGAAAATTCCCGTACGCCATCAGGTTAGGCAGCTGAAGGATCGCTATGATGATTTGCATGAGCAGATTGAGGACCTGAGGCTGGACGTTGATGGAACACATGAAATCATGGAAGAGCAAATTTCGAAGGAATTCATGGATAAAGTTGTTGACAAGTTAGATGAGATGGGGAAGAAGATCCGCAAGCTTCAAACCGAAAGTCAAGGGAAACAAGTAGTAAAGTCGTAGTACTTAGCATAAATAATTAAGTCAAGGGCAATGCGGGACTTGTGAAGCTTCTTTTGCTTTTGGTGGAAACAAGTAGTGAAGCTTCTTTTGCTTAGAACCAAGGATCCGTGTTCTCGTGATGTGTCATGATGTGTCATGTATATATGCTATCGAAACATGTTGTCGCTAAGTGTAGTAAACTTAATGAAAATTAGTCCTATTATCTATCCTTCTATGTGTTGATCCGATGGCTGAAATCTATTCCTTATATATGCTATCTATTCCCGCATTGTTATGTGATGGTCGTTGGACAACCGAACATGTGCCCGTTTCATTAGTAAGGAAAGAAAAATTGCTAATATGAACCCGGACATTGCAATTGTTTCATACACCCATGGCATGTGCCGGTTGCACAACAATTTAGAACGTGTCTTACACACAAGCATGTCTTGCATAATTTCTCATTCAAATAATTTAGAACTACATGTCTTGCATACATAATTTAGAACTCCATCTTAGCTCGGCACAACCCAAGCATTACAACTCCCATGTTATTAACTAGGTAAATAAGTTACAACTCTCATGGACATATGCCATGGACGCCCGAACAACGGTCGATGCCCCTCCCCGGATGCTAACATCCGTTTCACCTCACTTCACGGATGCTCCTCACCGAAAATAAAACACACAACTAAAGACTTTCGCCTAAATTGGTTCAGTCACATCAAAAGTGGTAAGAAGTAAATCAAAAGTGATAAGAAGGTGGACATTTTTCACATTAATAGCATGGACTTACATTTATTCAAATTGGTTCGGTCACATAACAAAGACAAAATGCTAGAGAAGATGGACTTACATTTATTCATCATCACCGTCAACCTCCATTGCAAAGCACCACCTTCTTCATCGTTGCAGTACTCCAAAAGTGTGTCATCTTCTTCTTCCTCACCACCACTGACTTGTGCTTCTTCGTCTCTATCTTTCATCAACCGAGCAATATCAGCAGCTTCAAACATAAGGCCTTGTTCATCATCTCTATTTAAGGGCTTATCGCTTGTAGTGCTTGAAACTCGGTTCTCGTGTACCATCCTCTTCACAAAGACTCATCCTCTTGATATGCGGGAGCATTATAGTGTGCGCATTCAATTTCCCTCACATTGAAAAGATGCCTATGGTCAAATGTTTGGACAATTTGCCAATTTTTTCCAACTTGGTGTCCGGTAAATAAAAGATTTTCCTAGCCCGAGTGGCCAAAATGAAACAATCATTCTTGTACCATAGACTTTGAATATTGATGCTTTTAAAAAAACCATCATATTGAAGTTCAGCTTTTCTTCCCATCCAAGCTTTATACCAGTCACATTTAAACAAAGACCACTTACCTATCATCCTCTCGGATATTCTAACCGTACTATCTCTTTCCGGGTTCCAAAGAAATCAATGAGCTCATTATTATGTGAGGCCCGTGCCATTACACCACCGTTTTGTGTTTTCTTGTTGTTGTCTCGATCAACGGATTTGAAGCGAACACCATTCACTATGCATGAGGTGTATTTCTTGACTCGAAATCGGGACCACATGCCAAGGTAAATAGATCATCATCTATCTCTTCTTGACCATCATTCCTCAACTTCATGATCTATCATGCAACACACAAACCCATCAAAATCTATACTACAAAATATGGTTATCTAAAATATTATGGGAGTAAACTCACATGGTTCGTGAACCAAGTCCGGAATCCTAGCCGGCTGTTTTTTCAATGTTAGTCACCCCTTGTCTCTCTAATTCTTCTTTGAACATTCCGCATATATAAAAAAATTAACTAAGCATATGTAGAAGACACAAAGTCATCATACGTAAGTATAATGGTCGAACTTACGTGACATATTTTTCACTCGACTAGAGTTGTTCAACACATACCACACCATTTGATCAAAGCAATCTTCATCATATACAAGCTCGTGCGCCGACATAAAATGAACTCCATGCCCAAAAACGTCAACACCATAGGCCTCTTCATTAGAAAAACCTATGTTCCTTGGTTCCAGTTTAAATCTTGTTTCAACACCATCCAAGTATCTAGAACAAAATGTCAAACATTCATCGGCAATATATGCCTCGGCTATAGACCCTTCTCGGTCGAGCCCCGTTCCTCACATAGCGCTTCAAAGTATACAACCGCCTCTCAATTGGGTACATCCACCCATACCGCACGGGGCCTCCGAGCAAAGCCTCATCGGGTAAATGTACAAAGCAAGGTGTATCATCACATCAAAGAAAGCCGGGAGGAATATTTTCTCAAGTTTCACCGAATTATAGGGATCTCTTTCTTCATTTCACCAAAGACATCCTTGTTAAGGGTTTTGTCAGCAGAGTTCCCTAAAAAACTTCCCTAAATCTTCTAATGCTTCATATATATATCCTTGTCCAAAAAACCTCTAATAGCAACAGGTAATATTCTTTGCAACAAGATATGACAATCATGCGTTTTGAGGCCTTGTACCTTGGTTCCATCGAGATTTATACATCTTGAGATATTGGAAGCAAAGCCATTTGGAAACTTTACCTCTCTTAGAAAAACACAAAAGGCCTTTTTTCTCAATGGACAAGGTATATCGAGCATTTGGCATCTCACATGAATCTCCATCCTCTTTAAATTGCAGCTCTGGTCTAATTCCTAGATCTTTCAGATCAAGCCTAGCTTTAACTGTGTTCTTTGTCTTCCCAATTATATTGAGAATTGTCGCAATCATGCTCTCACATATGTTTTTCTCAATGTGCATGACATCGAGATTGTGCCTTAACTTCAATTTATGCTAGTATGGCAACTTCCATAAGAAGATCATGCAGCTCCATATTTTCATATGAGCACTTTCGCAGTTAGAACGTTTCCTTTTCCCACATACTTGTGGATTCATTGCTTTCTCCAATTCAGCTAACAACTCTTCCATAGTGAATTGACCCGGTGGATCATCGGTTTCATGAAGGCCGGCAAACAGCATTGTTTCTCCGCAATGGATGTCCCTCCGGAAGGAAACGGTAGTATCCAAAATAACCAATTTTGGACCTTAGGCCGAAGGAAAGAGGGTGCTTGTCACGGTGAGTACATGCAAAATAACCCTTTGTGGTTCGACCCGAAAGAGTGCTCAAAGCGGGGTAATCATGGATGCACCACAAACCTGCAGCATGAAGGTCAAACATTTTGCGAGTATTGGCATCATAAGCACGCACACCTTTCCAAATCTCAATCAAATCTTCCACCGAGGCTCCAAAAATACATCAAAATCCTTCCCGGAGATTTAGGATCCGATAAGCAAAGCCATAATAAAGTTGGACTCCTCCATGCATGCCCAAGGTGGAAGGTTGTATGGCACCACAAACACAGGCCATATGTTGTATCTTGTGTTCTATTCTAAAAATGGGTTGAACCCGTCAGTAGCAAGGCCAAGCCTGATGTTTCTTGCATCTTTAGCAAATTCCCGATATTCTTTGTCGAAATCTTGCCATGCATCACCATCACTCGGGTGACTCATTTCCTTCTCACCGGGTTGCCGCCGTCGGTTGTGCCATTGTGCTAGTAGTGATTCTTCTTTGGTTGCAAAGAGCCTCTTCAACCTAGGTGCTAGTGGAAAATGCCTCAACACCTTCTCGTGGAATCTTCTTTTTTTCTTCATCCTTCCATCTCGAAAGACCACAAACTAGACACTTGTCAAGGTGGGCATATCTCTTTCTGAACAAAACACAATTATTGCCGCACGCATGTATCGATTCGTATCCAAGACCTAATTCCTTCAAAAGATTCTTTGCTTCATTGTATGATTTGGGGAGTGCATTGCCCTCTGGGAATGCTTCAGCCAACAACTTCAATATTGCAGAAAATGCAGAATTGCTTATCCTGTACAAGGACTTCATATGAAGAAGGTTAACCACAAATGAGAACCTTGAAAACTTTCTACAACCGGGATAAAGCCGACGCTTTGCCTCTCTCATGACTATTTTGAAAAATGACTCGAGTCATGAGGGTCCGTAGCAGCATCCTCATTTTCTGCATCCTTTCTTCCTTCTACCGTCGCAAAGATGTAGGTCTCCTATAAGGTTCCCCAAACGATCAAGATCGCCATCTTCTCCCACATTTTCCCCACAACCAACACCGCAATCCTCTCCCACATTTCCCCCATCACCACCGTCATGCACATCAATAGGGTGCTCAACAACATCTACATTGACATCCTTTCCATGATGAAACCAACGAGTATAACTACTATCCATACCATTCATCAAAATGTGCTTCTTCACAATAGGCCGACAAAGGATACTTGTGATTCAGGCATCTTGAACATGGGCACAAAATCTCAACATTGTCATCGAATTTCTCTGCAACAAAGCTCATAAATTGTTTGACTCCATCAATGTGTTCAGAGGAAAATAACTTTCCATGAACCCATCTTCTATCCATCTAATCAAGCATTACACAGACACACAAATTAACACCTCTACACCAATTCAAATCTATAAATCCAACAAAGTCAAGAAACAAATGTACCTTTCCTCGGCTACAATGACATTGGGTGCCTTGGATGCGTCAATCGACTAGCAATGCTGTACGCATTGTCTCACCATCCACCACCACGGACACGGCACCACCACCGGAACAAGCATGCGCATGGTGGTGACGGTCGAAAGGATGAAGGGGATGTGATGGTAGCCACCCCTTGTTCAAAGCGGAAGCTCGTGGTAACGACGGGAGTTTAGGCGAAAGTGGTAGCGGGAGGAAAGGTGACGGCGGCGCTCGCGGATGGCGTGGTGAGCGGTGGCGTCATGGATGGCGGCATTGGCGGGGGCGGCGGCGAGATGCGGATGGTGGCGGCGGCGCGGACAACGTAAAGCGGCCGGGATGGTGCGGGGTGTCGGTTTCCGGTAGGCGGCGGTGGCGCGAACAGGCGGCGGTGGTGGTGCGGGGCGGCACCGCCGGTGGTAGGCGCGGCGGCGGAAGGGAAGTCTCCATCCGGATTGATGTGGAACTTCAATCCTTTTACTCTTCCGGGTAGATAGGTTCAAAGGGATTTAAATGTTAGACACAAATCACAAACAACATTGTAGCCCGGTGGTAGAAGTGCGCTTGGGTTCGTGCGTGAGGTTGGGGGTTCGATTCCCCTGGGCTGCAGGTTTTCCTTTTTTTACGAGGAACTCATGCCTTGGGTGAGGTGGCGCTTGCGTGGCGTTGAGGTGGGCCCTAGATGCTTTTGTGGTAGTGAGGTGGCATCTGGGTGAGGTGGCGCTTGCGTGGCAGTGTGGTGGGCCCTGGGCGCTCACGTGGTGGTGACGTGGCGCCTGCGTGGCAGTGAGGTGGGCCCCGGGCGCTCACGTGGTGGTGACGTGGCGCCTAGGTGAGGTGGCGCCGCGCAGCGCTGAGGTGGGCCCCCGGCGCTCGCGTGATGGTGACGTGGCGCCCGGGTGAGGTGGAGCTCGCGTGGCGTTGAGGTGGGCCCCGGGCGCTCACGTGGTGGTGACGTGGCGCTTGGGTGAGGTGGCGCTCGCGTGGCGCGTGTGGGTGGGTCCTAGGTGCCGGTGAGGTGGTCGTTTTTTTACGGATCGCGACGAACCGCTAAAACGTCACGGTGTTGTGGGCCGTATTGCGACGAATTTAACAAATCGTCGTGATGGTTTGGGCTTCAATATCCATCGATGCACGTCCGTGGCGAAAAATAGGAATACGTCGTAGAATCGCGACAAACTAAACAAATCGTCGCGTTGTTTGTGACGAAAAAAAGGAATACATCGTAGAATCGCGACGAATTTAACAAATCGCCGCAGTTGTTTTGGGCTTCAATGCACATCCGTGACGAAAAACAGAATACGTCATAGAATCGCGATGAATTTAACAAATCGTCACAATGTTCGGGCCGCAATGCACATTCGTAATGTTTTCTCGAAAACGTCGCGGAGAATGCGTCACGCATTAAATAGTTTCTTGTAGTGCTCATTTTGAAGATTGATGATTATCTATACAATGTTCCCAAAATAAGGATTAAATGTTAAAATATTATAATGGATTACACTATTGCGTAGTGTTTACCATTGGCAATTTTGGCTTACACTATTGTAGTGATACCAAATTAAATGCTCAATCATTAACTTGAGTATACATAAGGTGTGATAGAGACCTTAGCAATGATTGCATTTAATTCAAGATGAATTATTTGCCTTGAGACCATGCTTTGGCAGCAATTTATTTGCCTATCATTTGGATCTACTCTATGTCCTAGGGCATTTGAGAATATCTACCATGTATACAAGTTGATGAGATTAAAAATTGAGGGTTTACATGTTATTTGTTTACCTTGTACTTTTCTTAATCCTTGAAGAGTTATGTTATTTAAATTAATTTGCACTTATTACAACAATGCTTAGCCACTTGATTATATTCCATGAATGAATTATTGAATCATGTGGTCCTACTTTGTAGGCTATGGCCATGGCAAAAGAGTTCGATGAACTTGCCATTGATGGCCACAATTACCCCACTTGGGCTTCGGATATAAAGATTAACTTTGCATCTCGTGGACTTTTGCCATACCTTAGCGAGCCTACTGCAGGTGTCATTTTGGATGAATAAAAGAAGTATGATGCCTTAATGCTATTAAGGTTTTACATCCATAAGGATCTCAAACAAGAGTACCTTATGGAGATGAATCCTCATGTTTTATGGCTTGCGCTTAAAGAGCGTTATGATCAGCAGAAGGAACTCATTTGGCCGGAGGCTAATCATGAGTGGAACCATTTGCATTTGCAGGACTTCAAGTCTGTTGAAGACTACAATCATGCTGTTCATAAGATTTGCTCTAAGTTGAAGTTTTGTGAGAAAGAACCAACGGATGCTGATAAGATTGAGAAAACTCTTTCTACCATGCTTCTTGCAGATCGAGTCTTACAACAACAATATCGGCCTAATAAATACACTCATTATTCTCAACTTATCCACACATTGACTCAGCCGAGAAACATGATGAGCTTCTAATGAAGAACCATCATAAGCACCCGATTGGTGCAAAGACCTCTTCCCGAGGCTCATAGTGTGTAGGGTAAGAGAAAGTTCAAGGGACCCAATTTCGGTGACCCAAAGAACAAGCTCAAGAAGCAAAATTTCAACAAAAGGCAAAAGCCCAATCACAAGGGTAAGCGAAGTGGTCATACTAAGGCCAAAAATGACACTAAATGTCATAGATGTGGCACTTTCAATCACTTTGCTAAAGATTGTTGTACTCCAAAGCATTTGGTAGCTCTCTACCAAAAGTCCTTGAAGGATGCAGAGCAAAGCAAGGACAAAGAGCCAAGATATAAAGCACATTTCAATCTTGCCCCCCGCCGTGACTAAGGAAGTGGGTTGTTCGGATAACAATGACGACCTAGATCTCATGAAGGAGAAGCTTCCAAGTACCGATGACATGCTCATGGAGTTCACCTCAAATGATATGTTTGGAGACTTAGAATAAATTGTCTCAAACCGAAGTTGCTATCTACTTAATTATAGTGTGGGATTGTTGAATTGTTGTAATAATTTAAGTTGCAAACTTGCTAGTGATGGATGTATTGTGAGCACATATGTATTGTAATGTCATACTCATATGTTGGATATTGTAATACATTTGTGCGATTATGTATGTTTTCCTATATGTTTAATAAGAAGTTCCTTTTAGTACGCATTCTTAATAGACTATAGAATATATTTGATGTCAATCCAATGTAGGATGGAATTATGTATTGTTGATAGTGGTACTAGAAACTATATTCTTTGGGAGTTGAATCTTTCCGAACTCTTGAGAAAAGAGAAGGAAAGATTATGATCATCAATGTATGATGCTTTGATAGTTGGTCTAGTTTGATCCACTATTATGCTCCCTACGAGTGCTCAATTTAAGAGAGGATACCTTACTGTATCCAGGATTAACTTGTACCCTATTATGCTATAAAGATATATGTAAGAATGGTCTTCATGTGGAAATACATGTAGATGGGAAAGAAGAGTTAATTTACTTCACTAATCTTACGGGATATGGCAAACAAATTTATGAAACTTCCATCCCTCGAATAAGGATTGTACTGTACATACATAAAACCTATATTTTTGTTGCATATAAAATAATCTCCCAAAATGTATATTCATTCCAAGCATGGCATGATAGTCTAAGTCATCCTAGAGTTGGAATGATAAGGAAGATTATTAGCAATTCCATTGGTCTTGATTTGCATAAAGCAAAGTTCCCACAATCTTTGGATTTGTATGCACTACATGTGCTAAAAGGAAATTGAATGCTGAAACAAAACAAATTACTTGAAAGAATTCAAAGTGATATTTGTGGACCGATTCAACTCGATAGAGGATTTTTCGGATAAATCATGGTATTGATGCCTCTATAAGATGATCTTATGTGTCTCTTTTAGACATGAAACCATGAATAAAGCTAGCTAAAATATTGTCTCAACTAATGAAATTGGAGACTCATTATTCCGAACATCGAAATCAATTGATTCGAATGTACAATGCGCCGAATTTTCCGTCGGAAATTGAGGTTTAGCATTTTGTACGATATATCCACATTAAAATGGCTTGCCTAAGCCATTGATTACGTAGTTTTAAACTCGTATCAAGACCAATGTTGATGAATTGCAAGTTGCCTACATCGTGTTGGGATCAAGCGATCGCACACCGCCGAATCAATCCAACCATGACTAATTGCATATTATTATGTCCCCTTTACAATTGGTACGTGGAAATTAACCAAGTATTTCCCATTTGCGTAAGTTTGGGTAAGTTGTTTATGTACCCATGTCACCACATCAGCGGCAACAATGGGGCCACTAAGAAATTTGGGGATCTTTTCGGGATTTAAATCTCGCCGATCATTAAGTATATAGAACCTATGACAGGTGATCTATGTACGCCCGTTTCGCCGATAGTATTTTTAGTAAGGATCATTTTCCGCATTAAGGGGGAGAATTGTACCATAAATTTGAATGCCTAGAAATTGATTGTAATGCAAGAAGCATGTCCTTTGGAATGCGAGAAGCATGTCCTTTATGATCCACGTACTATGGGCACTAAACTTTATGTTTAGAGACTTATAGATTTGCAAATGTTGCAAATACTCGCCAAATTTGTTTACCAAATACAAAGGTGTTGTTAAACCCTTTTATCTTGCAAGGAACATGTCTAAAAGAGTGAAAGATCCTAAAGGTAACCACTCGAATAATCTCTCTTGGACGCAAGAGGGGGAGAGACAATTCTAAGATGCAAGATGCGAAATAAAAGAAAATGGTAAACAAAGATCAACTTTTGTTGATATAAATCTTTTAGTAATTAATTCTTTTGAGAGAGATTTGATTGTTACCCACTCACATATGTGCATAAATTATGAGACCGAGAAATCTAAAGACCCTAGATCGATTGTTTTGGGAAATCATGATGATCTATTAAGGGTTTGCCATTAACTACACAAGAGACGAAGAGTCTTATTATCATTGTCAACAATTATTTCTCTCGATAAATTGCTGAAATCCTTCAAAGTGATTCAGATCTTAAATCCATGGTAGAGTGACTCGATGCGCTCGCATTGGAACACATAGAAAGGATGCAATAGAAACAGAGATAGCCTTACTCACTAAGGAAAGTGTTTTCGGTGTTAAAGCAACACCTCCTAGTGTGCATCCTATTGGATATAAATTTGTTTTATCCGGAAACGGAATGAAAATAATGAAGTGGTGAGATATAATGCAAGGCTAGTTGCAAAGGCTTTACGCAAAGGCCTAATGTTGATTTTCAACAAAATTTATTCTCCGATTATGAGTGGCATAACATTTAGATACTTAATATATTTGGCAAGTACAAAATCGTCTATCTATGCAGCTTAATGGACGTAGTAACCACATATTTGTATGGGTCATTGGATTCTAAGATATACATGAATGTTCCTTATGGAATAAGTATACCAAATCATAAGGCAAATAGCGACATATTTTGTGTTAAGTTGCGAAGTCATGATATGACTTAAAACAATCAAGCCGAATGGGTGCAATCGCTGAGTATTCCTTAAGTATAAGGGATACATAATCAATGATGATTGTCTATGTGGTTTCATCAAGAGAACTACTATGTCTATTAGCATTGTGTCCGTCTATGATGATAATATTAATATCATTGGTAAAAGACATGACATCAATGAAACTCGTCATCATTTGACGGAGTTTGAAATGAAAGATTTGGGTTAAACCAAACTTTGTTTAGGCTTACTGACTTGAATGTTTTTCATCCGGGATGTGTGTATAGGAAGGTAGCTATACATAGAAAATATTGGTTGTCTATTTGATCCCCATAATAGCAAAACCTAGACAGATTTTATATTCTAAATGGTGGAACTACTATTTCTTGAAAATCTTCCAAGCGGACTTTAGTGCCTACTTCCACTAATCATTCCGAGATAATTGCATAGTATGAAGCATCACATTAGTGTGTTTGACTTCGTTAGAATGATTGACCACATATTCAAATTATGTGGAATTGGTGCACTTGATGCACTAACAATTATCTTTGAAGATAATGTTGCTTGTGTTGCACAAATTGAATCATGTTACATCAAGTGTAACTTGACCGAGTATATTACTCCCAAGTTATTTTATCCCCATGAGTTATAACAGGATGGGGGAATAGAGATCCCGCAAATTATGTCATGTGATAATCTTGTTGATTTATTCACAAAATCTCTACCATATTCATCATTTCATAAATGTGTTAAAAGAATTGGTATGAGAGACTTGCAGAAATCCGGGGGAGTAAATTTGAATAAATAAATTCTTTGTGCATCGTATTGTACTCTTTTCTTTATATGAGTTTTACTTTGATGGTTTCTCATATGAAGTTTTTAACGAGGCAATATCAGCATTATGTATGTCATATCATCTTGTTTTTCCCCACAGGGGTTTTTTAGAGATGATATTGTACGGGCATACACATGATTATCATGGTGTTTTCTCCTATATTTTCCCATTGGGTTTTTGAGGAGTTTTATCCCGGTATATCAATGCATATCTAAATTTTTTCCCACACGTGGTTTTTCAAGATTAATAACTATGATGAACATTGGAATCTCCGGAAGATAACTGATCGGGGGAGTGTTGAGAATATTATTAATATTCCTAAATGATCAATTACTTGGAAAAAGAGAAGGATTAGCAACTGCTAATCAGCGGTTACAAAGAGTCCTGGAACCGCCTCTATTGGCATGCACTATATATATGTAAACCATGTTCATCAATAAAGTTCTATTTCATTGTACTGTTCCCTTTACAATTACAACATTAGCCACACTCAGATTAAAATTTCTGCTTTGGAGTATGCATACACGAGCGCTAGGCAAAATGAGAGTTCAAACGATTAATGACCACTAGGTGTTGGCGAATTATGTACTACTTGAACAAGTGCTATGTGCGGTTGTAGAAACCGTTTGACAACAGCTAATTTATTTTCGAGTTTATAAGAAGAGAAGCCGGTTCCATATGTTTCTCCGTCACATTTCACATTTTCGAGAGGGTAGAGTTGTCACCACGCAAAAATAAAATAAAATAAATTAGAAAGCACCTACTGAATAGTGCTGCCTTTGCCGGTTGGCCCGCACCCGAGGTCCCGCAGCTCCAGCGCAAGGTCCTCCAGATCGCGCCACGAGTCCCCGCCGTGACGCACCGTCGCCGCCGCCTCCTCGGCGAGCTCCTTCGCCCGAGTCGTCACATCACCCCAGCGCCCGCCATTGACAGCCTCGTCCAGCACCCGTGCGACCTCGTCCGCGCCGGGCGCCTCCTTGAGCCCGCCCCAGCTCACCGGCACGGCCGCGCGCAGGTCGTCCACGAGCAGGCGCGCGTTGACGAACTGGTCGGCCGTCATGGGCCACGCCAACATGGCCACCCCGGCGGCCGTTGCTTCCAGCACCGAGTTCCACCCGCAGTGCGTCACGAACCACCCCACCGCGCGGTGCCTTAGCACAGCCACCTGCGGCGCCCACCCGCGAATCACCATGCCCCTGCCGCCACCTGCCGTGCGCTCCTCGAACCCCTCAGGAAGCGGCGCCGCCGGCCCGGCCGCCCACACGAACGCCACGCCGGTCCGTTCGAGCGCCGCGGCCATCGCCGCCGCGTGGGGTTCCTGCAGCACCGCCATGCTCCCAAAGCAGACGTACACGACGGATGCGTCGTAGAACTTGTCAAGCCAGGCGCACAGGTCGGCCGCGGCCACATCCGTCTCCCCACCGCGGTTGCCAGCGGCGTCAGCCATCGGAGCCAGCGGGCCGATCGCTCGCGAGACCCTGAATCCAAAGTCCGCGAGCGGCGCCTGCAGGTACCTCTCCTCGAGGCGCCGGAAGGTGTTGAGCACGAACCCAGAGCTCTCCAGGTTCCAGAGGTAGTTGCTCCTGAGCCCCTCGGAGACGTCGTTGCCTTCCTGGAACGTCCGGTACAGCGCCGACATCTGGCGCCACGGAAACGCCGGCGCGCCCGGTATGTCGGGGAAGGTGATGGGGCTCTCGTCGTCACCCTCGTCCTCGCGCCTGGGCATGCGGCGGAACAGCGACTGCAGCACGGCGGTGCCGAACACTGCGCATGGCGAGAAGACGAACCTCGGTACGCCGAGCTCGGCCGCAAGCGGCTGCGTCCACCCGCAGAAGAAGTCGGAGAGTATGGCGACGACGCGGTCCGGGCCATCGGACCGCGCACGGACCCACGAGCGGAGAGGCTCCCGGAGGCCGGCGAAGGCGACGATGAGCGCGGGGAAGAGCGCCGGCGGCAGGTGCTTGGCGCTCTCGACGCCAGCGGGCAGGGCGTGGTGGGCGGGGAACGGGAGCGTGAGCGCGCGGACGGCGCTGGCTGGGTGCGCGGCCAGGAGCGGCGCGAGCTGCGGGGCGGTGGCGGGTGTGGCGACTACAGTCAGGCGCAGGCCGCGGGAAGCGAGGAGGCCGGTGAGGTCGAGGAGCGCCAGCATGTGGCCCTGCGCCGGGCACGGGACCACGAGGATGTGCGGTGCCGGCACGGTTGGATGGTTGGTAGCCGTCGCCATGGGTGCCTCGCTATCGCTTGCTGCTCTCTATCTCTATCCGTGTCTATAGAATTCCAAATGGGCGGGCACGATTCGCGGCACTGCGCACGACCCTAAAAAGACGCGCGCGCCCGGCCTGGCACGATCGATAGTGCTTAGTGCCGGCCCGGCCCGATATCCTTTTAGTGCTTGGGCCGCAACCCCAAAGACGGCGGGCCGCCCGAAGCACCGCCCCGAAAACCGGCGCCCGATAGCGGCCCGATAGCAACACTAAGCGGCCCGGCCCACCCGAACCCCCCCCCCCCCCCCCCCCCCCCCGCGCGGCCGCCTCCCGGCCGTTGGATGCGCGCGGCGCCTCCCGGCCGTTGGATGCGGCGCGCGCGCCGCCCGCATATAAGCCGCGGAGGCCGGGCGCCCCCTCCCCTCCCCAAACCCTATCTCATTTTGCCTCCCCTCTCTCTCACGCACTCGCGCGCGCGCGCGCGCATCACATCCGCCGGCCGGCGGCCGCCGCTCCCCTCCTCGCCTCTCCCTCTCCACTCCCGGCCACCCCACCGTCCTCTCCACTCCGCCACTCCACCGTCCACTCCGCCGCTCGGATCTACGAGCTCGTCGACTTGGCCTCCGTTGCGGGGCATCACCGGCCGCTCTTCGTCTCTTGCTCCCCGCCGCTCCCGGCTCTAGATCTACAAGCTCTAGATCTACGAGCTCGTCGTCTTGGCCTCCGTTCGGCCTTCGGGGGCATCACCGGCCGCTCTTTCTGTCTCTTGCTCCCGCCGCTCCGGCTCTAGATCTACGAGCTCTAGATCTACGAGCTCGTCGTCTTGGCCTCTGTTCGTGGTCATCGTTCATCGACGGCCGCTCCTCTGTTGATGGCTTTCCTCGCCGTCTGCTCTGGTGTTCCTGATTCGTAGGTAAGCCCAATCCCTAACCCTAGATCTAGTCGTCTCGGCCCTCGTTCGTGGTCATCCGGTTGTGTTTACTTGTTCTTCTCTTCGCAGGTCGTCGGCCACCGCGTGCCGTTGAGGAACCGGTGATCTCACCGGTGCTCCTCGCTCGCGAGAGGTCGTCGGCCCCCGGATCCGTTGAGGGACCGGGGCTCCGGCGATGTCGAGCGACGACGAGGATCGTGGTCACTCCATCAACGATGACTACCGTATGGCGGGGCTTGCGTGGAGATGATGAGAGTGACCTCGAAGTAGATGCGAAGAGGTGCTTGGCTCTCGTGCCCATCCTATGGAGGTTGCCGATGCCGCCGGTGATGGTGCTTCGCTAACGCCGCCGCCGGTGATGTTGTTGGTGTTCTCGGCGCCGCCGCCGGTGCCGGTGCCGGTGCCGCCCCGGTGCCGGTGCCGCCCCGGTGATGGTGCCGCCCCCGGAGCCGGTGCCGCCCCCGGTGATCCCACCTCGCCGTAGCCATTGACAATGGGAAGAGGAAGCGAAATGCTACCTCCGAAGCCTGGCTCGACTTCCAGAAGCTCTTCTCCATCATCAATGGTAAGAAGGTAAGAACTGGCGCCAAATGCAATCATTGTGGTCATGAATATGCTTTGGTCGTTCGCTATTGGTACTGGCCATTTGTTACGACATCTTAAGGTTTGTGAGAAGAGAAAGGAGAACAACCGTCTATCTCAGTCTTTGCTTTCGTTTAGTTCGATGGTAGTGTTCGGACCGGGAGTTTAGTGCCGAACGAGCTCGTATCGGTTTATGTCGTTTGATTGCTCGTACCGATCTTCCTCTTTGTATTGGTGCACATCCCGCTTTTGAGGAGTACATTAGGGATTGTCGTAACCCTAGATTTACACATGTCTCTCGCACAAACCACGGCTAGAGATCTAATCAAGTATCATAATGGTTTGAGTGATAACCTTATTGCATCTTTTCTTTGGTGTTACATCTGTTTCTCTTACGTCTGATATTTGGTCTGGCAATGCTAAAGAAGATTACCTTAGTGTTGTTGCTCACTATGTTAATCCTGATTGGCAATTGGAAAAGAGGGTAATTGGCTTTAGGCTGATTGATGAATCTCATTCTGGTGATAACATTGCTGAGCGAGTTTATGCCGTCTTAGATGAATATGGTTTAACTGCTAAGGTTTTTTCTGTCACTTTGGACAATGCTTCTTCTAATAACAAAGCCATGCAAACATTAGCTCCTGAACTTTCCTCTTATGTTGGCAGTGTTGATTCTGATTTTGTTGGCACAATTGATTCTCTCGACCTAAACTTTCGGTTATGTTGGCACTCTTTTTTTGCATCGAGGTGTGCTTGTCACATAATAAACCCGATGGTTAAAAGTGCTTTGGATGTGATCAAGTAGTACCTTGATGACATTCGCTCTCGCTATATCTTTTTTAAATTCTTCTAACCAGCGCATTGCAAGCTTTAAGAGGTTTTGTGTTGCTGTTGAGATTCGCCCTCGAAAATTTGGTTTGGATATGGATGTGAGGTGGAACTCTACATATCTAATGCTTAAGCATTTGCTCCCTTACAAGCATAATTTTTCTGTCTTCATAAACAAGCAACTATGACCGTGTGCTTTTAACTGAAGATCATTGGACAGTTGCTGAAAGTATGTTTCAATTCCTTCAACTCGTTTCACTCGCTACTCGTTGCACTTTCGGTGTTTATTATCCTACCTCCCCACTTATGTTGCATCATATGCTTAAGCTTTGCAAGCACTTGAAGGAGTATGAGAATGATGCTTTGCTTAGGCTCGTTGTTTCTCGCATGAAAGATGTGTATTTGAAGATCGGAAGGATATTCTCATGCTTTACTCTTTTGCATTCATATTGGATCCTAGAGGTAAATTAAAGGGTTTTAGTAGAGTTCTCGGGTTGGTAGGTAAGTTGATTGGTGTTGACTATTCATCTTACTTAATCGAGGTAAGGGCTCAACTTAATATCATTTATAAGAGATATGATGACAAGTTTGGTGCGGCTAAGAGGAAAGCTTGTCCACAACCACCCACCGCCGATAAGAAAAATAGTGCTTGGGATGACATTTTTGCGGATGATGAAGATGATGATGATATGTTTGGAACTCCGGGTCCGGTAACTCTTTTCGTACCCCTACTCTCACTATGTCCGGAAGGACCGATTAGCTTCGCCTTGCCGCATGCGGCATGCACCGGTGCTTCTCCTTCGCCGGATCTTCTATGGGTGTTGGTAATGAGCTATCTAGCTACTTGGACAAGTGATAATGTCTCTCACACCGATGATAAGTTCAACATCATTAGCCGGTGGCATGAGCACAAACTTTCTTATCCCGTCCTTTCGGTATTAGCTAGAGATGTTTTGTCCGTCCTTGTTTCTACCGTGTCTTCGAATCGTTTTCGGTACTACCGGCGGGATCCTTGAGGAGCGTAGGCGACGATTAAGCCCGGACACGGTGGAGATCCTCACCCATGTGAAGGATAGGGAGGCTGCAGAAGCTAGGCTTCAACAACAGGTGGAAGACAAGTCACTTGAAGAGGAATGCTACTCTGAGTTATATCTTGATGTGCCAGTGCCAGAAGAGAAGTAGTACTTAGTATTGTAGTTGTAGGTTATTTATGTAACTGAACATGGGTCTGTAATATTTAAACTATTTGAACCTTTTTTAATTTGATTGAGCTGGGCTGTACTCTTTTTCCCTATCTAGGGTTTCTCACGAGGTGTGAGTTTTACCTAGATAGGTTTTTAACGAGGCGGACCATTGCACCAGGCTCAAACTTTTGAAAATTGTGTTGTTCTTGTGTTTGATTTCTTCCCGAGTTAATTTGAAGAAGAATGAAGGGTTACCGTGCATCGTGCCTCGGCACGGCACTAACCGTCGGCCGGCCCTTCGTGCCAATCGTGCCGGGCCGTGCCTAGTGCCGGCACGCGCACGAAAAAAGGGGTGCCGTGCCGTGCTTCGGCGCCTCTTCGAGCACGGTGGCACGGCCCGACACGGCACGAAGAAGCCACCGGGCCGCTTAGGGCCGGGCCGCTTAGGGCCGGGCCAAATAGGGCTAGTGCCGGGCTAGGGGCCGTGCGGCCCATTTGGAATACTATATCCGTGTCCGGACTCCAGGTGGTGCCGTGGTGGTGGTGTCCCGTGTCCTGGCCTTAGCACTTTTTCGATAGGGCCACGGCGTCTTCGCTAGTTAGCTGTCTTTGTTGTTTTCTTACGTAAATGATCTGGTGCTCCGGCAATGCAATCGAGCGATATACGGGCAACCAATTGGTGCGATGACTCACCGCGCACCAGATGGCGACTGGGTCGGGCCTACGATCGTCCTTTTCTTCTCCAAAAAATTCCGGTGGGTTGCTAGCAGCAACGCAGTGCTTGCTTCCACTCATGTTGCACCTGGTAGCATATTTTTTATTAAGAAAAAGAGAAATGAAACGAAGCAGCTTCTGGAGAATCTCATAAGTGCACAGTTATAAGAACTACAACACCGCTTACAAACAACGCAAACGCCCATGGATGAAAAGAAACCAACTCCACGACCAAAGTCACGGAAACCTGCAAGATAGAACAACGTTGAGAACACGCTCGTCGCCGACTAACTAGGAGCATGTTGGATCATAGGGACTAAAATTAGATCGACTAAAATTAACTTACGGTAGGAGCTAAACTTCCAAACAGGTGAGGTTAAAGTGAGGCTAAAATTAGTCTTGAGACTAAACTTTGCTAGTAGGGGGTGGGGGAGCTAAAATGGACTAAAATCTCATCTTCCTCTTTCCTACTTAATGACCACACGCAGGCGATAGCTCCAAGCCATGCCCACGTGGGAGAGGAGAGAGAGAGAGAGAGAGGAAGAGGAGAGAGAAAAGAAAGAGAGAGAAATAGGGACTTTAATGTTTTTTAATACACTTTAGGCTTTCCTTTCCAAAACTATGGTGTACTAAAACTTTTTAGCCTAACTAATTTTAGTCATGAGACTAAATGTGATCCAAACATGCCTTAACAATCAGAAGGCAGCATTGACTAACTTAGTTGGTCGGTCGTCACGAGTCACAGTCACACCAACATGGCCACCCTGCGGCTGCCGTTGCTTCTAGCACCGAGTTCCATCTGCAGTTAGTCGACATGGATGTAACAGATAATAATATTTGTTTGACTTCCCCCGCTTCCTGCGAGTCGAAGATTTTTCTCTCTCCTCTTTGCAGTCAACCCCACCATATTGTTGTACATATGCTTTGTACACCTGATGTAGTATTGCACATGGATGCACCCCTTATTAATAAGGACCTGGCTAATTTACAATCGGCTGTAATATTGACTTCTGTACAGCCTGTCCATTTTTAGAAAGGAGACAAATATAACAAATCAGTATTCCTTTTCCTGGTAGATCGAACACCTGACCGCATTTAGCGCACAGTCTACCACGCACACACAACCACCCACACAAAATTAAACCACCGAAGCAATATAAACATGCAAAAGGCACGGATCCGAGATTTATTTCAGGTGCAAATGCACATACCGGGAGCACCGGTGTGCTGGTGTTTCCGGCAGCCCAATCTAAGACATAAAATTGCACAAATTATAGACACAAAACTTAACCAATGAACATCATTTAAAAAACAGTTTCATCACTATAAAATTGGTTAATCATAACTGTCACACCCGATTTCGGAGGGAAGCCGGATGCATCTCATATGTGTGCCGGGATCTAGTTCCACACATATGATAGATGAAATGAGTGTAATACCATAGACAAGTAAAAACGTAACAAGGGGTTTAACAACTTACTACACTCATTCGGAAGACACGAAGGTCTTTAACATCGGAAAACGATAACTACACGTCGAGTCTTCGTCTTCCACCTCCACGGGCACTTGACCGGGGGAGACACATGCCTCGGAACTCCTCAAGGTCGCAAGAGAACTCTTCACCATTGTTCTCTTCGAACGAGCGGTAAGCAAGGGCGAGTACACTTATCGTTGGTACTCAACAAGTGGGGGAAGATGCAAGGCTATCAAGGATAGGCTATGGTTTTGCAGCGGTTAGCATTTTAATGTTGGTCAAACTTTTATTTAAAGAACGCCTAGTTACTAGATGTAAGTATATACCAACCCACTTAAGAAACTTTTAAGCAAAACAACCCAAGGCTCATCGAGCTTCACCAAAGCACGATTTATTCTCATCTTCAAGTTTATTAATCATGTGAGGGTCCAAGCCGCTCATGACCGTGAGCACGGCTGATCGATCAGTTTTACACTGCGAGAGGTTTGCACACTTTACCCACAGCTCGCGTAAAAGTTCCGAAGAACTTTGAACCCAACCATGCGATGCTGATCAGGCATCATACCACACTTCCGAGGTGTGATTGCATAGGGACGCTACGAAGCCTTTACAAAGGTATACAAAAGACTAACGACCCGCATAGTTACGGATCGGGGCGGACCATAACCCTCCCTAGTGGTCGGCACCTTAGCAAAGGTCGCTACCCCAAAAGGACCGGGCTATACCCCCGCAACCCGGATCCCCCTCTCGCTCCTTTCGGAAAAGGGCCATCGGATCAATCGCACACCTAATTAATTGGCTAAGGTCGAGCCATGTAACACCGTGGTTGCACATGTTTTTTTGGGTGGTTCTCCATGTTCCGATTAAATCATATGATCTTGTATTACCAAAAGCATCATCGTTAAACATACAAGCCTTTATCTTGGAAAACCATTTTTATCCAACCCAAGTTGAGCAACTAGCATATTCTACCCAAAAACATTTATTAAACGGGGTTGATCCAAGGATTGTGGGTAAAAGTCTAGGTAAGTCCTTAAAAAGGGTGTTCCCATCAATTTAATGCAATAACATAATAGATATAAACTTAGTTGTCATGCAATTACATAGGATAAAATAGAATCATGCGGGGGAGAAGACCACTTGCCTTCCTTGCTTAAACACCGGGGTTCTTCTTCTCTTGCTCTTTGATACTCTTGATCTTCAAAGACTTCCGAACAACAAACTCGATCTTCTACTCGAAGCAATCATCGGGCACAACACATGCAAAGCGGACAAACAAGAACAACTAAGAACAATACACCAATCAAGAAAGGCTTAAAAAGAGAACATGGTTTGATTCTAGGACCGCGAATGTAAGAAACGCTAAGAACGGAACTATCATTGAAAGGCACAACTATCGAGAGATTTGGATTATATCACACAAGGCTATGTGCTTGGTATATTTTAATTAAATAAAGCAATGTGCATAGGTTATTTCGAGAGAAATACCATATTTAGAATTAAGCAAGTTATACTTGTATACAAAAGGATGATGTTGAACTTAAGAAAATTTTATTTATTATTATTAAAGTATGATTTATGCAAATTAAACATTTACTTTGAAGGAAGCATGTGAAGCATCTAAACGTATATCTTTATATTTCAAGTTGATCTAAACAAATTATAATTCAAAACATAATTATTTATATTAGTTAAATTAACATTTAATTTAGAAAACTCGAGATATAGCCTATGTAACTTTTATTTAGAAAGCAAATTGCATAAGCATTAATTAGGTTAAATTTGGTTATAAAACCCGAGGTATAACTCAGCTTGTAATTGAAAGGATTATTTGAATAAGTATTAATCAAATTAACTTATTATGAAAAACACGATGTTCAACTCTAATTAGATTTTATTTAGAAAACAAGTTTAATAGGCATTAGCCAAGTTAATATAGAATAAATTATTAAAACTCATTTTAGAGTAAACATCATGACTAGCGTGTATTTTACTTTGTGAGACGAAACTAACGCAACAAGGACGAGCTTAAACGGGTAACACGTGAGATTTATGGATTAAACAAAGATTAGGGATTTAATCGTGATTAACTGCAGGTCGGAAGGGCTATCAAAGAATATTCGCGCGACACTTGAGATAAACGATAGATTGAAATAAAAGAAAAGAGATAGGCTATATTGCTGAAATACATATGCTGAGATTTACTGGAATTGTATTTTCAAAGGAAATACCATGTATATGACATGAGCATTATGTAATGCTGACATCATGATGGTGTGTATGCGTATATGTACAAATTGTTTGCTTTCCGGTGGATACTTGCCTACGGCAAGCACATGCATGCAAACGTGAATTGAATAGGATGCTAGTAGAATGTTGTGTTGCTGTGCGCGTGATGGTGCTAATTAACAAAGAGAAAACATATGCATGCATGCCGTCAGCTGCATGCCTGCATATGCAACACCTCGGCTTGCGTCCTATTGCTACTGTTAGCAGCGCTAGCTATTGTTTGGCACTAAACAGAAAACGGAGATATCTGCTGGAGAATATGATCGTGATGGCTTGTGCTAGCTCGCTAGGACATGATGTGTTGAATACAAAACATGGAGCGTACGAGAAAGGTTCTCACCGGGGTACGGACGTCGATGTTGTATGGCAGCCTTGCACCGTGGAAGAAATACAACAGAATGTGATCAGCTGATGATGGTGCTCGATCTCACGATGACGATGATGTCGCACTGCAAAAAAAAGATGAAGACGATCGAGGTCAGTAGTGTGGCGCCTGCGAGCCAGAGATGAAGAGAAGGATGGTAGGAGTCACCGAGTCAGGATACTCGGCCATCAGGTCAACGGCGTGGCCGGTAGCATACATGGCCGAACATGGCGGCGCGCGAAGCGGCGGCGGACAACGACGAGACATGGCCATCTTGGGCTCTTGGCTGTGTCTTACCTCAGGACGGATCAGCACTGTGGTTGTTCTTGTGATGGGTGGCCGGTCGAAACGGCGACGAACACCGGCGGCGGAGCCGTGCCTCGACCTCGTCAACATTCTGCGGGGTGCGGAAGTGCTCCGATGGGCTCCTAGCCGGCGAAGGCGACGAAGGTCAGTAGTGGCGCACGGCGGACGGCTCAGGCCCCTGTGATTGGAGCTGTTCCGGTGATTAGCGGACGATGGCGAACAACGGCGGACGTGCGTCTTGGTCTTGCGGAGCCCGCGGCGGTGGTTCGTTTTCCAAGTTGAGGGGCTCCTCCAGTACGTGGCGATGCGAGTGCAACGCGGACGAAGAGGTGCAGCTCGGTGTTGTGGTCCGGCATCGGCTTGTCATTCACGTGGGGGAAGCTTCTTCGTTGTAAGGACGAAGATGACAAGCGACGGCCGGTTCATGGCTCGGTGTGGCAGTTCTCCGGCAGCAAGTACGATGACGGCAACCGGCGGAACGGCTGCGTCTTTGCGTTGCGAAGCTTGGGGTGCCGTCGACTTCCTCTGGCAAGATTTCGTTGCGGCAAAACGACGGCGGACGACCGATTTCGGCGACGACACACGGGTCTACATGGGAGGGCTCCCGTGATGAAGATTAGACATCAAGGGGTGAAGACAGGGGAGCGCGGAGCGACGAGGCACGCGGGGCGTCGGACGTCTCTTTTATAGAGCGAGGAAGAAAGAGGAAAGGGCGGCGGCGCCCATTGATGGCCTTGATGACGTGCAATTGCGGTGGAGTATTACTCGGGGGAGTGAGGCACGGGCGGTGTGAGTCGTAGAGACGCAACGAGCTATATGCTGCGGCTTTAAGAGTAGGCGGGGAGGCACGGAGGAGAGGGAAACGGCGGCGGCACTTATAGAAGGAGTAACGGCCGGCCATTAGAGCTTGGGTGGCCCATAATTGCACTTGAAGGTGGGGTGATAGTGGATGCCTAGTGAAAAAGTCGTGTTACACCGGAGATGACGGGGCGCGAGTGCGTGCGAGGGGTGGAACACGCAAATGGCATGCACGGAAACCGAGCGGTGTGGCGCATGCGGAGGAGAACATAAGCGTTTGAGGCATACGACCGAGGGGCGCATGGGCACAAGAGCTAGGCGGGCGGCGCGTTGCGCAAGCATGCGGCGGGGAGGCGAGCCGACGGGGAGGGAATCAAGCGCGACCGGGGAGGTGGGCGGGTGCATGGGAGCCGAGCGGTTTGGACACGGGCGGTAGTGGACGCGGGCGAGGCGAAGTCCGATAGCGGCGCGACACGTGCGGTTGAGGCGAGAACGCGTGAGGCCAAAAAACGCGGAAGCCGAGCGGGTGCGGTGGCGTCGCATGCACGGTGCGGTCCACGGGTGGACACGAACACGAGTCGGCGGCGGCCGGGAGAAGAAGGATGGTGGAGATGGTCGTTACGAAAGGAAGAGAGTAAGGAGAGTGACGCGTTTTGAGAGGAAAATGGAAGGACACGCCACGCACGCGAGAGGTGCGACCGAAGAGGCCAAGGGGCGTGACGCGGCGGAGGCGGCGCGACGGTGCGTTGGTCATAAGACACGGGCGGATGTGCAACGGGCGTAGAGCTTGGGTGTGCGTGTAGAGACGCGGACTAGCACACGAGCACGGGTGGCCGAGCAATGCAAGCGCGGCATACGAGCTTAGCGCACGGTGAGTGTGGCGCGAGCACCGGCGTAACGCACGGGTGCATGAGAGCATGGGCTTGAGCATGACGTGTAGCGCTCACATGTCGATGTAGAGGAAGCGACATGGCGGGAAAGCGGATGAGTGCGCGTGAGCCGATCGGCTCGGGCATGGTGAGCAATGCGGGCAGATGCGGCGTCACACGGCTCGATCCAAGTTGGTCATGTGTGCGAGACGAGGGAGTCGGTCTTGATGGACGGAGCCCGACTGGCAGTGAGATAGAGGGGAATGGTGAGCTGGCAGGTTAGACGGACAGCGAACGTCACAGGAAGGCGAGGTCGCGCAAGGCTGGGGAGGCCAAGCAGCGTGGGTAGGGCACATGCACGGGAGCCGAGCAAGTGCTCGGACTCGAGTCTTGCTCGGGTCGGATCGAAGGTGAGGGATGACGAGTAGGGTCCACTTATCGGCGGTACGAAAGAGGGAGAGGGTGAGTTGGCCCAACCGATGGATTACGGGCCGACGGCTTGAGATTGCTCTGGGCCGAGCAAAGGAAGATAGTTGGATGGGTTGGAAACATAGACAAAGAGAGGATGAGTTAGATGTACCATAAAAAAATAGAGAGAGAGATAGATTTTGATTTGACCTTTTTATGATTTTGAAAACACTATCTCAAACAAAACAAATGCGATCGAAATGAATGCAACACTCAAACAATCATTTTATTTAATTCCAAAATACAATCAATTATTTGCCTACACTAAATTTCCCGTAACAAAATAAATGTTGGGAAAATTTTTAAAATTATATCAAAATCGTTGTTTAATTATTTCTCCTAATAACATCCTAAAATCTAGAAATTTCGGGGTGTTACAATAACCTTATTATTGCCAATGGTACTATACTTGTGTTTTTTCAATGTGGGGCTACCTAGCTCGAGAACGGGGGCATAGCAAAAAACGGTTTGTTATCCCGACCAATACAACTACACCAAGAACATACCAACAAAAACTACTCCGAATATACCTGTTATACATTATGCACAGTTTGGTTATTGCTTTCCACAAATATTAATTTTTTATGTTTTAGGAATGATTTTCCACACAGAAAATGGTAGAATAAAAGATATAGCATGCTTGTTCATTTAGTATGAGTTGCATACAAAATGAAATATACAGTTAAAACTCACTGCACCATTAGCCTAAATGGAAGGAAAAAAATGAGCTAGAATCTAAATGGTGTATGCAGGAAAAAGGTTGCTTACATGTGGGAAACATGTGTGGCCTCAAACAATCGTTGTACACCACCACACATTATTTTGCCTAACTAAAACTTTTACTCTGCCCAAGTAATAACAATAATTTGCTTAACTAATAGTGCAAAATGTAAAAGTAGTACTAGAAAATAGTAAAGGATAACAAATAAATTGCTTAATTAGAACTGAAAATGTTTAAATGACAACAGATAAATTGCTCGAGTGAAACTAAACATATGGTAAAGGATAACAAATAAACTTCTTATTAGTATCTGATAAAATGCTAGACCATATAAATTGTATGCACCTATGTAGAAAAATGAACTGAAACTAGTGGTAGTAGACGTAGTAGTACCACACATTTATAGCCTTATGAAAAATTACAACATCAGTATGAATTAGACAAAAGTGGTAGTAGACGTAGTAGTACCACACATTTATAGCCTTATGAAAAATTACAAGATCAGTATGAATTAGACAAAAGGCCTATCTGAAACTCACAGTTGCCTTTTTATCTCCTTGTAAACCATTTCCCGTAGTGTTCAAAGGCATGTATCTAACACTTAGAAAGCAGTACTACGTATCACCTGTCTTTAATTAGCTATAAAAATAACAGTAAGTTTCTTAAATCCTAAACCATGAACACATAAACGTTCACAAAATAATGTAGTCTTTTCTTAAAAAAGGCATCTCTGTAGTGATATTATTCACTACAACAAACACATATGAATGTACAAACTGAAATAGGCATATGTTGCTTTTCTTGGTCCCTACATTTATTCATGCCATTTTCATAAGGTCTAAATCAGAGAAGATATAAAAACAATTTTGGCATAGATTTCTCCCCTAGAAAATCAATCTGTAAAGCACTCTATGGGCTTGAGGTACTGGAAAATTTTGAATTCATGCAAGCAAACTAGTTAATGGTGCCGGTTGGCCAAGTGGGTGAATTGTAATGGAAAACTCGCACAAAAGAAAAGACTACTTAGTCTACTTTATACGAGGGATGAGCATGATCAACAAGAAGCATGTCACTATTTAAGAAATTCCCTCCAGATTTTCTAATCAACCCAACTAATGAGCTTACTATTTGAAAAAGTAATCAATTTGCATCAGAAGAATACAAAAATAATTCCTTGACCAAAAGAGACATAATTCGTGTATATACGAACTTTTTATTGCCCAATGAAGAATATTGTTTTGCCTATTCTGAAACTATATTATTGCCAAATTGGAACCATATTATTGCCCAATCAGTAATACTAGTGCAAAATAAACTATCACATGTATTTCAGAAACATATTAGTGCCTAACTAAGAACAAAATATTGCTTGATTCTGCCCATATTGTTGCCTGCTGGGTTGACTGTACATAGCATCCATTCCCATGTGGTGCAAGCAAGAACAGTTTGGTGAGCCTGAAGAATTAGCTTCTCTATCTAAATACCAGCACATGTGACCTACTACTGACAACAGCCAATGAAAAATAAAAAATACATTATATGTCTTTAGTTTTTAGCTCTTAATATTGGTAATTCAACTCAATGGTTAGAATAAGCAACCTTTTGGTAAACAGACTAGAGCATAGACAACATTTTCGACCCATGAAGAAACCATCATCTAAACATGCACGGAAACAAAACTTAAGTATTGCTAACTTTACTAGCACAAATCGATTGCAAAGTTTTCTGATCCAGTTAACCTAAACCTTGCAAAATATAACTAGAGCTATCGATTATTATGAATTATCTTTTGCAAAAAAATTACTATCTAAAAAGCTTCCCATCTCCATCAACTGAGCTGCCTGAATGCCTGAAGCATGAGCTTTAATTTGATAGCCTAATGAACCAATTGAAATATCAGTTACTAGTATTACCAAATCGTGGTCACTGGTCAGGAGTCGGGACAGTAGATAAGAAATCACAGCACATGGCAAGGAGGTCAGAAGCTGTTCAGATAGTAAAATCGCACACAACAAATGTCCCAAAACAATATCAACCTCAAAACACCAAATGCCCATCAGCTCATATCAAATCCATCCAGAGCATAGTAAACCATGTAATTTCCACTACCATTCACCCCAAACTAACAGCTCCGAGTACCAAACTCCTACATGGCCGGCCAAAATCCACACCAGATCAAGGTATCAGCTCACCTCGATGATCGGGAGATGCATCGTGCCGCTTCCTTGTCGTGGTGCGGCATGCACCCTTGGAGGTTCGTAGATGGACGGGGGATGCCGCCGTGAGCGCACTTGCCGGGGGGACTATGCCATGTGCGCCCTTACCGGTTGCCGGGGCAGCCGCGTGCACCGCTTGCCGGGGTAGTCGCTGCTCCCGCAGCACTGGAGTCACCGCCACCGCTCCCTAATGCGCGCCGAGTGTCACCACACCGAGGCAGCAGCTCTCTTGGCAGGGATGTCCACGGGCGCCGTCTCTGGGGGCGGGGGATTGCCGCGCCGCTCCCTCGCGAGGGCTGCCGCGAGCGAACTTGCCGAAGGCCGTCGAAGCAGCGCCGCTCCCTCCGTCACCACAGGGAAGACGCAGAGATAGGAGGGGTGAAGAGGATAAGATTTAGCGGAGGAATCGAGGAGAGAGAGAGAGCCGCCTTCGTCCGCCGGGAGCCACCGCCGCCGCCGGGATGTTGCGGTGCGGGCGCTCGCCTCGGCGCCGCCGCGCGTGCGCGAGCAGGAGGTCGCGACTTGCGAGGAAGAGAGCGAGTCGTGGATAGAGATGGGAGGGGCTTCGGGATAAGGTGGGCCCCGCAGGGGAGGTGGTGGTGGCCCGGTGGGGCTTGCGGCTGTAATTTGTTCCTCCGGGACAGACAACTGTTATGAAGTCATTACCTATTAATAAACTATTTCTGGCCCTCGTTCCTTGTAATGTCCCCCTTTATGCGCTATAATAACTAACTCCTCATTGTTTCGCCGTACTTTTGTGTTCTTTTCCTCTGGTTTACATCTGAGTCAACCATGTTCAAGCACCAACCACCGGAAGGTATTTGTGCCGGATTTGCTCCCATTAGTAGAGACAACTCCACACAATCTGCCTCTGCTGGTAGGATTCCCCGTCCCTCATCTAGCCGTGACAATACCCATGATTCCAGCGACGATGATGCCAGTTCATGTGGCACTATCACAAATCGTTATTCCCCAAAGGCTATGCATTATTTAGTGACTAAGATGAGCAAATACAAGAAGCTAACCTCTTTTACCACCTTCACAGGGACCATTAATTTCATTGCCATCATTGAGTATTCACATTTTTCATATGCTAATGCAACATCTTCAGTATTCATTGTGTCAACAACCGGCTCTCTGCAATAGCCTAATGTTATATGTACATCAATGTACCCACATTTATCAGGTTAGAATCCTACCTCTGCAACGGACTATTTCCTTTCATTCCTTCTAGCCCTGGGCAAAAAACCGAGAACCGAGAACCGAACCGAAAGAACCAAGAACCGGAACCGAAAGAACCGGAATCGAAAAAATCGATTCCTGTTCGGTTCCAGGATGTCAGGAACCGAATACCCCGGTTCTTCTCGTCGGTTAACCGAAGAACCGAGCAAGCAGCAAGCAAATCAGCACATTGAGCCCAATATCCTACGGCCCAACTTACCAAGCCCAATAACAATATACAAACCCTAGCTCCCCAAGGCCACTGATGCCCACTCCCAGACCCCAGCCGCGCTGCCTGCCCTTCGCCGGCCGCGCGGCTCGCCCTCCACCGGCCACCGCAATTGATATGATATGAAATAAAACACATTATCATATCAATTCGTAGCCAAGAGCAGACCCAAGCTCCCTGAAGTAGTAAATGAATAGTTCCGTCCAATATTCATCTCATGCCCGTCCAATAGCCTGGTTCAACAACAGAATCGACACTAATCAAACAAATATACATGCTCCAACTAAATCCCAGATCTATTACTACTATAGACGGAGCAACGGAACTTACCTTTGCTCCTCCGACCAATAAGCTTCTTCTGCAAGATGCCTACACTTGAACTGACTATTACCACTGAAGCCCCCCCTTGCGCTGCTTTTTTTTCCTTTACAACTTCTGCCGTCATCCTCACCAACGCCTGCTTCGCTCAAAAACCATCTTGACCAATCCTCCCCACCCGCACCTTTAACTGCTACTCGCTTGTGAACCACACTACTTCCCACCGCTTGCTCCATCCCTCTATGTAAATCCCTGCTACCGAACGGAGGAGGATGCATTATCCTAATCTTGTTTGTTGGCAGCAATGGCGCTGCCGGAGCCCGCACAGGAGGAGGGAGAAGGCCTGGTGCAAGTGCTAGAGGAGGAAGAAACAGGGGAGGAGGAAGAGTGTTTCGAATTTCGAATGGAAAAAGTCTAATTCACCCCCAACCCGAGGGTTGGAACACACATCCCCAACCTATGAAAATGGATTTTTTACCTGAACTTTCTAAAACAAGACAAATCACTCGAAGCGAGTTTTGAAAAATCATAGTAAATCACAGAAAAATCATAAAATAAAAATCAAATAGCGTTGGACTTCAAGTTAGTAGTTCTACGCGGTGAACATATAATATGGAATGCTTTAGGACATATTTTTTTATAACTTTAGATCTATGTTTTTCTCTTTGATTGTAATGTACTAAATATACCATATTATATGTTCATTGTGTAGATGTACTCATTTAGAATCCAACACAACTTGATTTTTCATTTTATGATTTTTTTCGTGATTTACTATGATTTTTCAAAAGCGCTTCGGGGTTATATGTCCCGTTTTAGAAAGTTTAGTGGGTAAAAAATCTATTTTCATAGGTTAGGGTGTCATGTGTTTCAACCTCATAGTTTCGGGGTGAAGTAGACTTTTTCCATTTCCAAATGTCTCGCCCGCGCCTGTACTCTACGCACCGAACAGAATCCTTCTGCAAAATACGCGCTCTACTGTACGACAGGACCTCCCGCCATCTAAATCCCATATCCCCGTGGTCCCTACCCCACAAAATCAGTGGACAGGATAACCACGGTGCCTACTACCTAGGGTACAAAATCTTACTCGCACGAACCACCCCACCGCATGGTGCCATACTGCCATAGCGCAGCCACCTGGGGCGCCCACCTGTGAATTACCATACATGCCCCCGCCGCCAGCTGCTGCGTGCTCCTCCAACCCTCAGGGAGCGGCGCTACTGGCCCGGCCACCCACACGAATGCCACGCCAGTCCGTTCAAGCGCCGCGGCCATCGCCACCGCATGGGGTTACTGCAGCACCACCATGCTTCCGAAGCAGATGCGTCGTCGAACTTGACTGAGCTTGTGTTTTTCGTGGGTTGTCGTAGTGGCACAGCCTGCTGGACGTGGAGTCGTGTCGTGCGTGGTGCAGCGTGGTGCGGCGGAGAGTGGCGAACGTGATGACGTATACGTGGCGGCACGGGTGGCGTTGCACAAGATGCTCCAGTTGCTGCGGTTGGTGGAAGCCATCCCCAAGTCAGTGTACGTCAAGAGCCTGCGGAGGCAGCTCAGGGACGAGTTCCGAGCTCGAGAGGGCCAAGACGGCCGCTGGGGCAGAGGGCAAGTAGCTAGCCATGCTCAAATTGAAATTCCTGTTGTGGAGTATGTATATGAGCGCTAGGCAAAATGGGAGTTCAAACGATTGCACTGGATGTGTTGGTCAATTATATATATATACTTGAGCAAGTACATTTATTGGCCACCAAAATGGATACTTTAGGTGTTCGAGTAGAACCATTTCGATGTTCCTTTTGAAGGCTTGTAGTCTTGAGTTACTCCCTCCGTATCACAAATAGAAGACGTTCGGCGTCCACACAAAATTGAAGAAAGGAAGACGTCCGGTGCTTCGGGAGCATTTTGGACGCCGGTGCCCCTACGTTTCGACTCCTGTGCGCGTCAAAATTGAAGAAAGGAAGACGTCCCGGTGCTTCGGGAGCATTTTGGACGCCGGTGCCCCTACGTTTCGACTCCCGTGCGCGTCAAAATTGAAGAAAGGAAGACGTCCCGGTGCTTCGGGGAGCATTTTGGACGCGGGTGCCCCTACGTTTCGACTCCCGTGCGCGTTAATAGCGGTGACAATACGTTTCGACTCTGTGCGCGTCAAAATTGAAGAAAGGAAGACGTCCGGGTGCTTCGGGGAGCATTTTGGACGCCGGTGCCCCTACGTTTCAACTCCCGTGCGCGTCAAAATTGAAGAAAGGAAGACGTCCGGTGCTTCGGGAGCATTTTGGACGCGGGTGCCCCTACGTTTCGACTCCGTGCGCGTTAATAGCGGTGACAAAAAAAAGAGCTCGCAAGAATCGAACCCGGCACCTCGGCCACAAAGACTCGGGACCACCCGCGCTAGCCAATCAACCATTTGGCATTTGTTGTGCACATTAGACCCGCCACCCTATTTATTATGGGCAAACATGGAAATTATATCCTAATTAATCACTCATTGGTATGCTAAATGTTGTCCTAAATGTCATCCTTTACCGGTATGGAGGGAGTATTATGCTTTCAAGCTTGCATTTAAAGTTGAAAACTCTGAGTTCGACCCAGCTCGCAAATCATCCGAGTGGCTGTTTTTAACAGAACCCGAGAGCGAGGCCTCCTCCCGTCTTGATGGAGGTAGACGGGAGGTGAAATCTGCCGCCGCCGCTAGCGCCCCCATCTCCGACGCTGTCGCCCGTCGCCACTGCCCGGGCTGTTGCCCGCGGCGGCGGCAGCGGCCCTAGAACCTAAGGACTATTGGTAGAGTGTGGACCTTTATTATGCTTTTTTAGTCCCAGTTCAAGTTTGGAGTCATGACTAAAAGTGTTGGGTGGACGTGGCCACTAATATTAAGAGTGCTCACCCCCTTTAGTCCTAGTTGGTAATATCAATCGAGACTAAAGACTCTCTTTTAGTCCCGGTTGGTATTACGAACCGAGACTAGGAGGCTTTAGTTTCAGTTCGTAACACCAACCTAGATAGACTAAGATTTTTTTGTCACGGTTCGTAACACCAACCCAGACTAAAGGCCTTCGGGTTGGTGTTACGAACCGTGACAAAAGGATCTCCAATGAGTTACTATAAGAGGATTACATCTTCAACTCAGTCAAACGTGTTGTGTATGTGAGATGGTAAGGAAGCTACACGCGAGGCTAGAGGTCACGAGTTTGAATCCCCTCACCGCGCACGCGTATATTTCCCGTGGGGCCTCCCAGGTATTTTCAAATATTTTTTTATGCTTACGTGCCCCCTAGTCCCGGTTGGTATTACCAACCTTGACTAAAGGCTTACCAAAAAAACAATGACTAAGGCCCCCTTTAGTCCCGGTTCGTTCACTCGGGACTAAAGGACATCCCCTTTGTCTCTCATTATTAGTCCCGATAGGCTTTAGGTTCCTATGCATCTTACCAATCAGGACCGTAGCCCTTGACTCTACTAGTGGACCAAGAGCGTCCAAGGACCGGGGGATGGTCGCTCCTTAGTGATAAGTGATTGACAACGTGGTGTGAACTGACTCTTGGCCGAGTATTGCAGGTGCAGGTTGCGGCTTGATTTGCGTTGGTGTAGGTGAAGAACATGCGCGAATGGTTCTTCAAGTAGTGGAGAGACAAGTAGGCTTGGTTCGAGGGATCCAGTGGACGAACGGGATCAAGTACGGGCCGCATGATGGTAAGAAAAGTAAGACAAAGTTGTGAATAATGGAGCCAATGCAGGGTAGCAGCTCACAACCAGAGTCTACACACGGAGTTTGGTTGGTTTACTCCACAAAACCAGAACTGAGCCGGGACGATGTGGTGGTCAAGTCAAGAGGAGCTTAGTGTGGATAGTGCATCGAGTTTGCGAGGTTTGCGGCGGTTCACCACAAAACCGCCGGGTTCCTTAGTTGCCCCACAAAGCCAAGACTGAAGGCTCAGTGGGTGGAGACAGGATCCGGTGCACTGGGAAGCTTCAAGGCGGGCGAGACATGGCGGGATCGCGGGGCTTGCGTCGGATGGAAGCAAGACTGCGGTAAAGGCGTGTCTACCCGATGGGAATATCCACTACTTGACCATATTGCCCCTGATGGGTGTGTATCTTATTTTTAAGATGTAGGGGTAGCATGGTCATTTGCTTACATCGGAAGACCTTATATATATAGCTCTAGGGGGTGGATGACAACTCATCCGTCCGGACTGCTTCTTAATTACTTTGCTCCATAGACTAGATTTTTCATGCTTTTGTATAGAGTCTGACCTCTGGATGCATGGAAGAATTCGGCGTTGCGATGGTCTCCCTCTCTCAACTCTTTGTGATTTTGTGTCATTTTCAGGGGTTCATTCATCGCTTGATTCGTCGATTTGAGGGTGTTTTTCTCCAGATTTCTGTGAGGGGGTCATGGGTGAGTGCCTTGCGCCTCTTTGTGGATGATCTTGACCCCTCAAATGTCGGGAATCATCTTCAATTTTCTAGTTTTTGGTAGAGCTTGAGGTGGTGCCTTGTATGCACGAGATTTGCTATTCTGGTTGATTGGAGTGGTTTGGGATCCTAAGATTTTGGGCATAGCTTCTCTTAGAGATGCTTCCCATCTACCCAAGGGCTCATTCCATCCGACGGTTGTGGAGATTCATGATACGGAAGGTGAGGTTGACTTCACGGGAAGGTCCATCGTCCTTCCGTTAGACACACACAAATAGTCCATGGAGGTGGCACAAACGGTCCGTCCCGGCTCGATTTCTCCAAATTGTTCTTCGTGCTCTTCACGAGAGAATTTTAAAAATTCGGGGAAATGAACGGACGGTCCATACTCGAATGACGGACGATCCGTGGAGGTCATGTGGAGTTGTTGTTTTGGTCGGACGACCCGTGTTGCGGGGTCTAACGGTCCGTTGTGCTGATCGACGATCTTTGAGGTCCGATCCGATGATCCGTATTCCTCGGGGTGTTTCGGGAGGTTTTGTTGGTAATTTTGGACGGTCCGAACTCGAGTGTTGGACGGATGAGGACCGGAGTGTCCGAGGATCGGTGGATGGTCGCTCCTGGCCGTGATGAGTGATTGACAACGTGGCGTGGACTTACTCTTGGCCGAGTCCCGTAGGTGCAGGTTGCGGCTTGATTTGCGTTGGTGCAGGTGAAGAGCGAGCGCGAAAGGTCTATGCCTTCACGGGGGCCTCCGAGGAGTGGAGAGACAAGTAGGCTCGACTTGAGGGACCTGGTGGCAAGCGGGGTCAAGTGCGGGCCGCATGGTGGCAAGAAAAGCAAGACGAAGTCGTGGACATGAGCCAGTGCAGGGTAGTGGCCCACGACCAGAGTTTGCACATGGGGGTTGTGGTGGTTCACCACAAAACCATCGGGTTACTTGGTTGAGCCACAAAACCATGACCGGGGGCTCGGCGGGCGGAGAAGGGATCCGGGCGTGTCGAGAAGCTTCGATGCCGGTGGACACGTGGCAGGATCGCAGGGCTTGCATCGGGAGGACGCGGTGCGGGGCAACGGCGTGGCCGTGCGATGAAGTTGAGTGCTACATGACCTATATGCCCCTAAGGGGTTTGTATCACAACTTATGTGCTAGGTGAAAGGACCTTGATGTCGCTTTGAGGGGAGGGTGAATAGGCGTGATAACCAAATTAAACTCTTTCTCCCCGAACACTTGAGCCGATAGTGCTCCACCGGTCGGACCGGTGGTGATGACCGGTCGAGCCGGTCAAGCCCGGACTTCACGAGAGACACCGGTCGGACTAGTGCGCCCCACCGGTCGGACCGGTGCAAAGACATAGCACCCGCAAAAACAACTTCAAGCACCTCTTGACTTCTAGCATGAACCAAACTTGGTGAGTGACCTTTGTAGATGATCACAAGCAAGGTAATGAGCCCTACACACACAAGTAGCACACCCAAGTAGATCGAAGCGGAAGCAAATGAAATATGCTAGAATAACAACTTAGAGAGTCAAATCACACGAAGAAGCAAGGATTTGTTTCCCTAAGTTCACCACCCACTAAGGAATGGCTACGTCTCCGTTGAGGAGCTTGTAAGGGACAATTCCCACAACAAGCCGGGTCTCTTTCAACCACTTTCCTCCTTTCCACTAAGGGGATCTTTTCCACGAAGAGGCAAGATCGCAGCCCTTACAAACTTCTCGCTGCTCACCACAACCTTGGGAGCTAGCCAGCGACACCTAGCCGTCTAGGAGGCAAGCCACCAAGAGTAATAAATGCTTCAAAGCTTGTAGACGTGAAACCAAAGTGCTCAAGCTATGGAAATGCTCTTGTTAGCACACAAGGTCACTTTTGAGCTCACTTTCTCAACTCAACAAAGATTATGGCTTGAATCCACAAATCTCATAAAGAGAGGGTTGGGGAGAGCCACTAAGGCTTAGAGCTTGTTAGAAATGGCTTGAGACCTCAGCAATATCACTAGAAACAACAACCCTCCACTGAAGAAGGCTTGGGGTATTTATACCCCTCAAAGAAGAAAACTAGCCGCTGGCCCTCGAGCGGCACCGGTCAGACCGGTGCCTCACACTAGTCGACCGGTGTTCGATGAGGCTAGCGGCACCGGTCGGACGGTGCCACGACCGGTCGACCGGTCGAGACCGGTCGAGCCCGAGACACCCCCAAAAGCTCTTTCTAAGAAACTAGCACTTCACCACCAAGATGAAATGGCTCGGCTTAGTTTAGGAGGGTTTGTTAGCACACTCTATGGCTAGATCTCACTTAGGTCAACTAATGAGCACTTTGACTTGGTCAACTCGCTAAGTTGCATCCCTCTTGATAGTACGACATACCTATACTCAAGAATGAATAAAAACACTTTGTTGATCTCTCAAGCTTGAACAACTTCAATCTTGCCATACTTGATCAATATCCACTTGAGGGCTTTCAACATAGCCTTTGACTTGAGCTATTGACTTAGGATCTTTCCATATAGCATAGGAATCCACACATGGATCCATGAGTCACTCCATATTGCTAATCTTAACATGTTGATGACTTGCATTGCTTCCCTCGGTTAAGGTTTGGATATGATACTTGGAGACCCCACGAATGCTAGAACTTCGCCTTAGCAAAACTCTAATGGCGGCTTAGTTACGGCCCCAAAGATTGCTTAGTCCCTCACCCTAGACATCTCGGTTGATCTCTTCACCACTTATCCAATCCACTTTGAGTTCAACTTTGCGTCATACACAATTAACCATCTTCCTTTTGTGATCCTTGTAATTTTACTCAAGCTACATCTTCATATGGGAGACTATAACTGATGTTCTCAAATTATCCCAATATTTATCTTCTTTTGTTGCTTGATATTTGTCACTTAAGCATTAAGATCATCCATATATTTGTCTTCTCCAATGTGAGCCATATAATATTCATCCATAAATAAATACTTCAATAGTTGCTCATGAATATATAAATAAAACTTGCTTACAATCTTAGACAAATTCATTAGTCCTTTAATCGCATTGTCATTCAATTCACCAAAATCCACTTAGGGGCCTAGATGCACTTTCAATCTCCCCCTTTTGGTGATTGATGACAACTCAATTAAAGTTCACAAATAAAACATTATAGCATATTTAGATTCTTAGATATAGCTAGAGCTCCCCCTTAATTTGTGCCTTGAGTCGAAATTCAAAAATTTGGCCTCAAATGCCAATAGCACAAATTTAGGGAGAAAGTGCGTGTGAGCTCCCCCTATATCTTAGAATCATTGGAGTGCAACATGTGTGAGTGACAAATATAAATCTGTGATGTGTATGACAAGATATGCATAAAGCAAAGAACAAGTGTACTAACTGGGCATCACCGGTCAGACCGGTGCCCCTGATCGGTCTGACCGGTCAGGTCCAGCCAGCACACCCAACTGGGCAGCAACGGTCAGACCGATGCTCTTCTTCCATGTAGTGAGATGAACCTGCCACATCCGGAGGAGGAGGTGCAAATGGTGGAGGTGGAGGAGGAGCCGATGAAGAAGACCCTTGCCCTTGCTCAGACTCAAGAACATGGGCCCATATTGGTTAAGCATGTCGGAGTTGGCCCATCCTCTCATACTATCCTCAAGGGAGGGTATCTCAACCTGTGGAGACTCAGGAGATGGTGGAGAGCGACGTGGTTGAAACCCTTGAGCACTGTGCATTAACTTCATCGTGTCCCTCATTTACTTGTTTGCCCTCCTAGACCTTTGTTGCTCAACTTGGATGTCATGATGGCTCCTACACATCCCAAATATGAAGTTGAGAAATTTCCTTAAAAGAGAAATGGATCTGCGAGGTCTGCCATGCTCCCAGCCTCCCCACCGGCCAGACCGGTGCTCAGCACCGGTAAGACCGGTGACGGCCTGAGGCCCTGTTTCTTGTGGCAGCTGGGTAGAACCTTCCTCAAATATTTCTTCTTCACGACCAGGGGCTTGTTTAGCTCTAGGAGATGGAATCCTTGGATTTTGCTAGGATTGAGCTTCAAGGGCTTGTGTGTTACATTTTTCGGAAACTCCATCTTTGCAACCTTTTCAATCATATACATGATATAGGGGCTACAGCTGCAAATCTTTTTGGGGTCCTCGGATAGATGCTTGATTTCTTGCCAAATAAAATCCCCAACACTAAATTCCGGAGCTCCCGGCCTCAAAGCAACCATCATGTTTTTCTGAAACTTTGTAATCTCAAAGGGGTTTCCATCTCTAGGTGTGATAGACACCCTAAGGAGCCTATTGAGTGCAGCATAGTAGGTGTAGATATTCTTCACCCTCCCATAGTTTGCAAGTTCACCTCTCGGGTATATAAGGTGCAAGGCATTCTTGTCGAGCTCCCCTTCATCATGGAGCTGCCTTAAGTCCTTATTTCCCGCCATGATCCCAAAGCACCTCAAGAACTTAGGGAAGGTGATGGAATACCTCTGACCATTGGTCATCCAAGTAATAGCCCTCTCGGTACCAATGTGTCCAAAGTGCACTATGGTGTAAAACTGGGCTATTATCTCCTTGTTCCAATCTTGTCGGAACCCCATAAGCATCTTGACCCTTTGCCTCTCACAGTTGCTTATGACTTCATTAAATATAGGGTCATTCTTCCTAGCCATGTGCTCCCAATCCACATACTGTGCCTTATGAGTGATTTTGGACTTTTTAATGACCATTGTAGTATAGTAATCCTGCTGAAACTTAGCCCAAAACCTCGGATCCGATGCGGTCCTATCCTCCTCATAAGGGTTCTTATCTTTCAACTTCTTTAGGGCCTTAGTAATGCCTGCCCCATGGTACTTCACTGGCCTGTCAAGATAGATATAAGTGGGTGGTATGGTCTTCAATCTACCCTAGTCACCATCATCCTCATCCATCGCATCCACATCCTCTTCCTCATCCTCAACCTCATCGGAGTCATCATCATCGACCCGGCCTCCTGGTGCCTCCTCAACTCATACTGACCCAGAAAAGTCTCATCCTCAATATTGTCATCACTGCTAGTGCCGGTGTCACCTCCAAGGTCAGGTGCCTCTGTACTCGCTTGAGCTGATCAGCGTCTCAACCTTTTGCCGCTGACATTTACTGTGCTTCCCCCTTCCCCAAAGTCATCGGGACGGTCCCTCTGCGAGAATGCACCTCTTCTCTTCTTTTCTTAGCACCCTCTTTTTCCCGTACCATAGATATTGTCCTGAGTCACAAAAAAGAATGACAAGAGTGTATAAGACTATAGGAAAAAAGATTGAATTGATATAGAAAAGATTCTTGAAAGTTCAGAACAATTGGGTCTGCTCTGGGCCACACCGGTCAGACCGGTGAGGGGCACCGATTAGACCGGTGCCACCTAGAACAGAGCCAATTGCTCCCACATTCAATCTGTGCAGCTTTGAATCTAAGATTTGGTCTAGATAAACATGAGACAACCTAATATAGATATGTGTTGAAAAACATGAAGTAAACAAACTTTGGGGCAAGACATGCGCCACCGGTCAGACCGGTGAAGGCCGTCCGACCCCAAATCTTGGGTTCTCACAATGTGTCCAACGAAACCTTATGGATCTATAGGTATGTCTTCTAGGGGTTCTCAGGAGATGACATACCAAAGGAAATTCAAATCTTTTCATGGAGTAAAACAAAGATTTGAATACCTTTGGAGAGAAGAACTTGAGATGAATCCAAAGAACTCGAAGGGGAAAGTGAAGAAGGGCCTTAGGGGATCCTTTTGCTTCCTATCTTGAGCCTCTCCCTTGGTTGAATCTTTAAAACTCTATCGGGGAAAGGGAGGGGTGAAAGAGAGAGGAGAGGTGAGGCTTTCACGGTTTGGATGGGTTGAAGCTGGTGAATAATGGAGGAGAGAGAAGGAAGGGGGTAAAAGAGAGGATTCTTTTCACTGTTGGCCCACGGGTTGAAGTCGGGCGCCACCGGTCAGACCGGTGACGACCACCGGTCATACCGGTGACCGCCCTTGGTCAGGCTAGTGAGCCCTTAGCGGTTTTTCCGACCCATGCTCGGTAGTACCGACGATTTTGATAATTCAACAGAGAAACCATATTGATAGAACCGACCTAGCCTTAGAAGTTCTGATCCTTCGTTCCAAATTTGTGTAAACTCCTCTGAAAACTTCTTCTGGTATATTATAGGACACTTTGCATCCACTTGGGTCTCAGAAGAAATATCATGTGACTTCAAGGGCACCACCAGTCAGACCGGTGGTGTGCACCGGTCAGACCAGTGCTCCCCTGAGAAAATGACTTCGACCCCAAAAAGAGAGATTTCCATCCCAATTTTTCAGATGTTTTGGATATGAGATAGAGATATGATATTGATCCAAAATTCATTAATTCTTGGAAGAATGGAGGATAATCCAATTTATTTGAAAATTCTTGATCCTTCCAAGAGAGAGAGAGAGAGAGAAATAAAGATGGATTTATGGACTTGAGAAAATCTTAATAATTGTGACTAGTCATCAATCAAACAAAGGGAACTATAGTCACAGTCAAGTTGATTGGGTCACAAAGACCAAGAATCAAATGTTTTCAAAAAGGGCACACTTCCTACACATACTAGTTGATTTTTTGAAAAGTCTATCCTATGTCACAAATTGCATGCATCCACTTCAAATGAATAGCTTATCAGCATATTTGGCTCATACCTTCATCCTCGAGACACAAAGACGAGTGAAGGTAAAGGTATCAATCAAATATCTAGAGAGGCGCACAAAAATTCACTTGAAGCAATTACATGCTAAAGATGGCACACTAGCATGGTATTATGGCCTTGATGCATTACAGTATTCAATGAGATTCATGAAAACATACCTTTGCCTTAAGACCATTTCATTTGTGCATATATTTAAATTTTGAATGGTGCTAGCTCTTACTTGTTCTTTTGGAAGATATGCTTATCAAGAGCTTGCTTCGGAATGTACAAAGAGTGAGACTACAAGATCACTAGAAGAAATTGTTAGTTCCACAAGTGACTCAAGTATTGTAATGCGCTCCCCCTCAAATAGTGCTAGAGATATTTTGAATTTCTCGATCAAAGCACTTTGTTCAATTAAGAACTTGGTGATTCTCATTCCAAACTTGGTCACAACACATAAATGATTTATTAACTGAAATGTGTTGAGTCTCTCATTACCTGTGACACCTAATCACCCTTTTTCTTGAAGGTTGGGTCACTCCTGGGTCACCCGGCCAAGGGGGTCGGGTCACCCTGCAACACACAGAGGCGTACCGGGTCACCCAGGCACAAGTGCCAGGTCACCCACCCAAGTAGTCTCACTGGGTCGGCACCGGTCAGATCGGTGCCTGTCACTGGTCAGACCAGTGACCGCCAGTGCACACTCCTTTGGTGATTTTGCCCTTCTTGTCCCTTGAATGTGTGAATATGTTACTAATTTAAGTCCTGCAACATGGACAAGGCAATGCTCTACTAGAGAGCTGTTAAAAGCATCGAATGGTATGAGAGAGTAAATTTTCATAAAATTGTCAAAGTCACTACCTCATGTTTCACTCATACAAGATAAGCATCACATGAGTGTTCACAGAGGACCAAAAGTGACTTAGACTCAATCAAAAGAGTACTAGTTACCGAGATGACATTGATTTCATGATTTATATGATTTTTCCCTTCACATGGTCAATTGATCAAACATGATTTCCAAGCCTTCTAACCATGTGCTCAATGCATCTCTTACAACCTGCAAGCTCACCAAGCTTTTCTTGGTACCCAACACTTGTTGGGTCCTATTGGGTTAGTCACAAGGTGCTTAGGAACCCAAATAGCTCTTATGCTACAATGAGGTGAACTGATCTCCCTCATGGCACAAGTTCCATTCTTATTGTTCCTAAGCTTATGGAAATCATAATGGACTAGATTTGATTTAGGAATGTTACCATTTGCACAATCTTTGCCCATGTGACCCTTTTGATGGCATTCATAACAAATGCGACTTTTGTTCTTGTTAGTCACATCATTCCTTACAATTTCTTTTCCATGCTTGCTTCTGAGCCTTGTTCTTGAAAAAGGGGCCTTCCTTGCCTTGTTTGCTTGATGTGGGGCTGCTCTGATCGGCACCAGTCTGACCGGTGGCATGCACCAGTCTGACCGGTCACGGTCAGTGCCACTGCCCATTGTTGCACTTGGGCACGAGTCGGCAAAGTGTCCCTTCTCTCTGCACTTGTAGCACACCCTCTACTTGTTGGAGCTTCTAGGCTTCTTGGAGAGTGACTCTTGTGCATTGTGCTTGATTGGGCGATATTGGGACTTGACTTGCCCAACCTTGCTCTTTTCTTAAATCTTTTTCTTGTGGGTCATTGTATATTATTGAGGAGTTGAGCTAGTGATGGTTGATCCCTTCTCAAGCTTCTTCACCATCTCTTCACGATTATCTTGAGAAGGTTGCACTTTGCTCTTCTCCTTCAACACATACAAGTCAAGCTTTTCAACCTCGTGCTTGAGTTTATCATTTTCTTTTGCAATGAGGTCAACACAAGATTCTACAAGTACATGCTCAATGCTAGATTGGCTTGCTTGAGACAAACAATCATTAGCGCAAGATAAATTAATTTGAGCTTGTGAGCATGTGCATGTGTGAGATGGAGGTTGTATAGATTTTACCGATGAAAGCACAACCTCATGGGCTATCTCTAGTGTTGCATAAAAATCGACAAGCTTCTCATAGGAACATTCGAGTTCCTTGTGATTGGCTTGTAGAGCCATGTGCTCCCTAGTGAGTTTCGCTAGTTGGGCTTCTAGATCATCATTGGATTCTTCTTCTATTCTAGCTCTACATGCAAAAGATTTGATATCATGATCATATTTGTTAGCCAATGATTCATACTCACAAGCCAAAGATGCGAGTTCGGATTTGAGAAGTTCAAGTTCTCTTGTCGGAGAGCTTGGCACTTCAATCTTTTGGCTCTTAGGTCCCTTGGCCCGTTTCTTCTTCTTGCTCTTCTTTTCCTTTTTGGCCATCAAGCAAGTTGGTGTGCCCCTGCTGGCACCGGTCTGACCGGTCCCTGCAGAGGGACAACGTCATCACTTCTTTGATTTTCTTCTTGCTCGAGGGTTGATGCTTGATGATCAGTGGATGTTGTAGAGGTTGTAGGGCATATCTCCGCTGGTTCATCTTCATCATCACTCTCAATTTCATCCCATTTGGTGTTTACCAACTCAAATAGTAATTTCCAAATGAGATGAGCATCTTCACCAATTCTTTTGCTATTTAGGATAAGATACTTCAGGTCTCTACATACACAACTACACAAAAGGTTAGTAATAACGACATTGAGTCGCTTCTTCTCCAATTCTTTTGGTGAGACACATGTCTCATCCTTTGGAAGGATACTCGCAACCATAATGCCCTCAGCGGTGGGACCCAAAACCTTAAGTGCAATGAGAACATTGGAGTGCCAAGAAGAGTAGTTTGAGCCATCTAGAGCTAGAGGCTCAAACGGTACCTCACAAGTTGTCGACATCGAAGAACTCCAAGCGGTTAAGCTCGAATCGGAGCACCAAGCTCTGATACCAATTGAAAGGACCTTGATGTCGCTTAGAGGGGGGTGAATAGGCGTGACGACCAAATTAAACTCTTTCTCCCCGAACACTTGAGCTGACAGTGCTCCACCGGTCAGACCAATGGTGATGACCGGTCAGACCGGTCAAGCACTGAACTTCATAGGAGACACCGGTTAGACCGGTGTGCCCCACCGGTCAGACCGGTGTAGCACATAGCACCTGCAAAAACAACTTCAAGCACCTCTTGACTTCTAGCACGAACCAAACTTGGTGAGTGGCCTTTGTAGATGATCACAAGCAAGGTAATGAGCCCTGCACACACAAGTAGCACACCCAAGTAGATCGAAGCGGAAGCAAATGAAATATGCTAAAATAACAACTTAGAGAGTCAAACCACATGAAGAAGCAAGGATTTGTTTCCCTAAGTTCACCACCCACTAAGGAATGGCTACGTCTCCGTTGAGGAGCTTGTAAGGGACAATTCCCATAACAAGACGAGTCTCTTTCAACCACTTTCCTCCTTTCCACTAAGGGGATCTTTTCCACGAAGAGGCAAGATCGCAACCCTTACAAACTTCCCGCTGCTCACCACAACCTTGGGAGCTAGCCGGCGACGCCTAGCCATCTAGGAGGCAAGCCTCCAAGAGTAATAAACGTTTCAAAGCTTGTAGACATGAAACCAAAGTGCTCAAGCTATGGAAATGCTCTTGTTAGCTCACATGGTCACTCTTGAGCTCACTTTCTCAACCCAACACAAAGATTATGGCTTGAATCCACAAATCTCACAAAGAGAGGGTTGGGGAGAGCCACTAAGGCTTAGAGCTTGTTAGAAATGGCTTGGGACCTCAGCAATATCACTATAAACAACAACCCTCCACTAAAGAAGGTTTGGGGTATTTATACCCCTCAAAGGAGAAAACTAGCCGTTGGCCCTCGGGCGGCACCGGCCGACCGGTGCCTCACACGGTGCCGACCGATGTTCAAAAACTAGCCGTTGGGGCTAGCGGCACCCGACCGACCGGTGCCCCCGACCGGTCAGACCGGTCAGGCCCGAGACGCCCCCAAAACCTCTTTCTAAGAGACAAGCACTTCACCACCAAGATCAAATGGCTCAGGTTAGTTTAGGAGGGTTTGTTAGCACACTCTAAGGCTAAATCTCACTTAGGTCAACTAATGAGCACTTTGACTTGGTCAACTCGCTAAGTTGCATCCCTCTTGATAGTACGACATACCTATACTCAAGAATGAATAAAAACACTTTGTTGATCTCTCAAGCTTGAACAACTTCAATCTTGCCATACTTGATCAATATCCACTTGAGGGCTTTCAACATAGCCTTTGACTTGAGCACGTCCATACTTGAGCTAATGACTTAGGATCTTTCCATATAGCATAGGAATCCACATTTGGATCCATGAGTCACTCCATATTGCCAATCTTAACATGTTGATGACTTGCATTGCTTCCCTCGGTTAAGGTTTGGATATGATACTTGGAGACCCCATGGATGCTAGAACTTCACCTTAGCAAAACACTAATGGCAGCTTAGCTACGGCCCCAAAGATTGCTTAGTCCCTCACCCTAGACATCTCGGTTGATCTCTTCACCACTTATCCAATCCACTTTGAGTTCCACTTTGCGTCATACACAATTAACCATCTTCTTTTTGTGATCCTTATAATTTTACTCAAGCTACATCTTCATATGGGAGACTATGAATTGATCTTCTCAAATTATCCCAATATTTATCTTCTTTGTTGCTTGATATTTGTCACTTAAGCATTAGGATCATCCATGTATTTGTCTTCTCCAATGTGAGACATATAATATTCATCTATAAATAAATACTTCAATAGTTGCTCATGAATATATAAATAAAACTTGCTCACAATCTTAGACAAATTCATTAGTCCTTTATTCGCCTTGTCATTCAATTCACCAAAATCCACTTAGGGGCCTAGATGCACTTTCACTAGGGATAGCGTGGTCTTTTGCCTGGCCCGGAGGGACTCATATATATTAACTCTAGGGTTTCCAGGCAAACCATCCTTCCAGACTGCTTCTCATTTCCTTGGATTTTCGTGTGATTTTCGTGTCTTTTTCAAGCTATTTTTCATTGGATTTTCGTGCGTGGCTTGTTCCTTTGATTCTGAGGTGTTTGGATTCAGATTTGTTGGTGGGGATCATGGATAGTTGCCTCATGCATCTTTGTGCTTGATCATGACCCCTCGAACTCAGAATTTGGCCTCTGATTGAAGGATTTCGGCTGCAACCCTTGCTTTGTTCTTGAGCTCGATAGAATCTCGATTCCTCTCGATTCAGTGGGTTTGAGGCTACAAATTCGTAGGTATAGCATCTCTTAGAGGCGCGTCACCTTCACCTATGATTGGTAGCAATCCCTTGGTTGATTCGGGAGATCGGGCAAAGGGATGGTGGTGTTGACCTTCAAGAGGTCGGGCTCGAGCTGCTGTCTGTGCACCACGCGGACGGTCTGCATGTCCCTGGCAGAAGGTCCGCGAGGAGGCTTTCAGCCAACAGTTTGTCAAGGTTTTCTTGTGTTCTCATTTGGCCGTGTGCTTTTGGTTGCACAAGGTTTGGCGGATAGTCCGCGAGGAGAGGCCGGACAGTCCGTGCGGCGCGGACGATCCGTTTTTCGAGGTGCAGTACTGAAGGTTCGGGAGGCTATTTCAGACAGTCCACAGTGAACCCACGGACGGCCCGCTAGGCCCCCGCGGACATTCCGCCTGGTCCCTATTTGAAATCTCTCTTATCTTTCGGTCCTGCGTTGTGGAGTGAGCAAGATCCAGACTTCAAGGCCAATTTCCTAATACAAGATAAGAGAGATTTCAAATCCATACGTGATGTTAGAAGCTATGCAGCTAATAAACCAGTGTAGTGGCCTAGATGTGCACACGATGAGTTTTGCGTGATGCAAGTTTACTAGAGATGGAACTACTCCAGTCGTCGCTTCTGGCACTGCCCACGAGCATGGGTAAGCAAAGCTAAGTGACCTTTGTCCATCATCTTTTTTTTGCTAACTAACGTAATCTTGTTTCTTTCAATTCTCCGGTCAACCTGGGAACTGCGGTTTTGTGTAGTGGTGGATCCCCTAGCTATTGAGCCATATCAATGGTACATCGACTACCTCGAGGACGTCGTCATCTGCATCCAGAAGTAGGAGCTCACCCAGGCACTGGCTCATCCGGATCCACCATCTAGCGAAGGAGACGAACCTGTGGCGGGACCTATGGTGTTCAAAATGAACACCGGTTGGGAGGACGAGTATTGCACCTGCCCATGCCACGAGAAGAACAACACTCCACCAGCAACTCCATCCTCACCACCTTCACCCCCACCTCCACCCCCGCTAGGGTACTACATGCCCTCCAAACACTCGACTGGTATATGTTCTTTGGGTAGTTTTCCTACTAGTAGAATAGGAATGTTGTAACTGTTTTCTAAATTCCCTAAGGCATGTTAGGACTAGCAATTGCGCATGGTTAGGTTAGTAGCTAGTTGCATCGTACGTGACACTGCAAATTTCTGTGAGTTATTTCTATGAAATTCTCCTTCCTTTCAGGTGATGTTATTTCCATGACTGACAACGACCTACTTGAAAAAAAACAACCGTAGTTGGAAACAGCGGTCGGAACACCACTAACAGTCGTTTCAAATGGCGGTTGGGGGGTGCAGCCGCCATTTGAAATAGTGGTTGGTCCTGTTAGAGAAAAAAGTGTCTGGGTAATGATCGAATGATTTTCTTGATGATGATTGTATACAATGTCATAATATATACAATACCAACAGGCATGACCGAAGGGGTATCTTGCCCCTGAAGTAAACTAACGAAGGGGCCTAATCCCCAACCGCCATTAGCAGTTGCTAATGACAGGATTATCCCATTGATCACTAATTAATTATCCCTAATTAATCCTAACATTCCCCCTTATCAATGGATCTTGTATAGGCTTCATATTGTCTTGTGTAGGCACCGTTGTAAATCATCAATCATAGTCTTGAATCTTTGGAAAACCCTATGGGAAAAACCAAAGTATATCGATATACCAGGTAAAAGCTCCTTAAAACCTAGTGGGAAAGATAAGGAGAACAAATATGGTATCTATATATATCTATATATATATAATTCCCAATCTTTATAGACCCTTTAGGTGATCCTAAAGACTTAGTCTAAAACAATTTGATCAAAGATCAATATGTCACATACAATATTATCCTTAAAAACACCTTAGGGAAAATAGATAATGTGACAACTTCTCACAACAACCGTTTAGAAAAATGTGAGGAAAATCTTTGGAAAACCCAATGGGAAAATCCAAATTAGTATTGGTATATCAGGTAACACTACTTAAAAACCCAATGGGAAAAATAAGGAGAAACCTCGTGATATACAATCACCAATGTTGTTAGACCCTTTGAGATAAGTTCAAAGTCTTAGTCTAAAAACACCTTGACCATATGGTCAATATGCTTGTATTTCATCTTCCAAAAACCCCGATGGGGAAAACTTGATGATATGGCATATAACTTTGTATAGGCATTGCCTCATCAAAAACTTTATATGAGAAACCTCGAAAGGAAAAACTCATAAAGAAAAGAGTACAATGTATCATATGTAACAATATCATCCACCAAAAACCCTATGGGAAAAACGGATGATATGACATAATCTTATGTCACTTTGCCTCATTAAAAACTTTCTATGAGAAACCCTAAGGGAGAAACTCATACAAAGAAAAGAGTGCAATATGATGTTTTGAAAAAGTTATTAATCAGAGAGATGAGAGACTCTCCCCCTGAAACTTGCAAACCTTTCATACCGATGTACTCAAAACATAAGAAATGTGTAGTATGGTAGATTTTGTGAATATCTCTCCGAGATTATCACAATACTTCGTTTGCGAGTATTCATATGTCTATATTTATGTAAAGGCTATTTCAATGATCTGGAATTTGGGGATATTATAGATAACCAGAATTATAATATCCATATAATTGGATTTTGGATTGTATCAAGATCACATGTGCTATTTTGATATATCAAAGATATGCTATACTTTAACCTTCCAACATTTGGTAGGATAGCGCTACTACTAGATAGCAAATTATTGCAATGATAATATCTGGTTGGGAACTTTGCAATATATATACTAGTGCATAAATAGCACAGAGATAATGAACCACATGTCCTAATATCTCATTCCAATTGCTATGGTATAAAAACAATCTTCCTCTATCTTGAGGTAGAACAACCATATGATTCCTTTTTATATTGAGACATTCAATATGATGTGGATATAGATAGCTTTACTACAAAACTTGGGAGAGGATACTTGGATCCTAATCACAAAAATAAAATTTGGTTTAGACCATATCTCCCATCTCTAAACCCCGTCTTTAGATTACAACATGCTTTTGACAAGTGTTCATTACCAATGATATCAAGATTGTTGGCAATCATATAATACTAGGAAATCCAATTAAAGGACTCCAAAATGAACACCACGTGTAACCAATCTTGTGTCCCTTCAATTTAAGAAATACATACAAGGTCGATTGTACCAAATTCGACTTAACTACATTAAGACATATATTGACTTTAATACACAATATGTGTTGCACTTTTTATGTATTGGTGTTTGGTACGTTAACTCCTTCCCGGAAGCTTCACAAATGTACCAAATCAAGTGATTATATGTAATCACTACACCTATCAACTACAAAGATAAATGCTTTTGTACTGTCAATCATAGTTAGTATCGGAAATTTAACTTACGACGGAGAATAACTACATTGATAAACAATGCTTTGGGCTTTGCGTAAACCCATTGTGCTACTAGTCTTGCATTATATCTCACCACCACCTTGTTCTCAATCCATCCTAGGATGAAAACACTCTATACCCACAATAAAGGTACGTAAGGTGTTAGCTTTACAGCTCCTAACTCCTCTTTTCTGGTGAGCAAGACTATCTATGTATGAATAATTATTCAAGTTCCAGAAAGAGTGACAAAGCACTCTGCCATGGTCTTATTACCTAGATAACTTGGAATATACAATTTATTTAGAGAAGTATGAGTCGAATCATGTAGCCTTTATATGATATAATTCTCCTGTTATCAAAACTAAAAATGAACCCTGAATGACTTGTGACTTCCATAAACGAGAGTCAGGGCTTTCCGATATCCTAGCCTCAGTATTTCAGTGCACTTCTGAGAAAGGTTTGTGGATTATAAATATCCACAGGACATTACATGTTCTCTAGGTGTCTTTCAACCAAAGGTTGAGTTGCATTTTCGATCTTCTTTTTGCTTGCCAACAATCGCATCTTGCCACTTGGAAGTGCTTCTCCCACTCATGTAGCCAATATTGGGGTGAGTGGTATATTCCACTCTTTGTGGCACTTTCCTTGCAGGATGGAGAGACTTTGTAACACCTATATAATCCATAAAAGTATTTAGGTAGTTTGTTTGCAATACTATGCAAATAATCCTTTGAACTCAATGTTAATATCCATTTTCCCAATGAGATATTGATACTATCGAGAGCGAGTTCAACTAACTCCTCTGAATTCAATATCCACAATATGGGCAAACCATTGGTTCGGTTTATTTAGTACGTGATCTTGAGCTTGAAATGCTTTATGCATTACAAATATTTTACGAGCATTATCTATGGTACTACCTGTTCTCCCCCTAATGCCTGGAAAATCTCATGTGTTATAAAACTAGCATACGGGTTGTAAATAGATCCTCTATTGAGATCTAGATACCGAACAATCGACGGAGATTGAAATATCGATTGATCCCCGGTTTCTTTTATGGATCCATCAATGTATCTTTGCGGTGGTGAGATTGGTATGTATACGATGTAACCTAATCTTACGCAAATAGGAAATCTTATGAATTCGAACGTCCGGAATGCATACGGGGGATATGCGATTAATCATAAGACAAGGAGTGAGTAAATCTATCTAACTCCAATACGAAGTTGACAAATAGCAATTTACTAACAATGGCCTTGTATGACCTTAGTGTCACACTTATATATTCCAATTTATCCCTTTGGCTATGTAATCAAACTTTTGTTATACCTAACAATCATCACTGAAGGTACAAAAGTTTGGTAGTGTTCGAGATAATGCTCATAACAAGAGCCATGATCTACCAAATGCAAGGCTAAGTGTGGATACTTCCACACTTTAGATCATCTTATAAATGTATCTATACAACTATGAAATGTCCGAACTATCTAGACAATTTTCTTTGTCGGACTCAAAATATTCTTTTGAATATGATCAATGGATCTAAGTCAATCGATTTTAAGATAAGAGAGTCTTAAAATATGTTTCCCTATGATACTTATCGTATCCATACTCTAGGGAAATACTCGACCAAAATAATTGCTATTAACTTTTCACTAGTCGCTTTGGATGGCTAAGTTGATCATTCCAAATCTTAAATGGATCAACCATGTGAAAAATTCTTATGCGCAACATGTTATATGGGGATAGTTGTATGCATAATACAACCAAAAAGAGGCTTATCTCATTACTTATTTGCCATATCTAATGTTTTACTTTTGTGTTTTTTATGAAAACACAAATGTCTATTGGGCACATATCAATCCCTATTAAGAAAATTCCCGTACAATCTATATATGACAAGAAATAAATGAAATTCTTGTCTAATATATAGAAATCCATAAATATTGTCGAGTATCAAATTCATCAAAATGATACTCACAATAGTTAGACAACAAATGTTACAACATATTCGATGGACATTAGTAATTTCCTAGGGAGCTTTAATTTGAAGATTGAAAATTATTCAAATCTTAGTCTTAGCTCCCCTATTATCCCTTACTATTATGATATAGATCAATTTCAAAATTAAGAGTATGACATTGTTCAGCATTCTGCTAAACACAACCACTTATATGACTTATTATGTGATTCTCATTGTCATGGCTTAGTTGCACATAGGGCCTTTTGCTTCCATCATTGGAAGTAAATTGTATGAACAATAAAATCTAGTTTTAAAGGTACGATCTACTTTATTATTCATAATACTAATGAAGAGTATACCATAAAGTATGTGCATTTCCCGTCCATAAGATAGTCTTATTGATAATCTTTATGGATGTCGTACCTTAACAATAAGGCACAATTTCTTTGTTCTATAAAAAAATAACTTCTAAATGAGGGTCATTAAACTCTTTTATTAGTTTATGGGATAAAACCAATAATAATGTCTATTATCCATGTGGGATAATGATGCCATCGAGAGTGAGTTCAAGCCGAATCCTCGAAGTCAATATCCATAACATGTGACAAACCATTGATGTTGTAACCTTCATTGCAATATTTTATAGGTATATATCTTGTCATAGTTTTGGATTATTGTAGGTAGTCACATAAATGTGTAGACCATACAATCTAATCAGCATACATTTTGGTATACACAAGACAAGATAATCTCAATGTCAAAGACTAAGAGTAGAACTTTATAGTAAGCAAATATATTGCTGCCCAAATAGGGTCTCAAGGAAGAATAATTCATAAGGAACTAAACGCAGCATGTGCATTTAGGAGTCTACTATCTTGTGTAATAACAAAACAATATGATGAGAAAGATCAATTCAAACTTTTATTTTTATTAGAAAATTAACCAAAATAACCAAGATATTATATTGCAACTTTTAGTCCCATACTTATATCAGGGTTAAATTTTTCTTATTCAATAAATCCTTGTTAATTGAAATTAATACAAGTAACAAATTTAACTTGTATGTGGTGCAAATTGTGGTTTAGGGCACCAGCATACCCAATTCTATTACAAAATTTACAAATATAACTTATATGTTGGTGCAAAACTGAGGGTTTGGTTGCACCGACATAGCCCAATTAAGTTATCAAAAATAATAAATGTAATATGTATGTGGTGCAAATGGAGATTGGGCCCACCACATACACCAAAGTTATAATAGAATTACCAATGCCATAAAATAATCAAACCACAAAAATTACAATGACAAGTATAGCAGTACAAAGCGGACATACAATATAATTAGTTCAATTATTTTCACAAGAAAATAAACTAAAGTAGCTGATGCATGTATTAATTAAAATACTATACCACTGATAAGAATAAGAAAATAAAATAAATAAACAAAACAAAAACAAAGGGGAAACCGGTCGACCGGCGCCGGGCGGCCCACCGGCTAGGCGAGCCGGGCGCGCGGCCCGAATAGGCACGTGGCCCGGTGGCACGCCGGCCAAGGGCGCGGCCCGGGCGGCCCATCCGCCAAAGGCCTGACGGCCTATATAAGGGTGTCGATTAGGGTTTCACCCTAACCGCCCCATTCGATCCACCGCCGCCGGCCACTGCCTACAGTCGGCCAACCACCGCCGTCCAGCTGCCGCCACTGCAAACAACCCCGAGAAACACCGCACGAGCCCCTTCTATTCTCCTTTTTCCTCACATGGCCGACTCGATTCCGACCATGGAGGCCGACCGGTGGAGGCATCCGCCCGTCCCCGGCGAGCTTCAGTTCGTGTGACTGTCGCTACGAGCCGAGGTGCAGCGGATCCGCCCCCAGCTAGCCGTGCGGGCGCCGCTCAACGGCAAGCGGCTGTCTCCCCCTGCAACGAGGGAGAATCGAAGGCTGACACCGCGCGCACTCCTGGGCGGAAGATTGGCCATGCACGGTCAATTGGCTGCCGTGGTTCCATTTCAGTGCTGCACGCAGAGGTTGGGGGCGTAACCACGTGCGGCCATGGAACTCCTATCTCTGGCGGCATGCCCACGGTGGATGGCAAATTGATGGAGTCGACCATGGCGGTGGAGGTGGCGGTGGGAAGACGACGTTGAAGTTGTATTCGAAGCCAGGCAGTGCTGCGCGTGATGGCGATGGTCGCGGAGTACCCGCACCTCAGGTGATATGCAGTGATGCCGACAAATTTTGTCCGGCGAACTTATTAGGAAAACGGCGGAGATGATTTCAACGAACTCCTCCCCGGTGATCCCTTTCCATCAAGCACAACAACGACGGCGAACTTCCAGCTAACTCGCCTTTTCTCTGCCTATAGCGCGGCAGTGGTTGCAGAGCATGCGTGTCGATAACGTGTTAGAGAACAAAATGTCTTTGTAATGATTGAATGATTCTCTTGATGATGATTGTATATAATATCAGAATATATATAGTGCCAACAAGCATGACCGAAGGGGTATCTTGCCCCTGAAGTAAACTACCGAAGGGGCCTCATCCCCAACCGTCATTAGCAGTTGCTGCACGCAGTTATCCTATTGATTACTAATTAATTACCTCTAATTAATCCTAACATGTCCTATCCCCGTTGCAAACGGTGGTGGGAGGTCGCTCACGAGGCCACGTCCCTACCGATGTTGGAGATGGCAGTAGGGCTTGCGATATCAGTTGGAGACGATGCTAAGGCTTGTAATGACTGCCTTTGGAAACGGCGGCTCCAACCCGCCGCCATTCGAAACAGTGGCGGTCTGACAAAGTTTTTAGGAGCCATTTATTTTTGGACATAAAAAAAAGTATAAAAAAATTTGGTGGACGGCAATCTGTTGGGGCAAACAGCAGCCAGGCCCATCATGGCACGGGAAAGTAGATTTACTGGGCTATGTGTAGTTTTTTGCTCAAATATACACGTTCTAGCCCAGTTCTGACTATCCAGCCTTATATTTGTTATTATTATGGTACCTGTGTAATGGAAAGTGGGTTACCTGTGGTACTTACTAGTAGTTTACTTTCATACATCCGGCAAATTTTAATAGATTTATGCATAATTAAAAGTGTATCATAATAATTTATCACTATTTTTGCTAATTCCTGCTCTTTGCTCTCGTTAATTTCAGGTACTGTAATTTGTTTTTTTTTGCCGAAACAGCAGGGAGTCCGCAAAACCAATTCTACACTCGGTCGCTATGAAAGCTTCCGGCGACCGCTTGGACCAGGTCGTCCGGCGTGCTGCGCCCTTCTCTTTCCCTTTTCGTTACCGCCGCGTGTCCGCACGCAAAACCAATTTGGCATTCGCGCGCTCGCGATGACCGATCCGACCACGCTGTCCCTTCCGGCGTCCCGTGCTTTGTTCTCTTGCGGCGTCGTCGCGGGCCGGGCCGGAGTACGTGGCTACGTGGGTGGGGCCTCCCTCTCTCATTCCTCCTTGGTTGGTTTGCGTTTCCTTTTTCTTTCTATTTCTCCTTTTTCTATTCTTTTGTGTTTGTTTTAGCTGAGTTGAAAAATATTTTATATACATTTTACATACATAACTTTTCATATTCTTCCAACATTTAGGCACACAACTTGGTAACTTGTTGTAGAGTTTTGCGTATAAATTACTTTTAGAAAAAAATTATGCGTATAACTCGTTGGAAAAGTTATATACATAACTCGTCGATATAGAAATTTATAGGCATAACTCGTCGTCAGTCATCAAGGGAAAATTTATATGGATAACTCGTCATCAGGTGAAAAGTTATGCGCATAACTCGTTGTCAGGGAAAAAGTTGTGCACATAACTTGTTTGTCAAGGAAAAAGTTATGTGCATAACTTGTCGTTAGGGATAAAGTTATGCCCATAACTCATTGTTAGGGAAAAGTTATGCGCATAATTTGGTGTTAGGAAAAAAGTTATACTCATAACTCGTCATCTGAGAAAAAATTATGTGCATAAATAAATAAGAGGGAGTTGTCTTTTAGTTTTTTATGGGTGTGTGAATGTTCCAAACACATGCACATATATTTTATGCTCGCTGCAGCATCACCAAAAGAAAAATGGGAGACTATGGGTGCGTGAAGCCGTGAAGAGGGCAGGCGTGACCAAAACTGACCAGCCATAAAGATAAAAGGAAATGAATAAAGAGAAGGAACGCACGGACCGCGCAGTCACAAAGAGAGACGCACGGACAAGACAGCGCGAGGCTGGTCCGAATTCGATCGCTAGGGGGCATCCTAGCGACCGACCGCTAATTAGCAATGCCCCAGGGAGTCCCCTACCTACCTCTAGCAGTGTACTCTAATTTGCATTTCTATTTCACCGTTTACATCCTTCAATTCTATTATTTCGGTAGTCATTTTCATTCTTAAAGAAAATTAAGATCGAGGAGGATTTTATTGGGAACAATGCATTTTTTTATGGTCACAAGCTGAAGTGATTGGAGGAGGCTAATCAACGATATCTAGACCCTTTTTATTTGTATTTCGTTCATTTGCAGCCTTATATTTGTTTTTTAATTATTGTTACATTTGACAAAAAAGGCATAATGAAAACTAAAATGCAACAAGCTAAGGACACCTTTTCATTGTAGTTGAAATTATTGCGAACCTAAATAGACAATTAAAAGTGATATTTGCGCCATTTTCAAAATAATATTATACTGCCCCCTCCCTATGTAGCCAACTAGCCATTACTCAGCCTCCTTCTGTCCACCCTCAGGTGCGACGGAATCGCCAGCCGGAAGAACCTTGGTGCTGCTGGCAGTGTCCCTGAACCTTGCGTAGATGTCGCCCTTGTAGAATTTCCTGGTTCTCCACACTAGCACTAGGGACACGACTATTCCGAGCACTGTGACACCCGTGACGATCAAGAACGACTTCTTGAAGCACTCGACGCCCATGCACGTCTTGTCGACGCCGGCCAAGCTTCCGCCGTGCTGCTTCGCCGCCTCGACGTCGTAGAAGTACCCGGAGACGCGCACGTTGAGCAGGTAGGCGCCGACGGGGCTCGCCACGGTGCCGAAGTTGTAGAGCGTGGAGTAGTACTTCAGCCCGAATACCTCGGAGATGACGGCGTAGACCAGCGGCCACAGCGCGCCGAAGCAAAACCCGACGAGCACGGACGCCAGGTAGAGCGACTGCGGCACGCCGAAGGCAATGAGGAGGTGGCCGACGCAGGATAGGAGGAGCACCACCGTGACCATCAGCGTCCGTGGGAACTTGTAGCGTGTGAGGAGGATCTCCGACGTGAACCCGGACACGATGCGGCCGGCATAGTTCCAGATGCTGATGAGGGAGACGAAGGTGTTGATCGTCTTGGCCGGGTACCCGAGCGACTGCCCGATCTGCCCCATGTTATCGATCGCCGTCAGCGTGCCGCCAGCGCCGCAGATGGTCGCCATGAACAGAAGCAGCATGTCCACGCTTACCAGCGCCTGCAGGATGGTGTAGTCCTCCCCACGTGGCGGCGGCGAGAACATGTGCTTCAAGCACGAGCCGAAGCTGGAAGACGACGGCTGCTGCTGCTGCTTCTCTGGCGCCACAGATACAGATTCATTTTCCATGGTGGCATTTTGTTGTTCTTGTTCTACCATCTGCAGGGCGGCTGGTTCCTCGATGGTCAATGTTGGTGGCTCCTGGAGAGATTCTTCAAGCTCCTTCAGGATCCTGTACTCCTGGTTGACAACCACGGTGAGGGGCAGGAAGAGGAGGAGGAGCACGGCGGCGCCGGATACGGCATAGGCTGCGTGTGAGAAGCTGATCCGCTGCTGCACGACGATCATGACGAGAAGGAACCCGGCCAGAGCGATGGAAATGTAGAGGAACCGGTAGAAGGCCCTGTTGGTGGTTGCGGTAGAGCTAGATCTACTGCAGCGTGGATACGGCATGATGCGGACGGCGTGGCCGAAGAGGAGGGAGACGGCGACGGGGAGCCAGGCGATGAGGAGCACGAGCGACTTGGCGTTGTCGCCGTAGATGGCGAGGTAGAGCTGCGCGAAGATGGCGCCGCTGAGCCCGGTGAAGCTCTTGAGCAGGCCAAGGGTGATGCCTCGGCTCTCCGGGAAGTTCTTGACGCAGGTGACGAGCGCGCAGGTGTTGGTGAAGGACTGCGAGTTGGCGCCGACGCAGATGTAGATGCACATGAGCCAGACCGGTGGCCGGGCGGTGCGGCCGTCGACGGCGAGGTAAATCATGAGGTAGCCGAACAGGTTCAGGGCGGCGCCGATGGAGAGCCCCACCCACGGTGGCGTCACCTCGTTGATGAGGCCGGCGAGGATGCCGACGTTGTAGCCCAGATCCTTGAAGAAGGCGAGCGTGTTGAGCGTGCGCTGGTCGTAGCCCAGCGACGTCTTGAGCACTTTGGAGTACATGCCGAAGATGAACGTCGCGCCCGACGCCGACAGGATCATCACCGCGGCGAACACCATGAACCAACGACCGAGGACCACCTGACGCGCGAACCGTGGGGTCACCATCACTGTTGCGCCGCCACCGCCGCCGCTGCCAAATGCAAGCTTCATAGCGGCAACCTTGATGTGAGACTGCTACTACCAGTGAATAAAACGAGCTTCTTCTTGATTTTGTGTATCTCGTTGTTGTGTGCCTTGCTTCTGCATCGGCATGATATATATAGAAGCTCTCCCGGCGACCCATTTGTTTAGACGAGGTCGTCGGATGCATTTTTTAAGATCACTTGCCGCTGCACTTGGGATGTTTCCTGTACATATGAAATTATTACAAGTTGTGTAGTTGGATGGTTCTGTTTTTGTCAAATAGAAATGTCTATTGTATATATAGTCGGCTCTGCTGCTTATCCGGACGTCAACTGTTTTTTAGTACCCACAAAAACAAGTACTCCATTCGTCCGGTAATGTCCTTTTAGGCTTACCTACTCAAACTTAAAATAGAAACTTAAAATAGTTTGATCAAGTTTATAAAGAAAAGTACGAATATTTATAACACTAGATAGATGTATGTTGTGCGAAAATATATTTCAAAATGAATATAATGAAACTTGTTCAAAATGATTGGTATGTTTTAATATAACACTACATGAAAATCTCAATTTCGTAACAGGCGTTATGCCCCCTTACCCTTTGCGCTACAAATAACCCATCATTTGTAACAGACCGACGACAGAATATTGGTAATGGGTGTGGCTGCGGGCGTCATACTCCTTGTCGTCATACATGAAGTAGTTGTCCAGCTCCTGGTGGCCCTGTCGCGGCTACTGGTGCTAGTCCTCCCATCAATGACCCAGTGAAGAGATGTGAGGGGGGCTCGGGTCTTCCTACCGTTGTTGACAATGTCAGCGGCGCTAGGTCTTGTTACCTTTATCGATGTCAGTGGCGCTAGGGTTTCCTACACGGCGACTAGCGCTAAGGTTTCCGTCACAGCGCGCGCAAGCCTAATCGCATACGACGGCGGTGCGGAGGAGCTTGATAGAGGTGGCATGTGGGGAGGCAGCCGCAGGGAGGATCTCGTGGGTGGGGTGGCGGAGGGTGGCGGCAGAGAGTAAGAGAGGTAGATGAGAGCTCACCGGCCTCCGTGTGCGCTAGCCGAAGCCTTGTGCTCCCCCGGTGAAGCCGCCACATATAACGGCGCCACCGTGCACAGATGCGGAGCCGCACCCGGACCTGTGCGACATGAATGGGAGCGAGGTACATAGGGGCAAGGGCGGGGGTGGCACTGCGTGTGGGGTCGGGAGGAGCGTATGCGTTCGTAGAGATAGGGAGTAGGGCGGCCATCGAGGGCGACCATATTCGATCTCTCTAATCTCCCGGATACTCCACGATAGCATGAGCTCCATAGGAGAATGGAAATCTCTCAAGACGGAGAACATGGTGGTGTGACATGCATAGTCTGGTTCGTGGATCTGGAAGTAGGATTTGATAGAGGAAGAAGAGGAATTGTTTCTTTTCGAACATGAGAAGAGAGAGACAGAGTGTGTGGTGGGCGCTACAGGAGGGAGGGGGTGCGGCGAACGCAAGGGTGGAAAACTACATCCAATAAAAATTCAAGTCTAACTATCATAGTTAGTAACGGGCCAAGTTTTGTTCGTTACTTCAGAGTTTACAAGTCATGGCTTATAAACAATGTCCGTCACCTTTAAGACCATATTGGATCTTTCAGTGTTAATGGGTATTGTTTGTGGTCCATTGCTGAAAATTTTTATTAATGGGTATTGTTTATCCACTACAATGTTTTAGTAATAGTCCGATCTGAGGTTTTCACGTAGTGTGAATTTAGTTAAACATGAAATGATTTGATTTAGGATATAATCACACTACGTGAAAAATTGCCTTTGGTAACGAGCGTAGATCGCCTTTGGTAACGGGCAATGCGCCCGTTACCGATCAAGTGTTACAAATAAACCAAGAAAGGTAACAGGTAGATGCCCGTTACTGATAAGAAATATTCGTAACGGGCATTACACAACGGCCGTTACCAAAACTAGCCACCGGTCATGTGAAATGACTGTTTTTCTGGGCCCACAGGGAACTTTCGTAACGAGCACCAAAGCAAATCCCAGAAGCTCAATATCAGAGACTCCTGATATGCAACTGCGTCTCCACTATCTTGACGAAATGAGATGTGTCTATTTCACGCGCGTCTCAGCACAACTAGTATTCGTAACGGGCATCAAACAACGACCGTTACCACAACTAGTCACCGGTCATGCGAAATGGCTGTTTCTCCGGGCCCACATGGAACTTTGGTAACGAGCATGAAACGAGCCCGTTATTGTTAAATTAACATCGAGACGCATTGCGTGAACCGACGTCTCCCTTTGTCTCGACGAAATGAGACGTTTTGTTTCTACGCACGTCGGCTTTCTCTCTATTAAAGGAGATGCTTGCTTTCAACCTACGTCTCCTACACCTCGATGAATGGGCGAGGTCACGGGGCCCACCGGTCGGGGCCGGTAACGAGCTTTTACACTGCCCGTTACATTGTGGGCATTTTTGTAACGGGCTTTCCGTATGAAGCCCGTTGCTTAACTCTTGATCGGTGTTTGTAACGAGCTTTATTTAACGCCCGTTGCGGATACGGCGGCCATCCCTACGATAATCTGCCCGGTTGCCGGCGACATCCTGGAACCGGCCCGAGATTTGGCGACCACCGGGGGCCGCATCTGGAATGAGCCGGGATATGGTAGCCACCACAAGCAAGGAGACATCACGGACACATTCTCACATCACAGATATTGGCAAAGCAAGATCACATTTATAGACAAGCTAGCTAGGATCACATCAAGTTTCAAGTTACTCTCATCAGGGCTTGTTTGGATGGAGTCATGAGAAAACAGATCGAACCGGGCGATATCTGACCCCAACCAAGCAAGCCAAGCAGGTTTCTCAGGCAACACCTGACTAAAGAAGACTGAATGAGTTTCAAGTTTCTGGTCACAATAAACTCACGATGCACCACCGTAGAACTTGCCCTTTTGGTTGATGGTCTCCTTAAGAATGTACTCGCACAAGCATCTCCGGACACACTTTACATCTTTCGTGGAAACATCTACGGGAGGTTTGAAATCTTGCAAAATACAATCATTTATGAGAATACAAGTTGAAATCATTTTCTAAAATCGGATGCATAATATGAGCGAGAGACAAGGTTGAGTATTATTATCTACTTACAACGACCTTCCCGATGCCGGGTATGCCATCAAGTAGTCTTAACATATGGAATGCCACATGGAATCCACACAAAGAGGACTCCGTGGCTGCCGAGCACACCTGCATCGAGCTAACAAAATGACAAGTTAATGCGGTACCAAATAGGTAAGAAGGGACCATAAAAAACCTCGGTCTTACGGCGAGATTTGTTTTGTGCTTGAGTGTGGCTTTTGGCCTTTTTTTGTTTCCTTTCGTCACCAAAGGCCCCGCATGATCGGCAATACCAATTAGAAACACTAAGAGACTGATTTTTTGTGAACAAAAAAATCGTACCAAAGACCCACGCATGGTCGGCAATACCAATTAGAAACACTAAGAGATTGAATTTTTGTGAACAAAACCTACAAGAAACTGACCAGTTCAAAACATTTTGGAGGTCTGGGAACTTTAGCCGGGGATGTTGTTTAGCAGAATCTAGATACCAAACCTCTTTGAACTTCATACAGATGATCACTGTTACCCAGTGGCTAGTTCAATAGGCACCCACCACATAGTAGTTGTTCATCATTGCATTTGAGATTGCTTTGCCAACTTGCTGAGAACGCTGAGAAATATTTGTTGAAGTAAACAAATCTAGATCTAAAAACCCAACAATGATCTGCTTCTCCACTGCCTTGTCCATCATTTTCCTAAAAAAAAATCAAATTGTTAGCATGCATGAACTTTGCTGTCAAAATTAAAGAAATGTCTTTTTAGGTTTTCAAGGACTTACAATGTCCACAACCTCATGAAGGTAACATCCGAGCACGGTTATAAGGTTAAACACGCTATTGAATTCAATGTTTAACATTAAAGCACCACAACCACCCGTAAAGTAATCTTGATCCACCTTTGCTTTGGAAAGGCAAGTTTATCCTTATTGTGTTCCATGACATAAGCATGCAAATTGGCACAATTTGGTCCAGCAACCTTTACATTTGCTTCGACAACATAGGTGCACCAGGCTTGTATTTTGGTCGGTCTTGTTCGTCCCATTAACACGAGTTAATAATCTCATCATTAGACGAGAGGTTTGCTTGCCTGGTTCCCCTTCCGCGGTGGAGATTGCTTGGGCTCCTCCTGTTGCAGAGGCTGTTGTACTTGTTGCATCTGCTGGTTAGGGGGAGATTGCCTGCACTCCTCCTCTGCTGGGAGAGGCCGCTTCGCTTCGTCCGTTGCTTATCCTCATGTTGCGAGCTCGCCGCTTAGGCGTAGTTGTCCTGGGCTTCTCCCGCCGTTGTCGACGCTCTTCTTCTTGGAGAGGCTGCTGTTTCGTCTGTTGATTATCCTCAAGTTGCAGCTGCTGCTTAGGCGGAGTTTGCCCGGGCTCCTCCTCCGATTGTTGTCGACACTCTCTTTGTGTAGTTTTGGCCGATCTGCTGCTGCTGTTGAGCCTTCTCTTGCTGACACTGAGCTGCAGCACCTCCATTTGATGTTGTACCCCTGCTACCTGTTGCGGCTTCAGGGTTGGGATGTCTCGTCATGGGTGGTATAATGATCCTGTCCTTTGGCCATTGGATCCTTTGAACGAGAGCCACAACTAGGGTTGCTACGTCACCCCCATCAATTGGTACAGGCAGAGGGTATTGACTCGTATTGGCCCACACATAAGTAGTTTGCACCACAACATACCCATCCTGCACCGCATCGAATGGTAAGCCTTTTGAGATGGAAAGACTTTCGCTAGTGCGAGCTCCACGGTGCCATCCAAAAGGCTGCACACGGTTGGCTCTGTCAGCTTATCTATTGTGTCCAGCATAGGTGATCGACTATCACTTGTGCACTTCATTCGCTTCGTCACCGTTGGCATTCCAATGATCTTGCTCTCTTCCATCTTCCTCCCTGACATTATAATGAACTTCCTCACTGTCATGCCCATCTTCTTCCTCAATGCCATCCATATCTTTTTTCCTCACTCGCTACCGATAGGCGCTGGTAATTGGGAAGGAAGAAGTGCATTTTTGGGTATGTTGATGCCTGATAGTCTTAGAGCATGGACAATTGATTTAAATGTTTTGTCCGCCATCACATCATGAGCATCAGACCTCTTGTTCCTCTTCTTCCTGTACATTCTAGCAAACTCTTCACCAAATCCTTTACCCCAACCAAGTGAACTAGACACGCCTCAGACCCGACCTCGATGCTCTGGAGTCTCAAGTGCTGCGGTGAGGATATCATCCTCCCTAACCCCAGAGAAAGAACCATCGCTACCCTGAGCTGCAAGTGTTTTCACCCTATCTGCTACCCCCACCACCGCAGGGTTACTGAATGTTATGCCCCCGCTTCCTTCACTAGTATTCTTCTTCTTCTTCTCTACCCTTGCCCCGCAGATAAGGTCTCGAACGTCCAAGAAATTGGTCCCAAGGGTTCTGTTTTCCTTCGCAGCCGAGCTTTGCATCCTCCTTCGCCTTCCACTCTTTCCTTTTACCACGATAACCTTTTCTCGCCCGTTTTGTGTGGCTTATTATGCAATGCTCTCTTTTGTTTCATCTCCTGGCTCAATTGCTGAAATGAAGGAGAATTGGTTATTGCACAAACATTTCCCAGTCTTGTTGCTGCAAAAAGGCATGCTTCACAAAGGGAGTCTCCTCTTCACTCACATATTTTTTTCTTAAATGGGCCTTGAACCACCGATGCAAGGTTCCAATCTGTGATATAGCTGCCTTAATTGCCTTCTTGCGAACAGATTCTTCCAGATTGGTTTGGTAATCTAGATTTTCCTCTAAAACTTTAAACAGATGGTCCTTTACAATTGGTGAGAGATCATCAACCGCCTTGTTGATTGACACCCTCTCCCGAGCAATGAGACCACAGACCAATACAAATCTATCCCTCGCAGCATCTGGGGTAGGACAAAAATTGGCATCAAGTCCGATTGCGATCAACTTGGCTTTTGGCCATTTGGCTTGTGTCCTTGACCCGCGGGATCGAGTACTATTCGCGTAGTCCGTGGCTGAGTGACCCTGCGAAGAAGGTTCACCGACGATGGGCTGTGATGATGCACTGGAGGTAGAGGAGTTTGTTGTTGTGGAAGACTGCATAGATGATATGTCAGGTTTGTCAGTAGAGCAACATAAGCAAGATTGAAAATCTAAACTTAATTTTTATTAGATAAATTCGTTTTCTCTGACAGTCAAAATAGTTGATACAGTTGTAAATAAAATCAGCATAGACATACACAGTTCATATTTTACTTAATAAGCATACAGAGATAGGTGCTAACCATTTTGACAGGGAGACAACAATATGCTTATATATCAAAGCAGAAAATAAATTCCTTCAACTGGTTCCTTGTCCAACTTGAGCAACGATAGATTGTGTGTTCCATATGTACATGCAACGGGAGCATAAAGCAATGGTCATGACATTATATATGACAGTAGTGAAACAACACTCACAACACATCATGACACCAACAATAACAATATATATGACATTATAAACCATCGCGATGCAATTCCCAATGACATTATGTGGCCATCGAATTAAAGTATGATAACGAGTCCAAAGCATAAGTGTCGATCCGGTACATTCAAAGCATAACGGAATTAAAGTATGCTAACATCTTTTATGCTTTTCATGAATTTACAGTGCAAAAATTATAGCACCAGGAACATGAAAATGAATTTCAACATTTCATATAACTTCATCCGTTAGCAACAATTTATTCAAAACAAACTTGGAGCAACAAAATCCATCCATCAAATCCACAGTCCATCAATTGAAGACGAACTATTAAGGCATGTCTCCCTAATCCACCTTGACATGAATATATAGCAGATTGTGTGGACTACATTATAAACCACTGTGATGCAATTCCCAATGACATTATGTGGCCATCATAATTAAAATATGCTAACAGGTCCAAAGCATAACTGTCGATCTGAGCATAGCAGAATTAAAGTATATGCTAACAGGTCCAAAGCATAACTGTCGATCTGGTACATTCAGAGCATAGCAAAATTAAAGTATGGTAACAGGTCCAAAGCATAAGTGTTGATCTGGTACATTCAAAGCATAGCAGAATTAAAGTATGCTAACATCCTCGATGTTTTTCATGAATTTACAGTGCAAAACTTATAGCACCAGGAACATGAAAATGAATTTCAACAGTTCATATAACTTCATCTGTTAGCAACAATTTATTCAAAACAGACTTGGGGCAACAAAATCCATCAACCAAAACCACAGCCAATCAATTAAAGATGAACTATCTAGGCATGTCTCCCCTAATTAATCCACATTGACATGAATATATAGCGGATCGATTTTGGTGGCCGATGAGAGAGAGGGTGTTGGGGGTTCAAGCGGGACTAACCTCGTGACGAATGAAGTAGTTGTTCTCGTGATGGTCGGAGGGGCCGGATCCACGGCGGCTCGTGGCCTAAGGCGGCCGGCCGGCTCGTCGTCGTGGCGGGGACGACGTCGACGGATCCTCGTCAACCGTCTTTAGGTTGGCCGGACGTATGTCCACATGACAATAACCGCGTCCTCATCACCGTCATCATGCAAGGAGCGGTGGGGCTGGAGAAGAGCAAGGCCGCGGCGGGGAGAGAGCGGCGAAGGTGAGCGGGGCGACTCGCGGTGACGGTGGGGAGAATGCGGGCATTGTGGATCTGTCTAGCAAGGAGCCGAATATGAACGGCACGCGTAACTGTGTTTAATGAAACCACTGGTGTGCCCTTGATGGCTCTGTGCAGCAATTGGAATTTCATGGGCACTATAGTAAATATAGGTGGGAAATTTTGAGCAGCCCGCGCACGGTTCGCCGCTAACGCCGATAAGTGGGCCGGTGTCATGGGCGACGGTGGTTAGTGAACCCGGATCGCCTTTATTGGGAGTTGGGTCGGCGATTATCTTTTTTATATTGGTGCCGACGCCGACGCGTGGGCTGTCACAATTTTTTTTTGGAATGAAACTTGCTTCCATGATTTATTAGAGCCCATAAAACAACACCTAAAAAATCATAAAAATACGAACTATTCGTATTTGGACATTTAGTATTTGAATAAAATATCAACGATCACACTTGTGTGCCCAAGATTCTTAAAATCCGTTTTTACATCCCATGTTAATGATGTAAAAATTCTACTAACATCTAGTGTTCTCTAAAAAATCTACAAATTGACATGCCAACACAATTTGGGTACCTAGACTTGTCTTCAAAATTTCAAATGGTTTCAATGAAGGAATTATATACTTGTGTACAAATGTCTACAGCTCTCACAGAGTTTCCTAGAATGTTTGCTTGAACATTGAAGTTTTCCACATTTTGCAACATGTTCGAACTCATATGCATTTGAAAACGTAACAAAACCTTATGTTCATCTTAAGCTTACGAATGTAAAGTTCCATCACTAATGGTTGTGTAAAACAAATATTATTTGTATGTTGTACTTACAAAGAACAAAATAAGGCATATAAATATCACTCAACAAACGGAATGTACACTAAACAATGAAATTAATGAATTGATGGTGATTTTAGAAAAATTTAGAAAAAAGTATCAAATTTGGACTAATAATGACGAAGAAATACTTGTTACAACATTTGATTGCAAATTAAAAGGAGAAATGGGAATTGTTCTTCATTTGAATAGAACGGCCCCCACACTCATTTGTATAGAACAAAGGAGGAAGTAGAGGGCACCGCCGCCGCCGCCGCCGACATCCCGACATTTTGATAAAATCAAATCCGCATTTAGTAATATCTAATAATTTACATTAAAGATAGATAATGTTCATATTGATGCTTACGCCTACATCCCGTTGTTCATCCTGGCGATGGCGTACTCCACGACGAGGCGGAATTTACGCGTCTAGAGGTCGAACCCATGACGGATGCGACACTCGGCGCGCAAAGTAGTGGATGATCTCTTTGGTATCCGGCCCGTAGCGCCTACATCCCGCTTCCCAAATGCATATGTGGGAATTCGGACGGGCAACAATGGAATGTCGTCGTCGTCACGGTCATCATGCCGGTACAACCACACAATGTTGTCGAGATCTTGCTTGACGAGTTAGTGCGGCCGCCGCGGTTGTGGTTCTTCCACCGGCCGTTTGGGGGCGACGGGCCGCCGCCGATTTTTTGGAGTAGTGCCATGGCTTCGGGGTCCACCGGGTTGCAACGGTACTTCAAAGCATCGCTAAAAAGTTCTTGGCACCGGAGTCTTCGACGGCGGCGGCATCTCCGATGAGCTTCGGATCCTTATCGGGGTTCCACCGCCTCATCAACCTCACCATCCCCTCGAAGCACAATGCCTCCGGATGATTGGCCTCGCGGAAGCGCCGCTCAAAGCACGACCCGACGTAGTGATTCTTGCACACCGAACGAAGATCACGTAGCAACACGTGCGGTAGTACCTCATCGGAGTTGCGGATGCGCCGGAAGGTGCCGCAAATTTTTTTGCAAAGGTTTCGAAAATGGAAAACGACCACATCCTTGATGGAGTGGATGATGATCTTGGTGAGAAGTTCATCCGGCGACAGCAGGATCAAGCACACCGCGACCGCCATCAAGGAGAATGGAGGAAATAGCACATCGATGGGGTTTGGAATTTGAATGGCGACGAGGGATGAAGTTGGCGGCGACGAGGGATGAAGTTGGCAAGGAGGATTGAAGTTGAAGAGGGATGAAGTGTTGGCGACTAGGATTGAAGTTGAAGGAGGTGACGAGCTCCGGGGTTGAAGGTTGAAGATGACACCTCGCCATGTCGTAATAAAACAATAAATGGAAATTGAAAAGGCGCCGAAGTTTGGGCGCTACCGTTGACAAGTGGGCCCGACATCATTGCCTCGCCCCTTCTCCTTCCCGCGTATGTGAAAGGCGACGCGTGGCTTCGTGCCCGAGACGAGCCCGATGCGCAATCGAGTGGCACGTGCGGCGTAATGGAGTAGTGGGTGGTGGCGAGAGGCGCCCGACGGTTCCGCGTCTTGTCAATACGGTAACTCCCTCGCCCGGTCGCCCTCCCCTCGCTTCTTCCATAAGCTTATCATCTTTTTCTTCACTTCTTCTTCCTCCTCGTGATTCACCACTACAAATCTTCGGTCACCGAGATAAGGAGGAGATGGTGTCGAGGAGCCCACCTCCATCGAAGCGGGGATGAAGGGAGGACGACGACGACGAAAGCCGCCGTCGGAAGAAGTTGGAGAAGGGGAAGGAGCCGGCGGCCAAGGACGCCGACGAGGAACCGCTCTTCGACGATAGTAAGTTCGCCACCGAGCCGCTCGGGAGGGCCTTCGAAAGCTTCAAGGTGTTGGCAAGGCCTTCGACATCAAGGCGCATCATGATGTGTACAAGGACCGACCTTGAAGGGTCTCGCCTTCGGGATCCACGGGTTGGCTGAGAAGCTCGAGAACCTCCCCGTGGTCAAGCGGGCTGCCCGCCGCCACTTTTTCTTCGACGACGGCGGCTCCGACGGTGACGACAACGATCCACGACGACGACGACGGCCACGACAACGACGGTGGCGATGAAGGCAGCCACGGCGCGACGGCGGGACTCCGACTAATTGATAAACTCCTCTACCAATTAGTAACAATAATGTCCGTGTGCTTTTGTGTCTTCGTCCGGTTCTTGGACATGAACTCGCTTAGTTAATTAGCTTGGTTGTCGATTTTGTATGTCATGACCTCGATCTAATATACGCGAGTAGAGATCCAACCGCGTTGTGATGAATCGTGTTCGTTGTGATTAACTCGGAGATCCGTTGTGATGAATTAGATCTTATTAGAGTAGTCATTGCCGACGCAGTTAGCCTATCGACGCCGACACCGACGCATGGGCCGGTGTCATTAGCGACGATGGTTAGTGAACCCGGATCGCATTTGTTGGCGATTGGGTCGGGCGGGAAGGCAACGATTATCTTTTTTATATTGGTTAGGTGACGCCGACGCGTGGGCTCCGTCACAAATTTTTTGGAATGAAACTTGCTTCCCCGAATTATTAGAGCCCATAAAACAACACCTAAAAAATTATAAAAATACGAACAATTTGTATTGGACATTCAAGTATTTGAATAAAATATCAACAATTAAACTTGTGTGCCCAAAATTCATATATTTCGGTTTTACACCCCATGGTAATTATATAATAATTCTAATAACATCAAATTTGCTCTAAAAAAATCTACAGATTGACTTGGCAACATAATTTGGGTAACTAAACTTGTCTTCGAAATTTCAAGTGGTATCTATGAAGGAATAATATACTTGTGTACAAATTTCTTCATCTCTCACATAGTTTCCTAGAATGTTTGCTTGAACATTGAATTTATCCACACTTTGCAACATGTTCAAACTCATATGCATTTGAAAACTTAACAAAACCTTGTGTTCACCTTAAGCTTACGAAATTAAGTTCCATCACTAATGGTTGTGTAAAACAAATATTATTTGTATGTTGTACTTACAAAGAACAAAATAAGGCATATAAACATCACTCAACAAACGGAATGTACACTAAACAATGAACTTAATGAATAGATGGTGATTTTAGACAAATTTATAAAAAAAGTATCAAATTTGGACTAATAACAACGAAGAATACTTGTTACAACATTTGATTGCACATTAAAAGGAGAAATGAGAACTCGTTTCTTCATTTGAATAGAACCGGGCCACACGGTCATTAGCGATGCGGGGCCGATAACCCGCGTCGGATTTCTTTGCTCTCCCAAAATTTTACACGGATAATTCGAGCATCATACAAAAGCTAATCTACTACGATTTCATATTCTCTCGTGCGAACTTCACCATTTTGCGGTGAGCCTACAGTCTTCGCTGCAAAACAGAGAAATTTGAAGCCATCATTTTTCCACACCGCAACCACCGCGGGTGCCTGCGCACGGCTGATCGCCGCGCACCTGTGCCGGATGCGAGAGCGGTTCACCCCAAATGCGCCAAGTCAAGTAGTGGAGTGCACGCGCGGCCTTCTCGCGCAAAGGCAGACACCCCTTGTTGCTCAGCCATCTCGTCGACGTCGTACTGCCGCCGCCCGCGACCCGCCTCATGTACCCCTTTGCGGTATCGTCGGCAGCGGCACCGCCATTGTCTCTGTAGAGCAAGATGGCGTATAGATAGGCCGTCGCATCGTGCCCACCCTCGGTGGCGCGCCGGAGATCATTGTATCCCTTGTGTTCGATGAAGAAGGCTTTAATTCCGGAGAGGAAACAAGCCTCCGGATTCCCAAGACTGTTCGGAAGCATAGCAAGGAATGCTTTATAAGCGGTGGGGTTCCACACCCAAGAAATCTCATCTCGTATCCCCTCTATCGACAAACGCCGGCCGACGTCGCCGTGGCCGCACATGCGGCGCATGGTCGAGAAAGTACCGCGTAGGCCGCGGAGGTCGCCCAAGAGCCGCTCCGAGGTCGCACCGATGTGGGCCGCAATCTCAATGCGGAGGTCTTGAGGGAGGCCCGGCGAGCGGCGATGACGACCGGTGCTGCGTGCTTCTTCCCGCATGCTATCCATCTCCGCCGGGAATGGTGACGATGAGGAGTAGGCGATTCTTTGTTTTTCGCGGGTAGAGATGAAGGGACAAGGGATCTAATTGTTTTGGAAGGAGAAGATACGGAGATTTGTTTCCAAACACGATTTAAGTATGCAATGGAGATGACGTTTGGCTAATCCGCGTTATCATTTAATTCTTCATTAGAAACGACGTTTGGCTAATCCGTGTAGAGACGATGTTTCGTTACCCCGCGTATCATTTAATTCTACATTGGAATCATTACCGTGCGGCTACTTGCTCTCGGCCATTGAGCGGCAACGGTTTGCCATTGATCATCTTGGGAACCTCTTCACGTTTCCGTGCTCCGGATCGCTTATCCCTTCCTCTTTTTTTGGAGATGATGACTACATTGGATGTTTGGATGGAGGTGTTAGTGTTAGTTTGTAGCAAATTAACACCAAAACTAACACTTTGGAGCCAAACACATGTGTTAATTTGGAGGTGTTAAAAACAACCACTAACGGTAACACTAACATCTACCATTCAAACACGGTCATTGGAGACGATCTTTGCTTACTCCGCGTATCATTTAATTCTACATTGGAACACTACCTCTGCTGCCTCTCGCTCTCGGCCATTGACTAGCAACAGTTTCCCGGTCGTCTTGACCGTCTTGGGAACCTTCCCGGTCGTTCCTGCGCTCTTGATCTTATCCCTTCCTTGTTTTTTCTATAAAAAGGCACTGACGCCTTTCGGTCCTCCTCACTTCAAGTTGCTTCCTTCTTTCTAGATCTAGATCTAGCTATATGGTTCCTTCTTCTGATACAATAAAGCGAGGCACTTGCTTCCTTCTTCTCTAGATCTAGATCTAGCTATGGCGCAAATAATAGATCTTGTAGGGTGTAAGCTTTTGCTTTTATCTCTTCTTCCTCCTCCTCAATCTCTCATTTGCTAGAAGAATTCTTGTGATAGGGGGTGATTGGGTTGCCCATCCCTCTAACACAACTGCGAGAAGAATTCTTGTGGCATACTCCTTCCTCATAGCCGTGTCCGTGGTAGGTAGCCCAGAACCTCCTGGAATCAGGATGAACAATTTCATCTTGTGTCCAATGATCATTGTTTTCAGGATGAACAATCCTTCATCCTTTGTCCAATGGTCATTATTTTTCCTATGCTTTCTCCCTCCACTCGCGGAAGGCTCTTGCAAACAAAAGTGTAGGTTCAGAAAGCTTTGTGGTCTCATTGCAAGCCAGGAATCAATTCTCTAAGCCATCAATAGAGATGGAGCTTATTCAATGACCACATGCAGCAAGATCGATGACCTGCGAGCAAGATCAACGACCTACGAGCAAGATCGATGTGTGTGTGTGTGATTTTACATATCTCGTCATGAAGATATGGCCGCATTGTAACCTTGTTCTGATGTATCAATGATGACTGTAATCTGTTTGTGTGTGATTTTGCATATCTCGTCATAAAGATATGACCGCATTGTAACCTTGTTCTGATGTATCAATGATGACTGCAATATGTGTGTGTGTGATTTTGCATCTCAAGAGACATGCTTTTGTGATTATCTCTGTGCAGTACATTTTTTTGTATGATTTACCTACTCACTTGCAAAGCTTGTGATTATCTCAACAGTTTGGCAAATCAACTTGTTTCTCTCAGGATTCCTAATGTAAGTTAATTAGATATGGATTTGGCAAGTGAAATTATGGCAGATTGTTGGAGATGAACTCTTTTTTTACTTGGCATATCATTTTAGAAGTTGGTAAAGCACAAGATTTGCCAAGTAAAATTTGGCAAACTCTTGGAGGTGCTCTAATCCGTGTATCTTTTGATGTAATCTGTTCGTGATTTCGCATATCTTCTTGCCCATAACAAAAGCGACGCTGGTTTGTTAGTCCTCGTCTCTTGCCCGTAACAAAGGCGACGCTGGTTCGTTAGTCCTCGTCTCTTGCCCGTAGCAATGGCGACGCGAGTTCATTAATCCTCGTCTCTTGCCTATTACCGAACTGAAGCAGAATATAAACAGAGTATATATAGTATCTTTGGCGGAATATATTGCAAGCTGGATTCGCTGGATTCAAATTCCACTACATCCCATATATTTCAAAAAGGATTGAAATTCCACCAATACATCGCATCCTGTATATTACAAAATGGATTCCATTTCCACCAATAGACACATCCTCTGGCATTACAAAAAGGATGCAACAGAAATCAGGCTTGCTTTTTCTTCCTTGATTTCTGTATATGGATTTTTTCACTATGGTTGCTTCGCAAGTACGGTGTTTTGTTAGTTCCGAAGAGTTGGGGCTTGTATGAAGTGTCAGAGGATGGAATTTCGTCAAACTGGTTGTATTTCTCCTCCTCAACAACATTTTCGATCCCCACAATCCTTTTTTTCTAGGCATAACCACAGATGAGTTCTTCTTTGCAAGGTCAGGTACATAGAACACTTTCTCAACATGCGTCTCTACTACGAAATTATCGATAACGGACTTTATAGCCCGTTACCAATATGGCAGCGATCAGTAACGGACTTAAGTAGCCCATTACTGATAGGGCATTGATCGGTAACAGACTTTACAAGCCCATTACCGATAGGTTTAACATTTGTAACGGTCTCTTTTAACATCCGTTACAAAGAATTTATGTAACTGGCGTTTAATAAGACCGTTACCAGAAGTCCACATTGGTAACGGGCGTTGTGGAGGCCAACCCCGGGGTCGTCCTGGCGCGCTTATAGGTAACGGGCACCAAACAACAACCGTTACAGATGTGGGTGGATGTAACGGGTGTTAAGGGCCCGTTACAAATGCTGCGTGACCTATTTGAGGTTTTCACATAGTGTCAAGGAAACACTATTTGCCGAATGGAGTGAGTAGATCATCCAACATGTGATTACTTCATCATTATTACTGATGAAGAGGGCCTGTTTGTTTGGTCTAAATTGGAGCACTATAAATTTTACAAAATCAAGATGATCAGCAAGTTGATGACGAATCGAGAAGGAAACTCTATTAGAGAGCATAAACAACTATAGTCCCATACGTACCCATGTACATGTACCAAACTAATTAAGATTGGCATCAACACATAGCGTAGTTCTCCTATCCATAACAACAAGGAATAAACCCGGTAGGTACTCTTGATAAATTCTATTTCATCTCTAGATGAATGCATGTGAGACATGGGTACCCCTAGGTCCCCACCGACTAGGCTCACAACCGTCACCGACAAGTGGGTCCGGCCCACTAGAAGACCCGCCGAACTGTCACTAGGCCCGTCTGACTTGACATGTGGGCCCAAAGACGAGAAGACAGCTTGACGTGCAAGCCAAGGAGGTCTAGACGGATTAAGGCAGGTTGGATAAGCCTTCCATATTGTAACTGACTAGAGATAGGTTTCCCTGTTGTAACCGACTTGGACTCCGGTCCACTGACCTTGTCCGTCCACCAATATAAGGCGGGCAAGGGCGTCCTTCCGAGGGAACTTGTAATCTAGACCACCTCCAACTTCATTTGAGATCAAATCAATATAGTCAAGAACTGGACGTAGGGTTTTTACTCTCCGGAGGTCTGAACCAATATAAAATCGCTTTGTCCCTTATGTCTTGTCATGATTTCTGCGTGCTACACTAGCATAACCATCACATTCTTAGCTCCTGATCTCCCCGCCGAACAAATAAACCACCGGGGTTAACCCCCTTGGACTGCTCAGATCTAAACCTCTGACAGTGCAAATACTTCGTTTTTTTGTAAAAAACGTATTCGAAGCCCCTACCTCGTGTAAATCTTGGGTTTGCAGTGTAGTAATTACAATTTACTAGCAATTATGCCTGTATGTTGCACAAGAGAAAATATTACTTGTCTCTCCTTTGTCCGTCCGGCCGCATCATCGATCTGCAGCCCTCATAGTTTCCTAACCTTGCCGTCATCCTCATCATGCTCATGCCACCCCCAATATCGCTATGTGCAATTGCTCACACCTCCCGAACCTTACTGTCGCTTGCCACGACTTCACCATTATCAGCACGAGCTCGCATTCCACACCTCTCGAACCTCACAATCATTCGCACGTCATGGCCTCACCTTCATCTGCCTGACCTCGCCTTCCTCAATCGCACCGTCATTCCCGTCGTGCATGTCGTCAGCCCGACCTTGTCTGTCTCGATCACATCATATTCCCCGCCTTTTGTAGCCTCCTTGTCACGCCCCCCATCACCCATATCTCGTCCGCCATCATCCACTCCGGCCTCCCTTTATTTGGCTATGTGTTGACGGTTAATCGTTGTATCAAAGTTCGTTTAGACTTGCAAGCGGACAAGTCTCCCGTCGTAGTCAAGGGACCCTTCTTCCCTCGAGTGGTGAACCCAAGGTATCGAATCCGTGGAGCAAATGTGTGATGCAAAAGATGATCTAGTAATGCCAAGTAACTTCAATCTTCGAGAGATAAAACCCTAATGCATCTAATCATAAGAATCAAAACAAGAACGAATCTAATCTACTAAAGACCAGAGGTAACAAAGATAGAGGGGGTAGATAAACCGATCTAGAGAGATTGGGCTGAGCCTTTTGTTGAAGTTCCAAGCAAAAGAATAAGTAGCAAATCAAATCTCATTAGAAGCCTCTTTAAACCGTGGTTTCCCGTCCGACTCCGAAAACGCCCGCCTTTCAGAGCCCCCGTTCTGTCACAACGTACTCCTATTCATGTGGGTAGTCTAGGGCGAGTCCGAGGACAAGTCGAGTTCTTTCGGAAGATCAGGCGTGCACCTCTAGCCACCGTGGCTACAAGAACACCCTATGCGATCTATCTCGAGAATAGATTTAAAATAAGCAAAGCCGATCGAAAACGAAGACTTCGGAGAAACACATAGTCGCTAAGAATTAGATTCAACTTGATACATCAACTAGTACAATGATATATGAACAAGCTCACCACCGGGATCCTACCTTGATCTTGCTTCTAGCTCCGGGAACTCGGACGTGGTCTCCTTGCAAGGTTCCCACGTCGGCTAGGGAGACCCTAGTCAACTAGCTCGACCCTCTCCTCTCCGAGATGGTGTCCCTCTCTTCTCTGCTCCTCGGCGGCTGATGACGAATTGATTGATGTGTGACTCTTGACCCTGGGGCTATAAATAGCCCGTATGGTGGCTAGGTCAAAGGGGGAGGCGACTAAGCCTTGGAATGGGCCGGGCCAACCGGCTCGGGCCCACCCCGACCCGCTTGCTCGCCTCCTTCGCGTGGCGTCGGTTCCCGAGTCTTCTAGATCCTTCCCCCTTCGCATGTGGGTCCTTGTCACCGGTTTCTCTCGAGTTGGACGTTTCTCCTTGTCCGGCAAGATTCGGCACTTTTTCCGGATAGGTCCTCGGAGTTTGTCATCTTCTCGGGTTTGGTCCCCGGGCTTCTTGGAGTCAAGTTTTCTTCATTGCATGACTTGTACGGGGCTTCAAGGTCTTGTCACAAGACCCGAAGTTTTGCTTTCTACGTCAAAACCCTGCATAAACACTAAACTCCAAAACTGACATGCACGAATGAACTTGTTATACCAAGGGAGTTAGTATCAATGGATAAAGTATACAACTCATGTCAACACCGAAGGTAAACTCATGGCTAGGTTGACGGAATTTCACCATCAACACTATGTCATCTCACCACTGGCCACGTGCCTCCCTAACTTAAATGAATCAAGATTACTTTACATATCAATGATATGTACTGCTGCTTGAGAGCTCACTTGTCAATGGTATGCGTATTATGCCTGTTGCAACGAAAAATATCTTTGCCTACTCCTAGCCGAACAACATGACAAAATAACTTAGCGTCTTTCACTTTGAAGCGTGCCGAAAAAGGACCGGAGTTTGTTCGTGATAGCAAGAATTGCCGTATAATGGCACCCCAAACCCCTGAATGACCATGCCTCCCTTGCATCCACCTCATGTCCAAACAACAACACTACATTCGGCTCCTCTTCGTAAACAAAACCTATGTCACCCTCATGCCCGACTTCCATCCAGGTCACCGGAACAACACTGACTTCACGATTCGATCGGACCACCTAGTTGTGTCGCCGTAGGAGGAATCCCCTTTCCCTGCCAAGTTGTTGTCGTCGCCCCGACCGTGCCACCGTCATCCGCAGCCTGCTAACATGGCAACGATGAAAATGCGACGCTTGACTCAGCACATGAGGTGCATCACCACGTCCGGTCCGACACTACTTGTAGCTAAGTAGCAATTTGATGTGTGGTGTGGTGAAGGCAAAAAAATTGCACATGGATCAATATTTCGACGATATGGCTGCCTTAAGGCAATTCCTTTGATCGGCTGACTGTCGTGTGCATTAATATGGAAGATCATGAGCATAGTTTGCGGTAGTCATATGCATGACTCGATCACGGACTTATGGAAGGCTAGGGCGATGATAGGAAAATGGAGTTATGTTTTGACGGGTATTAGACTGGAAAAATGAGTTGGAGACGAAATAGGCTAACGCGGACCACAAATAAAAGTATTTAGGAGACATGCAGAACTTATAGGGTTGTGGGTTGATTAGGAAAAAGTGGAGGGACTTTTTTGGAAGACAATCATGTTGGATAACTTAAACAAAAGTTCAGTACATACAATTTGTTTGTACGCGTGATTCACCTCCTTTCGTCTCTGTTGGAGTATAAGTGAATTGGCCACCTTCCCCCATCAACTTAAGCTTTTGGGTTGAACCGGTTGGTGCATGCAACTCAATATGGTACTAGAGCCAGAGGTCTCGAGTTCGAATCCTGGCGGCCACGTTAATTAAAATAATTACAGCCCACTGCAATATCCACGTATGCGGCCTGGGGGAGCCTACCTGCACGTGAGGGGGGTGTTGGAGTATAAGTTGTGAGGGGGAGTGTTGGAGTATAAGTCAATTGCCCACCTTCCCCCATCAGCTTAATCTTTTGGGTTGAACTGGTTGGTGCATGCAACTCAATAGTCTCTATGTGACGGCAGATACGGTTTCATGAATCTGTCTAGAGCACCTACAGGGTATGTCAATATATGTACGCTAAGCCTGAGTCTTGATAACTATCATCTGTTTGGGACTGTTCTACTTCTATTTTTTCAGATCTGTTCCACCAATTCCACAAATAAGCAACTCCACTCTGGAGTTTATGAAGCTAATGTGTCATTTGGGCAAAAAACTCTGCTCCAGCTGAGGTGAAGATTGATTTTGGTAGGATGTACACCTTTGCCCCTTGTCCCCTCATCCTACAGAATAGAGGTAGCCGCCATGGCGCCAATAGGAAGGAAAGAAGAGGGCGCAGAAGCTCAAGAAGGAGGCGGTGAGCGCGTCCCCATGACAGCGATGAGTGCATCCTAACAGTGCCGAACAGCTTGGGAAGGAGAGGGGTGCAACGACCAAGTAGTGGATCTCGTTGGGGAAGCAGAGGCACACAACCGGCAGGGAAGAAGAGGAGCGTTGTCGGTGGTGCGAGCTCATCCTCGTCGGATCTCCCCCTCCCCCAGCGGCAACTAACGGTCGTGGCACCCTCAAGCTTGGCGAGGGCGGGGCCTGGCATGACAGGTGGCGGTGTTGCTCGGTGATGGGAGGGGTGGAGCTCATGCAGGTCCGCGTGGCGGCACTGCTACTCGGAGGGCCGCTGCTTCGGAGAAAGACGATGGCTGGGGAAGAGGCGCAGTCCTGTGTCGTCGGCAGAAGAGAAGCGTCGGTGGGGGGAGATAGAAAACGATTCAATTTTGTGTAATATGTGGTAGTGGTGGGTAATTACCCCCAACTTCATGAAAACGTTGAGTTGATTCCACCTTTTTGGGATTAGAGTTTTTGGAGTTGGAGTTATTTGGCTGGGAAATTTGGGAGCAGAGTTGTAAGAGCAACTCCAACATTTTGGCAAATCAACTTGACATCCACCAGATTTTGGCAAAACAGGAAAAATTGGCCTCCAATAGTTTGACAAACCAACTTGGCAAGAATAGAAACCGGGCAAAACTCACCTCCCCACGCGTATATATGCGCGCGCGGATCGTGGTTGCCGTGGTCGTTTCTCTGTAGGTGGGAGGGTGAAAAAATAAATAAAGAACAGAGAAGGATTGCTTATGTAAGTTTTTTTCAAGAGGTGAAATGCCATAAATATAATTTTGTTTATTTCAGGATTCCTGATCTAAGTTAGATCGGAGTTTGGCAAGTGAATTATGCCAAATTGTTGGAGATAACTCTTTTTTTACTTGGCATATCTTTTTAGAAGTTGGCAAAACACAAGATGCTCTTGGAGATGCTCTAAGTGTTGTAAAAGGTGGAATAGAGAAGTCCCAAACTGACCATATGGACGCCTTATAGATACGCTTGATAAATGTCTCTACACTTCCACTTAGGGCAGACCCTACAAAGTTACAAGTTGTTTAGTTGGAATGATTAATTAGCTAGTGGATAGTCAACTCGCTAATAATTAGCGGTGGATTGGTGAGACGTACAGGAAATGCTCATCTGGCAGCTTGCAAGTGGATATACTACTTATTGTGACGGTCTCCTGTTACATTTTCTGTTGATTAGTCAACTATTTTTCTGAGACTTCCAACGAAAACAAGTATATCCGAAGGGATATTACTTTGATTTCCTTAATAGATTATTATGAGCTGACCAGTTGTTTGATCTGAACTGGAGCATTAATCTAGATGATACGAAATGAAGTCAAGTTAGACATAAGTTTTTAGGACCAGAGCAAAACAAACAGCAGAAAGCAACTCCATGGCCCCCTATGAGAAAATTGCAAATTTGGGACTGTAATTGTTGGGCTTCACGGTTTGACCATTTATAACATCAATTTCATAAAAAGGAGTACCTGAACATGTGTCACTTGATTGTCATATCATTTTGTGTCCTCTCTTTTTTTAATCCATGTCCTTGTATTTAACCAGTGAATTGACAAATTTGCCCTTAGGACTCCCGGCCAACGAACTCTGGCTTGGTCATTGTAAGGTGTGAGCACTACCTGAGGTTACCCAGGTCTGAGCTCCCACCATTGTTGGTCGTGCCGCTGCCACCGTCATCCACGGTCTGGCCATTTCCTACTAGCCCGGTAATTGGTGTGTGCATAGGCTCCCTGGTCGGGATCTTCCGTTGAGTTATGATCCAAATTCGTCTCCCAAGAGAAAGGCCGACTTCGACGGAGCGAAGCGGAGGCCCGTCGCCGGTAGGCTTGGGCCGGAGCGAAGCGGCCGGGGGGGGGTGCGGGGGGCGGCAGCCCCCCGCGGCACGTACGGGTCATAAATACCCGTTAGGGTTTTCCATTAGAGATCGATTTATTCTCTTGTAAGCCGCCGCCGTTGGCGTTGTAACCTCGACTCCCGATATAGTGAAGTTCTTGCCGGGCCGGCGCCCGTGGTTTTTCCCGCAAGGGTTTTCCACGTTAAATCTCGTGTCTCCTGCGGTTTGATTCCTTTACTTGTCGTCGTTTATTCGCCATCGTTTATAACAAGTGGTACCGAGCTGGTTTCGATTTGTTTTCTTCGATGTCGTCGACGATGAAGTTTGATCTACCGTTGTTGGATTACAAGACGAGGTTCTCGTCGTGGCAAGTCAAGATGCGAGCTATTCGGCGAACACTCATGATCTTGATGTGGCGCCGGATAAGTTCGGGGGCAAGTCGTCCAAAGATTGGACCGATGAGGAGAGTCGCAAGGATCGTAAGGCTCTGTCTTTAATTCAACTTCATCCGTCCAATGATATTTTGCAAGAATGTACGCATAGGAAGAGACTCGCGCAAAGACTCGGTTGAAACCGGAATCGATCCGTATGTCCAAGGATCTAACCAAGTAAGATGCATATGAAGATGAAGTTGTTCACACTCAAGATGGAGGAGGGTGGTTCAGGTGTTGAGCCACATATCCGCTTTCAAGGAGATCGTTGCCGACCTAGTGTCGATGGAGGTGAAGTATGAGGATGAGGATTTAGGCCTCTTACTGTTATGCTCTCTGCCCAGTTCGTTTGCATCTTTCCGTGACACCATACTTTTGAGCCGTGATGAACTAACCGTCTCGGATGTTTATGAGGCACTCCAATCCAGGGAGAAGATGAAAGGCATGGTGCACTCTGATGGGTCGTCCTCCAAGGGCGATGCTTTGCAAGTTAGAGGCAGAACCGAGCAGAGATCCTCTAATGAAAGCAATGATCGTTTCAAGAGCCAAGAAAGCAGAGGTCGTTCTAAGTCTAGACCGCCCAAGAAGTTCTGTAAGTATTGCAAGAAAAAGACTCATTTTATTGAGGAATGTTGGAAGCTTAAGAATAAGGAGAACAGGAAAAATAATTCGGATGGTAAGGCCTCTCGTTGTTTCGGTGCTGGGAATACTTCGATTCAGGAGAATGTCTGGTTGTCCTTGCCGGTTGTGTTTCTGGTCATGATGAATGGATACTTGATTCCGCATGTTCATTTCATATCCGCACTAACGAGAGATTGGTTCGGTTCTTATAAACCCGTGCGTAATGGAGATGTAGTGCGTATGGGAGATGATAACCCATGTGAGATTGTGGGTATAGGCTCCGTTCGGATCAAGGCGCATGATGGCATGACACGTACGCTACGGAATGTGAGGCACATACCGAGGATGACTAGAAATCTCATCTCACTCAAAGACACTTGATGCGAAGGGTTCAAATACTCCGGTTCGGTGGAGTTTTAAAGGTATCAAAAGGTTCTCTTGTCTTCTTTGTAGGTGATATGAATTCGCAAAGTTATATGTCCTTAGAGGAAGTACTTTACAAGGTTCCATATCCGCCGCCGTCGTTACTAATGCTGAACCTAGTGAGACTAACCTTTGGCATATGCGTCTTGGACATATGAGTGAACTTGGTATGGCAGAATTGGTGAAGAGAAACCTACTGGATGGCTGTACTTTGAGTGGCAAGAAGTTCTGTGAGCATTGTATTTTCGGGAAGCACAAAAGGGTAAAGTTCAATACCGCTGTTCATACCACCAAAGGTACTCTTGATTATGTACATGCTGACTTATGGGGTCCCTCTCGTAAGCCTTCTTATGGTGGTGCTCGTTACATGCTTACTATTATTGATGACTACTCTAGAAAAGTATGGCCTTACTTTCTGAAAAATAAAGATGATACTTTTTTTCGCTTTTAAAGATTGGAAAGTGATGATAGAAAGGCAAACCGATAGGAAGGTGAAGGTGCTTCGTACCGATAATGGTGGAGAATTTTTGTTCGCTCGCGTTTAACCATTATTGCAGGCAGTGGGAAGGCATTGTCGTGCACCACACCATACCGTATACTCCGCAGCAAAACGGTGTGGCTGAGCGCATGAACAGGACCATCATCTCGAAGGCCCGTTGCATGTTGTCCAACGCACGGATGAGCAAGCGTTTTTGGGCTGAAGCGCCTAACACCGCATGCTACTTGATAAACAAAGTCGCCGTCTATTCCACTTAATAAGAAAACACCTATTGAGGTATGGTCTGGCACACCCGCCGATTATTCACGGTTGAAAGTTTTTGGCTGCACGCTTATGCTCATGTTGATAATGGAAAATTGGAGCCTAGAGCTATTAAATGTCTTTTTCTTGGTTATGGTTCGGGAGTCAAAGGATATAAGTTGTGGAATCCTGAAACTAAAAAGACTTTCATGAGCAGGAGTGTTGTTTTCAATGAATCTGTGATGTTTAATGACAGTTTGTTCTCAGATCATGTTCCAAATAATTTTGATAAAGGGCTGCAGCATATGAGCGTGCAGGTGGAGCATGTGGATGACGAAAAAGGTGTGCGTGTGCAGCAACATGTGCATGATGATACGTACGAGCGAGGTGGAGCCGCCCGTAGATGACCAGGAAAATGGAGTCGTTGATGATGAGGCTCATGATGATGTTCAAGCACTTACCCCCGTTTTGCACCTTGATGAAGATTTGCCTATTGCTACTCGCAAGTCTAAAAGGGTTTGTGGACGGCCACGTCATCTTATTGAGGAGTGTAATATGATTTATTATGCTTTGAGTTGTGCTGAACAGAGTTGATAGCAGTTATGAGCCAGCCACATATTCGAAGCTATCTCTTGTGGTGATCGTGAGAAGTGGATTGCAGCTATGCGAGATGAGATGCAATCTCTTGAGAAGAACCGCACATGGGAGGTTGTTCCTTTGCCTAAGGGAAAGAAGCCCGTTCGCCGCAAATGGATCTTCAAGAGAAAGGAGGGTTTATCTCCTAGCGAACCTCCAAAGTTTAAGGGAAGGTTAGTGGCTAAAGGTTACGATCAAATTCCGGTGTTGATTATAATGATGTGTTTTCTCCAGCTTGTAAAGCATAGCTCAATTCGTACATTCTTGAGTATTGTTGCCGCACATAATCTTGAGCTTGAGCAGTTAGATGTGAAGACTGCATTTTTACATGGAGAGCTTGAGGAGGAGATTTACATGGACCAGCCTGAGGGGTTCATAGTGCCTGGCAAGGAGAATTATGTTTGCAAGTTGAAGAAATCCTTGTATGGTTTGAAACAGTCTCCCCGTCAGTGGTATAAAAGGTTTGATTCATTTATGTTGTCACATGGCTTTAAGAGATCAAAATATGATAGCTGTGTTTACATCAAGTATGTTAATGGATCACCTATATACTTGCTGTTATATGTTGATGATATGCTGATTGCTGCCAAGAGCAGGAAAGAGATCACTACATTGAAGAAATTGTTGAGTAGTGAGTTTGACATGAAGGATCTTGGTGCTGCTAAGAAGATTCTAGGTATGGAAATCACTAGAGATAGAAAAGCTGGTTTATTATTTCTTAGTCAGCATGGTTATATTGAGAAGGTTCTTCAGCGTTTCAATATGCATGATGCAAAGCCTGTTAGTACTCCTATTGCACCGCATTTTAAATTGTCGAGCAAGAAGTTGTGCTAGTACGGTTGAGGATGTTGAGTATATGTCAAAGGTTCCGTATTCTAGTGCTTGTTGGTTCTTTGATGTATGCTATGGTTTGCTCTCGCCCGGATTTGTCTTATGCTATGAGTTTGGTTAGCGGATACATGTCTAATCCCGGTAAAGAACACCGGAGGGCGATTCGGTGGATTTTCGGGTATCTTCGAGGCACAAGCAGATCATTGCTTGAAGTTTGGCGGGACGGATAAGGGACTTATTGGCTATGTGGATTCGGATTATGCCGGTGATTTGGACAAGCGAAGGTCACTCACGAGTTATGTGTTTACTATTGGCGTTGTCTGTGAGCCGGAAGGTCGTCTTGCGGCCGTTGTTGCTTTGTCTACTACCGAGGCCGAGTACATGGCTATTGCTGAAGCATGCGGAGAGTTGTGTTGGCCGAAAGGATTGTTTGCCGAGCTTTGTGGTGTTGATTCTTGCATTAACTCGTTTTCGGATAGTCGAGTGCTATATATCTTACCAAAGACCGGATGTTCCATGAGAGAACAAAGCACATTGAAATCAAGTATCATTATGTGCGTGATGAGGTTGAAAAGGGTAAGTTAAAGGTATGCAAGATACACACTCTTGATAATCCTGCCGATATGTTGACAAAGCCGGTTCTCGTTGCTAAGTTTGAGCTTTGCTCAAGCTTAGTTGGCTTAACTGTGTAGCCCAAGAGGCTATTTGGCGCCAGAAGTATTTTGTTTCTTTGATGTGTTCAGGATGAAGGTTCGTTTTGTTTATGCTGCAAGAAGGAATTTGTCTCAAGGTGGAGTTTGTTGAGTTATGATCCAAATTCTGTCTCCCAAGAGAAAGGCCGACTTCTGACGGAGCGAAGCGGAGGCCCGTCGCCGGTAGGCTTGGGCCGGAGCGAAGCGGAGGCAGAAGTGGCCCATCGGGCCACACCCTTTTCCCAGGTCGCGGCTGGGGGGGTGCGGGGGGCGGCAGCCCCCGCGGTACGGTACGGGTCATAAATACCCGTTAGGGTTTTCCATTAGAGATCGATTTATTCTCTTGTAAGCCGCCGCCGTTGGCGTTGTAACCTGACTCCCGATATAGTGAAGTTCTTGCTGGCTGGCGCCCGTGGTTTTTCCCGCAAGGGTTTTCCACGTTAAATCTCGTGTCTCCCGCGGTTTGATTCCTTTACTTGTCGTCGTTTATTCGCCATCGTTTATAACACTTCCTTATTGCTTTCTTGGTCCTGGTTCTGATTTGGACACACCGGCGGCGGAGACCTTCAAACTCAGGTAAACTGATCCTTCCTATTGTTTCAGCATGCAAGATGGAAAGAGGAGGGCAATTATTGATGCTAATAATACTTCTCAGCCGATGCACGCATGTGAACACCGGGAGTAACTCCAATTCAAATGATTTTCATGCAAAAACAGCCAGAAGGGCAAAGTTGTCTATTCTCAGGTTAAATACAAGAATATATAGTTAGAGAGAGAGAGAGAGAGAGAGAGAGAAATTAGGTGGTACATGCTTGTAGAGCCATTTTACGAAGTTGATGTTACAAATTACAAAATTCGTTCTCAAATTTGCATTTTTCTGGGCCTTTCTCCATATAGTCAGTGATGGGGACAGGTTCCTGATCTTTCGTCACGAAAGGATAACTCATTTTGGTGGAGTGCTTACCAATCCGGCTTGAGATCCAAGGACCCAAGCTCCTACAACATTGGCACCACCACTCCTCTAGTTATCAACTGTGTCGCAATCCAGTTCACCTTGCCACAAAGGCTAATCCCTACCTACGGAACGAAGAACACAGAGGGCTTAAAATATGGTAACAAACTGCTGATAAATGATTAAGCTCACGAATTGGGGGTTTCACAATTTGAAGTACAACAACTGTTTGATGACAGATTCAACTAAGCAAAACTCAAGTCTCTAATGGCGGTTGCTACTGAGTTTATACCCTAATAAAGGGGCGTCCTAAGGTTGCGGGCGCCAGAGGGGGGCGCCCACAATATGGGTCACTGGTCCGACTTAATACAAGGTGAAGTTGCATTGGCCATAAAGAGGTGACACAACACCTTTTCATGGTCACACAACATGATTCACGAATGTTCTGGAGCTAGGACCAGAACTAAATCGACAGTGTCATCATCCCCTTTTCAACGCATCCTTGTACACATCGTGTCGACGTCGTATGATGGAGATATGATCAAAATCATACGAAGGTTTGTGCGGATTCCAAACCAGACATAGCGACTGAGTTGCGGACGAAGTACAACTTGGAGCAGCTCGTGACGTGTGCGTGTCCAACAATATGGTGATGTCCTCATCAATCAGCTTTTATAAATTGGAGAAGACCCTTAGAGTAGGGTGAGATGTTCAAGTTCAGGGTTGTCGAGGAGAGCACATGGCCGATGGGATAGGGTTTGAGGGATGAATCATAGTGGCATCATGCTCGACTTATGTAGTAAGGTGTGGGCGGTGATGGCGTTGCCGGCTGAGAGGTGGAGGACATTTGTTGGTTGGATTCATGGTGGGGTCAGGAAGCAGTGGTTATGAATGGTAGGGAAAGGGGTCTGAGGCGGTAGATGGCATGCCTGAGAGAAGGCAATGGTGGGGCACACAATGGAGAGAAAGAAGATAGGGATCACACGAATATGGGATGTCTTTCAGCACCTTGGGAGGCGATACTGGCAAGGCAGAGGTTGGCCGTTAGGGAAGACCGAGGGTGACAGTGTGAGTGGCACAAAAAGTGAGAGATGGGATGATGAAGATAACTGAGTGGGGCCAACACGAGGTTGGTAAATTTGCCTCCTTTTAGGAAAAAAAATGAGTACGCACCGTGCGTGCCAACCTCCGGTGTGTAGCGTCGCCCATCGCGGTCCATTCATGATCAGACATGGAGGCCCTGTGGTGCCCTCTCTGCTCACGTCGCGGTCGTTGTGCCCCAGCCCCTTCGTGTGGATGGCTCCACGGCTCATCGCGTGTCTCCCTAGGCTCTAGAAGCACCAGGCTCTGCAAGGCTCCGCGGTTCTTTCATTTTTTGGGTGATTCAGTTTCGTCAGTTACTCTCCAAAACAGTGACAAAGTTTCAACTTTGAGCTTTGATTAAAATTAGTGAACATATTTTACTCTTCCAACCAATAGAACCATGTTAAAGGATAGTACGTTCCATATTGCTGATTTAGATCAAAAGTTTCAATGTGAAGTTACTCAGAAATAAATTTAAAAAACAGTTAACTGCTTTCGATTATTGTCCAAGGATCGATAACGAACAGCTTGACTACAATCCAACAGGGGTTGCACTGACGATTCAGCCATGCCACCTTCTCCATTCACGTGGCCGTCGCCGTGTTGGGCTTCGCTGCGCGACCCTTCTGCCACGACTGAATCAACAAGCCTTCCCTCCGCCACGACCGTCGCGGGACCTGGAAGGGCATCGCGTTTCCGTCGTGGATGATGTGATGATGCGATCAGAAGATGATGCAGCCTGTGGCAGGAAAACCTACGATGCAGAATGTTGATTCTTGATCCAAATTCATTATACATAAGATAGATGCCAACTTCTGACGAAGAGTAGCAGAGGCCCGCCGAGAGGCTAAGGCCGGAGCGGAGCACCCCCCCGCGGTACTGTATGGGTCATTTAAACCTGTTGGGGTTTTCCATAGGAGATTGATTCATTCTACTTCTTGTAAGCCACCGCCGCACCGCAGTTGGCATTTGTAACTAGACTCTGATCATAGTGAAGTTTCTTGTTGGCTGGCCCCCATGGTTTTTCCCTCTTGTGTTGAGAGGGTTTTCCACATTAAAATCTTGTGTATCCTGCGGTTTGATCTCTTTACCTCTAGTTCATTTTGCGCCATCGTTTATAACAAGTGGAACCAGAGCCTGTTACAGACTAGGGTTGCCTGATGTCATCGACGATGAAGTTCGATCTACCACTGTTGGATTACAATATGAGGTTCTCGCTGTGGCAAGTGAAGATGCGGGCTGTTCTGGCGCAAACTCGAGACCTTGATGAGGCGCTGGAAAAGTTCAGTGACAAGGCGTCCAAAGATTAAACCGATGAGGAGAAGCACATGGATCATAAGGCTCTATCTTTAATTTAGCTTCATCTATCTAATGATATACTGCAAGAATGTCTGCAGGAAGAAACTGCTGCAGCACTCTTGTTGAAACTGCGATCTGTATGTCAAAGGATCTAACCAGTAAGATGCACATGAAGATGAAGTTGTTCACACTTAAGATAGAGGAAGGTGGTTCGGTGTTAAGCCACATATATGTTTTCAAGGAGATTGTTGCCGACCTAGTGTCGATGGAGGTTAAGTGTGAGGATGAAGATTTAGGCCTCTTACTATTATGCTCTCTGCCCAGTTCGTTTGCATCTTTTCGTGACACCATACTTTTGAGCCGTGATGAACTAACCGTCTCGGATGTTTATGAGGCACTCCAATCCAGGGAGAAGATGAAAGGCATGGTGCATTTTGATGGGTTGTCCTCCAAGGGCGATGCCTTGCAAGTGAGAGGCAGGCCCGAGCAGAGATCCTCCAATGATGGCAATGATCACTACAAGAGCCAAGAAAGAAGAGGACGTTCAAAGTCCAGACCGCCCAAGAAGTTTTGTAAGTACTGCAAAAAGAAAACACATTTAATTGATGAGTGTTGGAAACTGAAGAACAAGGAGAACAGAAAAAATAATCTTGATGGTAAGGCATCTGATGTCACCGGTGCTGGTATAGATTCTAGAGATTGTTTAGAAGTTCTTATTGGTTGTGTTTCCGACAATGAAGAGTGGATTCTTGATTCTGCATGTTCGTTTCATATCTGCACTAACAGAGATTGATTTAGTTCATTTAATCCTGTGCAGAAAAGAGATGTTGTGCGTATGGAGATGACAACCCGTGTGACAGTGTGGTTGTCGGCTCAGTTTAGATCAAGGCTCATGATGGCAAGACACGCACACTACAGAATGTGAGATACATACCAGGGATGACCAAAAATCTGATTTCTCTCAACACACATGATGCAGAAGAATTTAAATACTCCGGCTCAAGCGGAGTTTTGAAGGTATCACAAGGTTCCCTTGTTTGTTTGGTAGGTGATATGAATTCTGCTAAGTTATATGTCCTTCGAGGTAGTACTTAACATGGTTCCGTTTCCACTGTTGCTACTATTACTGATGATAAACCTTGTCAGGCTAACCTTTGGCATATGCATCTTAGACATATGAGTGAACTTGGTATGGCAGAATTGATAAAGAGAAACCTATTGAAGGGTTGTACGCTGAATGGCAAGAAGTTCTGTAAGCACTGTATTTTCGGGAAGCATAAAAGGGTAAAGTTCAATACCGTTGCACATACCACCAAAGGTACTCTTGATTATGTACATGCTGACTTATGGGGTCCTTCTCGTAAGCCTTCTTATGATGGTGCTCTTTACTTACTTACTATTATTAATGACTACTCTAGAAAAGTATGGCCTTACTTTCTGATAAATAAAGATGATAACTTTGCTGCATTTAAGGATTGGAAAGTGATGATAGAAAGGCAAACTGATAGAAAGGTGAAGGTGCTTCGTACTGATAATGGTGGAAAATTTTGATCTGTTGCGTTTAATGATTATTGCAGGCAGGAAGGAATTGTCAGGCACCACACCAAAATGGTGTGGCTGAGCGTACAAACAGGACCATCATCTCCAAGGCTCGTTGCATGCTGTCCAATATCAAGATGAACAAGCATTTCTGGGCTGAAGCTGCTAACACCGCGTGCTACTTGATAAACAGGCCGCCTTCTATCCCACTTAATAAGAAAACACATATCAAGGTATGGTCTGGCACACCCGCTGATTATTCATAGTTGAAAGTTTTTTGCTGCACTACTTATGCTCATGTTGATAATGGAAAATTAGAGCCTAGAGCTATTAAATGTTTTTCTTGGTTATGGTTCGGGAGTTAAAGGATATAAGCTGTGGAATCCCAAAACAAGGAAGACTTTTATGAGCAGGAGTGTTGTTTTCAATGAATTTGTCATGTTTTATGACAGTTTGACCTCAGATCATGTTCCGTATAATTTTGATAAAGAGGTGCAGCCTATCAGCGTGCAGGTGGAGCATGTGGATGATGAGGAAGGTGTGAAGGTGCAACAACATGTGCATGATGATACAGGTGTGCAGGTGGAGCCGCCTGTGGATGACTAGGAAAATGAAGTTGTTGATAATGAGGCTCATGATGATCTTCAACACTTACCCCCTGTTTTGCAGCTAGATGAGAATTTGCCCATTGCTACTCGTAAGTCTAAGAGGGGTTGTGGACGACCACATCGTCTTATTGAGGAGTGTAACATGATATATTATGCTTTGAGTTGTGATGAACGGGTTGACAACAATTATGAGCCAACCACATATTTTGAAGCCATTGCTTACAGTGACCGTGAGAAGTGGATTGCAGCTATGCAGGATGAGATGCTGTCTTTGGAGAAGAACTGCACCTGGGATGTTATTCCTTTGCCTAAGGGTAAGAAGCTATTCGCTGCAAGTGGATCTACAAGAGAAACGAGGGTTTATCTCCTAGCGAGCCTCCAAAGTATAAGGGAAGGTTAATTGCTAAAGGCTTCAGTCAGATTCCTAGTGTTGATTATAATGATGAGTTCTCTCCAGTTGTTAAGCATAGTTCGATTCATACTTTCTTTAGTATTGTTGCTGCACATGATCTTGAGCTTGAGCAGTTAGATGTGAAGACTGCATTTCTACATGGAGAGCTTGAGGAGAAAATTTACATGGATCAGCCTGAGGGGTTTATAGTGCCTGGCAAGGAAAATTATGTTTGTAAGTTGAAGATATCCTTTTATGGTTTGAAACAGTCTCACCGTCAGTGGTATAAGAGGTTTGATTCATTTATGTTGTCACAAGGCTTTAAGAGATCTAAATATGATAGCTGTGTTTACATCAAGCATGTTAATGGATCACCTATATACTTGCTGTTATATGTTGATGATATGTTGATTGCTGCCAAGAGCAGGAAAGAGATCACTACATTGAAGAAATAGTTGAGTAGTGAGTTCCAGATGAAGGACCTTGGTGCGGCTAAGAAAATTCTAGGTATGGAAATCACTAGAGACAGAAAATCTGGTTTATTATTTCTTAGTCAGCATGCTTATATTGAGAAGGTCCTTCAGTGTTTCAACATGCATGATGCACAACCTGTTAGTACTCCTATTGCACCGCATTTCAAATTGCCTGCTGAGCAATGTGCTAGTTCAGATGAGGATATCGAATACATGTCAAAAGTTCTGTATTGCAGTGTTGTTGGTTCTTTGATGTATGCTATGATTTGCTCTCGTCCAAATTTATCTTATGCTATGAGTATTATTAGTAGATATATGTCTAATCCTGGTAAAGAACACTGGAGGGCAGTTCAGTGGATTTTCAGGTTTCTCAAAGGGACGACTGATCATTGTTTGTAGTTTGGTAGGACAGCTAAGGGACTTATTGGACATGTTGATTCAGATTATGCTGGTGATTTGGACACGCGAAGATCACTCACAGGTTACGTGTTTCTTGTTGGCGGTTGTCTTTGTGAGTTGGAAGGACATTTGTTTTGACTGTTGTTGCATTGTCTACTACTGAGCCAGAGTACATGGCTATGGCTGAAGCACGCAAAGAGTTGATTTGTCTAAGGGATTGTATGCTGAGCTTTGTGGAGTTGATTCTTGCATTAACCTGTTTTCTGATAGTCAAAGTGCAATTTATCTTACTAAAGATCAGATGTTCCATGCTAGGACAAAGCACATTGAGATCAAGTACCATTATGTTCGAGATGAGATCGAAAAGGGTAAGCTAAAGGTATGCAAGATAAGCACTCATAATAATCCAGCTGATATGTTGACAAAGCCAGTTCCTGTTGCTAAGTTTGAGCTTTGCTCAGGCTTAGTTGGTATTATTAATTAGCCCAAGAGGCTGTTTGGCGCCAAAAGTATTTTGTTTCTTTTGATGTGTTCATGATGAAAGTTCTTTGTTGATGCTACAAGAAGAAATTTGTCTCAAGGTGCAGTTTGTTCATTGGTGATCCAAATTCACTGTACATAAGATAGAGGCCAACTTCTGACGAAGTGTAACGGAGGCCCGCCGGGAGGCTAAGGCCGGAGTGGAGCCCCCCGCGGTACGGTACGGGTCATTTAAACCCGTTAGGGTTTTCCATTCGAGATTGATTCATTCTACTTTTTGTAAGGCGCCGCCGTTGGCGTTTGTAACCGGACTCCGATCATAGTGAAGTTGCTTGCTGGCTGGCGCCCGTTATTTTTCCCTCTTGTGTTGAGAGGGTTTTCCACGTTAAAATCTCGTGTCTCCTGCGGTTTGATCTCTTTGCTTCTAGTTCGTTTTGCGCCATCGTTTATAACACATAAGCCAATCGATCATGGAAACGCGCAAGAGCCCAACACCTCACATCCTTTCGATCGCGACAAGAGCTTAGCGGGAGTGAGCCGTGCAGAGCAGCACCCTCGAAACGAGCCGAACGTGAGGCTGCAGTGGCTCCCTCCCCTCACGGAGGACATGCAAGACCCGAGATGCGGACCCAATTGCACACTGTCACAAGGGGTACGCACCGGGGCTTGCCTGCCATGGTGCGCACCTATTTTTTCCCCCTTACAGGTAACCCGGCCTTTACACAACTATGGCAAAGTTTCTGGGTTGGGCACTACTTTGGACTACGTCCTGCAAAGTTGTACTCCCTCTGTCCCAAAAGAATGCAATTCTCGCTTTTCGATGAGTCATACTATTTGAACTTTGACTAAAGATATAGAAGAAAGTAATAATATTTTTGAAACAAGATAAGTATCATTAGATTAGTTATAGAATATACTTTCATGATAAAACTATTTGAAGTTATAAGTGTAAATACTATTTACTTTGTATTTGGTCAAATTTGAGCAAGTTTGACCAGCATGGATGCCATAGTTGCATTTTTTTCGTGGACGAAGGGAGTATTAGTGTATTTTTCCTTTCCTTAGAGGTTTTTGGCTAGTTCTGCACAAATTTAATGCTTGGCAACTTGTATCTTGGCTCTTGGGACCTGCAAAAGGTTTCAAGTGTTCTTACTTGCCATGATGATGTCATCAACTAGTTGTGTCATCAAGTACGACTAATTAATGGTGGTGTGATGTGGCATACCGAAAATGCTGATCTAGCTAGCCGCTTGCGTTGCAAGTGGCTGTTAGTTCAGACTGCGTCTTATTATACTATTCATTGGTTGGTCAAAATTATAGAAGAGGAACATACTCTCTCCATCTCAAAAAGAACGATATTCTAACATTCAAAATTCATCCAAAAAAAGATGTTTAAGGATTTAAATCTTGTTCATGTGCATTAATATCATGCATGCATAATTAAATGGAAACATATTTTCTTCATTTTCTATTTGCAAACTAAACTAATTAAGGGCTCATTTGTCTTTTACCTCCATCGTTAATCTGTCTGAAAAACCCGAAATATCATTCTTTTTTGGACCAAAGAAGTACATCAATGGAGTCCTATCACCGCCACACGCAATATATAACGAAGTAGGAAGTCCATATTGTTTACCGTACCAGCAATAGGATTTGTTCTCCAAGAAATTTGTTTGTTTCTAGGTCCATTATTTAGTTTGTTTGTGCTCCTTAGTCAACCCATGTGTTACACAGGCTAGCAATAAGATTTTTTTGTTTCTAGGTCCATAAAATTTTATCCAAGATTACTTAGAGAAAAAGATTAACGGTTTTGAACTTCTCAAGTACCAGGATCATGCCCGTGCGTTGCTACGGGCCAAAAAAGTATATCTCCATAAGCACAAAGCCTAAATTGTATAAAGCCTCACACAATAAAGTTAGTATACACCAGACTAAAAAATGCAATTATTTTTTTACTTAATTTACTATGTAGGCAAATAATGCATTCTATAGTGATGCTAACCAGCATAAAAAATATTCGTGGAAAAAGATGTCCTTCGGTTCTAACATGACCGATGGGCAAAAATAGCACACGTGAAGCAAAGACTGCAATCATCAGGTTGTTCCCGTGGTACTGCATATGTTCATATCCACATGCCAAATACAAAGCACATTTTCAAATATGCAGAGAAAAGTAAAATGATCCAGGACAATTTTCCTATTTTCCATAGGGGCAATACAATGTCAATTATAGATATACATGTGTTGGCACTGCATAAGTAGCAACATAATCAGATGATAAAACTCTATCGTGATGTCATGAGTCACTCAAACTATAAATATGTTGCAGCCCATTTGAAACAGAAAGCAGACATGATTAATGAACCTGGGAACCATAGTCCAGCGGAAACGTGGGTCGTCTCCGTCCCCCGCGCGGGCGACGGGGCGACCTCACCCAACCCTAGCCGCCCCCGGTCCCCGCCCGCCGCCATCCGCCGCGCCGCCGCCCGAGCGGGCCGCCGAGAGCCCGCGCAGCTGCGAGGACGGCGGCGGCGTGGCTCTCTCGCCTTCCCCTCGCGCGGGCAAAGACGGGCGCGACCGTCTTCCGGTCCGATGGCGGGGGCTCGCCGGTCGGGCCGTCCCCGGCGGTGGCGGCCGGAGCGGCCCCGGATCCGGCGACGCTTTGCCCAAATCCGGTGGTTGCTCGGGGAGGAGCTGCTCGTTTTTTGCTCGGGACGGTCACCGTTGGCCGGGCGGCGACGCCCGGGCCGCGGCCGGCGCGTGCGTGTCGCCGGCGTGGGGCGGCGACGAGCGGCCTGGCGGTGTGTGGGCCCGCGGGCGGTGGCCGGCTCCGGCTGCCCTCGGCTGCGGCGGTCGGAGAAGACCCGCCTCGGCTCCCGGTGGCCTCGGCGGCGCGGGCCGCCGGTCCGGGCCGGCGGCGGCGGCCGCCGGCCCGACGGGCGCCTCCTGGCCGACGGCTGGCCTCGGCGACCGACCGGTTCTCGGCGGCTACGGTGGGGGGCTGCCGGCGTTGTGGTCGGCGGTGGACGGTGGGGTGAGGTGGCCTTCGGCGTCTGGCGGTCAAGCGTGGGGTGGAATAAGGCAGAGGTGGGCTTCTCGGATCTGCGGGGTCGCTGCCTGCATCCCAGTAGGCGGCGACATGGGCTGCGGTGGCCTGTTACTAGGCATCGGTGTTGGGGGCCTACCTTTCCCGGACTAAGTGTTGGGGAAGGGTTTGGTTGCCTGATGTTGTGCCCGGTGCAGGTTGGTGGTGGCTTGTGGTGGTTGGTGACCTCGGCGGACCTCGTGCTCACGTGTGAACCTGTCTCGTAGCCTAAGTGCAACAGAGGTTCGGCGACGTGCAGCACGGTGTCGGCGTTGGTTGGCGGCTGCTGCGGGTTGCTTCCGCCCATCGACGCCCCCCCTGAAGATCTGGTTCCTCTCGGTCGGTGTTGGTTCCCCCGCGAGGTGGGAAAGGTGTCGCGACTCTCGTGCCGTGGATCGTCGGTGTAGTTGAGGGGGGGCCTAAGCGCTCGCCCCTCGCGCCTCTGATGATCGCGGCCGGTGTGGCGGTCCATCTTCTCCTCGTCGTCAGGTCAGCACTGGACGAAGCGTCGGGCGAAAGCTCTCCCGACTTGGTGTCGGTGTTAACAGCGCCGGCGTCTTCGGGTGTCGTAGTCCTCCTTGGAGGTGTTGTTGGGATGCTTCCTGCCTGGTCTCTGTCTTCCGGGTGAAAATCTTTCTCCGGTTCTTCGGAGGAGCGACGATGGCGGGTGCGGCGTCATTTCCTTGTTGGGGGCGTCGCTTTGGAAGACTTGTGACATGCTTCGCTGGCGGATTGGCTTGACGGGCGTTGGATGTTGTGTCGCTTGGTTGGGCTTTTTGTTAGAAGCTTTGTCTCCTTTTTATTGTTATTTTGTTGTTTCTTTTGCCTCGTTACGCGGTTTGGAGTCTAACCGCTCCGTTGTAATCTTTGGCCGTATATGTCTACTTGTGGATGTAGAGGCCGGATTTATAATCCTTAATCTAAAAAAAGCAGACATGATTAATTAATCACCACCTCCAACATACAAATCAACCAAGTATTATATAGCGGCCTGCACAAATGAACGCGATTATATTATGTGCAACACCAAAGGTAAAGAAATTATCGTTAGGTTCTAATGATAAATAAGCATGGCAGGAGGTTTTCTCTACAGAAATGTATGGAAAGAGTGAAAATGTATGAATTTACCATGGGCATCACCATTCATAGCAAAACCATACTTAGGGCTGAGAGAAGCAATCTGCATGCAATTACCAATTTACCATGTTATAGGATTTCAACAGTAACTGAGGTGTCTTGTGTTTTTCGGTCTCATCTGAAAAAAGCAGAAAACAGTTGAAGCAATCTGAAATTTTGTTGAAGTACAGATATTTATACGAGTCAATGGATAATTATTAAAATGCAATGTCTTAAAGCATATTCAAGTACCTTGTTATTTTACTCTAGACAGACATTCTGGATAGCATGAAATCAAAATGCAGAGCCAGAAGGGATCTTACCCTTAGACTAATGTGCTTTGCCTTCCCCTAAGACATGCATTACAACACATATGGAACAACAAAAAAACTTAAAAGGTATTGAGAATGTAGAGAAAAGTTGAAAATGCTTTTTTCCAATTAGAAAAATACAAAGTTATTTCCTTTTGCAACACTCAGATCTGTTTGTCATCATGAATGTTTTGCAGACTACACTTACAAAGTTATTTAGAGAGAAGACGGCGTTACTCACATCAGTCCTTGATCTGAATAGCCTATAATTGTTAGTTCTTTTTAAACTTTCCAGGTTTGAAAAGAAACATATCACAGAGTACCAGTTCCAATAAAGAAATTGTCTGAATATCTTGGCATATATTGTTGCAATGGAAAACGGGTGGAATTAATATCCCATAACAGGACCATATGGAAACATTGCTAAAAAAGCAATGCAAGTATCAGAAATTTAAACAAGAAAGCACCTCTGTTGCAAGCTTGAACACAAAGATTTTTTTAAACCAAAAATCTTTAACGAATATGAGTGCAAGTATCACATATGCTGAATGCCGACAGATATAGATGCAAGTCGGCCGACACAAAGCAAGGTACACTCCTCTGACTCCATCCTCTCCTATGATGTTCTAATGTCAAAAAAATATTAATTGATTTGCATGTCTAATGTACAAGTGAGATAATGAGTACAAGCAGTGAATTAGACATTTAGTGCATAGCATGTCATCTGCTCTGAACCTCTGAATATCTACTGATTTCTATAGCTGCATGTTTTTTTTCAAAAGGTAGCAATGGTCCATTTGCAATGATCATCTGTTGTTAGTAGTTTGCAAGTATTGCTTCATTAATAAATTAATGTATTGACTATGCAAAACATGGGTAGGTCTACATCCAGTGATACTAAAATTGCAAGACTTTGGAGGCCCACACATGAAGATGAATCTGTCAAAGCAGTTCAAAGACAAAGTTGCAAGCTCTGCAGCGACATTTTCTCCCAGACGGCTGGTAGTTGCCTGCCGTTCGAGCTGCACTAGCACTTGGCCACTGTCACCAAAATCACCACCATAAATATAATTGTAACACCCTAAAATTCCATCAACAAAATAATGTAAGCAACATGGTGTTATAGTTTTAATTTTCTAAGGATTAAATAAATTATCAAATAAATTTGGCCTTTAAAATATTTAAATATCATTTGAATAATTTAGAAGCAATAAGTGCTTGTGCATCATGATTTGAATGCATGGTTTTATTGTTTGTTTGTGTGAAGTTTTAAAAGTATTTAAATTGTTTTGAAAATTTTGAAAAAGGCTTGAAGTGTTTAAATTTTGAAAAGAGCTTAAATTTAAAAGTTTGAAAAGTTGAAAAAGAGTTTTGAAAAGATTTTGAAAAAAAGAAAAGAAAACAAAACCTCATCTCTCTCCCTCCCCGCGGCCCACCTCCTCTTCCGGCCCATCTAACACGCCGCCGGCCCACTTCGCCCTCCTTCCTCTCTCTCTCTCTCTCTCTCTCGCACCGCCACCCCGGGGTCCGCCGGTCGGTTCCTCCCCCCACTCCTCTCTCTCACCGCCAGACCGGCCCCACGAGTCAGATCCACCCCGTTCCTCAGGCCGCCCCTCTCCTCTGTTTCTCAACAGAGCTGCCGCTGGCCGCCTCCCCGCGCCTCTCCCGCGTCCCCCTCCGCCTTCAAGCATCCATCAAGGCGCATTGAAGCACCAGCTTCACTCCCCTGCCATCAATTCCTACCGTTTCCGCTCCAATCAAGTTTCCCCCTGTTGAATGCTTTGAAGTCACCGGCCACCGCCATAGCCATTAATGGCCATTGCACCCGGTCGTGGCCCTCTCCTCCTCCTCACCCTATAAAAGCACATCCAGAGGCCCTGCAGTTTCTCCCTTTGCACTCTCCCGTGCTCCCACACCCTCTCCCTACCTCTACACGCGCCGCCACATCGGGGATCCGCCGCCGCCCGAAGCTCGGCCGCCGCCTCGATGTCTTCCGCCGCTCCATCTCCGCCGCCCCAACCTTCACCGGCTTGTTTTCAGGTGGTGAGCGAACCCTCCCCACTCTTTATCCTTCTCTTTCCCGAGCAGCAACCCCCACCGCTGTGCACCGGTCATGCACCACCCTCCTCACCGGCCGTGGTGCGCGCTCCGCCGCCCTATCTGCCTCCCTCACCCAATCTTTCTTCTGAGCCTTCCCGCGCCTCAAACCGAGCTCGGGAGCACTAGATCGACCGTTGCCGGCGAGACTCTGGCGAGTCGCCGTTGTCTCTGGCCGAGCGCCGCCGCCTACCGCTCGCAGGCCACCGCAGGCGATCGATCTGCGACCTACGGTCCAGATTCGATCGGGGGTGTGACTCCTAGCCCCGGTCTACCGTGAACCCCATGGACCAGGTCCACGGCCGGTCCATGGCCGCGCCCACCGCTCGATCCAGATCTGACGGCCCAGATCAACCCGTGATCCCAAGTCAATCCCATCCATAACGGTCAACCAGGGCGGTTTTGCTAAAAAGCCCCTGCGGTTTTCTAATATTTCATGCCGGTCCTTCAACCTTTAAGTTTCCTCGCATATAGGTCCTTTCTTTTATATCTAAGCCCTGATCTCTCCAGAAATCCCATCCGAGATCCTTGAATTGATCTTTTGCACCATAGACCTCTCGGTTTCTTCCGGTTAAGCACACGGAAGCCCTGTTTCTTCACAGAAAAGCCCTGAACCTTATTTTAGCCATAACTCTTCCGTCTTTTATCCATTTCAAGCGTTCTTGGTGTCCTCGTGACCGTCTTTTCAAGCCCGACTGTTTTAGAACCTTGTTTTGGCTGTATCTTTTGTGTTGTAGCTCCGTTTCTACCATTTCAAGTTGCGTTAGGATCATATCAACTCAAAGTACGAGTTAGGAGCAATGATGTACATGTTCTTTGTTTTATAATTTATGTATATATTAAATATGATTAAATCCTATTATACATGCTTTTCTAATTAAAATCTAATTAGAGTTCAACACGTGTTTTCATAAGTTAATATGATTAATATTAAGTGAATATTTATTTTAATTAAAAGTTAATTAGATGCATACTTTGGTTTTTATAATCGAACTTAATTCGATTAATGATTATGCAATTTGCTTTCTACTCAAATGTAACATAGGCTATATGCCGAGTTTTCTTAACTAAATGTTAATTTGATTAAAATGAATATAAATGTGTTTTTAAATTATAATTTAATTAGAGTAACTCGAAATATAAAGATAAGCGCCTACATGCTTCTTTTAAATTAAATGTTTAATTTGCATAAATCATACTTGAATATTTAGAAATATAATTGAACTAGGTTTCCATCATCTTTTAAATACAAATATAACATGCTTAATTATAAATAGGGTAGTTCTCTGAAATAACCTATACACATGATTTTACTTAATTAAAAGATACCAAGCACATAGCTAGCTCTTGTATGTGATCATCCAAATATCCTGATAGTTCCGAGTGTTCCTTGTGTTCGCTTTCCTAGACCCAAACCTTATTTTCCCTTTAAGATTTTCATGCTTGGTGTATTGTTTTCTTTATTGAATGTATTCTTGTGTGCTCGTAGACATCATGCCAGTTTCAAACGAGCAGCCAGTTGAAGTAGATCAAGAGCAAGTGTTTGAAGAAGAAGAACCTTAGTGTTCAAGCAAGGAAGGCAAGTGGTCTTCTCCCCCTGCATATTCTATTTTGTCCTATATAACTGCATGACAACTAAGTTAACCTTTATTCTGTTATTGCATTAAATTGATGGGAACACTCTTTTTAAGGACTTACCTAGACTTTTATCCACAATCCTTGGATCAATCCTGTTTAATAAATGTTTTTGGGTAGAATATGTAGTTGGTCAACCTGGGTTGGATAAAATGGTTTTCCAGGATAAAGGCTTGTATGTTTAACGACGATGCTTTTGGTAATACAAGATCATATGATTTAATCGGAACATGGAGGACCACCCAAGAAAACATGTGCAACCACAGTGTCGTATGGCTCTGACCTTAGCCAATTAATTAGGTGTGCGATTGATCTGATGGCCCTTTTCCGAAAGGAGCAGAGGGGGGTCCGGGTTGCAGGGGTATAGCCCAGTCCTTTTGGGATAGCAGCCTTTGCTAAGGTGCTGAGCACTAGGGAGGGTTATGGTCCGCCCTGATCCGTAACTATGCGGGTCGTTAGTCTTTTGCATATCTTTGTAAAGGCTTCGTAGCGTCCCTATGCAATCACACCTCGGAAGTGTGGTATGATGCCTGATCAGCATGGCATGGTTGGGTCCAAAGTTCTTTGGAACTTTTACACGAGCTGTGGGTAAAGTGTGCAAACCTCTGCAGAGTGCAAAACTGATCGATCAGCCGTGCTCATGGTTATGAGCGGCTTGGACCCCGTGAGGACCAGGTGTGGTTCGAGGACCGGTGGATGGTTGCTTCCTTGTGTGATGAGTGATTGACAATGTTGTGTGGACCGATTCTTGGCTAAGTATTGCAAGTGCAGGGTTGCGGCTTGACTCGTGTTGGTGCTCGGTGAAGAACAAGCGCGAAAGGTCGTCGCCCGTGAGGCCTCCAAGCGTGGAGAAGACAAGTAGGCTTTGTTCGAGGGACCGGTGGCCGGCGGGGGTCAAGTGCGAGCCGCATGGTGGCATGAACAAAGAAGATAAAATCATGGACGGTTTCTTGGTAGAGCCTCAAAACCAAGTTCGAGCCCGGACTACGTGGGAGCCAAGTCATGAGTGGAGATTGGCGGAGGCTACACCGAGTTCGCGGGGTTTGCGGTGGTTCACCGAGAAAACCACCGGGTTACTCGGTTGAGCCACAAAACCGAGGCCGAAGACTCGACGAGGAGCTGTGGCCACCCAGGCCGGTTCAACCGCCCAGGAGGGGCGGTCGGACCGCCCGGGGCCGGTCGATTGGTCGGGACGGTCTAACCGCCCAAGGGGGGCGGTCTGACCGCCATGGTCGCTGGCGCCGAGATGCTTCGAAGCGGAGGACACGCGTCGGGATCGCAAGGCTTGTGTCGAGGCTAAGCGAGGTTGCGGTCGCGGGGCATCCGTCCGATGAAGAAAATGCGAAGACTTCCAAATACGCCCTTGAGGGGCTTGTATCCCTAGTTATTAGGTGAGGGTAGTTTAGTCTTTTGGGTGCCTCCATATATACTCATTGAGTGGATGGATGGCAGCCAACTCTTGGAACCCTAGCTCATTTGTTTTTCCATTTTTTGTTCTCAATTTTCCCTGGTTTTTCCTAGGACTAGCTTGAGAGCTTCATGTGAGATCTAGAGAGAGGGATGGATGTTTGGGTGGCAAGCTAGACCTTGTACGAACCTTCATGGTACGTATAGATGGTTTGGCGTTGTTCCTCAAGGTGGTTTTCTCGTTCTTCTTAGTGTTGATTTCCGGAGCTCTTTGTTGGCGGTGTTTTGAGAACAATTTTTTTTGGAGTTTTTGGTGGGTGTCATGTATGAGGATCTTGTGCCTCTTGGGCTGGTGACTTTGCCCCCAAAACTCTCTTGAATCGGACTTGATTTGGTGGTTTTTTGAGTTGGGCGAGTTCTTGACCTAGAGAGGCGATTTCTGCGATTCCTCTTGATTGTGAGCGATTCGGGTCAATTCCTTTGTGGTAGAGGTTGCCCGGGAGGTAACCCGGCCATTCCCGAAGTTTTTCTACAATCCGTGGAGTGATTCGGGAGATCGGGCGCGAGGAAGTTGAGGTTTGACCCGCGGGTTCGTTTTCCGGAAGGGGCGGTCTAACATCCTGGAGGGGGTGGTCTAACCGCCCGGGGCTTTCCGGTGTCAAAGTTTTGTTTCGCCGGATTTCCCTCTCGTGAGTTTGTTCGCCTTGATCAAAGGAGCGTGCGGGTGAAATTTTGGGTCGTTCTCGTGCCCTGTTGCTAGGAGTTCTTGTTTGGAGTTCGTTGTTGGGTACGGGAGGTTAGACCGCCCCCGGTAGCCGGTCTAACCGCCCGTATGCCCCCGGGTGAAGTTTTGGTTTTCGCCAAGATTTTCTGGTAGCTAGCATGGCCCTGACCAGAGATCTCTGTTGGTGAAACTGTGGTGCGTTTTGGTGCTCGAAAGAGGTGTTTCGGAGGATTTCTTGGTTGCCTGGTGGAGGCGGTCTAACAGCCCCCTATACACGGTCTAACCGCCCCCTCTAGACGGCGGCTTTCGAGTTGTTTCCGCTGTCGTGGGTGCGTGTGTGTTGAGGTTGCTTGGTAGTGTTTGTTCCTAGGACCAATAGCACTCCGGTGGCTACGTGGTTGTGGAAAACGGAAGGTAGAAGTGCGGAGCGTGTGATTTTGTGGGTCCGACCGAGCGAGTTCATCTTGTCGGAGTTTCAATCTCCTTCGAGAAGAATTTTTATCGGCTCCCATTCACTCCCCCTCTTTGGTCGCCTAATCGGTCCTTCAAGTGGTGTCGAGCCGGTTCGGGTCTTTGTTGACTCTAACCGTCTAAGATCCAAGAATGGCGTACCGGGAACGGGGTTCGGGTCCTCCACACTTCGATGGAAAGAACTACTTGGATGTGGAGTAAGCGGATGGGTGCGTTCCTCCGCGGAAAGGGTCGGATCTTTTGTGATGTCACGGTGGACATAGGCTATGTCCGGAGTCGATGGACTTCCTCACTCCGGGATCGAGGGATAGGTTCGACGCCAACAACAAGGCGGTCAACTACTTGTTTCGTGCTCGTGTCGGCTCGAGTTCGATCGGGTGCACACCGAGCACTTGGCTTGTAGAATTTGGACGGTCTTGAAGGAGGCTCATGTTGGGAATGCCAAGTTTCGGGCACGGATGTATGCGACCTACCGAGAGAGAGTACGAGAACACTCATCTCCCCGGTGAGTCCATCGATGCCTTGTTTCGAGGTTCACGGTGGTTGTGAACAACATGAGGGCCAATGTGGACGTGCTCCGTACGCCGATCATGATAGAGCTGTCAAGCTCTTACACTCTTTGGATCGTACAATATGGGGTGGAAAGTTCGAGGCCATTGTGGAGTCAGAGAAGTATGACACTCGACGGTGAACGAGCCGTTCTCGAAGCTCAAGTCGGCTGAGGTGGATAGGGGCATGATCGCCAAGCTCGAGGGTCCGACTGATTCCCATAGTCTCGCCCTCGTTGGTGGTTCGAAAGAAAAGGCTAACACTAACCCATCCACCGGGATGTTCCGTTTTGTCCTCCTTGATGTCTATGCCGGATGAGGAGTTCGACGTGCTTGGAGAGGACGAGCCGGCGCTCCCCGACGAGGCGGTTCGAGAGGTTGCACGAGAACCGAGTGAACATGAGGAGGAACACGAGGACATGCTTCCGGTGCGGCAAGCCGGGACACTTCGTTGCCGACGCCCCGGAGAAGGTTGAGAACAAGGACGACTACAAGCACAAGCCGAGGAACGATGGCAAGTGCATCGGTCGAGGCACGACCACAAGAGCAAGTACAAGAACAAGCACAAGGACGAGCGACGATCGAGGAAGAAGCGAGTAGAGGCAAGGCCCGAGCAATGGTTGGTGCGAGCGACATCAACTCCAGTTCTGTGTACTCCACCTCGAGCTCGAGTAGCAGTGAAGACGAAGGTGATCGTCGCAAGGGCAAGAAGGCGTCCAAGAACCTGAGCGGGCTGAGCTGCTTCACTAGAGACGGCTTCTGCACCATGGCGCTGAGCTCCGCAGCAAGAAGAGCACACGAGAGGGACTCGGACTGCGAGTCCGACGACGAGGTGCGTGATGAGCTTCCCCTTCTTGCGCCGAGGAGAATGAATGGCTTGGTACTTTGCTTGATAATCGTGATGACATGCTTAGACAGGCAAAGAAAATGAGAAGAGAGCTTAGGGCTTCACTCGAGGATGCTAGGACTAGAGTGGGCCGAGCTAGAGACACGGGTGCTTGATAGCAAGATTGAGATTGATTCCCTTAAGGCTAGCCCTATTGTTTCGGATGAGGTTGATTGTCTCGATTGCTCAATCTTTCCGGCTGATCTTGCTTTGTTCAAGGAAAATCATGCCTCCAAGTGTGAGGAACTAGATGTGCTTAGGGTTGAAGTGGCCGAGCTTAAATCCGGATCCGCTTTGCTAGGTGCTTGCACTTCTTGCCCTATTTTGCATGCTAAAATTGATGAGATGCATGCTTACACTAGTTCTCTTGAGGCTAAATTGAAGGAACCCATGCCTACATCATGCTCTAACCGTGAAATGCATGCATTGAAAAATTTGGAACTTGCACACTATGTTGATCGTTTGCGGGATGAGAATGATGAGCCGAGAAAGTTGATGGGTTGGTTGTCTAGTCATGAGCCTCGGTTGAGGATGATGATCGAGGCATTTAAGAGGCGAGGATGGTGAGGGACTTGGGGCAAACAAGGTTGGTGAGGGAAGTGGAGATAATATCCCGCAGCCATCAAAAACCCACCACAAGAATGATTTCCCTCCTAAACCCAACCATCTAAGGAACCAACTAGACACAACCCCGGCTCCACCCGTGTTTCCTACACCCACAAATGATCTCCAAAAGCCTATCAAGTTTGTGAGCACTTCTAGGAAAGTGTTCTTTGGGAAAGAGAGTGAGAAGGCTAGTGAGGAGAAACCGGTGGAGGAGTTGAGTGGAGAGAAACCAAGTGAGCGGCCCCAATCCAAGCCTAAACCTAAACTTGTGAGGTTCCATTGCGGCTATTGTGGGAAAGAGGGCCACAAGGATGAGTTTTGCTTCAAGAGGAAGCGAGAAGAGAGGATGGCAAAGGAGTGGGCGAACAAGGATAGGTACAACCCTTCCCATGGTTTACCTAAGCTTCGTATGCCACTACCCGGGGGTAAAGGCTGTGGTGAGAAGTGTTCCGGCATGGGGAGATGCGAGTTCTCGCATCCGAGGGAGCGATTACGGAGAGGGCGGTCGGACCGGCCCGGCTAGGCGGTCGGGCCGGCCCGCCCCGAAGGGGGGGGGCGGTTAGGACCGGCCCGGCTAGGCGGTTCAATCGCCCCCCGAGTCGGGGCGGAGTGGTTTTCGAGGTGGTGAGTCGAGAGGTTTCGGGTTCGGGAGGTGGTGTTGCCTGGTGGTTGGTCCGGGAGAGTCGGCGGGTGGTCGGTTGCTAGGCATTCTCCCCCTCGAGTTCACTACGGGGATGGGAGGAGTCGTAGCTTTGAGAAGGAGAGGAGGGACGGTCCACGAGCCTTCTTTCGTGGTTTTGGTCCTCCTCCGAGCGGCGAGGGTTGGTTTCCTCGGAGTGGTTACCGAGGTGGTGTTCGTGGTGGTAGTTTTGGTAGGAAAGATGATCTTGTGTGTGCTAACCCCACTTTCGAGCAATGGCTCGTCACCGGTTTTACTCTTTTGGTACTAACCCCGATCGTTGAGTCGTTTGTTCGCTCACGTGCTCATTTTTTGAATTTCGGGTGGGAGACTTGAAGAACATTTGGTTGATTGACTCCGGTTGCTCGAGGCATATGACCGGAGATAGGGGGTGGTTCTCAAGTCTCGTCCGGTGGTGACGAAGAGGTACATCACTTTTGGGGACAATGGGCGTGGGCGTGTGCTTTCGAGAAGGTGAGATTAAGGTGAGTGATAAGATCACTGCGAGGCGTGTTGCTCTTGTTCAATCGCTGGGTTACAATCCGCTTTCGTGTCCCGGTTTGTTGGATGAGGGCTTTGAGGTGTTGTTTCGGCCAGGTGGTTCTCGGATTTTGGATTCTCGAGAGGACCTTGTTTGTATGGTCGTTCCCGAGGGTCAGGTGTTTCGTGCTGATTTTTCTCAGTCTTCGGGTGTGGAGCGTTGTTTCTTGGCTGGTTCTTCGAGTGAGTTGTGGAAATGGCATAGGAAGTTGGGTCACTTGAGCTTTGACCTTTTGTCTCGCTTGAGTAAACTCAATTTGGTCCGAGGATTGCCACGGTTGAGGCTTGAGAAAGAGTTGGTTTGTGCGCCGTGTAGGCATGCCAAGATGATAGCCTCTTCTCATCCGCCTCTCACCGATTGATGAGCGAGCGTCCATGCGAGCTGCTCCATATGGACCTTGTTGGCCCGGCTCGTGTGCGATCCGCGGGTGGGAAGTGGTATGTCCTTGTTGTGGTGGACGACTATTCTTGGTATGCGTGGGTGTTCTTTCTAGAGGATAAGGGGGAGACGTTTGGTTTTGTTCGAGATCTAGTCTTGAGGTTGAAGAGCGAGAGACACGGAGATGCCATACGAGCTATCCGCGGTGATAATGGCTCGGAATTCGAAACTCCCGTTTTGAAACCTTTTGCCATGACTTGGGTCTTGAGCACCGGTTTTCTAGTCCGTATACGCCTCCCCATAATGGTGTTGTGGAAAGGAAAAACGGGACCTTGTGCGAGATGGCTCGGATGATGCTTGATGAGCATAGGACTTCGAGAAGGTATTGGGGTCGAAGCGGTGAATACCGCATGCTATGTGTCAAACAAGATCTACCTCGAGTGCATAAGAAGAAAACATGCTATGAGTTGATGCATGGTCGCACACCCAAGGTGAGTCACTTCCATGTCTTTGGTTGCAAGTGCTTCATTATGAAGAAAGGCGAGGAAGTTGGATAAGTTTGAGGCTAGGTCTGTCGATGGTATTTTCTTTGGTTATGCATCTCACTCTAGAGCATATCGTGTGCTCAATCTTGAAACTAACCAAATCATGGAGACTTGCAAGGTAACCTTCGACGAGACAGAGCCACGTAGTCAGCTTGTCTTTGAGTGTGCAGGTGATGATGAGCTTGGCGAGGAGATCTTTCAGGAGGAGGAGCATGAACATGGAGACGATGAAGATGGTGGTGCGGTGCCCCCGGCTGAACATGTACCCACTACTTCGACTACGATGATGGACGGACCCTCTACTACACCTACGACGACAAATCAAGAACGAGGAGAAGCTGATGTTGAGGGGGAGGTAGCATCGAGGTGAGAACCTCCCCGGCAAGTACAAGTGGATCACCCAGCTTCGAGGATCATCGGCGACATGAATGAACGCACTACACGGTCGAGGTTTCGGAACATTTCTCATTTCGCTCATGCTGCATTTGTTGCTACTTTTGAGCCTAGAGACATTAGACACGCACTATCTGATCACAATTGGGTTAATTCGATGCATGAGGAGTTGGAGAACTTTGAGAGGAATCGAGTTTGGGAGTTGGTTGACCCTCCCCCGGGGTGTAAGCCGATTGGTACAAAGTGGGTGTGGAAGAACAAAGAGGGAGAGAAAGGTGAGGTTGTGAGGAACAAGTCGAGGCTTGTTGCTCAAGGGTTCGGTCGGAGGGAAGGAGGGGATTGACTACGAGGAGACTTTTGCTCCCGTAGCCCGGGTGTACAAGTTGAGAAAGGCGTTGTATGGGTTGAAGCGGGCGCCTAGAGCTTGGTATAGTAGGTTGAGGGGGTTCTTGTTTGAGAGGGGTTTTGAAATGGGGAAGGTCGATCGGACCTTGTTTTTGCCGAGGCAGGGCGAGAGATATCCCGATTGTGCGGGTGTACGTGGATGATATTGTCTATGGTGGCTCATCTAACTCTCTTGTTGCAAGGTTTGCGAGAGGATATGAGCGGGGGTATTTGTGATGAGCATGATGGGCGAGTTGCGGTTCTTCCTCGGGCTACAAATAAAGCAATCAAAGGAAGGAACATTTGTGCACCAAGCTAAGTACACCAAGGACATTGTGCGAAGTTCAAGATGGAGGATTCCAAGGCTATGACGACGCCGATGAGTACGACTACAACTCTTGATGCGGACGAGGAAGGTGAACATGTGGACCGAGAAGGAGTACGGAGCATGATCGGGTCACTCCTCTACTTGACGACGACGAGGCCGGACATCCGGTTCTCGGTATGTCCGTGCGCTCGTTTTCAAGCGTCTCCAAGGACTTCGCATCGTCAAGTGGTGAAGCGAATTTTCGGGTACTTGTGTCACACTCCCGACTTCGGCCTTTGGTACTCCGCGTCCTCCTCTTTAGCGCTTCATGGTATTTCGGACGCGGATTTTGCCGGGTGTCGGTTGGATAGGAAGTCCACTTACGGGACTTGCCGAGTTTTTGGTTCTTCTTTGGTGTCTTGGTCTTCCCGCAAACAGTCGAGTGTTGCACAATCCACTACCGAGGCAGAGTATGTTGCCGTTGCTAGTTGTTGCTCTCAGCTCCTTTGGATTTCATACACCATGAGTGACTTTGGTGAGGAGTATACCCATGTCCCACTTCAATGTGATAGCACCGGTGCCATAAGCGTTGCAAAGAAGCCGGTGCTCCATTCCAAAACCAAGCACATAGAAGTGAGGTATCATTTTACGAGAGACAACGTAGAGAAAGGAAAGACAGACTTTGATCCATGTCCCACACATGACCAACTAGCCGATATTTTCACCAAACCCCTAGATCAAGCAACTTTCACTCGTTTGCGGGGGGAACTTGGTGTGTGTTTGATTTCTTGAGTTGGGGGTGTGGGAGCTCCTTTGTAGCATATGTATAGTTTCCTTTGTGCATTTCTTGCATTTGGCATGGCATATGTAACATGATGTATATGCATCCTTGTATCTTAGATTGCACGCATTTTGTATCATATGCATTGGATAGAAAAAGCTTCTCCTATATACATTGTTCACCATGGGATGCTATATATGTCTTTGTGAGCTTGTTTGGTATGCTATGGTTAGTTTGGCTTAGCTCTTGATGATCTTGATGAATAATCCATGGTTAATGACTATGTTTTTTGAAAAATGTCACATGTATGCTCTCTCATGTGTAAATGCCTTTACATGATCTTGACATGTTTTAGTGGCTTTGCTATGCTTAATTTGTGGTTGGATAGCTAGTTTATTGATCATATGGGGCCAAAGGCTCATTTGCCATCATAAATGTTTAGCCCTCTTGCTTTGTCTTGTGGGGGGGGGGGCATAAGTTCCTTTTTGTCGCAAAGACATTTCATGTACCAAATTTAAATCTGAAAATGAAATGTAAAATGCTTGGAAAATGTGCTCCCATGTCATATGTGCTAAATTTAATTTGTTTTGGGTGCTAAACCATTGCATGATGCCTACCAATGAGAAGTCTCATACATAGAAGTAGGCACATGGCTCGGTGGCTTTGACATGACATGAGGTGCTTGTGGGTGTTTGTGATGGTCTTACGATTAGAATGTTTGCCCTAGCATGAAGTTTGTATGGTTTTGCCATTTTGACATGTTTTCCTCATGTTTAGGTTTTTGCTTATGAGAGAGTAACTTTTCGCAAAATTACTCAAATCCTTTTTAGCCTTGTCCAATGGTTTTGCAACTTGGTGATCATGTAGTTAAGGTCATTACAAATCTGTAGAGTATCGAACTTGCTCATTTGGACTTGTGTAGCCTCTTGTGATGAATTTTGTATATTTGAGAAGGTATATGTTGAAACTTTTCGCATTTTGCCTTAATTCATGCATTGTCAACAATGGGGAGAAGTTTGTGCATGCTTTGGGCACCTGGGAGTGCTTGGAAGGTGTTCAAATTGGTTCGGGCAATTTTTGAGCAGTTTGGTGCTGGGCCGGTCTCTTGGGCCGGTCTAACCGCCCTAAGGTGGTCGGATGTTGCGCGGGCGGCCTAACCGCCCGTGCGGGCGGTCTAACCGCCCCCGAGTCCGGTGAGCGAGTTTTTGCTCTTTCTTTGCATTCCCGTGTTGCATTCTTGCATTGGTTAAGGGGGAGTGTGCTTTGGCTCGGGGGGAGCTTGCATATGTGCGGGGGGAGCTCTTTGTGGTGTTCGAGCTTTGGTTCAATGGTTTGCGCTCTTTGTTTGAGCTTGGTTTTTGTCTCGGATGTGTCGAGCCATTGCCCTTGCCTAAGGGGTCCGAGACTTGTCCTCTTCAAGTGGTCTTGCTCTTCGCCTTTCTTTGGCTTTCGATCGCTTGTTGAGTTTTCTTTTTATATGTTTCTTTTCTTTTTCTTTTCTCTTGTGTTACTTCATGTGGGTGTTGTCAATGCACTCATCAAGGGGGAGATTGAGGACCGGGTGTGGTTCGAGGACCGGTGGATGGTCGCTTCCTTGTGTGGTGAGTGATTGACAACGTTGTGTGGGTTTGTTTCTTGGCTAAGTATTGCGGGTGCGGGTTGCGGCTTGACTCGTGTTGGTGCGGGTGCGGAGAACAAGCGCGAAAGGTCATCGCCGGTGAGGCCTCCGGGTGTAGAGAAGACAAGTAGGCTTCGTTGGAGGAACCCGGTGGCCGGCGGGGGGTCAAGTGCGGGCCGCATGGTGGCATGAACAGAAAAATGAAGTCATGAACGGTTTCTTGGTAGAGCCTCAAAATCAAGGTCGAGCCGGGACTACGTGGAAGCCAAGTCATGAGTGGAGATTGGCGGAGGCTACACCGAGTTCGCGGGGTTTGCAGTGGTTCACCAGAAAACCACTTGGTTACTCGGTTGAGCCACAAAACCGAGGCCGAAGACTCGGTGAGGAGCTGTGGCCACCCGGGCGGTTCAACCGCCCGGGAGGGCGGTCGGACCGCCCCGGGCCGGTCGGATTGGCCGGGCCGGTCTAACCGCCCAAGGGTGGCGGTCGACCGCCCACGGTTGCGGCGGCCGAGATGCTTCGAAGCGGAGGACACGCGTCGGGATCGCAAAGCTTGCGTCGAGGCTAAGCGAGGGTTGCGGTCGCCGGGCATCCGTCCGATGAAGAAAATGCGAAGACTTCCAAATCCTCCCTTGAGGGGCTTGTATCCCTAGTTATTAGGTGAGGGTAGTTTAGTCTTTTGGGGTGCCTCCATATATACTCATTGAGTGGATGGATGGCAGCCAACTCTTGGAACCCTAGCTCATTTGTTTTTCCATTTTTCGTTCTCCATTTTCACTAGTTTTTCCTAGGACTAGCTTGAGAGCTTCATGTGAGATCTAGAGAGAGGGATGGATGTTTGGGTGGCAAGCTAGACCTTGTATGAACCTTCATGGTATGTATAGATGGTTTGGCGTTGTTCCTCAAGGTGGTTTTCCCGTTCTTCTTAGTGTTGATTTTCGGAGCTCTTTGTTGGCGGTGTTTTGAGAATGATTTTTTGGAGTTTTTGGTGGGTGTCATGTATGAGGATCTTGTGCCTCTTTGGCTGGTGACTTTGCCTCCAAATCTCTCTTGAATCGGACTCGATTTGGTGGTTTTTCGAGTTGGGCGAGTTCTTGACCTAGAAAGGCGATTTCCTCGATTCCTCTTGATTGTGAGCGATTCGGGTCAATTCCTTTGAGGTAGTGGTTGCCCGGGAGGTAACCCGGCTATTCCCGAAGTTTTGCTGCAATCCATGGAGTGATTCGGGAGATCGGGCGCGAGGAAGTTGAGGTTTGACCCGTGGGTTCGTTTTACGGAAGGGGCGGTCTAACCTCCTGGAGGGGCGGTCTAACCGCCACGGGGATTTTCGGGTCAAAGTTTTGTTTCGCCGGATTTCCCTCTCGTGAGTTTGTTCGCCTTGATCGGGGGAGCGTCTAAGTGAAATTTTGGGTCGTTCTCGTGCTAGTTGCTAGGAGTTCTTGTTTGGAGTTCGTTCTTGGGTACGGGGAGGTTATACCGCCCACGGTAGCCGGTCTAACCACCCCTAGGCCCCTGGGTGAAGTTTTGGTTTTCGCCAAGATTTTACGGTAGCTAGCATGGCCCCGACCGAGAGATCTTTGTTGGTGAAACCGTGGTGCGTTTTGGCGCTCGGAAGAGGTGTTTCGGAGGATTTCTTGGTTGCCCGGTGGAGGCGGTCTAACCGCCCCCTATACCGGTCTAACCGCCCCCTGCGGGCAGCCGGCTTTCGAGTTGTTTCCCTTGTCGTGGGTGCGTGTGTGTTGAGGTTGCTTTGGTAGTGTTTTTTCCTAGGACTAGTAGAACTCCGGTGGCTACGTCGTTTTGGCAAACGGAAGGTAGAAGTGCGGAGCGTGTGATTTTGGTGGTCCGGCCGAGCGAGTTCATCTTGTCGGAGTTTCAATCTCCTTCGAGAAGAATTTTTATCGGCTCCCATTCACCGCCCCGCTCTCGCGGTCGCCTAATCGGTCCTTCACCCTCACATGATTAATAAACTTAAAGATGAGAATAAATCATGGTTCGATGAGCTTTGGGTTGTTTTGCTTAAAAGTTTTCTTAAGTGGGTACCAATACTTACATCTAGTAACTAGGCGTTCTTTGAATAAAAGTTTGACCAACATTAAAATGCTAACCGCAGCAAAACCATAGCCTATCCTTGGTAGCCTTGCATCTTCCCCCACTTGTTGAGTACCAACCATAAGTGTACTCATCCTTTCTCACCGCTGTTCAGAAGAGACCAATGGTGAAGAGTTCTACAACGACTCTGAGGCGTTCTGAGGCTTGCGTCTCCCCCAGTCAAGTGCCTGTGGAAGCGGAAGACGAAGACTCGTTGTGTAGTTATCGTTTTCCGATGTTAAAGACCTTTCTGTTTTCTGGATGAGTGTAGTAAGTTGTTAAATCCCTTGATACGTTTTTACTATCTATGATATTACACTCATTTTGTCTATCATATGTGTGGAACTAGATCCTGGCACACATATGAGATGCATCTGGTTTCCCTCTGGAAATCGGGTGTGATAGAGTGGTATCAGAGCAGTGCTAACTGTAGGAACGCAACCTTAGCTAGAAATTGTCAAAAATTAAGGATTCATGTTCTAGGAAGCCATGTCATCCTTCAAAATTATCTTATTTATGCATAAAAATCTAATTTATCCTTTATTCTTTGACAATTATATTTGATCTATACTAAGTTCAGTTCTTGTTCTGTCAGTTGGATCTACCACCCGTGTTTCCTAGTATAAGTTCTTAGATGGCCTACCCTCTTAGCAACTTCGATAGAATCGTTCCTGCGAGGACGCGCGATGCAAATGTTTGATTGTTTGAACACATGTATGATTTGGAGTTTTGATTGTGTGAGTTGTATTGTGGAATGATGGCCACAAATGCAATAAGAAATAAATCGTTAGGTTAATAAAGATAGTGTGGGTTCAAATCTGGGCTATCCTTATCTGCCATTCAAGTTGCTTGGAGGATGTCAGAAGATCAAAGTCTAGAAGCAACACCAACATCAACAACAGGAAATCTACAAGTGAATACAGACATCAACATATAAAAGAAGTTAAAGAAAAAGATGGTCAATTTCTTTCATCCCTGTTATTCTCCTCTCTACCACAATGTGATTACAATCACAACAAGAAAAGATGGATATGATATCAATAATTTTACCTTTCTCTTCAATTTGTTTGTTTCCAACCTCTTATGAGCTTATCTTTATCACACAACCAGATGGCGAGTCCCAATGGAAATCACGAAGATAAAGACAACAAAGGAAATATCGACATTCCATCTACAACCTCAGCATTTGAACGCAAGACGCTAGAGTATATGGCAACACAAACTCAGACTCTACAACCAATAACTCAAACCATGGTTAATAACCATCAGTATATTATAGAGCAAGCATCAAATCCTAAGAACCCCAATCTTGTTTTTTGGTGATAACTGTCAGATTCCATCTGTTCCACCATCATTGGACAAAGAAAAGCTATCAGTCATGCAAGCTCAAGTCGTACAAGGACAGAAGCAAACCAACACGCCATCCCCTCATAACACAAAGATAACCAGAACCGGAGTTTCTGTCGGACTAGTAAAGAAGCAAGTTGTAGAAGCATGGAATCATCAAAATAATAAGAGAAGTCATGGAGCACCAGAATTGCGGATGAATGAACAACATGAACATATGAAGACTATAGGAATATGTCAATGTTATGAGCATTATGGTCGTTCATGTCTCCAAAAAGAAGCTAGCCTAATGACAGATGAGGCTAGACAATGTTATCATTTGGACATCAATAAGAAAAGGAAGTTATGTACCCAAAATGCGGTCCTAGAAGAAGTTGCTCAAGGCGTAGATAGTAATCGGATTATCAACCTTGAGGATTGGAGTATAACTTTCAAAGCATTTCAGCCTGATAGAATCAAACAACTCAAGAAGCATGCAGGTGAAGAAAGTCAAGACAAAAGTATTAGAAGAATGTGTTTCATACGCGGTAAAGAAGGCCACTATATTAATAATTGTCCAACAAAGCGGAAGAGGATTTTGCCTAGTCATGATGGATTATATTGCCTCAAGTGTGGAGTAAATGAACATCTTGCTAGTTGGTGAGCAAAAGAGGATGATAATCAACCCCAGGATCGAAATCTCAATACCTCTACTTCTAGTCAAACATGCAGTCGCCAAGATACTAAAGCAAGAAAAGCATGTTTCTATTGTAACAAAGAGGGCATTTCATAAGTCAGTGCCCCAAGAAGCTTTTGTATAAAAAGAAGAAAAAAAAGATTTAAAGAGTGATTCCAAATAGTCAAAAAATGGAGTTAATCCAGCTCTATTCAAATCACTTTATCAAGACGACAAGAAAATTCTACCAAGGCAAGTCAATGAAGCTGAGGAAAGGAATGGAAAGTTACAAGTTGTCGGGGACAGCCATAAGGGTCTCCTAAATAAATAGGGGAAACCCGCTTAAAACTCATGAAAAACGCAATACGCGAACTAACTCACGAGCCTAAAACGCACGCACTAAACATTCACAGCCCTGGTGGCCCCTGCGGCACGCCAGAGCGGCACAGCTGAACGCCCCCTCGTCGGTGTTTTAGACCGGCAACCTACTAAGGGGAGTACCCGAAGTAGATGAATGTGACTCGCCGAGATCGGTAACTCGAAGGAAGAGACACGTGGCACACAATTTAGACAAGGTTCGGGCCGCGAGGTGCATAATACCCTACGTCCTGTCTTTGCGTAGCTCTGGATTTATTGGGTATGATTACGGGGTGTGTAATAGTACGCCGTGGGTTGATGTTCGATGCTAGAGAAAGGTCCCTGCCTCGCCTTATATAGTCCGGAAGGCGGGGTTACAAGTCGGAGTAGGGAGAGAGTACTAGTCGAGTACATCTAGGAGTCCTCCATAGAATGCGGAACATGTACGCCTCCCCTAACCGAGTACTACTCGTGTAGTCCTTGTGCTCCACGCCTTCGGGTACCGTGTAGCGCAAGCCGGGGTAGTCCCGGGGGCCCACCGAGTAGTCGGTCCCGGTACCCACAGAGGTAGTGGGCCCGGGGAGGTCCATACGACAAGCCCCGAGTACTTTGTAGTCGAGAAGGATAGCTTCAAGTAGTCTTGACGGCCTTAACGAGTAGTCCTCAAGCGTCCACGAGTGCTACAAGTTAAAAGCCCTCAAGAGTAGTCGAAGCATCCCGAGGCCGGAATGTACTCCGGTCGATGTTTGAGCAATCTTGAAGTCTTCTCGAGTAGTCCCAAGCGTCCTTGAGTGCGCGCCTTCGAAGGTCTTCAAAAAATGCTGTCTTGTCTTGAAGCCGGAGCCATTATGGAGGTGCGATTGCAAAATCGCACTCCATATGGAGTAGCCCCCGAGCCTTTGGTTGAGCCGCGAGGCTGCGGGCCGAGGGTCCATGCGAAGTCTTGGCAAGAATATCCCGAAAAATCCAAAGAGAAAAAACCGAAGGACACGTGGCACGGAGCCCCCGAGCCGTGAGTCGAGTACTTCCTCTCGAATTGAAGGGTCATCTTGAAGAATGTGTCCTGAGATGCTCTTGAGACTAGCCGCTTCCCAGGTAGTCGAGTAGAAGTAGCCGAGCCCCCGAGGTGAGGCGCGTCGACTAGTAGAATGCGAAAAGTCACACTTAGGCCGAGTCGGTGTGCGTGAACTTATCCAGCCGGCCGTTGCGGAGCCGGTTTGACTTATAAATAGAAGCCAAAACCCTTAGGGTTTTTCACCCATTCGAGCTGCAGTCTTTCGATTCCATCTGAAGTAGATCCACTCCCAGCGCACGCTGCCACCTTAGTAGATCCAAGTGCGCCACCACCCAGAGCTGTTAGGGTAGCCCCCGAGCGGATGCGCGTGAAGACGCCCTGCACTTGGAGAATGAAGCCGTCACCGTCCAAGTCCACGAAGGCCGTCGGGAAGAAGAGGGGCCGCGAAGAGGCCGCCGCGGCCGCCACCGGAGTAGCGCCGCCAATGTCTCCACCGCGGGCCGATCCAAGCCGCGAGTGGAAGAAATCCAAGGTGAAGACGAGAAGATCCGGGTGGCCCTCCTAAACCGGCCGGGTTCATCCGGAGAAGGAGGTCGACGTGTGGAGGGCCGCTGCGGAGATCCATATTGTTGACGGTGAAAATCCGTCAACCTAGCCATGAGTTTACCTTCGGTGTTGGCATGAATTTTATACCTTATCCATTGGTACTAACCCCCGTGGTATAACAAGTTCACATGTGCATGTCGTTTTTGGAGTTTAATGTTTATGCGGGGATTTAGTGTTGAATGCAAGACTTTCGGGGTAAGTTCATCAAGCACCTCATGACAAGACTTTGAAGCCCCGAACAAGTCATGCAATGAAGTAAAATTAACTCCAAGAAGCGGGGGACTTGATCCGAGAAGACGACATACTCCGGGGACACGACCGGAAAAGTCTTGAATCTTCCAAGACAAGGAGTTGAGTCCAATTCGGAGAGAAACCGACGACATGGACCCGTATGCGAAGGGGGAAGCATCCGGGAAGCAAGGGAACCGACCTCGGGCAAAGGAGCCCGCGGGGCCGGGCCTAAATGGGCCCGGGCCGGCCCGGCCCGATAGGATCGGCCCGGGGCCCATTTAGGGCCCAAATGCGTCGTCCTTTGCCCTAGGGCTGCGTCGGGCTATTTATAGTCCCCCGACCGAGAGCCACGCGAGAGAAGAAGTCGTATTCCGCCGCCGAGGAGCGAGAGAAGCTTGAGGGACACCAACTTGAAGATGAGGGCCGTGCTAGTTGTCTAGGGTTTCCCCACGGCCGACGTGGGAACCTTGCATGGAAGACCACGTCGGAGCTCGGAGCGAGGATCAAGATCGAGGGAGGGCCCCGGTGGTGATCTTGTTCATGTAATCATTCATGGTGAAGTTTGTAAGTGAATCCGATTTCTAGCGATTAAGTGCCTTCTCGATGATTTTGATTTCTTCTTGGTTTTGCTTCTTCTACGATCTAGTCTATAGCTAGATTACATAGGGTGCTCTTGTAGCCGCGGTGGCTAGAGGTGCATACGGACCGGCCAAGTGATTTCAACTTGTTCTATCGAACTCGCCCTAAGCTCCCCGCATGAATAGGGATACGTTGTGACGAACGGGGGGTCTCGAAAGGCGGATGTTTTCGGAGTCGGATGGGAAGGCCACGATTTAAAGATGCTTTTAATGAGATTCGCTTTACTATCTTCATCTATCTTGTTTGGAGCTACAACATAAGCATGATCTAGATTCTCTAGATTGGTTATCTCTTGCTTTCTCTTGCTACCTCTTTAGTAGATTAGATTAGATTCGTTTTCTTTATGAGTTAGTAGATTAGATGCAACTTGTCTTCATTAGATAGCTTTACCTTGCTTTACTAGATTGAATCCTTGCGTTGCACATTGTTCCACGGATTCGATACCTTGGGTTCACCACTCGAGGGAAGAAGGGTCCCTTGACTACGACGGGAGACTTGTCCGCTTGCAAGTCACAAACGAACTTTGATACAACTATTAACCGTCAACAAGCCCCTTTTTTATGGCGCCGTTGCCGGGGAACAAGCAATCAAGATCTGATCTAGTATCGCTTATCTTTCAGTTTTTCTTTTGATTTTCTTTTGCATCTCTTATGTTTGATCATCCTCAAAAAAAAAAAAAAGAGTCAATCTAATCTAGTTTTGATTAACCCTAATTTTTTTTTCTTTTCTGTTTAGATTTTTGTTTTATTACTAACCCTAACCGGAGATGGTTGGCTACCTCTCCAAGAAACCCAAAACTTTTTTGTGGATGATCCGGGAAAACTTTACGAGGCAAAGGTGACGTGCAACACAAGCTCGAAGGACCATCAAAATCTCCAAGGGAATCACCACCTCCAAGTCAAGACGCCGGAAGGCCGTTCAAGATCAACGAGGATGGAGAAGATGGAGATGGAGAAAGAAGCTCAACACCTAAAGGCTGCCAAGGCAAGATCCACATGCGGGGTGTTCATCGTGATGAAGATGTTAGAGACGCAAGTGGGACAACTTGCCGGACAACCGATTGGTGACAAAGAAGAATATCCGAGACAACTCCAAGGTCCCAAGACGGCGAAGGCTACTCAAGCTCATTCGGGAGAGATGAAGGATCACACTAGAGACCATGAAGATCACGACCGAAGGACGGGAGTTCGAGATGCCGAGCCACAAGGAAGATGTTGCATCCGTCAAGACCAAAGGACAAAGCCGGACTGTGAAGACCAAAAAAAATTGACTAAGCCAAAGTGGGTACCCAAGATTGCAACGCCCACAAAGAGCGTTGATCGGAGTAATCAAGTGAAGAAGTCTAGCCATGGACTATAAACGAAGCGCTAGGCGGGAGGCAACCCGTTTCGTCTAGTCAAGAATAAGCTACGGGAGGACAACCCGATTCCGGGTTTTTCAAGTCTTTTTAAATTTAATTCAGTTCTGAATTTTACTACGCAAAACCTTAGACTTAGAATGGTTGAACAATATTAGAGACATAATTCTTGGTTGAACATGTTGCTTGATCATAAACCCTTTACATGAACCATCCTATGTGATTGTTTGCTTCTTTTTCGAGAAACCACAACCAAAAAAAAAAAATTTCAGAACCAAACTCAACCTTTCATCCCCTTTATGATGTTGTGGTTGACTTGTTTTTCATGCTAAAAACACACGAGTAGAGCCACGACTTGTATCTAGATGTTGTTTAAATTTCAGCATGTGGTAGGACTCGCGTGAACCTAGAAACTTGATTTTTGGTTGGTTCAAAAATCCATATCCTTGGTTTCTCTAAGATTAGAATTTTTCTAAGCCTCACTTAATTTTATTTCATTCAAAATCTCTCTCATCTAATCAAAATTAGGACCTAAACCTATGCCCCCGTGATCAAGCCGGGAAAAGCTTGCTCTCAACCAATGAAGGCAAACTATACCGGTGAGACCGAAATCGACGTAAAAATAAAATATTTTCGACTTGCATTTGTTTTTAATGGTTTAAAAACTTCTCTAAAATTATGTTCGAGCTCTTGCATGGCTCTGAAAAATATTTTAAATTTCGAATTAGAGGAGTGCTTAACCTTAAACACACCTTAATGGAGGCGAGTCTAGTAATCATGCATGCACCATTGGATTCCCTTTCATCAACTTTCACCAATTCCACACGCAAAGGACAAGCATGGTGGGCAGCAAGCATCAACTTTTTAGGAATTTCATGGTGGCATGTGAAGCAAGTGGAGCTAGGGAGCATGGACATGACCCAAAACATGAAGCATCAAGTGGAAGGACCAATAGTGGACGAGAGCGTTTGGGCGGTGCAACTCGTGGAGCACGCGGGCGGGGAAAGTTGCGAGAGGTGAAATGATCGTGCCGGAAGAAAGACGAGACGGGGAGGAGCACCGAGGCCGGCCTCACGTACATAAGGAGCCCCCCCGGCTCCCGTTTTTGCGGGCAAGCTTCCCTCTCCTTCCTTTGTTTGTGTGTTCAAGTTTGTGTGCTCAAAACCTCCGTAGACATAGCCAACCTTCCCAAGCTTGATAGCTCAAAAAAAAATCCACATCCTTAATCCACTCAAAGTCCGGACTCCAAAATAATATTTGTGTACCTTGTTGCCGGGTGAAAACCCCGGATATATATTTGTGAGGGAGAGTGCTGCAATCAAGGAAGAAAACTACAAGTCTTTTCACCGAAGAAGAAGGGATCATCGTCGTCTAAGCCATCATCGACAACCTCTTCGAGGAGGCGCTCGGTTCCGAGCATCCTCGGAGTATGGAGGAGGACACGGCACCGCCGAGGAGGAATCACACTCTTCTCCTTGGTGGCATGAGGGCCACACAAAACTCGTTTATTAGGTTTTCCAAACTTCAATAACGTATGGAGGAACCGCTCGTCCAACCTCGCCACTTGACACGATCATCCGCTCCACCTCCATGTGCTCCGCGGTATTCCGAGGGGTATGTCATCATGACGGAGGAGGAGAAGAAGCTCGCTCGCCTTAAGTAGAGGCTTGTAGAGAACGTCGACATCGACGACCAAGCTCTCCACATATTGGGTTTCACACGGGACACCGGTGCAATTCTCTAGCGGAGTGTCGGCAAACACCCACAAGAAATTCGCCTAGGAAATTTTCATGACCATGGCGCATAACCTTGATGAAGGAGTGCTTGAGTCTCTCATTCCGTTGGAGGGAGCCCACAAGAGGAGAAGAAGGGAAGACACCGTCGGAAGGGTAACCTTGATCGGTGATGCTATTTCTAGCACTTTGATGGGGTAATCTCCTTTCATCCATGGGTTGCGATCGATCTTGAGATGTAATCACACTTTGTTGGATTATCTATCTATCATCTTGTGCTGAAAATACTTTAATGCTTAAGGCTAGCAACCATGCCGTAAAGGGAGTAAGGGCTCCACTTTGCTTCCTTGGACCCATTCAACACAATCCCCGATAGATCGGATTGGTTTTCATGTTCGAAACGATTGCATGTCTAGTATCGTAGACCCATGGGCGAGTGTCTCCTATTTTCAAAAGGGAGCTCCGAAACAAGTATGTGCATGAAGGCACATGGGAAGGTTTTTGGAGTATGATCACGGGAAGAGACCATCAACGAAGAAATACTATCAGGAACCCCATCATCCAAGTGTGTCACATTAGTGCAAGTGGATTTTTGGGGAGAATAAGAGAGACATAGATAACCAACACGGAGTTGAATTGGATTTACTCGCAGCCAATCAACCCTACTCACCTATGATCAACCGGTGGTGTTGTGAGCAACATCGGATTCGGGAGATCGGGTTGTTACCTCTCCATGTTGACTATCTCTTTAAAACCGGGTATTGCAAGGAACCCAAATCATCTCCTACCCGGGACTTCCCTAGGAATATATGAAGAAAGGAAAATATAAGAGTGAAGATGAGAGAGGAGGCTTACAAGTGGCCTAGGTGAATTTGCCCCTTCGGATTGAAGATTAAGACTTTTCTTGAGGGGAAGAAGATCGGTTAGAGGAAGGACTTCTTGTGCCGGCGAAGAAAAATAAAGGAGAAGAATTATAGGAGAAGGATCTTCTATGGCCCAAGAATAAGGTTCACAACAAAATTATGTCCCACCATTGGGAGGAACCCGGCGCCGCCGAGTTACTACGGTGGTGTACCAATGCAAGCATGGGGGAGGGGTGCAGCCATACCCCCACCATTTTTGCGGTGCCCAACGTAGCCTTTGCGGAGCCATTTGCACACCTTCCTCGACCACAACAAAATGGAGCCACCATTGGAGGATACGCTGCAAGGAACATGCAAATTATTGCAGCCATCCAAACCAATGCAAACCAAATGGGTGAAGGAAATGCAAACGTCGCTTATGTGCTTGGACACCTTCACCCGGGCACCGTCGGACAATTCATAGGAGGAGTGGTGCATTCCTATTGCAAGTAAGGGTACAACAACCAAGACTTTCAATATCAACCACCGGCGGAAGATTAGAGAGAGGAGGAGCTTTAGTTATCTTTCCTTTACCCCCTTTTCTTTAATTTTCAGCTCGTTTGCGCCTATGTTTGCGTAGTGTTTTCAGTTTTGCTTTAATTTTCAGTTTTTAGTTTAATTTTCAGCATGTATCTTAGTTTTTATTTTCATCATGAATAATGTCACCACCAAGTTTTTACCTTTGGTAAAGTTACAAAGTTTGTGCCATGATGATATATGATTATAATTGCCGCTTTGTTTATCTTTGTAATTGATTTATGCATGTTTAACCTAGTGCTCTCTTAAAAATACAAATCTGAAATTATCTAAATGCTAGCTCAATCTTCAGCGGAGGTTATGATTAAAATAAAGACCCATAGTGTTTTATGTGCTCTCAAGTTATGAATAGATTGAAGATGTCTTTTATGTTCAAAAATATCGCTAACCTTGTCATAAATATCACTTGTGTGTTGCTCAACCTATCCAAAGCCTTATATATATTTGAGTGCATAAACCTTAGTGTACAAGATTTATTTTTGAGTGAGTTTTTGCAGGCCATGATTTCTCGGCCCGAGACTAAGAAGCTGGTCATTCCGTTTTTGCGTATCTATCTTTTTGCTAGCCTTTTATCCGTGCATTGTGTATCCCCGCATCGGTGATCTCACAAACTTCGCCGGATATCCACCCTTAAACCAAATATCATCTTTTTTGTGACTACCTCCTTGACCACAACCTATCATTGAGGACGGATCATCAATTCAAGGAAGATCGCAAGACGGTGCCAACGTTGAAGATTTCAAGTATCTCTCCAAGGAAAAATATCCGGTACCTACCTTATTTTTCGCCTCTTTGCTCGAGGACGAGCAACATCTAAGCATGAGGGAGGAGGTAGGTACGGTGCAGTTTTAGAGTTCAAAAGGGAGTTTTTAAAAAAATATATATATATAATGATGAAAGAAAAAAAACCAGTGATATGCATGACTTTCAAGGTATCAAAAAATCAAAACTTCATTGTGAAAGTCATGGACTGAATATATGACGAGGCAAGAAAAAAATGAATGAATGAAAGAAAGAAAAGAATGAGAAAGGAAAAAATATATATTTGTGCGTAAAGTGAACTCCCAGGTTCTCTAAGAGTGCATTCAAGGCTTCAAGATAAAAAGATCCATTCTCAATTTTCCAACCATGTGCAATCCGATAACGAGGACTTTCTTTGTGCCTCGGGATCACTCTTTGCCATTTGCACATGTCCACTCATCTAAAGTGTGTGTATTTTTCTCTTTCCCCGCCTTGATTTAACATTATTTTCCAATGACCTTTTTGACGAGTCTCGGTAAGACCATGAGAAGCTTGTCTTGTTTTGACAACACCTCATTTATAAATTCTTGTTAGGACTAAACTTTCCCAAAAGCTCCATATAAAGCCTACCACATATATATGAGAGGGAAAGGAGTAGAATATATAGGCTTGAGAGACAAGTGAGATGAGAGTTTATGAGCAATACATGAGATGATTTAAATTTGTGAATTTGGTTTAGCTTTTCTTATCTCGTTCTTCATTTCAAAAATTTCGAGATCCATTTAAAACTTTGTGAGCATGTTAATACTTGTGGGATAAGCTTAATAAGAATCTACCCTCCGTGGAGATGAAGGCTAGTGCATTATGGAACTTTAACGAATTAAACTTTTGAGAGCATTATGTTTTTTTTTTCATGTATGATCAAGTGCAAGGTTTAAACATTGTTTGGCAACGATGATATCCATCGAAGGCTTACTCGAGGACGAGCAAGGTTTAAGCATGGGGGAGATGTTGACGGTGAAAATCCGTCAACCTAGCCATGAGTTTACCTTCGGTGTTGGCATGAATTTTATACCTTATCCATTGGTACTAACCCCGGGTGGTATAACAAGTTCACATGTGCATGTCGTTTTTGGAGTTTAATGTTTATGCGGGGATTTAGTGTTGAATGCAAGACTTTCGGGGTAAGTTCATCAAGCACCTCATGACAAGACTTTGAAGCCCGAACAAGTCATGCAATGAAGTAAAATTAACTCCAAGAAGCGGGGACTTGATCCGAGAAGACGACATACTCCGGGGACACGACCGGAAAAGTCTTTGAATCTTCCAAGACAAGGAGTTGAGTCCAATTCGGAGAGAAACCGACGACATGGACCCGTATGCGAGAGGGGGGGGAAGCATCCGGGAAGCAAGGGAACCGACCTCGGGCAAAGGAGCCCGCGGGGGCCGGGCCTAAATGGGCCCGGGCCGGCCGGCCCGATAGGATCGGCCCGGGCCCATTTAGGGCCCAAATGCGTCGTCCTTTGCCCTAGGCTGCCGATCGGGCTATTTATAGTCCCACGACCGAGAGCCACGCGAGAGAAGAAGTCGTATTCCGCCGCCGAGGAGCGAGAGAAGCTTGAGGGACACCAACTTGAAGATGAGGGCCGTGCTAGTTGTCTAGGGTTTCCCGGCCGACGTGGGAACCTTGCATGGAAGACCACGTCGGAGCTCGGAGCGAGGATCAAGATCGAGGGAGGGCCCCGGTGGTGATCTTGTTCATGTAATCATTCATGGTGAAGTTTGTAAGTGAATCCGATTTCTAGCGATTAAGTGCCTTCTCGATGATTTTGATTTCTTCTTGGTTTTGCTTCTTCTACGATCTAGTCTATAGCTAGATTACATAGGGTGCTCTTGTAGCCGCGGTGGCTAGAGGTGCATACGGGACCGGCCAAGTGATTTCAACTTGTTCTATCGAACTCGCCCTAAGCTCCCCGCATGAATAGGGATACGTTGTGACGAACGGGGGTCTCGAAAGGCGGATGTTTTCGGAGTCGGATGGGAAGGCCACGATTTAAAGATGCTTTTAATGAGATTCGCTTTACTATCTTCATCTATCTTGTTTGGAGCTACAACATAAGCATGATCTAGATTCTCTAGATTGGTTATCTCTTGCTTTCTCTTGCTACCTCTTTAGTAGATTAGATTAGATTCGTTTTCTTTATGAGTTAGTAGATTAGATGCAACTTGTCTTCATTAGATAGCTTTACCTTGCTTTACTAGATTGAATCCTTGCGTTGCACATTGTTCCACGGATTCGATACCTTGGGTTCACCACTCGAGGGAAGAAGGGTCCCTTGACTACGACGGGAGACTTGTCCGCTTGCAAGTCACAAACGAACTTTGATACAACTATTAACCGTCAACACATATCCAATGGAGAAGGCCGAAGACGAGATTCCAATGTTTGCGCGGTTCATGGAGCGCGGGCTCGCGCTCCCGCCAGCGATTTCTTCAAGGGTCTCCTCGGGTACTATGGAATCGAGTACACGAATGCGAATCCCAACCGTGTCTTCCACACCGCGGTCTTCGTGCACTTCTGCGAGGCCTTCCTTGGGATCAAGCTGCACCTTGGATCCTTTTCGGAAGTTCTTCGGGTCAGCCCGCCGACCAAGTGCCACCAACCCAAGGGTAGTCGGAGGAGCCGGCATCCAATTGAGAGAAGATGCCGCGGAGCGTGCACGGCGTACAAGCTTGTTGATTCCAACAACGGCCGGAAGACAAGGTGGTTTTACATCACGAACCACCACCCCGGCTGCCGAAGCGAGCGGAAGGCGGCCCGAGCACCACGAGTGGTGGAACACGGAGCCCACCATGCGGGGGGGATCCCGGCTTCCGAGCCGCCGGCACGCATCAAGGTGCTCGGGGAAGCGGAGGCGAGGGCCGAGCACGTGGCCTTCGGTTTCATGAAGCGGAGGGTGCAACCATTGATGGCTCGAGACACCTTGGGCTTCGAGTACACGGCGATGACGATACGTCGCGGATGCCGGAGGCGAGGCGGGCCGGCGGCGACATCATCGAGAGGCCGTCGCGGATCTTCAAGGACATGCCGCCGTACACGGCGTGCCGTCCGGGGGAGTACTCGCCGCGCGCCCGCCAAAGGAGGTGAGCGGCCCGTACTCCCCCTGGTCGAGTAGTCATTGCTTGGTATAGACTTGCGACGTCATGTGCCTTCGTAGGATGACTTGAAGAAGTTCATCTCCGAGCCGCAGCCCCCCCCCAAGTGGGATCGAGGTCCCGAAAGAAGGGAAGGCCAAGGACAAAGAGCGGAGAGAAGTCGGTGCGGGCGATGACACCATCATCGTGGAGGACACCTCAGACGACGATGACGATGACGACGACGACGACGAGATGTTGCGGGATAGTTTTCGGTTGCGGTCGAGGTTTAGCCTCCCGGGCTTACCTCATGTGCCTCTGGGTGCAAGACCCCCGACCAGCACGGAGGCTAGCCTAGGCTGGCCGCGCGCCACGGAAGCCGCGCAACCCTACCGGAGAAGCGGGTGGCAAAGAAGCTTAAGGTCTCGAGACCACGCCTCGGGAGGTAAGATGCCTTGACTAGAGTAGTCGGGTACCCATCGCACAAGTACCCTTGTTGATGAGTGGTCTTCCTTGTATGCGGGGAGGTGCCGCCAGCGGAGCCCGTCGAAGAGGGCGACGAAGGCGTGTGGGACACGGTGGGGGAGCCGGCCGGAAGTCGTAGTCCGGCCCCCCTTGTCGGTGTTTTAGACCGGCAACCTACTATGGGGAGTACCCGAAGTAGATGATTGTGACTCGCCGAGATCGGTAACTCGAAGGAAGAGACACGTGGCACACAATTTAGACAGGGTTCGGGCCACGAGGTGCGTAATACCCTACGTCATGTATCTTTGCGTAGCTACGGATTGATAGGGCACGATTACAAGATGGTGCAATAGTGCGCGTGAGTTGTAGGGGATGTATTGTGATCCTGAGATCGGTCCCTGCCTCGCCTTATATAGTCGGGAGGCGAGGGTTACAAGTCGGAGTAGGGATAGAGTACTAGTCTTGTACGTCTAGGAGTCCTCTATACGGTGCGAGAACATGTACGGCTCCCTAACAGAGTACTACTCTGTGTAGTCCTTGTGCTCCACGCCTTCGGGTGCCGTGTAGCGCAAGCCGGTAGTCCCGGGGGCCCACGCAAGTAGTCGGTCCCGGTACCCAGGAGTAGTGGGCCCGGGGAGGTCCATACGACAAGCCCCAGAGTACTTTGTAGTCGAGAAGGATAGCTTCAAGTAATCTTGACGGCCTTAACGAGTAGTCCTCAAGCGTCCCCGAGTGCTACAAGTCAAAAGTCCTCAAGAGTAGTCGAAGCATCCCGAGGCCGGAATGTACTCCGGCGATGTTTGAGCAATCTTGAAGTCTTCTCGAGTAGTCCCAAGCGTACTCGAAGGCGCTTTCGAAGGTCTTGAAGCCGGAGCTGATATGGAGGTGAGATTTGCAAAATCGCACTCCGTATGGAGTAGCCCCCGAGCCTTAGATTGAGCCACGGAGCTCGGCTCGGGGTCCATACGAAGTCTTGGCAAGAAGATCCCGAAAAATCCGGAGAGAAAAAACCGAAGGACACGTGGCACGGAGCCCCCGAGCCTTGAGTCGAGTACTTCCTCTCGAATTGAAGGGTCATCTTGAAGAATGTGTCCTGAGATGCTCTTGAGACAAGCCGCTTCCCAGGTAGTCGAGTAGAAGTAGCGAGCCCACGAGGGTGAGGCGCGTCGACTAGTGGAATGCGAAGGGTCACGCGCGGCCGGCCGAGTCGGCCGTGCGTGGACTATCCGGCCGCCCGTTGCGGAGGCCGCTTTGGCTTATAAATAGAAGCCAAAACCCTTAGGGTTTTTCACCCATACGAGTTGCGGCCATTCCGTTTGCATGCGAAGCGAATCCACTCCCGGCGCTACGCCGCCGTAGTAGATCCAAGTGCGCCGCCACCCAAAGCTTTAGGGTAGCCCCCGAGCGGATGCGAGTGAAGGCGCCCGCACTTGGAGGATGAAGCCGTCACCGTCCAAGATGTCCAAAGCCGCCGGGAAGAAGAGGGGCCGCGAAGAGGGGCCGCCGCGGCCGCCACCGGAGCGCCGCCGCCCATGTCTCCACCGCGGGCTGATCCAAGCCGCGAGTGGAAAAAGTCCAAAGTGAAGACGGAAGATTGGCCGACCCTTCGAACGGTGGGTTCATCGGGGAGAAGGAAGTCGACATGTGGAGATCCGCCGCCGGAGATCCATATCCGATGAAGAAGGCCAAAGACGAGATCCCAATGTTCTCGCGGTTCGTGGAGCGAGGTCTTGCGCTCCCGCCGGCGATTTCTTCAAGGGGCTTCTCGGGTACTACGGGATCGAGTACCGAACACGAACCCCAACGGCATCTTCCACACGGAGGTCTTCGTGCACTTCGCGAAGCCTTCCTCGGGATCAAGCCGCATTGGGTGCTTTTCGGAAGTTCTTCCGTGTCAAGCCGCAACCAAGTGCCACCAATCCCGGGGGTAGTTGGAGGACCGGCATCTGGGCGAGGGAGGACGCCGCGGAGCGGTATCCGGCATACAAACTTGTCGACTCCAACACGGATTGGAGGACCGGGTGTGTCGGGGGACAACCCTAGGGGTCCCCTTAAACCACGGGGAGAACCTCACTTAAAACCCACAACAAGGCCAAAACGCATTTCGCTTAACCATGCGGGGAACGGCCCACGGGGACTCGACGGCTCATCGAGGCGGCCCCACAGAGATCCCCTCGAACGGGTCCCGCCCCGTTCGAGAATGCGTGCTCCATTCGGACGGGCTCCGCCCCGTTCGAGGGGCGACACCTCCCTCGGCGGGCTCCGCCTCGCTCGAGGGCTCGCTCCCCCCTCGGCGGGGTTACGCCTCGCTCGAGGGTACGCCCCGCCCTCGTCGGGGTCCGCCACGCTCGAGGGCGCCCCTCACGCGTGCGCCGGCCCCCGTACACGGGCATTTAACGCCACGACGCCGGCGGGGACGGCGCCATCATGCGCCGGGGGCTCGCACCCGGTGCCGCCGCACCAACTCCCCGGGGAGGAGCCCATCCCCGCCCGCGTGGGGAGGGGGCGTGCGGCGCGGCCGGTGTCGGTCCGTGACACCGTGCGCACGCCCCCGGTACGGCTAATGCGCCGAGCCCTCGAAAGGGGGCCGGCGCACCCTCGAGTCACTTTCTTGTGACCCTACGGGGGTTAGGTGGAGGCGCTAGGCGGGTGGACCGCCATCCCCGCGCGCGCGCGGCGTGGGCGCCGCACCCCGGCGATGCGGGCGCACGCCGAGCCTGTAGCAACGACTTCAGCCCCGCGAAGCGCGTCGGGAAGGAACGCCGGTCGCCTACTCACGTACGCCATACGGCCCGCGTCGGCACCTCCCTCGAGCCTATCGGGGGACATCACCGCCATTCGGCCTGCTCTCCTACCCTCGAACCGCCCTTTGTTCGGGTACAAGTCGAGCCATGATGACCGGATCGGCGCAAGGATCGCCGGGACGGCCGCCCACTCTGCGCATAGCACGTCGTGCTTCTCCACGTAGCTAGATAGCGCGGCGTGCATGTAAGTCGCCTCCCCCTTGATCTATAAAAGGGGGGACGAACCCCCCGGCCCGCGGGGGACAAGACAACAACGAGACACAACGGACACACGGATCCATTCGACCGGAGCACACGACACACGGTGCGCTCATTCTCCAATTCTCCCACAATATCTTCGGCCACTCCACTAGGGACTTGGAAGCCACGCTTCCTCTCCCGCCTTGCTTGTAGCGGCCCCACTACGGGCACTCTCGGTCCGAGCAATATAGTGCCTTGAGCACACCCATCTTTGGACGTACGGCCCCCTCGGCGGGAACCGGGGATAAAACCCATGTCACCTATTGCTTAGCATCGACCATTGAGGGATAGACCTCGGCGCTATCTCTTGGTTAGTGTCGGGACCATATTCGCGCGACCGGTTGGCGCCCACCGTGGGGCAAGCGAGCGCCTAAGGTCATTCGGTCAACTCCCTCCATGGTGATTCGCCGAGTACGGGTGCTACACGCTATTGCATGGGTAGCTCGGACCCCCTCCCGGCGGGTTCGGGGGTCGCTTCGGGGGATGCGAACTTTCGGGCCACGGGGAACGGCTATCTCATGCGCCTCACCAACCGTGAGGAGCTCCGCGCGCGGCGCCGGGGCTAGGTCGGCTTTGGCCCCCCGCCGCGCGCACCACCACGGCGCGGGGCGCCCGCGGGGCACGAATGCGCGCGGGCCGTCGGCGCCACAACACCACCGTCGCTGCGGGCGGCGTTTGCGTCGGGCGCGGTCGGAGCGGCGGCGAGCCGGCGCGCCGCCGCCCGGCGCGGTGCGCCCACCATCACGACCGCCACCGCCCCGGCGTGACGGCACGCGGTCTCGGACCGCGCATCCCCATCGGGGCCGCGTGGCGCTACGACGGCCTACAACGCCAACGTCAACACGACGTTGCGCGAGGGTTCCGCCGGCCGCCACGTCTTCGTCGCCGGGGCCCCGGCACCTCGGCGGGGGATGAGTCATCCCCGGGCTCCGTCGACACGTTGCCACCCGCTAACCGCCACGGATACGCGGAGTGGGACTTCTCGGCGTGCGGGACCCGGCCGCGTTCGGCGTTTTCTCGACGCCGCGGACTGCGGTTTGGCTACTCCAACGACTCCCGCACGGGAGCTACGACCCCGCGCGGGAGTGTTGCGCCTTCATCACCAACGACCCGGCCAATGCCGCCGGCGCGGTGGGCGCGGGAGACGAGGAAGTCACGCACCGCCCCGGGGATCGCGCGCGCGCCGGCGCGCGGGGCCAAGCGCTCTCGCCGGGGCCGACGCCGACGCACGGCTAGCCCAAGCCGCGAGCTCGAGGCCAAGGCCGGCGGAGGAATGCGAGCGGTGCGGGCGCTCCGCGCCTCAATGGCGGGGGGAAGCCTCCGCGCGCGGCGAACGCGCACGGGAGCCGGGCCGACGGGTCCGCGACCGCATCAGCACTTGTCCCCAACGTCGAAAACGTGGATGCGCCCCCGCGGGCAAGCCGAGGAGAAGCTCGTCGCCGCCGCGGCCGCCGCGCGGGCCATGCGGCACCCTCGACCCCCGAGGCTCGAGACATGCACCGCGAGGTGCAAACTCTCATCGAGCAAGCGGCGCGTCCCGGCGGGCGAGAGCTCGGCCTCACGCATCCGCCAACGGGGGGGATGCGCGAGGGGCGATGAAGGGCGCACCGGAGGCGAACCCTCGGTGCACGCGGGGGGACTAGCGGGCGTCCCACCGAGCAAGGGCGCACGCCGGCCGGGGGAGCGACTCCTTGACGCGCGCGGGCGGCTGGATGGCGACGCCGCAACGTCATCAACGCCGGGCGCACCGGCAAGGCGGACGCACGAGCGGCAAGGGGCTACCACCCTCGACGGGGCGGGCGCTACGACGGCGGCGAAGACCGCTCCCCAACGCGGAGCCCCCAAGCACTCGTGTGTTCGGTCGGGAGATCCGTGCGGCGGCGTTCCCCCCAATGCTTCCGCCAACCCTCGACGATCGCCAAGTACAACGGGGGGAGACGGACCCCCGCGTGTGGCTCAACGACTACCGCTTGGCTTGCCGGTGGGCGGGGCCACCGGCCCGACGAGTTCATCATCCGCAACTCTCGCCCCTACATCTTGGCGACGCGGCCGGGACATGGCTCGAGCACTTGCCCGGCCCGGATCCATAACCCGGGACGACCCGGTCCACACGTTCGTGGGCAACTTCCGGGGCACATACGTGCGCCACGGAAACTCATGGGACTGCGCTCCCCGCACGCGAAGCCCGGCGAGTCAGCCGCGGGACTTCATACGGCGCTTCTCCAAGCGGCGCACGGAGCTCCCTAGCGTGACGCGGTCCGAAATCGTGCACGCCTTCCTCGAGGGCACCACGTGCGGGACCTCGTGCGGGAGGCCGGGACGCGGCCGCGCTGCGGACTCCAACGAGCGTGGTCGACATCGCCACCGGCTTCGCCTCGGGGAGGAGGCCGTGGGGGCGATCTTCGACGGCAAAAAGGGCAAGCGCTCGGAGGACGCGCCGCGCGGAGGGCAGCAAGTCCAAGGAGCCACACCGCAATGACAAGCGGGGCAAGAAGGGGGAAAAAGCCGCGCCGCGGGGTGCGCGAGCGGCGGCGCGACGGCGGCAACGCCGAGGCCCTCGGCTGTCGACCGGCTCGACGGGGCCCTCGGCCGGCCCCTCGAGGCCCGGGGGGGTGTTCGATGACATGCTAAAAAAGCCATGTCCCTACCACGAAACCCCGAGTACATCACACCCTTGAGCGAGTGCGACATGCTCGAAATTCTACGGGCCGTGCCGCCGCGAAGGAGGCGAGAGGCCAAGAAAGACGGAGGCGATGGCGACGCGGGCGGCTTCCTCGCCGTCGAAAATGTGTTCCTCATCTTTGGGGGACCAGGCGCCGACATGTCGACACGCCAACGCAAGAAGGAGCGGCACGAAGTCCTCGCCGGCCGAGAGGGCGCCTCTCGTCCTTCCTTAATTGGTTGGAGGACACCATCACATTCGGTCGGGAGGACCACCCAAATCGCGTCCCCAACCCGGGCCGATGCCCGGCGGTGGTTGACCCCATCATCGGGAATGCCGGTTCTCGAAGGTCCTCATGGACGGAGGCGGCGGCCTCAACATCCTCTACGCGCATACGCCGCACCTAATGGGGATCGGATTGGACCCGGTGCGGCCCAGACGAAGCCGTTCCACGGCATCGCGCCGGCAAGCGAGGTTCAACCCCTCGGGCGAGATCGACCTGCTTGGGTGCGGTTTGGCACCCCTAAGAACTTCCGCAAGGAAACCCTCACCTTCGAGGTGGTGGGGGTTCAAAGGGGCCTACCATGCTATACTTGGGCGACCTGTTACGCCAAATTCATGGCGGTCCCCAATTATACCTACCTAAAGATGAAGATGCCCGGCCGAACGGCATCATCACCGTCGGCTCGTCGATCGAGCACGCGTTCGGCTTGCGATGTCGAGTGCGTAGAGCACGCGGAAGCACTAGCGGCGGATGAAGGCGGTGAACACGGCCCGGAGAAGATGGTCAACGAAGACCTCAACTCCGCCGCCAAGCACGCGGCACATTCGAGGCCGCGGAGCGGACCAAGGGGGTCCCCCTCGACCCTTCGCCCCCGAGGGGCAAGGCGTTGAGGGTCGGCTCCACCCTCGACCCCAAATAGGAAGTGGTGCTCGTCGACTTCCTCCGCGCCAACGCCGACATCTTCGCGTGGAGCCCCTCGGACATGCCCGGGCATCCCGAGGGAAGTCGCCGAGCACTCCCTTGACATCCTCGCCAAACGCTCGCGTCGTGCGGCAACGGCTCCGCCGCTTCGACGAGGAGCGGCGACGGGCAATCGGAGCGGAGGCTGCGAAAGCTTCTCGAGGCCGGATTCATCAAGGAGGTGTTCCACCCAACATGGCTAGCAAACCCCGTGCTTGTAAAGAAAAAAGAATGGGAAGTGGCGGATGTGTATAGACTACACTAGTCTCAATAAAGCATGTCCTAAAGTTCCTTTTCCTTTGCCACGCATTGACCAAATCGTTGACTCAACGGTGGGTGCGAAGCTTTCGTTTCCTTGATGCCTATTCGGGTACCACCGGATAAAGATGAAAGAGTCCGAGCCGGCTCGCGACCTCGTTCATCACACCGTTCGGGACGTTCTGCTACGTCACGATGCCATTTGGCCTCAGAAACGCGGGTGCAACATACCAGCGTTGCATGCAGCACGTTTTTGGGGATCACATCGGGCGGACGGTCGAAGCATACGTGGATGACATCGTCGTAAAGACCAGGAAGGCGGACGACCTGGTTGGCGACCTTGGCATCGCGTTCAACTGCCTACGGGCCAATGGGGTCAAATTAAACCCCGAAAAGTGTGTCTTTGGAGTGCCGCGAGGCATGCTCCTGGGATACATTGTCTCCCAGCGGGGAATCGAGGCCAACCACGAAAGGTCGCGGCCCTCGAACGGATGGGTCCGTCCAGGGACCTCAAGGGGGTGCGAGAAGGTGTTGGGGTGCCTTGCCGCCTTGAGCCGCTTCATCTCGCGGCTCGGTGAGAAGGGCTGCCCCTCTACCTCCTACTCAAGAAGCACGAGCGCTTCTCCTGGACCACCGAGGCCCGGGATGCGCTCGACAAGGCTGAGGCGTCTCTAACGCACGCCCCGATCCTCACGCCGCCGCGGGCGGCGAGCCCCTGCCGGCTCTACGTGGCCGCGACCACCCGGGGTGGTGAGCGCCGTGATCGTTGTGGAGCGCACGGAGGAAGGGCATGCCTTGCACGTGCGGCGGCGGGTCTACTACATCGGCGAGGTCCTCTCGGACACGAAGACGCGCTACCCTCGGGTCCGAGAAGTTGCGTACGCGGTGGTTCTTGCGCGGCGCAAACTCCGCCACTACTTCGAGGCCCACCCCGTCACGGTGGTTTCCTCCTTCCCACTAGGAGAAATCATCCGCAATCCCGACGCGCGGGGCGGGGATCGCCAAGTGGTCCGTGGAGCTGATGGGCGAGACGCTCGCCTACGCCCCACGCAAGGCTGTCAAGTCCCAAATCTTGGCGGATTTCGTCGCCGAATGGACGGACACGCAGCTGCCGCCGCCACAGATCCAAGCGGAGTGCTGGACTCTGTTCTTCGACGGCTCGGTGATGAAAACGGGGGCGGGCGCGGGCCTGCTCTTCGTGTCACCCCTCGGGGAACACATGCGGTACGCGGTGCGCCTCCACTTCCCCGCGTCCAACAACATGGCTGAATACGAGGCCCTCCTCTGCGGCCTCAAAATCGCCATTGAGTTAGGCGTCAAACGCCTCGACGTAAGGGGCGACTCGCAGCTCGTGATTGATCAAGTCATGAAGAATGCGAGCTGCCACGACGACAAGATGGAGGCCTACTGCAAGGCCGTGCGAGCCCTCGAGGACAAGTTCTACGGCATCGAGCTCAACCATGTGCCCCGCCGGGCCACAACGAAGAGGCGGACGAGCTCGCCAAGATCACGTCCGGGCGGATCACCGTCCCCCCGAACGTTTTCGCGCGCGACATCGCTCAGCCCTCGGTCGCTTTCGAGTCCTACCCCTCGAATCACAACGAACCCTCGGGGGCTCCCTCGAATCCGGCGGGTGCGGAGCCCATGGTCGAGGACCCCTCGAACGAGGCGTACGTGCTCTCCCTTCTCGAGGGGTACGGCTCCCACGAGGCCGACGTAATGGACATCGAGCCGGCCCCCGTCCGGGCGGGCGGCGGGAAAAATACGTTGCCCGGATCGCTCGAGGGGAACTCCCCGCGGACTGGGGGCCGCGGCTAGGCGCATCGCTAGGATGGCTAAGTCTTTTGCCCTCGTCGACGGCGAGCTGTACAAGCGCGCCGCCCTCCGGCATCCTACAGCGATGCGTGCCCATTCCCGAGGGGCGCGAGCTCCTGCGGGACATCCACGCGGGGATGCCGTGGCCACCACGCCGCGCCCGCACCCTCGTCGGCAACGCGTTCCGCCAGGGCTTTTACTGGCCCACTGCGGTCGCGGACGCCAGCGAGATCGTGCGCACCTGCGAGGGGGTGCCGGTTCTACGCCCGCAAGTCCAACTTGCCCGCCTATGCCCTACGGACCATCCCCGTAACATGGCCGTTCGCCGTGTGGGGGGGCCGGACATCGTCGGGCCCCTGCGCGGAAGGCGCCGGGGGCTTCACCCACTTGTTGGTCGCGATCGACAAGTTCTCCGAAGTGGGTGGAGGTGCGCCCCATCACGAATCTAAGGGCGAGCGGGCGGTGACATTTTTCACCGACATCGTCTACCGCTTCGGAGTGCCAAACTCCATCATCACCGACGATGGATCCCAATTCACGGGCAAGAAGTTCTTGGAGTTACACGACAAGTTCCACATCCGTGTGGATTGGGCGAGCTGTGGCGCACCCACAGACCAACGGCCAAGTAGAACGTGCCAATGGCATGATCTTACAAGGCCTAAAGCCCAGAATTTTCGACCAGTTGAACAAATCTGGGCGAAATGGCTCCAAGAACTACCAGCGGTTGTGTGGAGCCTAAGGACCACCCCGAGCAGAGCCACTGGGTTCACCCCGTTTTTCCTAGTCCACGGCGCGGAGGCCGTCCTCCCCACGGACTTAGAATACGGGTCGCCCAAGGTTCGAGGATATAACGAGGATGCTAACCAACGAGCCCGCGAGGACTCGTTGGACCGGTGCCGGACGAAGCACGCCTCGTAGCCTTGATGCATTTCGCGAGGTACCAACGGTCCCTCGGGCGCTATCAAGCACGCAAGATACGCGGCGGGATTTCGGCGAAGGGGACTGGTCCTAAGGCTACGCCAAGACAACCGAGGGCGCCACAAGCTATCGCCCCCATGGGAGGGACCCTACGTCGTGGTGAAGGTACTCAAGCCGGTACATACAAGTTGGCCAATGAGGACGGTGAAGAGCTCACCAACGCTTGGAACATCCAACGACTACGTCGCTTCTACCCTTAGCTAGGATTTCCAAGTATTTTCGTTGCAAAAACCGCACGGCCAACGCCCCGGTTGGCCGCAACTATGTAAAAGCTTCAAGTTTAATAGAAAGGGAAACTCGGCTTTCCCCGAAACCCAAGTTACCCTCGGGGGCTACGCGGGGGGGCATCCCCCCCCAAAATGGTCCCATTTTGTCGCGCAAAAACAAAAAACGAAACAACGTGCGCTAAGTTTGTTTCCTACTTCAACCTCGAGCCACGATTCGAACGGGGCGCGGGCGGCACGGCGGAAGGAGCGTGCGAGCCGAGAGATAGCCTACGCGCGTGGATACGGCCCTTCTCTCTCGCCTCCAACCCGGCGGGCCCCTGCGCGAAATCGAACTCCCCTAACTAGAATCTACTCGGGAAGAAGGAGAAACAAAAAGCGTGATAAACAAATGACTTCATTTACGGCAAATGTTAATGTTCATGAAACGACTTGTTTATTTACAAAAGGCCACGAGGCCGGAGTGCGATACACATAAACAAAAACGGGCCTAGCGCCCAGCGCTTTCGGGCGGGAGGAGTGGCATCGTCGGCGGCGTCCGGGAAGAGGAACTCCTCGAAGGCCTCGGCGAGCGACCGGCGGCGTCGGTGGCGAGCGCATCCACATGCTCCATGGCCACCTCGTCCTCGACGCCCTCGGGAACGATGTAGCCCTCCGCCGGTGCCTCGAAGTTAACCTCGTAGTGGGACCGCACCACTCCGGGGGCCTTCCGGACGCCCGGTGCGGCGCCGGCGCATCCGCTCGGTGACATGGCCACCAAGGGCACGCGGAGCGGGCGGCCGGGGAGCTGCGGCACTGCGCCTCGCCCTCCCTCGACGGCGCGGCGGGTCTCGAAGGCCGCATCGCGCGGCTCCCGCGGCTCCTGCTCGGAGGAGTTGTAGGAAGCTGCGGCGCCTCGGCCGCTCGGCCCGCGTGCCCCGGGGCGGTGCGCAAGCACGGAAACACCAAGGCAAGAAAGAAATTAGAAAAAAGGGAATGCGAGTTCCCAATCGAAAAACCAACAAGACAAGAGTCGAGTGTGGCTCACCTTCGACCTGCTTCCTCTCCGTCTCGAAGTCGCGGCGTACGGCCTCGACGAGTCGGCTCGAGGCGCTCGACGGTCTCACCTTGCTCCCGGGAGGGAGTTGTCTCCGATTGGCATTGGTGATGCGGGCATAATCACCTCGCCCTCGGCCTTGGAGAGCTTGGCGTCCCGATCCGCCAAGGACTTCGCGTCACCTCGTGGGCGGCGCGCTCTCGCTCCGCGGCCGCACGGGCGTCGGTGAGGGGCGGCTCGCTCTCGCCGGAGCCGCTCCTCGGCCCCTTGGCGGGCGGTGCTCTCTTGCGAGGAGCCGCTCCTCGGCCGACGACGAGGGCCGCGGCCTTGGCGTCGAGGGTGGCCTTCGGGTCGTCGGCCTCCTTGGCCCGCGCTCCCGGCCCGCGCGCCCGCTCCTCGGCCGGCGGCGCCGCGCGCTCGCGCCCCCTCAAGCGACGAACGAAGCTCCCGGGTTTTCGGCGCGGACGGTAGCCACCTCCGCCTCCCGGTTAGCGGCCGGCGTCCGCGTCTTCTCCAAGTCCGAGCGCGCGTGCCACGGCGCCTCATCACGGTCGACGAGGGGCCGCGCGCACCCGCTTGAGGCTCGAGCGGCGCGCCGTGTCTGCCTCGAGCTCTCGGGGAGCTCGTCGAGGGCCAAGCCGGGCCGTACGCCGGCCCGGCTGTCGGGGGGACACGAGAGCGTCGGCAAGCGCGTCGAAAGCGCCCGCACCGCTCCCGGAGCGGTGGACCTCGGCGTTCACCCGGTCGAACGCATCGTACTTGTCGTGGGCGCGGCGCTTGAGCTCTCGGCACCCACACACCAAAGTCCGTAAGCATTACGGCGCGAGCGACACGCGAAGACGAGAAGAAGAAGAAAGCGAGCGACGACACCCTACCCGGAAGACGCGCCATGCGGGGGGCCGCCGTGGACCCGCAACGCGCCTCGTTCGGGGCGTGCGGTTGAGCATAGCGCCGTGGCTCCGGGAGCTCGCCCCGAGCTCCTGCTCCCCCCCCGGTGTCGGCAAACGCGGGGGGATCATCGACGGCCCCCTCCACCGGGGGCGGGGCGGCCGGCGCGGGAGGACGAGGCCTCGGCGCCGTGTCCTCGACCCCCCACCACCAGGTGACCCTCACGCCGCCTCACGAGGGCCCCCTCCTGGGGCTCGGGGGAATTCGTGGGCCGCGCGGCCCACCGATCCCACCCCGGGCGGCGGGGAGTCGTCCGAGACCTCCACCACCTCCCGCTGCGGAGCGCCGGCGGGCGCCGCCGCTTGTGCCGCCTCCACCGGCGCCTCCACTTGCGTCTCCGCGCCGCGGCGCCGGCACGGCGCCACGGCCACCACCTCGGGCCGTGCCGCCGCATCCACGGGCGCCGCCACAGTTGCGCCCGCTCCGCCTCCTCTGCGGCGCGCGGCCTCGCGGGCCGCGCCTCCCTGCCCGCTCGCCGCCGCACCCCCGCACCCCCCACGACGGCCGGCGCCGGCCGCTCCTCGCCGATCGCCGGCCGCGCCGCGGCGGTGATGCGCTAGCCGAGTCCTCGAGGCCTCGGCCCGGCTTTGCGAGCTCTCGCCCGCCGCCGCCGTGCTTGCCCCCGCCCGCGGCGCCCTCGACGAGCGCCGCCGGGTGGGGATGGACGCGTCCGTCCTCAGCACCTTGGCAGGTGCGAGAGGAGGCACGGTTGGCACCACCCTGCGCAGGCACGAACGGAGGGTTAGGACGCCTGATCATCAACAAATCAAACCGAGCGAAGGATCGAACCCCTTACCTCGAGGAGGAAAAGGCGCGCTTCCTCTTCCTCGAAGCCTCAGCGGATGAGGCCGGCGCGGCCGGCGCGCCCGCCGCCGCGTCTCCCCGACGCGCGCCGCCGCGCGCGTGGGCGCGCCCGCCCCCGCGCGCGGTCACGCCCCGATGCCGCGCCTCCCGATGGCGCGCGCCGCGCGCGCGAGTGCACGCTCGCCCGCGCGCGGCGCGCGCCCGCCGTCGCGCCTCCCCGACGACGCCGCCGCGCGCGCAGCATCGCTTCCCCCGCGCGCGGGCACGCTCGATGCGCGCACGGGCATGCTCGCCGTGCGCGCCCCCGAGGAGCGCGCGGCACCCCCGCGCGCGCGCCGCCCACGATGTCGATGGCCGGCGGGGCGGGCGCCGTTGCGCCGGGTCCCGGGGCGATGCCGCCCTCGCCGCCGGCGCCGACGCTCCGGCGACGGGGGCGCAGACCGCCACTGTCGAGGGGGCCCTCCCCCTCGCCCTCTTCCTCTTCGTCCTCCTCCGAGGACGAGTACTCTTCGGTCCCCGGGGAGGAGAGCCCCGCCTCTTCGCGCGCCGGCACTCCGTGGCCCGCCGGTCGCGGCGCGCTTGATGTCGCCTCGCGCGCTCCCTCTCGCGCGCCGCCCGCTCCTCGCTCCCGGCCGCGGCGCCGCCCGGCCAAGCGAGCGGGGAGTCGGGGTGGGCGGAACGGACTTGGCGACGGTGAAGGTCACCAGCTGTACACAGGAGCAACAAGGACGCGTCAGGAGACAGAAGCAAGACCAAAAGCTAAAACAAAATCAAGAACCAAGCTCACCAGCGGGCCGGTGGGGAGCATCTCGAGGTCCCATGGGGTCCGGCCCGAAGGCAACGGCGGCGTCCGGGTGTCGACGGCGCTCCGCGCCGGGTGAGCGCATACGGCCGCTCGAGGGGCGTCGGGAGCATCCGCGACCTCGCCAGGTCGACGGGGTTGGCCGCCTCTGTCATCTCGAAGATGCAGAGCGGCCTCTCCATCAAGGGCACGACCCGCCTATGATGGAGGAAGGCGAGGACGCCCATCGCGTTCAGCCCCATCGCCGCCAGGCGCTGCAGGGCGGCCAGGACCGACTCCTGCCGCCTCCGATGCTGGGGCGTGGATACCCCGTAGGCCCAGGAGTCAGGCCTCTCCTTGAACACCCGACCGGTGTAGGGGGGGAGGCCGGGCTCGGCGTTGCGCAAGTAGAACCATCCCCGCTCCCAGCCGGCGTTGTTCGTCGTCATGGTGCAGGGGATGTAGACGTTCTTGAATTGCCCCGCGGGGCAAGCGACATCCCGCCGTCCGGGCGCGCACCGCGCGGCGGGTCCCTCGGCTCCGTCGTGGGGCTGCGTGAAGAGCTCCGCGCGGAAAAGGTGTACCCAGAGCTCCCAATTGACCGGGATCCCCGAGGTACCCTTCGCGTACGCCCACGAACGTGGCCGCCGCGAAATCGCGTTGGGCGCGAAGTTGTGCAACTCCACTTGGTAGTAGTGGCACATCGCCCGCATAAAACGGCTCGCCGGCGCGTTGAAGCCCCGCTCGTGGTAGCGGATGAAGCTCACCACGTAACCCTCCCGGCGGGTTGGGCGCGCGGTCCTCGGCGGCGGCACTATCCACTCGCCGGGCGTCCATCTTCATTGGCCGACACCGGCCGGCGACGACCGGCTCGCCAAGGCCAGCGGCGTCACCGTCGACCTCTCCCAGGCGTACGGCTCCAGGATCGTGAGGGGAGGCTGAGGCGGCGCCATGAAGAAGGCAAAGAAAAGCAAAAGCGGAGGACAAGGAACGGAAGAAAAGCTCTAACGGCGACACCGCACGGTGACAAGGGCGAGATGAAGACGAAAGGGCGGGGGAGTGAAAATGGTGAGGCGTTAAGGTAAAAAACTGCCGTCTTCTCCACCCCTCAGATTTATAAGCCGATGGGCGAGCTCTCCGGAGCGGATGCCCCGCTCGCATTAAGCGGCGGAAATCTTCCCTTCACGCCGACGGACGGGCCCCACCACGGCTGCGGCGGCCACATCCTTGCGGGCGGGCCATCATAACGGCGAAGACCCGCGGGGACCGAGGCGAAGCCGTCACGTCCACGCGCCACGCCGCCCACTACGCGCGCGCGCGCGACCGCGCCGCCTAAAAAGACGCGCCCGCGCCGCAAAAAACCGTAGCCTCGACCGCGAGGCATTTAATGACCGGTCCCTTGCCAAGCAAGGAGAACCCTCGAGCGGGCGGACCCCCGCTCGAGACAAGGGCAACCCTCGATGGGATATCGACGTGAGAAGGCCGCCGGGGCACCGCTTGATGTAAAGCGGTGCACCGTGGGTACCCATGCCACGTAAAAACCCTCGAGCGGCACGAGCCCTCGGCTCGGAACGAAAACAACCCTCGATGGGACATCGACGTGAGAAGGGCCGCCGGGACCTCGCTTGATGTAAAGCGAGGCACCGCGGTACCCATGCCACGTAAAACCCTCGAGCGGCACGAGCCCCCGCCGAGACAATATCAACCCTCTAAAGAGGGAACGCGCGTGAGAGGGTCGCCCGGGGCACCGCTGAGTAAAGCGGGCACCGCAACCACCCGTGCCGCGCCGTGCTACCAACCGCGCCTCGAGGGCCGCTCGCCCGGACCCCTCGACGGCCGCGAACGCAAAAGACGGGGCCGTCCATGTGCGGCCCCGCACGGCCCTACTGATCGGAGGTTCGAAGCCCGACCTCGACGGGTTCGAACGGGCGCCACAGATCGCAGAGTTAGGGACGACGAGGGCACGCGCATTCGAGCCGTTCCTCGAGCCCGTCGTCTCGAGGGTGCCCCACATGTCGTGTTCGAGAGCCGGCCGAGGGCGGCTAGTCGGGGGATCCCACCGAGGGAGAGCTTCCGCGCCCTCGGTCCCTATCGAACGGGACCGAGCCCCACCCCTAGCAAACCCACTCAAGTGCTTCCATGGACGTGTCTCCGGACCGCGCGGCCTACCCTTATCGAATGGGGCAGGGACGTCCACTTGAACCACCCGCTAGCGGCTCGACGAGGAATCCGTAATCCGCGACCCGCTCGATGGGGGTTGCGGAAACCTCACCCCTCCGTCCCGCGGAGGACGGCGAGGGCGCGTTAAAAAACAAGTCGCAAAGCTCTACTCGATCGCCTCGAACGGACCAAGGCTCGGGGGCTTGACGCACGGCTACACCTCCTTGAAATCGCACCCGCCGAGACAAGGCCGGCGCCGCGTGCACCCCCGAAGCCGGCCGAAACACCGCCGATGTCGGTTGCAATATGTGCCACGCCCTCGCGACCAAATTCTCGCGGTTAACCCCTACGGAGAGCATCTACACTCTGCAGGCTTCGGGGAGCTAGACCCCGCGGGTCCGCTGACGCGGCCCCACGGAAAGCGTTCGCAGAACAAGGAGGGAAGAACGTCCTATCAGCAGGTTCCAGCATCTGCGGGAGCCTCAATGGCAAACCCACAGATGCTCGGGGGCTAATGTCGGGGACAGCCCTAGGGGTCCCCTTAAACCACGGGGAGAACCTCACTTAAAACCCACAACAAGGCCAAAACGCAATTCGCTTAACCATGCAGGGAACAGCCCACAGGGACTCCGACGGCCCATCGAGGCGGCCCACTTAGAGATCCCCTCGAACAGGTCCCGCCCCGTTCGAGAATGCGTGCTCCCTTCGGGCGGGCTCCGCCCCGTTCGAGGGGCAGCACCTCCCTCGAGCGGGCTCCGCCTCGCTCGAGGGCTCGCTCCCCCTCGAGCAGGTTACGCCTCGCTCGAGGGTACGCCCCGCCCTCGGCCGGGGTCCGCCACGCTCGAGTGCGCCCCTCACGCGTGCGCCGGCCCCGTACACGGGCGTTGAACGCCCGACGCCGGCGGGGACGGCGCCATCATGCGCCACGGGCTCGCACCCCGGTGCCGCCGCACCAACTCCCCGGGGAGGAGCCCATCCCCGCCAGCGTGGGAGGGGACCGTGCGCACGGCCGGTGTCGGTCCCGTGACACCGTGCGCACGCCCCCCGTACGCGGCTAACGCGCCGAGCCCTCGAAAGGGGGCCGGCGCACCCTCGATTCACTTTCTTGTGACCCTACAGGGTTAGGTGGAGGCGCTAGGCCGGCGGGGACCGCCATCCCCGCCCCACCGTAACGGCGTGGCCACCGTACCCGCGCGTGCAGGCGCACGCCGGTGCCCTGTAGCAACGACTCCAGCCCCGTGAAGCGGGCGTCGAGAAGGAACGCCGTTCGCCTACCTCCCCGTACGCGTGCAGTGCCCGCGTCGACACCTCCCTCGAGCCTATCGGGGGACATCACCGCCATTCGCCGCTCTCCTACCCTCGAACCGCCCGCTGCTCGGGTACAAGTCGGGCCATGATGACCGGATCGGCTCGCAAGGATCGCCCGGGACGGCCGCCCACTCTACCGCATAGCACGTCGTGCTTCTCCACGTAGCTAGATAGCGCGGCGTGCATGTAATTCGCCTCCCCCTTGATCTATAAAAGGGGGGACGAACCCCCGGCCCGCGAGGGGACAAGACAACAACGAGACACAACGGACACACAGATCCATTCCGACCGAGCACACGACACACCGTGCGCTCATTCTCCAATTCTCCCACAATATCTTCGCCCACTCCACCGGGGACTTGGAAGCCACGCTTCCTCTCCCGCCTTGCTTGTAGCAAAGGCCCCCATTGCGGTGCACTCCCGTGCCGAGCAATATAGTGCCTTGAGCACACCACTACCGGACGTACGGCCCCTCGGCGGGAACCAGGATAAAACCCGTGTCACCTATTGCTTAGCATCGACCATTGAGTGATAGACCTCGGCGCTATCTACTGGTTAGTGTCGGGACCATATTCCGCACCGACAAGGTGGTTCTACATCACGAACCACCACCCCCGCCCGCCGAAACCGAGCGGACGGGCGGCCCGGGCACCGTGAATGGTGGAACACGGAGCCCACCATGCAAGAAGGGGGATCCGGCCCCCCGAGCCGCTAGCACGCATCAAGGTGCTCGGGGAGGCGGGACCGAGGGCCGAGCACGTGGCCTTCGGTTTCATGAAGCGAAGGATCCGGCCGTTGATGGCTCCGGGGAGACGGCGGGCTTCGAGTACACCGGTGACGACGACGCATCACGGATGCCGGGAGGCGAGCTGGACGACAACGACATCATCAAGAGGTTGTCGCGGATCTTCAAGGACATGCCGCCGTACACGGCGTGCCCTGTCGAGGAGTACTCCGCCGCGCACCCGCCGAAGGAGGTGAGTAGTCGAACTACCCTAGTCGAGTAGTGATTACTTGAAGTAGAGTTGCTGACGTCTTGTGTCTTGCGCAGGATGACGTGAAGAAGTTCATCTCCGAGCCGCAGCCACCTCCGAGCGGAATCGAGATCCCGAGGGAGGGGAAGGCTAAGGATCGCCGAGAAGTCGGTGCAGGCGATGACCCCGTCATCGTGGAGGATACTTCCGACGACGATGATGACGAAGACGAGGAGACGTTGCGGGACCTCTTCCACCGTGGTCGAGGTTTAGCCGCCGGGCTTGCCTCATGTTCCTCGGTACAAGACCCCTCGGTTAGCCTAGAGGCCAGCTCGGCCGCGCCGCCACGGAAGCCGCACAACCCCGCCGGGGAAGCGGGTGACGAAGAAGGTGAAGGTCTCAGAGACCACGTCTCAGGAGGTAAGTTGTCTTGTGCAGAGCAGTCGAGTACCCTTTGTTCGAGTACGTTTGCTGACGAGTAGTCTTCCTTGTATGCAGGATATACCGCCAGCGGAGCCCGTCGAAGAGGGCGACGAGGGCGTGTGGGACACGGTGGGGGAGCCAGCTGGAAGCCGTAGTCCAGCCCCCACTGCTGAAGAACTCCTGGCGCAACTGGAGCGCCAGCCCCCTACTCCTCAGGGGAGCACGGGACCCGTAGCCGCCGCCGTTGAAAAGGTGATGGCCTCAGGAGCGCAGGAGACCGCCGCGCCGCCGCCGCTGCTGTGGAGGAGGCGGTAGCCGCCGGGGCGCAGGAGGAGGCACCCGCCGAGGGTGGACTGGTCGATATCGCCAGCATCCTTGGTGCTCCGGCTGTGAACATTGTTCGGTCGAACTTGTAAGTACCACACCCTTGCGAGTAGTACTTGTTGCAGTAGTCGATGTTGTCTGACGACCGTCTGTGGGTGTTTCTGCAGAAAATCCATGGATCTGACCTGGGATGGGGATGAATCCTCATCAGCGGTGGCAGAAGAAGTCGCGCCGCCCGCCAAGGAGGCCGCTCCCGCTACCCAAGCCACGATCGAGCCACCAGTTGCCGAAGCGCCGCTGCCGAAGGCCAGTGTAGTCGAAGGTGAGTACCCTTCTTGAAGCTACAGGGCTCCACGAGTAGTAGTCATAGGCACTGATGCACTTGTCGTCTTTTTGACAGGTGCTGAAGGTGGTGACATCCCTGCAGGGGTGCCAATACGCGCAGGTTGACACCGGAGGCCCCGAGGGCCGCGGAAGGAGCCCCCGAGCCCATGAAGGAGGTCGTCGAGAAGACCGCCGGGGGAGAGGCGGTCACCACGTCGCCAGAGATTGCTCTGGAGGTGGCTATCCGCTCCCCCGAGATCCGGGACGCGAGCCCATCTCGCTCGCGCCGATGACGGAGGGGCCACCGCGAGTAGTCGCGGCGGGATAGAGCTGCTCGCGGACGATCTCATCGAGCCGGCGACGGTGGCCAAGCATCTGGAGGCGATCCGTCAAGCCGAGCAAAGGATGAAGGTAAGTAGCCGTAGCCTTTTGAGTAGCCAATCCTTTGTCGTTGAGTACTCTCCGTGACTTGAGTAGTCTTGTGCGGGACGTTGCGGAGCGGTCGCGCGACAAGTCGAACTCGCCGCAGGCTATGGCGACACGGTGCTCCGAGCCGAGGCGCTAGAAGAGCAACTCGTGAAGTCGCGGAAGCACGCGGCCGCCATGCGCCGAAGCTCGACGCCGCCTTCGCCAAGTACCACAACGACGTCCGGGAGTTGCGGGCGAGGGCGACGACTTGGTGCGGAAGAATAAGGGCCTCCGCAACAAGAATAAAGGTATGCCCCTCAACTTGTCGGGGTACTTTTTGGAGGTCGAGAAGCATCCGACCCGGCCGTCGCTTGCTGTGCCGCAGCTTGAGGGCCGTGTGAGCAGCCGAAGGCCTCGGAGACGAGCATGAAGAACCTCTTCTACCGGGGAGCAAGAAGCCCGCCGGGTACTCGAGCTCGACTACAAAGAACTCGCCTTCGAGTGCGAGAAGCATATGGAGCTTCGGATTGCTTCGACAGAGATCTCGTCAATCGCTACAAATCCTTGCGAAGTTGAACGAAGACCGCGAGGCATTGCGGGCCCGCTGAAGGAGTTGGAGGAAGCCGCACCGCCCATCGCAAGACTCTCGGTGCCGCACCCGGCGGCCCCTAAGATTGCTCCTCTGGTGGATCGCCTTCGGGAAGCTCCGAGCCGATTGGCCGCCTAAGTGAAGCACATGGCGAGGTCGATCCCAAGACAAGTCTTGGCCTTCATGAAGTCGTACTTCCCGAAGGCCCCGAGTGGAGGTAGTCGCCGCGGGGTAGCCGCCAACCGCTCTATTGAGCAAGATGCGCAGCCGCCGGGAGCATGGCTCCCATCGCGGAGCGGTAGCCGAGAAGCCGAACCTCCGAAGAGCCCCGTAATAGGTAGCTAGTAGCCATAGTTGTACAGAAACAATTGTAATGAATTGTTCAAGTAATGAAAGAAAATTTTCCAGCAATGAGTACTCGTAGTCACGATCTTAGAGTGCAGAGCGCCCATCATGGAGTGGATGCGAGTAGTAGTACTCGACTTCAGTAGCCCCGTTGTAGGGAGCATGCAGTAAAAAAGTTGATGAGCGATCAAACTTTATTACTGAAGAAGTACACCTGGGTGGCCAGGGCTGTAGTTACAGAGTAGTCGCTTGGACCCGTAGGGCCGCTTACAGCTGAGTAGCGCTGGAGCGGGTAGCCGCTTGCAGCAGTTGATCCGTAGGTAGCCGTGTAGGCTGGATCGCAGATCCGTAAGTAGCCGTGCGGGGCCGGATCTTGGAGTGTGGTCTCTTAGTAGACCGCCGCTAGAGTCCTTGACGCTTGTCGCAGCCTCGTGGTCCGTAGGTAGCCGCACGGGGCCGGATCCTCGAGAGGAGAAGTCCGAGACCGGAGCCGGGACCGGGGGGGGGGGGTCGCTTACGGCCGGGGGGGTGTTGATGTAGTCGTGTAGAGTTGAACCCCGGGGTAGTCGTGTAGACTAGGCGTAGAATCGACACACCGGTCGATGTTCCACGAGTTGTTGATGTCTTCACCTTCAAGTGTTTGGAGGCGATAGGAGCCCCGCCCTGGTCACCTTTGCCACGGTGAAGGGACCTTCCCATGGGGAGCCGAGCTTGTGAAGTCCTTCCGTTTTCTCGGATACGGCGGAGGACAAGATCTCCAACGTTGAAGGAGCGTTCCTTGACGTTGCGATCATGGTAGCGTCGGACACCCTCCGTGTACCTTGCCGATTGGACGAGGGCGGCGCAGCCGAGCTTCTCGCGAGGTCGTCGATGTCAACTCGTCCGTCGTCTTCCGAGACGCCTTCGTCAAAGTACATCACCCAATGCTCGGTCGCACGGTGGGAGTAGGTAGTCGGTTCTCCCGCCACTCCGCCTTGAAGTCGACTAGTGCCTCGCGACTTGATGGCTGTGCGTGGCTTGGAAGTTGATGGTAAGGGCGCCGAGCTCGACGGCCCACTTGGAGATTCTTCCGGTAGCATCTTGGTTCGCAGGATGTCGCCGAGTGGGTAGTCGGTAACGATGGAGACCGAGTACCGCCGGGAAGTAGTGTCGTAGCTTCCGCGAGGTGATGAGTAGAGCGTACACGAGCTTCTCGCACGGGCCGATAGTGAGCCTTGGTCTCGATAGAACCTCGCCGACGAAGTAGACCGGGCGCTAGACCGGGTAGGAGTGGCCGTCTTCCCGCCGCTCGACAACGATGGCGCATGGACCACGTGAGTAGTCGTAGCTAGGTAGGGCGATGGCCGCTCACCCTTGTGAGGAGCCGTGAGGATCGGTGGCTTTGATAGGAAGTCCTTGAGCCGGGCAAGGGCTTGGTCCGCTCTCGGGAGTCCACACGAACTTCTCATGATGCTTGAGTAGTTTGAAGAAGGGGAGGCCCCGTTCTCCTAGCCTCGAGATGAATCGGTTCAGGGCCGCCATGCACCCCGTCGCTTCGGACGTCCTTGATGCTCGTGGGAGCTTTCATGCCGGTGATGGCGGAGATCTTCTCGGGGTTGGCTTCAATGCCGCGCCGGGCCGATGATGAAGCCGGGTAGTTTGCCCGAAGGGACGCCGAACACGCACTTGTTCGGGTTGAGCTTCCGCCGGTACTCGCGTAGTGATGCGAAGGTCTCGTTCAAGGTCGTCGATGAGGGTACGGTGTCCTTGGTTTTGACAACCACGTCATCCACGTAGGCCTCGATGTTCTTGTTGAGTTGCCGCTTGAAGCGAGCCTGGATGGCCCGTTGGTAGGTAGCGCGGCGTTCTTCAACCCGAATGACATGGTCGTGTAGTAGTACGCGCCAAACGGGGTGATGAACGCGGTCTTCTCCGGTCTTCTTCCTTGATTGCGATCCGGTGGTACCGGAGTAGCGTCGAGGAAGCGAGCAAGGTGTCGCAGCCCGACGTGGAGTCGATGACTTGATCAATCCGCGGCAACCCGAAGAGCTTCCGCAAGGTTGCGGACGGGAAAGTTGTCGCGGAGGCGTCGACGACGTTCGTTGCGCTTTCGGTTGCGTTCACGTCGAGCATCTCGTCCGCCGGAGTCTCGTTCGTGGAGCATTAGCGAGAGAGCTCGTCGGAGGAGATGTCCTCCGGGTACTTATCCCGGGCCGTGCTTGAAGGTCCACGGGGTGTCGCGGCGACCATGAAGACTTGGCGATCGGGGGTGCCAAGGCCGGACTCGAGAGGGTGCCACCTCGGTTGGTGTGTTTGAGTCGGCCCCGGGCTAGCGGTGTTCCCTCCGGAATGGTAGCGAGTCGATCTAGGCGACATAGCGTGAGTCTCCCTTTGCCGGGTCGAGCGAGCTTGCGTCCGGCCGGTAGACATATCTCCCGGCCGGCGTGGATTTTATAACCGCCCCGGAGGCCGGCCCGACAAGGGAAGCTTAGTGGAGTCGTGTTCGAACTCGGGCTCCTCGGGGTCCGACCCGAAGTCGAACTCGTAGTCCGGGTTCGAGTAGAACTCGGAGAGAGGGCCGGAGTCCGGAGGCGTGGTCGGGGGCGGCGTTGGAGTCCGAGTTGTACTCGGGTACGGGCTCCTTGCCGGCCCGGTGCGGGGTGGGGAGCCCCCGTGCGGGCCCGGGCCGAGGATGCGCGGGCCACGTGCGGAGTGCTCACGTGGTGAGGAGACCGCTGCGATGGCCGAGTAGCCGGCCGCATGCGATGGCCCATGGCGACGTCGGGTTCGAGTTGGAGACGGACTCGAGCTCGAAGTCAGCGTGGTGGTTGAAGAGTGAAATTTCGCCGAATTTGCCGGCGAGTTCACCTCGTGACAACTTCGGGAAGTGTCACGAAGCTCGTCTTCGGGTTGGGGCACGCATGGTCGCGGCGGCGGAAGGAGCCCGCGCCATCGGCGGTGCGACTCCAGCGCCGAAGACGAAGGTGTCGCCGTGGTTGAAGGCGACGGTTGGCTTGAAGTGGACGGAAGCCGTCGAGTTCGCCATGTGATCTCAAGCGAGAGCCCCTACCCGGCGCGCCGGTACCGTCGGTGTTTTAGATCGGCAACCTACTACGGGTAGTACCCGAAGTAGATGATTGTGACTCGCCGAGATCGGTAACTCGAAGGAAGAGACACGTGGCACACAATTTAGACAAAGTTCGGGCCGCGAGGTGCGTAATACCCTACATCCTATATGCGTCGTGTAGCTCGGGATTGATAGGGCACGATTACAAGATGGTGCATTAGTGCGCCATGAGTTGTAGGGGATGTGTTGTGATCCCGAGATCGGTCCCTGCCTCGCCTTATATAGTCCGGGAGGCAGGGTTACAAGTCGGAGTAGGGAGAGAGTACTAGTCAAGTACGTCTAGGAGTCCTCTATACAGTGCGGAACATGTACAGCTCCCTAACCGAGTACTACTCCTGTGTAGTCCTTGTGCTCCACGCCTTCGGGTGCGTGTGGCGCAAGCCGGTAGTCCCGGGGGCCCACCGAGTAGTCGGTCCCGGTACCCACCGAGGTAGTGGGCCCGGGGGAGGTCCATACGACACCCACCGTAGAGGAGCTCTTGGCGCGGTTGGAGCGCCGGCCCCGCTCCGCGAGGGGGAGCACGGAGCCCGTAGCCTCCGCCATCGAAGAGGTGGTGGCCACGAGAGCGCAGAGGGCACCGCGCCGGCCGCCGTTGCTGCGGGAAGAGGCGGTAGCCGCAGGGGGTGCGGAGGAGGCGCCCGCCGAGGGTAGAGCGGGTCGATATCGCCGCATCCTTGGTGCCCCGGCCGTGACGTAGTGGGGTCGAACTTGTAAGTACCGCATCTTCGCGAGTAGTACTTGTTGTAGTAGTCGTGGTTGACGGCCGACCGTTTTGTGTGCTTGCGGGGAAATCCACGGATCCGACGCGGGAGGGGGATGAACCCCTCTTTAGCGGTGGCGGAAGAAGTCGCGCCGCCGCCGAGGATTCCGCTCCCGCTTCCCCGGAGCGGTGCCGAGCCGCCGGCTACCGAAGCGCTATTCTTGGGAGGGACGGCGGCATAGTCGAAGGTGAGTACTCTTCTAAGGCGTGGAGCTCCTTGAGGAGTAGTCGTAGTCGGCGATGTACTTGTATTTTCTTTGACGGTGTGCTAAGGCCGAAGGTAGTGACATCCCGCGGGGGTGCCGATGCGAGAAGTCGACACCGAGGCATGCCGGGAGGCCGACGGAGGAGCCCCCGAGCCCATGGGAGAAGTCGTCGAGGAGGCCACCGTGGCGGCCGGGGAGAGGGGGTCACCACGTCGCCGGAGGTCGCTCGGAGGTGGCTATCCGCTCCCCGAGATCGGGACGCGAGAGCCTATCCGTTCCGCGCCGATGACGGAGGCCACCGCGAGTAGTCGCGGCGGAAAAAGAGCGCTCGCGGACGATCTTGTCGAGCCGGCGACGGTGGAGAAGCACACGGAGGCGATCCGCCGGAGGCCGAGCGGTGGATGAAGGTAAGTAGCCGTAGCTTCCCGAGTAGCCAATCCCTCGCGTCGTTGAGTACTCGTTGACATGTGTTGTACGTGCGGGACGTCGCGGAGAGGTCCCGCAAGAAGTCCAACATGCTCGCAAGGCTATGGTGACATGGTGCTCGGGCCGAAGCGGCGGGAGGAGCAACTTGTGAAGTCGCGGAAGCACGCGGCTGCCATGCGATCGAAGCTCGATACCGCCTTCGCCAAATACCACAACGATGTCCTGGAGTTGCGGTGCGAAGGGCGATGACTTGGTGCGGAAGAATAAGAGCCTTCGCAACAAGAACAAAGGTACGCCGCCGGGCTTGTCGGGTAGTTGTTGGAAGTCGAGAGGTAGTCGACCCGCCGCACGCGTCGTGTGTTGCGAGCTTGAGGACCGGGTGGAGCAGTCGAAGTCTTCGTAGACGAGCATGAAGAACCTCTTCTACCGGGAGCAAGAAGCACGCCGGGTACTCGAGCTCGACTACAAAGAGCTTGCCTTCGAGTACGAGAAGCACATGGAGCTCCGGATTGCATCGACCGCGATTTCGTCAACCGCTACAAATCCTTGCGAAGTTGAATGAAGACCGCGAGGCACCGGCGGGCCCAACTAAAGGAGCTTGAGGAAGCCGCACCGCCGATCGCAAGGCTCCCGGTGCCGCACCCGGCGGTCCCAAGATTGCTCCACCGGTGGATCGTCTCAAAGAAGCTCCAAGTCGGGCTGTCGGCCTATGTGAAGCACATGGCGAGATCGATCCGAGGCAGTTCTTGGCCTTCATAAAGTCGTACTTTCGAAGGCCCCAAGGTGGAAGTAGTCGCGGCGGGGTAGCCGCCAACCGCACCGATGAGCGCATGCGGAGCTCATCGGAGCGAGTATGGCTCCCCATCGCGGAGCAAGTAGCCGAGAAGCTTAATCTCCGGTAGTCCTGTAATAGATAGCTAGTAGGCAAAGTTGTACAAAAACAATTGTAATGAATTGCTTAAGTATCAATGAAAGAGAGTTTTTAGCAATGAGTACTCGTAGTCGCGATCTCGGCAGTGCGGAGCCCCATCGTGGAGTGGATGCGAGTAGTCGTACTCGGCGTAGTGGTCCCGTTGTAGGGAGTAGACAAGAAAAGAAGTTTATGAACGATCAAACTTTATTACCGAAGAAGTACACTGGATGGCCGGGGCCGTAGTTACGGAGTAGTCGCTTGGACACGGAGGCCGCTTACATACCGAGTAGCGGCGGAGCGGGTGGCCACTTAACGAGCAGTAGATCCGTAAGTAGCCGTGTAGGCTAGATCGTATATCCGTATGTAGCCGTGCGGGCGGATCTTGGAGTGTGGTCTCTTGGTAGACCGGGCCGCTAGAGTCCTTGATGCTCGTCGCCACCCCGTGTCCGTAGGTAGCCGCACGTCTTCCGGATCCCTGGAGAGGAGTAGTCCGCAGGACCGGAGCCGAGACCCTGAGGCCGCTACGGCGGAGGGGTGTTGATGTAGTCGTGTAGACTTGAACCCGGAGTAGTCGTGTAGACTAGGCGTAGAATCGACGAGAGTTAGTCGACGTTCCACGAGTTGTTGATGTCTTCGCCTTCGAGTGTTTGGAGGCGGTAGGAGCCCGCCCGGTCACCTTTGCGATGGTGAAGGGGCCTTCCCGGTGGGGGCCGAGCTTGTGCGGTCCTTCCGTGTTTCGGGATACGGCGGAGGACGAGATCTCCAACGTTGAAGGAGCGTTCTTGACGTTGCGATCATGGTAGCATCGGATAACCTCCGGGTACCTTGCCGATTGGACGAGGACAACGCGGCGAGCTTCTTCGAGGGCGTCGATGTCAAATCGTCCGTCGTCTTCGTAGACGCCTTTGTCGTAGTGCTCCACTACCGGTGAGTTCCATATGACGTCGCAAGGAGGATTGCTTCGGAGCCGTAGACCGAGGAAGTAGGGGGATTGCCCCGTTGGCTTGGATGGGCGAGTCCGTAGCCCCCGGAGTGCGTTGGGTAGTTCCTTGATCCACCTTGCCTCCTTTGGAGTTAGCGCCGTCGTGTAGCCACTTCTTGAGAGTGTCGAGCACCATCCCATTGGTGCGCTTGACTTGTCCGTTGGCCCGTGGATGGGCAACCGAGACGTATCGTACGTCGATCCCATCGCTCTCGCAATACTCCCGGACGCGGTGGTTGTTGAAGTTCGAGCCCGTGTCCGTGATGATGCGGTGGGGTAGTCCGTAGTGGTGCACGAGTTCATCCAGGAAGTCGAGTACTCGTCGCCCTTGGGGCATGTGACCAGAGCTTGACCTCGATCCACTTGGTGAACTTGTCGATGGCCACCGGTACTCCGTTGAAACCACCGGCGCGGTTGGCGGTGGCCCAATCATGTCGAGCCCCCCGGGCAAAGGGCCGGAGTTGGCGGTATGGGTGACTAGTTTGTAGGGCCGGGACGTGTCTTCGCTTGGCGAAATGCGGCATCCTTGGCATCGCCGACGAGTTCTTCGGCGTCACCCGGGCGGTGGGCCGGTAGAAAGCTCGTCGAAAGGCCTCACCGACCGGCGTGCGGGAGGACGTGTGGTTGCCGCGAGACGCCCTTGTGGATCTCCTCCAAGATGTCCTTGCCTTCTTCACGAGGGACGCACTTCATGAGTACTCCCGAGAGGATGCGCCCCGCTTGTAAAGCTTGTCTCCGACGAGGACGTAAGACTTGGCGCGGCGGACGAGGCCGCTCGGCCGCGTTCTTGTCCGAGGGAACCTTCGCCGCCCGAGGTAGTCGATGAAGGGTTGCCTCCAGTCCACGTCGATCATCATGACCTCCTGTCCGGCCGGTGGGTTGGCGGGGACGAAGGGTTGGTGGCGCGGCCTCCGGGATGGATGGCGCGTGAAGCTCGTGAACGAATACACCTGCTGGTACTTGAGCGCGGGTGGATCCAAGCTTCGAGAGCACGTCCGCCGCAACATTGTTGTCGCGGACGATGTGATGGAACTCAACACCGTAGAACTTGTTTTCGAGCTTGCGGACTTCTGGGCGATAGGCGTCCATGTTCTCCTTGTTGCGGTCCCGGGACTTGTTGACTAGGTTGATGACCCACCGCGGAGTCGCCATAGACTAGTAGCCGCTTGATGCCCGGTGAAGCCGCGAGGCGGGGCCCGTGTAGGAGAGCTTCGTACTCGGCTTCGTTGTTTGAGACCTTCCAGAAGATGCAGGACGTACTTGAGTTGTTCGCCCGTTGGAGAGATCGAGTACCCCCCCGCACTGCGCCCTCGAGGTTGAGTGAGCCGTCAAAGTACATCACCCAATGCTCGGTCGCGCGGTGGGAGTAGGTAGGCGGGTTCTCCGCCACTCTACCATGAAGTCGACTAGTGCCTGCGACTTGATGGCTGTGCGTGGCTTGAAGTCGATAGTGAGGGCGCCGAGCTCGACCGCCCACTTGGAGATTCTTCCGGTAGCGTCTTGGTTCCGCAAGATGTCGCCAGCGGGTAGTCGGTGACGACGGAGATCGAGTACCGCTGGGAAGTAGTGTCGTAGCTTCCGTGAGGTGATGAGTATTGCGTACGGGAGCTTACGCACGAGATGATAGCGTGCCTTTGACTCAGATAGAACCTCGCTGATGAAGTAGACGGGGCGGGCCCCGGGTAGGCGTGGCCGTCTTCCCCGCCGCTCAGCAACGATGGTAGTACCGACCACGTGAGTAGTCGCGGCGAGGTAGAGCGATGCACTCGCTCGCCTTTGCGGGGAGCCGTGAGGACCGGTGGCTTCGACAGGAAGTCCTTGAGCTGGGCAAGGGCTTGATCCGCCTCCGGAGTCCACACGAAGTTCTCCCCGGTGCTTGAGTAGTTTGAGGAAGGGGGTAGGCCCCGGTCTCCAAGCTTCGAGATAAATCGTTCAATGGGGCCGCCATGCACCTCGACGCCGTCGACGCTCCGGTCGGTGCTCTCGGCGAGGCGCGAACGGGAGCGCCGACACGCGACATAACCACCGGTGAGACGCGCAACCGCTTTTATGGGGGAACGCTCGTTTCGGGACCGCGGTTCCCCATCGTCGCGCGGCGCCACGACGGCGTGCGTCGCCTCCGCCACCGACACGGCGGCGCGCGGGCCGGGCCCTAGCCGCCATGCCCCGGCGGTCGGGAACCCCGGCGCCTCCGCCGATGACGAGTCCATGCACGGCTCGCTAGCGAGTTGCCACCGCCACCTCTCACGGGTACGCGGAGTGGGACCGCTCTCGGCGTACCGGACTTAGTGATGTTCCGGTGGTTCCTCGATGCCACGGACTACCGGTTCGGCTACTCCGACAACTCCAGGCCGGGAGCTACGACCCCGCACGGGAGTGCTTCGTCGTGCTTGCCAACGACCAAGCGAACACCACGAATGTGGCGAGAAGCCGGCGACGGAGAGGTTCCCCCCGACACGGAGACCCGGACCGCACAAGGGTGCGGGGCCAAGCGCGCCTCCCCCTCACCGCCGAGGGGGCCGACATCAACGTGCAAGCGGCTCAAGCACGCGAGCTCGAAGCCAAGCTTGCGGAGGAATACCGTGCGGTGAGGCTACTTCATGCCTCCATCACGGAGAAGCTTCCGCGCGTGGTGAACGCGCGCGCGAACGAGGGCAAACAAGCCCGTGAGCGCATCAAAGTCGACTTCAACGTAAACAACCCAAACACTCCCTCGCGAGCGAGCCAAAAGCTCATCGCCGCCGCGACAGTCGCTACGAGGCCATGCCCGCCGCATCAACGCCCGAGGCGCGAAACCCTCGCACCGCAAGGCATAGGCGCTCATCGAGCAAGCGGCGTACAGCGAGGCGAGAGCTCGGCGTCTTGCATTCGCCAACGGGGGAGCGCGCGGGACGACGGGGTCGCGCAAGGCCCCAAGGCTTCAAGGTACGGACGGGCGGCATGGTGGGGAAGCCCGCCAACCAAAGGTGCATGCCGGTCAAGGAGCGGATCCTTGACACGCGCGGGCAAGCCCAAGATGCCGACACTCGCAACGTCATCAATGCCCGGTGCACGGGCAACACAGAGACATGGGAAGCGGTAGGCTACCACCCCCGACGGGGTGGGCGCTATGACAGCCAAGAGGATCGCTCGCCGACGTCGGAGCCACCGAGAACCCGTGTGTTCATCCGGGAGATCCGCACGGCGAGCTTTCTTCAACACTTCCGCCAGCCCACGTCGATCAACAAGTACACGGGGGAGACAAACCCCCGTGTATGGCTCAACGACTACCGCCCGGCATGCCGCGGGGGCGGAGCCACCACCGACGAGGTCATCATCCACAACCTGCTCGTTGCACCTCGCCGACTCGGGGCGAACGTGGATCGAGCACCTGCCGGCCGGCCCAGATTCATAGTTGGGATGATCCGGTCCGCACCTTCATGGGGAACTTCCGGGGGCACATACGAGAGCCCCGGGAAACTCCCGGGATCCGCGCTCATGCACCCGTAAGCCCGGCGAGTCTCTCCGAGACTTCATACGGTGCTTCTCCAAGTGCCGCACGGACCTCCCGAGCGTGGCCCCGCTCCGAGATCGTGCACGCCTTCCTCGAGGGCACGACCGCGTCGGGGACCTCGTGCACGAGCTCGGGCGCAGCCCGCCGGTCGACTCGAACGAGCTGTTCGACATCGCCACCGGCTTTGCCTCTAGCGAGGAGGCGGTGGGGGCCATCTTCCCCGCGGTGGAGAACGTCTTCCTCATGTTCGGGGGGCCGACCGTGGACATGTCCAACAGCCTAGCGCAAGGCCGTAGCGGCACGAGGTCCTCGCCGCATAGAAGGCTCCTCCCTCCTTCCTCGACGGGTTGGAGGACGCCATTACCTTCAACCACGAGGATCACCCGAACCGCATCCCCAATCCGGCCATACCCGCCGGTGGTCGACCGGAGTCATCCGAACGCCCGGTTCTCCAAGGTGCCGATGGACGGAGGCAACGCCCTCAACATCCTCTACGCGCACACTCGCGCTTGTTGGGGATCGGGTTGGGCTATCCGCGGCCCGGAAGACGACGCCGTTCCATGGCGTCGCGCTAGGCAAGCGCGTCCGGCCCCTCCAGCGCATTGACTTTCCCGTTTGGTTTGGCATGCCGGACAACTTCCGCAAGGAAACTCCTCACCTTCGAGGTGGTGGGGTTCGTCTCGCGCATACCACGCCATCCTTGGGCGACCGTGCTACACCAAGTTCATGGCGGTCCCGAACTACACCTACCTCAAGATGAAGATGTCGGGGCCCAAGGGTGTCATCACCGTGGGCTCGTCGATCGAGCACGCATTCGACCGCGACATCGAGTGCGTGGAACACGGCGAGGCACTAGCGCTGGATGAAGCGCTCGTGGCGAATCTAGAGAAGTTAGTCAACCGAGACCTTGACTCCGCCGCCAAGCACGCTAGCGGCTTCGAGGCCGCCGAGCGACACAAAAGAGGTGCCCCTCGACCCCTGCGCCCCGAGGGCAAGGCATTGAGGGTCGGGTCCACCCTCGACCCGAATTAGGAAGTGGTGCTCGTCAATTTCCTCCACGCCAACGCCGACATCTTTGCGTGGAGCCCCTCGGATATGCCGGACATCCCGAGGGAGGTCATCGAGGACTCCCTTGATATCCTACCTCACTCCCACGCCGTGCGACGAACGGCCGCGTGGCTTCGACTAAGAGTGGCGCCGGGCGATCGGGGTGGAGCCGCGGAAGCTCCTCGAGGCCGGGTTCATCAAGGAGGTGTTCCACCCCACGTGGCTAGCTAACCCTGTTTTAGTTAAGAAAAAGAATGGGAATGGTGGATGTGTGTAGACTATACTAGTTTGAATAAAGCATGTCCCAAAGTTCCTTTTCCTTTGCCATGAATCGATCAAATCATTGACTCGACTGCGGGGTGTGAGCTCTTATGCTTCCTTGATGCCTATTCCAGGTACCACCAAATAAAAATGAAGGAGTCCGACTAGCTCGCGACTTCGTTCATCACTCCCTTTGGAATGTACTGCTACGTAACCATGCCGTTCGGTCTCCGAAACGTGGGCGCTACATACCAGCGATGTATGCAGCACGTTTTCGGAGATCACATCGGGCGAACCGTTGAGGCTTACGTAGACGATATTGTCATGAAGACCAGGAAGGCGGATGACCTGGTTAACGACCTGCGCGTGGCATTTGACTGCCTGCGAGCCAACGGGGTGAAAGTAAACCCCGAAAAATGTGTCTTCGGCGTGCCGCGAGGCATGCTTTTAGGATACATCATCTCCCAGTGAGGCATCGAGGCCAACCCCGAGAAGGTGTCCAATTCGAGACCTCAAGGGGGTCTAGAAGGTGTTGGGGTACCTTGGCGCCTCGAGCCGCTTCATTTCGCGGCTTGGTGAAAAGGGCTTACCCCTCTACCGGCCCTCCTAAAGAAACACGAGCGCTTCTCTACGGACCGTCGAGGCCCGGGAGGGCGCTTGACAAGCTAAAGGTGACGCTCGCCCACGCCCTGATTCTAACGCCGCCTTAGGGCGGCGAACCTCTATACCTCTACGTCGCCGCTACCACTCAGGTGGTCAGCGCCGTCATCATGGTGGAACAAACAGAGGAGGGGCACGCCCTACCGATCCGGCGGTCGGTATACTACGTCGGCCGAGGTGCGTACGAAACCAAGGCACGCTATCCGCGGATCCCCGAAGCCGCTCTACGCGATGGTCCTCACGCGGCGCAAGACCCGCCACTACTTCGAGGCTCACCCGGTCACGGTGGTCTCGTCCTTTCGTTGGGAGAGATCATCCGAACCCGGATGTAGCGAGCGGGGATTGCCAAGTGGTCGGTGGAATTGATGGGAGAAACGCTCGCCTACGCGCCATGCAAAGCGATCAAATCCCAGATCATGGTGGATTTCGTCGCCGAATGGATGGACACGCAGCTACCGCCACCACAGATTCAGGCCGAGTGCTGGACCCTCTACTTCGATGGGTCGGTGATGAAGACAAGGGCGGGCGCGGGCCTGCATTTCATCTCACCCCTTGGGGAGCACATGAGATACGCGGCGCGCCTAGACTTCCCCACATCAAACAACATGGCGGAGTACGAGGCCCTCCTCTGCGGCCTCAGAATCGCCATCGAGACGGGCATCAAGCGCCTCGATGTGAGGGGAGACTCGCAGCTCATGATCGACCAGGTCATGAAGAACGCGAGCTGTCATGACAACAAGATGGATGCGTACTACAAAGCCGTGCGGGCGCTCGAACACAAGTTATATGGCATAGAGCTCAACCACGTGCCCCGCCGTACAACAAGGAAGTGGTCAAGCTCGCCAAAATCACGTCGGGGCGAATCACTGTTCCCTCGAACGTTTTTGCGCAGGACGTCACCAAGCCGTCCGTCAACCTCGAGCCAAACCCCTCGAATCATGAGGAACCCTCGGGGGCTCCCTCGAGTCCAACAGGCGTGGAGCCTATGGACAAGGACCCCTCGAACGAAGTGTATGTGCTCTCCCTACTCGAGGGGTATGGCGCTGACGAGGCTGAAGCCATGGATACGGAGCCGGTCCCTAGCGCGGGAGACTGGCGAGACAACTACATCGCCTGGATGGATCGAGGAGAGTCACCCTCGGACCGATCTGAGGCCAGGCGTATCGCCAGGATGGCCAAGTCCTTCACCCTCGTCGACGGCGAGCTGTACAAGCGCGGTGCGTCGGGCGTCCCGCGGCGATGCGTGCCCATCCCTCGGGGGCGCGAGCTCATTCGAGACATCCACGCGGGCGTATGCCGCCACCACGCGGCGCCACACACCCTCGTGGGCAACGCGTTGCACCAAGGCTTCTACCGGCCCACCGCGGTCGCTGATGCCAGCGAGATCGTGCGCGGCCGCGAAGGGTGCCGGTTCTACGCCCGCAAAACCGGCCCTTCTTGCACACGTCTGCGGACCATCCCCCGTCACATGGCCCTTTGCCGTGTGGGGGCCGGACATCGTCGGGCCCTTGCGAAAGGCGCACGGGGGCTACACCCACCTACCGGTTGCCATAGACAAGTTCTCCAAGTGGGTCGAGGTACACCCGATCACGAATCTAAGGGGCGGAGCGAGCCGTATCGTTCTTCAACGACATCATCTACCAGTTTGGAGAGCCCAACTCCATCATCACTGACAATGGGTCCCAATTCACAGGTAGAAAGTTCTTGGAGTTCTGTGATAAGTTCCACATCCGCGTCGATTGGGCGGCCGTGGCACATCCCCAGACCAACGGTCAAGTGGAGCGTGCCAACGAAGTGATCCTACGGGGTCTCAATCCTAGAAGTTTCGACGGACCGAATGGCTCCGGGAGCTACCGGCGGTCGTGTGGAGCCTCGGGACCACCCCAAGCGGGGCCACGGGGTTCACCCGCGTTCTTTCGAGTCTATGGCGCGGAGGCTATCCTCCCCACGGACTTGGAATATGGGTCGCCCGCAGTTCGGGACTACAATGAAGGCACCAACCGGCGAGCTCGCGAGGACTCGCCGGACCAATTAGACGAAGCCCGCGATGTGGCCCCGATGCACTCCGCGAGATACCGGCGAGCTGCGAGGCGCTACCAAGCCCGAAGGTACGACGCCGAGACTTCAACGAAGGGGACTCGGTCCTAAGGCCGTGTGTCACACCCGATTTTACAAGGAAACCGAATGCATCTCACGTGTGCGCCAGGATCAATTTACACACACATGATAGACAAAACGAGAGTAATACCATTGCTTGTAACAAAACGTACAAGAGTTTAAACCAAGTATGATAACCATTATTACATCCATAGGGGTGGACTCGAAGGTCCGAACAAGACGATAACTAAACGACGACGAGCAACTCCATCGGCGACATCCACGGGCATGATGACCGGGGGATCCGCATGCCTAGAACTCTTCGTAATCGCTCCAATACTCGTCCTCACCTCCGACGTTCTCCTCGCGAACGGCGGTAAGCAAGGGTGAGCACACTTATGGTTGGAGCTCGGCAAGTGGGGGAAACAATGCAAGGCTATCAAGGATAGGCTATGGTTCACGAGCGGTAAGCATTTTATAAGTTGGTCAAGTTTTATTAGCAAGCACCTAGTTACTAGATGTAAGTGTATACCAACCCACTTAACCTTAAAAGAAACCTCAAACCAAACCTCCAACCCATGATTTGCATTAATCTTCAAGTTTATTAATCATGTGAGGGTCCAAGCCGCTCATGACCGTGAGCACTCGGGCCGATCGATCGATTTTACACTGCAGAGGTTGTACACTTTACCCACGAGTTCGTGTTCCCCATGTCGCCCGGGTTTGCAAGGCCCTTAAACACTTCCGAGGTGAGTGGCTAGGGGTCCACTACGAAGCCTTTACAATGGAAATAAGAGAAACCAATAGCCCGCGACGATAAAGACGGCGGAGTGGACCATAACCCTCCCTAAAGGTCAACACCTTAGCCAAGGCTGCTACCCCAAAAGGACCGGGCTATACCCCTTCAACTCCGGCCCCCTGTGCCCCTCCCGGAAAAAGGCTATCAGCTAACCCACTCTCCTATTTACTTGGCTAAGCCAGAGCCATGTGGACTGTGGTTGTACTATTATCTTGGGTGGTTCTCCATGTTCCGATTATATCAAGTTATCTTGTTTAAAACACAAGCACATTATAAGTGAACCGAGATGTATAACATAAACAAAGCATAACCAAACTCATGTAAAGCAAACTAAGCATTTATCTACCCCAAACATTTTCTTAAACAGGGGTTGATCAAGGTAAAATGGTAAAGCATCTAGTCAAGTCCTTAGCTAGGTGTTTGCCCATCGTGTTTATGCATAATAACGGGAATAATAAATATTGTTTAGCATGCAGGTGTCATAGGTTCAAAAAGATTATGCAGAGGGGGAAAGCCACTTGCCTTCCTTTACGTGCTGAGTGAAATCCTCCTCGAAGACAAAGCTCTTCCCGATCACCTCCGACGGGGAGCTCGGACGAAATAGGCACGATATCTACGAGTCACACATGAATAACAAATAATAAATAAAACAGTACACCAAACAGTAGTAAAACTGGTAAATTCACTGTTTAAAAGATTCTACTCGTCGAGACGATCATTTCGGTATATAGAACGCTAAAAACGGAGTTAAAATGAGAAAGATATGATTAAAACGAGTTTACGGGGGCCTTTCGCAAGAAAACTAAGTTTACGGGGGCTGTTTATAAATAAAATCGGGGGCTAAACATTGTTATAAATTAAATCGGAGGGGTCTAGATGCAAAAAGGAGTGAAAAGGGCCTAAAACAATATTATCCGGGGTAGACAGGGGGCTAGATTGCAAAAACCGGGACCTATCCGTAAAGATTCTTAAAGGTGGAAGGACCGGCTTGCGAAAAGGAAAAACTCGGGGGCTAAAGCGCAAAACGGCGGGCGACGCGCGGGGGAGCGTTGACGCGGCGCCACGTGGCGCATGCTGGTTGGCCGGGGGGGATGACGTGGCCGGCGACGTGGCCGTGGACCGCGCCGTAGACGTGGTCTACGAGTCCATGGTGGACCGGCCACTTAAATCGAACCGGTACGCGATCTTGACCGTCCATCACGGATCCAAGGGTCCTGGACGCGTGTGTGCGGGATGCGGCGGCGACGTCGCCGGAGACGGGGCGCGCGGCGGCGGCGCTCGTCGGGAACTCGCCGGCGTGCCCTATCTTGCTGCTCAGGGCGCCATTTAGTGCGCACGTGGGCTCTACGCGTAGCTGGGGAGCATGCGAGCAAGCCTAGGAGGTCAGGGAGGTGGCACGGGCATCCACGGCGACCGGCACCGGAAGGGGGCGGATCGGCCTCGCCGGCGAACTCGCAGAGCGGCTTAAACGTGCAAGGAAGGGAAAAACAGGTGGGGGAAACCTTGCTCACCACGTGAGGAAACGTCGGGCGAGCTCACGGGCGAAGAGGAAGCGGCAGCGACAGGGTTCGACGACGGCGGCGGCTCGGGCGGTGCTCCGGCGGGCGGGGACCCAAGCTCCAGGCGCAGTTCGTCTCCTGTGGCGGCTTCCCCTGGTCAACAAGCATCACGTGAGGGTCATGATCGTGCACGGGGAAGAAAAGAGCAAGGCGGCGATGCACTTCACCGACGGCGACGTCTGCACGGCGGCGGGAAGAAGCAGAGGCGGCGGCGCTGCTGGAATTGGGCTCGAACACGTGCGTTGGTGTGCTGTGGTTGCAAAGGGAAGGGCAGGAGCTTGAGCGCGAGTTTAAATAGGGCCAGAGGAAGGAAAGCGAGGGGAGGCGGAAGGATCCCGGGCGGCGGCGCTTGCCATTGATGGCCGCGGCCATTACGGCGCAATTGAGCAATTAGAGAGGGGAAACGGCAAGAAACGGAGGGGAATTTGATTGGTAGTGTCATTGCCTTAATTGGATTGCCCAGAGAGAAAGGGAAGGTGGAGAAGGCGGTCGGGTTCAGCGGGGATCGCGGCGGCGCCGGTCGGGTTGAGCAGAGGGGAGGGGGAAGAAAGGAAGGGGGAAAAGGGAAGGGCCGTGGGGGTGGGACCCGGCCGTCGGGGAAAGAGAAAGAAAAGAAAACGGGGGGAGGCGGCGTGGGCCGGCGCGGGGAGGGTTTGGTGGGCTGCTGGGCCGCCCGGGCCGAATGGGTGGCCGGCGCTGATTTTTGTTTTTTTTCTTTTCCCTTTTTCAAACTTCATTTTCAAATCATTTTTCATCCAAATTCAAATCAAACTTTTTCAAACTTTTCTCAAGAATTTTATAGACTTTTTAGAAACCACACAAGCAACCAAAAACCATGCAAGCCAAATGATGATGCACATACACTTGTTGTCTCTAAGTTTATTAAATTATCTTTAATATTTTAGAGCTCAATTTAAATAGCAATTTAATCTCCTTAAATCCCTAAGACAAATTTAAGTTGCTAAGTAATTTTTAGTGATGGAATTTTAGGGTGTCACACTATGCCAAGACAATCGAGGCCGCCACAAGTTGTCACCCCCATGGGAGGGACCCTACGTCGTGGTGAAAGTGCTCAAACCCGGCACATACAAGCCGACCAATGAGGACGGCGAAGAACTCACCAACGCTTGGAACATCCGGCGGCCTACGTCGCTTTTACCCTTAGAAAGGATTTCCAAGTTCATTTTGTAAACAACGTACCCAACACCCTAGTTGGGCCGTACGGATGTAAATCCGTCGAATTAATAAAGTTAAAGGGCAACTTGGCTTTCCCCGAGAAACCAAGTCACCCTCGGACGAGGGCCTTCTTGATGCCCGGGTGAAGGGCGCCACCACGCCGAGGGCCTTCTTGATGCCCGGGTGAAGGGTGTGGCGCATGCGGCTCGGGAAACATGCCCTCCGAGGGCGCGTAGGCGACTCGCCGCCGAACTCCCGGCCTCGCGCCTCGCCTTCTTCGACCTCCCGGCAAACCTCGAGGGCGGCGGCCCGCAGCCTCCGCCAACTCCCGCCGCGAGGAGTCGTAGGCCATCTACACGGCCTCGGCCCGGGTGGTCGTATTCCCCGGGGCGGTCCGCGCCCTCGAAAGCCATGAACGAGAAAAGGAAAGTTGGGAGCGGATCCCCAAAAGGCAAATCGACAAGTGCGAAAACGGACGGAAGATAACTCACCCTCGACCGCTTCTTCTCGCCTTGAGCGCTTGGCGCGCGTCCTTGGACGCCCGCCGCAGGCTGAGAACCGTGGTCTCCTGCTCCTCAAGGGACTGGCGCGCGTCCGCTAGTGAGACGATGAGCTGGACCAACTCCCCGTTGAGCTTCAAGGCCTCGTCCTCCCACTGCTTGAGGGTCGCTTGCGCCCCCTCAAGCGCGGTGTGCTCCTGCTGGAGCCGACCCAGCACCTCCTCTCGCGCCAAGCGCTCCCGCTCGAGCGCAGCCCGTTCATCGGTGAGGGCAGCCCCCGCTCCCCGCCGAAGTTGGGTCTCCGCCCGCCGGTGCGCGGCTTGCTCCCGACGAAGCCGCTCCTCCGCCGTGGTGAGCGCGGCGGCCTTGTCGGCCGGGGTCGTCCCTCGCCCCTCGGCTCGACTCTGCGGGCCCTCGCACCCCCCTCGAGGGTCACGTGGTCCCGTTGGAGCCGGGCGCGAGCGACAGGTGACCTCGGCCTCCCACGCCGCCGCGATGGTGCGCGCCCCCGCCAAATCTTCCCGCACCTTGTGCAGCACCTCCTCCCGCTCCACCAGCGCCGTCTTCACCCTCTGGACCGCGGAGACGTCCTCCTAAACACCGGGCGTCTCGCTCCGAGGGCCGGTCCAACGGGGCCTCAGCCCGGTACACCAGCCACCGGTTTGGAGACCTCAGAGCCTCGACGAGGCCGTTGAGGGCGTTGTATGGCCCTCGGTACCAGTCGAGCTCGGCATCCAGACAGTCGAGGGTGTCGTACCGCTCCCGGGCCTACCGCTCCAAATCCCGCCACCGATCGATAAGGCGAAGGAAGACGAGGGTCGGGGAAGAGTTCAAACGCGGAAGAAACAAAGGAAAAAACCACCAAACCCGGCGAAAATTCACTAACCGGGAAGATGCTCCACGCGAGTCCTCCGTGGATCCGTAGCACCTCGTTCGGCCGCCCGGTTGAGCGAGGCGTCTTGGTCACGGAACTCCCGCCACGGTTCTGCTCGGCCCGGGCACCGGCGAAGTGAGCCGGCGGCGTGTCGGCGCGCTCCCCCCCCTCGCTCCGGACGTGCCACGGTGCCATCCGGCGGGGGAGAACCCCACGTGATGACGAGGCCTCGCGCGCCGCCGGCCGGGCACCCCGAGCGCCATGCCGACGTCATCCCTCACCACCAACGCCCCCGTCGGGGCTCGGGGCCGGCGCGGGCATGTTCACCCACCGGTCCCGGCCCGGGCGGCGGGACGTCCTCATCCGGGATCTCCACCACCGCCGCCTAACCGCGTCGTCGACCGGGCCGGCGCCGGCGGAGTCGACGGCGCGGTGACCGTCGTGGCCATGGCCGCCGGCCGGCCGCCACCACCGCCGCGGCTCTCTACCGCCGAGGCCGCGGCCGCGCGGGCCCTCACTCGCCGTCGTCGTCGGGCTCCCGTACACCCGCGGTGCCCTTGATGAGCGCCTCCTCGTGGGGATGGCCGCGTCCGACCTCAACACCTTGGCGGGCGCGAGGGGGCCACGGTGGGCGCCACCCTGCGAACGTGAAAACGAGAAATCAAACACCCGCCTCTTGACGACATGGTACCGGGGGAGCGGTTGCTTACCTCGGGGGGTGGAGAAACCCCCGCTTCCTCTTCCTTGGGAGCTCGACGGGCATTGTGGCCGCGGCCGACGTCTTCACCGCCGCGTCCCCGGACACCTCCACGGCGCGCTCTAGCACCTCGGCGGCGCGCGCCGCCTCTCTCCTAGACTACCCGGTGATGGGCGCTCCCGCGCCCGCCCCGGCGCTGTCTCCTCCGCCGCCTCCACGGCTCTAGGCGAGGGGGGCGCGAGGCTCCCACCTCTCGGGGAGAGCTCGTCCCCCGTCTCTCTCCTCCTCTTCCTCGTCCGACGACGAGTACTCCGAAGTCGCCGGAGAAGAGAGTCCCCGCTTGCTCGTGCGGACGGAACTCCGGATCCTCTTCTTCTTCTTGCGCGTCGCCCACCCTGTTCCCGCCGCCGCGCCGTGCACGCGCGCGCTCGGGCTCGAGGCGTGGGCGGATCGGACCGCGCGGTGTCCATCACCATGCTGGGGGACGAGCGAAAGATCGCACCTCGGCCCGGCGCACCGCGAGTAAATGGCGGGGGGGGTGGGAGGACGAGAAATTTCACATACCAACGGGCCGTGGGGGAGCATAACGAACGACCGAGAGGTCGTCGTTGCCGTTCCGACGACGCCCTTGAGGTTGACGGCGCGCCTCGGCCTCGTGGCCGCGTACCCTGGGGGGAAACGGTTGGGCAGCGGCCGCGAGTGCACCAACGCCACGGGTCGGCCGCCTCGTCCATATCGAAGATGCGGAGCCTCCTCTCCATGAGGGGGACGATCCGCCCGTGGTGAAGGTTCGCGAGAACCGACGCCGCACCCGGCCGGCGTCCGCCGGGCTCTTCGGCGCCGCAAGGCCGACTCCAACCGGTCCCGGCGCGAAGACGGCGACACGCCGTGCCACCAAGAGTCGGCCTTCTCCTTCGAAGCTTGGCGGTGTAGGGCGAAAGCCGGGCTCGTCGTTGCGGAGGTAGAACCGCCCGTTCCCACTCGGCGTTGTTGGAGGTCATCGTGCGGGGAATGTAGAGTTCCCTGCGCGTCTCCCGCAGCGAGATCGACACACCACCGGCACGCACCACGCGATGCACTCGCGGCTCCGGCGTAACGAGCGTGTGCAGCTCCGTGCGAAAAAGGTGGACCCAGAGATCCCAGTTCGCCGGGATCCCCAGGAACCCCTCGCAGATGCCAACAAAGGTGGCCGCCTGCGAGATCACATTCGGCGTGAAGTTGTGCAGCTCCACGCCGTAGTGGTAGTACGGCCCGGCCGCCGGGAAGCGGCTCGCCGCGCCGTGAAGCCACGCTCGTGGAAGCGAACGAAGCCGAAGACGTAGCCAAACGGCGGGTTGGGGTCCGGTCCGCCGCCGGTGGGACGATCCACACCGGGGGCGCCCGTCCGCGTTCGGCGCCGCCTAGCCACCGTTCTCAAGCTCGTGCGGTGCAAACGCCGTCACCGTCGAGCGAGGGCCACGACGGCGGGTCGATCACGGTGATGGACCGTGGGGGAGCCATGCCGGCCGGCGAAGGAGCGTGTGGAGACGAAGCGAACGCTACGTGAGACGAAGGGGCGGTGGTGCTCGAGGCGGATGTGAAGGAGACGAGGGCGATGGACGCTAAGTGTTGAGGTAAAGAACTCACCTCGCCCTTCCCCTAGATTTATAGATCCACGGAGCCGCTCCCCGAATCGCGCGCTCTACACGCATTAACCGGCGGTGAACGGCACCCGTCACCGACAAGCAGGGCCCACTACGATCGAAATGGCCGGGCGCATGCACATGCGTGATCATTACGATGCGGAAGCCGAAGAGCCGCGGCGGGCCGTCACGTTCGCCCGCCCACGTCGCCCACTACACGTGCGGCCGCGGTGCTCGAAAGGCGCGCTCGCGCCGCATAATCGTGGCCGCGACCGTGGGCATTAAATGGCCTAGTTCCTTACCGAGTAAGGATGACCCTCGAGCGGCCCGAGCATGAGGCTCGAAAAGCCCGACCCTCGAAGGGTGTGATTGCCGACCGGTGGTCTCGAAGCCCACTCGCCGAGAGCGGGCGCCACAAGTGCCCTCGATCCACGAGAATTACCGATCATCGACTCAAGGGCCGGTCCGACCGCGAGCCCTTGAGTCCTGCGGATGCAAAAAAGTCGGGGGCACCAAACCGCCACCCCGCAATGGCCCTACCGATCGGTGGGTTTGAAGCCCGACCCTCGAAGGGTTCGAACGGGCGCCCCGCATCGACGCAGTCGGGGACGACGAAGGAGCGCGCATTCGAGCCTATCCTCGAGCCCATCGGCTAGAGGGAGGCCCACATGTCATACTCAAGAGCCGGCGAGGGCGGCTAGTCGGGCGGATCCCATCAAGGGAGAGCTTCCGCGCCCTCGGTCACTAGCAAACGGGACCGAGCCCCACCTAGCAAACCCGCGCGAGCGCTTTCATCGACGAGTCTCTAGACCACGAGCCAACCCTTATCGAACGGGGCATGGGCGTCCACTTGAATCACCCGATAACACCTCGACGAGAAATCCGCAATCCGCAACCCGATTGATGTTGGTTGCGGAAACCTCACCCTTCGTCCCGCGAAAGGATGGGGAGGGAGCGTTCGAAACAAATCGGAGAGCTCGCCCCAATCGCCTCGAACGGGCCCGTGCTCGGGGGCTCAACGCACGGCTACACCTCCCAAGGGGCACCGAAAGCGAGGTGACGCCGAGTTACATGCACGTGGCACCGCCGAAGCCGGCCGAAACATTGCCGATGTCGCTGAAACTAACACCCCGCACGCCGGTGGGTCTCGCGAAAAAACCCCGCAGCAGGCACTCACGCTCCCGGGGGCTTCGGGGGCTAGACCCGCGGGTCCACTAACGCGGCCCCATGGAACATCATTAGCAACCAGGAGGGAAGAACATCCCATCGGCGAGCGTCGCATCGCGGGACCCTAACGGGTACACCCAAGATGCTCGGGGCTACCGTCGGGGATAGCCATAAGGGTCCCTAAATAACCAGGGGAAACCCGTTTAAAACTCATGAAAAACGCAATACGCGAACTAACTCACGAGCCTAAAACACACGCACTAAACATTCACGGCCCCGGTGGCCCGCCGCAGCGGCACGGCCCGAATGCCCCCTCGGGCGAGGTCCGCCTCGCTCGAGGGCCGAACACCCCCTCGGGCGGGGTCCGCCTCGCTCGAGGGCCGAACACCCCCTCGGGCGGGGGTCCGCCTCGCTCGAGGGCCGAACGCCCCCTCGGGCGGGGGTCCGCCTCGCTTGAGGGCACCTCGCACGCACGTCACCACACTCCTGCTCACGCGCTCGAGCATTTAATGCTCTAATGCCGCGTAAGCCGCGCCACGACTCGGCACACCTGGGAATCACGCCCCGGCGCTGTTCCACCGACTCCCTTGGGAAGACCATCCCCGCCACTGTATAACACTATGCGGAGAGGCCAGTGTTAGCCCCGTGGCACTGTGCCGCCTATTTTCGTACGGCTAACACGCCGAGCCCTCGAAGGGGGGCCGGCGGAACCCTCAAATGGGGGCGGATGCTTTTTCTATGACTACACAGGACTACGCCGTGACGACAGGCCAGCGGGAACAATCTTCTCCATCGTTGTCAGCCCTGTGCGCCCATCCCCGCCACTGCAGCACCACGCCGGGTACTGCGACGACATCCCCGACACTGTTGGAGCGCATGGGGACGGGACGTCGCCACGCTCGCCACCGCGCCTCGTACGGACCCCCGTTGACGGCACCCTCGAGCCGGCCCGCGAGCGCCGGCCGGACAGCCAACCCTCTACGCCACTACCCCTCGGAAGTCGCTCCTGTACGGGCACATGACACGCCACGACGCCCCAACTGGAGCCAGATTTGCCAGGACGGTCGTCAACTCCGCAGCACTGCTCGCCACGCCTCCCCACATAGGAGAATAGTGTGGCACGCCTGTAAATTTCTCTCCCCTTGGCCTATAAAAGGAAGGGCAATCCCCTAGCCGCGGTAACGGACGATGGATAGCGAACACACGCACACTTTCTGCCTTCACTACGATATTGGTACTTGCCTCAATCAATACCTCTGGGACTTGGAGGCCTGGCCTCCTCTCCCGCCACGCTTGTAGCCCCCCTCTACGGGCACCACGGTGCAACGCAATGCGGTGCCCCTAGCACGCCACTATCGGGACGTACGGCCCCCGCCGGTACCATGATAAAATCCAGGTGTCATTAGTTGCTTAGCACCGGCCCATCAAGAGGTTGATCTCGGCGCTCATTACTAGTTAGTGTCGGGACTACTTTCCGCACCGACACAAGTGGAGTTAGGTTGAGTATTCCACCGATCTTTATAAAGTAAGTGTGAAGAATAAAGAATTATGTTTATGGAGTTTGTGTAAGACGAATTATATGGAAGCAATATAAGTAGTGTTGGATGCTAAACACCCGAACTATTGTTTCATGCTAGCCTTTGTGAATCTCGGGATGAGAATCATGTCTTAAATTGAAAGTTCATGTTGCCTCATCTTTTTGAGGTCGGGAGTAGGTTAAGACATTCTACCTCGTTGTCCGTGCTCATATTGCTAATCGGCAGAATCAAGCACCACCCCCACCCCTCAACCGAAGAATGGATCCAAAGCATTACAAACGCAACGGTTCCTTGCCGCTCGGATGCGGCTACTCCAAAACCCGACTTCCACTATTAAAAACATGCAAGCTCAAGAACATTAGCCACCACGAGCAAGCACCACCAAAGACCGGTGGACAAGCATAAGGAATTCATGAGTCACCGTCCTCCCACATACTCCCACTCAACCAATCCATTGGATGCCGATGATTGGTTAAAGACTATCACCAAGAAGTTGGAGATGACATAGTGCACCGATCGAGAGATGGTCTTGTATACAACGAGGCTATTTGGAAGGATTAGCGGTCGAATGGTGGAATGCGTACACCGTCGCACATGCCGCACCTAACACCATCACCTGGCAGGAGTTCGGGGATAGTTTTCGCATGCACCACATTCCCTCCGGTGTGATCAAGCTTAAGAAAAGGGATTTCCTCGCCCTAAAGTAAGGCAATATGTCGGTCAACGAGTATCCGGACAAGTTTACTCGGTTGTCTCGCTATGCATCAGATAAAGTTAATACCGACCCAAAGATGCAAGAACGCTTCCTGGATGGTCCGATAGGGCCACTCCATTATCGCCTATAGAGTCACGGCTTCCGGACATCACTACATTACTTCGAACAAAGCTAAAGGTCCGGAGGACAAACATGCGTAACTTGGTGAACGGAAGCGCAAGTTCCAATCTCGTGGACAATCGGCAACACACGCCCCCGCTTCAACTCATCACAGGGGTTCTCGGTTTAGTTCTAGTGGATCAAGTGGAAAGTATTTGCAAAATTCTCAATTGCATCGTTCAACCCGTCGGTTCCAAAGCATATCATCCAACCAACACCACATGTTCCAAATCATCATCAAGATCGCTCAGGTGCACCAGTGAGAAACGACTCTCCAGTTCACCCTAATGGTTGTTTCAATTGTGAAGAATTGGGACACTATGCTAGCATCTGCCCAAATCGTAACATATAGACTCCCCAGAAAGACAATGGTCAAAGGCTCGGACAACCTTCATTTCAGACACGTCATGGAAGTGCAAATTCTCAGATCAACAAGGGTCAACGGAATTACGTGCATGGCAGTGAAACACGTGACAGCTGAACAAGCTCAAGACACTCCTGTTATTGTACTGGGAACGTTTCCAGTCAACTCTGTGCCTGCAACGGTTTATTTGATTCCGGAGCATCACATTCATTCATTACCGAACAATTTGGGGCAAAGCATGATATACCTATGAGTTTTATGAAGACACATTTGCTGATTGGTTCCCCGAATGGTGAAATGAAATCCACCCATGTATGCCCACAAGTCAATCTTAAGATCGGGGAATAGATTTTCAAGCCGATCTAGCAGGTTCTTACATCTAGTGGAATAAATGTGATACTTGGAAGGGATTAGTTAGGCGAATGTGATGGAATAATTTCGTGTGCCAAGAAGTGATTACTCTTAACTAGCCCGCAAGGAGATAGGATTGAGGTTGTCGTATCCAAAGAAGAAGGCAAAGTGAATCAAGATTAAGGAAAGTAGGTGAAGGAGCTAAGCCTGTTGGAAGAACTCAGTGTACAAGATGGACTCAGAATAATACCCTTAGTTCTTTCAAATCTCTTCGAATCTTGGGACAAGATTCTTTTTAAGGGGGGTAGATTTGTAACACCCTAAAATTCCATCACCAAATTAATGTAAGCAACATGGTGTTATAGTTTTCATTTTCTAAGGATTAAATAAATTATCAAATAAATTTGGCCTTCAAAATATTTAAATATCATTTTAATAATTTAGAAGCAATAAGTGCTTGTGCATCATGATTTGAATGCATGGTTTTATTGTTTGTTTATGTGAAGTTTTAAAAGTTTTTAAATTGTTTTGAAAACTTTGAAAAAGGCTTGAAGTGTTTAAATTTTGAAAAGAGCTTAAATTTAAAAGTTTGAAAAGTTGAAAAAGAGTTTTGAAAAGATTTTGAAAAAAACAAAACCTCATCTCCCTCCCTCCCCTTCTCTCTTTTAGCCCACCGGCCTGCTCTCTCCCCGCACCCCACCTCCTCTTCCGCCCATCTAACCCGCCTCCCGGCCCACTTCCCCCTCCTTCCCCTCTCTCTCTCACCGCCACCCTAGGCCCGCTAGTGAGTTCCTCCTCCCCACTCCTCTTTCTCACCGTCGACCGGCCCCACACGTCGGATCCACCCCCTTCCTCGGGCCGCCCCCACTCTCCTTTGTTTCTCAACGAGCCGCCACCGCCGCCTCCCCACGCCTCTCCCGCATCCCCTCCGCCTTCAAGCTTCCATCAAGGCGCATTGAAGCACCAGCTCACTCCCCCGCGATCAATTCCTACCGTTTCTACTCCAATCAAGTTTCCCCTTTTGAATGCTTTGAAGTCGCCGACCACCGCCATAGCCATTAATGGCCATTGCACCGGTTGTGGCCCTCTCCTCCTCCTCACCCTATAAAAGCACATCCAGAGGCCCTATAGTTGCTCCCTTTGCACTCTCCCGCACGCCCACACCCTCTCCCCACCAAATGAGCAGCCCCATCCCAAGCCTAAACCTAAGCTCATGCAGTTTCACTGTGACTATTATGGGAGAGATGGTCATAAGGGTGAGTTTTGCTTCAAGAGGAAGCGTGTGGGGAGAATGGCGAAGGAGTGGGCTAACAAGGACAAGTACCACCCTTCCAATGGTGTACTTGAGCCTCGTGTGCAGATGCCCAGGGCCAAAGCGATTGTGAGGACGATTCCGACTTGGGGAGAGCGAAAGGCTGCGAGAATGTGCCGCTGGTCGGGCTACATCGGTCAAACCCGTGCACCACACTCGGTCGGACCGGTGCAAATGCGGGAGGACGGGGGCTAGTTTTCGTGCCCGTGATGAGTCTCGGTTTGTTTCGGGAGGTCGTGGTTCGGTGGTTGGTCCGGGAGAGTTTGCGGTGTTCGGTTGCTAGGCGCTCTCCTCCTTGTGCTCAATACGGGGACGTGAGGAGTCGTAGCTTTGAGATGGAGAGGAGCAACGATCCACGATCTTTCTTTCGTGGTTTTGGTCCTCCTCTAGTTAGAGAGGGTTGGTTCTCTTGTAGTGGTTACCGTGGTGGTGTTCGTGGAGGTAGCTTTGATAGGAGAGATGTTTTGGAGTGTGCTAACCCCACTTTGGAGCAAATGGCTTAGCACTGGTTTTACTCTTCCGGTACTAACTCTAGTGCCGAGTCATTTGTTCACTCATGTGCTCATTTCTCGTATTTCGGGTGGGAGACTTGAAGAACATTTGGTTGATTGACTCCGGTTGCTCGAGGCATATGACCGGAGACAAGGGGTGGTTCTCAAGTCTCATCACGGTGGTGACAAAGAGGTACATCACGTTTGGGGACAATGGGCGAGGGCGTATGCTATCGGGAGGTGAGATTAAGGTAAGTGACAAGATTACTCTCGGGCGTGTTGCTCTCGTTCAATCGCTTGGGTACAATTTGCTTTCCGTGTCCCACTGTTGGATGAGGGTTTTAAGGTGTTGTTTCGTCCTAGTGGTTCTCGGATTTTAGATTCTCGAGGGGACCTTGTTTGTATGGTCGTTCCCGATGGTCGGGTGTTTCAAGATGATTTTTCTCGGTCTTCGGTGTTGAGCGTTGTTTCTTGGCTGGATCTTCGAGTGAGTTGTGGAAGTGGCATAGGAAGTTGGGTTACTTGAGCTTCGACCTCTTGTCTCGCTTGAGTAAACTCAACTTGGTCCAAGGATTGCCACGGCCGAGGTTTGAGAAAGAGTTGGGGTGTGCGCCGTGTCGGCATGCTAAGACGGTAGCTGCTTCACATCCACCCCTCACCGATGTGATGACGGAGCGTCCATGCGAGCTGCTCCATATGGACCTTGTTGGCCCAGCTCGTGTGCGATCTGTGGGTGGGAAGTGGTACGTCCTTGTTGTGGTGGATGACTACTCTCGGTCGCGTGGGTGTTCTTTCTTGAGGAGAAATGGGAGACGTTTGGTTTTGTTTGAGATCTTGTCTTGAGGTTAAGAAACGAGAGGCACGGAGATGCCATACGAATAATCCGCGAGTGACAATGGCTCGGAATTCGAAACTCTCATTTTGAAACCTTTTGCCATGACTTGGGTCTTGAACACCGGTTTTCGAATCCGTATACGCCTCCCCGAATGGCGTGGTGGAAAGGAAAAATAGAACCTTGTGTAAAATGACTCGGACGATGCTCGATGAGCATAGGACTCCGAGAAGGTTTTGGGCCGAGGCGGTGAATACCGCATGCTATGTTTTGAACATGATCTACCTTAGAGTCTACAAGAAGAAATCCCGTTACGAGTTGATGCACGGTTACACACCAAAGGTGAGTCACTTCCATGTCTTTGGTTGCAAATGCTTTTTCCTTAAGAAAGGGAAGTAGTTGGATAAGTTCGACGCTAGGTCGGTTGATGGTATTTTCTTTGGTTATGCATCTCACTCTAGAGCATATCGTGTGCCCAATCTTGAAACTAACCAAATTGTGGAGACTTGCGAGGTAACCTTCGACGAGACACCGCCACGTAGCCGGCCTTGTCTTTGAGTGTGCGGTGACGATGAACTTGCCGAGGAGATCTTTCGGGGGAGGAGCATGAACATGGAGATGACGAAGATGGTGGAATGGTGCCCCCGGCCGACCATGTACCTACCGCTTCGACAATGATTGAGGACGGGCCCTCTCCCACACCTACAACGACAATGATTGAGGGGGAGGTAGCATCAAGGAGAGAACCTCCCCGCGAGTTCAAGTGGACCATCCAGCTTCAAGGATCATCGGCGACATAAATGAATGTACTACACAATCGAGGGTTGGAAACAATTCTCATTTCGCTCATGCTTCTTTTGTTGCCACCTTTGAGCCCAAAGACATTAAACACGCACCGTCCGATCATAATTGGGTTAATTTGGTGCATGAGGAGTTGGAGAATTTTGAGAGGAATCAAGTTTGGGAATTGGTTGACCCTCCCCTAAGGAGTAAGCCGGTTGGGACAAAATGGGTGTGGAAGAACAAAGAGGGAGAGAAAGGTGAAGTGGTGAGGAAGAAGTCAAGGCTTGTTGCTCGGGGGTATAGTCGAAAGAGGGGATCGACTACGAGGAGACCTTTGCTCTCGTAGCTCGTTTGGAGGTGATCGGGATCCTTCTAGCCTTTTACGTGGCTAAAGGGTTCAAGTTATACCAGAGGGTGCCTTCTTGAATGGTGTGTTGGAGGAAGAAGTGTATGTGAGGCAGCCACCGAGTTTGAGAGCAAGAAGTACCCCCACCGGGTGTACAAGTTGAGGAAGGTGTTGTATGGGTTTAAGCGGGCGCCTATAGCTTAGTATGGTAGGTTGAGGGGGTTCCTGTTTGAGAGAGCGTTTGAGATGGGGAAGGTCGATCAGACCTTATTTCTCCTGAGACAAGGCAGAGATATCCTGATTGTGCAGATATACGTGGATGATATTGTCATTGGTGCCTCATCTAACTCTCTTGTTGCAAGGTTTGTAGAAGACATGTGCAGGGAATTTGAGATGAGCATGACGGGTGAGTTGCAGTTCTTCCTCGGGCTACAAATCAAGTAATCAAAGGAAGGAATATTTGTGCACCAAGCAAAGTACACCAAGGACATTGTCAGGAAGGTCAAGATGGAGGACTCCAAGGCCATGGCGATGCCTATGAGTACGACTACAGCTCTTGATGCGGACAAGGAAGGTGAACACGTGGACCATGTTGACGGATAAAAGACGTATCCCTCTACAATCCGCAAGCGTACGGACCCCACACCTTTTTCACCACGGGATTCCCAAGGTTCTTATCAATCCGCGGAGCAAGGGGGATTACAAGCGTTCGATCTACAACGACAAACTAACTACTAAAACCCTAATTATTAATATACTAGAAAACAACTAAACTACACTAGAGAGAATGATTAAGATATCAAGATAAAAGACACTCGCCTACGGGTCTACGATACTAGAGTATGCAATCGCTTCAAGACATGAAAACCAATCTAATCTATCGGGGGTTGTGACCACGGTTTCGCCCTTTCCCTCCTCTCGTACAGTCACTACGCGAAGGTATTCATGACTAGACCTATGATGGACACGGCGTATTGAATGGATCCAAGGAAGCGTTGGAGCTCTACTCCCTTTACGGCATGGTAGCTAACCTTAAGCAACAAAGTATATTCAACACAAGATGATAGATACATAATCCGACAAAGTACGATTACATCTCAAGATTGATTACAACCCATGGACGAATGAGAAGATTACCCCATCAAGGTGCCGACCATGGCACCGTTGATCATGGTTTCCCTTCCGACGGTGTCTTCCTTCTTCTCCACGAAAGGGTGCTTCCTTCGAGGTGGTTGATATCCCTCCGGAGATCCTCCTCCTCTCTCTAGCTTGTGGATGGCCTTCGGTGCGAATGACTCTCCCCTCCGTCGAATGGCGGCGCCCGTGCTTTTAGGGTTCAAGATCCTTCGGGTGCAAGGAAAACGGGACCGAACCGGCCACCGAAGTGGGCTAGGCCGGCCGGCCCGGGCCGACCGGACTTGGCCCACCTCGGCCGGTTCGGTCGCCGCTTTCACTCCGTGGGTCCTTATGCATTTATGTACTTTGCCCCCTCCACTTGCATGATTTTGACGATGTCATCCTCACGTCCAAGATGAAGGTTCTCTTTGCATGAAGTTCGGTCTTTTACGCTTCAATCCTCGGGGGTGTTCCTCGTAGCACTTCGTCCTCGCCACCATTGGAAGTGATTTCATCAAGCTCATGAACACGAACAAGACTCCGTAAATGCTCCTTTGAACTTGTTGCGAATCCGTCCTTTATGTCCATGTTTTCCTATATAAACAAAACACTTCCAAATGCATGCACATAGATGAACTTGTTATATGATTGGTGTGCCTAGTGGCGGGTTAGTTCCATAATCAAATCCAAACCAAAGTGTAATTAACATGCTTGGTGCACCAAAATACACCGTCAACATCTCCCCCACACTTAGCTCTTGCTCGTCCTCGAGCAAGTAGTCGTAAAAGAACTTCGTCCAAGGTGTTGTAATCATGTACCACTTATCCTTCTTCACAAGTTAGTCAATCCTTTCATCTTTAATACATAAACACAAAGTAATGATCATCAAACATAAACATGGGCGTTTAGAATATTTACCACGTCAAGATTTACCCCACAAATCAAACTCTTCACTAAAAGTCTTCAATTTCAGCCATACTTACTTCTTTGCTTCCATCGAGAGGGTTTTTATGATTTTAAAAACAAAATTCCTGCAACAAGTATTGGACAAAAAAACCTTTCTCCAAGCTCTTTCAAGTCACTCATATGAGGTGGCTACCCTAAACCAATTTTATAAAACTCTCACCTCCCATAAGTCTCTCATATAACATATAAAGTGGAGCTATAGGTAGGGCTAGAGCAATCAACACAAGTATTGTCGGACTAAGAACTTCCTCTAATGGTTGTTTACCTTTCATAGCCAATGATCATGAGAATTAACCATATGTAGGGATATCAAGCATGAGAAGATTTAGAATGGTGGACATGTGCAAGGGAAAATAAATTGTGACTACAAGGCACCGATGATGTCCTCGTGGTCGGATTGCACATGGTTGGAAAAGAATGAAAGTTTCGTCTCTCAACAATGTGACATCCTTCCTTACACTTTATTTTTCTTTTCTTTCACTTGATTCATCCCTCTCATATCTTTATTGCTACCTCATCTTTCTCTTTTTTCTTTTTCATATATTTTATTTTTTTCACATATTTTTTCTTTCTTTCTTTCTTTTCCATACTCATACTTTTCTCTTTATTTTTCTCTCTCTTGACAACTTTTCAAAGCTCCCAACTCCTCTCTTTCTCGCATGCATACAATCTGAAATTTTAAATAAATCATGCTAGAGACGAGACGAAACTTTTGAAAGTAGGTTGTGTTCAAGGAATGAGATGTACAAAAGAGATATATAGGGTTGGTATGGAATTTGGCGATGTACAAGACTTCCAAGGTGAAAGTCTCGTGACCGAATGAATGACGAGGCTAGCAACAAAAGATAAGCACAAGAACATGATCATTGCTCGAAATGAAAACTCCCAAGAGAGAAGGATCCTAGACCAACTCATGGTGCTAATCACACTTATGATGGAGCAAAATAAATAAACCGGCTTTGTATAGGATTTTTTTCTTACTCTCAACTTGGAAAAAGAGGGTTTGCTAACCTTTATTACAAGGGTTTTAAGATAATTTTTAGAACTGAAATCCTCCAACTTTTAGCATTGAACATAGCACAACTAACATGTGAAGCTTAAGATCAAAGTGCGGTATGGATACTTTAAGTAGTAGCAATTCCACTAAGCACCACGGTAAACATTTTTCAAACCACACACTTGTGTTCATACATCAAGAATCCAAGATAAACAAACAAGTGAATAAAGATAAGCAACACACAAAAATATATAAAGACTCTTTTTATTTGGTTTTCTTTGACTCAACACTAATTTAAGACACTTTCAAACTTGCAAAAAATTTAAAAACACACTCGAAAACTAAGACTCATTAAACTCTAAGACTCTCGCTCGAAGATTAAACCGAACCTAAACTTTGAAACTCAAAAGCTAAGGCTAGCTAGCTAGCTCTCCCCCACGCTAAAAACATACGACGTCCTCGTCGTATCTTACAAAAATCCTAAGGGGAAAACTAGACCTAGTGGTACTTCAAGCAAGTATTGCACCACTTGCCTCTCATGTTTCCAACCATGCCAAAAAAGTTTGCGCACGTTACGGTTAAGGAACTTGTGGTTGTCACCAACCACGTGCTCCAAATCCTCCATACGATGCTTCATCGCTTCCATGGCTTGGAGACATTCATCGCCCGACGTGTAGAGATCCCCGATGGATTGACGGCAAGTTCGACAACACATCGAATGCAATCCGAAGGGGTCTTCATCACCATTGTCTCCACCGTCGTCACCTCCGTCGTCGCCACCTCCAATGTCGTTGCCGCTCTCGTTGCCATCGTTACGGTCGCCGTTGGGGCCTTCGGGAGTCCTCTCTTTGGGCTGCTCATTCCAAATGTAGAGGTCGTTATCATCTCTTCCGGCGGCCGCCCACGAGCTCGGGCTACGATCGTCGGAGTACTCGCTACCCCCATAATCCTTAGGCTCGGGCGACGCCTCCTTGTAGCCTTTGCGCTTCATGCCTTGGATGCGTGCCGACCTTCGAACGGGCGTAGGGACCTTCTCTCCTTCGACGGGGTTGCGAGATGCAAGAGCTCCGGTCGGGACACGCCCTCCGCAACGGATGCGTGCGGTCCTCTTGACGGGTAGCTTGAGCTCGCATCGCATCGCCTCTTCCATAGATGGATTCTTGGCTTCTAGCTTCAACTCTAAGCTCCTTGGAGGCATAATGGCTGCCGCAAGGGTGCAAAATATTGCTTGGAGGGGTTGATTCCCGAGCTCCCAATTCGGCCAAATAAATAGTCCGAAGAGAAAAGCCCCGAGAACCTCATTTTCCTTTTTTAAACTTCCCTTAAAATTTTCGACCAAAGAAGGAAGTCGAAAAGGAGCAATTCGGGCGAAAATCGGGGACGACGTCCGCCGAGACCCACCCGAGCCGGTCGGCTCGGGCCGGCCGCCCACCCTATCTCGGGGGCCGGGCCGATCCAGTTTTTCGCGTACCACCCTTATTTCGCCTCCTTAGCCCACGGGGAAAAAGTTGGCTCAGCAAATCTTCGTGAGAAACTCCGGAAAACTAAAAGAAAAACTATTTACAGAAATTCATGCCTTGTTTTTCGTCCTAGGCGGGACGTTCGGGCTCTTCCTCCATGGTGATGACATCAACATGGTGAAGGGGCACAACGTCGGGTTCGTAGTAAACCTTAAGCCGTTGACCATTCACCACAAATTGATTGCTGTTTATATCCATAATGGTTACCGCTCCGTTGGAGAGCACCGAATGCACAACATAAGGTCCGTCCCACCGCTTTGCAATTTCCCCTTTCCGAAGGTTTTAAACCTCGAATTGTAGAGGAGGACCTTATCTCCTTCTATAAACTCTTTCTTTTTTAATCTTTTATCATACCACCTTTTGATTCTCTCCTTGTATATGCTTGCATTTTCATATGCTTTCAACCTCAACTCCTCTAGCTCACTTATTTGGATCCTTCGTTTCACCACCGCAGCATCGAGATCGAGATTCATCTCTTTAATCACCCAATAGGCTTTATGTTCCAACTCAACCGAAGGTGGCAAGCTTTTCCATAGACGAATTGATAAGGGGTCATACCTATCCGTGTTTTAAACGCCGTTCGATAAGCCCATAAAGCTCCGTCTAATTTCTTTGACCAATCTTTGCCTCCCTTCTCTATGGTTTTGTTGAGGATGCTTTTTAATTGCCTATTTGACATTTCTCGCTTGTCCGTTGGTTTTGGGTGATAGGCCGTAGAGACCCTATGCTCAATTCCCAACTTGGACAAGCACTTTTTCAAATTCTTCCCGATGAAGTGAGTTCCTCCATCACTTATCAAGATTCTCGGTGTACCGAAATGAGGGAAAATCACGTTCTTGATCACAAGTAATGGACTCCTCCGTCGAAGCTTTACGACATGGTATAGCCTCTACCCACTTGGATACATAATCAACCATGACTAGGATATACTCAAATCCAAATGAGTTTTTAAAAGGCCACATGAAGTCTATACCCCAAACATCGAATATGTCGATTTGTAGGTTGTATTTCAAGGGCATAGAATTTCTTTGAGAGATGTTTCCGGTTCTTTCGCATTCGGAGCATGATGCAACATATCTTTTAGTATCTTCATGCATCTCCAACCAAAAGAATCGCTTGACCATACTTTTGCTTGGGTTCGAAAATGACTATAGTGACCACCGTACTCCGCCGAGTGGCACTTCCTTAGAATCTCAACCCTCTCTTCTCTTGGCACACATCTTCTCATTACTCCATCATTGCCAAATTTGAAGAGGTAAGGTACATCCCAAAAGTATTTCCTACTTTCGGAGATTATCTTCTTTTGAAAGTTTTTATCTAGATGATCGAGAGGCATCTTTCGAATTGCTCGAATGATATCGATCATCCAAGTATCTTTATCAAGCACTCGATAGAGGTGATCATCTCTCATCTTATCTTCAATGGGATCTTTATCATCTTGTCCCCGATTCATCCTAGACAAATGATCGGCCACAACATTTTCCACCCCCTTTTTATCACGAATTTCAACATCAAATTCTTGGAGAAGAAGGATCAAACGAATCAAGCGTGATTTAGCTTCCTTCTTACCCAAGAGATACTTGATGGCTGCGTGATCGGTGTAAACAATGACCTTCGAGTTCACGATGTAAGATCTGAATTTTTTGGAAGCGAATACCACCGCTAGCAGCTCTTTTTCCGTAGTGCCATAATTTAATTGCGCCCCACTAAGAGTTTTGCTAGCATAGTAAACTGCGTGAACTCGGCCTTCCTTTCTTTGACCCAAGACCAAGCCTACGGCATAGTCACTTGCGTCACACATGATCTCGAAAGGTTGGCTCCAATCCGGAGGTTGGGTGATGGGAGCACTCACCAACGCATTTTTCAAGGTCCGAATGCCGCTAGGAACTTCTCATCGAAGTCGAAAGCCACATCCTTTTGAAGAAGATGCATTAAAGGCTTAGTGATCTTCGAGAAGTCCTTGATAAATCTTCTATAGAATTCGGCATGGCCTAGAAAGCTCCTTAAAGACTTAACATCCATAGGAGGTGGGAGTTGCTCAACCGTCTCTACCTTAGCCTTGTTCACTTCAATTCCTCTCTCGGATATAACATGTCCGAGCGCTATGCCTTGCCTAACCATGAAGTGGCACTTTTCCCAATTTAACACCAAATCTACCTCCGCACACCTCGTGAGGACCTTTTCCAAGTTTGCCGGGCAATCCATGAACGCCTTCCCCGAGGACCGGGAGCGTCCCGGTGGTCGATGGATGACCGCTCCTCGGTGATGAGTGATTGAGAACGGGTGTTGGACCGACTCTTGGCTTAGTGCGGGGGTGTAGGCCGCGGCCCGGTTCGTGTTGTTGCGGGTGAAGAACGGGCGCGAAAGGTCTTCAGCCTTGAGGGGCCTCCGGGAGATGGAGAGACAAGTAGGCTCGGTTCGAGGGACCCGGTGGACGGCGGGACCGGGTGCGGGCCACATGGTGGTGACACAAGCAAGACGAAGTCATGGACAAGCGAGCCGGTGCACGGTGGCGGTCAAGTCAAGTGGTTTGGTAGGAGGCCGGACCGAGCACTCGGGGTTTGGTGGTTTGCCCACAAAACCATCGGAGGACGGTTTCTTGGTTTGGGCCTCAAAACCAAGTCCGAGGGCCCAACACGAAGGAGACGGGATCCGGGCGTGTCGGGAATCTTCGAAGCGGAGGACACGCGGCGGGATCGCATGGCTTGCGTCAGGAGGACGAGGGGTGCGGCAAAGGCGTGGCCGTCTGATGGCAAGACCCACAAACATTACATAAATGCCCCTACGTGGGTTTTATCGCCAGTAGTTAAGTCAGGGGTAGTCGAGTCATTTAGCACTCCGGCGGGACCCGATATATAAGCCATGAGGGTGTGTGGATGGTTCTCTCTCTCCGCGACTTAGGGTTTCATTTCCCCCCTCCCATTTCTCATTTTCGTAGCTATTTTCTTCTCCGTTTTCTCTAGGCTAGCATGAGAGCTTCATGAGAGATTTGTTGAGAGGGATGGATGCTAGGGCGGCCTGCTAGACCTTGTGAATCTTTCCTGGTTTGTATAGAAGATTCGGAGTTGTGTTTTTCGTGGTCTTTTTGTGCTTGTTTTCGTGCCTTTGTTCTCGGTGTGATTCCGCGGATTTGAGTGGGTTTCTCCCCGGATTTCTTTGAGGGAAACATGGATAGATGTCTCGTGCATCTTTGTGATTGATCTTGTGCCCTCAAACGCCGGGAAACCACTTCGATTCGTGAGTTTTCGTTCGGTGCTCTAGCTTTCGGTGGTGCTCAAAGGATTCGCGATTCCCGGTGATTTAGGGAGTTAGGAGGCAAGATTTTTGGGCTATAGCATCCTTGTGTGACGCTTTTCAAGTCCCCAAACCCTTGTCTCCACACCTTCAATCGTTTGGGAAATCCGATGATGATTTGAGGGAGTTGACCTTCGAGGTCGGGCGTTTTTCGCTCGCCCGTGCCTCGCGGACGGTCCGCGCCCTCCGGCGGACGGTCCGCGCCGCACGAGTTCGTCCGGTGTTCTTCGTGTAACAAACGGGGTTTTCGGTGAGGAAAACCCGACTCCCCGTACCATTGTGATAGTCCCTAGATCGGTAAGCTTTCACGTACGTAACTCATTACGGAATAATATCATTTCCATACAACGAAATCGAGTACAAATCATAATATTTACATCCAAAACAACTAGGTTTACGAATTTAGTACAAGCCCCTTGGGCTAAGCGACAAGTAGAAATCCCGCGTAGTGGTAGCTAGGGCTTCAAGTCTTCGTCTTCGGTGTTCACCACGGGCATCCTTGAGCGGAGCATCGCAACCCTTCTCTTCATGACCGGATCGTCACTCCAATTCCGATCCCGCACACTCACAAACTATCCCCAAGGAACGGGATAGGTTCACGTCACCGACTGTATGCAGCTTTAAGTGGCCTATCTCTAAAGGGTAAGAAAAGTGACAAGGTAGAAGCTCAGGTTTCCTATGCAGCAGCAGCAAAGCATAATTAGAAAACATCTCCATATCAGTCCCAAACCATACTCTCAAACACAGCTCGAAACCACCTGGTACCCTAGGGCCCCGTCTCCACATCCTATCTCCATCTAGGGTCGATGCGAGAACTTACTCTCCTCGCACCTCAATGATTGCAATCGGATCGACGAGGTAGAGGGAGCCACTCTCCTCTAACCGACCGCAACCATGGCTCACCATACTCTCAACTACGGGGGGAGGTAGAAATCCCAAAACATGAGGAACAAGCATGTCTTCAAGGTTTGTCCATAACCGAGGACGCGGCTATACGTATAGATCGAACAACTGCGCGAGCGTGTACACCCGTACCCAACTCGGAATGGAACCCCGCCGGTGGCCGACCGACCGAGCCCATCCTACCATGCGAACTCTCGGTAGTTACGGTCCTATCCTCGCATCCGGCCCTCAAAACGAATCCCCCCTCGAAGGAATCGCACCGAACCGTGAAATGCCCCCGTGTGGCCACACGGGAGTCGCTCCGAGAGGGTGGTCTCACCTCCACCGCCCCCCCACCGATACCCCGCTATCCATCCTAAGCGGGTATAGTTCCGCACTTGCCGAGCTCAACTCGGCCCTAACCCCACTCTCGGCGAGGTGGTGTGTACGAAAGTCCCATCGACAAGGTTGATCCACTCGCTTTCAGACCGGGGCAAGCTCATGTCCTCCATCCGCAAGTAAAACCCCAACACCTATGCTCCGAAAACCGTCAAAGTAGGGATACACTGAGGAGTGCACCCCTATCCCCGATCCCAGATCGGTTGTTTCGAGCTCACCCCCGCCAAAGTACCCAAAACGCCTTCTCCTGCCGGTTTTACCCCACTCACGCCAAGAACCACTATTCCCATCCCAAACACATGCATCGCGAAGCTCAGCGCATATACACGCTTATATAAACATATATAGTAGTGGGTCAATCAAGGACAGGATAAATAAAGAAGGCGGTGCAATGTTCATCATCATCATGCATTTAAAGTAAAGCGCTAGCATTCTACATAGCAATGCCTAATAGGTATTCAAAATCAGTCGGGCGTGAACACCGTGTGCAAGTAGTCGTCGGAGTTTCCGTAGTTGTACTCGATCTTCTAGCTCGACTCCTCGACTCCGGGAATTCCTAGATTCGCAAATATAATAAACACGTTGTCTAGATGCAAATAACTCCAAAGAGAAGCAATAAAGAACCAAATAACTCCAAACGCTAGTCTAACGGGTGCTTCATGATTTTAGATGAATACGAAACGATTTCACATTTTTCTAAGGTAGAAACAATTTATTACTGATTTTCAAGTAAAGAAATATTTTATGAATTTAATTAATCGCGATAAAGCACAGAAAACATGAATCAACAAGTTAGTGAACCAAAAGCTAGGTTCTGGGTAGGTTTGCATGGTTCGTTGACTGGTCAAAGATCTTTGTTGACCAAGTCAAAAAGGAGGGTCAAAGGTCAACTGGACCCCACAAGTCATCCTGTGGGTCCCGTAGGTTAGATGGAACCAAGTTGGACAGTTCGAGGTCTCACACGTTAGTGGGACCTAACGGTAATTCCATATGCCCCTTTGGTAAGATTAGGGAGAGGTTGAACAGGATGGTTTCGCTATAAGCGATGTGGTGCGGCAAAGGTACTTGGCTCAGGCTGAACCTGACCAAGGTGTGACATGGGTCGACGGCTTGGTTAGCCCACGCGTCGTGCATAGCGAAGGCATGACACGACCGCGGCGAAAGCTAAGGTTGGGGCTTGAAAGATTGAGAACAAGCACTCGGTACTAAGATAGGCTCGGCGGACAACAGGACAAGTGTTGCTGCTAGCAAGCAACGCATTCACCATATCGATGAAGAGCTATGGATAGATAGCTGCATGGCTCAGGGGGAACAAACATGGTCGTTACAGCTCATTCGATGGTAGGCTGCATACAATCTAGCTGTACACCACACGAGCCGTACAAGTGCGGCTAGTGGCCTCACACTTGCTAGCTCCCTTGTAGCGGAGTGCGGCACCATGGATGGGTTTTAGAAATTATCACAAGGGGAGCATAAGGCAGCAACAAAGATGAGGAAAAATCCTCGGTGGTTGCGGCGCGCACCGGTCATGTGTGATGGCACCAAGCGGACAGATTGATAGATAGACGATTGTTAGATAGATAGCTCGGCGTTTCGGGTTCAGCAGTTGGAACCTTTGGCACACAACTCGACAGCCGAGCGTGCGCGGCCAAGGAAGATTACAACTCATGGTCGGACGTGGTATGGTCGGGGAAACAAAGCAAGATATGGCAGCTTGCTAGTCCTTGCTTAGGATACGGCTCCACGATCTTGGAACAAAACGGCTAAAGGCTAACGTGATCGTGACTAGAGCTACCGGAACCACACATTGGCGGCTGAAGATAGCTTTGCGGCTTGCTGATTTACTTTGGTGAAAAGAGTCCGAGAAAGAGGGGAATGTGGTTTGTTGTCGATTGGAGAGAGGTCGATGGATGAGGGCGTTGCTGCTGGGAAAAAGGAAGAGAAGAGCCGGGAGAGAGGAGGATTGTTGCTGCTTTGTTTCATGCATGAACAGCGGGGAGGGGAACAAGGATGGACGGGTGCACACGTAGTAGCCGCGCTTGTTGCTTGCTTGCTCGATGAGGATGCGCTAGTTGATATTGGGGAAGAGAAGATTGTTGGCTGGTAGAGGGCGTGGAGTTCAAGTTGCTAGTTTGCTTCGGGAGAAGGAAAACGAGAGAGGGGATGAGTGGCCGGTGCAGATCTATGGACCACAAAGAAGATGGGAGGTCCTCTCGGTTGCTCCGGGTGAGGGGAAGAAGGCACAAGGCTGTGGCTTGTTCTTTTGCAGCTCGATGTAAGAATGAGAGAGAGGATGGCGTGGCTGCTGGTTTGCTCGATTGAATAAACAAGATTGGGGCTGCTATTTAGTGGAGAAAGGGAATTAAAGGAGTTCAGAAGAGATGGATGGATTTGCAGAGGGATTGGGGAGTACTGCAGCAGATTGCTGCTTGCGCCCCTCCATTAGAGAAAGGAGCAAAGGAGAGTTAGCCGGAGGTGGGCTATGGCCTAGAATTTGGAGCTCGTAGCTGCTAACTGATTTAGGAGAGAAAGAATTGGTGGCTGGCAGTGAATGCTTGCTTGATGGAGAGGAAAAAAAGGGACTAGGAGAGACGAGGGTTGCTTTCGTTGTTTTGCCTCTTGCGTGGGAGAGAAAAGGAGCTCAACCGGTGGCTTGCCTCGTGTGGAAGGAAGATAGATCGAGAGGGAGGGATCGAGCGCCGTGAAGGGGGCCGGGAGCTTGCTGCTCCGATGGACGAGAGAACGGGAAAGAGAGGAAAGTTGAGTGGCGGCGGCCTAGTGCGGGCGCGTGCGGGCGAAGACCGGGCGCTAGGGCGGCGGAGCAAAGCGAGAGCGGCGTAGATGGCTCGGGTGCCGGGGCCGACATGCTCTCTCGCACGCGTACGTGTGGGCAAACGTGCACCGGGTTCGAACGGTACTCACCCGTGCAAGCCAAGGAAAACCCCTCGGCGGCGAGCTGGAACGAGCGAACGGGATGCTTCGAAAGTTAGAGGTGCCATGAGGTGGTTTTGTTCGTGCACTCATGTGCGAGACCGTGCTCGGGCCAAAATGGCACCTTGCCCACCATGCGCGGGGCAACAAAACGACAGAGATCGATGGCTCGGTTCTCCTCGTGCGCGCAAGTGCAAGCCGATGGCTTGACCACGACTGAGGGCTTAGCGACGTCAAGGGAGCGAAACGCCACGACGACGATCAGGGTCAGGCAGGACGAGGCTCAGGGTTCAAAGGCGAGGTCTTGCCCCTTTCTTGGGTTGCACACGCGTGGGAACAAGGTCAACCTTGACCGCGACACGACGACGAGGCCGACATGCGGCCGTGAGGTCAAGGCGCGACCGGGAACGGTCGGTGCTCACAACTCAATGCGGCGTGGGCATGACCGGTGGGACAACTAGTGGTGACGGTCAAGCGGGGTGTGCGTGCGGTCGACGGCGGCGGCACTGCGGGCGTAAGGCTCGACTCGAAGGTCGGCACACAAGCGACGGCGTTTGTGCGGCGGCGCGGAGCGATGAAACCAGGGGGTAAAGGCCGGGCGAAAACCGGGCTTGCCCACGGAGCAAACAAATGGCACGAAGGCCAGGCACGGGGGACAATGAGTTGGGAACCGGGCATCACCGAGGGCTTCCCGTCGTGGTTCAAGCATTTCGTCGAACGCTTTGGGGGCGACGGGGGATGGCGATCGGATCAGCAGGGACAGCAACTTGGTTGGAACAAAACATCGAGCACGTTATGCGCGTGCACTCGATCAGCGAAAGAAAAGCCGCATCATGGCGACGGATGCAGCATCACACGTTGTGACCCTGCAGGGAACAGATACGGCACGAAGACCGGTTTCAGAGACAGCAAAAGAGTGGCGGCTTGGTCCCTTGGTCGGCTGACACGCAAGGAAGGGAAAAGGGCTACTAGGTGTGTGACTACGCGGCTCCTTGGCGGCGGCGGACGGTACCGAGGAGGGTTCTCGGACTCGGCATGATTGTCTTGCTCCGGCTTGGCCTCCAAGTGCTTACGGGCGCCGACGTTCGTGGCGCGTCGGAGGTGCGCCGGCCACACATGAGCGAGCAAGTCATCGGTTTTCGGCGAGGAAATGGTTCGGGCATCAAGCACAAGAGAAAAAGAGAAGGGCAACGAGAGGTGTGCAACTCACCCGCTTGGCCATAGCACCGAACAAGGTTGCGGTCACGGTGAAACCCGGGGAAGATGGTGAGGGGATCGGCGGCCTTCCCTTCGGCTCGGCGTCGCGACGGCCTCATCTCGTTGTCGACCCCTCCGCGGCCGACGATGTCGACCGTGGCGGGCGCGGCCTTGAAGGGGACGACGATGGCGCGTTGGTCGAAGGCGGGGGCCGCGGTCGTGGCGCCCCGAACCGTGACGGTGAGGACTCGGTTCTCCACTCCCGGCAGCCTCCAAGTTCCGGTGACCTCCGGAGGACGAAGGAGAACGGCGAGCGAGCGAGGAGCCGAGGTTGCGGTCCCAAGCGGTGACGACGCCTCCCTCCACGCGGGCGGCCGCGGCTCCCTGGGGGCGCACCGGCTTGGGTTTCGGGGGTCGGCGGCGAGGGCGGCCCCAATACGGTCACGGCGCGGGTGTTCCTCTCTCGCCCCCCTTCTTCTTTCCCCTCCTCCTCTCATTCCTCTCGCGGTGGACAGGGGCTAATTCCCCATGGCGGCGGCGGACAGGGAGATGAGGATGGGGTTCGAGCTTTTATAGGCAACCGGCTAGGGTTTAGTGCTCCGGATGAAAGGCGGGGATCCTCGCCGTCCGTGCCCGGGGGCACGCGGCGCACATCCGGTGGTGGGGGCGACGGCCATGGGGGCGGCGCGGCGCCCGCCCCCACGGCGTGCGTCATGCCGGTCACGGGATGGAAGACGGGGTGGAAAGGAGAGATGGGGAAAGGGCTGACCGGTGGGCCCCACATGGCAGCGAGACAAGGAGATGGGTAGGTGGGGAGGCGGGCTGGCTTGTTGAAGTGGGCCGAAAGGCCGGGGTGGGCCGCGTCTGTGTAGGTCGACCGAGAAAGAAGAAGGTGGTTTGGAGGACTTAGCGAACTGGGTTGTGGCCCAACAGGGGAAGGAGGTTTTTCCTATTATCTAAACACCTTCACTCCTATTTAACCTATGCTTCAAATTTGAATTACAATTCAAATTTGAATCCCACACAATTAAGATGCAAATTAAATCCCATAAAACTCCAAGGCTCTCACACTAGCAAATTATATTTCCGAATTTCATTGTTTTGCTCAAAATAAATCTAAGATTTTCGGGGGAGGATCATAGAAGACATCCTTATATTTTAATTATGCACTCAATTTCAAATCGAAATTTTGAAATCCACATTTTTGCAAACATTAACATTCCGAGAAAATCTGGGATGTTACACTTCGTGTTCTTGCTCGCCTCCGTTTCGATCCGTCGCGCTTTTGAGTTTTGGTTGGACGGAGTTTCGAACGGTCCGCGAGTAGCGGGCGGACGGTCCGCGGGTGCCTAGCGGACGGTCCGCGTGCTCCCCGCGGACGGACCGTTTTCTCGGGTTGCTTCGGTTGGTTCGTGTGATTTAAAGGACGGTCCGTGGCGTAGGGTCGGACGGTCCGCGGGGTTGGCGCGGACGGTCCGCGGCATCGGGGCGGACGGTCCGCAAGGCCGGTGCGGACGGTCCGCCCTCTCCGCGGCGGACGGTCCGCCGAGCCTGTGTGCTTTGCTACTTGGTTCGATTCCTCCCTTCCTTTCTTGTGCTTCCGCGTGTGCTTTAAGGAATCGTTCCTAGGACCAGAGGTTGATCCATAACCTCGTGGTCTTGGCGATTGGTGTGTGATTCGATCCATCGCTTGTGTGTGACCGGGAATTGACTAGGGTATAGGCCGGGTTCTTTGAGAAGAATTTTTACCGGCTCCTATTCACTCCCCCCTCTCTAGTCGCCATCTGATCCTTCAATTGGTATCAGAGCCTGGTGCCGGATTCTTTGCGACTTTGACAAGTCTTGAATCCTAAGATGGCGTACGTTGAGCGGGGCGGTCCGCCGCACTTCGATGGCAAGGGTTACCACAAGTGGGCGGCCAGAATGATGATCTTTCTTCGTGGAAAGCTGTTGGATTTCATTGTGCTTGACAAGACCTATGCTATTCCGGTCAACATCCATACTCTTATGGTGACGGATGCGGTGCTAAGGCCAAGGATGAGGCTAATGCAAAAGCTGTTGATCACTTGGTCCGAAGCTTGTGTGATCTAGAGTTTGAGCGTGTTCTCCATTTGAATCTTGCTTGGCAAATTTGGGAGAAGTTGTTGGTTGCTCACGGTGGTGATAACCATGTGAAGGCTCGCCTCTTTGTCTCTTATCGGATGCAATATGAGAACTTCACTCCACTTCCGGTGAGGACATTGATGCGATGTTTCGCAGGTTCACCGCCATCGTGAACAACATGAAAGCTAATGTTAAGGATTTTCCTTACACCGAGCATGATCGGGCTTTGAATCTCTTGCATGTCTTGGACACAAATGTTTGGGGTGCTAAGGTTGAGTCCATCAAGGAGTCCGGGCAATACTTGACTATTGAGTTGGATGACCTCTTCTCTAAGCTCAAGTCGGCTGAGGTTGACAGGAAGTTGCAATCCAAGCATGAGGGCTCGACTGACCATAGTCTTGCTCTTGTGGGCGGATCAAAGGGCAAATCTAACCCATCCTGTCGACAGTTTTCTTTGTCTTCTCTTATGTCTATTCCAGATGAGGAGTTTGATGTGCTAGGCGAGGAGGAGCAGGCTTTGTTCTCAAGAAGGTTTGATCGACTACACGAGAGTCAGAGGAATGCAAGGCGGAGCTCAGGGACGTGCTACAAGTGTGGCAAGCGTGGCCACTTCATCACTGAGTGCCCAGAAGCGGAGGAGAACAAGTACAAGATGAGCGAGTACAAGGCGCATCCAAGGCGCGAAGACAAGTACTCCTCCAAGGGCAAGCACTTCAGCAAGTCCAAGAGCAAGGACAAGGACAAGCAATGACCGAGCAAGGGTGGCTACAAGAAGAACAAGGCAAGAGCTATGGTGGCCGGTGCGAGCGACGTCGACTCAAGCTCAAGCGACGAGCGATCAAGCTCAAGCGGCCGAAGATGAAGACGCCGGGAGGCGCAAGGGCAAGAAGAGTGCAAGCCGGAACCTCAGTGGGTTGAGCTGTGTGGCGCTTGAAGGCTTTTGTGGGATGGCCCATAGCTCAAGCAAGCAAGAAGAGTGAGAAGGAAGACAAAGAACTCCGACTCGGAGGATGAGGTAAATCGTGACCCCGACTCTTTGCTTGCTGAGATCGCTAGGTTGAATGTCTTGATTGACAACCGTGATAGTGTGTTGAGGGATGCTAAGAAGATGAGGAAAGATCTTAGGGCTCAACTTGAGAATGCTAGTGAGAAAGTAGGAGAGTTAGAGTCCAAATTGCTTGAATTGAAACTTGAGAATGACTCTTTGAAACTTGCTCCTACTACTCCCGATGATGTTGAGTGTCTTGAGTGTGATGCATGGTTGAATGAGATCAAGTCGCTTAATGAGAAGAATGCTTCCACTTTGGCTAAACTAGATGCTCTTAAGACCGAATATGATGAGCTTAAGGCTAGACCCACTTTGCTTGGTGCTTGTAAATCATGTCCTACTATGCATGCTAAGCTTGTTGTTGCTCGTTCTACCATTAGTTCTTTGGAAGCATCTTTGAAATCTCCTGTTGCAAATGCTCGCTCTAGCCGTGATGAAGTTACTTTGCGCAATCTTGAACTTACTTCCCGTTTGGATGTCATCTATGAGGAGAATGACTATTTGAGGAAGGTGTTGGGTTGGTTGTCCGGGCGGGAACCTCAATTGAAAATCATGATTGAGGAGTTCAAGAGAGCGGATGGTCGTGGTTTGGGTTTTGAGAACTTGGGTGAGAAAGTGGGAGAGAACAAGTGGGGAGAGTGTGTATGAGAAGTGTGTTGAGTCTAACCCCGAGTTTGAGGTGATTGGAGACATCCAAGTCCCACTACCAAAAGCACCCAAGAACTCTTTCACACCAAAGCCCAACCACCTTTGCAACAAGCTTGACACAACCAAAGATCCACCCAAATTCCAACCTAAGACAAATGACTTCCGTAAACCGGTGAGGTTTGTGAGTGAGAAGGGTGAGAAGCCTAAAGAGAAGCCGAGCCAAAACCAAAACCCATCCCCTTCGAGAGTGAGTATTGTGGCAAGGAGAGGCATCTTGCGAGTTTTGTTACAAGAAGAAGAGGGATGGGAGGCTTGCTAGGGAGCAAGCAAACCGGGACAGTATCGCCGGCCTCATGGTATTCCCGAGCCTAGAGTGCCACTTCCACGGGGTGTGGGAAGTGTGAGGAGTGTTGGCAAGGTTGCCACGTAAAGGTGGTGGTGAGAGGTTTGCTAGGAGAGATGATGGTGTGCGTGCCGGTGAGAGATTTGGTCGGGCTCGTGGCGGTTTTGTTGTACATCCCCCTACTCGTCCTCAATACGGGTTTAGGGGAGATGATCGCAGCTTTGGGTTCCGGAGAAGAACTACGGACCACGTGTTCCCCCTCGTGGCGCTCGTACTCCTCCCATGGGACATGGGAAGCTTGGTGGCAAGGGAATGATGTTTGCTAACCCCTCTTTTGAGCAGATGGCTCGACACTGGTTCAACTTTCTTTGTGCTAACCCCAGTGTCGATTCGTTAGCTCATTCTCATTCTTGTTTCTGACTACAGGCAGGAGGCTTGGAGGACATTTGGTTGATCGACTCCGGGTGTTCTCGACACATGACCGGAGATAAGAAGTGGTTCTCCAGCCTCACCCCAGTGAAGGAAAAGTTGTACATCACATTTGGGGACAATGGACGAGGAAGGGTGATTTCTGAGGGTGTTGTGCATGTGAGTGACAAGGTAACGTTGAAGAGAGTGGCTCTTGTGAAGTCTTTGGGTTTCAATTTGCTTTCGATTTCTCAGTTGCTTGATGAGGGTTTTGAGGTGCGTTTCAAGTCCGGCGAGTCTCGTTTGCTTTATTCTCGAGGTGATCTTGTCTATATGATCATCCCCGAGGGTCGATTTTCGTGGCCGATTTCTCTCGTTCTTTGGGTCCCGCTTCGCCGTTTGATGGCCGGTCCTTCTTCTCGATTTGTGGAAATGGCATAGGCGGTTGGGACACTTGAGCTTTGATTTGGTTTCCCGCTTGAGTGGTCTTGACCTTGTCCGAGGATTGCCGAGGTTGAAGCTTGAGAAGGATTTGGTTTGTGCTCCGTGTAGGCATGGCAAGATGGTAGCCACTCCCCATCCACCCCCGACCGATGTCATGACCGAGCGTCCGACGTAGCCGTTGCATATGGACCTTGTTGGGCCGGCTCGAGTTCGTTCGGTGGGTGGGAAGTGGTGTGTCCTTGTTGTGGTGGACGATTACTCTCGCTATGCCCGGGTGTTTTTCTTGGAGGATAAGAGTGAGACATTTGGCTTTGTTCGAGATCCGATTGTGAGGTTGAAAAACGAGAGGCATGGGAATGCTATTCGAGCTATCCGCAAGTGATAATGGCTCGCAGTTCAAGAACTCTCGTTTTGATGCCTTCTCGTCGTGTTCTAGGTCTTGAACATCGGTATTCGACCCCTTATGTGCCCCCTCAAAATGGAGTCATGGAAAGGAAAAATAGGACTCTTTGTGAGATGGCTAGGACGATGCTCGATGAGCACGGGACTCCTAGGAGGTATTGGGCCGAGGCGGTCAATACGGCTTGTCATGTCTCTAACAAGATTTTATTGCGAACTTTCAAGAAGAAGACCTGTTATGAGCTTATGCATGGTCGGGCACCTAAGGTGAGTCATTTCCGAGTTTTTGGCTGCAAGTGCTTTATTCTTAAGAAGGAAAAACTCGACAAGTTTGAGGCTAGGTCTAGTGATGGTATTTTCATTGGATATGCTAACCACTCTAGAGCCTATAGGGTGCTTAACCTTGAGACTAACAAAATCATGGAGACTTGCGAGGTAACCTTCGACGAGACAATGCCATGTACCTCTCTTGGCTTTGAATGTGCAGGTGATGAGGAGATGGCCGAGGACCTCTTTGAGGAGGAGAAGGATGAAGCCGGAGATGATGATGGGGAGAACCATGTACCTAAAGCCGAGTGTGTACCCACTACTTTCCCTACGACCACTACGGAGCGTGGACCGTCTACTTCATGGACAACGACGGTGCGACAAGAGGACCGAGGAGAGAGAAGCCGAAGTTGAGGGGGAGGTAGTCTCGAGGCGTGAGGCTCCCCGGCGGATTCAAGAAGTGCACCCCCCGTCAAAGATCATTGGGGACATCGACGAACGTACTACACGGTCAAGGTCCAAGAATTCCTCTCATTTTGCTCATCTCGCTTTTGTTGCCACCTTTGAGCCCAAGGACATTGGACGAGCTTTATCCGATGCAAACCGGGTCAATTCTATGCATGAGGAGTTAGAAAACTTTGAGAGGAACCAGTGTGGGAGTTAGTTGAACCACCTCCAAATTGCCATCCTATAGGAACCAAGTGGGTTTGGAAGAACAAAGAGGGTGAGAATGGGATGGTTGTGAGGAACAAGTCCGGACTTGTTGCTCGGGGGTTTAGTCGAAGGAGGGGATCGACTATGAGGAGACCTTTGCTCCCGTGGCTCGTCTTAAGGCAATTCGGATCCTTCTAGCCTTTGCCATGGCTAAAGGGTTCAAGTTGTTTCGGATGGATGTGAAGAGTGCCTTTTTGAATGGGGTCATAGAGGAGGAGGTGTATGTGAAGCGACCACCGGGTTTGAGAGCGAGCCGTATCAACACGGGGTATACGGGTTGAAAAGGGCTCTGTATGGGTTGAAACAGACGCCCCGTGCTTGGTATGGGAGATTGAGAGGTTTTCTCGTTGAGCGAGAGGGTTTGTGATGGGTACCGTGGATAGGACCTTGTTTCTCCTCAAGCGTGGAAATGACTTGTTGATTGTTCAGATATACGTGGATGATATTGTCTTTGGTGGCTCGTCACATAACCTTGTTGCCAAGTTTGCAGATGAGATGAGCAGGGAGTTCGAGATGAGCATGATGGGCGAGTTGCAGTATTTTCTCGGGCTGCAGATCAAGCAAGTGAAGGATGGAATATTCGTACACCAGACCAAGTACACGAAAGACATGCTGAAGAAGTTCCAGATGCAATATGTGAAGCCGATGTCGACTCCCATGGGGAGTACGGCCACTTTGGACGCGGACGAGGACGGAGAACCAGTGGACCGGCGGGAGTACGGGAGCATGATCGGCTCCCTCCTCTACTTGACGGCGACAAGGCCGGACATACGGTTCGGTGTGTGTCCGTGCGCTCGTTTTCGTGCTTCGCCGAGGACATCACATCGACAAGCCGTCAAGAGGATTTTCGGTACCTACGTCCGCCCTCGGTCTTGGCCTTTGGTATTCTTCCTCCTCGACTCTTTCTCTTCATGGTTTTTCCGATGCGGATTTTGCCGGTTGTCGAGTCGAGAGGAAGTCTACTTCGGTACTTGCCGTTTCTTGGGTCTTCGCCGGTTTCATGGTCCTCCCGCAAGCGGTCTAGTGTAGCTCGGCCTACCACCGAGGCAGAGTATGTTGTCGCCGCGAGTTGTTGTTCCTAGCCGTTGTGGATTTCATACACGTTGAGAGACTTTGGTGAGGAGTGCACCCGCATCCCACTTCTTTGTTATAGCACCGGTGCCATAAGCGTAGCCAAAAACCCGGTGCTTCACTCCAGAACCAAACACATAGAAGTGAGGTATCATTTCTTGAGGGACAATGTGGAAAAAGGAACCATGGTGTTGAGCCATGTCCCTACCCAAGATCGGCCTAGCCGACATCTTTACAAAGCCTCTCGACCAAGCTACATTTGTGCGCTTGCGGGGGGAACTTGGGGTTTGTTGCCCTTTCTTGTTGATTCTTGGGGGATTTCCTTTTGTAAAATATGTATCATACCATGTTTACTTTGATGTATATACATGTTTTGCTTGATGTATAAACCATGGTAGGATAGCCATCTTGTCATATATCATGTTGCATTTGTATCATATTGCATTTTAGGATGATGAGCTTCTTTCATATGCCTTATTTGAGTCTCTTTGGCTATTTGTGAGATATTGGTCATATGTGTGGAGAAATGGTGATGTGAGGCTATGCTCTTGGAATATTTGAGATATATGTGTGGTGAGATAGCCTCTTTTGAAACAAATGCTAATCTTGACTAATTTTTGGTGAAACGTGCTCCACTCTTGTGTAGCAAGTGTATCCATGTCACGTTTTGGTCTAAATGTGCTTTTCATGCTTAGATTGTGCTTGGATGCCTTTTTCTTGCATTTGGGCCAAAGGCCGAATATCATTGTGAATGTTTAGCCTATGTTGCATTCATGGGGGAGCATAAGCTTCTTTTTGCCGCAAATGCACTTCATGTACCATGAAATGAATTAATCTTGAAAAGAAGTGTGTAATGCTTGACAAATGCTCCATCCATCATGTCTATGCTTAAAATGTCTTATCTTTCACATATGGGTGCAAAACATGTTGCGTGATGTTCACCGGTGGAGAAGTCTCCCCGAAGTGGACACATGGCTCATGAGCTTTAACATGACATGCTTTGCTTTATGGGTGTTTGCCATGATCTTTTGTTGAGAATTTGATATCCTTGTATGATCTTTGAATGGTATGCATGTTTGTGGCTCAAGTGTGACATGGATAGGCTTTTACATGTGAAGCGAGCCTTCTTTTGGTAAAATTGCTTAAATCTGAAAATTTTGCTTTGTCACATGCTTGTATTTTCATATATTCCTTGTGGCAATGCTTTGACTATGCTATGATTCATATGTGTGATCTTTGTCTCATTTTTATCCTTTGACACTAGATTTGGCTTATTTGAGAAGCTCATGTAGATGTTTATATACTTTGCTTTGCATTTCGCATTTTCACCTTGATTCATACATTGTCAACAAGGGGGAGAAGAGGTGAGCTTAATGCAAATTCGGAAGAGGTGAGCTAAATCTTGGAAGTTTGCATCCACATGTTCGGGGGGAGCTTGCATTTGCTCGGGGGGAGCTTTCTTGCCGATTTCGGTGTGGAGTTTGTTTTTTGCTTGGCTTGTGACCTTTCTTTGCCTTTCTTTGGTTCTCGGTCATGAGTTGAGCTTCCTTGTTTTTCTTTATTCTTCCTTTCTTTCTTTCTATGAATTTCATTTCGCGTTGAGTGTTGTCAATGCACTCATCAAGGGGGAGATTGAGGACCGGGAGCGTCCGGTGGTCGATGGATGACCGCTCCTTAGTGATGAGTGATTGACAACGGGTGTTGGACCGACTCTTGGCTTAGTGCGCGGTGTAGGCCGTGGCCCGGTTCGTGTTTTTGCGGGTGAAGAACGGGCGCGAAAGGTCTTCGGCCTTGAGGGGCCTGCGGGAGATGGAGAGACAAGTAGGCTTGGTTCGAGGGACCGGTGGACGACGGGACCGGGTGCGGGCCACATGGTGGCGACACAAGCAAGACGAAGTCATGGACAAGCGAGCGGTGCACGGTGGCGGTCAAGTCAAGTGGTTTGGTGGGACGCCGGACCGAGCACGCGGGGTTTGGTGGTTTGCCCACAAAACCATCGGAGGACGGTTTCTTGGTTTGGGCCTCAAAACCAAGTCCGAGGGCCCAACACGACGGAGACGGGATCCGGCGTGTCGGGAATCTTCGAAGCGGAGGACACACGACGGGACCGCATGGCTTGCGTCGGGAGGACGCGGGGGTGCGGCAAAGGCGTGGCCGTCCGAAGGCAAGACCCACAAACATTACCTAAATGCCCCTGCGTGGGTTGTATCGCCGTAGTTAAGTTAGGGGTAGTCGAGTCATTTACCACTCCGGTGGGACCCAATATATAAGCCATGAGGGTGTGTGGATGGTTCTCTCTCTCCGCGACTTAGGTTTTCATTCCCCCCTCCCATTTCTCATTTTCGTAGCTTTTTTTCTTCCATTTTCTCTATGCTAGCATGAGAGCTTCATGAGAGATTTGTTGAGAGGGATGGATGTTAGGGTGGCATGCTAGACCTTGTGAATCTTTCCTGGTTTGTATAGAAGATTCGGAGTTGTGTTTTTCGTGGTCTTTTTGTGCTTGTTTTCGTGCTTTTGTTCTCGGTGTGATTCCGCGGATTTGAGTGGGTTTCTCCCCGGATTTCTTTGAGGGAAACATGTATAGATGTCTCGTGCATCTTTGTGATTGATCTTGTGCCCTCAAACGCCGGAAACCACTTCGATTCGTGAGTTTTCGTTCGGTGCTCTAGCTTTTGGTGGTGCTCAAAGGATTCGCGATTCCGGTGATTTAGGGAGTTAGGAGGCAAGATTTTTGGGCTATAGCATCCTTGTGTGACGCTTTTCAAGTCCCCAAACCCTTGTCTCCATAGCTTCAATCGTTTGGGAAATCCGATGATGATTTGGGGGAGTTGACCTTCGAGGTCGGGCGTTTTTCGCTCTACCCGTGCCTCGCGGACGGTCCGCGCCCTCCGGCGGACGGTGCCGCGCCGCACGAGTTCATCCGGTGTTCTTCGTGTTCTTGCTCGCCTCTCGTTTCGATCCGCCGCGCTTTTGATTTTTGGTTGGACGGAGTTTCGGACGATCCGCGGCGAGCGGGCGGACGGTCCGCGGGTGCCCGGGCGGACGGTCCGCGTGCTCCCCGCGGACGGTCCGTTTTCTCGGGTTGCTTCGGTTGGTTCCGTGTGATTTAACGGACGGACCGCGGCGTAGGGTCGGACGGTCCGCGGGGTTGGCGCGGACGGTCCGCGGCATCGGGCGGACGGTCCGCAAGGCCGGTGCGGACGGTCCGCCCCTCCCGGCCGGACGGTCCGCCGCAGCCCGTGTGCTTTGTCGCTTGGTTCGATTCCTCCCTTCCCTTCTTGTGCTTCCGCGTGTGCTTTAAGGAATCGTTCCTAGGACTAGAGGTTGATCCATAACCTCGTGGTCTTGGCGATTGGTGTGTGATTCGATCTATCGCTTGTGTGTGACCGGGAATTGACTAGGGTATAGGCCGGGTTCTTTGAGAAGAATTTTTACCGGCTCCTATTCACTCCCCCCTCTCTAGTCGCCATCCGATCCTTCATTCCCATAAACGGAAAAATCATCCATGAACACCTCGACAATCTCCTCGATGAATTCCGAAAATACGGCCATCATGCAACGTTGAAAAGAGGCCGGAGCGTTGCATAGACCGAAGGGCATCCTTCTATATGCAAACGTTCCGTAAGGGCAAGTAAACGTTGTCTTGTGTTGATCGTCCGGTGAAGGGGAATTTGCATGAACCCCGAGTATCCATCGAGAAAGCAAAAATAAGCGTGGTTTGCTAACCTCTCGAGCATCTAGTCGATGAACGGTAGGGGGAAGTGATCTTTCTTCGTCGCTTTGTTAAGCTTATGATAATCGATACACATCCGCCACCCGGTCACGGTCCTTTGCGGTATCAATTCATTTTTCTCATTCTTCACCACGGTCAAACCTCCTTTCTTTGGTACACAATATACCGGGGGCTAACCCATTCGCTATGCGGAACCGGGTAGATGATTCCGCATCAAGTAACTTGATGTCCTCTTTCTTTATTACCTCACGCATGGCATGAGTTAGCCTCCTTTGATGGTCCACTATGGGCTTACATTGGTCTTCCATTGGTATACGATGAGTGCAAAAGGCTGGGCTAATACCTTTGAGATCATTAATTGAATATCCAATCACCTTCCTATGTTTTTTCAATAAAATCAGCAACGCCTCATTTTCTTTGGGACTCAACTCGTCGCTCACGATGACTGGATAGGTCTTGTCTCGGGCCCAAAAATTCATACTTTAATCCTTTGGGCAAAGGTTTAAGGTCTACCTCGGGCGCTTGTGGCTCCTCGGGTTTTATTTCTCCTATGTCTTCGAATTTTCCTTCCTCCACGCTTCCATCATGTGGCTCTAAGACTTTTGTTGCTTCTTCTAGTTCTTCATCTTGTTGATCACTAATTTGATTTTCCATCACTCTTTGCAGCGGGTCTCTAAGAGTTTCAACAAAACAAAGACTATCTATCTCTTCTACTTCTTCATCTTCGGGAGGAAAGGGTGTGAGGTGTTTAGAAGCACGAAGAAAGTTATATGTGTACTTTGTTCCATTAAGGTTCATTGTCACTCGCCTTCTCCGCATCTAACACATCATCAACCAACTTAAGAAAAGGCCTACCTAAGATTATGTGATCATGATTACTATGGTAAGCATCAAGTAACAAAGAAATCGGTTGGTATATAGTTTCTAGAGATATTTACTTTCATGTTGCAAGCAATACCTAGAGGTTTGATAGTTCTACCATCTCCCATAATTAATTTCGTTGATGTTGGAGCTAAGTCTAGATTGTGGTCTTGAACTTTATCGTAAATTTTAGAAGATAGGACACTTACTTGTGCTCTGATGTCGCATAAAGCTTTGCATTGAACTCCGTTGATCTCACAACTCAAGTGTGGTGCCATCTTCTCTTCTTATTCGGATCCTATCGCGTAGACTTCGGCGAGGCGAGCGTATGGTGATGCTTCAGGCTTGATCCCCATGATTCTCTTTACCTCGGCTATGTTTTCCAGATCCACTATGTCATCTCCAAAGAGCTTTTGAAAAATCTCACCGGTGGTTTCAAGGTCGTATGAATTCTCCGCTTTCTTCTCCGGTGGGAAATCCACTTCCAATGCTCTCGCCATTCCCTTTTGATTAGGGAACGGTCTTCTCTTGTCGAATACTTCTCCGTAATCAATAGGAACCCAATCCATTGGTTCGAACTCCCTTAGTGGCTTCGCGCTTGACATGCTTCTCTTGTTTGTCTCATTTGGTACGGTGAAGTCGACGCTCGGTGTAGTTCTTGACTTGATGTGTTCTTGTTCAAGCCTTTCAATGATTGGTTCCTCTTTTGTGACTTCCGGGGTTGCCTCTTTAGAAAAATCAGCACACTTCTTCTTCCTCGAATTATATTCCGGCTCTTCCACAAGTCTTGTTTCCCAATCTCTTCGTATGGCAGCCGCTTTACTAATTTTTTGTAGAAGTTGGGCGGCTTCCGTGAGTGTTTTCTCGATGAGATCCCCACCGCACACATTTCGACGTGTTGCGTGCAACTAGGGGATAGGGAAAAGAAAAATGTATGCAAGAGTACGTCACCGGTGAAGCCAAGTTTTGGTCCTTGTTCGATTAACCCATTAAACCTATCCCAGGCTTGGTCTATCCCTTCCTCTTCTCCTTGCATGAAATTGATCACTTGCCTCCTTAGATGTTGAACCTTGCTAATTTGAAAGGACTTCTCACAAAACTTCTTTGTCAACTTGTTCCAATTGCCTTCAACTTCAAAGGACGCAAACGAATACCATGTCTTTGCATTGCCGGCAAGTGAGTAGGGAAAGAGATTCCATTTGAACCATTCATCGGGGACTCCTTCTTGACACACCGTGTTGCATATCGTCGTGAAATTCCTTATGTGTCTATATGGGTTCTCCGTAACCATCCCTTCAAACGGATTCGCCGCCGCCACCATCTCGACGGTCTTGGATTTAATCTCATACTTGGTCGCTTCGAGCTTCGAATCCGACTCTTGTACCTTTATGTCTTCACATCGAGGGCTAGCGTCATCCCTTAGTGATTTCTCCGGTTCTTCCACGAGTTGATATTAACGAATGCCATCTAGACAATAAGATAAAAACAAAAACAAAAACAAAACAAGGTGTTTTTCTAGATAATAGGTGTTAGATAAATCAAACAAACGATAAACTAAATATAAAACTAAGTTAAATGCAAATCAAACGATGTAAACTAACTTGCTCCCCGGCAACGAGCGCCGGAAAAAGGGGCTTGTTGACGGATAAAAGACGTATCCCTCTACGATCCGCAAGCGTACGGACCCCACACCTTTTTCTCCACGGGATTCCCAAGGTTCTTGTCAATCCGCGAAGCAAGGGGATTACAAGCGTTCGATCTACAACGACACACTAACTACTAAAACCCTAACTATTATTATACTAGAAAACAACTAAACTACACTAGAGAGAATGATTAAGATATCAAGATAAAAGACACTCGCCCATGGGTCTACGATACTAGAGCATGCAATCACTTAAAGACATGAAAACCAATCTAATCTATCGGGGTTGTGACCACGGTTTTGCCCTTTCCCTCCTCTCGTATCGTCACTACGCGAAGGTATTAATGACTAGACCTTTGATGGATACGGCATATTGAATGGATCCAAGGAAGCATTGGAGCTCTACTCCCTTTACGGCATGGTAGCTACCTTAACCAATAAAGTATATTCAACACAAGATGATAGATAGATAATCCGACAAAGTGCGATTACATCTCAAGATCGATTGCAACCCATGGACGAATGAGAAGATTACCCCATCAAGGTGCCGACCAAGGCACCGTTGATCATGGTTTCCCTTCCGACGGTGTCTTCCTTCTTCTCCACGAGAGGGTGCTTCCTTCGAGGTGGTTGATCTCTCTCCGGAGATCCTCCCCCTCTCTCTCTAGCTTGTGATGGCCTTCGGTGCAAATGACTCTCCCCTCCGTCGAATGCCGGCGCCCGGGCTTTTAGGGTTCAAGATCCTTCGGGTGCAAGGAAAACGGGACCGAACCGGCCACCGAAGAGGGCCGGGCCGGCCGGCCCGGGCCCACCTCGGCCCGGTTCGGTCACCCCTTTCGCTCCGTGGGTCCTTATGCATTTATGTACTTTTCCCCCCTCCACTTGCATGATTTTGATGATGTTATCCTCGCGTCCAAGATGAAGGTTCTCTTTGCATGAAGTTCGGTCTTTTACGCTTCAATCCTCGGGGGTGTTCCTCGTAGCACTTCGGTCCTAGCCACCATTGGAAGTGATTTCATCAAGCTCATGAACACGAACAAGACTCCGTAAATGCTCCTTTGAACTTGTTGTGAATCCGTCCTACATAAACACAACACTTCCGAATGCATGCACATAGATGAACTTGTTATATGTAGTGTGCCTAGTGGCGGGTTAGTTGCATAATCAAATCCAAACCAAAGTGTAATGAACATGCTTGGTGCACCAAAATACACCGTCAACGGACCGGAAGGAGTACCGAAGCATGATCGTGTCACTCCTCTACTTGACGGCGACGAGGCCGGACATCCGCTTTCGGTATGTCCGTGCGCTCGTTTTCAAGCGTCTCCAAGGACTTCGCATGGGCGGGCGGTCAAGCGCATATTCGGTACTTGCGTCACACTCTCGACTTCGGCCTTTGGTACTGCGTCTTCTTGTTTGGTGCTTCATGGTTTTTCGGACGCGGATTTTGCCGGTGTCGGTTGGTTAGAAAGTCCACTTCTTGGACTTGCCGATTCTTGGGATATTCTTTGGTGTCTTGGTCTTCCTGCAAATAGTCGAGTGTTGCTCAATCCACTACCGAGGCGGGGTACGTTGCCGCGGCTAGTTGTTGCTCTCAACTCCTTTGGATCACATTCACCATGAGTGACTTTGGTGAGGAGTATACCCATGTCCCACTTAAATGTGATAGCACAAGTGCCATAAGCATTGCAAAGAACCTAGTGCTTTATTCCAAAACGAAGCACATAGAAGTGAGGTACCATTTTCTGAGAGACAACGTAGAGAAAGGGAAGATAGCGTTGATCCATGTACCCACACATGATCAACTAGCCGATATTTTCACCAAACCCTTAGATCAAGTAACTTTCACTCGTTTGCGAGGGGAGCTTAGTGTTTGTTTGATTTCTTAAGTTGGTGTGTGGGAGCTCCTTTGTAACATATGTATAGCTTTCCTTTATGCATTTAATGCTTTTGGCATTGCATTTGTATCATGATGTATAGTCATCTTTGTACGGTAGCTTGCATGCATTTTGTATAATATGCTTGTGTAGGAAAAGCTTCTCCTATATACAATGCTTACCATGGTGTGCTATATATGTTCTTGTGAGCTAGGTTGGTATGGTATGGCTTAGTGTGGCTTTGCTCTTGTTTATCTTGATTTATATCCATGGTTGATGGCTATGTTTTTCAAAAATCTCAAATGTATGCTCTCTTGTGAGTAAATGCCTTTATATAATCTTGACATGTTTTAGTGGCTAGACTATGCTTAATTTGTGGTTGGATAGCTTATTTTGATAATATGGGGCCAAAGGCTCATTTGCCATCATGAATGTTTAGCCCTCATGCTTTATCTTGTGGAGTGGCATAAGTTCCTTTTTGTCGCAAAGACATTTCATGTACCAAATATGAATCTAAAAATGGAATGTAAATTACTTAGAAAATGTGCTCCTATGTCATATGTGCTAATTTTGAATTTGCTTTGGGTGCTAAACCATTGCATGATGCCTACCAATGAGAAGTCTCATATATAGAAGTAGGCATATGGCTCGGTGGCTTTGACATGACATGAGGTGCTTGTAGGTGTTTGTGATGGTCTTATGATTAGAATGATTGTCCTAGCATGAAGTTTGTGTGGCTTTGCCATTTTGATATGTTTTGTTTTTGTTGAAGACTTTGCTCATGAGAGGGTAAATTTTCGCAAAATTGCTCAATTCTATCTTAGCTTCGTCCAATGGTTGTAAAACTTGGTGATCTTATAGTTCTTGTCTATATGATGCTATCGAGTATCTAACTTGTTCACTTGGAGGTGTGTAACATGCTATGTTGAATTTTGTCTATTTGAGAAGCTCTAGGTTGCATTTTTTGCATTTTTGGCTTGACTCATGCGTTGCCAACAAAGGGGAGAAGTTCGAGCTTGAATTGGCTTGTTGCACGCTTTTAGAAGGTTTCCAAGTGGTTTCGAGCTATTTTTGAGCACGGGCGGTTTTCCGGGTGGCATGGGCACGACCGGGTGAGGGGCACCGGTCCGGACCGGTGTAGTTCCCGGTGTGCTTTGGCCGATCTTGTCCACCGGTCGACCGGTGAGGGTGACTGGTTTGACCGGTCGGAGCTAAGCCGATGCGTACTGCTTCTGTTTTCGTCAAGTGGTTTGCATGTATTCGTCTAGGGGGCGTTGCATTGGTTCGGGGGGAGCTTGCATGTGTGCGGGGCGAGCTCTTTGTGGTTTTCAAGCTTTGGTTTGGTGGTTTGCGCTCTTTGCTTGAGCATAGTCTTGTCTCGGATATGTCGAGCCGTTGCCCTTTCCTAAGGGGTCCGAGACTTTTCTTCTTCAAGTGATCTTTCTCTTTGCCTTTATTTGGCTTTCGATCGCTAGTTGGAGCTTCTTTTTATTCGTTTCTTTTCTTTTTCCTTTTCTCTCGAGTTACTATATGTGTGTGTTGTCAATGCACTCATCAAGGGGGAGATTGAGGACCATGTGTGGTTCGAGGACCGGTGGATGGTCACTTCCGGTGTGATGAGTGATTGACAACGTTGTGTGGACCGATTCTTGGCTAAGTATTGCGGGTACGGGTTGCGGCTTGACCGGTGTTGGTGCGGGTGAAGAACAAGCACGAAAGGTCGTTGCGGTGAGGCCTCCGGATGTGGAGAAAACAAGGAGGCTTCGTTTGAGGGACCGGTGGCCGGCGGAGTCAAGTGCGGGTAGCATGGTGGCAAGAACGACAAGATGAAGTCATGGACGGTTTCTTGGTTGAGCCTCAAAACCAAGGTCGAGCCGAGGACTACGTGGGAGCCGAGTCATGAGTGGCGATTGGCGGAGGCTACACCGAGTTTGCGGGGTTTCCGGTGGTTCACCAGAAAACCACTGGGTTCCTTGGTTGATCCACAAAGCCAAGACCAAAGAACCGAAGGCGGAGGTGCGGCAACATCGGACCGGTCGGCGGGTGTGCGACGACGCGGTCCGAAGACTTCGAAGCGGAGGACACACGTCGGGATCGCAAGGCTTGCGTCGAGGCTAAGCAACTTTGCGGTCGGCGGGCATCCGTCCGATGGAGCGATAACAAAGATTTCTGAATTCACCCTCAAGGGGCATGTATCCCTAGTTAGCTAGTAATGGTATTTTAGACTTTCGGTTGCCTCCATATAACCCAAGTGGTGAGAGGATGGCAGCCAACTCGGGAACCCTAGCTCATTCGGTTTTCCTATTTTCCCTAGGATTTCAATAGGACTAGCTTGAGAGCTTCATGGTGAGATCTTGTGAGAGGGAAGGATGATCGGGCGACAAGCTAGACCTTGTATGAACCTCTTTGTGATGTATAGTGATTCGGTGTAGTTCCTCAAGGCATGGATGTGTTGTTCCCGTTCGTTCTTTTTGGTGATTTTTGGAGCCTACTCTTGGCGATTTTGTTGGAGCGATTTCGAGGCCTTTCTCTTTGGGATTTGGTGGGGGATGTATGCATGAACCCTTCGTGGTTCTTTTCCCTTTGATTCCCCTCCCGAATCTTTGAGCAAAGGAGTCGATTTGGGGTTTTCGGTTTTCTAGGGTTAGAGGCGTTCTTGGTGGGATTTCCTCATTTCCTCTTGATTTAGCAAGTTTTGGTGGAGGAGTACCCATGAGGTGTTCCTACTATCTCCAAAGTCTTGCACAAATCCGTGGAGTGATTCGGGAGATCAGGAGTTTGATTTGGGGGAGTTGACCCGCGAGTGTTGTTCATCTCGAGAGCTCAGGTCACACCGGTCTGACCGGTGCAAACTCCTGTTGAGTTTTGCTCGGGTGAATGTCTAGGTGAGTTTCTTTGTCATCTGTGTTGCTTGCTTGTTTTGAGTTTGGGTCGGTTGGAGCTCGGTAGGCCCGTTTGGTAGATTTGGGGTTTCTCGGCTTGAACCGGTCGGCCCAGGTGAGCTACACCGACCGACCGGTGTAGAGGCTTTTCTGTGGAAGTTCCCGGGTTTCACCGGTAGGGATCGGTCGACCGATATTGTTTGCCATCATTAGTTGAGAGCGAACTTTCCCGGCTTGATCATGGGGACATAGCTTTAGGTTCTAATTTAGGCTAAATGAGAGAGATTTTGAATGAAATAAAATTAAATGAGGCTTAGAAAAATTCTAATCTTAGAGATACCAAGGATATAGATTTTTAAACCAACCAAAAGTTCTAGGTTCACGCAAGTCCTTCCACGTGCTGAAATTTAAATAGCATCTAGGTACAAGTCGTGGCTCTACTCGTGTGTTTTTAGCATGTCAAACAAGTCAACCATAACATCATAAACGGGATGAAAGGTTGAGTTAGGTTCTGAATTTATTTGGTTTTGGTTTACGGAAAAGAAGCAAATAACACATAGGATGGTTCATGTAAAGGGTTTATGATCCAAGCAAAATATTCAACCAAGAATTATGTCCCTAATATTGTTCAACCACTCTATGTCTAATGTCTTGCATAGTAAATTTCAAAACTAACTTACTTGAAAAGGCTCGAAAAAACTTGAATCGGGTTGTCCTTACGGTAGCTTATTCTTGACTCGACGAAACGGGTTGCCTCCCGCCTAGTGCTTCGTTTATAGTCCATGGCTAGACTTCTTCACTTGATTACTTCGGATCTACGCTCTTTGCGGGCGTTGCAATCTTGGGTGCCCACTTTCGCACCATCTTGGGCGCGGTCTTATTCTCTCGGCCTAGTCATCTTTTTGCTCTTCACGGGTGGCTTTTGTTCCTTTATCTTGACGGATGCAACAACTTCTTTGATTTTCTTCACTTCCTTCTTCTTCGGCTCTTCCTTCTTCTTCGACTCTTCCTTCTTCCTTGGTTCTTCCTTAACAACGCGACGATGAGGTGAAACATATTTAACTTCAATCATGTTGCATACCTCGAGGCGTGGTCGAAACTTGAAGGGACTCCTTTCGCCGTTAATGTCGAACTTGATCTCCCCCTTGCCAACATCAATGGTAGCTCCCATGGTCTTGAGGAAAGGCCTCCCAAGGATGACTGGTGGCTTCTCCCTCTCTCCCATCTCGAGTAACACAAAGTCTACGGGGATGAAGTGATGTCCGGCCTTCACGAGCACATCTTCGGCGATGCCCAAGGGATAGCGAATGGAGTTACCACCCAACTCCAAGCACATACCCGTAGGCTCCAATGGTAGCTGTAGCTTCTCGACCACATCTCTTGGCATGACGCTCACACTTGCTCCAAGATCACATAATGCCTTCTCAAACTTGAATGAACCAATGGAACATAGAATCGCCGGGCATCTGTCTTTTTGCTTCTCTAGCCCATTTGCAATAGCGGCGCTACATTGCTCGGACATCTTGACATGATCTACCCCGAGTGTTGCTATCTCATATTTATTTGCAAGAATATCTTTGAAGTAACGAGAATATGTAGGAACTTGAAGGGCATCCAATAACGGCATGTTGATGCTTAATCTACGCACAACATCCACAAACTTCTCAAAGTGATTATCAAGTTTACCTTGGAAGTATCGTGGCTTGAGTTGCGGTATCTTCGTGTCTTCTCCCGGCATCTCAAACTTGGGCTCTTCAGTGATGATCTCCGTAACTTCCTCCTTAGCAAATTCCTCCGTCTTGGCGAATGGTTTAGGCTTCCTTGCTCCCGCGGAACGTTTCGGATCTTTGGTCTTTTTCCCCGAACGAGTTTGAATAGCCTTCATCGTTTCGGGACCTTTAGGTTGTCCCGAAGCTTCCCTTCATTGCGGGACGGGCGCCCAACAAGTTGTCCCACTTGCGTCTCGAGCATCTTCATCATGTTGAGCACTTGCTTGTTGAGCACTTGCTTGGTTGGAGCTTCCGACCTTCGTCACTTTGCTATAGATGTTCTCCAACACCTTGTCTATGGCTTTAAACTTGGTGACGGTGTCCTTGTTGATCTTAGCTTGCTCATCTTTGAAGTCCTTCAATTGTATATGAAGCGGAACCAAATTTGGAATGGATGAGCTTGCATTAAATTGAGATCTACCTTGCCGTAGCGGAAGTTCGGCAAATCCCCCTTCCTCATGTAGTCGAGCACCTTGGCTTCCTCCGGACAATCCTTGTGGACATGGCCATATTCTCCGCATTCTTCACATGTAGATCTTGCTTCGGCAACCTTTAAGTCTTGAGCCTCTTTCTTTTATATCTCCATCTTCTCCAACCTCCACATAAGCGAATCGATCTTGCCTTCGAGTATGTCTTCCTTCTCCACTTGCAAGACTCCTTTGACATTCCCCGTGGGTTGAACCGAAAGTAAGCGTCCGAATGACGCCCACGTGTCATTGTCCGGGACCTTCTTGAATAAAGTGAAAGCTTGAGTCGGCATAAGCTCGGTGATAGATCCTTCTCGCCGATGCATCAATGATCGTCCTTGATGCCATGGTGAGTCCTTGGTAGAACTTTTGAATGAGGTCCTCCATCGGAAACTTGTGATGCGAAACCGCCGAGTGTACTCATTGAAGCACTCGAATGCCTCCGATATAGTCTCCATAGGATATTGAGAAAAAGTAGCAATCTTATTATGCAAGCTTTGAGTTTTACCGGCGAGTAGTATTCCTTCATGAAGGCCCTCATCAACGTACCCCAATTTTGCACCGTCTCCACCGGTTTAGAGTAGAACCATTGCAAAGCCTTCCCGAGTAGTGAGAACGGAAAGAGCCTTTCCCTTATTTGATCTTGAGTCATCCTGTCCATGTTGAATGTTTGACATAGTAGAATGAACGCTTGGAGGTGAAGGTTCGGATATTCTTTACCGGTGAGGGGTGAATGTTGTACCATGCGGATTGTTGAGGTCTTGATCTCGAACGGCCTTCCGATCTCCACGAGGTTCAATATTGGTCGGTCGACGATGTCCGAGGTGCATAGATCCTCGATCTTGCGCTCTTGCGGCGGTTGTTCTCCCATCGGTTGTCACACCCTGAAATTTCAATTTCAGGATGTGAATAGAGAAAATAATTAAATAACAATTTTCTCATAATTTTAAAATTTTTCCAACATTTATTTTCTTTACAGGAAATATAGCATAGGAAAAATCCTTGTTTGATTTTCTAAATCAAATAAAAAGTTGTGAGTGTTGCATTCATGCCGATGCATCTTGGTGCTTCCGAGTGCTTAAGATTTTAAAATGCGTTTAGGTGTTGTCCAAATCCTTCCGAGAATTTTACGTATTTTTACGGAATTTATTCTCATTTTTCTTGAGCTATTTCTATTTATTAGAAGGCTCTAAAATCTTTTCGTGAGCTCCAAATGTTTCATTTGGATTGTTCATGTCTCAATCTAGCTACGGGAATTTTCTTGGAATTTTTGGAATTTTCCGAATATTTTACGTGCTTTAAAACATTTTCTAGGATTTCTTGGAAATGTTTTCGCATTGAAAATTAAATTCGGAAAATGTAAAGAAAAAAAAGAAAAAAAAGAGCTTTCTTTCTGGTTGGGCCAAGCCCATCTGCGGAAGTCCTCCGACGCCCCCTTGACTCTTCCGCCGGTCCGCTGCTGTATTTCAGGCCGCAGCCCAGCTCGGCCCATACCGCAACCCGGTCCAATCCCCCCTACCCATCTCAGCCCGCCAGCCCGCGCGGAGCCCATGCGGGGCCCGGTGGCGGGACACACCGGCCGCCGCCGGGACTCCAATGGAGTCCGGCGCCTCCACGCCTCGGCGTCCGGGCGAGGGCACGCCAAGCCGGCGCCCCTGAGCCCGCCCCGCGCGCCTCGCCCTAGCCGCCTCCTGCTCGCGCGGGGACCGCGCCTCGCCCTAGCCGCGCGGTACCGCACGGCGTCGCCGCCGCCGCCCTGCCGGTTCGGCCGCCGCCCCGTTCGCCGCCGGGTCGTCGCCTTGGTTCGCGGCCGGGAGCTAAACAACGCCGCCAATAGCTCCGGGGACGACGAGCCGAAGCCGCGGGCCGCCGCTTCCCATCGCGGGTTGACCACCGGAGCGCCTCCATCACCATGGGGACCGGTCGCCCCGAGCACAACCGCCGGCGCCGCCCCTTTCGGAATCCGGCCGATTTCCTTCATCTCCGTGCGCGGTGAGCATTCTCTAGACACCTCCTGCTTCTCCTCCGCCCTTGCACGCGTCACCCGAGCCCCCCAGCGCCCGGACGGCCGGCGATTTGGAGCTGCCAGGAGCTCCTGTGCGCGTGGGTATGAAGGAAGAAGAAGGCTTGGCAGTTTTGCGATTAAGTCCCTAGATTTTCTTGTCAATTGTAGATCTTTTCTTGTGTCTTGGCAAAACTGCAGAGAACCCCCTACAAAAATTCCACTTCCACACATAAAGCCCACCCACACCCTTTTACAGATCTAACCCCGAGCTATATCACTTTTGCAAGCACTGTGTGATGTGTCTTGGGAATCTTTTCTGCTTGCCCTTCAGATCTATGGTTAATCCCGTTTAGGTCCCTGCTACCTTGTTTATCTCATAAAATCTTCGTTTTAACTCCGTTTTCATCCATTCAAATTGCGTCAGGTCCATAATGATGAAAAGAACGCATTAGTGGAGTGTTTTCACCATGTTTTGTTTTCTGGAAATAAAATTAATATTAATTTTGATTAATTTCTAGTTATGCATGCCTTTTATAAATAAAGCTATATAGATCTATCCACCGTTTTTCATAATCAAATTTAATTCGATTAAAGTTTCTCTCACATGCTTTTGTAAATAAAATCTAATTAGATCTTTTACCCGGTTTTCCATAAGTCAAATATTAATTTGCTTAATGATTATTAATTTTTATAATTAAAAGTTGATTAGGCTTTTACTCGGCTTTATAAATAAATGTTAATTTTGATTAATACCAATGTAAATGCTGTTTTTAATAATAATAATATGATCTACTCGAATTACGAAGTTTCGTTTAGGTTATTCATATAGTTTAGTTTTTCTAAATTAAATGTTTAATTGGAATAATTATTATATGAATCTTTATAAATAAAACTTGACTAGTTCTTTACACCGGTTTTGCAAATAAAGTTTAATTTACTTTAATTCCAACATGGGGTATTTTATTTATGAAATATCCTTACATATATTTTTTTAATTAAAATAAATCCAGCTCATAGTTTGATCTCTCATATGCAAATATATCGTTAGACGTTCGGTGTCAGCTTTATCTCTTTTGATCAAGTTTATCAGAAGCTCTAAATCTTTCTAGTGTTAGCTCAAGCTCTGTCTCAGTGCGTCTCTGTTGTAGAGCTAGCCTTCTTTCAAGCTCCAGATCTTTCCAATCCTAGTACATGCCATCCTATCGTAATTGTCTTTTATGTAAGACAACTATACTCTTTCAGTTCTTTGATCCAACCTTGTGCAGCTATCTTTCTTAGAATCAATGTCTTTGTCATCCAGTTGTTCTTTGTTCATCCGAGTTGTCTTTGTGGACTAGTTCTCTTAAACTCTAGCCTAAAGTTTGCATGTGCGTTATAGTTCGCTTCTACCGTTCTCGTTCGTTTCACCTTAACTTGTATGTTAGCATGTGTATCACTTGTTACTTGTTTTAACACTAAAACCACATGTTAATCTTGACTAATCCTTATTCCAACGCTTTTATAAATAAAAAGTGATTAGGTTCTAATCTGGTTTTCTTTAATCATGATGTAATTGGTTAATCTCTATTCATAACTAGTTTTTCTAAATAAAAGATGTTAGAGTAAACATCGGTTTTTATAATAAAGTTAATGTGCCTAATGACATCATAAATGCCTTTTCAATATTAAATATGTTTAGTTGAACACGTGACATAAAGTTACTTGTTTAGATATCTTATACTTGCTTTATCTTTTTAAAGTAATTGTTAATTTGACATAACTTCCACTCAAATGTTATAAATAAAATATGATTAGGTTTATCGCGATTTCTTTAATTAAATTTAACTTGTGTAATGGTAACAAAGAGTATTTCTCGAAATATTCTTTCACATGATTTCTTAATTAAAATATGCCAAGCGTAGTTTCTTGTTGTTTGATAATGATCTTACGATAGTTTCGAGCTTAGTTCTGTTTCAGCATTTCTCGCGCTTACGTAACCAATAGAATCGAGCTCTATCTCAAAGTGATCTTTCCGGTCCTTGCTCAATCTTCCGCGACCATCTCCTCAAAGTTAACCAAGCCTTTCCCTTCCAAGCACACTTTGTGTTCTTTAGTGATCCATCCAATGAAGCCTATCCTTTAGTGCGTTCTTTTAAAGCTTTGATTTGGTTGATGTATTGTTCTTAGTTGTACTCGTGCATTTGCTTTGCATGTTTTGTGCTCGATGATTGATGCGAGTAGAACGAACGTGGTTCGAGAGCTTTGGAAGACTATGAAGATGAAGTATTCGAGCAACTACTCTTTGGTTAAAGGCAAGTGTGTCCTTGAACTTTTGTCCTAATAACTTTATTAATCACTATTGCATTGCTATGCATTAATTTTGATGGGTTCCTATTAAGGATGACTAGACTCTTTTATTGTTATCTTGAACCTGGTTCATAATTAATATTGATGGTAGATATTGCTTAGCTTGCTCAATTGGGTTGGTAATAATCAACATGGTTATCATTTTATGCTCTATGTTCCTTTATGATAATTTTAATACAAGATCACTTGTGCATTAATCGGAACATGGAGAACCACCCGGGAAAATAGTACAACCACAAGAACTAAACGGGCACTTGGTCTTGGCTGAATAATTAGGAACTTTAGCTTGGGGTGATCTTACACGATAAGGACAAGGGATCGGCGGTCTTGCGGGGTATGGACTCGCTCTAGCGAGGGGGTTGGGTGAGTTATTCTTTTTATGGTGGGGTATCGACCTGCTAGGGGACTTTATACCTTGCTAAGCGATCCGGACCTTGTGGGTCACTACTTGTTGGAGAACCTTTGTAAAGGCCTTGTAGCGTCCCTATGCAACCACACCTCGGTAGTGTGGTATGGTGCACGATCGGCATCGCATGGTTGGGTTCAAAGTTCTTTGGAGCTTTTACGGCGCTTGTGGTGAAAGTGTACAACCTCTGCGAGTGTAAAACTAATCGATTAGCCGTGCTCACGGTCAAGAGCGGCTGGACCCTCACATGATAATTCAACTTGAAGATGGACTTAAATTGTGATATGTGTTATGGTTATGCTTGCCATGTGCTCATGGTGTTTCTCTTATCTTGATGCTTAATTGAGGGTTGGTATAAACTTATACTTTTATTAGTAATCGGTGCTAATAAAACTTGACCAACTAAAATGCTGAATGCTTATAGCCCGATCAACTATAAAGCCTTTGCATTCATTCTTTTCCCCCACACTTGCCGAGTACGACAAGTGCTCACCCTTGCTATAAACAATGTTGCCCGGAAGGAGAAAGCTACTGCGAAGTCTTGTGAAGATGTTATGGAGTTCTAGGCGTACGCAACCCCGTCGATTGCTTGTGGAGTACGGGTGCCTTCATTTCCGGGATTAAGCGTAAATCTCCGATAATCTCCCTTTTTCTTACGTGATATTGTTTCGTTATTCACTTATGTCAACTATATGCATGAAAATTGATCCTGGCATGCATGTAGGTTTGCACTTGGTTTTCTTTGGAAAAACGAGGTGTGACATCGGTGGAAGTCGATTCTCTTGAGTACTTTGAGGTGGTGATTTCTTCGAGAGATTCCAACGATCCTTCGTCTTCCGACTTCGAATCTACAAAATCCAACTTCTTAGCTTGTTTTGCTTTGCGTCTCCTTAGCTTGTAAAGTTTTTACGTATCATCCACAAAATTTTCGGGTTTGTTGGAGAGGTAGCCATCCATCTCCTATTACGGTCGGCGATAAACAAAATACACAAAAATGAAAAATAAAAACAAATCTAAGAAAACAAAGGTTAGACAAACTAGATTAGATTGATTTTGAGGATGATCAAAAGTTAGTAGATGCAAAAATAAAAACCAAAATAAAACTAAAAATTACACAAAAAACAATAAAAGATCGAATCTTGATCACTTGTTCCCCGAAGCAATGGCGCCGAAAAAGGGGCTTCTTGAAGGTGTATATTCGTATTAAACTTCAAGTGGACTTGCAAGCGGACAAGTCCCCCGTCGTAGTCAAGGGACCCTTCTCCCCTCAAGTGTGAACCCAAGGTATCGAATCCGTGGAACAATGTGCGATGCAAGAGTTGATCTAGTAAAGCCGAGAACTTTGAACTTAAAAAGTAGAGTCTAATGCATCTAATCTTAAAGAACATCATGAAAATGAATCTAATCTATGAAAACCGAAGGTAGAGAGAGATAGTGGGGGATAGATAAACTAATCTAGAGAGATTGGATCAAGCCTTTGTTGAAGTTCCGAGCAAAGGAGAAATAAACAAGTTCAATCTCATAAAAAGCATATTTAAATCATGGTTTCCCGTCCGGCTACGAAAAAGCCCGCCTTTTGGAGCCACCGTTCTGTCACAACGCACCCCTATTGGTGCGGGTGAGTCTAGGGCGAGTCCAAAGACAAGTTGAAATCTCTCGGAAGGTCGGGCATGCACCTCTAGACACCACGGCTACAAGAACACCGTCGATGATCTATCTCGAGAATAGATCTTAAGATACGAAAAGGCGATTGAAATCAAAGTCGTAGGAGAAACACTTGATCACTAAAATCGATTGCAACTTGATAATTCAACATTACATGATACATGAATGATACATGAATCAAGATCACCACCGGGATCCTACCTTGATCTAGCTTGTAGCTCGGGAACTCCGATGTGGTCTTCCTTGCAAGGTTCCCACGCCGGCTAGGGAGATCTTAGTCAACTAGCTCAACCCTCTCCTCTCCGAGATGGTTTCCCTCTATTCTTTGCTCCTCGGCGGCGGATGACGAATGAGTTGATGCGTGGGGCTCGGCCTCGGGGCTATAAATAGCCCGAATGGCGGCTAGGTCAAAGGGGGGCCGACCGGGCCTCGAAATGGGGCCGGGCCGACCGGCCCGGGCCCGCTCGGCCCGGCCCGGCGGCCTCCTTCGCCCGGTGTTGGTTCCCGAGTCTTCTAGAGACTTCCCCGATCCGCATGTGGGCCCTTGTCGTCGGTTTCTCTTCGGTTTGGATGAAGCTCCTTGTCCTGCAAGATTCGACAATTTTCGACCGGGTCCTCGAGTTTTTCATCTTTTCGGTTTTGGTCCCCGGGCTTCTTGGCGTCATGTTTACTTCGATGCTTGACATGTCCGAGCTTCAAGGTCTCGTCATGAGGTGCTTAATGAACTTATCCCGGAAGACTTGCTTTCAACACTAATATCCTGCATAAACACTAAACTCCAAAATCGGCATGCACAAACGAACTTGTTATACTAAGGGGGTTAGTTCCAATGTATAGGATATAAAATTCATGCCAACACCAAAGGTAAACCATGGCTAGGTTGATTGAATTTCACCGTCAACAATGATTCGGCGTGGTTCCTCAAGGCTTCGATGTGTTGTTCCCATTCGTTCTTTTTGGTGATTTTCGAGCCTTCTCTTGGTGATTTTCTTGAAGCAATTTCGAGGCCTTTCTCTTTGGGATTTGGTGGGGGTGTATGTATGAACACTTCGTGGTTCTTTTCCCTTTGATTCCCCTCCCAAATCTGTGAGCAAAGGGGCTCGATTTTGGGGTTTTCGGTGCTCTAGGGTTAGAGGCGTTCTTGGTGGGCTTTCCTCGATTCCTCTTGATTTAGCAAGTTTTGGTGGACCAAATCTTGGCTATGGAGTACCCATGAGGTGTTCCTACTATCCCCAAAGTCTTGCACAAATTCGTGGAGTGATTCGGGAGATCAGGAGTTGGATTTGGGGTAGTTGACCCGCGGGTGCTGTTCATTCCGAGAGCTCGGTCACCCTGTCCGATCGGTACTTCTCACCGGTCGACCGGTGCCGATTCTGTTGTGTTTTGCTTGGGTAAATGTCCGGGTGAGTTCGCTGTTGTCATGTGTTGTTGTTGTTTCGAGTTTGGGTCGGTTTGGAGCTCGGTAGGCACGTTAGGTAGATTTGGGGTTTCCGGCTTGAATCGGTCCGACCGTTGAGCTACGGCGGCCCGACCCGTGTAGAGGCTTTTCCGTGAAGTTCCCATGTTTCACCGGCGGGGACCGTTCGACCGGTGGTGCTTGCGACCCGACGCGGTGTAGGTCGGTTAGGCTCGAGTTGGTGTTCCGTTGCGTTCTCGAGTCCGTGAAGGTGGTTGTTGGTTCCTAGGGCCGGTAGCACTCCATTGGCTGCGTGGTCTTGGCCAAGCGGGGTTGTTGAGTCGGAGACGTGTGTTGGAAAAGCTGTGTTCATTTCTTGGAGCTTCTATCTCCTTCGAGAAGTATTTTTATCGGCTCCCATTCACCCCCCCTCTGCGGTTCGCCGTTTCGGTCCTTCACGGGTGCGTGAGTAGATAGATCGGCCGATCGCGACATCGGCGGTCGAGTAGGTCGAGAATCGGATGCGGTGTTAAAAGCTGATAGGATCTAGATCCGGTGGATGATAATGATAATATCCGAAATCCGCAAGATTTGGTACGAAAACTTGTAGATCTAGCGAATATCGGTAAAGGGTGAATAAAGAACTAGACGAAACCTCGGTGATGCGCTCGGAGGTTAAAGCCTAGGATTATTTGGTTAAACGCTTAGCCTTATCACTAAGTGTGCACAAACAACGACAACATCGGGAATGCTTCTTGGCACTTACTAGCGTCCGTTGTCGGGTTCACACCTCTAGTAACGGGGCTAAGGGATGTCTAGGTAAAACACACGATTACAGAAAGGTCCGCAAGCGCTCGGATTACTGTTGTAGCACTTCACCCGGTGGTATTCGGGTTATCGTAATTATATTTTCCCAAGGGAGGCACTATGGCAAAGATGATCGAACAAACAGTGGAGAAAGACAAGACTTGGTAAAGAGCTATAGAGGGGGATAACGAATAAAGATATTTGGGGATAAATTGACACACACAAGGTGATCTTGATAAAGGACTAGAGAGGATCTAGTGAGATGGGAGGACAACGAGACGAGATAGGATCCTAACACAATTTTTCTATTCTTGTCAACTATAGGCAAAGTGATAAAGCAAAGGATAACCAAGGCAAGCTAACTCGACAAGCTCTTCTAGTGCTATAGGGGCATGCAAAGCCGCACCCTCGAGCCGGGATGAGAAGGGAGGACGACGACACGCCGTATCCCTGCGGCCCGAACTAACGTGGTGGACTACAAAGCTTTGTCTAGAGCTGTCACCTCCTTAGGGTACCACAACTATTCGGTTGCGCAGGACACCAATATAAGACTAAATTAAGTTCGAGCACCGCTCTCACAACGAACCAACCCGGATATCATGAAGGAAAGTCCCTCTCTCCCGTGAAACACCAGAGATCAAGCGAGGAATGACCACAACACTATAGGGTTCAAGAGAGCTATGCTAACAGAAACTAAACAAACTTTAGTCTAAACCAAGAATAAAACTTCTGGAGCAAAGTAAAAGCTGAATGTAATTGACTCGAAAATTAAGATAGAAGGATAACTTGAATTGTACTTGAGTATAAGCAAAGAAAGGATACAAGAGTAGTACTAAAACTCTATAAAAGACTCCTCTGGAACCCCGAGACTAGCTCGACTCGACTCTAACTCCCAAGCTACACTAATCCTACTCTAAGTGAACAAAAGAGTGGAAATGAGATGCTCTAGCGTTGTGTGTCTGTTCTAGTGAGTGTGAAGCTCCTTTTATAGGCAAGTGAGGTCGGTTGAGCGCGTGAGCCCATTTTCACAGGTGCGGTCAGATGAGGAGGTGCGGCCGGCCATATGATCCACCACCTCTCACTTTAGACGCTCCCGATCACCGCTCCCGAGGCGGTTGAGGGTCGGTTCCTTCGGTTGATTTCGGCCGGTATGGCGGTTGGGAGGTGCGGTGGCCCTCTAGGTGCGGCCGACCCACCTCTATGTCGTGGGATGAACCGCCTTCGCTCGGGGATGCCTAGGATGGCCTTGGAACGATGGTTGTGGCGATTGATTGGCTAGACTTGTGGACCCATTGATCCAAGTGATCCCAACCTCATCCATTTGATCAAACCAACGTTTCCTTGGTCAATCTCATTCACCCAAGTTGTGCCCATGGGAGAGGAGGTGATTTGGATCTGGAGACGTGCCACGGGGCGGGTGCGACCGCACTGGCAAGGCTGGCCGCACTGCGGGGCCGGCCGCACCTGTAGGGCCGACCATGCTTGGTGGTGCGGCCGTGCCTAGCCCGTGTGGCATGTTGGTTCCAATTTTGTCCTAAATGTGTACCGCCCATAAAAATCACAACACAACTCGTGGAACTTTATGAGTACTAAAAATGTCCATAAAACTTGCCGTATACTCCTCTTGAACCGGAGGTTTTGACGGTCGAATCTTTGTTGTAAGGACCGTCAACGGTACTCACAAGCTTCCCGGAGATCGGTTGATGCGGCCCGACAAACTCAAAGCACGGTGTTGTAGAAAAGAAAAAAATGCAATGGCGAGGTCGCCGAAAGTTAGATGTTAGAAAGGTAGATGTTGTAAAGTAGATGCGGTAAAAGTAAAGGGTTTGCCCGGAGACGGTTTGTTTGATATTATTGTGTACAGATTTTCCGACCACGCAGGGTCACTATTTATGTCCTGAGGACAAATCTGACTCCTAGCCGATCACGACATTGTTTACTTGCATCTAAAGACAAAAAGACTAAAAATAGAAAAGGACTCTCACGAGAGTCTAAAAACCTTACGAAAACTAACTCTTGACCCATTGTCGGTTGTGGATTGACCAACCTCCATTGTACTTTCCATCTAGTGTATCTCCTTGAATACAACCTTTCTTCATGTCCATCTGCCGATCTCTGGCTGACCATCGGCCGATTGCTCGACCTGCTGGCCCACTTTGTTAGAGTCGGACTCCTTTTGACCATCGGCGGATATTGTGGACCACCCTTTTCTCTCTCGATCGGTGATTATACTCTGTTTTCATTGGCTACCTCTATTCATCCCTTTTGACCTGTTTTTACTAAAACTGGTGTCAACAATGCCCCACGGTTTCGAGTAAATTATCCTTTTGCTCCGAAATTCGCTTGATATCTTTTGAGTAGTAGTTGAATCTCTTCACGTGATCGACATGATCAATCTCTTGTTCCTTCCATCTAACTCTCCTCATGATTGTTCACCATGTTACTCTTTAGCCTTTTCTTCCCTCTCTTTTCCCTATAAGACTCACCCTTTTACCCGGAGGTTCCTTATCTCTTTTCACCTTTGGGTATTTTTCTTGATGTAGGTGTTAGCTCTTTCGGTTCTCATGGGTATGAGAGGCATCTTCCCCGGAAATTTCTTTGAGTGTTGATGATCATCGGTGGCCATTGTGAGACTTTAACTCAAAATAGCATTCCACCCGAGTACTACTAGTGAGCTAGTAGACTCGTCGATAATATTGGGCGGAAGATTTACGTGAACTATGCCCCGCAATTTGTTGATGCGATAGAGAAATTTCCCACCGTTTAAGTGTATATAGGTCATCCTTTATTTGGGGGTGATTCCTCTGAATCGGTCATTTTTTGGATCTTGAGTCATTCGCGGGTTACCTATTTCCCCTTTTTCCGGATTTGGCATCTTCGGTTTTCGTCTTTTACGGCTCCTTCATCTCTATCTCTTCGGCGCTGCGGCTATAAATAACCATCCTCATATCTTCACAAAGATCACATCCCTTTCGACTATGGCTCGAGATATAGGTCCTGGGAACTTCTACTTGCTTTTTGACCTCTTTCTTCTTCTCGGACTAAAGATGGCTAGAAGAATTCTTGTGAAACGACCCGGAACATGCTTCCCTCTCTAGCCTTCTTTTGTAAAGCCGGGAGGTCCAACGGCTAGAAGAAGCCTTGGGATGCAACTTAGGTGCATCGCTGGTGGAGGAAGGTGGAAGTTGTTCCTGGTGTTGTGGAAAGAAGAACAACCCTATGTCTTCTTTCCCAATAATCTTGACGAGAAGGATTACCTCATCCGGTGATTCATCTTCGTCAAATTTGCGCTTTCTTTTTTGTTTTTCTCTTTTTTCATCTTCATTATCTCGTTTCAACAATGAGCGATGTAATAGATTTGTAATGGATCATCTAAGTTTGTCCTCAAATGTATTCTTCGGATCTATATTTGTAACATCGTTGACGGTTGATTATCGTAACACTAAACATCGGAGGTAGCAAGAGAAAGAGAGATAAAACCAATCTATAGATTGGATTGGGTCCTATGTTGAAGTTCCAAAGGAAAGAAGAATAAAGCTAGCGAATCTCATAACTAGCCTCTTTAAATTGTGGCTTCGTTCCAACTCCGAAGACGCCCGCCTTTTAGAGCCACCGTCCTGTCACAACGCACCCCTATTCGTGCGGGTTCGCCTCGGGAGAGTCCGGGAAGAACAAGTTGAAAACGCTCGGTAGATAAGGTATGCACCTCTAGCCACCATGACTACAAGAGCACCCTAAGCAATCTAGCTATAGACTAGATTGGGGAAGATGTAAACCCAAGCGAAGACAAAGTCGTAGAGAAAACACTTGATCGCTAGAAATCGGATTCAATCTTGCAAATTCAACATGAGAGTATAATACATGGACAAGATCACTACCGGGATCCTACCTCGACCTTGATCCTAGATTCGGGAACTCCGACGTGGTCCTCCATGCAAGGTTCCCACGTCGGCTAGGGGTACCCTAGTCAACCATCTCGACCCTCTCCTCTCCGAATGGTGTTCCTCTCTTCTCTGCTCCTCGATGGCGGATGATGAAAGAATTGATGTGTGGCTCTTGGCTAGGGGGCTATAAATAGTTCAAGAGGCGGCTAGGTCAAAGGGGCCACCGAACCGGACTGGAATAGGCTGGGCCGGTCGGCCCCGAGCCGACTAGCCCGGAGGCCCGTCGGCCCCGGTTCGGCCCCGTTTACCTCTCGGGTTGCTTTTTGTGTGATTCCTTATTTGTGTGCACTTGCATGTGGGCCTTTGACGTCGTTTCCTTCACATTTAAGGCTTGAATCCTTGCTATCTAAGCTTCACTATTTTTTTGTTTGAGTCCCCGAAGATTTGCACGTTGACGTTTTGGTCCTCGGGTCATTTGGAGTCATATTCATCGCGTGTCTTGACTCTTGTCGGGCTTCATGAACTTCTTCGAAGTTCTTGATGAACTTATCCCGAGAGTTTCCTCTTTAGCGTAGATTCCTTGCATAAACAATAAACTCCGAAATCGACATGCAAGAGTGAACTTGTTATATATGGCGGGGTCGAGTTCTAGTGGTTAGAATAATAAATCAATGCCAACATTAAAGTTAAACTCATGGATAGGTTCACGGAAATTCACCGTAAACATCTCCCCCATGCTTAAACCTTGCTCATCCTCGAGTAAGCCTTTAATTTAAGCACTTCTCACAAGTAATTACCTCATGCTCCCAAATTTGAAATGAATCTTAGAAATTTTGAAATTAAGAGCGAGATGAACGAATAGAGATAAACCAAGTTCAAAAATAAACTTCCTTGCATCTTGCTCATGTACTCTCATCTTATGTTGTCTCTCAAAGCCTATTCATTCTACTCTTTTCCACTATATATATAGTGGATGGATTTATGTGGAACTATATGGGAAAAGTTTAGTCCTACCAAGATATTATAAATGAGATGTTGTCAAAACAAGTCAAGCTTCTTATGGTCTTACCGAGACTCGTCAAAAAGGTCATTGGAAAATAATGTTATATCAAGGTTGGGGAAGAGAAAAATACAGACACCTTGAGATAGTTGGACATGTGCAAATGGCAAAGAGTGATCCCTAGGCACAAAGGAAGTCCTCTTTATCGGATTGCACATGGTTAGAAAGATGAGTTTGGATCTTAAATGTTGAAACTTTTGAGATTCCTAATGCACTTTAGAGAACCAGGGAGTTCACTTTATTTTATTTTTATAAACTCATATATATATATTTCTTTTCTCATACATATTTTTTCTTTATCTTTTTTTCATTTCTATAGACTCATTTTTTTCTTTCATCATTTTTTATCTGCTCCCCTTGAACTCTAAATTGCATTGTACCTACCTACCTCCTCCCCCATGCTTAGACGTTTGCTCGTCCTCGGGCAAAGAGGTGATAGAGATAAGGTAGGTACTAGACATATATTTCCTTTGGAGAGATACTTGAAATCTTGAATCTTGGCACCATCTTGCGATCTTTCTTGAATTGATGATCCATGCCCATACGAGAGGTTGTGGTGAAGGAGGTAAACACAAAAGATGATATTTTTGGTTTTAAGGGTGGATATCCGGCGAGGTTTGTGAAATCTCCGATGTAGGGATACACAATGCACAGATAGAAAGGCTAGCAAAAAGATAGATACGCAAGAACGGAATGACCAGCTTCTTAGTCTCGGGCCAGAGAAATCAAGGCCTGAAATAACTCACCCAAAAATAATTCTTGTATGCTAAGGTTTATGCACTCAATATATATGGCTTTGGATAGGTAAAGCAAAATGCAAGTAGCATTAATGTCAAGGTTAGTATATATATTTTTAAGAACAAATCATCTTTAACTCATCCAAAATTGAGAGCATGAAAATAACACTATGGGTCTTATTTTTATCATAACCTCCAAAAAAGATTAAGCAAGCATTTAATTAATTTTATATTCATATTAAAGAGAGCATTAGCTTTATCATGCATAAACAAGTACAAAGTTGAGCAAAGCGGCAACTTTTCATCATATATTATCATGGCACCAACTTAATATTTTTACCACGGGTTGATCAAGGTGGGAAACTTTATTCATGTTGAACTTAAACTAACTCTACTATTATCACGCATGCTGAAAATAAATAAAAACGAGAAAATGCTACATATATGTAAACTTGCACAAAAACTGAAAATAAAGAAAAGGGAAAAGAGAAAATCAAACCGAATTTGGAAGCATTATTATTTTTCTTCTCGTCCTCCTTCTTCCTTTATTTTCCGGTGGTTGATATTGATGGTCCAGCGAGTTGTATCCTTGCTTGTATTATGATTGTGCCGGTCCTCCTCTAAATTGCTCCAATGGTGAAGGCGACCAATTTGATAGGCAATGTTTGTGGTTCCTTCTTCTTGCATTTGTTGGATGGAGCACCATGAAAACTTTGTGAGGAACATGTATGGTGGAGGATGTGGTGGCATGGCTGCTCCACTCCCCCATGTGAAACGAACCGAATTTCGCAAACGAAAACTCAACTCTGTGCACCTCCGTGATAGTCCCGGAAGTGACTATCACGTGCAATCCTGTTTCAAGTGGTACAAATCCATACAACATGGGAATAAAAGAGACATTACATTATATCATTACAACATCGAGTACAACTCTTCGGCAAAAGCCGGTACAAGTCCAACAGATTTGAATCAAGAAAGGTAAAACACCTACGCAACGGATCTATCGAAGCGAAGCATCTCTAGCTCCACGAGCAAACTCGAGCATAGGACCGGCTATAGTCCACTAGTAGGGATGTTGTCATCAATGACGTTACATTAACGTCATTGAAGACGCCTTGAGAATGGTCACAATTAGTATTTTGTGACGATTTTGTTTTGGTCACTATGGCGGCGTCACATTTGTTCATCGGTGATGAAATTGGTTTTTCCGTCATAGATGTGTCTCCAATCTGTGACGAAATTTGTGTCATCATGGATTTGAATTAATTCTATGACAAACATTTTTGGTCATAGATTATACCCTGTTGTCGTCATAATTTCACGTCCGCCTGGCTAAGCGACATCGCCGTTAACGCCGTTAGTGATTTGGTGACGATCCTTTTTCGTCATAATCTCTCGTCGCTTGGCTAATGGACGGAGCCGTTACAGTAGTGTGACGATCCGGTTTCGTCACAGATGTAGTCTTGTGTTGGTCATAGCCTGCCGTATGCCGAGTGGCGGATGACGAGGAGGTGACGTCATCAATGACGTGGCTGCGTTGAGATCATCATCTTGGAATCATCATAGATGTCATGTTTAAATCGTCACATAATGGTATTTGGCATTGTCATGGTTTGATATAATATGGTCACTGATTTGCCATCACTTTGGTCACAAATATAACATCTCTTGGTCACAAATTTGAAAATAGTTTGGTCACAGATACACCATCCATTTGGTCACAGATTTGGAAATAATAATATAATATGAATTTGCAATTGATACTATAATGGGCACACAATTCCATAAGATTTGCATCAAGTATTCAAGTGTGCATATACAATAGATGCACACCACTAGACATTGCAAATTCAGTAAATAGGTTGTTCAAACAGTACCAAGTACCATAAAAAGTTGCACACACAACCAAGTTACTAGATAGGCAAAGTGACAAATAATTGAAAGGAAAGCTGAGCAGCAGCTATGTTCAAGTCGATGACGAAGCATTTCCCTGGAGGGAGAAGAGCTTCTTGAGGAGCAAATTGGTCTCCGCCATCTCCTTGATGTTCTTCTCTATAAGCTTCTTGTACTCCTCCAGCTCCTTCTGTGTCCTTGTCCGGTCTTCCTCTGCATCTTGAATTTTCTTCCTGAGGTCATCCAGTTCACCTTGAACAGCTGTCGTCGCTTCAGCTGCAAGTTGTTCCCGAAGCTCACTTTCATTTGATGATCCTGACTTGGAGGATGGCGGTGTTTGGAAGCCAACATTCTTCAGGAATAAGTTGGAGCTGTTCTGAGAGAGCACCTTCGACACGACTTGCACACCGGATGCTGGCATCTCACCTTCGAGAACAGGTTCGGTCCTCAAAGCTTCCATTTGGGACTGAAATATCATCAACGTAAAAGACTTACAAGTATTTGACCAAGAGGAACATGACAATGGGCAATAAATTAGAGGCAAACATATGTCTTAAGATATTTGTTATTCATACATGATGACGAGATAATTCCTCACAATATGATAGAGAGACAATCTAATTGCAAGCGATGACAACATGGTACTGGTAAAAAATCACATCAATCTGAGCTACAAATCAAGCAGGAAAAATCATACAAGTTATCTCTTTAACAAGTCTAAGCGCACACCAACAAGTGTGAGGACTGCCATGAATCTTGATGTACTGCTTGTACCACAACACAAACATGCTATTACTATATCAATGTATAGATGTAGAGGTTATTGAACAATTTAATTTAAATGTAAGATCCCACATACACGCTATTAATTTGTTCAAAAATTTGCAGCTACTAAAACATCGAACCCTCTCCACAAAGGCCAAAGAACCAGATAATTGAAAACCTACTACTATGTTTGCATAAAGTCCACACATGATTTATGTGAAATGGCAACTAGTAGGCATATAATTTGTGCACTTACAAGTGCTTCTCTTGCGGGGTTCATTAGGCCACGTTTGGAGCTAGTGTGGCACGTCCGGAATGCTTCCACTACGTCTACTCTACACGGCTGATCTAGGCTTGGTTCATCAAGGATTCCTGTTTGTTTCGGTGCAATGGAAAAATCACGGCAAAGTAGGCACGGATGAAAGGGAAAATAATTAGTTCGGTCCAAATGTGCGGGTAAGTGAACAAGGTAATGTTTTACTTACGTATGCATGTAAGTGTGCCACATAGCGGCGAGAACCCGTAGCCCGATGATACTTGACTTTCTTGCGGTTTTCCTTGTTCTTATCACATGTTTGCTACAAGAGGATGAACATGTTAGTTGATATCACGGGTTTAAAATAAGAGACTTAGGAAAGCGATAGTGAATGTATGAATTGATGCCCATACCATGTTCTTTGGATCCGACCACCTTGCAACAAGTGCCCTCCATTCGACATCGGTCATGTAGCGAAGCTGGAGAAGTTGTACGAATACGATTTGCGGGAACACCATTGAAGTATCTCTTCTTGAGTTGATAGCATTGGTTCTTTATCACAACACGCATCGGATCGGTCATAGCTTCCCTTGTTGGGGCGGGATTTGTGTTAATTGCCAAGCGACCCTAGGCATATGTCCCACCGCTTTTCCGAAGAAAACCAAGTGCATACCTATATGCATGCCGGGATCAATTTTCATGCATATAGTGACAAATAAGTGAATAACGAAACAATATCACGTAAGAAAACGGAAGATTATCAAAGTTTACGCTTAATCCGGAAACGAAGGCACCAAACTTCACAAGCAATCGGCGGGGGTTACGTTCGCCCGAAATCAGCAAAATCTTCACGTCATCTTCATAGTAGCATCCTCCTTCGAGCAACATTGTTTATAGCAAGGGTGAGCACTTGTCGTACTCGGTAAGTGTGGGGAAAGATATGAATGCAAAGGCTTTATAGTGGATTCGCGCTATAAGCATTTAGCATTTTAGTTGATCAAGTTTTATTAGCACCGATTACTAATAAAGTATAAGTTTATACCAACCCACAATTAAGCATAAAGGTAAGGAAAACACCATAAGCATATGGCTAAGATAACCGAAACCACAATTCAAGTCCATCTTCAAGTTCGATTAATCATGTGAGGGTCCAGGCCGCTCTTGACCGTGAGCACGACTAATCGATTAGTTTTACACTCTGCAGAGGCTGTACACTTTCACCACAAGCAGCGTAAAAGCTCCGAAGAACTTTGAACCCAACCATGCAATGCTGTGCAGGCACCATACCACACTACCGAGGTGTGGTTGCATAGGGACGCTACATGGCCTTTACAAAGGTTCTCCAATAAGTAGTGACCCACAAGGTCCGGATCAGTTAGCAAGGTATAAAGTCCCCTAGCAGGTCGATACCCCACCATAAAAAGAATAACTCACCCGACCCCCCTGCTAGAGCGAGTCCATACCCCGCGATACCGCCGATCCCTTGTCCTTTTCGGGTAAGATCACCCCAAGCTAAAGTTCCTAATTATTCATCCAAGACCATTGCCCATTAGTTCTTGTGGTTATATCTTGTTTTCTGGGTGGTTCTCCATGTTCCGATTAATGCACAATGATCTTGTATTAAAATTATCATAAAGGAACATAGAGCATAAAATGATAACCATGTTGATTATTACCAACCCGAGTTGAGCACACTAAGAAACATCTACCATCAATATTAATTAAGAACCAGGTTCAAGATAATGGTCGGAAGAGGCTAGTCATCCTTAATAGGAACCTATCAAGATTAATGCAAAGCAATGCAATAGTGATTAATAAAATTATTGGGACAAAAGATCAAGGACACACTTGCCTTTAACAAACGAGTAGTTGCTCGAATATCTTCACCTTCACATTCTTCCAAGCTCTCGAACCACGAACAACGTTCACTCTAATCACATCAATCATCGGGCACAAACATACACAAAGCGAGACGGACAAACAAACTAACTAAGCACAATACACCACTCGAAAGAAAAGCTTTAAAAGAACGCACTAAAGGATAGGCTTGATTAGATGGATCACTAAAGAACACAAAGTGCTTGGAAGGGAAAGGCTTGGTTAACTTTGAAGAGATGATTGCGGAAGATTGAGCAAGGACCGGAAAGATCACATTGAAACAGAGCTCGATTCTAATGGTTACGCAAGAAACGAGGGAACCACCGAGAAAGGAACTAAGCTCAAATCTATCGAAAGATTATTATCAAACCACACGAAACTACGCTTGACATATTTTAATTAAGAAATTACGTGAAAGAATATTTCGAGAGAAATACTCTATATTACCATTAAACAAGTTACTTTTGATTAAAGAAAACCGGATTAGAACCTAATCACTTTTTATTTATAAAAGCATTGGAATAAGAATTAGATAAAATTAACATGCATATTTAATGTTAAAACAAAAGTAACAGGTGATACACATGCTAACGTACAAGTTAAGGTGAAGCAAATGAGAACGGTAGCAACGAACTATCAAGCGCACCCACAAACCTTAGGCTAGGGTTTAGAAGAACTAGTCTACAAAGAGAACTCGGATGAACAACTCGACATACTAATCAAGGGTGATCGATTTGACGGGAAAAAACAGATAACAAGGCAAACTCTAAAGAAAGGTAGCTACGATAGATTAGGTACAAGAACACAAGTTGATTCATAAAGAGACAACCTAACTGGGATAGGATAGGAATGAACTAGATCCGATGAACGAGATTCTAAGAGAAACATGAAATAAGAGTGATAAGATTACTTGATAGGCAAGCGAGCGGTGAAAACTACTCACACGAGATAAAGCTACTAAGCTAAACAAAAAACTCTAAGGCTTGATTAGATGCACACGGTTTAGCTTGGGCTAACACTAGAAAGGTTTAGAGCTTCGATAAACTTGATCAAAAGAGATAAAGTCGATACCGAACGTCTAACGAATTATTTGCATATGAGAGATCAAGCTGTAAGTTGGACTTATTTTAATTAACAAAATATATGTAAGGATATTTCATCAATAAAATACCCCATGTTGGAATTAAAGTAAATTAAACTTTATTTGCAAAACCGGTGTAAAGAACTAGTCAAGTTTTATTTATAAAGATTCATATAAGAATTATTCCAATTAAACATTTAATGTAGAAAAACTAAACTATATTAATAACCTAAACGAAACTTTGTAATTCGAGTAGATCATATTATTATTATTATTAAAAACAACATTTACATTGGTATTAATCAAAATTAACATTTACTCATAAAGCCGGAGTAAAAGCCTAATCAAGTTTTAATTATAAAAGTTAATAAATCATTAAGCAATTTAATATTTGACTTATGGAAAACCGGGTAAAAGATCTAGTTAGATTTTATTTACAAGAGCATGTGAAAGAAACTTTAATCGAATTAAATTGGATTATGAAAACGGTGTATAGATCTATATTGCTTTTATTTATAAAAGGTGTGTATAACTACGTATTAATCAAAGTTAATATTAATTTTATTTTTAGAAAACAAAACATGATGAAAACTCACCACTAGCGCGTAGTTCACATCATTACATACACGGCACAATTTGCACGGATGAAAACGGAGTTAAAACGAGAAAGATATGGCTCTTTAAAGATGCGAGGGCCTAGATGTGAAGATTGAAAACTTCACGGGACTTTTCTGCGAAAACTCGGGGACACATACATAATTATGTATATAAACTCAGGGATTCACTTGCAAAACTGTCGGGGAGGGTTTATGTGCAGGAGGTGGGGTCTCTGCAGGGGGTTACGAGCAAGATTCATTGGTCACAGTTTAGATCCAAGGATTATGGAGCTCTTCAGGGGGTTTTTCGCAAAACCACCATCTTCTTCCCTGGATTCGAATTGGAACGAGAGGATGAGGTGCTCCGGCGGCGCCGGATGATGGCGGCACCGGTGAAGCTCGGCGCGAGAGCTCCGGCCGGATGGGGGAGAAGGAAGAGGAGGGGAAGGGGCACCGTGGAGGGACTCACCTAGGTCGGAGGCATCCGCGGAGAGGCTTGGCGGCGGTGAGCACGGGCAACCGGTGGTGGTCCAAGGCGTTGGCGGTGTCCTCCGGTGCTCGATTAGCGACGATGAGGGGCGAGGAGGTGCGGCACTTCCACGTGAACCCCAAGGCGGCCTCGGCTTGGCTCGGGGGGGACGGCGGAGGCGGTGAATCGGGCGGCGGCCGTCTCGGGGCGGACACGGGGAGGCGGCGGCTGCGGCGGGCGGCGCGGTGCGCGAGCGAGGAAGGCGCGGGGCGGCGGCGGTTGGAGCGCGTAGGCGGCTTAAAAGGGGACGTGGTGGCCGGAGTCCGGGGCGGCTACGGCACGGACACCGGGAGTGGAGGTGTCGGACTCCGGCGAGTCCTGGCGGCGCACGCCATGGCCTCATGGGCTCTCGGCGGGCCGGGCGCTAGGGCTTGGAGCGGGTTGGGCGGAAACAAGAGCCGGGCCGAGCCGGGCCAAGGGAAAATGAGGGGGTTGAGCAAACGAAAGGAAGAACCTTAGGGGGTCCACCGGACTTCCGGGAGTTGGGGTGAAAGTTTGGTTGGGCCGGAAAGGGAGAAAGAAATTGAAAAAGGAAATGAATTTCTTTTTATTTTTAGAATTTATTTTCGGGAAGAGAATTATCTAGAAATAGCTAGGTAATTCATAAAAGCTACGAAAAATATTCTGAAAATCCCAAAACTTCTAGGAAAATTCCCGAGAGACGATTGGAACATGAACAATCCAAATAAAGTATTTGGTGCTCATGAAAAAGATTTTAGAGCCTTCTAATAAATAGAATAAGCTCATAGAAAATGAGAATAAATTCCAGAAAAATCCGGAAAATTCTCGGAAGGGTTTGGACAACACCTAAACGCATTTTAAAATCTTTTGCACTCATGAAACACCAAAGATGCATCGGCGAGAATGCAACACACATAACCATTTATTTTAATTTAGAAAATCAAATAAGGATTTTTCCTATACTATATTTCCTGTACGGAAAAATAAATGTTGGAAAACTTTTAAAATTATGAGAAAAGTGTTATTTAATTATTCTCTCTATTCACATCCCGAAATTGAAAATTTCAGGGTGTGACAACTCTACCCCCCTTAAAAGGAATCTCGTCCCGAGATTCGAGAAAGGTTAGCAAGAAACAAAGACTCATGTGAGTATTATCCAAAGCTTATCAACTTTCCTCATATCGTCCTTTCTTACACATGCACACCAAACATGCCCTTCTATTCATCATAGCTCATTGGACTTGTATAGGAATGTATAGTCTGGTCCCACTTATAACTTATCCATTCTTCTATCATTGTGATTTCTCCATTCTTCGCTTTGCTCCATCATAGTCCTTGGTAGATCGACTCGTGCATCAGGATTTTTTTCTTGATAGGAGTGACATATATACGTCGAACAATCTTAGGCTGGGGTTTGTCGGAACCAGGTTTAGTACCATTATCTACCCCCAAACGTGATAACTTCTTCTCTCGTCTCGTTCTATGATTTTGTTTATTAGATCACTTGCGTCTACCGGGTTTGTATTCCTTTCAAGTAATAATCCAATCATCAAGGTTTAGGGTTTGAGTATGACCTTGACTTGAGAACCTTCTTCTTGAGTTGAGTTTTGGGTGGACAACATCTTCTCGCTTATTGATATCTATAGGGTTATGTTGGCGAGCTTCTGCTTTCAATAGACTAGCTTTCTTTTGGGGACATGAAAGACCATGGTACTCACCACACGGACACATATCCGGAACCTTGTTAACATCATGTTGTTTCTCCATGGTTAGTTTCGGTGCTTCATGCTTCTTCTTCTTTCTTTAATTATTTCATGCTTCAACAACTTGCCTCTTTACCGGCCCAATGGGAACTCTGTCTTTGGCCATCTCATGACTAAAGTAGGTTGTGCTAGGCTGCATCCTTCCTTGTAAGACTTGAGTCCGCATAACTAGTAGCTTCTCTTTATCAAATGGTGGGGGAGTCATGTTTTGATAGTTATCATTGGGGACAGTATTATGGGCTTTAGGGAGTGAAGCTTGCTCGTAATGGATCGATGAATCGTAACCATGGTTTGGGCCATTGCTTGCGGTAACCCGAGTTTGTGCGGTGATATACTCCATCATCTTGTGCTCTAATGATGAGGTTACAAGAGGAATATTGATGTTTCCTTCATTATCTTTATATTCATGTTTTAGGTTGGAGCTCTCCATCTGATTGGGTATTTGTGATAGGATCAAAATAGATAGGACCGAGGAGTAGAGAGAAAGAATGGGAAGAGCAAGGAGGTGGGAGGTACAAAAGAAGAACCCAACTAAGCAACTAATATTATTGCAGATGTAAGATCCACAATACACCAACACTCACTTCAAAGAACCAACACAAGCAATGTCATAAAACCAAGCATCATCATGCAAGCACTCAATTCCACCAAAAAAAGGCATAGCTAAGGGAACGATACTACACGTTGTTAATAAAGTCAGAGGGTATCCTCCTAATAGATCAGATGTAGCTCTCAGCAAGGATATCCTTAAATAATGGATTTCTCCCAGGCCAAGGAGGCCAAAATTATGAGTTCATCCCAACTGGAATCACCTCAATCGGAGGTTTAGAACTCGGGATATGAATTAAACAAGATGGCTATGTCGGAAGTGTTGACAGATTCGGGAACCTCCAAAGTTTCGGGCATAACTCTGTGTCTATGCAACCCAAATTGATGAATTTTGGACAGAGTGAAACTTATGAAATTCCTGAACTACTCAAATTGGATTTACCTCAATCGGAGGTCCAAAGCCCGAGATATAAAATAATGAAGGTAACTGGGTCAGCAGAGTTTACAGATTCTGATAGCTCCAATGTTTCAAGCATATCTCCTGCAACATGTACTGGGTAGGGCTGAATTTTTGATAGAAATTCACTTATGAAATTCAGGAACTAACCCAACTGGTTTCATATCAATCGGATTTCTGTAGCTCGAGAAAGAATTAAAACAGCGCTGGTGTGTCGGAGATCTGCGCGAACAGATTCGACACCAACTTAACTGGGATGAGAATTAGGTACATGGATACATATATTTGGTGGAGATAGATACATTGGAAATAAGGGGGAGATATATGTATGTTGTTTTTTTTAGGACACGCTGATACAATATCAAGGATAACAATTCACCTTTTGACTTATTGGTGGAATTTCTTGAGGAAAGTGAAAAGGAGAGACAAGATCAAGACCAAGGGATGAGTAAATGAATAGGCATGGGTAGAGGTCATAATCATTTGCAAAACAATGATGTGCAAATGAAAATGTGACAGTCAACGGTGAGCTATCAAGGAGGATTGATGAAAGATATGGTTTAAGGAGCGAAAATATTCATCACGAGCTCAAGGGAAAGGTAGTGATGAATTTTAGATCAACGGAAACCTTAAGAAACGACCATTACTATCTAGGCTCACGTCCTACGGTCGATACGGCTATGATACCACTCTGTCACACCGCTTTTCCGAAGAAAACCAAGTGCATACCTATATCCATGCCGGGATCAATTTTCATACATATAGTGACAAATAAGTGAATAACGAAACAATATCACGTAAGAAAAAGGAAGATTATCGAGTTTACGCTTAATCTCGGGAAATGAAGGCACCAAACTTCACAAGCAATCGATCGGGGGTTGCGTTCGCCTTAACTCAAAGCAACATCTTCACGTCATCTTCATAGTAGCATCCTCCTTCTGAGCAACATTGTTTATAGCAAGGGTGAGCACTTGTCATACTCAGCAAGTGTGGGGAAAATATGAATGCAAAGGCTTTATAGTGGACTGGGCTATAAGCATTTAGCATTTTAGTTGATCAACTTTTATTAGCACCTGATTACTAATAAAAGTATAAGTTTATACCAACCCACAATTAAGCATAAAGGTAAGGAAAACACCATAAGCATATGGCTAAGATAACCAGAAACCACAATTCAAGTCCATCTTCAAGTTCAATTAATCATGTGAGGGTCCAGGCCGCTCTTGACCGTGAGCACGGCTAATCGATTAGTTTTACACTCTGCAGAGGTTGTACACTTTCACCACAAGCAGCGTAAAAGCTCCGAAGAACTTTGAACCCAACCATGCGATGCCGGCCAAGCACCATACCACACTACCGAGGTGTGGTTGCATAGGGACGCTACATGGCCTTTATAAAGGTTCTCCACCAAGTAGTGACCCACAAGGTCCGGATCGAGTTAGCAAGGTATAAAGTCCCCTAGCAGGTCGATACCCCACCATAAAATGAATAACTCACCCGACCCCCTCGCTAGAGCGAGTCCATACCCCGCAGTTCCGCCGTTCCCTTGTCCTTTTCGGGTAAGATCACCCCAAGCTAAAGTTCCTAATTATTCAGCCAAGACCATTGCCCATTAGTTCTTGTGGTTGTACTGTTTTCCTGGGTGGTTCTCCATGTTCTGATTAATGCACAATGATCTTGTATTATAATTATCATAAAGGAACATAGAGCATAAAATGATAACCACGTTGATTATTACCAACCCAGTTGAGCACACTAAGCAACATCTACCATCAATATTAATTAAGAACCAGGTTCAAGATAATAGTCAAAAGAGGCTAGTCATCCTTAATAGGAACCCATCAAGATTAATGCAAAGCAATGCAATAGTGATTAATAAAATTATTGGGACAAAAGATCAAGGACACACTTGCCTTTAACCAACGAGTAGTTGCTCGAATATCTTCACCTTCACATTCTTCCAAGCTCTCGAACCACGAACAACGTTCACTCTAATCGCATCAATCATCGGGCACAAACATACACAAAGCGAGACAGACAAACAAACTAACTAAGCACAATACACCACTCGAAAGAAAAGCTTTAAAAGAACGCACTAAAGGATAGGCTTGAATAGATGGATCACTAAAGAACACAAAGTGCTTGGAAGGGAAAGGCTTGGTTAACTTTGAAGAGATGATTGCGGAAGATTGAGCAAGGACCGGAAAGATCACATTGAAACAGAGCTCGATTCTAATGGTTACGCAAGAAACGAGGGAACCACCGAGAACGAACTAAGCTCAAATCTATCGAAAGATTATTATCAAACCACAAGAAACTGCGCTTGACATATTTATTTAAGAAATTACGTGAAAGAATATTTCGAGAAACACTCTATATTACCATTAAACAAGTTACTTTTGATTAAAAAAACTGGATTAGAACCTAATCACTTTTTATTTATAAAAGCATTGGAATAAGAATTAGTCAAGATTAACATGCATCTTTAACGTTAAAACAAAAGTAACAGGTGATACACATGCTAACGTACAAGTTAAGGTGAAGCAAACGAGAACGGTAGCAACGAACTATCAAGTGCACCCACAAAGGGTTTAGAAGAACTAGTCTACAAAGAGAACTCGGATGAACAACTCGACATACTAACCAAGGGTGATCCGATCCGACAGAAAAACAGATAACAAGGCAAACTCTAAAGAAAGGTAGCTACGATAGATTAGGTACAAGAACACAAACTCGATTCATAAAGAGACAACCTAACCGGGATAGGATAGGAATGAACTAGATACCGATGAACGAGATTCTAAGAGAAACATGAAATAAGAGTGATAAGATTACTTGATAGGCAACCGAGCAAAGGAAAACTACTCACACGGATAAAGCTACTAAGCTAAACAAAAAACTCTAAGGCTTGATTAGATGCACACGGTTTAGCTTGGGCTAACACTAGAAAGGTTTAGAGCTTCGATAAACTTGATCAAAAGAGATAAAGCCGATACCGAACGTCTAACGAATTATTTGCATACGAGAAATCAAACCGTGAGTTGGATTTATTTTAATTAACAAAATATATGTAAGGATATTTCATCAATAAAATACCCCATGTTGGAATTAAAGTAAATTAAACTTTATTTGCAAAACCGATGTAAAGAACTAGTCAAGTTTTATTTATAAAGATTTATATATGAATAATTCCAATTAGACATTTAATGTAGAAAAACTAAACTATACGAATAACCTAAACGAAACTTTGTAATTCGAGTAGATCATATTATTATTATTAAAAACAACATTTACATTTGTATTAATCAAAATTGACATTTACTCATAAAGCGGAGTAAAAGCCTATTCAAGTTTTAATTATAAAAGTTAATAAATCATTAAGCAATTTAATATTTGACTTATGGAAAACCGGGTAAAATATCTAGTTCGATTTTATTTACAAAAGCATGTGAGAGAAACTTTAATCGAATTAAATTGGATTATGAAAAACGAGTGTATAGATCTATATTGCTTTTATTTATAAAAGGCGTGTATAACTACGTATTAGTCAAAGCTAATATAATTTTATTTTCAGAAAACAAAACATGATGAAAACTCACCACTAGCGCGTAGTTCACATCATTACGGACCCGGAGCAATTTGAACGGATGAAAACGGAGTTAAAACGAGAAAGATATGGCTCTTTAAAGATCCGAGGACCTAGATGTGAAGATTGGAAACTTCCGGGGACTTTTCCCGCGAAAACTCGGGGACACATACATAATTATGTATAAAAACTCGAGGATTTACTTGCAAAACCGTCGGGAAGGGTTTATGTGCGGGAGGTGGGGTCTCTGCAGGGGGTTACGAGCAAGATTCCTTGGTCACGCGTTTAGATCCAAGGATTATGGAGCTCTTCGTGGGGTTTTCGCAAAACCACCATCTTCTTCCCCGGATTCGAATCGGAACAGAGGATGGGGGTGCTCCCGGCGGCGCCGGATGATGGCGGCGCGGCGAGCTCGCGCGCGAGAGCTCCGGCCGCATTGGGGAGAAGGAAGAGGACGGGAAGGGGCACCGTGGAGGGACTCACCTAGGTCGGAGGCATCCTACGCAGGCTTGGCGGCGGTGAGCACCGGCAACCGGCGGCGGTCCAAGGCGGTGGTGGTGTCCGGTGCTCGATTGGCGACGATGAGGGGCCGAGCGGGTGCGCACTTCCACGTGAACCCCAAGGCGGCCTCGGCTTGGCTCGGCGAACGGCGGAGGCGGCGAACCGGGCGGTGGCCGTCTCGGGGCGGACACGGGGGGCGGCGGCGCGCGGCGCGGCGGCGCGGTGCGCAGCGAGGAAGGCGCGGGCGGCGGCGGGCCGGAGCGCGCGGGCGGCTTAAAAGGGGACGTGGTGCCGCGGTCCGGGCGGCTACGGCACCGGACACCGGGAGTGGAGGTGCGGGACTCCGGCGAGTCCCGGCGGCGCACGCCATGGCCCGATGGGCTCTCGGTGGGCCGAGCGCTAGGGCTTGGAGCGGGTTGGGCGGGAAACAATAGGCCGGGCCAAGCCGGGCCAAGGGAAAATGAGGGGGATTGAGCAAACGAAAGGAAGAACCTTAGGGAGGTCCACCGCACTTCCGGGAGTTGGGCTGAAAGTTTACTCGGGCCGGAAAGGGAGAGAGAAATTGAAAAAGGAAATGAATTTCTTTTTATTTTTAGAATTTATTTTCGGGAAGAGAATTATCTAGAAATTGCTAGGTATTTCATAAAAGCCACGAAAAATATTCGAAAATCCCAAAACTTCTAGGAAAATTCCCAGAGAGACGATTGGAACATGAACAATCCAAATAAAGTATTTGGTGCTCATGAAAAAGATTTTAGAGCCTTCTAATAAATAGAATAAGCTCAGAGAAAATGAGAATAAATTTCAGAAAAATCCGGAAAATTCTCGGAAGGGTTTGGACAACACCTAAACGCATTTTAAAATCTTTTGCACCCATGAAACACCAAAGATGCATCGGCATGAATGCAACACACATAATCATTTATTTTAATTTAAAAAAATCAAACAAGGATTTTTCCTATACTATATTTCCTGTAAAGAAAAATAAATGTTGGAAAAATTTTAAAATTATGAGAAAATTGTTATTTAATTATTCTCTCTATTCACATCCTGAAATTGAAAATTTCAGGGGTGTGACAAAGATATGATAGTTGGATATTTAGTTAGTCAAATAAGCTTAATGTACAATAGTTTCATATGGCTACAAGTAATGGACTTACGGCTATTAGCCGTCCCTCAAAGGCTTTGTAGTGTACGTCGTCTTTCTTGTAATCTTTCCAATGTGGAAGGACAGAATACTTTCCCGAATGATGACGCCGCCTCTCGAAGCTAATTTGGCAGCTTGAACATGATTTTGAGGTCTTTTTCCCTTCCCGAACAACTATGGGCAATCTCCTTCCCATAGCTTTGGTCATCCTATCAAGCCGGTTTCCAATAGTAGGTGGTCCGGGCCTCCTAGGAGCTCACCGTTGAGGACCTACATCATAGAATTTACATTTAGTTTTATTATTTTATTGCTGCAAAATCAACTAAATAGATGTCAAGAATCCATGAAAAAAAAGTGCTTGCCTTCAACTAGTGTGTTGTCATCGTTAGCGGCTCCAATGTGTGCCTCTAAAGCCGCGTTGTCATGACCAAACCGATACACCGCCATCCTCTAATGGTGTGTTCTCATCAACAACTGGTCCATTGGATTCCTCGCGTACCGGATTGTCATCATAAGGGGTGTAGGATCCCGTACAAGAAGCCGTTTTGATGCTCTTGTTTCGATTCGAAGATCGGACATCCGACCGAGTTGATGCCCTCGCTCTCATCGTTCCTAACTCCAGGAGCCATTCTCGCCAACCGACTTCTTGTTCTTTGGAGAGATGATTTTGCGACTACGCGGTTGGAGAAGTCGTGGGAAAAAAAAGCTCATGTAAGTCATGTGCACTAATAAGGAAAACTATATATTCAACAACATCTAAGTTTGAAAGAATTTGCATATAAATCCGAGATCAAAATTCAGATCGGAAATAGTAAATTGCAATCAACTATATTAATAATAAATACCATATAGTAAAAATTCCAATGCAATCTAAGTCCAAAAGCATACTTCGGAGTAGAAACATTTAATCCTAGGTTACATATTAATAATGAATACAATATAGTAAACAAGTTGTATGTTCGAAGTATGCCCCATTCACTACCGTGAAGACGGAAGAAGCACCTCAAGTTGTGGTTGCTCATTAGATTCAATGTCATCATCATCGGTATTATCTCCTTGATCATCCTCATCAAGGACATACTTCGATGATGATGAATCTTCGTTATCAGTTCCCTTGTTTGCCGATTTCCCCTTCTTTTGTGCAAAGTTGAGGCAAGGATGTAATAATTTCGAAGCTAAGGTATTCAATCCGAGCTCTTCAAGCATCTTGTGATTTTCCGCCACGCGTCTATCTCGGCATCGCTCATAATCGCTTATCGTAGGTTCTTTCAAGGACAAGAAATTGGGTGTATTAGAATTTATAAAAGGCTTGAACTAATAGGTTAGAGTTAATAAAACTACTTAAAAGATAGATAAGAGTTCTAAGATATGAGATAAGACCTACAACTATGTGTGGACTCCTAGATCGGAAATCCCCGTGGTATTACAAAGAATCGAAACTCTTATAACTACATGAGTAACTATGAATATAGATTGAAGTGAACTACAATCTTCCTATCAACAAAAAATCGGGCAATATTATAGTACCAAACCGTGACATGATAATGGTCTCATGAATCGAAAGATACATTTCAAATTGTGAGACATATACGAAAGCATCAAAAGCATACACACATATAGTTCATAATCGTAGTACAATTAGACCGTAGTGAGAAAAGCAATTGCAACAAGCTAGTACCGTACGTACAACTCCATAATAATATAAAGAAAATTGTAGTTGTACTTTGACAAAATTGTAGATATACTCTCGAAATATAGTTGAATTTTTTGACGGACACCGCAGCGCGTTCCTCTTTTGCCCCCGTGTTGCGACCATTGAAACCTGCAGATGAGCTTTGGGTTAGGTCGGGGAACAAAAGGAGGTGGATGGGAAAAGAAATGTATGTGAGAGAGAGGTATAGGGGGGCGGTGTGAATTCAAATCGTGTTCTTGACGGAGCCGCTCGTCACCGGCGGCCGTGGTTAGGGTTTCATTGATGTGACCGAGTGGTTGATGGGAAGATTTAGGTAGGTGTGGCATTGAGAGAGAGGGATAGGTTGAGGCGTCGCGGCATGGAAACTACCAACCCGGGGTGAGGGAGCACCTCGTCGCCGCCGATGGGTCCTATGGCGGCCGCGGCTTCGTGGTTCCCGGGGGAGCCGTCGAATAGATGGGAATAGGAAGTGGGGAGTTTTGACGAGTAGTGGGGGAGGGTGGTAAATATGTGTGCCTTTTTTCGTGAAATAATGGGGTTGAAGAGTTTTGGCACAATTCCTCCCGCGTTGCCACCGAGCGTCCCGCTTGTTTCCGGGAGTCAGTTACTCGAATCATATAAATCTCTTTCGATTACTGAACGAACATCCTCGAGTAGCGCAGTGGTAAGGCCCATTTACTGGAACCCTTGAGTCGCTGGTTCGATTCCTATGGGGCTCAAATTTTTTTGACATTGTTTCTATTATATTTTTAAACATCAGTTGCTTCTCTTTCTTTATATTTATTTAATTTTTTTCCATTAACACCTCTATTTCCATCCAATAACACCCTCTCGAAAGTTTCACATGATTTTGAGATACTTGTGATGCACATATCTCATATGTGGAGACGTCCCATGCATAGTCACATTGGTCGTAGTGGGGCATGTATTCCATTGTTGGACCGTGCAATCGCCACTTTGCTATAATGAATTGAATATTATTTTGGCATGACTCCACACCAAATTGGTGTCTCCTTGCAAGTTTTTACATTTTTCTATCAAGGTTTGGTAATTGTCACATTTATTCTTTATTAAATCAACAAAAATTTAAGATAATAGGGAAAAATGCTCCAAAAATTGCACAATTGCACAAAACCTCCTTGTTTCCATCCAAGAACACCCTCTCGAAAATTTCACATGATTTCAAGATACTTGTGATGCACATATCTCACATGTGGAGACCTCCCTTGCATAGTCACATTGGTCGTAGTGGGGCATGTATTCCATTGTTGGACCGTGCACCGCCACTTTGCTACAATGAATTGAATATTATTTTGGCATGACTCCACACCAAATTGGTGTCTCCTTGAAAGTTTTTTACATTTTTCGGTCAAGGTTTGGTAATTGTCACATTTATTCTTTATTAAATCAACAAAAATTTAAGATAATAGGGAAAAATGCTCCAAAAATTGCACAATTGCACAAAACCTCTGAAAGTTTCACATGATTTCGAGATACTTGTGATGAACATCCTAGTAAAGTATGCATGCCTCACATATACTCAATGTGTGCAAGGGAGACTTTAGTGAAATGAGTGGGATCTTTAGTTACACGTTCATGAAATTATTACAGTTATATTACTGCCATTGTCACCTACTAAAAAGTTGAAAACAAATGAAATAAAGTGTTAATATGAAAACAATTAAAAAATGTTAATATGAAAAGTAAAAAAAAGCTCCCACAGGCTCGAACCCGGGAGTTGTGGACTAACATTCGAGTGCGTTGCCGGTGGGCTAGGAAGGTGTATTCGTTCGATGTGGAGATCCATTTTATTTAACACCATAAAGTGCCGCCTTGCTCGCATCTATATAGCGGCCGCCACGACGGTTTCCCCCAAATCGTCCCCCAAATCGTCACGCCTCCTCGTCTTCTCCGCTTCCCCTTCGCCACCGCCATCTCTCGCCCCTTGCACCACCACCACCTCTCGCCCCTTGCGCCACCACCACCTCTCGCCCCGCGCCGCCGCGACGCCGGCGACCGGAAGATGACGAAGGCGGTGAAGAACCGGGAGCGGATCGGAGCGTGCGAGTAACCGAAGCGGGACCCGAGGACCGGCGGAGTTCACCCGCGCTCCCTAGGGCGTGGTGGTGCGTCGAGCCTTCGCCGCCTCCACCGGCGTCGTGGCCGTCGTTCCCGATGTCCCACCAGGCTTCGAAAGGATCACTCCCAATCTCAATGGCGTCGGGGGATCAACATTCCCATCCGCAAAACCTAAGGTTGAATGTCTCGCCCGTCACTCTTGAGGGGTTTTTAATTCAATCGAAGATGTTCATCGTTTATAAGTTCAATTACTCACCGATTTTGCATTTCCCTAATTTGCTTGATTGTTGTACTAATCTATGCGCCAATGGATATATGCTTGTGGGGGGGGGGGGTTCAGTTCAATCCTAATTTCCTTGAATATAGTACTAATTTATGTGCCACCGCAAAACTATGATTTATAATGGTCATGCAAGTATGGTTTACAATGCACTTATATATATATATATATATATATATATATATATATATATATATATATATATATATGCATGCCCTTAGAATAAATTGATTGCTCTTGGTCGAAATTGTGCTATTTTTAGATATCCATATGCTCATGGACATGCATATGCTATTTTCGGATATCCATATGCTCAAATTATGCTATTTGCAGATATCCATATGCTCAAATTATACTATTTTCAGATATCCATATGCCCAAATTATACTATTTTCAGATATCCATATGCTCAAATTATGCTATTGTCGTTATTTCCTTATCCCGTTTGCACATCAAGGTCTGGGCGCCAATGTAGATTGGCTTGTTTGTGAAATTGCGAGCCACCCCAAAGTAGGGTATCTCCTCCGCCGCGGCCCGAGCGTGCCCCCGAGAGCCGGCGAGCGCGGGAAGAAGAAGAAGGTGTTGTTGAACAAGAAGACCATCCCTATCACTACCTCTAGCAGTGAGGAGGCTAGTATTGAAGATTCGAGTAACTCTGAATCAACTATGCAGCTACTGAAGGGGAAGGATAAGAAGGTGAGTATAAATTCAGATGATGGCAGTGAGCGCTGGTTGTACTTTATTACTGCTGCTGTTCATCCAGTAATTTTTTACTTACATTTGCATGTTGCTCATTTGCTAACAGATGGACTTCTGGGAGTTGCATCAACACATCGCAAAGCATCACAAGAGAACATCTATTGGCTTGAGGCCGAGCTACTTATGGAGAAAAAAAGGCATGCAAGGCCGCATGCTTCCCTCCTTGTCGTACTCGCAAAGGCAAACCCGAACCGAACATTAAATCCGAGTAGTGGATTGCTTGCTTGCTTGCTTTTGCTTTTGTGAGTGATGGAAGACATTAACTTAGTTGTGTCGTAGCAGTCGGAAGGCAAGAAGATTTTGTGCCTTGCTTGCTTTAGCTTGTAAATACATATGGTCGGTGCAATGTGCCTAGTTAGTAGTGCCTTATGTGGCAACAAGACAAGTAACTTTCATCTGCCGGCATGTACATGCCCTATAAATATGATATTAGCTTGTTAAAGTATCATTTGTGATAGTCAATCGTTATTGTTTTTTTAGATTTCGAGTTTTTTAATTGAGGTAACAAGTAATCACCAATCTATATTCTTGTAACAAATTTTTGATATCTCTAAACCGATGAGCAAGTCTATATACTTGTAAGAATTTTTTTAGAAATTGTATTGCTCACAACAAATAGTATAAAGGACCTCAACTACTTATACTTTGAAAAAAACATATATTCAAACTAGAAAACTTCATCTTCATCATCCGGAGACATGTCATTGTTGTTATCGTTGGCATCGTCACTACAAGATCTGCAAAGATCTGTCTCATCCTCCTCCCGATACTCGCTATCGACATCAATAATTGCAGCTTCCTCCTTGTTTCTTATTAATTCTTGCAAATTGCCTTCAATTATAGTGGTCCCCACCTTGAATATTCGGCAATGGCACATCGTCACCACCTTCTTGCACCACATGCTCGTATCGAATGGTAATCATCCCGATGCACATCATGGCTGCCCTCATCTTTTTCTCGCCACATTATAAATGTTTCTATGTTCAAACTTCTACAAAACTCGCCAATCTTTACCTAAAGATGTGTCTTGAATGTAAAATATCTTTTTGTCTTGAGAAGATAGGATGAAAGGATCTGTCTTGTACCATAATGACTCGCACATTGATGGATTTGAAATGTCCGACATATTGAAGGCCTTTTCCCCCCCGCCTTCTTGGTTGTACCAATTGCATCAAAATATAAACACGAGTTCGACAAACTTGAAGATTCGAGTTATACAACAACTCAATCACCTCTTGAGGGTCTCCATAAAAATCTATAATGTTGTTATTATGTTCACCCGGAGTCATGACACCACTATTTTGTGTCCGTACGAACTTTTCGCGATCCGCTATGCTATACCGAACACCATTAATCTTGCAAGCTGCGTAAAACTTAACTCGTAGACATGGTCCACAAGACAAGTGCCCACAACCCTTCGCTAACCGACTCGGATTCTCCTTGCGTTTGTGCTCAATCTATTGCAACAAAAATAATCATTAGCAAAATTACATATCCACTTAATTTCTTAATATGTGTAGTTACTAACGTGGTGTCCGAACCACTTGGCAAATCCTTGTTCAACCATTTTATCAACATTATTTAGTTGTGCACCTTGTCTGCAGTTGACTCGTCTCCGTACAACCTGCAAAGACAAGTTTATTTAAATTAAATTTTTTAAAATTAAGTAACAAATCAGCAAGTCTTAAAAATCATACTTACTCCTTATATTCATCGCCTTCTTCACAATTATGTAGCACATACCAAACTAACTTATCCATTAGATCGTCTTCATTGTCTTGGACCCTATTGCCTCGACAAGAGTAACACCATGCTGAAAAACAGAGATGTCATCGTGCAATGGTACCTCTCCACCGCTATCATCCTCCGAGTTGAATCTAGTGTCCATATCCTCCATGTACCTAGAACAAAATGTCAAGGTGTCACTTGCCACATGTGCCTTAGCAATTGATCCTTCGGCTTGGTCCTCGTTCCTTCAAAATTCTTCGGAGTGCCCGGTCGTCTTTCTATTGGGTACATCCCGTATTGAACAGACCTCTTACCACCGCCTTGTCGTGTAGATGGACACACAAGTAAACCATGACATCAAAGAAGGCAGGGGGAAAGATTTTCTCATGCTTGCATAAGATCAATAGAATTTGTTCTTTCAGCCATTTGACAACATCAATCCTTATATTTCTACTGCATAGCTCCCTAAAAAAGGTCCCGAGCTCAGCTATTGCTTCATACACATCCTTCGGCACCAATCCTCTTAGTCCAGGCAGAATGATTCTTTGAAGGAGTATGTGGCAAGAATGTGTCTTGAGCTTTCCAACCACCCTCGCACCATCTTCACTTATGTACCTTGCTAGGTTAGCAAGATATCCATCGGGAAACTTGATACCTTTGAGAAACTTGCAAAACTTGACCCTTTTCTCGCTTCCCCAACACATAAGGAGCGGGTGGAGCACCGACCGAGTTGTTCCCTTTCTCCCGTAAGTGCAAATGATGTCTAATGCCCATATCATACAAATCTAGCCTACCATTATGTGTGTCCTTGGTCTTGCCGGTGCACATTGAGTAATGTGCATAGAATGTTTTCACAAACATTTTTTCTCTATGTGCATGACATCAAGATTATGTGGAAGCTTCAAATGTATCCAATAAGGCAACCTCCACAACACAAATTTGCGGCTATAAATCTTTGGACCCACATAATGCTTCCTTTTTCTTCCGGTGTTTTGAGTTTCATTCACCGGCTTCCCGGCCCGACATCTTTCACCTTATCTAGCTCATCTAGGACCTCACCCAAAGTGAACTTCGTGGTGCATCTCGGTTTTCACGCTTACCATCGAAAGGCAAGCTTCTCCGCCATGCATGTGACTTTGGAAGGTATCGACGATGTCCAATGTAACATATCTTATTCCTTATTGCCCAAGACAAGAGGATCCTTGTCGCGGTAAATACATGCATAATACCCTTTTGTTGTTTGTGCGGACGGCGTGCTTAACGCAAAGTTAATCATTCCCGGGGTGGGAGATTCGGTGGAGTCGAAGCACCGGACACATATTGTACCGGGTACTCATGTTGCCAAATGGATTGAACCCATCCGTAGCTAAAGCAAGCCTCAAGTTCCTTGGATCGGATGCAAAGGATTTTTCCTTATCGTCAAAGTACTTCCATGCTTCCCCATCGATCGGATGGCTCATTACATTCTCCACTAGCGTCCTTACTTTCATGTGCCATCGAGTTTCCTCGAAGTACGCTTTGAAGCATATATTCTCTTCAACCTTGGCGAAGTGTAAAATGCCTCGGTACCTTATGTGGAACCAGCTTGGTCCCGGTTTCATCTCTCCATCTAGATCGCTTGCATATCGGGCACACATTCAACTTCGCATACTTGGATGTTTTTGAATCCCTAAATAACACACAATTATTCTTGCACACATGTCCGTTTTCGTATCCAAGGCCCAACTCTCGAAGGTATTTCTTCGCCTCATCATAAGAATTTGGCAACTCGCTAATAGGGTACCCCGATGAGATCAAGTTCATCATCGTTGAAAATCCCGCATTGCTGATTCGATAACGAGGCTTGATATACAACATCCTCACCATAAAAAAGAATTTGGAATGCCTAGATCCCGAGCTAAGTGCCTTCTTCGCATCCTCAAGCACTCTTGCAAACCTTGGTTGTTCTCCATCGGCCTCTCGCTTGAGCATACAAATCTCCAATCATCTCTCGGTACTCCAAGATCGTCATCAAGATGACCATCATCATCCCCATCCACATGTATCACATAGTCATGATCACCTTCCACATCCTGGTGCTCGTATTCCGAACGTCGGCACTATCTGCTGGGCTCCCCATGATGAATCCACATGGTATATGTAGTCGACATTCCAAAGATGTGTATGTGGTTTTCAACATCATGTTGGGGTCGCACCCTTTGATTCGGACAATTGCGGCAAGGACAATGTATATCGATGTCTTGTGCGTATCTTGCTCTAACAAATTCCATAAACTCTTCAACTCCTTTCAAATATGCAGGTGTGAATTGTTTCCCAAATATCCAAACTTCTATCCATCTGTCTTCAAAAACATAACAATTAATTTAAAAATACCCAAACAGAGATTAAACTTAACACAATACAAAAAAGTGCAAATTACAACAAGTAATTGATAAACAAAACTTTGCATCTTAGTTTGAGGACAAGAAATTCAATACACCGATGCACATACGAATTAAACTTTCAAACCCATATGCATATCTCTCCAAGTTATTCAAACATGAAAAACATCCAACCATTGCAACCGTTGCCGCCCTTCTAATCACGTTGGATGTCGGTTTGTCGCCTCTCGCCCTCATCTCGCTCGCTCGACGCCGCCGGCGATAGGGCACTGCGCCGGCCCCCTCGTCTCGCGCGCTCGACGCCGCCGGCCGATAGGGCACCTGCCGCCGCCCCCTTTCACGTACGGGAACGAGCAACCTCGACAAAAAAACGAATCGTACCGGGACTCTACACAATCACGACCTGGATCAGCCCATTAACATGTCACGATGTGGCCCCAATTTCAATTATTATGTACAAATAGATACAATGCAAACTCTAGACAACTTACAACGAGTAGTCCGGTGGTACAACTATTACTTGCGAACCCTCCGGTCCCCGGTTCGAATCTCGCGCAGAGCACTTTTTTGCCAATTACAATTAACGATAGTTAAGTGCGGGAAATGGGCCTAATCGGGTGTGGAGAAAGTGGGCCGACCGCCATATTTTTCCCACACGCCCACGCCGTCAAGTACAAAACTAACTTGTGACCAATTTGTTTCATCATTAATTGTGCCGACGATGCAAATAAATTATGATGATATCAAATATAATTTGTGACGAAACCATTTCATCATAACCATACGTCGTACCAAAAAATAATCTATGACGTTTTCCTTTTTCTCGTTTTGTGATGAAAAATTCATTTTTTTCATTATTTTTTCATTCAAATCATCGTCACTTGCAACTTATGATGAAAACGGACATTTCGTCATGGAATACATACCATTCTCGTGACCAAATTTAGTAGTGTCACAAGCAAAACGTCACAGATGATCATATTCCTACTAGTGGTCTTCACACCTTCGTCGTTGAAGTTGTAGTCGTAGACGGTTAGCAAGTCCGAAACGCCGGCATCTACCCGATAAGCGGGTAGGTCATGTCGACTTCCCAACAAAGAGCAAAAGTGGTGGGTGAATCTAATATGCATGGATAAAACCTACATTTGGTCGTAGAAAGCTATGCATGTAGCGAGCGCGGAAGCAACAATCAAGGTATGCGGAATAAGCGAGTGAGGTCCACACCTCCGGTAGGGTCCACACCTGCGGGAGGTCCACACCTCTCGGGGTCCACACCCCTCAACAAGGGAAGTCCACACCAAAGCACCGAATCACACACCGCGATCTAGCTCCCAACTCTCATCTACGATGTGGGGCCCACCGCTCCTATCCCCACATCTCAACGGCCTCTAGCCGGGTCACTCACTCGGGGGAGAGAAGAAGCACAAGAAAAGAGTCTAGCCGAATAACATATCTTAGGACTCGTCCATAACTCCGTGGACACGGACTATAGCTATAGTTTAAACACTCGCCAAGTTTGTACAACCGAACCCGTCCGAATAGAGCCCGGACGGTAGCGAACCGCCCGAAACCCTACCATACGGCTGGAGTCCATGTAAGTGGATAGTACCCTCCCGTGTCTCCTAGTCCGGCGCGGCCCCCGCCGTAGAGCTCGTACTGCCAGCGAGGGGTCCCTCGAAGCTATGGAACCCTTCCCCGGCCTCGCCGGGGTGAAGTCTTCTAAGGAGGAACGCCGTCTCCCATCACGATCACACCGATCCGCCTATAGGTAGATGCTATCCACTACGAGTCTCACCCCGCACCCCCGCCCAAAACAAGGCGGGCGGTTTGTATGGTAAGAGTCCAAAGAAGCATGGTTATACCGACGATCGGTCCTTAAGGGCCGAGAGCGAGCACTCCCCATCTCCATCACGTCTGACACGCCACTCGAGAGAGAGGCCAGATCGCATTTCCATGAGTTAGGCGTTCAGAAGTAACCAAATGGCTCGCTCCCGCCAGAAACACGTCAAGGAGGAACACACCTAGAACTCACGCTAGAACACACCGAGATCTCCCATATCTCGGTCGAAACCTAGAGAACCATCCATAATCAAACAACAAAAGTTTGGATAGTGAGTATATGGAACTAGCTAGGGGTGTGTAGCTAGTCCCGAGGTAGGTAAAGCAAGGAAACATGATATATCGAATATCAAGGCATGGCTAAACAAATGTCTATGCAATCCATCGGTCCAAGTAACTTAAATATAGCACTAGCAACTAATAGCGAGCATGGGTTCTACATGGTTGGGAGTGACATGACACTGCGCGGCGATCGTCGTAGAGTAGTAGAGGTTGAGTGTTCTCTCGGTCAATGTTGAGGTAGAGGGTCTTCCCGATCGTCGCGACTCGGGTCTTCAAATATGAACACAAGCCTACACGAGAAGCGACGCGGAAATAAATAACGAGCATTCATCTAGTGCAAAAGCATCAATAAGAACCAATTCGAAGATCCAAAAAAACTCCGGAGTAAATACAAGCAAGCATCGGTTTAGATAATGAAAATAAAGCAATTGGTTTTATAACAAAAGCGAGTTTAAACAAGTTAGTTTTCTATACTAGAAAATAGGGTAGGAACCATGGTTAGTTAATGGTTGGGTTAAAGATCTCAAGGTTAAGATCCATAGATGATCATGTCCGCAATCGGGAAGTAGAGAGGCTGTGATCAAGCACTTGCAAGGTACTAGCTCCCGGATGGTTAAAGCGGTAGTGCAAAGGATGATGATAGCAAAGCGAGATGGAGATAAACTATGAAAGGCATTATCATATCAAGGTATGCGGCAAAGGCACGGAAGAGATGGAAGGATCAACTAGCGGTCAATATTGGGTGGCGGAGCGACAAGGCATGCTCAAAAGTGCAACGAGGCATGTGCTAGCGATATGGTGATAACCATGGTGAAGTAGCTAGGTTGCAATGCGGGGTTGCCGAGCGGTGCTAGTGATAGTGAAGCCACGAGCGATGCATCCCCAAAGCAAGCCGGCCGACCAATAAGATTAAAGCACCATCAACATGAATATGATAGCAAAAGATTCAAAACATAGGTTCGGTGATTACAACTCAAGATCCCCCTTCAACCCCTAGGACAAACAAAAACTTTACACCATAATGTTACTCACCGTAGCGTTGATCATGGTGTAGAATCCCCCGAAGTAGATGAAGGCCATGAGTGCTCCCTTCGTGATCCAATCGCTTCTTGTTCTCGTTCTTGTGGCGGTGGATGACGAATGAATTTCGCGTGGCTCTCGGCCAGGGGGCTATAAATAGCTCGAGAGGTGGCTAGGTCAAAGGGGGCGTCTAACCGGGCCTAGAATGGGTTGCGCCGGTCGGCCCCGGGCCGGCCGGCCCGTGCCTGTTTCGGCCAAGTTCGGCCCCGGTTTCTCCACCGGTTGCTTCTCGCGAGATTCCTTATTTGTGTGCACTTGCATGTGGGCCTTTGACATTGTTTCCTTCATGTTTAAGGCTTGAATCTTGCTATCCAAGCTTTGCCGTTTTCCGGTTGAGTCCCTAAATATTTGCATGTTGACGCTTCGGTCCTCGGGTCATTTGGAGTCATGTTCATCGTGTGTCTTGACTCTTGTCGGGCTTCATGATCTTCTTGTGAAGTGCTTGACGAACTTATCCCGAAAGTCTCCTCTTTAGCGTAGATTTCCCGCGGAATCAATAAACTCTAAAATCGACATGCAAGAGTGAACTTGTTATATACGGGGGGGTTAGTTCCAATGGTTAGAATAATAAATAAATGGCAACATTAAAGGTAAACTCATGGCTAGGTTAACGAAAATTCACCGTCAACATCTCCCCCATGCTTATACCTTGCTCGTCCTCGAGTAAGCCTTTAATGAATATCAGCGTTGCCTTTCATTGCTTACACCCTACACTTGATCATACACGAGAAAACATAAAGCTCTCAAGGATTTAATCATTAAAGTTCCATAATGTACTAGCCTTCATCATTATGGAGGGTAGATATTAATTTAAGCACTTCTCACAAGTAATTACCTCATGCTCTTAAATTCCAAATGAATCTTAGAAATTTTGAATTTAAGAGCGAGTTGAAGAAAAAGAGCTAAACCAAGTTCAAAAATAAACTTCCTTTCATCTTGCACATGTACTCTCATATCATCTTGTATCTCAAAGCCTATTTATTCTATTCGTTTCCCCTCTCAATATATATAGTGGAGTGCTTTATGTGGAGCTATGTGGGAAAAGTTTAGTGCTACCAAGATATTATAAATGAGATGTTGTCAAAACAAGACAAGCTTCTCATGGTCTTACCGAGACCCGTCAAAAAGGTCTTTGGAAAATAATGTTATGTCAAGGAGGGGGAGAGAAAAATATACATACTTTGAGATAGGTGGACATGTGCAAATGGCAAAGAGTGATCTCGAGGCACAAAGGAAGTCCTCGTTATCGGATCGCACGGGGGTTGGAAAAATGAGTTTGGATCTTAAATCTTGAAACTTTTGAGATTCCTAATGCACTTTAGAGAACCTAGGGAGTTCTATTTTATTTTTATAAACTCATATTTTTTCTTTCTCATACATATTTTCCTTCATTAATTTTTTCTTTATACTCATCCTTTCCCTTTTTTCATTCATTTTTAATTTGTTTCCCTTGAACTCTAAATTGCATTGTACCTACCTCCTCCCCCATGCTTAGACGTTTGCTCGTTATCGGGCAAAGAGATGATAGAGATAAGGTAGGTACTACAAAGATTTTTCCTTTAGAGAGATACTTGAAATCTTCAACCTTGGCACCATCTTGCAATATTCTTTGAATTGACGATCCATACTCAATGATATGTTGCGGTCAAGGAGGTAAACACAAAACATGATATTTTTTGTTTTAAGGGTGGATGCCGGCGAGGTTTGTGAAATCTCCGATGTGGGGATACATAATGCACGGATAGAATGGCTAGCAAAAAGAGAGATATGCAAAAACGGAATGACCGACTTCTTATTCTCGAGCCGGAGAAATCAAGCCCCGAAATAACTCACCCGAAATAATTCTTGTACACTAAGGTTTATGCACTCAACATATATATGGCTTTGGATAGGTAGACAAAATGCAAGTAGCATTAATTGACAAGGTTAGCATATATATTTTTAAGAACAAATCATTTTTAACTCATTCAAAATTGAGAGCATCAAAATAACACTATGGGTCTTATTTTTATCATAACCTCCATAAAGATTAAGCCGCATTTAATTAATTTCAGATTCATATTAAAGAGAGCATTAGCTTAATCATGCATGAAACAAGTACAAAAGTTGAGCAAAGTGGCAACTTTTCATCATATATTATCATGGCATCAACTTAATATTTTTTACCGAAGGCTGATCAAGGTGGGAAACTTTATTCATGGTGATCTTTAATACTAACACACATGCTGAAAATTAAATAAGGTAGATGGCTATTTACAACTTACCTTGTTTTCGTCGCTTAGCCTTGATGGTTTGGGTCACCATCCAAGGTGTAGACGTCAATGTACTTAATAGCCACAACGTCGGGCTCTAGGAATACCTTGAGTCATTGTCCATCCACAACATATTGATCTCCTTTGGCGTCCATGATTGTTACCGCTCCCGATGGTGACACCGAATGTACAACGTACGGTCCATCCCGTTTGCTTTGTAGTTTTCCTTTGCCGAAGACCTTGTATCGAGAATTGTATAGTAGGACCTTTTCTCCTTCCTTGAATTCCTTTTTATGCAATCTTTTGTCATACCATCTCTTCATCCTTTCTTTATAGATGCTAGTGTTGTGATATGCCTTCAATCTTAGCTCTTCAAGTTCACTTATTTGAATCCTCCGCTTTATTCGTGTCGCATCAATAACAAGATTCATCTCTTTTATTGCCCAATAAGCCTTGTGCTCTAGTTCTACCGGTAAATGACATGTTTTTCCATAAACAAATTGATAAGGGGTCATACCTATCGGTGTTTTATGTGCGGTCCAAGTATACCCACAATGCTCGTCTAGCTTCTTTGACCAATATTTTTCTCCTTTAGTCACCGTCTTCATGAGGATTCCCTTGAGTTGCTTGTTCAATGTTTCCACTTGGCCATTTGTTTGTGGATGATAGGCGGTAGACACCCTATGCTCGATTCCCAACTTTGCCAAACATCTTTTAAAATCATTGCCAATGAACTCGTGATCCACCATCACTTATTAAAATTCTAGGAACGCCGTATCGAGGGAATATCACCGTCTTGATCATTTGAATAGCCTCTTTCGTAGATGATTTCGACATGGAATTGCTTCAACCCATTTTGATACATAATCAACTACAACCGAGATGTTTTCATATCTATTCGAGTTCACGAATGGTCCCATAAAGTCGATGCCCCAAACATAAATTAGATTAATTTGCAAAGTATAATTCAGCGGCATTGGATTCCTTTGTGATATATTTCCACTCCTTTGGCACTCCGGGCTAGTTGCAACAAACTTAGCATCCTTGTGCATCTCGGGCCAATAGAATCCGTCGCCCATACCTTTACTTGTGTTCTAAAATGTCCATAGTGCCCTCCATATTCCGATGAGTGGCATTTTCTTAGAATTTCTTCTCTTTCTTCCCACGGCACACATCTTCTTAGCACTCCATCATCTCCACATCTATATAGGTATGGTGCATCCTAATAAAATTTTCTGCTCTCGGCAATTACCCTTCTTTTAGCAATTTTATCCAAGTGGTCTAATGGCATCATCCATAGGCATCTTATGATATCATGCATCCATCCTCCTCTATCAAGTACTCGATATAGATGGTCATCTCTCATTCTATCTTCAATTAGCTCCATCCCATCATCTCCATGATGCATCCTTGATAGGTGGTCGGCTATGACATTGTTCGACCTTTTCTTGTCTCTAATTTCCATATCAAACTCTTGTAATAATGGAATCCATCTAATCAAACGTGGCTTGGCATCTTTCTTGGACAAAAGGTACTTGATTGCAGCATGGTTGGTGTACACGATCACCTTCGAGTTCACAATATAAGATCCGAATTTTTCAAATGCGAACACTACAACAAGCAATTCCTTCTCTCGTAGTTGCATAATTCACTTGAGCTTCATTTAATGTTTTACTTGCATAATAAATTGCGTGTACCTTCCCTTCCTTCCTTTGTCCAAGAACAGCTCCAGGTGGCATAATCACTTGCATCGCACATTATCTCAAATGGTAGATTCCAATCGGGAGGTTGCATAATTGGTGCACTTATAAGAGATTGCTTCAACATCCGGAAAGCATGCAAGCATTCTTCGTCAAAATCGTATTCCACATCTTTTTGGAGAAGTCGTGTCAATGGCTTGGTGATCTTTGAGAAATCCTTTATAAATCTTCTATAAAATTTGGCATGCACGAGAATGCTTCTTAATGATTTGATATCCGTCGGAGGAGGCAACTTTTCAACCATTTCAATCTTAGCCTTGTCCACCTCTATTCCTCTCTCGGAGATTACATGTCCCAAGACTATCCCTTGTTTCACCATAAAGTGACACTTCTCCCAATTAAGCGAACTCCAAAATCTCCTCTTTAGCGTAGATTTCCTGCGTCTCCTCTTTAGCGTAGATTTTCTGCGTAAACAATAAACTCCAAAATCGACATGCAAGAGTGAACTTGTTGTATATGGGGGTTAGTTCCAATGGTTAGAATAATAAATCAATGCCAACATTAAAGGTAAACTCATGGCTAGGTTGACGGAAATTCACCGTCAACAGGCCCCTGCTCACGGCACGACCATCCATCATGCGCGTCATCCTAATTACAAGCTCATGGCATGGTACACGCTTCGCAGCACGAAACAAGGTTGAGCGAGAGCGAACATGCAGATTGTAGCAAAGCAGGTGCAAAGAGAGGCGACAAAGGTCCCTAGCTTGTCTGGGTGACAAGGTCGCTCACACGTGTGTGTCCATAGCGTCCCATGTTCACAACGTGTTCATGACATGTGCTGGGCACTAGCATCCCAGTGCCTCCGCAATGCTCAACGACTTGTCGTCCGACAAGCGTAGCGGGTAGGTACGGCCAAGAGCAGGGATAGCGAGGCAAGGCACAATAAGGCGGCACGCGTTGCGTGGCAACAACGTGCGAAAATAAGGCATCAACTGGGCCACAACCACTCGGTCGATCGCGGCCAAGGTGATAAGCGGCATGCGACGGCGAGCGACATCTGCAAGAAAAAGCACAACTCGAAGGTCGGCAACACAAGGCGACGACAATTTGTGGTGGTGGCGTGTGTGGCATGACCACAGCTAGGAACGAGCGACTCAAAGGCCGGTCAGGCATTTCATCAAACAGAAGGAGGGCATGTCAAAGGTATGTATTCAACAAAGAAACTATGGTTGCTGATGTTCCAGGGTATACATGATCAATCACAGCACGAGGGCTGTCACCACAGGCAGGTAAGGTAGGGTAAAAGGAGATGGTTTGTGTGTGGGTTGCTCGGGGACTCGTTGCCATGGTTCAGGTATTTCGACGAACACGTCGAGGGCGACCACGGTGACAGCTTGTGGCAATGTGTTTCTGCCTTGAGGATGTCAGTGTCATACACGATAGCAGCTTTGGTTCGGCTTGAGATCGTCATGGCGTCGTGCTTGGTGAAGAGGAAGCAGAACGACATCAGTTGGTGGTTCGGGCATATAATCGAACAAATTAGTAGGCATGGAAAGGAAAGACTGCAACTTGGGTGATGGGCCATGCAGATGGGTTGTGACCTGCTGGAGATGAACACGGCACTAAGGTCGGCTTCAGAAACAGAAGAAGGGTGGTGACAACATCTCGCGTTTCAGGCATTTCACTGAGCAGATGGTGGGCAAGGAAAAGGCTTGGATGAGTGCTCACCATGGGGCGTGTCGATGTTCAAGGCAAGGCAGGGCGTCGGCACAGCACCTGCAGGACAGCGGCACGAAGGCCGAGCACACGGTGTAGAGGAAGCGCGACGACGGTGGCTTGCGGTTCGGCGGCAACGCGGAGCTCCGGGGTAGCGACGGTGCAACGCTCCTGTGCGACGGTGTGGCACCTCTGGACAGCGAGGTCGCGACGTTCCCGGGCGACTGCAATGCAGCGCTCCTCGATGGCGACGTCGCGGTGCTCCTGGAGGATGACATCATAGCCTCGGCTTCTAGATGGTGAAGGTGTGATGCTCCTCGGCGTTGATGGAATAGTGGTCCCGAACGGCAACGGCGTGACGCTCCTGGTGGAGACGACGTAGTGCTCCCCCACTGCGATGGTGATGTGTTCTGGGACAGCGTCGGCATGGCGTAGGTGGTGAAGACGCGGCTGGCTCAACGTCACGGCGCGGTACGTCCTGGCGTCGTCGTCTTGTGAGGCGTGGACGCAGATCAGCAGCATGCAGGTTCTCTTCTCCATGGTTTTCTATTACTTGGTGTCGACACAGTGAGGATGATGCCGCAGTGAGGCTTCAGAGCTCCAGTGCGGTGCGGGGCTCCAGGGTGTCCCTGGATGGCGACGACGTGGTGGTGCTCGGCTCCTTCTCTTTCCCTCTTCCCATCTCCTCTTCCCCTTCCTTAACATACTCGATGGTGGTGGATTTGGGGAAAAACGCAGAGCGGCAGCGACACAAGGGAGAAGGGAACCAGGTGGCTTGGGAGTGAAGGAGGCTAGGGTTTGGTGGCTTCATATAGGGCGGCGGTAGACACGACGCATGGGCAAGAGTGCCCCGCGACCATCCATGGCACCCGGGCCACTATGGCGACGTGGCCGACATCCAGCGGCTTGCCCCTAGAGTTTGAGGGTGCGGCGCTGGGGGCAAAGGGGTCAAATCCACCTTGGACGAGCATCTGAGGCGGCCTAGGCGTGCGCGTGCACGGCTTGGCGTGCGTGCCAGCGCAGCCGCCTGGCCATCCCATCGTCCTATGCACGTGCGCAATGCGTGAGGAGCAGTACGAACTAATGAGGAAGAAGGGAAAAAATGGATGGCGGTTGACAGGCGGGGCCGTTCGTCAGTGAGAGCTAGGGAATGGGCACTAGTGGGCTGTATTGGGCCTGCACAAGAGAAAAGGTGGGCCAGCCTGGTAGGTAAGGTGGGTTAGGCTGGTTAGGTGTTTGAGCCCAAGATAGATTGGTTAGCTTTTAGAAATTTATTTTAAATATAGTTTGAGTTTAGTTTGAATTTGAAATACTTTCAAATTCAAACTCCACACAATTGAACTCCAAATTTAAAATCCAAGAAGATCCAACTCACATTTATACGATAATTTGAATATAATTTTTATATGGTTTTTATTTTGTAAGGGAATATAGATGAGATGCTAGCAAAATGGTTCAAAATTTGGTAGCACACATGTTGAAACAAAAAGTTTTAAATGTTTGCAAAAATTCACACATGGGAAAACAATCAAATTTCTGGTATGTTACACCATGCTTGCATTTGACATACTTCCTTCATATGGTGGTGGCATTGGAACCCTTCCATGGTTGTTTATTATCTTCATGCGCAGCCCCTCCTTCGTCTTGAGCTACGGAGGATGATCCCTCTTACACAATTTTCCTTTTTAATCTTTTTCGTCGGTAAAAGAACTCCTTCCTCTAACCAATTTTTGTATCCCTTCAACAAATAAATTCAGCCCCATATTGGAAAGAGAAATGTAAAAACTTGCACTCTCTCCTCTCATCTCCACTAATTTATTTTCCTTGTTTCATGTACTCGACCCCCAAAGAAATCCCGACAAGTAGAAATTCGGGGTTCCTTGTAATCTCCTCTTGAAATCATTCCCCAAAATTCCTCCTAACATTTTTCTTGGACATCAACTTGCTCTGGGCTTACTTCTTGTAACTGAGTAGTTCTCCAATATATCCATAAGGAACCAGTTGCTTTTCATCTTCAAGGTGAAATGAGAGGCATGACACTCCTTCATTAATGACCGGGCCTAATGTCATAAGAACTTCCGAATCAAGCTCCTTGTGAGTATTCGCACCAACTCCATAAAGAATCGCACCCATCCAAAGGTTGCTCAAGATTTGAGTAGAATCCAACACTTGGAGGGCGTCATCGAAATCAACATTTGGCTCGAGCCTCTTCTCAAGACGAACACGCCTCTCCTCCTCCTCCTCCATGTTCATGATACATCCATTGGAACACCTCGGAGTGTATGGTGGTGGAGCGGATGAACAAGTTGAGAATCGTGGTGGAACGAGTGGCTCTTCCGTGTGTCCTCACGGTTTGGTGTACCGCATGGATGAACTTCGTATACTCCTCATGCCACCAAGGAGCAGCGTGTTGCTCCTCGGTGGTGACACGTCTTGCTCCATGATTCGAGGAGACTCGGAGACCGAGTGCCTCCTCGAAGAGCTCGATGATGGCGCCTTCGATGATCGTGTCTTCTTGGGGAAGATATTGGTGGCTCTCTTCCTCATTCTTACTACACTAACTCACAACGAGTGCACCGGGGGTTTCTTGCCGGCGGGAAAAACACACAAGAGAAGTATATGGAGTGATGGAAATTATGGTGAATTTTCTTATTATTATTGTCGGAGAGTGATGAGTGAGGTGCACAAGTTAGGATGTATATTAGCCCATAGGGTTTGTGGACTTTTGAACATGCAACCGCCTATCAAGGTGAAGCTAAACTAATGAGGTGTGAACATGAGGCCACTTTAGCTAAACGTACAAAAGATATGTTGATGGGATCTACGAGAGCAGCGGATCTCATACCCCCATTAAGCGTGGTAGCTAGCCTTAGGCATCAAAGCATTATCAACATGAATGAAATAAAGGATTCGGCTATTACATGACAAGATCCTACAACACCATGAAACTCAAAAAAAAATTTCTAGGTTGTTTCTGAAACTTATGGGCTAAGAACTCAAGAACACAAATTAATAAATGCATAAATTACTTACCTGGTGAAGGGGAGCACCGGGGGCTTGATCTTGTTGACGCAAAATCGGCACCTTGCGCCAAGCACACAACAAACCGAACAAAGCTAGATTAAAACACGAGCCGGATCCGAAGCGTGCAATTTTCCTGAATCTGACAAAGGATAACAATAGTTAGATAAAACATGGAACTTGCTGGGTGGTACCAAACAGTTCCGTATTTACGGCTAGAAAGCCAATTAAAATGACATATAGCTACAACAAGCTATCTGCCAGCAGTTTAAATATCATTCGGGAGCTTTAAAACATGAAAATTGGAGATAGCCGAATGGATGATGTAAGCATGACAAAAGATCAGTCTTTGTTTAAATAGCGTTGCTTGCACATGATCATGACCGAGTTTTGAGGATAAAGAACAATTAAAACAAATAATGTAAAAGCATGATTATAAATATGAGATAAACAAGCATGCATAGGCCAAAAGCACTAGTCTACCACATGTCTAGGTACTTTCAAACCCGTCAAGCATGATAACAAGCAAGTTAATCCACCGCATGATACAACTTGTTTGGAATCACACCACCAACCACAAAGAGATTAATCCACCGCATGATACAACCTAAATATGGAAAGCTAAAAGCACACATTATTTAAAACAAACTTATGAACACGTTTTACTCATGAGAACATTGCCGAATTCGGTCTGCATGTACCGATCCGGTTCCGTAGAGAAGGAACAAACATTTGAAAAGTCAAAGCTTGAACTCGCAACACGTGACAATCTAGATTGATCTAAATTCGTCTATTGAGAGCGCTCGATCCTTTATAATAAACAAAGACTTGAGAATACGTCACACGGATCTCAAAGATGTAAAGCCGAAACCAATCAATCTATATTGGGCAAAAGAGTGTTACATGAATTTAAACATAAAGCAAAAACTAAAAGCAACACGTGATAACTTAATGAATCTATTAGATCTTGCCAAATCTAATAGAACCGATAACTAGCTTCGAGCTAGATCTTAGCCTACCGCATGGCTCATGATCTAAAAGAAAACCCTCTTGAACCAAGCTTAAATCCATCGCATGATACTAAGCAAGGTAACAAGACTACTTGCATCATGATCTAAATCCACCGCATGATACTATACATGATACAAGGCTGTCGGTACTTACAGAGGTCGACGGATCGATGGCTCCTCTCGAAGAACTCGACGACTCGACTAAGGGACTCGAAATTTGGCACGGGGCCGGTTTTGTTGCGAAGATGTTCGATCCCTATTACAAACATCAAGGGTTTATATTTATACCCTTGTCCGAACACGACTCCTGTCGATTACGAGTACAACATTTAATGTCTAAATTAATGCTCCAACGCTAATGGCCATCTCGTATACGCCATCAACTCGTTCCTTCCTTATATCGAGGCCATGTCACCACGCATTCCCGAAAATTCCTTGTAAAGCGCAAGCGATCCCTTTGCCGAATAATGGCGCATCGCCGACCGCTGTGCACCCTTTACCGAATCCTCCGAGAAGATTTTACTAGCCGAATGGTATTTCGTCACCAAACTCGACCCACTAGTCGGCCCCTCTCCGTACCATTTTTTGGTGTTAACATATGCCCCTTCAATTACGGGATAAAAGTGATTTTATTCCGGAACCGACCATAAATGCCCAACATCTTTGAGCTAAATCCGTTTAACACCCATTCCTTCCTCTTGCAATCCGTTGGAGTCTCCGCTCGGATCCTAACCCTAGTTCATCAATCTCTAAGCTCAAATCTTCAATGGCGGACCAAAATCAAGTCGTTCGGGTAAATCTCATCTCCTCAAGGTCCATTCGGTATTATTTTTTTCGATCCCCACCTTATATTTCTTCCTTTGTCTTTTCCGATAGGCTCTATGCACCGAGCTTTTGATTCCCATCGAGGATAAATCATCATCCTATTTCCTCGGACCGGTGGGAATCTCCGACCCCTTGAGTTTATTGAAGCCGAATCCAACGAATACCTTTTAAATCGGCTTTGTCAAGACCTCATGCATGGCATGACGCCTTCAAAAATCGGCCCCTTCCCCCAATTGCAGGTTGGAGAAACCGTTATAAGAGGATACTTGAAGATAAAAGTGTAAAAACCAAGAATTGGGACAGCCTTCGCATTGCCCGGTGTTTGGAGTTATCTCTCGGCCGAAACCCCCAAGAATGAGAGTCTCCTAATTGCACCGTCATTTCGGTCAAACAGCGTCAATGCTTTCCTTTCTGGTCATGGACCAATGTCCCCCACTCTGGCCGATGTTTATATGATGACCGGCCTTGATGTCACAGGATCCATGTATCCTTACAAGTACAAAGGCTCCATCAGGCAAAGAGGAGTAAAAACAGGATCTGGATATAAACAATATATCCAGAACCATATGTCTGATGGCCCTCTAACTGATGTTGAATACAGAGCCTTCCTGAACATGTGGATATGCAGATTTATCTTTCGTGGCAAAGCCAACGAGCCAACCTTGAACCATATTGCAATGGATGAAGACTTAGCTACTCGGTCACTCCATTCCCCTCGGGAAGTACCTCTTAGGAAGTGTATACCATATGCTCCATCAAACCACTCATCTGATGTACACCACCCAAAAAATTTCTTGCGTCAATGGTCCTTGGTGGTTTGTACAGATGTGGCTGCAGCTATATATGCACCGCATTGTTGGCATTAATCTCAACAATCAAGCATTTTCCTTCATCCGGTTATAAGGAAGGAGAAATCCGGATCACAAAAGGATGCCAAACCTACGGTGAAGCCGCCTCAACTATATCCATTGACCAAAACATTAGTCAACTCTTTGAACTCTTTTTCGGAGGTTTCACCAATCCCCTTTGGCTTCCTTATTTGAACAATGATAACTTGACCCTCCCCTACGAATTCACCTTTGAGAATGGATGCAATGATGCAAAATCCATAGAAATGTTCAATATCTTCATCCATCCATGCATTATGCCGGCAGAATTTTGTGGAGGAAGGCAAAATCATAGTACCTATGAATATTACCACCAAACATGGTGGCTCGACGCCTAGGATGTGGCCAAGTGCCCCCAAGGCTATTTCTTCACGAATTCCTCAAGCCCGAGAGAGGAAATAAAAGCAAACATGCAAGCCGAAGGGTCTTTGAATATCAATGCGGTCCAACTATTTATCCTTGGTCCTTTGTACCAACATAAATAGTTCATCCTCTTTTCATCTCCTGGTGGCAAGAGCTTCATGATCATATCTTCAAAGTGAGCCGATTGCACTCTTTTTGCCTTGAGCCGATGCCCGACTTTCAACCAACCTCGGAGGTAATGCACTTATCCTTTTCCTTTGTCAAGCATGTCTCTCTTTACCGATCATGATTTTTGTTACTTTATGCGGGAACACATTGCCGCGCCCTCGAGCCGGGACAATTTCTTACAATGTTGCGGGCCCAACTCTCGCTTTAGGATTTAAATCCACAACTCGGCTTAGCCGATGTCCAGATATGCCACATTAGACCCAAATCTTATCGGTCCAACTTCGATAAGAGGAAAGCTCCATCTCTGGTTGCCCCTCCAGCTACCAAAAAGAAAAGAACCACCAAAAGAGTTCTCATTGGGGTAATATCTCTTCCTTCTTGAACACAAGAGCATTCTTCATTGTGACAAATTTATCTTGTGTAATTTCAGACCAGAATTCAGCAACCATCAACAACTTCAGAACCTGCCAATGCCCCATCTGTTGGTATGGTCCTTACTACTTTACTTTCTTTTAAAAACCAATATTTACATTGGCATTTACCCTTCATTTGTCATTTGCAGAAGAAACATTGATGAATCAACCTGTGGAGATTTCTTCTCCTCAACATGCTTCAAATCCAAATTCACCAAGGGTTCAAACATCTTCCCCCGAAGCAAAAACCTCGCCTTCACCAAGGACTCAATCATCCCCCTCCCCGGTAGAAGCTCCGGCTTCACCGGGGACGAATCCATCTTCACCTCAGCCAGAAGCTTCAAATCCACCAGGGACTCCATCAGCTTCCCCTCAAATAGAAGCTTCCGCTCTACCAGGAACTCCCCAAGCTTCTCCTCAGCTGATCACTCAGGAAATCCCACTTGAGCCTAAATAAACCTCCTCTCCAATTCAGGAAGCCAGAAATGAGGTAAGTGTAAACATTTGCACTTTCATTCTTATTTAATAAATCATCCCTAATTCAGCAATTATTACTTTTCAAAACTAGGCCGCATCATCATCAAGCCCTCCATTTGTTGTGAATGACCCAACCGCCGAAAAAGGAGATGAGGAAAGTCGGGGAAAAAATAAAAGAAGTCTTCTCCTTGTTGCAAAGGGATATCCAGGACCAAGTTAGAGATGTTGATCGTTTAGAGGAAGTACTTGAATCCATTGATCAAGAACTTCCCAATGACATCAAAGCTTCCCTAAAGCCCATCCCTCACCTAGACAATCACTATGCGGCGGTGAGGCGAGCTTTAAAGAACCAATCCTCCCTACCGGTCCTTGAGCAAAAGAGAGCCAAAGTCAAACAAGTTCGTGAAAGAATCCCAAGCTCAAATCCAGAGCAACAAGGAGTTGATAGCTGAACTGCAACCTGCATTTGAGTTGAAGATTGCCAGGAAAGCTGCACTAGAAGCTGAGTTGAAGACTTTGACAGCTGAAATTGAGGCTGACAAGAAGAAAATAGCCGAACTCCCTAGATTAACAAAGAAAATCCAAAAGGAAACTTCAGCAGCTATGATCGAATCAAACCAGCTTAAGACAAAGATTTCCGCTCTGTCTCACACTCAAGAAGCCGATCAAAAACTGTTGAAGAATATTAGCAAAATGATATCGGATGCTTCTAGTGTAATTGCAAAGTATTTGAACATTTGATTGTGCCAAACAATTTGTAGCTGAATAATTGATCGCCCTTGTAATTTGTTTACCACAAACTTCACTTTCCATTCTTTGTCTCTTCTTGTTTGCAATTTTTAGACGATCCATTCAGTAATTTCGGCCAAACAGTACCATACCCGAATATCACTCGACCGCAACTCGGCCCGAGCCGACCAACCGAATACGACTCAACTTGAATCCCAAACGACCCGACGGCGATTCGGTTAAGGAAGCCTTTCCACCTTCCAAATTTCTCGGGATACGCACCACGATCTAGGGCCACGATCTCTTTGCCATCCCTATAAATAAAACCGTAGGTGCCCCCGACCTTTCACCAAGCCTTTTGCCTTCGAGCCTTTATCAATTCAAACTTTCCTTCTCCAAAGACTAGCACACCCGAAACCCGATGGCGGGTAGTGGCAACAGCACCGTGCGTGCCGGCCGACGAGGCGGAAGGAAGCCGTGCGAGCTCTCGTCGAAGGTGGTGATCATCAACCTCTTTTACGATCCATCTCGATTTCTTTCTATTTCTAACAATCCCCTTTTGTTTCGGGCTCATCCGGTGGAATCCGGCCCCCGCGCCGCCGCGAACCCGGCCCCGCAGACGACTCCTCGAAGTCGTACAACTACTCCCCCCTCGCGCTACGGCGAGTGCGACATCCTCCGTTTCAAAGCGGAGCGTGACGAATCCCGGCGCGAGCCGGGAGAGGTTTCCAAGAAAGCCGGCATCGCCGAGCTCGAATGGGAGCATCGGCTTAAACAACCGCGGGAGACTATTGACGGTAAATCCTTTGATTGATTTTCCTCCACTCAACTTTGAACTAACCACCATCGCCTTGCAATTTGCAGCCCGCGACGCCGAGCTCAACCACTCGAAAATGTTGGTGAATCAGCGGCGGACAAGGTGAACGCCTCCGGGGACACGCCGGCGGACCGTATTGCCGCGGTGGAAGACCGCGTCGACGAGGTGGCCCTTCACGGCATCCGCCTGGGCACCACCTTTGGCCTAGCCGCCATGGCGACGCACACCGGCGTCGACTACTCCCATACAGCCGCGCGGCTTCCGTGGCGGCGCACCGAGAGGACGTCGACGAGATCGAAGTCATCCTGGAGCGCCTCGACGGCCACGGCAACGCCATTAGTGACATCATCCATCCCCGTCCGTGCTAAACGTGCTTTTCGATTAGCTTGTACTAAGGATGTTTGATTTTCGGCAATAAATAATGAAATTTTAACTTCTGTATTTGTATTGTGATGATTCCCTTCTGCTTGTGAACGCGAACTTTATTGTTTTTGAACGAATTTGGGAACTTTATCTTAGCCGAACACGCAAAAAACCTCTACCCCTTGGCACAGAATCCACATAAAATCTTCAATTCGGGAACCATAAACACTGTTTAATGAAAACCCTTTGCATTCGGGAAGAAAACCCTGCCGCTTGGTATTCCAATAACGTACGCCAACCAGTCATCACTCCCAATGCGCTCTCACAGTCAATAAAATAGCCCCCCGGGTACCTTGCAAATCCACTCGCATACACCTCCATCACCTCACATCTTCTCCCCTTGCTTCGAGAGGAGAAAACCCCAAGGCCATGGCGGACAAGGGAAAACAACCCATCAAGGAAGGCAACACTCCACCAAAGAAGCGTACCATTCGAGAGTGAGTTTTCTCGTTAATCCTTTCTTGTGCTTTCGATTGCAATCTCATGGTTTACCCCTCTCCACTTTTTTTTCAGCCTTGACTTGCTTCCTAAAGAGATCTTTGGGACTGAAGAGGTGCCCGAGTACATCCTCTCCAACTCCTCCTCTGAAGAAGAGAACGCCACGCCGAACGGAGGATTAACCACCAACCGCGCCGCCGTATTCGGCATCTAGAGCACAACTTGCGGGACATCACCTCCACCGCAATACCGAACGCGAACGTCGCATGAGCTAGGAGGTGTTGGTAGGGGGTAAGATCACCATCTCTATTTGAGTCCCATACTTAATCTCAGATCTTCACATTTGACAATTGTTCCCTTCTTCAGATGTCTCTGACAGATACAGTAACCTGAAGGCTTCCTGGGACAGCCTAATGGAAGCTGCAAGTCACGGCAACCCCCGAAGCTTCCAGGTTGCTATCACGGTGGTCCTGGAACAGTTGAAGAGGGAGGAGCTGAAGAGGAAAAACAAGGAATCAAATGAATGGAGCATACTTTCGCTTCTTTCTCCAGGCCTTCTGCTTCCCACCCCCTTGTAATCTTAAGTAGTCGGGTTGTCAAATAAAAGCCTCGCAAGAAACATCTATAATGTGAAGTATTTGTGCTAAGGGCAATACACATCAATATTGGCCATTTCCTCTCGTTAGGATTTTTTGTTCTAAAGGCGGCTTCTCTCCCGAACGCCAGCTATTTCTGTGTATCAGATGCCTGTAATCCTGGTGCTTGTAATCAACGATCAACTTCAATACTAGGATAATATTTCTTCAAATATCTTCCATTTATGGCAGCAGTAAATTCCTCTCCTAGTAGAGTTTTCAATATGTAAGCATTACCAGGTGTACATCCGACTACCCGAAAAGGACCCTCCCAATTTGGAGACCATTTGCCGAACGTACTATACTTAGTCCCGATCGGTAGTAATGCTTTTCAAACTAAATCTCCTTCGCAAATTGCCTAACCTTTACCTTCTTGTTGTAGTATTTAGCAACTCGCATCTTGTTCTTTTCAATATTTTCCGGGGCCTTAAGACGAATCATATGCAAATCCTTTAACTCATCCATCATTAAGCCACCGTAATCTTTGGAACTTAAATCCTTTTGCAAAACAACTCTCCTCGAATCTGATTGTATTTCCCAGGGCAAAACAGCACGATGCCCATAAACCAACTCATAAGGAGATGTTTTTGTAGCTCCGTGAGGAGCCATTCGGTAAGCCCACAAAGCCTCATTGAGTACCGAATGCCACCTCTTTGGCTTCGATCAATTTTCTTTTGTATAAGCTTGATTATAATCTTATTAGAAGCCTCTCGCTTGACTATTAGCTTGGGCATAATAAGGAGAAGAATTCAATAATTTGATACCCATGCTTTCAAGCAAACTCTCTCGAACTCGAAGACACGAATCGTGCTCCTTGATCATTTGTAATTGTTTGAGGAATCCCAAATCGGTAGATGATGTGTTCTTTAACAATTTCAACCATGTTCTCTCGATGTTACTTTCTTCAATGGAATTGCCTCAACCCACTTTGTGAAATAATCTGTTGCCAAAAGCAGAAATTTATGCCCCTTGCTAGATGGAGGATTTATTTGGCCAATCAAATCTATACCCCATCCTCTGAATGGCCATGGCTTGATAATTGGATTCAGAGCTGATGCTGGGACCCTTTGAATATTTCCAAACTTCTGACAATCTTGACAACCCTTGTAATATTCAAAGCAATCCTCCAACATCGTCGGCCAAAAACATCCAAAGTGTGCTTAATAACCCATTTCATTCGATAGGCCGATTGATGCGCTCCACATAACCCATCGTGCACCTCACTCATCATTTTCTTCGCTTCTTCTGGACCCATGCATTGCAGCAACACCCCATCTAATGTTTGTAAAACAGACGTCCGTCAAGAAGAACAAATTTTATAGCTTTATACCTAAGCTTCTTAGAAACCTTTCTCGGATGGATTCTCTAGATAATCAACAATCTCTTTTCTCCAATCATCCTCTCGCGATTACTCCCGAAAGCACACACCTCCATGGCAAACACATCTTGATTTTCTCTATAACTCGAAGCACTTTGAGCCAACCCGTTTGCCTCTTCATTGTGTTCTCTAGGGATATGTTGTAGAATTACTAACTCGAAAACTTTTCATGATTTCCTTGCATTATTCATAGTAATTCCTCGGGATATCACTTCTACATTCATATTGGCCATTCAATTGTTTTATAACCAACTCTTAATCTCCATAAATTTCAACCGAAATAGCCTTCGCTTCTTCTAAATATTGAAGCCCTCTGAGCAGTGCTTCATATTCAGCTTGATTATTTGTGACAGTAGGCTGAATAGGAATAGCAAACTCAAACATCTCACCCCTGGGTGAAATTAATAAAATTCCTACTCCACCACCTTTGCCACATGAAGATCCATCAAAGAATAAAGCCCAAGGAGTAATTTCAAGCAAATCAATTGACGGATCACGATGTTCAGTAATAAAATCAGCAATAACCTGACCTTTAATAGCTTTTGCCGATTCAAACTTCAGCTCAAACTCAGATAAAGCCAAAATCCACTTGCCAATCCTTCCATTCAAAATTGGCATAGATAACATGTGTTTAATTACATCAAACTTTGAATATACAACGCATTCGGCATTCAACAAGTAGTGCCGAAACTTTGTACACGAGTAATAAACACACAAGCAAAGCTTCTCCGCAGCCGAATACCTGGTTTTGGGATCAAGCAGTTTTCGGCTAAGGTACGCTACTATCCGTTCCTTCCCTTCAAATTCTTGTATAAGGTCCGATCCAATAGTTTGGGTATCGGCCGCCACGTACAACTTGGAAGGCTTGTTCAACTGTGGAGGCACCAACACTGGTGGTTCCTTCGTGTACCGCTTGATCTCATCGAAAGCCTTTTGTTGTTCGTCACCCCATACAAACTTCTGATCTTTCTTGATCCTTAGCAACGGAGAGAGAGGCAAAACTTTTTGTGACAAATTTGAAATGAATCTTTTCACAAAATTGATCTTGCCAAGCAAGTGATTGCAACTCCTTGAGATTAGTTGGAGGAACAACTTCATCGATAGCTGTCATGCTTTTCTTGCCAACTTCTATTCCCCCTTCATGCACCGAAATCCCAAGAATTCTCCAATCTGAAACTCCAAAGGCACACTTGTTTGGATTCATCTTCAACCCATGCTTTCGGGTGCACTTTAGAGTTCTCTTCACATCCTCCAAGTGTGAGTCATTATTCAAAGATTTGATCACGACATCATCAATGTAAATCTCAACAATCTTGCCGATCAACTCATGAAAGATATAGTTCATAGCTCTTTGATAAGTTGCACCAGCATTTTTCAACCCAAATGTCATGACAATTCACTCAAAAAGGCCTATATGTCCAGGACATCTGAAGGCTGTCTTCGATATGTCTTCTTTTTCCTTAAAAATTTGATTGTAACCTGCATTACCATCCATAAAACTGATAACTTTATGTCCAGCAGCAGCATCAACCAATAAATCAGCAGCAGGCATTGGGTATCCATCCATGGGAGTAGCTTTGTTCAAATCTCTAAAGTCTATGCAAACCCTCATCTTCCCATTTTTCTTGTAAACAGGGACGATGTTTGAGATCCACTCCGCATATCTGCATGGCCGAATGAAATTTGCATCGATCAATCTTTCAACTTCCTTTTTCACATCGGCCAATACTTCATCCTTGTAGATTTTTCGGGAGGTTGCATGTAAGGTCTAAAACCAGGCTTGATTGGCAAATCGATGCTCAACGATGGAACAATCCAAACCAGGCATCTCCGAATAATCCCAAGAGAAGCAATCTTTATATTCCTTTAATAGCTCGATTAATCCTTCCCCGAAACTTGAATCTAAGTTAGTACCGATAAATGTCGGCCTTGTCTTGTCACCATCTCCAATGTCAATTTCTTCCAATTTGTCGACCGACATGAATCCACGCCCTAACTTCCCATCGGCTCCATCAATTGGATTATCCATTAAAAATTTCTATAAGAGCCCATCGCTTGAATCGAGTTGTTGATCACCGTCGATCGGTTCAACAGACCTTCACCACGTCCTTTCCTGAGAAGCAATCTATGCCTTGATACTCCTTGAAAGCTGGTTCGACGTTAGCCACACTCACTGAATCATCTGCTTGGACCACCTCTATATCATCATCTACCCATTGAACAAGCTGTTGGTGCATGGTAGATGGGATGCAGCAGTTTGCATGGATCCAGTCCCGTCCAAGCAGCAAGCTATAAGCCCCTTTGCCCTCAATGACAAAGAAGGTCGTGAGCGAGTCTTGGACCCGATAATCAAGTCCACGTGCACCCTGCCCTTGGTATCCGAAGGGTTCCCTGAAAAATCATTCGAACTATGCTTGTTGGCGTTAAATCTCCGGGCCCATGCCAAGCTTCCCGAATGTGGTGTATGGCATCACGTTGACTGCAGCTCCACCATCAACAAACATCTTGGTCAATAGCTTGCCATTGACGTATCCTCTCAAGTACAACGGCCTCATGTGTTGATTTTTGGCCGGCTTGTCGAAGGTAGCCTCGCTTAGCCAACACCAAACCGTGCCATTAACCCCCCAAGTTGCTCATCCTCATTGATATCCGGAGATATTTCTTCCGCACAACTTGGTTAGCCGGAGCCATCAACTCATTTGGCAAAAAGTATACCATGCATGTTGGAACCGAACGACCCGATCCATCGGGCCTATCCTTTGGACGCCACACCGCTTTCCCTTGATTCCGCTTGTTTCAACTCTTGGTTCCTCAAGCGATGAACCCTTCTCTTTTGGCTTCTCCTCAAACCCGGTGGGCACCACCGTCCTTCTTGCCGGATATATTCACGCACCTCGCTCTTCTTGATCAACCCACCTTTGATCGGCGTATCTCTTCCTTAGGTGATCATTGACTTCATTTATTTTTACACGTCGACCGTAACTAGGATGAATCCTTCCAATTCTTTCATGGACGGATCGGCGATTGACGATATCCCGCCTATACTCGGTGTATTTATCACCGCATTCGGGGAAATTGTTCAATGCCCGAAGCTTCAAGCCCTCATCCAGCAATGCTCGAAGAACGCATCCCCAATGTGCACGCTCCCGTTCTCGTGCATGTTCCTCTAGTCGTCTTCTATGCGCTTCTTCCTCAAACCTCCGTGCTTCCTCCTCGTATTTCGCTTTTGGTAGTGTTCCTTTTCTTGTTGATGCCGCCACTTGTTAAGGAGGATGCGGGGTAGTTACCCTAGGGTTGGCTCGGGAAGACTCCCCTACTTCAATTTGGCTTTTCGAGATGCGAGGTGCTTCTTTGTGGACTCGTTCCATTGTCACTTGCCGAGCAGATCAACCGACCCATCTTGCTTTGCTCTGGCTGAAGTTAAGACCTTTACTTTCCCCTTCTCCTCAGCGGTTACCATGTTAACAAAGAAACCAACCATGTTCTGAGGGAAAGGATTGCCATCCAGCTTCATTTTATTGTCAAATTTCAAGTGACCCTCCTGGATAGCCTTTTGGATCCTCATCCTGAAAACCCTGCAATCATTAATGGAGTGAGAGTTCCTGTCATGAAATCCACAGTAACGTTTCTCTTTAACTCCATCAGGCCGAAGCATAGAATGCCCCTCTGGCAACTTGATTCGGCCTTCCTTCACAAGGAATTCAAAGAGCTTATTAGCCTTGGTCACATCAAAATCATATGTGCCCTTAGCTTGTTTTATCCATCTTTGGTTCACAGTCAGCGGCTCTTTGCCCCACATGATCTCATGCTGCTACTTCCTCATCATCATCAAACTCTTCCACTTGATCAGCTCTTTCGAGGAACTCGGTTGTAGATATCGCCTATATCATTGTGCTTGGCAAACCCGGAGTCTTTTTTGAATCCATAAGCTTGATTGCTCATTAATGACAACCTGCGGGACAACCGACCAAGATTGTCAAACTTCATGCCAAACAAAGCCTTCTCCCGAATAGCCGGCAACATACCCACAATAGCCATGTCAGCCAATTAATCATCGGCGATTCAAAGAGAAGCACATGCCTTTGACCTCTCGAACCTTCCGAGAAACTCCAAGGGTGTTTCATTGTACCTCGTCTCGGGGTAGCCGGATCATTTAGCTTCTTCTCGGTACTACCACTAAAGTAATGAGCATGGAACTTCGTTCCAAATCTTTCCAGTGCATCGATCGATTGAGCGAGCAAAGAAGCAAACCATGTAAAGGCCAGGGCTCGTCAACGACAAAGGGAAGTACCTAACCCCGAACGCCTCATCACCGAAGCTTCCCCAAGCCGCATCAAGTATCGTGCTACGTGTTCCACAAGCACTCGTATCATCTTGCCCGAGAGAACTTTGTAAAATCGTAGGAGGTTTCACTCTTGGTGGAAAAACCACTCGTGGTACCACTCTGGGAAAGGAGGAGTGTAAGCTTGTCCCTGCATCTTAGGTTTAAGGCCGAATTGATTTTGCAAAACATCGGCCATTTTCTGCACCATGAGATCAACATTAGCATCTTGGTCCCCTGGTCTTCCACCAAGTCCATTAGGCATTCCTGTAGTTGCACCATATCCAGGGTTTGGGAAAGCATCAATGGCGCCATAGTCCATGACTTCTGAATACCCCTCACCATACATATTCTTTTGTAGCCTCGTTGTTGGTCGGGGCTATCCCGTAAGTGGAGTTAGGTGGAACTATAGATGAACCGAATGCCGGATCTCCGTATGTAGGCCTATTGGGCATTGCCCGATACGGGTTCGGCTTGTTGGACCGGGCGACCTCCATTGCTTTGTAGAGGCGGCCGGATCGGTTGACTCCCCATGCTGCGGAGGTGGTTGGATTGGTTGGCCTCCCATACTCGTAGAGGCGGCCGAGCACTCGCGTCTCAAACAGGGTTGAACAAGTACTAGTCTCTCCAACCTCTGCAGAAGATGCTTGAAGGGATACTCGACTAAGTATCCTCTCCATGCATGGGCCAAAGACTCCAACCATTATCCGCTTGAACATATTCAAGAAAGCAAGATGATGTTTAACCATTACGATTTCTATAGTCTCCCAAAAAGCATTCAAGGCCTCCGTTTCTCTTGAGCGGACGTGGAATTAGGCTCCCCCGGTAAAAGAACCCTTGGCATGTCGTATTTGAGATACGGCACGCCACTTCTATTCTTGCTAAATGACATCAAGCATTTCGTTGAAACTGGTCAATAGCATCCTTCAACTCGCCATTGTTCTTCCGGGAGACAAGTCATTAATGGTGACATCCATGACGTCTTGAATATCGTGCATCTTGAATCAACTAGATTTGTCCCACCGGCGTGCCAAAAAGTGTGTTGATGTAAAATCGGCACCTTGCGCCAAGCACACAAAGAAGCCGAACGAAGCCGGCTTAAAACACAAGCCGGATCCGAAGCGTGCCGATCAATTTTCCCGAAACCGACAAAGGATGAAAATAGTTAGATAAAACATGGAACTTGTCGGGTGGTACCGACAGCTTCCGTATTTGCGGCTAGAAAGCCAATTAAAATGACATATAGCTACAACAAGCTATCGCAGCAGTTTAGATATCATTCGGGGCTTTAAACCATGAAAACAAGAAATAGCCGAATGGATGATGTAAGCATGACAAAAGATCGGTCTTTGTTTAAATAGCGTTGCTTGCACATGATCATGACCGAGTTTTGAGGATAAAGAACCATTAAAACAAATAAGGTAAAAGCATGATTATAAATATGAGATAAACAAGCATGCATAGGCCAAAAGCACTAGCCTACCGCATGTCTAGGTACTTTTAAAACTGTCAAGCATGATAACAAGCAAGTTAATCCACCGCATGATACAACTTGTTTGTAATCACACCAACAACCACAAAGAGATTAATCCACCGCATGATACAATCTAAATATGGAAGGCTAAAAGCACACATTATTTAAAACAAACTTATGAACACGTTTTACTCATGAGAACATTACCAAATTCGGCCGTACAACCGATCCGGGTTCCGTAGAGAAGGAACAAACATTTGAAAAGTCAAAGCTTGAACCCGCAACACGTGACAATCTAGATTGATCTAAATTCGACTATTGAGAGCGCTCGATCCTTTATAATAAACAAAGACTTGAGAATACTTCACACGGATCTCAAAGATGTAAAGCCGAAACCAATCAATCTAGATTGGGCAAAAGAGTGTTACGTGAATTTAAACATAAAGCAAAAACTCAAAGAAACACGTGATAACTTAACGAATATATTAGATCTTGCCAAATCTAATAGAGCCGATAACTAGCTTCGAGATAGATCTTAGCCTACCGCATGACTCATGATCCAACAAGAAACCCTCTTGAACCAAGCTTAAATCCACCGCATGATACTAAGCAAGGTAACACGACTACTTGCATCATGATCTAAATCCACCGCATGATACTAGACATGATACAAGGTTGCGGTACTTACAGAGGTCGACGGATCGATGGCTCCTCTCGAAGAACTCGATGACTCTACTAAAGGACTCGATGTTTGGCACGGGGCCGGTTTTTTTGTGAAGATGTTCGATCCCTATTACAGACATCAAGGGTTTATATTTATACCATTGTCCTAACACGACTCCCGGTCGATTACGAGTACAACATTTAATGTCTAAATTAATGCTCCAACGCTAATGTCCATCTCGTATACGCCATCAACTCGTTCCTTCCTTGTATCGGGCCATGTCACCACGCATTCCCGAAACTTCCTTGTAAAGCGCAAACGGTCCCTTTGTCGAATAATGGCGCATCACCGACCGCAGGCACCCTTTACCGAATCATGTGAGAAGATTTTTACTAGCCGAATGGTATTTCATCACCAAACTCGGACCACTAGTCGGCCCCTCTCTTGTACCATTTTTTGGTGTTAACGAGATCTATCTCCGAGATGCTTCTTGCCCCTTCTTTCCTTGTGTCCACGTGATCCTCGAGATTCCATTGCCTGAACCGTTCACAACCACACCTTTGCTTGTGTGATTAATCTTCCACCTCCATTGTTTTGCTTTGTGTCACTCCCTTCTTTTTTCTTGCCTCTTGCGCTTCCACTAATTTCTTGCAAAACAAAGCCCTTGCTTCCCCATGCTTGTCCTTTGCATGTGCCCAAGATGCCAAAAGATGGAGGCTTCCAAAGATGCATCATGGGGCACTATATGTCAATCAAGCTCAAAAACCTCCCTTAATCATGTTTAGATGCTACTCACTCCTCTAATTTTGAAACTTTAAAAATTAACTCAGGGCTAGCGTTGAGTACAAATATATCATTAGAGGACATCTTAGGCATAATAAAACAACTATAAAATTTATTTTGGTTGCACCAGTATCGATTGCTTTCGTTAATCGATAGCAAGTTCCTCCGACTTGACCGTGGGGGCATAGGTTTAGGTTCTAATTTTTTCCAAACATGAGAGAGATATTTTGAATAAAAATTAAGTCAATGGGACTTAGGAAAATTCTAATTCTAGAGAAACCACTGGATGTCAAGTTGAATGAAACAAAAAATCAAGTTGCTTAGGTTCACGTGAGTCCTACCACGCATCAAAGATTAAAATCATTATAGAACATAGCAAGGCTCTACCCGTGTGTTTTTAACATGTGAAACAAGCCAACCTTAACACCATGGAGAGAATGAAAGGTTGGGGTAGGTGCTGAATTTTTGGTACTAGTTTCTCTAAAAGATGCAAACAAAAACTTGAGATGGCTCAAGTCATCGGTTTATGATCAATATAAAATTCAAATAAAATGACCGAGCAATTATAATGTCTCTAAAAATTATTCAACCACATAGAAGTTTATAATATGTAATGCATAGAAAATTCTAAGACCAACTTACCTTGAAAACATGAAAAATTCTTCAGGTTGCCCTCCCGGCAGCTTGACTCTTCAACGGGTTGTCATGCCGGTAGCTTATTCTTGACTTGACGAATGGGTTGCCTCCCGCCAAGCACTTTGTTTATAGTCTATAGCTAGACTTCTTCTCTTCTTTACTTCAGATCAACGCTCTTTGTGGGCGTTGCAATGTTGGGAACCCCACTTCTACACCATCCTTGGCTTTGGCGTAGGTTTATTATATTCTTCGGCCTAGTCATCTTTTTGGCCTTTGCAAGCGAGCGTTGATTCTTGGTCTTGACGGATGCAACATCTTTTCTTCCTTGGCTTCATTCTCCTTTGGCTCCTCCCTTTCAATGTAACGATTAGGTAGAACATAATTAACATTGATCATGATACTTACCTTGAATCGTAGTTGACTTGAATGCACTCCTCACGCCATCGATGCCCCCTTGCCGACATCGATTCTTCCGACGATCTTGAGGAATGATCTCCCTAGGATGAGCGGCGATGGGGTTGATCTCCTCTCGATCTTGAAGGTGGAGTTTCTCTTAGAGATTCTGATTATTTTTGGCCTCCGCTTTTAGATCTTGTGTTGCACGCCACTAGATTGAATCTTGATTACTTGTTCCCCGACAACGGTGCCAAAAAAGGGTCTTGTTGATGGTTGATTATCGTATCAAAGTTCATTTGGACTTGCAAGCGGACAAGTCCTCCGTCGTAGTCAAGGGACCCTTCTTCCCTTAAATGTGAACCCAAGGTATCGAATCCGTGGAACAATGTGTAACACAAGATCCAATCTAATAAGTGGAAAACACTATGATCTTGAGAGGTTTGGTTTTGCATCTAATCTAAGAAAGAGCCATGAAAGCACATCTAATCTACAAAACATCAAAGGTAGCAAGAGAAAGAGAGATAAAACCAATCTAGAGATTGGATTGGGTCTTTTGTTGAAGTTCCAAAGAAAAGAAATATAAAGCAAACGAATCTCATAACTAGCCTCTTTAAATCGTGGTTTCCGTTCCAACTCTGAAGATGCCTGCCTTTTGGAGCCACCGTCCTGTCACAACGCACCCCTATTCGTGCGGGTTAGCCTAGGACGAGTCCAAGAAGAACAAGTGAAAATGCTCGATAGATTGGGTATGCACCTCTAGCCACCATGACTTCAAGAGCACCCTAAGCAATCTAGCTATAGACTAGATTAGGGAAGAAGCAAACCCAAGCGAAGACAAAGTCGTAGAGAAAGCACTTGATCGCTAGAAATCAGATTCAATCTTGCAAATTCAACACGAGAGTCTAATACATGGACAAGATCACCAACGGGATCCTACCTCGACGTTGATCCTATCTTTGGGAACTCCGACGTGGTCTTCCATGCAAGGTTCCCACGTTGGCTAAGGGAACCCTAGTCAACCATCTCGACCCTCTCCTCTCCGGAACGGTGTCACTCTCTTCTCTGCACCTCGACGGCGGATGACGAAAGAATTGATGTGTGGCTCTCGACCAGGGGGCCATAAATAGTCTGAAAGACGGCTAGATCAAAGGAGGTGCTGAACCGGGCTCGGAATGGGATGGGCCGGTCGGCCCAAGCTGGCTGGCCCAGGCCCATTTCAGCCCAGTTCGGCCCCATTTTCTCCCTGGTTGCTTCTCGCGCAATTCCTTATTTGTATGCACTTGCGTGTGGTCCTTTGACGTCGTTTCATGCATGGTTAAGGCTTGAATCCTTGCTATCCAAGCTTTGTTGTTTTCTAGTTGAGTCCCTGAAGATTTGCACGTTGACGTTTCGGTCCTCGGGTCATTTGGAGTCATGTTCATCGCGTGTCCTGACTCTTGTCGGGCTCTATGATCTTCTTCGAAGTGCTTGATGAACTTATCTCGAAAGTCTCCTCTTTAGCGTAGGTTTCCTATGTAATCAATAAACTCCAAAATCGACATGCAAGAGTGAATTTGTTATATACAGGGGGTTAGTTCCGGTGGTTAGAATAATAAATCAATGGCAACATTAAAGGTAAACTCGTGCCTAGGTTGACAGAAATTCACCATCAACAAACACCATCATTGTAATCAAAGATGAGCAAAAATATATATCGGCCATAACCTGAAACTGAACAGCTACTAAAGACAACCTCTTTTGCAATCAGCTACAACTCGAGTCTCCAATTGGCCACTTTCAGGCTCTGATTAGACTAAGCGTCCACCCATATGCTTGGATAGTATTTCTCCAAATACTTTCCATTTAATGCTCTGGCAAACTTCTCTCCTTCGAATGTCTCTAGGATATAAGCATTGCTGGCACACATTGGCTAATTCGATATGGTCCTTCCCAATTAGGTGACCATTTCCAATATTTAGGATCCCTTGAGCCTATTGGCAATATGAGCTTCCAAACCAGATCTCCTTTAGCAAATTCTTTAATTTTGACTTTCTTATCATACCATCTGGCTATCCTTCTTTTGTTCTTTTCGATATTCTCTAGAGCTCCAATCGACTACCAGCAAAATCTTCTAATTCCTCTTTCATCATAGCTGAATAGTCATTGGTTGATAGCTGATCTTGTAAAGAAGTTCTTTTGGATCCGGTTTTCAGTTCCCAAGACAGTACAACATCATGACCATACACAAGTTGATATGGTGATACCTTGGTCACTCCGTGGCATGCCATCCTATATGCCCATAATGCTTCATTAAGGACCGTATGCCATCGCTTAAGATTTTCATCAATCTTACGTTTGATCAATTTGATGATACCCATGTTTGCTGCTTCTGCCTGTCCGTTTGCTTGAGCATAATAGGGAGATGAGTTCAACAACTTGATTCCTAAAGAATTCGTGTATTCTTCAAATTCCCTTGAAGTGAATTGACTCCCTTGATTGGTTGTGATAGTTTGAGGTATACCAAACCAATAGACAATGTGCTCATTAACAAAATCAATCATATTGCCTGACGCCACAGTCTTGATTGGGATGGCTTCAACCCACTTTGTGAAATAATTTGTAGCCACCAACACAAATTTATGACCTTTGCTTGATGGTGTATATATCTGTCCGAACAGATCAATTGCCCAACCTCTGAACGATCATGGTTTGATTATTGGGTTCATTGCTGATGCTGGAACTTTTTGAATGCTTCCAAACTTCTTACACTCTTGTCATCTTTTGTAATACTTGAAGCAATCTTCTAATATTGGTGACCAATAATAGTTATTGTTTCTGATCATCCATTTCATCTTGAATGCCGAGTGATGAGCTCCACATACTCCCTTCTGAATTTCTTCCATTAAAGCTTTAGCTTCTTCTTCACCGAGACAGTTAAGTAGGACTCCATCGATGGTACGATAATACAGCTCATCCTCCAGTAGAACATACTTAATGGCCATGTACCTCAATTGTTTATCAACCTTCTTGGATGGATCTTATAGATAGTCTATTATTTCTTTCCTCTAACCTTTAGCTGATAACTCCACAGTCAGAATCGGCCGATATCCTGATGCCCCCTGGGCCAGCCGATTAGCTTCACTGTTATGGAATTTAAGGATATGTTCAAGTTTTACTATCTTGAACTCTCCAAGTACCTGAAGGCATTCCTCATGATAAACCTTTAATATATCATCTTTGCACTCATACTCTCCTGCCAACTAATTTATCACGAGTTGAGAATCCCCAAATATCTCAACAACCTCAATATTGACTTCTCGTAGTAGCCTTATCCCCTTTAGTATTGCTGGTACTCAGCTTGATTGTTTGTTGAAGTCTTTTCAATCGGGCTGGAAAACTCGTAACTTGCTCCTTAAGGTGAGATAAGGACAATTCCGATCCCAGCTCCTACTCCACATGATGATCCATCAAAGAACATAGTCCATGGAATAGGTTCTATGACTGCAATTTCAGGTCCACAATTCCGAGTTACCAGATCGGCCATTACTTGCCCTTTGATTGCTTTAACCAATTGATAGGTCAAATCAAATTCTGACAAAAGCTAAGATCCACTTTCCAATCCTACCCTTCAAGATTGGTAATGACAACATATATTTGACCACATCATCTTTGCACACTACGGTGCATTCAACAATTAATAGATAAGGTCTCAACTTTGTGCATGAGAAATATAATGTTGATGGATAAAAGACGTATCCCTCTACGATCCGCAAGCGTACGAACCCCACACCTTTTTCACCACGGGATTCCCAAGGTTCTTGTCAATCCGCGGAGCAAGGGGATTACAAGCGTTCGATCTACAACGACACACTAGCTACTAAAACCCTAACTATTATTATGCTAGAAAACAACTAAACTACACTAGAGAGAATGATTGAGATATCAAGATAAAAGACACTCGCCCACGGGTCTACGATACTAGAGCATGCAATCGCTTAAAGACATGAAAACCAATCTAATCTATCGGGGTTGTGACCATGGTTTCGCCCTTTCCCTCCTCTCGTCTTGTCACTACGCAAAGGTATTCATGACTAGACCTTTGATGGTCACGGCGTATTGAATGGATCGAAGGAAGCATCGAGGTCTATACTCCCTTTACGGCATGGTAGCTAACCTTAAGCATGAAAGTATATTCAACACAAGATGATAGATAGATAATCCGACAAAGTGCGATTACATCTCAAGATCGATTACAACCCATGGACGAATGAGAAGATTACCCCATCAAGGTGCTGATCATGGCACCGTTGATCATGGTTTCCCTTCCGACGGTGTCTTCCTTCTTCTCCACGAGAGGGTGCTGATCATGTCCATGTTTTCCTACATAAACACAACACTTCCAAATGCATGCAAAAAGATGAACTTGTTATATGATTAGTGTGCCTAGTGGCGGGTTAGTTCCATAATCAAATCCAAATCAAAGTGTAATGAACATGCTTGGTGCACCAAAATACACCATCAACATCTCCCCCACGCTTAGCTCTTGCTCGTCCTCGAGCAAGTACTCGTAAAAGAACTTCGTCCAAGGTGTTGTAATCATATACCATTTATCCTTCTTCACAAATTAGTCAATCCCTTCATCTTTAATACATAAACATAAAGTAATGATCATCAAACATGAACATGGGCATTTAGAATTTTTACCACGTCAAGTTTCACCCCACAACTCAAACTCTTCACTCGAAGCTTTCAATCTCAACCATGCTTATTTCTTTGCTTCCATCGGAGGGTTTTTATGATTTTCAAAACAAAAATTCCTGCAACAAGTATTAGACAAAAACCTTTCTCCAAGCTCTCTCCAGTCACTCATATGAACTGGCTATCCTAACCAAATTTTATAAAACTCTCACCTCCCATTAATCTCTCATAAATCATGTAAAGTGGAGCTATAAGTAGGGCTAGCGCAATCAACACAAGTATTGTCAAACTATGAACTTCCTCTAATGATTGTTTACCTTTCAAAGCCAATAATCATGAGAATTAACCATATGTAGGGATATCAAGGATGAGAAGATTTAGAATGGTGGACATGTGCAAGGGCAAAAGAAAATTATGACTACAAGGCACCGATGACGTCCTCGTTGTCGGATTGCACATGGTTGGAAAAGAGTGAAAGTTTCGTCTCTCAACAACGTGACATCCTTCCTTACACTTTATTTTTCTTTTGTTTCACTTGATACATCCCTCTCATATCTTTATTGCTATCTCATCTTTTCCTTTTCCTTTTTTTCTTTCATTCACATATAATAAACTTTTTTTTCTTTCTTTCTTTCTTTCTTTTCCATACTCATACTTTTTCTCTTTATTTTTCTCTCTCTTGACAACTTTTCAAAGCTTTCAATTCTCTATTTCCTTGCATGCATACAATCTGAAATTTCAAATAATTCATGCTAGAGATGAGACGAAACTTTGAAAATAGGTTATGTCCAAGGAATACGATGTACAAAAGAGATGTATAGGGTTGGGTATGGAATTCGGCGATGCACATGACTTCCGTTGTGAAAGTCACGTTACCGAATATATGACGAGGCTAGCAACTAAAGATAAGCACAAGAACATGATCATTGCTCGAAATTAAAACTTACCAAGAGAGAAGGGTCCTAGCCTAACTCATCGTGCTAATCACACTTATGGTGGAGCGAAAAAAATAAATTTGGCTTTGGATAGGAATTTTTCCTTACTCTCAACTTGGAAAAAGAGGTTTTGCTAACCTTTATTACAAGGATTTTAAGATAATTTTCAGAACTGAAATCCTCCAACTTTTAGCATTGAACATAGCACAGCTAACATGTGAAGCTCAAGATCGAAGTGCGGTATGGGTACTTTAAGTAGTAACAATTCCACTAAGCACCACGGTAAACGTTTTTCCAACCACATACTTATGTTCATATATCAAGAATCGAAGATTAAACAAACAAGTGAATAAAGATAAGCAATACATAAAACACAAAGATATATATAGACTCTTTTTATTTGATTTTCTTTGACTCAACACTAATTTAAGACACTTGCAAAAGTTTTAAAACACACTCAAAAACTAAAGACTCATTAAAACGCTAAGACTCTCACACGAAGATTAAACCGAACCTAAACTTGAAGTTCAAAAGCTAAGGCTAGCGAGCTAGCTCTCCCCCACACTTAAAACATATGACATCCTCGTCGTATCTTACAAATTCCTAAGGGGAAAACTAGATCTAGTGGTACTTCAAGCTAGTATTGCACCACTTGCCTCTCATGTTTCCAACCATGCCGAAAAGTTTGCACACATTACGGTTGAGGAACTTGAAATTGTCTCCAACTACGTGCTCCAAATCCTCCATACGCTGCTTCATCGCTTCCATGGCTTGGAGACATTCATCGGCCGACGTGTAGAGATCCCCGATGGATTGACGGCAAGTTCGACAACACATCGGATGCAATCCGAAGGGGTCTTCATCGCCATTGTCTCCATTGTCGTTGCCACCGTTGTCGCCATCTCCATTGTCATTGCCGCTCTCGTTGCCATCGTTATCGTTGCCATTGGGGCCTTCGGGGAGTCCTCTCTTTGGGTCGCTCATCGCAAATGTAGAGGTCGTTATCATCTCTTCCGCGGCCGCCCACGAGCTCGGGCTACGATCATCGGAGTAGTCACTACCCCCATAATACTTAGGCTTTGGCAACACCTCCTTGTAGTCTTTGCGCTTCATGCCTTGGATGCGTGCCGACCTTCGAACGGGTGTAGGGACCTTCTCTCCTTCGACGGGGTTGCGAGATGCTAGAGCTCCGGTCGGGACACGCCCTCCTCAACGGATGCGTGCGGTCCTCTTGACGGGTAGCTTGAGCTTGCATCGCATCGCCTCCTCCATCGATGACTTCTTGGCTTCTAGCTTCAACTCTAAGCTCCTTGGGGGCACAATGGTCGCTACAAGGGTGCAAAATATTGCTTGAATGGTTTGATCCTCGAGCTCCCAATTCGGCCAAATAAATAGTCCCGAGAGAAAAGCCCCGGGGACCTTATTTTCCTTTTTTACACTTCCCTTAAAATTTTTTGACCAAACAAGGAAGTCAAAAAGGAGCAATTCGAGCGAAATTCGGCATCATCGGCCGCCGGAACCCTCCGGGCCGGTCGGCACGGGCCGGCCGGCCCACCCCGTCTCGGGGGCCCGGTCGGTCCGCTTTTCGCACACCGCCCTATTTTTTTCCTTAGCCCATGGGAAAATGTTGGCCCAATAAATCTTCGCGAAAAACTCCGGAAAATTAAAAGAAAGAAAAACTATTTACAAAAGTTGATGCCTTGTTTTTCGTCCTAGGCGGGACGTTCGGGCTCTTCCTCCATGGTGAAGACGTCAACATGGTGAAGGGGCACGACGTCGGGTTCGTAGTAAACCTTAAGCCGCTGTCCATTCACCACAAATTGATCGCTGTTTATATCCATAATAGTTACCGCTCCGTTGGAGAACACCGAATGCACAACATAAGGTCCGTCCCATTTGCTTTGCAATTTCCCCTTTCCGAAGGTTTTAAACCTCGAATTGCGAGAGGAGGACCTTATCTCCTTCTTTAAATTCTTTTTTCTTCAATCTTTTATCGTACCACCTTTTGATTCTCTCCTTGTATATGCTTGCATTTTCATATGCTTTCAACCTCAACTCCTCTAGCTCGCTTATTTGGATTCTTCGTTTCACCACCGCGGCATCGAGATCAAGGTTCATCTCTTTAATCGTCCAATAGGCTTTATGTTCCAACTCAACCGGAAGGTGGCAAGCTTTTCCATAGACGAATTGATAAGGGGTCATACCTATCGGTGTTTTAAACGCCGTTCGATAAGCCCATAAAGCTCCGTCTAATTTCTTTGACCAATCTTTGCCTCCCTTCTCTATGGTCTTGTTGAGTATGCTTTTTAATTGCCTATTTGACGTTTCCGCTTGTCCGTTGGTTTGTGGGTGATAGGCCGTAGAGACCCTATGCTCAATTCCCAACTTGGACAAGCACCTTTTGGAATTCTTCCCAGTAAAGTGAGTTCCTCCATTACTTATCAAGATTCTCGGTGTACCGAAACGGGGAAAATCACGTTCTTGATCATAGTAATGGACTCCTCCGTGGAAGCTTTACGACATGGTATAGCCTCTACCCACTTGGATACATAATCAACCATGACTAGGATATACTCAAATCCAAATGAGTTTTTAAAAGGCCCCATGAAGTCTATGCCCCATACATCGAATATGTCGATTTGTAGGTTGTATTTCAAAGGCATAGAATTTCTTTGAGATATGTTTCCGGTTCTTTGGCATTCGGGGCATGACGCAACAGATCTTTTAGTATCTTCATGCATCTCCGGCCAAAAGAATCTGCTCGACCATACTTTTGCTTGGGTCCGAAAATGTTTATAGTGCCCACCGTACTCCGTCGAGTGGCACTTCCTTAGAATCTCAACCCTCTCTTCTCTTGGCACACATCTTCTCATTACTCCATCATTGCTAAGTTTGAAGAGGTATGGTGCATCCCAAAAGTATTTCCTACTTTCGGAGATTATCTTCTTTTGAGTGTTTTTATCTAGATGGTCGAGAGGCATCTTTCGAATTGCTCGAATGATATCGATCATCCATGTGTCTTTATCAAGCACTCTATAAAGGTGGTCATCTCTCATCTTATCTTCTATGGGCTCTTTATCATCTTGTCCACGATTCATCCTAGACAAATGATCGGCCACAACATTTTCCACCCCCTTTTTATCACGAATTTCAACATCAAATTCTTGGAGAAGAAGGATCCAACGAATCAAACATGGTTTAGCTTCCTTCTTAGCCAAGAGATACTTGATGGCTGCGTGATCGGTGTAAACAATGACCTTCGAGTTCACGATGTAAGATCTGATTTTTTTGGAAAGCGAATACCACCGCTAGCAACTCCTTTTCCATAGTGGCATAATTTAATTGTGACCCACTATGAGTCTTACTAGCATAGTAAATGGCGTGAACTCGACCTTCCTTTCGTTGACCCGAAACCGCGCCTACGGCGTAGTCACTCGCGTCACACATGATCTCGAAAGGTTGGCTCCAATCCGGATGTTGGATGATGGGAGCACTCACAAACACATTTTTCAAGGTCCGAATGCCGCTAGACACTTCTCATCAAAGTCGAAAGCCACATCCTTTTGAAGGAGATGTGTTAAAGGCTTCGTGATCTTTGAGAAGTCCTTAATAAATCTTCTATAGAATCCGGCATGGCCTAGAAAGCTCCTTAAGGACTTAACATCCGTAGGAGGTGGGAGTTGCTCAACCGTCTCTACCTTAGCCTTGTCCACTTCAATTCCTCTCTCGGATATAACATGTCCGAGCACTATGCCTTGCCTAACCATGAAGTGGCACTTTTCCCAATTTAACACCAAATCTACCTCCGCACACCTCGTAAGGACCTTTTCTAAGTTTGCTAAGCAATCTATGAACGTCTTCCTGTAAACGAAAAAATCATCCATAAACACTTCGACAATTTCTTCGATGAATTCCGAAAACACGGCCATCATGCAACGTTGAAAAGAGGCCGGAGCGTTGCATAGGCCGAAGGGCATCCTCCTATATGCAAACGTTCCGTAAGGGCACGTAAACGTTGTCTTATGTTGATCTTCCGGGTGAATGGGAATTTGCATGAACCCCGAGTATCCATCGAGAAAGCAAAAATAAGCATGGTTTGCTAACCTCTCGAGCATCTCGTCAATGAATGGTAGGGGGAAGTAATCTTTCTTTGTCGCTTTGTTAAGCTTACGATAATCGATACACATCCGCCACCCGGTCACGGTTCTTTGCGGAATCAACTCGTTCTTCTCATTCTTCACCACGGTTAAACCTTCTTTCTTCGGTACACAATGTCCGGGCTCACCCACTCGCTATGCGGAACGGGTAGATGATTCCGGCATCAAGTAACTTGATAACCTCTTTCTTTACTACCTCTCGCATGGCATGGGTTAGCCTCCTTTGGTGGTCCACTACGGGCTTACATTGGTCTTCCATTGGTATACGATGAGTGCAAAAAGCTGGGCTAATACCTTTAAGATCATTAATCGAATATCCAATCACCTTCCTATGTTTTTTTAATAAAATCAGCAACGCTTCATTTTCTTCGGGTCTCAACTCGTCGCTCACAATGACTGGATAAGTTTTGTCCGGGCCCAAAATTTCATATTTTAATCCCTTGGGCAAAGGTTTAAGGTCTACCTCGGGCACTTGTGGTTCCTCGGGTTTGATTTCTCCTATGTCTTCGATTTTCTCTTCCTCCACACTACCATCATGCGGCTCTAAGCCTTTTGTTGCTTCCTCTAGTTCTTCATCTTGTTGGTCACTAATTGGATTTTCTATTGCTCTTTGCAGCAGGTATCTAAGGGTTTCAATAAAACAAAGGCTATCTATCTCTTCTACTTCTTCATCTTCGGGAGGAAAGGGTGTAAGGTGTTTAGAAGCACGAAAAAAAATTTATGCGTACTTTGTTCCATTAAGGTTCATTGTTACTTTGCCTTCTCCCGCACGGCATCAACCAACTTAAGAAAATGCCTACCTAAGATTATGTGATCATGATTACTATGGTAAGCATCAATAACAAAGAAATCTGTTGGTATGTAGTTTCTAGAGATTTTTACTTTCATGTTGCAAGCAATACCTAGAGGTTTGATAGTTCTACCATCTCCCATAATTAATTTCGTTGATGTTGGAGCTAAGTCTAGGTTGTGGTCTTGAACTTTATCGTAAATTTTAGAAGATAGAACACTTACTTGGGCTCCGATGTCCCATAAAGCTTTGCATTGAACTCCGTTGATCTCGCAACTCAAGTGTGGTGTCATCTTCTCTTCTTCTTCGAATCTTATCGAGTAGATTTCGGCGGGCGAGTGTATGGTGATGCTTCGGGCTTGATCCCCATGATTCTCTTCACCTCGCCTATGTGTTCCGGATCCACTATGTCATCTCCAAAGAGCTTTTGAAAAATCTCACCTAGGTGGTTTCAAGGTCGTATGAATTTTCCGCTTTCTTCTCCGGTGGAAAATCCACTTCCAATACTCTCGCCATTCCCTTTTGATTAGGAAACGGTGTTCTCTTGTCGAATACTTCTCCGTAATCAATAGGAACCCAATCCATTGCTTCGAACTCCCTTAGTGGCTTCGCGCTTGACATGCTTCTCTTGTTCATCTCCTTTGGTACGGCGAAGTCGACGTTTGGTGTAGTTCTTGACTTGATGTGTTCTTGTTCAAGATTTTCCATGATTGGTTCCTCTTTTGTGACTTCCGGGGTTGCTTATTTAGAAAAATCAGCACACTTCTTCTTCCTCAAATTATATTCCGTCTCTTCCGCAAGTCTTATTTCCCAATCGCTTCGCATGGCAGCCGCTTTACTAATTTTTTGTAAAAGTTGGGCGGCTTCCGTGAGTGTTTTCTCCATGAGATCCCCATCCGCACACATTTCGACGTGTTGCATGCAACTAGGGTTTAGGGAAAAGAAAAATGTATGCAAGAGTACGTCACCGGTGAAGCCAAGCTTTGGTCCTTGTTCGATCAATCCATTAAACCTATCCCGGGCTTGGTCTATCCCTTCCTCTTCTCCTTGCATGAAAGTGATCACTTGCCTCCTTAGATGTTGAACCTTGTAACGGAAAGAACTTCTCGCAAAACTTTTTTGTCAACTTGTTCCAATTGCCTTCAACTTCAAAGGACGCAATTGAATACCATGTCTTTGCATTGCCGGCAAGTGAGTAGGGAAAGAGATTCCATTTGAACCATTCATCGGGAACTCCTTCTTGACGCACCGTGTTGCATATCGTCGTGAAATCCCTTATATGTCTATATGGGTTCTCCGTAACCATCCCTTCGAATGGGTTTGCCGCCACCATCTCGATGATCTTGGATTTAATCCCATACTTGGTCGCTTCGAGCTTCGAATCCGACTCTTGTACTTTTATGTCCTCACATCGAGGGCTAGAGTAATCCCTTAGTGATTTCTCCGGTTCTTCCACGGGTTGATTAATGAACGCCATCTAGACAATAAGATAAAAACAAAAACAAAATAAAGTGTTTTTCTAGATAATATGTGTTAGATATAGCAAATAAAAGATAAACTAAATATAAAACTAAGTTAGATGCAAATCAAACGATGCAAACTAACTTGCTCCCCGACAACGGCGCCGAGAAAAGGGGGCTTGTTGACGGATAAAAGATGTATCCCTCTACGATCCGCAAGCGTATGGACCCCACACCTTTTTCACCACGGGATTCCCAAGGTTCTTGTCAATCCGTGGAGCAAGGGGATTACAAGCGTTCGATCTACAACGACACACTAGCTACTAAAACCCTAACTATTATTATGCTAGAAAACAACTAAACTACACTAGAGAGAATGATTGAGATATCAAGATAAAAGACACTCGCCCACGGGTCTACGATACTAGAGCATGCAATCGCTTAAAGACATGAAAACCAATCTAATCTATCGGGGTTGTGACCACGGTTTCGCCCTTTCCCTCCTCTCGTACTGTCACTACGCGAAGGTATTCATGACTAGACCTTTGATGGACACGGCGTATTGAATGGATCCAAGGAAGCATCGAGGCCTATACCCCCTTTACGGCATGGTAGCTAACCTTAAGCATGAAAGTATATTCAACACAAGATGATAGATAGATAATCCGACAAAGTGCGATTACATCTCGGGATCGATTCAACCCATGGACGAATGAGAAGATTACCCCATCAAGGTGCCGATCATGGCACCGTTGATCATGGTTTCCCTTCCTACGGTGTCTTCCTTCTTCTCCATGAGAGGGTGCTTCCTTCGAGGTGGTTGATCTCCTTCGGAGATCCTCCTCCTCTCTCTCTAGCTTGTGGATGGCCTTTCGGTGCGAATGACTCCTCCCTCCCGTGTTGGCGGCGCCTCGGGGCTTTTAGGGTTGAAGATCCTTCGAGGGCAAGGAAAACGGGACCGAACCGGCGCGGAGCGGGCCGGGCCGACCGGCTCGGGCCCCGGTTCGGCCCGGTCCGGTCGCCCCTTTTGCTCCGTGGGTCCTTATGCATATATGTACTTTGCCCCCTCCACTTGCATGATTTTGATGATGTTATCCTCGCGTCCAAGATGGAGGTTATTTTTGCATGAAGTTCGATCTTTTACGCTTCAATCCCCGGGGGTGTTCCTCGTAGCACTTCGGTCCTCGCCACCATTGGAAGTGATTTCATCAAGCTCATGAACACAAACAAGACTCCGTAAATGCTCCTTTAAACTTGTTGTGAATCCGTCCTTTATGTCCATGTTGTCCTACATAAACACAACACTTCCAAATGCATGCACAAAGATGAACTTGTTATATGATTAGTGTGCCTAGTGGCTGGTTAGTTCCATAATCAAATCCAAACCAAAGTGTAATGAACATGCTTGGTGAACCAAAACACACCATCAACATATAAGCAAAAGCACAGTCTTTCCACCACAGAATATCTCGTTTCTGCATCCAAGAGTCTTCTACTCACGAAATATACAATTCGGTCTTTTCCTTCAAACTCTTGTACAGGGCCGATCCAATAGCCTGCTCATTAGCCGATAAGTACAACTTGAACAGTTCTTTGTCTTGAGGAGGCATTAAGACAGGAGGAGATTTTAAGTAATGCTTGACATTATCTAAAGCCTTTCGATGTTCCTCTCCCCATACGAATTTCTGATCAGCCTTCAGCTTCAGTAGAGGTGTAAATGGTTGGATCCTTTCTGACAAATTAGATATAAATCTTCTGATGAAATTGATCTTGCCAATCAATGACTGGAGCTCTTTCTTGTTTGTTGGTGCTTTTATACTGTCAATTTCGTTGATTGACTTCTGGCCTACTTCGATTCCCCTTTCATGTATTAAGAAACCCAAGAACTGACGAGCTGAAATTCCGAAAGTACATTTATTGGGATTCATCTACAAACCATGCTTCCTAGTGCATTCCATGTTTTTTGTAGATCTGTCAAGCGCTCTTCGTAACTTTTTGACTTGACAACTACATCATCAATGCAGATTTCTACTATTTTGCCAAAGAGTTCATGTATTATATAATTCATGGCTCTTTGACATGTGGCACCAGCATTCTTTAGCCCAAAGGTCATGACAATCCACTCATATAATCTGATGTGGCCGGAACACCTGAAAGCAGTCTTTGCGATATCTTCTATAGCCATGAATACCTGATTGTATCCAGCATTACCATCCATGAAGCTGATGACTTTGTGCCCTGCAGCAGCATTGACCAGTGCATCGGCCACTAGCATTGTATATCCATCCATCAACGTTTCTTTGTTCAAGTCCTTGAAATCAATGCACACACGTAGTTTGCTATTTTTCTTGTAGACAGGAACTATGTTGGAGATCCATTTGGCATATCGACATTGCCGAACTAAGCCATCATTGAGTAACTTTGTTATCTTGGCTTTTATATTAGGATAGATCTTCGGATTATATTGTCTCGGGCGTTGCTGGAATAGGTGATATCCTGGTTTGATGGGCAATCGATGCTCAACAATAGATCGGTCTAAGCCAGGAATCTCATAATATTCCCAAGCAAAGCAATTCTTGATTCTTTTAATAATGCGATCAATTCCTTCTTGTACTCTTCTTCTAGCTTGGCACTGATGTATGTCGGCCTTGGTTTGCTTCCATCTCCAAGATGTATCTTTTCTAATTCATCAGCCGACGTAAATTCATGCCCAAGCTTTCCTTCATCTTCAATGAATTGATCCATTAAATCTTGTCATCATAGACGACTGCTTGAAACGACATTAGTCCAAAATCGTACACTTTGATATACTTGGTATCCCATGCTTTTCCAGATAAGAGGTTTCTCCTTGTACCACCTCCATTGAATCTCCGATCCATTGGATGACGCATTGATACATTGTAGATGGTATGCAACAATTGGCATGTATCCAATCCCGACCTAGTAGTAGATTATAAGATCCCCTCCCTTTAATGACAAAGAAGGTGGTTGGAAGGTTCTTACTACCGATGGTGAGCTCCATGCAGATTGCTCCTTGAGTCGGAGAGACATTGCCTTTGAAGTCCACAAACATCATGTCGGTTTGGGTTTAATCTTCATCAGATTTCCCAATCTTGCGCAGCATGGTGTACAACATCAGGTTAACTGCTGCTCCTCCATCCACAAGCATCCTGGTAACTAGTTTCCCGTTGACAAACCCTTTGAGAAATAGAGCCTTCAAGAGAAATAGAGCCTTCAAGTGTTGTCTCTCCCCATCTTCTGGCTTCTCAAAGATAGCTTGTTTAGGTTCCAGTGTCAACTGAGCCATGCCAAGTTCTTCATCGGACACATCCAAATCAGCCGGGGCCATGAACTCTGTTGGTAGGAAGACAACCATGTTTATATTAGCTTGTGGTTTGTCATCCTTTTCATCATCAGCCTTAGGCTTTAGGCGCCAAACTTCTTCTTGTTCAGCACGCGTCTCTCTGCTTCTTCATTCTGTTCTAGCTGACGTAGGCGCTGGACTCGTCTCTTCTGGGATTTGGTCAAGCCATCTGGACACCACTGTGGATTGGGCTTCTTATGTGTTTGGCTTTATTCTTCATCGTCTAACTGCAATGTGCGTCGATGTTCTGGAGCTTGGCACATGATATCTTCATCAGGGACCAGTGAATCAGCCATCACTTCTAGCCGATTGTTTGACTCTTCATTGACTTGGCCTCCCAGCCGATCATGAACACTGGTCTTGCCCCCCAGCCGATCGTGAATGCTGGCTTTGCCCCCCAGCCGATTATGGACTGAGACCCGTTAATTGCTGAATTCACGGTGATCACTGACCGAAGGTCTTCTGTCATCAAAGCAAATCCTTTTGGATGGGCTACTATTATTGTAAGCCCCATTGCACTCCGGATAGTTTTCTACCATGATCCCTTCTTCCCAACAGTACTTGACAAACGGACATCTCCAATGTCCTTCATTATGCCGCGCCCACTCTTCTCTTTCCCTTGATTTCTCTTGTCGGCGCTGGAACTTGTTAATCAACATCTGGGACGTGATAGGTCGGCATGGCTTTAAGTCTCCTTCTTCATGTAGTAACCCTTTTTCGTTGACATCGGCAGCGGTTACTTATACTTCGGGATCCACAGCTCTTTTATTTTGAGCCAAATCGGATATCAGCAACTTAACTCGTGACGTGTCTTTGCTAGACACCTCAACTGTGTTAGTTGGGAAGGGGTGCTGATCAATCTTCATCGGCTTTTCAGCTTTGGTAGGAGTTTTAAATTTATGCCTTCCCTGCTTAATAGCTGATTGGATCTGTTGTCTGAAGATTTTACAATCATTGGTATCATGTGATGTTGCATTGTGCCACTTGCAATACTTCATCCTCTTCAGCTCCTCTGCAGATGGTATGGTATGGAACTGGGATAGTTTAATCTCCCCTTGCTGAAGCAACAGATCAAATATTTTATCAACTTTAGTGATATCAAAGCCGAATTTCTCTGGCTCTTTCTTGCCAAAGGGACATGACAATATCTTCTTGCCTTTGACCCATTCCGTGAGCCCTATCATATTGTCTTCATCTTCTGAGTCAAAGCAGTCTACATAAGATACCTTCTTCTGAAAGTTCCTCCTGGGCTCATAGGACTTTACAATTTCCTAACTCAGACAACTGACCAATTGGCTAAGACTCTCGAAGTCATGTGATGCATATTTCACCCTCAAAGTCAGCAAGAGACCTTGGGAAGCTAGTTCAGCCAATTGCTTGTCTCCCAAGTTCAGGCTATAGCACTTGCTTATGACCTCTCTAAATCTTTGAACGAATCCAACTACTATTTCATCATTCCTTTGTTTGAGCCTGGTCAGATCAGTGATCTTCATCTCATGGATGGCAGAGAAGAAGTAATTGTGGAACTTCTATTCCAAATCAGACCACTTGATTATGGAGTTTGTTGGCAATGAAGTGAACCATGAGAACGCTGGTCCTGACAAAGATGAAGAGAATAGGCTTATCCTGAGTGCATCAACATTCACTGCTTCTCCAAATTGGATGACAAACCTAGTGATATGCTCCATGGTGGATGTTTCATCTTGCCTAGAGAACTTGGTGAAGTCTAGCACCTTGAATCTTGGAGGGGCTGGTATCTGATCATAGCCAGAGGGATACAGTGTCCTGTACATGCAGGACTGCTACTTCGGCTTTATCCCATATTGCTTAAGTAACATCTCCAAGAAGTGATTGATTAACTCCTACTTCACATGGGACTTCAATTCAGCAGATACTTGCTCAATTGCTTGTATCTCAGCTGGAGTTTCTAGAGGCCTTTCTTCCAAGATTCTTGGTTGTGGATTTGGAGCTGTTGATGTCCTTGCTTCAGCAGAACCTTGAGTGTTTGAATGACCTGTGGCAGGTGGGGCCTGTCCAATCGGCTGACTAGCCGATGGGGCTAATTGCTGTATATTCAACTGGCTTGAAATAGCCAATTGATTTAGAAGTGTTTGCAGCAATTGTGCAGAATTCACTTATGGAACCACTGGCTACCCTGTTGCCCCTTGGTTGATCGGCTGCTGAGGCGATGATCTTGTATGGGCCAATGTGTTAGCCGGGGTTAAGATAGCCTGCATTGTCATTGACTGGTGAAGTGGGGCAGTCTATGGGCACCCCGAGCGTTGGTTGCTGTATTGGAGCAGTTTCCACAGGCATTCCGATTATCAGCTACTGAGACGATCTCTGAGGTGGAACAAGATTTTGCCTCTAAGGTGGAATAGGAGCCCCTTTCTGTGTTGGTATGACCATATGAGCATGAGTTGGGCTAATCTTGACTTTCTCAAAGGCTTTGCTCCCACGGTTGAAGTAGACAAACACCACTCCTTCCCCATCCATTTGCACAGTCCCTGGAGTACCTCCAAATGTAGCTTAAGACTGCGGATACTTCACTTCTAGAACTTCCTCAGGCACAGGTTCAAAGAAGTCTGAGGTATTAGTCTCAAAGTGAACACGAGGCAAATCCCATCCTGCAAGCTTCCCACCTTGATCTCTCATTGCAGGATATTTTTGTTGATTCCACACTAGAAGCACTGGATCCTGGACGTTAGATTGCATTGGTGATGTGATGGCAGAGTCTTTAGCTTTACCATCACTACTTTGATTCTGAATCGGCTGGACATGTGATGAAGAACTAGTAGCATCTTGTGGAGATGGTGTAGCTGTCTCTGTTGGATCATCAATTGGTGGTGCAGCTGATTGATCCTACTGGAACATTAGAGGAGTTCGCCTTGGTTGAAAATATGCAGGCCCCAGATATCCTCCTTTTGCTCCTTGTTTGAGTGCATCGACTATGGCATTCTAAATAGTATTTGCAAATACCTTGGATTGATCAATCATTGTTTAATGCATTGCTTTAGTCATCATATCTTAAAGCCCTTCAGGATCGACTGAGAAGGTTTCTTGCTTCGGTGTTGGCAAGGGATTCTTCTCGAAAACACCACTTTTAGTCTGACCATATGACGCTAGGAAAAGCTCTTCATAATGCTTCATGTGAGCTTCAAACTCAGCTTTGTCTGTATCTTTCAGCTGATCCCTGGTGATTGCTTGAACATTGTCTGGATCAACTTCATGAGGATCAGTCTTCATAGGCTTTGTCATTGCTGACTATTTCGTGACCCACTGGGCATGCCAAAAGTGTGTTGACGCAAAAATAGGACGTCACCTCCGCGCATAACACACGTGACTCTCCGGTCTATAGTGAAGCGTGTCAGCCAATCTGACCTGTTGATTGACAATGGAAAATATTAAGGAACGACTAGAGAACCAATTACCTTGTAGTGATACATGTACCAACCAATCGGCCGATACAAAGTAAAGCGGGATCGGCCGGCTCGACAGCGACCGAAGCGCGGGTGCGTGAGTAGATAGATTGGCTAGATCGGCCGATCGTGACATTAGTACTCGAGTAGGTCGGAATCGGCTGCAATGTTAGAAGTCGATAGGATCTAGATCGAGTAGATGATAATGATAATAACTAAAATCCACAAGAATTGGTATGAAAACTTGTAGATCTAGCTAATATCATTAAAGGGTGAATAAAGAACTAGACGAAACCTCAGCGATGCGCCCGGAGGTTGAAGCCTAGGATTATTCGGTAAAACAGTACTCACAAGCTTGCCGGGGATCAGTTGATGCAACCCGACGGACTCGAAGCACATTGTCGAAGAAAAGAGAACAAACGCAATGGTGAAGTCACCAAAAAGTAGGTGTTGTAAAGGTCGATGTTGTAAATTAGATGCAATAAAAGTAAAGGGTTTGCCCGGAGGTGGTTTGTTTGATATTGGTGTGTACAGATTTTTCGACCATGTAGGGTCGCTATTTATGTCCCAAGGACAAACCCGACTCCTAGCCGATCACGACACTATTTACTTACATCTATAGACAAAAGACTAAAAATAGAAGAGGACTCTAAAAGGAGTCTAAAAACCTTCTAAAAACTAACTCTTGACCCGTTGTCAATCGTGGATTGACCCGCCTCCACCGTACTTTCCATGTGGCGTATCTCGTTGAATACCACCTTTCTTCACGTCCATCGGCCGATCTCCAGGCTGACCATCGGTCGATTGCTCTGACCTGCTGGCCCACTGTCAGAGTCAGACTCCTTTTGACCATCAGCGGATCTTGTTGACCACCCTTTTCTCTGTCTGATCGGCCGATTATACTCTGTTTTCATCAGCTACATCTCTTTATCCCTTTTGACCTGTTTTTCCAAAAATGGTGTCAACAAAAGCTTATTAGTAATCTGACATTGTGACAAGTTATCTGCATATCTTGAAGTGAGGGTCGACCAGCTGAAGGCTTCCGAGACGGATCTCAAGAACATTGTGTACCGGGAGACCGATAAGAGAGAGATACTTGAGTACGAGTATGTCGAGCACATGGAGCTCGATGAAGACTTAGATCATGACCTTGTAAACTGTTATAAATCTCTGCAGAAGCTCAATGAAGACTGTGAGAACCCACGCGCTCAACTGAAGGAGCTGAAAGGAGCCGCGCTGCCCATAGCAAGGCTACTGGTACCACATCCGGGCGGTCCCAAGATAGCGCCTATGGTAGACAGGCTGAAAGAAGCCCCCGGGTGCCTAGCGATGTACGTCAAGCATTTGGGGAAGTCGATACCGAACCAGGTGCTCGCCATCATGAAATCATGCTTCCCAAAGGCGCTAGTAGACGTGGTAGCGAGAGTTCTTGCGGTGAACTGCACGAATGAGCAGTACAAGACCCTTCTGGAGGAGATGCCACTTATCATGGAGCAAGTCGCGGACAAGCTGAACCTCTAGTAGATGTACCTGTAGAGGTAGCTTAGAGTAGTTTATGTAAGACAAACAAAGTAGTCAGAGACTTGTTTGAAGTATTAATGAAGTTTGCCCACTACTTGTATTGTAATGAGTACTCGTGGCCACCACTTGCAGCGAAGTGTGTGGAGTACCAAGCCGTGGGAGAGTTGATGAGTAGTGGTACTCAGTAGGATCTGATTAGTTAGAATCCACAGTAAACAAGTTGAGTAGAGCCAAACTTTATTACTGATGAATGGATGGACAGGGCCGTTACAAATAAGTAGTCGCCAGGACCCGTAGGCCGCCGACGGTTAAATGATTGCTCAAGCCCTTGGGCCGCTTACAGCTAGAGATCCGTTAGTAGCCGTGTAGGCTAGATCTGGAGAGTACATGGTCCATAGACTGCCGCCAAAGTCCTTGTGCTATGTGTGACCCAGGATCCGTTAGTAGCCATTGACGCTGGATTCGGGATAGAAATAGTGTTTAGACTAGTGCTAGGACCGACAGGCCGCTTACAGCAAGGAGTCCGTTAGTAGCCATATAGGTTGGACTCGCGGGTGATTAGTCGAGCGACTACGCATAGAAGCAACACAGTTGGTCGACGTTCCACGAGTTGCTGATATCGTCGCCTTCGAGTGTCTGAAGGAGATAGGAGCCTAGTCCGGTCACCTTGGAGACTGAGAAGGGGCCTTCCCAAGGCGAGCTGAGTTTGTGTAGTCCGTCTGTGTTCTGAATGCGATGAAGTACTAGGTCGCTGATGTTGAAGGAGCGTTCCTTGATGTTGCGATCATGGTAGTGTCGGATACCCTCTAGGTACCTTGCTGACTGGACGAGGGCGGCACAGTGAGCTTGTTCGAGGCTGTCGTGCCAACCCGTTGGCTGTCATGTCAACCAGTTGGCTGTCTTCTGAGATGCCTTTGTTGTATTGTTCTACTGCCTGGGATTCCCACATCACATAGGTGGGTAGAATAGCTTCGGAGCCATAGACTAGGAAGTAGGGTGACTGCCCTGTTTGCTTGGTAGGTTGAGTGCGAAGCCCCCATAGTGCATTGGCTAGTTTCTTGACCCACTTGCCTCCTTTGTTGTTAACTGCATCATGCAATCACTTCTATATGGCGTCGAGTACCATCCCGTTGGCACGTTCCACATGGCCATTAGCAGGCGGGTGGGCGACTGAGACAATATCGATTGTCGATCCTGATGTTCTCGCAGTACTCACAGAACTGATGGTTCTTGAAGTTGGAACCCAAGTTTGTGATTAAGCGATCAGGTAGTCAGTAGCGATGCACGAGTTCATCAAAGAAGTCGAGTACTATGTCGGCCTTTGGGCAGGTAACCGGTTTGACTTTGATCCACTTGGTGAACTTGTCGATGGCCACCAAGACTCTGTTGAATCCACCTGGCGTAGTTGGCAGAGGCCCAATCACGTCGAGCCCCCAGCAGGTGAAAGGCCAGGTCGTTGGTATGGTGACTAGCTTGTAGCTGGGGACGTGTTGCTTTGTTAACACCAAAATTTGGTAAGGAGTCTGACTCGTGGGTCCAGCTCGATGAGGAGTCCGTCTGGTGGAAGGAAAGATCTTTTCAGCTGTATTCGGTAAAGAGATCTGCGGTCGGCTATCTGCTCCCGTTCGGCAAAGGAACAGTAGAGCTGATTTTGCGGGATTGGATGGTGACGTGGCTCAAGCAGAAAGGGCGAATGGATAGATAGGCGATCAAAGCTTAGAGATAAGTTAGGCAGCAAATCCATTCGAGATTGTACTTCGCAGGGTATAAATATGAGCCCTGAATGTATGTAAAAAGGACAATCATTCTTCAATACAAACCGGCCTTACGCCAAACCCTAGAGTCCTTTTGTCGTGTCGTCGAGTTCTTCGAGAGGGTTCATCGATCCGTCGACCTCCGTGAGTACCGGCAACCTTGTATCATGTCTAGTATCATGCGGTGGATTTAGATCTGATGCAAGTAGTCTTGTTACCATGCTTCGTGTCATGCAGTAGATTCAAGCTTGGTTCAAGAAGGTTTCTTGTTAGGTCATGAGCCATGCGGTAGGCTAAGATCTAGCTTGAAGCTAGTTATCGGCTCTATTGGATTTTGGCAAGATCCAATGGATTCATTAAGTTACCCCGTGTTGCTTCGAGTTTTTGCTTTATGTTTAAATTCATGTAACACCTTTTGCCCAATCTAGATGGGTTTGGATTGGTTCTACCTCTTTTATAATCCTTGTTCGAGTACGTTTCATGTTTTAACGCGTGGATCATGTGCTCTCCGATAGCCGAAACCGAATCGATCTAGATTGTTACGTGTTGCGGGTTCAAGCTTACCAATGTCGGTATAAATCTTGAAAGAACCGAGTATCATGCGGTAGATGCGGGTTTTTGGGTTGCTTTGGAGCTAGTCATCCGGTGGATTAGATCTTATATTAATCTGATAGATTTATTCACTTGGTAATGTTCGTTCCTTCTTCATGGACCCCGAATCAGCTGTTCAGCCGTATTCGGTTATGTTTCTTCACGAGTAGAACACGTGCGTAATTCATGCTTTAAATAATGTGTGCTTTTAGCTTTCCATATTTAGATTGTATCATGCGGTGGATAGATCTACTTGTGGAAAGTGGTACGGTCCTTATGCAAATCGTATCATGCGGTGGATAGATTTGTTTCATATCGTACCCGACGGGTTTTAGAGTACCTAGACATGCGGTAGACTAGTGCTTTGGATCTATGCATGCTTGTTTATTACATGATTATGTTCATGCTTTACTTTATTCATTTATTTAATGTTGGTTATCATGGGGATGGGTCATAATCTAGTGTGCGTGTATCTTTGACCAAACAAAGATCGATTTCCGTCATGCTTACGTCATCCATTCGGCAGTATTGATTTTTTTTCTTTTTATAAGTTCCTGAATGGTTTCAGTTCATTGGCAAATAGCTTTCCATAGCTATGTGTCATCTCATGTGGCTTCTTAGCCGTAAATATGGAACTGTCTGGTACCACCCGGCAAGTTCCAAGTTTTGGTATTTAACTGCTTTATCTTTTGTTAATTTTCAGGAAAAATTGACTGGCACGTCTTGTTACTCTTTGCGCGTGTGAAGCCAGCTTTGTTCGGCTTGCTGTGTGTTTGGCGCCGGGTGCACGTTTTGCGTCAACACACTTTTTGGCACGCCTGTTGGGACCACAGCCGATTAGATCAAGATGCCTGACATCGTGGACATCATGGACGTCAACTTGAGGATCTCTCTCCGGCGGCGGCGAGCGGCTCCGGGACGCCATAGACCGGTTCCGGCAAAAATGCCTGCTTGTCCTTCAAGAAAAATAGAAGTGGCGTCCCGTACTTGAAGAACGAGATGCCGGGGTGTTGCGCCGGGGGAGAGCGACACCACGGCTCGGCGGAGGAGAAAGAGGAGTGTATGCGAATATTTCGGGGAATCTGCGAGACTACATGCCGAGCAAGCACAACAAAGCTTTCCTCGGTGCGCTCCGGCGGATGATGGTGGCCGTCTTTGGCCCGGGCATGGAACAAGCATTCGGCAAGGCACCCGTCCAAGGGGGCACCGTGGAGCCGGGCGAGTCAAGCTCTCAACCACCATTACGAGCCGGCCACATCGGCCTCCTCCTCAAAGCTCTGGAAGTCAAGCGTTCCAGCCTCCTCCTCAAGGTGCTGGGGGTCAGCCAGTTCAGCCCCCACTACAGACCTCAGGAGGACAGCCAATCCAGCCACCACCGCAGGGCAGCACGGGTCAACCCGCGCAACAGCCAAATCCGTACCAGCCTACGTATGGGGAACTAGCGTTCGGCTCGCCTGGAGCCCCACTTGCCTCCGGCCACAGGATTGCTCCGGCAAACAAGCCGGCGCGGAGAGGAATTTATACGGCGGAGGCTACCATGAGGTGGGAAACTACGGGCATTTGACGCCTTTGCGCATCCGGGATACGCGCCGGCTGCGTGCGCGCAAGAGGACGACGCCCGGGCACGAAGATGGCCGAGTTGATGCAAAATCGGTTCGGCCTCAAGCCAAAAATGCGGGGACACCGCCTACAAGTCGCCGTTCCCCGAGTGGTACTACAACGTGCTCCTTCCACTAAGGGTGAAGCCGCCGACGGAGTTCACGAAGTTTTCGGGGCGAGGACGACACGAGCACGGTGGAGCACATCGCTCGATACCTCATGCAGCTCGGGGAATGCTCAGCTGAGGAAACATTCAGGGTCTGCTACTTCCCCGCATCAGCGACGAGTCCAAGCATTCCAGTGGTTCTCGTCCCTACCCCCTGAGTCAGTGTGCAGATGGAAGGACCTAGAGCGGAAATTCCACGCTCATTATTTCAGTGGCAGCTCGGAGAAGAAGCTGATCGACCTTGCCACCCTGAAGCAGAGGCACAGCGAGACGCCGTTAGAGTTTCTCAGGAGATTCAGGGAGGTTAAAGGCATGTGCTTCTCGCTCAACTTGCCAGATGATCAGTTGGCTGATATGGCCGGCCGTACGTGAGAAATTGTTCGGGATGGAGTTTGAAAACCTGGGCCAGCTGTCACAGAAGCTATCACTGATGAGCAACCAAGCGTATGGCTTCAAGAAGGATGCTAAGTTTGGCAAGCAGCATGATGTCGCTGACATCTACAACCGAGTTCTTAGACAAGGCCGATCCGTTCGAGGACTCGATGATGAGTGGATGTGGCCGCGGCCCGAGATCATGTGGGGGAAAGAGCCTTTGACGATGAATCAGCGTTGGGTCAAACGGACTAAGGGCACCTACGATTTTGATATCACAAAGGCCGACAAACCGTTTGAGCTCTTAGTAAAGGAAGGCCGAATCAAGGCGCCCGAGGGGCATTCCATGCTTCGGCCCGATGGAGTTAAGGGGAAACGTTACTGTGGCTTCCACGACAGGGATTCGCACTCCATCAACGATTGCAGGGTCTTCAGGATGAGGATCCAGAAGGCCATCCAGGAAGGGCACCTTAAGTTCGACAACAAGATGAAGCTGGATGGCCACCCCTTCCCTCAGAACATGGTGGGCTTCTCTGTCAACATGGTGACGGCTGAGGAGAAGGGAAAGGTCAAGGTCTTGACCTCAGCCAGGGCTAGACAGGATGGAGCGGTGGACCGGAGCGCCAAGTAACTGCGGAACAGGTGCATGGTGAAGCCCCCCCGCATTCTCGGGAGTCACATCGAAATCGGGGAGTCATCCGAGCCAAGCCCGGGATGACCACGCGCATCCTCCTCAACAAGTGGCGGCGCCGAGATGGAGAAAGAGCGCTACCGAAGCGACGCTACGAGGAGGAGAAGCACGAGCCGAAGAAGAAGCACACCGAAGGGACCGGGAGCAATACACGCGTGAGCGAGGAGCACGCGCATCGGGGATGTGCCTTCTTCGGGCATTGTTGGAATGAGGGTTTGAAGCTGCCCACGGCGAGGAACCGCCCCGAGTGCGGTGACGGGTATGCCGAGTACGGGCAAGAGAGCGCCAATCGCCGATCCGTCCATGAGAGAATTGGAAGGATCCACCCGAATGGGGATCGACGCCAAAAAATTGAAGTCATCGATCATCCTAGGAAGCGGCAAGCCGACCTCGGGTGGGCCGATCAAGAGGAGGATGAAGACGAATACGTCCGGCAAAGGGGGCAATGGTGCCCGCCCGACCCGAGGAGAAGCCGAAGAGACGGGTCCGGCGCTTGAGGAGCCGCGAACCGAGGCAGGCCGGGATCCAGACAAGGCAGGTGTGGCGCCCCAAGGATCGACCGAAGGGTCAAAGCGTTCGGCTCCAACATGCATGGTATACTTTTTGCCGAACGAGTTCATGGCTCCCGCTAACCGAGGTTGTGCGGGGAGGAAGCGTCCCTAGATGACGAGCGAGGTCGAGGGGATGATGGCGCAATTGGTGCGGCCAAGCGAGTGCAATCTTCGACAAACCGGCCAAGAATCGACATATGAGGCCGCCGTACTTGAGAGGATACGTCAATGGCAAACCATTGACCAAGATGTTTGTCGACGGTGGAGCGGCGGTCAACGTAATGCCGTACACCACCTTCGAGAAACTTGGCATGGGCTCGAGCGATCGACGCCTACCAAGCATAATACCGAATGATTTCGCCGGGAATCCTTCGATACCAAGGGATGCGCTCACGTGGATTTGATGATCGGATCCAAGACGCTGCTCACTACCTTCTTTGTCATCGAAGGTAAAGGAGCCTACGGCCTGTCGCTTGGGCGGGACCGGATTCATGCCAATCGTTGCGTCCCATCCACCATGCATCAACGACTTATCCGGTGGGTGGATGATGAGATTGAGGTCGTCCGGAGCGGATGACTCCGTGAGCGTAGCGAACATGGAACCAACCTTGCGGGAATACCAAGGCATTGATTGTTTCTTAGGGAAAGGCGGGGAGAAGGTCTTGTTGAACCCGTCGGCGGTGATCAACGGCCCGATTCAAGCGGTCGGCTCTTATAGCAATTTTTAATGGAGAACCCCGTAGATGGCACCGATGGCAAGTTGGGGCGAGGATTCATGTCGGGCGATAGATTAGAAGAGGTTGACATTGGAAGCGGTGACAAGCCAAGGCCGACGTTCATCGGCGCAAACTTGCGGCCCGATTTCGGGGGGGAATTAATTAAGCTTCTCAAAGGATACAAGGATTGCTTCGCACGGGATTATTCGGAGATGCCCGGATTGGATCGTTCCATCGTCGAGCATCGGTTGCCAATCAAATCCGGTTTCAAACCATACAAGCAACCACCCCGGAAAATCTACAAGGATGAGGTACCGGCCGATGTGAAGAAGGAAGTTGAAAGATTACTTGATGCAAACTTCGTTCGGCCATGCGAATACGCGGAGTGGATTTCTAACATTGTCCCCGTATACAAGAAGAATAGAAAAATGAGGGTCCGCATAGATTTCGGGGACCCGAACGAGCTACTCCGATTGCCGATTTGCCGATTGACGCCGCAGTGGACACAAGGTGATAAGTTTCATGGATGGCAACGCGGGGTACAACCAAATATTCATGGCAATAGAGGATATATCAAAGACGACCTTCGATGTCCCGGTCATATAGGCTCGTTTGAGTGGATAGTCATGACATTTGGGTTAAAGAATGCCGGTGCAACTTATCGGCGGGCCATGAATTACATTTTTCACGAGTTGATCGGCAAAATTGCGGAAATCTACATTGATGATGTGGTAATCAAGTCCCTAAGTCATGACACACACTTGAAAGATGTAAAGAGGACCCTAGAGTGCACCGGAAGCATGGCCTCGAAGATGAATCCAAACAAGTGCGCTTTTGGGGTGTCGACCGGAGAGTTCTTGGGATTTCTAGTCCACGAGGGGGGAATCGAAGTTGGCAAGAAGAGCATGAAGGCCATTGATGAAGTTGTTCCTCCAACTAATCTCAAGGAGTTACAATCCTTGCTCGGCAAAATCAATTTCGTGAGAAGATTCATTTCAAATTTGTCATAAAAGGTTTTGCCATTCTCTCCACCGTTGAAGCTAAAGAAAGATCGAAGTTCACTTGGGGCGACGAACAACAAAAGGCTTTTGACGAGATCAAGCGGTACATGAAGGAGCCACCGGTGTTGGTTCCTCCTCGACTGGATAAGCCTTTCAAGTTGTATGTGGCGGCCGATACCCAAACCATTGGGTCGGCCCTTATTCAAGAATTTGAAGGAAAGGAGCGGGTAGTAGCATATCTTAGCCGAAAATTACTTGACCCCGAAACCGGTATTCGTACCGTAAAGAAGCTGTGTCTTTGCGTATACTACTCGTGTACAAAGTTTCGGCACTACTCGTTGAATGCCGAATGCACCGTGTATTCCAAGTTTGATGTGATAAAACATATGTTATCTAAGCCACTTTTGAACGGCGGGATTGACAAGTGGATTTTAGCTTTATCGAGTTCGAGTTGAAGTTCGAGTCGGCAAAGGCCATCAAAGGTCAGATCATTGCCGATTTTATAACTGAACATCGCGATCCGTCAATTGATTTACTTGAAATTACCCCCTGGGCTTTATTTTTTGATGGATCGTCATGTGGTAAAGGTGGGGGAGTAGGGATCCTACTAATTTCACCTAGAGGTGAGATGTTTGAATTCGCCATCCCTATACAGCCCACTGTTACAAACAACCAGGCCGAGTACGAGGCACTATTTCGAGGTCTTCGGTATTTAAGAGAAGCCGGGGCCGTTTCGGTTGAAGTTTACGGAGATTCGAGCTAGTGATCAAGCAATTGAACGGCCAATACGAGTGCAAAAGCGAGGCGTTAAGGAGTTACTACGAAGAATGCGGGGAAATCTTTAAGAGCTTCCAATTGGTAACTCTCTAAAGATATTCCTAGGGAACACAACGAAGAAGCAAACAAAGTGTCTCAAAGCGCCTCCGGTTACAAAGAGAGTCAAGAAGCGTTTGCTTTGCAGGTGTGTGCACTAGGGACGGGTCTCACGAAGGTGATTGGAGGAAAGAGATCGTTGATTACTTGAAGGATCCATCCCGAAAGGTCCCTAGGAAGCTCGGGTACGAGGCCATAAAATTCGTTCTTCCGGATGACAATTTATTCTATAAATCATTGGATGGAGTATTGCTGCGATGCACGGGTCCGGAAGAAGCCAAGAGCATGATGAGTGAGGTGCACGATGGGATATGTGGAGCACACCGGTCGGCCTACCATATGAAATGGGTTATTAGACAAGTCGGGTGTTTTTGGCCGACGATATTAGAGGATTGCTTTGAGTATTACTAGGGGTGTCAAGATTGCCAAAGGTTTGGAAATATTCAAAGGGTCCCCGCATCGGCATTGAATCCCATCATCAAGCCATGGCCATTCGGGGGCCGGGGAATAGACTTGATTGGCCAAATTAATCCACCATCTAGCAAGGGGCATAAGTTCGTGCTTTTGGCTACAGATTATTTTACTAAATGGGTTGAGGCGATCCCACTGAAGAAGGTGACATCAGAAAACATGGTTGAATTTGTCAAGGAGCACATCATCTATCGGTTTGGAATCCCTCAGACTATCACCACTGATCAAGGGGCACAATTCGTGTCACTGGAGTTCAGAGAGTTTGCCGAAAGCATGGGGATTAAATTATTTAACTCTTCTCCTTACTATGCCCAAGCTAATGGTCAAGCAGAGGCTTCTAACAAAATCATGATCAAGCTGATACAAAAGAAGATCGACAGAAGCCAAGAAGGTGGCATTCGGTACTCGGTGAGGCACCGTGGGCTTACCGAATGGCCCCCCATGGAGCTACAAAAACTTCTCCTTACGAGTTGGTTTATGGGCATCACGCGGTTCTACCGTGGGAAGTGCAATATGATTCAAGTAGGGTTGTGTTACGGAAAGATTTGAGCTCAAAGGATTACGGTGGTCTAATGATGGACGAGCTAGAGGACTTACACGGGATCCGTCTTAGAGCCTTGGAAAACATCGAGAAAAACAAGCCGCGGGTTGCCAAGTACTATAACAAGAAGGTAAAAGTCGGGCAATTCGCGAGAAGGAGATTTGGTTTGGAAAGCGCTATTGCCGATTGGAACTAAATACAGTGAATTCGGCAAATGGTCCCCTAACTGGGAAGGACCCTTTCGTGTGGTCAGATGCGTCCCTGGTAATGCATATATATTGAAAACTTTGCTAGGAGAGGAATTTTCCGCTGCAATAAATGGAAGATATCTGAAGAAGTATTATCCTAGCATTGAGATCGATCGATGATTACACACATCTGACACAGAGACAGCCGACGCTCAAAAACGAGGCCGCCTTCAGAACAAAAAATCCATAAACAGAAGAAATGGTCAGTGCTAGATGCATTGCCCTTAGCACAAAAACTACATTACAACTGCTTCTTGCAGGTTTACACCTAACAACCCTGGTGGTCAGATCTTCAAGGAGGTGGGAAGCAGAAGGCGTGGAGGAAGAAGCGAAAGTATGATTCAATCTTTTCTTTGCTTCTTCGTTGCTCCCTCTTCGACTGTTCCGGGACCACCGTGACGGCAACTTGGAACGCATGGGGGTGACCATGGTTTGCGGCCTCCACCAAGCTCTCCCAGGCCGTCTTCAGGTTGTTGTACCTGTCAGAGACATCTGAAAACGGAGGAATCGATGTTAGGGGCAAGAAATCCGAATTTAGGCATGAGGTCAAGAAGAGGTCAGAAACATTTACCCCCTACTAGTGCCTCCAGAGCCATGCGACGCTTGCGTTCGGCTTGGCAACGGGCGGTGATGTCCTTGAGGCCGTGCTCCAGGTGCCGAACGCGGCGGCGCAGTTGATGGCTGGTCCTCTGCTCAGGCGTGGCATCCTCTGCTTCGAGGGAGGAATCGGAGGAGATGTACTCGAGCACATCTTCGGTCCCGATGATTTCTTCGGGGGAGCGAGATCAAGGCCGAAAAGAGGAAAAGAAGAAAACATGAAGCACGAGATCATATGGAGAACGAGGAATAAATCAAGAAAGAACTCACCTTCGAATCATACGCTTCTTTGATGAGCTGCTCTCCTGGGGTTGCTTGCCCTTGTCCATGGCCTTGGGGTTTTCTCCTCTATAGACGGGGAGAAATGAGAAATGATGGATGAGTGTGCGAGTGGATTTGCAGGGCATCTCAGCAGGCTCTTTTATTGACCGAAGGGGTGCATTGGGAGTGATGACTGGCCAGTACGCACTGTTGGAATACCAAACGGCGGGGTTTTTCTCCCCAAGTACAAAGGGTTTTTGCTTGAACAAGTGCTCGTGGATTGCCGAATCGGGATCTTCTCGTGGATTTTACACCAAGGGGCAAGCTGTTCTCGCGCGTTCGGCTCAAGATAGTTCCGGATGCATTCATAGAAAAATAAGAACCATGGATGCAAATGCGAAGCGAATTCATAACAAAGCACAAGCACGAGAATTCAAAAGTTCTTATTTATTGCCGATGATCAAATATCCCTAATACAATCTAGTCGAAAAGCCCGTTCGGTACAGATTGGGGATGAGTGATTTCGGCAATGGCGTCGCCATGGCCATCGAGGCGCTCCGGGATGATCTCGATCTCATCGATGTCCTCGGGCGCGCCGCCCCGAAAGCCGCGTGGCTGGTGGAGTAGTCGACGTCCGTATGCGTCGCCATGGTAGCTAGGCCCAAGGTGGTGCCCAAACGGACACCATGGGTGGCCACCTCGTCGACGCGGTGTTCCACCGCGACAAGGCGCTCCGCCGGTGTGCCGCCGTGGGCATTCACCTTGTCGGCCAGCTTGCTCCACCGGCGCCTTCGGTGGTTGAGCTCGGCATCGCGGGCTGCAAGAGGCAAGAAGAAAAGAGATTAGCATCAAAAGCGGGCCGGGATCAAAGAGCTGATTTCAAGGCCGTACCATCGATGGTTTCCGGCGGTACGTTTGCGGCCGGTCTTCTCATTCTAGTTCGGCTATGCCCGCCTTCTTGGAGACGTCCTCCAACTCGCGTCGGGCCGTCTCCGGCTCCTCCTTGAAGCGAGAGGGCATCAAGCTCCCCGTACGGCACGGGGGAGTGGCCGTCGGACTCGAGGAGTCGTCCGGAAGGGGTTGATTGGCCGGTGCGAGAGACGGGTTCCACCGAATCAATCCGAAAGGAAGATGATCGTCAAGACAAGAAAAAGATCAAAAGTTGAAGCAAAGAAGAAGAATCGACGATCATTGCCTCCCGCGCGCATTGGCGCTGCTCCCCTCTCGCCTCGTCGGAGGCGCGACGGCGGTTGAGGCGGCGCACCATGATGGTTTGGGATGTGCCTTTGTTTGAAGAAAGGAAGAGCGAGATTGGCAAAGATTCTAGGGCTAAAAGACTTGGTGGAGAGCTAGGGGCACCTACGGTTTCATTTATAGGCCCGGAAAGACGGATCGTGGCTTCGAGTCGTGGCTCTGGATCGTGGCGCATATCCCGAGAAAAATCGGAAGGCGGAAAGGTTCCCTTGACCGAGCCGCCGATGGGTCGTTTGGTGTTCTAGGGCCGAGTCGTATTCGGTTGGTAGCTCGGCTCTAGCGAGAGGAGTCAAAGTGCCATTCGGGTGTTGGCGTTTCTTTGCCGAATGGGTCGTTCGGCATTATATTTGAAGGTGCGCAAAAGAAAAAGAAATGAATTGCGGAAAAAATATCACAAGAACGACCAATTCGGTTATACATCAATTAGAGCATTCAAATGTTCAAATGTTTCGTGATCACACCACGGGCATTGGATGTTGCTTGGCGGAAGTTGCCCGGTAGCTCCCGGCAATCTTTTTGGGCGCTAGACAAGGTGGTGAGTTATGCATCGCATTGCTCTATCTCGACAATAGCCGATTTTGCTTCCGCTTGGGTCTTTTCTATCAATCCGGGGAGCTTGGCTATTTTCTTTTTATCGGCCTCTATCTCAAGCGACGGGCTTCTCGGCTCCGCTTCTAGAGCAACTTTCTTGGCAATTTTCGGATCACAAGAAGCTTGCGGACTAGCCAATGTGTCCTCGTGACTCTTTGTTTGGGATTGCGCCCCATTCATGGCTTGTTCAAGACCGGCTCTTTTCTTTTCAATAGCGGGCGGGAGCGCAATTTCCTCAAAGCATGTCTTATGGGCGCATAAAGGATGTCCAAGCCACGAGATGGATACCGAGAGAAGCTCGACATCTTCGGGGAGTTCTTGGTCGATAGGTTCAAGTATCTCGCTCAAAGTTATCGAGATCCTTGAATTGATCTTGTGCATCTCTTTCTAGCCAGGCAACAATTTCTCTAAGCTTTGCTAGCACCTCATCTGACAGAGGCTGGTGCATCCCTTCCATCGCCTCGGCAACTGGATTGTTCCTCGATGGCAGGCTTGATGGAGCCTGATCCTAAGAAGCAGTATTGCCAAGTTAGGAGTGCTAAATGCAAAGGTAGCGAGAGTTAAGTGCAATTGAGTACCTCATGGCTGATTTCTTGAGCCGGGAGCGAGGATTTTGAGCGGGGGCAATCACGGGTGAAGAAGGTGTTCCGGGTAAAGCCGAAGCCTCCAAGGTAAAGGTTGGTGATGCGGTCGCCGGTAACTCATGGGGCTGCCTGGTCGAAGAGGAGTTGGATCCACCTCTGTTCCGATTGGTGTCTCGCATGACCAACGGTGATTGTGCCCTTGGAGGACTTGACGGCTCCGACCGGATTGGGAGACTCATCTGCGGGGAATTCATTGCTTCGTGAGACGGTGATGAAGATGAGATCTCCACGGGGATAGGCAATTCAACCCTGGGTGGACTTGCTTGTTGAGCCACTGGGACATCCACAAGTTGTTCTTCCATTGTCTCTTCTGCAAGTGTCAAATTAAAAGGGTAAATGCCAGTGTTCATCCTGAAAAAGAGGCAACAGAGGTCATACCAGTGGATGGAGCATTGGCAGGTTCCGACACTTCGAAGGTTCTTTGGGCTGCGGTCCGAAAATGCACAAAGATATGATTTATCGGGAATAGGGTAATCTCGTGATCAAGAAGGCAAAGGATTTTACCTCGACAAGCATTTTCTTGACGGTTCTCCTCCTCTTGGCGTTTGGAGGAGCAATCGAGACAAACCTTGCCTCCTATCGGCGAGCAAGGCTAGAGAGGCCGGGGTCCGTTGTAGCAAACCGGGCCATTAAGCGAGCCGAGTTGTGGATTTGAATCCCAGTCTTTGCCGAGATTGGGCCTACGGCATTGTAGGTGATATTCCTAGCTCAAGGGGCGAACTTCGTGTTCGTGAGTAAGAAAATGAAGGTCGAGTCCCGATTGAAAGAAGATATGTTTGATTCGGTAATTCCTCATGTTACCTCCGAAGTTGGCTGAAAATCGGGCATCAACTCGCACGTAACGAATGCACGGGCTCATTGAAGATGTGAAAATGGAATTCTTGCCACCGGGAATTGAAGGTGTGATGAGCTATAGTCGTGGGCACAAAAGGCTAGGTGTAGATAGTGGGACTACACACATAATGAAAAACCTTCTTCTTGTGCATAAGTTCTATGATTTCCTCTCGCGGGCTTGAGGAACTCATGAAGGAACGACCTTGGGGGCATCCGGCCACACCCAAGTTGCCTAGCCATTACATTGGGCCGATAATATTCATAAGTACCGGAGTTCAGCCTTCCTCCGTTGAATTCACCGGGCAAAGCATGCATGGGCGGATTATGATGTTGAGAATCTCAAAGAATCTCCCATCTTGGCGTCCGGATTCAAAGGAGAAGTCACGGGGGAAGATCAAAGTGTCATTGTCCGGATAAAGAAGCCGGAGAGGATTCGAAAACCTTTGAAGAATAGCTCGAAAAGCCGGGCCGATGTCCCGCCGAACAAGAACGGTTGAAGCCGCTTCTCCATAATTCTGGCATCCTCTGGTGGCTTGGGGCTTCCCTTCAGGATGATTGGACAAAGGGAAGAGCCTGGTGTTTAAATTAACACCAATGATCCGATGCATGTGAAGCTGCAGCCAAATTTGAACAAACCACCAAGGGCCGTTGACACATGTTATCCTCTCGACCGGTGTACATTTGGGTGACGAGTTTGATGAAGCATATGGTACACACCGCCTAGGAGGAATTTTCCAAGGGGGAGGCGGTTGCCACTAGCCAAATGAGATGCCATTGTGATGTGATTCGGGGTAGGCTCATTGGCTTTGCCACGAAGACAAATCGCACGGCCACATATTCGAAATGCCCTATACTCGACATCACCAAGGGGGTTGTCTTTCATGTGCTTCGGGATATACTTGTTTGTATCCGTTCCCTGGTTTCACCCCGTTTGGCGTGAAGAACCTTTGAAGTTCCGGGGTTGGACGGATCCTGTGATATTGAGGCCGATGATCATATACACATCGGCCAAAGTTGGAGACATCGGGCCGTGGCCAAAGAGGAAGGCGTTGACACCGTTTGACCAAAAGTGGCAGTCGCTATCAAAAGGTCTTCATTTTTAGGGGTATCGGCCAAGGATAACTCCAAGCATTGAGCAATGCGAAGGGTATCCCGATTTTTGGTCAATCCACTCTTGTGCGAGGATCCTCCGGAACCAAGTTTTCCGACTGCGATTGGAGGTAAAGGCCGAGTTCTTGAAAGCGTCTTGCCACCGAGGAGGTGGGGACAGAGTCGCTTTGAAGGGGATCCTCCGAGATTCGGCCCGCAATGAAATCTTGAGGGTCGAGTTCCCCACAGGACCAAGATAATAGGATCTTGAATTGGCCCCGGTGCGAATCAGAAGCTCAGTGGAAGGCTCCTGAGGAAGAGCGGAAGAGAGATTTCAGGTAAAGTTGAAAACCTAAATGCCGAATGAAACTTACGGAAGGGGAATTTACCTGAGCATCTTGGTTTTGAGCCGCCATTGGGAATTTGAGCTTCGAACAAGAGGATCTAGGGTTTGGATGCGGATGAGGATTCGGCGGATTTGCGAAGGAAGAAGAACGGTGTTGACGGATTCGATTTGAAAGTGTTCGTGGTACGGAGTCAATTGCGGAACAAAATTACTTTTATCCCGCAATTGAAGGGGCATGTGTTAACACCAAAATTTGGTAAGGAGTCCGACTCGTGGTCCGGCTCGATGAGGAGTCCGTCTAGTGGAAGGAAAGATCTTTTCGATTGTATTCGGAAAGAGATCCGCGGTCGGCTATCGCTTTCGTTCGGCAAAGGAACAAGAGAGCTGATTTTGCGGGATTGGATGGTGACGTGGCTCAAGTAGAAAGGGCAAATGGATAGATAGGCGATCTAAGCTTAGAGATAAGTTAGGCAGCAAATCCATTGGAGATTGTACTTCGCAGGGTATAAATATGAGCCCTGAATGTATGTAAAACAGACAATCATTCTTCAATACAAACCGGCCTTACGCCAAACCCTAGAGTCCTTTTGTCGTGTCGTCGAGTTCTTCGAGAGGGTTCATCGATCCGTCGACCTCCGTGAGTACCGGCAACCTTGTATCATGTCTAGTATCATGCGGTGGATTTAGATCTGATGCAAGTAGTCTTGTTACCATGCTTCGTGTCATGCGGTAGATTCAAGCTTGGTTCAAGAAGGTTTCTTGTTAGGTCATGAGCCATGCGGTAGGCTAAGATCTAGCTTGAAGCTAGTTATCGGCTCTATTGGATTTTGGCAAGATCCAATGGATTCATTAAGTTACCCCGTGTTACTTTGAGTTTTTACTTTATGTTTAAATTCACGTAACACTTTTGCCCAATCTAGATGGGTTTGGATCGGTTCTACCTCTTTTATGATCCTTGTTCCGGTAGGTTTCATGTTTTAACGCGTGGATCATGTGCTCTCCGATAGCCGAAACCGAATCGATCTAGATTGTCACGTGTTGCGGGTTCAAGCTTACCAATGTCGGTATAAATCTTGAAAGAACCGAGTATCATGCGGTAGATGCGAGGTTTTTGGGTTGCTTTGGAGCTAGTCATCCAGGTGGATTAGATCTTAAATCAATCGATAGATTTATTCAATTGGTAATGTTTGTTCCTTCTTCATGGACCCCGAATCGGTACATTCGGCCGTATTCGGTTATGTTTCTTCACAAGTAGAACATGTGCGTAATTCATGCTTTAAATAATGTGTGCTTTTAGCTTTCCATATTTAGATTGTATCATGCGGTGGATAGATCTACTTGTGGAAAGTGGTACGGTCTTCATGCAAATTGTATCATGCGGTGGATAGATTTGTTTGATATCGTACCCGACGGGTTTCAGAGTACCTAGACATGCGGTAGACTAGTGCTTTGGATCTATGCATGCTTGTTTATTACATGATTATGTTCATGCTTTACTTTATTCATTTATTTAATGTTGGTTATCATGGGGATCGGTCATAATCTCGTGTGCGTGTATCCTTGACCAAACAAAGATCGATTGCCGTCATGCTTACGTCATCCATTCGGCAGTATTGATTTTTCTTTTTATACGTTCCTGAATGGTTTCAGTTCATTGGCAAATAGCTTTCCATAGCTATGTGTCATCTCATGTGGCTTCTTAGCCGTAAATATGGAACTGCCTGGTACCACCCGGCAAGTTCCAAGTTTTGATATTTAACTCGCTTTATCTTTTGTTATTTTTCGGGAAAAATTGACTCGCACGTCTTGTTACTCTTTGCGCGTGTGAAGCCGCCTTTGTTCGGCTTGCCGTGTGTTTGGCGCCGGTGCACGTTTTGCGTCAACGGCTTCTTGGTGAAGTATTGACATCCTTGGCACGTCCTAATGAGTTCTTCAGCGTCGGCCAACACTGTGGGCCAGTAGGAGGCTCGTCGGAAGGCTTTGCTCACCAATGTGCGAGAGGACGTGTGGTTGTCGCAGATGCCTTTGTGAATTTATTCCATGATCTCCTTGCCTTCTTCCGAGGGATGCCCTTCATGAGTACTCCAAAAGTGGCACCCCTCCTGTAGAGCTTGTCTCCGACTAGTACGTAGGTCTTGGCTCGACGGACGAGTTGTTTGGCCTCGTTCTTATCGGAAGGAACCTTTTGCTCGTGGATGTAGTTGATGAAGGGATGTGTGACGCCCCGGGTTTTTAATTAACCCTAACAGCTGGTCAAAGCAGCTAACGGTGGTTAAACCACGGTCAACCCGGGCCCTCACCTCGAAAAACTCACTAACCTACCCTAGTGAACCATTTTGAATAGTAAACACATGGTCAAAGGCTTGGTCAAACCCCTTGCCACCCTAGTGTCCATGGATGTCCGCCGAACTTTTGCCGCGTTCTCCAAAATTCACCTAAACACTTAAAATTCTACCTTTATGAAAGTTGTCCATCTTGAAGAGGGACACAACGTTCATGTGGATTGGCATTTCAAATTTTGAGTGGAAAAGCTTGAAAAATTGGTTGCAAGGCGGGTTTCACTGTTCAAAAGAACAGGTTGACATTCAAAGTTGGCATTCATGTAATTCAAAATCTGTGAAGAAAAACCCCATATAGCCTTTTTAGATGTTGTAGAGGGTGGTTGGATCTACAACTTTCATGTTCAACGCCTGGTCAACTTTTATACAAAAATTTGGAGAAAAATCAATTCAAATAGGGCACCAGTGAAATGAAACCGGGCGGAGCGCCGGCGTGCCGCGTGTCGCCGGGCCGCCGCCGGCCCGAAGGATCGGATGGCGACTAGAGAGGGGGGAGTGAATAGGAGCCAAGTAAAAATTCTTCTCAAAGAACCCGACCTATATCCTAAACAAATCCCGGTCACACACGAGCGATGGATCGAATCACACCAACCGCCAAAACAAAAAGATTATGGATCAACCTCAAGTCTTAGGAATGATTCCTTAAAGCACACGCGGAAGCACAAAAGAGAGAAGGAAAGAATCGAACCAAGGAGAAAAACGGCCGGGCTGCGGCGGATCGTCCGCCGGGCGGGGTGGATCGTCCGCAAAGGCCGCGCGGATCGTCCGGCAGGTATCGCGGACTATCCGCACCCTTGCCGCGGACCGTCCGCCCGAGCCGCGGACCGTCCGAAAAAGACAACAGAACCTCCGGAGACGCACCGCGAATAACGGACCGTCCGCGGGAGCACGCGGGATCGTCCGCCCGAACACGCGGACCGTCCGAAACCTTGCCCAACGAAAACTCAAAGCCACAACGGATCGAAGACAAAGGCGAGCAAGAACACGAAGAACTCACGAAGAACATGCACGTCGCGGACCGTCCGCCACCGGCCTAGCGGACCGTCCGCGCCTTGCGGACAGAGCTGAAACCTGCTCGACCTCGAAGGTCAACCCCTCCAATCCATCACCGGATCTCCCAAACAGTAGAAGCTGTTGAGACAAAAGGTTGGGGACATGATATGCATCAACCAAGGATGCTATACCCCAAAACTTTTGTCTCCTAACTCCCTAAATCATCGGGAATCGCGGATCCTTTGAACACCACCAAAAACTAGAGCTCCGAACGAAAATCCTTGAATCGAAGTGGTTTCCCGATGTTTGAGGGCACAAGATCAATCCCAAAGATGCACAAGACATACATCTATGTTTCCCTCAAAGAAATCCAGGGAGAAACCCACTCAAATCCGTGGAATCACACCAAGAACGAAGGCACCAAAAACAAGAACGAAAAAAAACCACGAAAAACACAACGCCGAATCTTCTGTACAAACCAGGAAAGATTCACAAGGTCTAGCATGCCGCCCTAGCATCCATCCCTCTCAACAAATCTCTCATGAAGCTCTCATGCTAGCCTAGAGAAAATGGAGAAGAAAATGTCTCCGGAAAGTGAGAAATGGGAGGGAGGAAATGAAACCCTAAGTCCCGAAGAGCGAGAGCCATCCACACACACTCATGGCTTATATATCGGCTCCCGCCGGTGTGGGAAATGACTCGACTACACCTAACTCAAATACTGGCGATACAACCCACGCAGGGGCATTTATGTAATGTTTGTGGGTCTTGCCATCGGACGGCCACGCCTTCGCCGCACCCCCGCGTCCTCCCGACGCAAGTCATGCGATCCCGCCTCATGTCCTCCGCTTCGAAGCTTCCCGACACGCCCGGATCCCGTCTCCGTCGCATTGGGCCTTCAGACTTGGTTTTGAGGCCCAAACCAAGAAACCGTCCTCCGATGGTTTTGTGGGAAAACCACCAACCCCCGCGTGCTCGGCCCTGCCTCCCGCCAAACCTCTTGACTTGGCCGCCACCGTGCACCGGCTCGATTGTCCATGGCTTCGTCTTGCTCGTCTCGCCACCATGTGGCCCGCACCTAGTCCCGCCATCCACCGGTCCCTCGAAACGAGCCTACTTGTCTCTCGCATCTCCCGGAGGCCCCTCAAGGTCGAAGACCTTTCGCGCCGGTCTTCACATGCAACAACACGAACTAGGCCGCAGCCTACACCCGCACACCGAGCCAAGAGTAAGTCCAACACCCGTCGTCAATCACTCATCACCGAGGAGCGGTCATCCATCGACCACCAGGACGCTCCCGGTCCTCAATCTCCCTCTTGATGAGTGCATTGACAAAACACAACGTGAAATGAAAATCGAGAGAAAGAAAGAAAGAAGACGAGAAAAACAAAGAAGCTCAACTTATGACCAAAACCAAAGAAAGGCAAAGAAAGGTCACAAGCCGAGCAAAGCACAAACTCCACACCGAAAACAACAAAAAAGCTCCCCCGAATAAATGCAAGCTCCCCCGAACATATGGATGCAAACTTCCAAATTTTAGCTCACCTCTTCGAATTTGCATTAAGCTCATTTCTTCTCCCCCTTGTTGACAATGTATGAATCAAGGTGAAAATGTAGGAATGTAAAACAAAGCATGTAAACATCTACATGAGCTTCTCAAATAGGCCAAATCTAGTGTCAAAGGCTAGAAATGAGACAAAGAGCATAAATATGGATCATAGCATAGTCCAAGTGTTGCCACAAGTAATATATGGAAATATAGGCATGTGACAAAGCATATTTTCAGATTTAAGCAATTTTATCAAAAGATGGCTCACTTCAAATGTAGAGGCCTATCCATGTCATATTCGAGCCAAAAACATGCATATCATTCGGAGATCATACAAGGATATCCAATTCTCAACAAAAGATCATTGCAAACCCCCATAAAGCAAAGCATGTCATGTTAAAGCTCATGAGCCATGTGTCCACTTCTGGGAGACTTCTCCACCGGTGAACATCATGCAACATGTTTTGCACCCATGTGTAAAACATAAGGCATTTTAAGCATAAACATGATGGATGGAGCATTTTTCAAGCATACACACTTCTTTTCAAGATTAATTCATTTCATGGTACATGAAGTGCCTTTGCGGCAAAAAGAAGCTTATGCTCCCCCATGAATGCAACATAGGCTAAACATTCACAATGATATTCGGCCTTTGGCCCAAATGCAAGAAAAAGATATCCAAGTACAATCTAAGCATAGAAAGCACATTTAGACCAAAACGTGACATGGATACACTACTACACATGAGTGGAGCTCATTTCATCAAATTTAGTCAAGATTAGCATTTGATTCAAAAGGGCTATCTCACAACACATATATCTCAAATATTCGAAGAGCATAGCCTCACATAGCCATTTCTCCACACACATGACCAATATCTCACAAGTAGCCAAAAAAACTCAAATAAGGCATATGAAAGAAGCTCATCATCCAAAATGCAATATGATACAAATGCAACATGATATATAACAAGATGGCTATCCTACCATGGTTTATACATCAAGCAAAGCATGTATATACATCAAAGTAAACATAGTATGATACATATGGTACAAAAGAAAATCCCCCAAGAATCAACTAGAAAGGGCAACAAACCCCAAGTTCCCCCGCAAGCGCAAAAATGTAGCTTGGTCGAGAGGCTTTGTAAAGATGTCCGCAACTCGATCTTGGGTAGGTACATGGTTCAACACAATGGTCCCTTTCTCCATGTTGTCTCTCAAGAAATAATACCTCACTTCTATGTGTTTGGTTCCGGAATGAAGCATCGGGTTTTTCGCTACGCTTATGGCACCGGTACTATCACAAAGAAGTGGTATATGGGTGCACTCCTCACCAAAGTCTCTCAAAGTGTATGAAATCCACAACAACTCGGGAACAACAACTCGCGGCCGCAACATACTCGCCTCGGTGGTAGACCGAGCTACACTAGATCGCTTGCGGGAAGACCACGAAACCAACGAGGACCCAAGAAACCGACAAGAACCGAAGTAGACTTCCTCTCGACTCGACAACCAAAGCAAAATCCGCATCGAGAAAAACCATGAAGAGAAAGAGTCGAGGAGGAAGAATACCAGAGGCCAAGACCAGGGGCGGATTGTAGGTACCGAAGATCCTCTTGACGGCCTGTCGATGTGATGTCCTCGGCGAAGCCCGAAAACGAGCGTACGGACACACGGTGAACCGTATGTCCGGCCTCGTCGCCGTCGGGTAGAGGAGGGAGCCGATCATGCTCCGTACTCCCACCGGTCCACCGGTTCTCCGTCCTCGTCCGCATCCAAAGTAGTCGTACTTCCCATGGGTGTCGACATAGGCTTCCCATCTTGCATCCGGAACTTCCTCAACATGTCTTTTGTGCACTTGGTCCGATGTACAAATGTTCCGTCCTTCACTTCCTTGATCCGCAACCCGAGAAAGTAATGCAACTCGCCCATCATGCTCATCTCGAATTCCCCGCTCATCTCATCCGCAAACATGACACCAAGGTTATGAGACGAGCCACCAAAGACAATATCATCCACGTATATCCGCACAACCAACAAGTCATTCCCATGCTTGAGGAGAAACAAGGTCCTATCCACGGTACCCATCACAAACCCTCTCGCTCAACGAAAAAACCTCTCAATCTCCCATACCAAGCCCGGGCGCCCGTTTCAACCCATACAAAGCCCTTTTCAACCCGTACACCCCGTGTGGATACTTTTCACTCTCGAACCCCCGGTGGTCGCTTCACATACACCTCCTCCTCTATGACCCCATTCGAAAAGCACTCTTCACATCCATTTGAAACAACTTGAACCCTTTAGCCACAGCAAAGGCTAGAAGGATCCGAATTGCCTCAAGACGGGCCACGGGAGCAAAGGTCTCCTCGTAGTCAATCCCCTCCTTCGACTATATCCCTAAGCAAAAAGTCCGGACTTGTTCCTCACAACCATCCCATTCTCACCTTCTTTGTTCTTCCAAACCCATTTGGTTCCTATAGGATGACAATTTGGAGGTGGTTCAACTAACTCCCACACCTGGTTCCTCTCAAAGTTTTCCAACTCCTCATGTATAGAATTGACCTAGTTTGCATCGGATAAAGCGTGTCTAATGTCCTTGGGCTCAAAGGCAGCAAAAAATGCAGCATGAGCGAAATGAGAGGAATTTACGGACCTTGACCGCGTGGTACGTTCGTCGATGTCCCCGATGATCTTCGATAGGGGATGCACTTCTTGAATCCGCCGGGGAGCCTCACGCCTTGAGACTACCTCCCCCTCAACTTCAGCTTCTCTCACCTGGTCCTCTTGTCGCACCGTCGTTGTCCATGAAGTAGACGGTCCACCCTCTGTAGTGGTCGTAGGGGAAGTAGTGGGTACACAATCAGCTTCAGCCGCATGGTTCTCTCCATCATCATCTCCAGCTTCATCCTTCTCCTCTTCAAAGAGGTCCTCGGCCATCTCTTCATCACCCGCACATTCAAAGCCAAGAGAGGTACATGGCATTGTCTTGTCGAAGGTTACCTCACAAGTCTCCATGATTTTGTTAGTCTCAAGGTTAAGCACTCTATAGGCTCTAGAATGGTTAGCATAACCAAAGAAAATCCCATCACTAGACCTAGCCTCAAACTTGTCGAGTTTTCCCTTCTTAAGAATAAAGCACTTGCATCCAAAGACTCGAAATGACTCACATTGGGTGCCCGTCCATGCATAAGCTCATAACAGGTCTTCCTCTTGAAAGCTCGCAATAAAATCCCGTTGGAGACAGGACAAGCCGTATTAACCGCCTCGGCCCAATACCTCTTAAGAGTCCCGTGCTCATCGAGCATCGTCCTAGCCATCTCACGAGAGAGTTCGATTTTTCCTTTCCATGACTCCATTTTGAGGGGGCACATAAGGAGTGGAATACCGATGTTCAAGACCTAGATCACGACAAAAGGCATCAAAACGAGAGTTCTTGAACTCTGAGCCATTATCACTGCGGATAGCTCGTATAGCATTCCCATGCCTCTCGTTTTTCAACCTCACGATCAGATCTCGAACAAAACCAAATGTTTCACTCTTGTCTTCCAAGAAAAACACCCAGGCATAGCGAGAGTAATCGTCCACCACAACAAGGACATACCACTTCCCACCCACCGAGCGAACTCGAGCTGGCCCAACAAGGTCCATATGCAACAGCTCCGTCGGACGCTCGGTCGTGACATCGGTCGGGGGTGGATGGGGAGTGGCTACCATCTTGCCATTCCTACACGGAGCACAAACCAAATCCTTCTCAAGCTTCAACCTCGGCAATCCTCGGACAAGGTCAAAACCACTCAAGCAGAAACCAAATCAAAGCTCAAGTGACCCAACCGCCTATGCCATTTCCACAAATCACTAGAAGGACCGGCCATCAAACAACGAGCAGGACCCAAAGAACGAGAGAAATCAGCCCTGAAAATCTGACCCTCGGGGATGATCATACAGACAAGATCACCTCGAGAATCCAGCAAACGAGACTCACCAGACTTGAAACGCACCTCAAAGCCCTCATCAAGCAACCGAGAAACCAAAAGCAAATTGAAACCCAAAGACTTCACAAGAGCAACCCTCTTCAACATTACCTTGTCACTCACATGCACTACACCCTCAGAAATCACCCTTCCTCATCCATTGTCCCCAAATGTGATGTACATCTTTTCCTTCACTGGGGTGAGGCTGGAGAACCACTTCTTGTCTCCGGTCATGTGTCGGGAACTAACGGTGGCGATCAACCAAATGTTCTCCAAGCCTCCCCGCCCGTAGTCGAAACAAGAACGAGAATGAGCTAACGACTCGACACCGCGGTTAGCACAAAGAAAGTTAAACCGGTGTCGAGCCATCTCGCTCAAAAGAGGGGTTAGCAAACATCATTCCCTTGCCACCAAACTTCCCATGTCCCATGGAAGGAGTATGAGCACCACGAGGGGGAAAACGTGGTCCATAGTTCCTCTAGAACCCAAAGCTGCGATCATCTCCCCTAAACCCGTATTGAGGGCGAGTAGGGGGACGTCCGAAAAAAACACCACGAGCCCGACCAAACCTCTCACCAAGCACTCACACCATCATCTCTCCTAACAAACCTCTCACCACCACCTCTCCGTGGGAACCTACCACCCCGAGCTCCAACTCTACCAACACTCCTCACACTTCCCACACTCCGTGGAAGTGGCACTCTAGGCTCGGGAATACCATGAGATCGGTGATACCGTCCCGATTTGCTTGCTCCCTAGCAAGCCTCTCATCCCTCTTCCTCTTGTAGCAAAACTCGCTAGATGTCTCTCCTTGCCACAATACTCACACCCGTAGGGGACGGGTTTTGGTTTTGGCTCTGGCTTCTCTTTAGGTTTCTCACCCTTCTCACTCACAAACTTCACCGGTTTCTGGAAGTCATTTGTTTTAGGTGGGAATTTGGGTGGATCTTGGGTTGTGTCAAGCTTGTTGCAAAGGTGGTTGGGCTTTGGAGTGAAAGAGTTCTTGGGTGCTTTTGGAAGTGGGACTTGGATGTCTCCGATCACCTCAAACTCGGGGTTAGACTCAACACACTTCTCATACACACTCTCCCCACTATTCTCTCCCACTTTCTCACCCAACTTCTCAAAAGCCAAACCTCGACCATCGGCTCTCTTGAACTCCTCAATCATGATTTTCAATTGAGGTTCCCGCCCGGACAACCAACCCAACACCTTCCTCAAGTAATCATTTTCCTCATACATGACATCCAAGCGGGAAGTAAGTTCAAGGTTGCGCAAAGTGACTTCATCACACCTAGTGCATGCATTGACAACGGGAGATTTCAAAGAAGCTTCCAAAGTGCTAATGGTAGAACGAGCATCAACAAGCTTAGCATGCATAGTAGGACATGATTTACAAGCACCAAGCAAAGTGGGTCTAGCCTTAAGCTCATCATACTCGGTCCTAAGAGCATCTAGTTTAGCCAAAGTGGAAGCATTCTTCTCATTAAGCAACTTGATCTCATTCAATCATGCATTACACTCGAACATTCAACATTATCGAAATAGTAGGAGTAAGTTTCAAAGAGTCATTCTCAAGTTTCAATTCAAGCAATTTAGACTCTAACTCTCCTACTTTCTCACAAGCATTCTCAAGTTGAGCCCTAAAATCTCTCCTCATTTTCTTAGCATCTCTTAACACACTATCACGGTTGTCAATCAAGCCATTCAACCTAGTGATCTCAGCAAGCAAAGAGTCGGGGTCACGATTTACCTCATCCTCCGAGTCGGAGTCGTTGTCTTCCTTCTCGCTCTTCTTGCTGCTTGAGCTATGGGCCATGCCACAAAAGCCTTCAAGCGCCACACAGCTCAATCCACTGAGGTTCCGGCTTGCACTCTTCTTGCCCTTGCGCCTCCCGGCGTCTTCATCTTCACTGCTTCAGCTTGACTGCGCATCGCTTGAGCTTGAGTCGATGTCGCCTGCACCGGCCACCATGGCTCTTGCCTTGTCCTTCTTGTAGCCGCCCTTGCTCGGTCGCCGCTTGTCCTTGTCCTTGTTCTTGGACTTGCTGAAGTGCTTGCCCTTGGAGGAGTACTTGTCTTCACGCCTCGGGTGCGCCTCGTACTCGCTCATCTTGTACTTGTTCTCCTCCGCTTCCGGCACTCGGCGATCAAATGTCCATGCTTGCCACACTTGTAGCATGTCTCCGAGCTCCGCCTTGCATTCCTTCGGCTCTCATGTAGTCGATCAAACCTCCTTGAGAGCAAGGCCGGATCCTCCTCGCCCGGTACATCAAACTCCTCATCCGGAATAGACATAAGAGAAGACAAGGAAAACTCGTCGACGAGGAAGGGTTAGCTTTTCCCTTTGATCCGCCCACAAGAGCAAGACTATGGTCGGTCGAGCCCTCATGCTTGGATTGCAACTTCCTATCAACCTCGGCCGACTTGAGCTTAGAAAAGTGGTCATCCAACTCAATGGTCAAATATTGCCCGGACTCCTTGATGGCTTCAACCTTAGCACCCCAAACATTTGGTCCAAGATATGCAAGAGCTTCAAAGCTTGATCATGCTCGGTGTAAGGGAAATCCTCAACATTGGCCTTCATGTTGTTCACGATGGCAGTGAACCTCTCGAAACATCGCATCAATGTCCTCATAGGGAAGTTGAGTGAAGTTCTCATATTGCATCAAGAAGAGACAAAGAGGCGAGCCTTCACATGGTTATCACCACCGTGAGCAACCAACAACTTCTCCCAAATTTGCCAAGCAAGATTCAAATGGCGAACACGCTCAAACTCGGGATCACACAAACTTCGGACCAAGTGATCAACGGCTTTTGCACTTTCCTCATACTAGGCCTTAGCACCGGCATCGGTCACCATAAGAGTATGGATGTTGGCCGGAATAGCATAAGTCTTGTCAAGCACAATGAAATCCAACAACTTGCCGCGAAGAAAGATCATCATTCGGGCCGCCCACTTGTGGTAACCCTTCCCATCGAAGTGCGGCGGACCGCCCCGTTCAACGTACGCCATCTTAGGATTCAAGACTTGTCAAAGTCGCAAAGAATCCGACACCGTGCTCGATACCAATTGAAGGATCGGATGGCGACTAGAGAGGGGGGGGAGTGAATAGGAGCCGGTAAAAATTCTTCTCAAAGAACCCGGCCTATATCCTAAACAAATCCCGGTCACACACGAGCGATGGATCGAATCACACCAACCGCCAAGACAACAAGGTTGTGGATCAACCTCAAGTCTTAGGAACGATTCCTTGAAGCACACGCGGAAGCACGAAAGAAGGAAGGAAGGAATCGAACCAAGGAGCAAAACAGCCGGGCTCGGCGGGACCGTCCGGCCGGGCGGGGCGGGACTCGTTCGCAAAGGCCGCGCGGACTGTCCGGCAGGGTATCGCGGACTATCCGCACCCTTGCCGCGGACCGTCCGGCCTGAGCCGCGGACTGTCCGAAAAAGACACTAGAACCACCAGAGATGCACCGCGAATAACGGACCGTCCGCGAGGAGCACGCGGACTGTCCGCCAGGCACCCGCAGATCGTCCGCCCGAACACGCGGACCGTCCGAAACCTTGCCCAACGAAAACTCAAAGCCATGATGGATTGAAGACAAAGGAGAGCAAGAACACAAAGAACTCACGAAGAACATGCACGTCGCGGACTGTTCGCCACTAGCTCGCGGACTGTCCGCGCCTTGTGGACGTAGCTGAAACCTGCTCGACCTCGAAGGTCAACCCCTCCAATCCATCACCGGATCTCCCAAACGGTAGAAACTGTTGAGACAAAAGTTTGGGGACATGATATGCGTCAACCAAGGATGCTATACCCCAAAAATTTCGTCTCCTAACTCCCTAAATCATCGGGAATCATGGATCCTTTGAACACCACCAAAAACTAGAGCTCCGAATGAAAATCCTTGAATCGAAGTGGTTTCCGGCGTTTGAGGGCACAAGATCAATCACAAAGATGCACAAGACATCCATCCATGATTCCGTCAAAGAAATCCGGGGAGAAACCCACTCAAATCCGCGGAATTGCACCAAGAACAAAGGCACCAAAAACGAGCACGAAAAAGACCACAAAAAACACAACGCCGAATCTTCTATACAAACCAGGAAAGATTCAAAAGGTCTAGCATGCCGCCCTAGCATCCATCCCTCTCAACAAATCTCTCATGAAGCTCTCATGCTAGCCTAGAGAAAATGGAGAAGAAAATGTCTCGGAAAATGAGAAAGAGGAGAGGAGAAATGAAACCCTAAGTCGCGCGGCCGAGAGAGCCATCCACACACACTCATGGCTTATATATCGGGTCCCACCGGTGTGGGAAATGACTCGACTACCCCTAACTCAACTACCGGCGATACAACCCACGCGGGGGCATTTATGTAATGTTTGTGGGTCTTGCCATTGTATGGCCACGCCTTCGCCGCACCCCCGCGTCCTCCCGACGCAAGCCATGCGATCCCGCCGCGTGTCCTCCGCTTCGAAGCTTCCCGACACGCCCCGCATCCCGTCTCCGTCGTGTTGGGCCTTCGGACTTGGTTTTGAGGCCCAAACCAAGAAACCGTCCTCCGATGGTTTTGTGGGCAAACCACCAAACCCCGCGTGCTCGGCCCGCATCCCGCCAAACCTCTTGACTTGGCCGCCACCGTGCACCGGCTCGATTGTCCATGACTTCGTCTTGCTCGTCTCGCCACCATGTGGCCCGCACCTAGTCCCGCCGTCCACCGGGTCCCACGAACCGAGCCTACTTGTCTCTCCATCTCCCGGAGGCCCCTCAAGGCCGAAGACCTTTCGCGTCCGTTCTTCACCCGCAACAACGCGAACTAGGCCGCAGCCTACACCTCGCGCACCGAGCCAAGAGTCGGCCCAACACCCGTTGTCAATCACTCATCACCGAGGAGCGGTCATCCATCGACCACCGGGACGCTCCCGGTCCTCACGGCCGCACCCCGGCGTCCGCGCCCGCGCCGTCCGAGGCAGAGCGCCACCCGAGGCACGCGTTGCCCGAGCCACACGCACCCCGATGCGCCCCGCCCGAGGCGCCTCGAGTCGGCCGCCGGCCACGCCGCCGTGCGCGCGCGCGCGCACGGACCGCCGGTCCGTCGGCGGTGTCGCCGCCGTACTCGCGCCGCTCGAGCCGCCGTAGCACGGCGGAGCATCTTCGCCGTCACCCACGGACCCCAAGCCACCTATAAAAGCCGGCCGTTCTCCCCTCCGCGCGCCATCCCGCCGCGCCTCCCGCCATTGCCGCCGCCGCCTTTGAGCTCGTGCGCCCGCTCGCGCTCGCCGCCGGCCAACCGATCCAATCGCTTCACTAGCCCCCGGTGAACCTCCCAAGCTCGCGTGTTGCCCGACAAAGAGCCTTCCTCGCCGTTTCCCCGAGCCGTCGCGGCCACCGCGCCCGGCCGCCGGTGCCCCACCTCGCCGCCCGTCCCTCCGCCCCCAACTCCGGCCACCCGTAGCCCCTAGGTGAGCCCCCGGCCGAGCCTAGCTACTTGCCCGGCCGGGAGCGCCGCCAAAGCACGCCGGAATTGGCCGGAGCCACGCCGCCTCCCCGGCCAAGGGCCCGATTGCAAGGATCGATTTCTTATCGGGTGTGCCGCGTGTAAATTCTAGGACCCGTTTGTAATGAATCCGATACAAGTTTTCTTGCTCATTAGTCCGGTGCAAGTAGAAAATCCCTAGAAAATTGTTGAAAATTCAGAAAAATGCCAAACCCATTTTCTTGGTGAAGGACCGATACGGCGAACCGAGAGGGGGGAGTGAATGGGAGCCGATAAAAATTCTTCTCGAAGGAGATGGAAACTCCAACAAGATGAACACGACTTCCAACACATGTCTCGACTCACTACCAAGGTTGGTCAAGCCCACGTAGCCACTGGAGTGCCACTGGACCTAGGAACCAACACACCACCTTCCGACCCGAGAAACGCAGCGGAAAACCAAAACTCGAGTCTACAGACCCACACCGGTCAGACCGGTGAGCACCACCGGTCAGACCGGTCCTTGCCGGTGAAACTGAGCAACTTTCACTAAGTGGCTCTACACCGGTCAGACCGGTGAGACACACCGGTCAGACCGATGGCAGCCTGAAAGCCCCCAAGGCACCAAACAGGCCAACCGACCACCAAACGGACCCAAACTCGAAACGGCGAAGCAACACGGGACAACAATGAACACACCAAGACGCTCACCCGAGCAAAAACCCACAAGGGCTCACACTCGGTCGGACCGGTCAAGAGCACCGGTCGGACCGGTGTAGCTCGGGCGACTCGGGATGAACAAAGCACCCGCAGTCAACTCCCCCAAATCCAAATCTCGATCTCCCGAATCACTCCACGAACTTGAACAAGACTTTGGGGATATCGGGAACACCTCATGAGGAGTCCATAGCCAAGTTTAATCCCACCAAAACTCGTCCAAAAAGGAGGAATCGAAGAAATCCCGCCGAAAGCACTTCCAACCCAAGAACTCAAGATACCCCAAAATCGAGCACCTTTTCTCACGGATTTGAGAGGGGAATCACAGCCCAAAGAACCACGAAGGGTTCCCACAAATTTCCCCCATCAAATCCCCAAGGGAAAAGTTCCGAAAACAACCCAAAGAAATCACCGAGAAAGGGCTCCGAAAATCACCACCATGAACAACCGGGAAAACACATCCGGACCTTGAGGAACCACACCGAATCATCTATACAAGAAACAAAGGTTCGTACAAGGTCTAGCAAGCCGCCCGATCATCCATCCCTCTCTACAAGATCTCTCCGTGAAGCTCTCTTGCTAGTCCTAAGGAAAACCTAAGGAAAATAGGTGGAAAATAGGAAAACAAATGAGCTAGGGTTCCAAGGGTTGGCTGCCATCCTCTCACCTCTTGGGTTATATGGAGGCAACCGAATGTCTAAAATGCCCTTCTCTACTAACTAGGGATACAAGCCCCTCAAGGGCGGATTTGGAATTCTTGAAGTCTTCACCATCGGACGGATGCCCGGCGACCGCACCTCGCGTAGCCTCGACGCAAGCCATGCGATCCCGACGCGTGTCCTCCGCTTCGAAGATTCGGACCGCGTCGTCGCACACCGGTCGACCGGTGCTCCTTACGGTCGGATCCGTCCCCACGGGTCGACCGGTCCGTGCCGCCGCACCTCCGTCTTCGGTTCTCCGGTCTTGGCTTTGTGGATCAACCAAGGAACCCGGTGGTTTTCTCGGTGAACCACCGAAAACCTCGCGAACTCGTTGTAGCCTCCGCCAATCTCCACTCATGACTTGGCTCCCACGTAGTCCCGGCTCGACCTTGGTTTTGAGGCTCAACCAAGAAACCGTCCACGACTTCATCTTGCCGTTCATGCCACCATGCCGCCCGCACTTGACACCGCCGGCCACCGGTCCCTCGAACGAAGCCTATTTGTCTTCTCCACACTTGGAGGCCTCATCGGCGACGACCTTTCGCGCTTGTTCTTCACCCGCACCAACACGAGTCAAGCCGCAACCCGCACCCGCAATACTTAGCGAAGAATCAGTCCACACAACGTTGTCAATCACTCATCACACAAGGAAGCGACCATCCACCGGTCCTCGAACCACACATGGTCCTCAATCTCCCCTTGATGAGTGCATTGACAACACCCACACGAAAGTAACAAGAGAGAAAAGAAAAAGAAAAGAAACGAACAAAAAGAAACTCCAACAAGCGATCGAAAGCCAAACAAAGGCAAAGAGCAAGATCACTTGAAGAAGACAAGTCTCGGACCCCTTAGGCAAGGGCAACGGCTCGACACATCCGAGACAAAACAAAGCTCAAGCAAAGAGCGCAAACCACCAAACCAAAGCTCGAAAAAACCACAAAGAGCTCCCCCTGCACACATGCAAGCTCCCCCGAACCAATGCACCTCCCCCGGACGAATGCATGCAAGACACCACTTGAAACAGACAGCTGCGCAAAGACTTTCGGCTCACACCGGTCAGACCGGTCATCACCACCGGTCAGACCGGTGCCTAACATGTGTACAGGACCAGCACTCACACCGGTCAGACCGGTGCTCCTCACCGGTCGACCGGTGTACAACGAAGCCCGTAAATGGCTCGAAACCACCTGAAAACCTTCTAAATGCGTCCATTAAGCCATTTCAAGCTCAAACTTCTCCCCCTTGTTGGCAATGCATGAATCAAGCCAAAAATGCAAAACTTTCAACCTAGAGCTTCTCAAATATACAAAATTCAACAAAGAATGCTACACATGTCCAAAAGAGCAAGTTAGATACTCTACGGCTTCGTATCAATCTCAACTACATGATCACCAAGTTTCACAACCACTGGACGAAGCTAAGATGGATTTTGGCAATTTTGCGAAAAACTTGCCTCTCATGAGAAAAGTCCTAAACATGATCAAAGCATATCAAAAATGGCAAAGCCACACAAACTTCATGCTACGACGGCTATTCTAACCATAAGACCATCACAAACACCCACAAGCACCTCATGTCATGTCAAAGCCACCGAGCCATGTGCCTACTTCTATGTATGAGACTTCTCATTGGTAGGCATCATGCAACGGTTTAGCACCCAAAGCAGTTTAAATGCAACGCATATGACATGGGAGCACATTTCCAAGCATTTTTCATTTCATTTTCAGATTTGTAAATGGTACATGAAATGTCTTTGCGACAAAAAGGAACTTATGCTCCTCCACAAGATAAATCAAGAGGGCTAGACATTCATGATGGCAAATGAGCCTTTGGCCCCATATGATCAATAAACTACCTATCCAACCACAAATTAAGCATAGCAAGGCCACAAAAACATGTCAAGAGCATGTAAAGGCATTTACACATGAGAGAGCATTCAAGTGGCATTTTTCAAAAACATAGCCATCAACCATGGATTATTCATCAAGATCATCAAGAGCTAAGTCAAACTAACCATAGCATACCAAACAAGCTCACAAAGACATATATTTCAATCCATGGTGAACACCGTATATAAGAGAAGCTTTTCCTAACCAATGCATATGATACAAAATGCATGCAATCTAAGATACAAGGATGCCTATACATCATGTTACATATGCCATGCCAAAAGCAAGAAATGCACAAAGGAAAGCTATACATATGCTACAAAGGAGCTCCCACACACAAAGCTCACAAACCACCGGCTCCTCGAGGGGAGGCAAAAAGGGCTCGACACCACGGCAAAAGAGCAAAGGAGCACCAAACTCACAAGCTCCCCCTAAACTCATGCATTAAGGCCAAAGAGCGTACAAAGCTCACCCTACACACATGAGATAGAGAAGGAGCAAAGCAAACCAAGTGGCTTGACCAAGGCCACACACTCGAAGGTCTCAAATACACTTACCTTTATCATTTCTTCACAATTCACTCATCCTTGTCCACCATCCTCGAAAGTGATGCACCTACATGTCACCACCGGGATATGAAGCCGAAGAACCACCCCCCGATATCAACCAAATGTTCCCCGGGCTATCCACCTGCAACTCAAAACAACGAGCGAGAGCGAGCAAACGACTCAACACCGGAGTTAGTTCCAAATGTGTAAAACCAGTGCCTAGCCATTTGCTCGAAAGTGGGATTAGCACAAACCAAACCATCTTTCCTACCAAAGCTACCTCCACGAACACCACTACGGTAACCACCCTGAGGGAACCACCCCTCTCTGCCTGGAGGAGGACCAAATCCACGCAAGAAGGCCCGTGGAACGTCCTTCCTCTCCAACTCAAAGCCACGACTCCTCCGATCCCCGTAGTGAGCTCGAGGGGGAGAATGCCTAGCAAACTGACCTCCTGCAAACTTTCCAGCCCAACCACCGAACCACGGACTCCGAACCAAACCTCGCACCCGTACGAGCACGAAACCCAACCGCCGCCGTCCGTGCCCGCACCGGTCTGACCGGTGCCCCTCACCGGTCTGACCGGTGTAGCTCGGGCAAGCAAAGCACCTCCAACAGCCTTCCGCTCTTCCCAAGCCCGAACGGACCTCACACTCGCCTTGGCCCTAGGCAACTGCACACGAGGCTCAAGTACACCATCGGAAGGATGGTACTTGTCCTTGTTAGCCCACTCCTTCGCCATTCTCTCCTCACGCTTCCTCTTGAAGCAAAACGCTCACTTGTGACCATCCTTTCCACAAAACTCACAATGGAAACGGATCGATCTGGGTTTAGGCTTGGGATGAGGCTCTTCACAAGGCTTCTCACTTGGTTTCTCACTAGGCATTTCACTTGCCTTCTCACTCGGTTTTTCTTTTGGTTGGTTTGGCTTGGATGCAAGCTTGTATTTGGGTGTGGGTTGTGGTGGAACCGAAACATTCCCAAATTTCCTTTCTCTCTCACCACTGCCCTCACCAACCTTATCCAATCCCAAAGCCCAACCGTCAAAGCCCTTACAGCTAGCAATCATCATACCAAGCTGAGGTTCTTGACTCGACAACCAACTCAGCGCTTCACGCAACTTATCATTCTCATCTTGCAAGCGACCAACACATTTAGCAAGATCCAAATTCTTCATAGCATGCAACTCACATGTAGAGCAAGAAGTAGGAATAGGCACTTTCAAATCAGCCTCAAGTGAAACAATGCGAGAACGGAGCTCAAGCAATTTTCTCATTCAAACTAGGGCAAGAAGTGCAAGCGCCAAGCAAAGTGGGTCTAGATTGTAGTTCGGCCAACTCAACCCTAAGCACATCTAGTTCCTCACACTTGGAGGCATACTTCTCCCTAAGATCGACCAAGTCGCCTAGGAAAGCAGAGCAATCAAGACAATCATTTTCATCGAAACAACGGGGCTAGCCTTGAGCGAATCAATTTCAAGCTTGCTATCAAGAACCGTGTTTCTAGCTCGACCACTCTAGTCCTAGCATCCTCGAGCAAAGATCTAAGCTCCTTCCTAAGCTTCTTAGCCTCTCTAAGCATGTGATCGCGATTATCAAGCAAGTCAACCAACTCCTCATTCTCCTTGCGCAAAGAGGAGAGCTCATCACATACCTCATCCTCGGAATCCAAGTACGAGGCGTCCCTCCGGCTTCTCTTGTCGCTCGAACCGCGAGCCATGCCGCGAAGTCATCCTTGAGGCTTAGGCCCGTCACACAAAGGCCGTGGAGATACTTGCCAAAGTTCTTCTTCTTCTTCCTCTTCTTCTCATCGTCTTCGTCTTCATCACTCGAGCTTGAAGACGTGTCCTCGAATCGGACTCGATGTCGCTTGATCTCTTCATCTTCTCTCGAGACCGTGTCTTCTTCCCATGTCCATGATCCTTCTTCTTGGACTTCTTCTTCTTGTCCTTGAACTTGTGCTTGTCGTGGTTGTTCACCTTCGACACTCGGCGAAATAGTGTCCGGTCTTGCCGCACTTGAAGCATGTCCTCGTATTCCTCCTCATGTTCACGCGGTTCTCGTATTCCTCCTCATCAAAGAGGACAAAGAGAACATCCCGGTGGATGGGTTAGTGTTAGCCTTTCCTTTCGAACCACCAACGAGGGCAAGACTATGAGAATCAGTCGGTCCCTCGAGCTTGGCAGTCATGCCCCTATCCACCTCAGCCGACTTGAGCTTCGAGAACAGCTCGTTCACCGTCAGAGTATCATACCTCTCCGACTCGACTATGGCCTCGAACTTTCCGCCCCATATCATACGATCCAAAGAGTGTAAGAGCTTGACCGCTCTATCATGATCATCGTACGGGAGCACGTCCACATTGGCCCTCATGTTGTTCACCACCACCGTGAACCTCTGAAACAAGGCATCGATGGACTCACCGGGGAGATGAGTGAAGTTCTCGTACTCTCTCCGGTAGGTCGCATACAACCGTGCCTGAACCTGGGCGTTCCCAACATGAGCCTCCTTCAACACCGCCCAAATCCTACAAGCCAAGTGCTCGGTGTGCACCCGATCGAACTCGGCCGACACAAAGCACGAAACAAGTAGTCGACCGCCTTATTGTTGGCGTCGAAGCCGTCCCCTCGATCCCGGAGCGAGGAAATCAACCGGCCGGACATAGCCCGTGTCCAACGTGACATCCCAAAGGATCCGACCCTTTTCGCGGAGGAACGCACCCATCCGCTTGCTCCACATCCGGTAGTTCTTGCCATCGAAGTGTGGAAGACCCGAACCCCGTTCTCGGTAAGCCATCCTTGGATCTTAGGGCGGTTAGAGTCAACAAAGACCCGAACCGGCTCGATACCACTTGAAGGACCGATACGGCGAACCAGAGAGGGGGGGAGTGAATGGGAGCCGATAAAAATTCTTCTCGAAGGAGATGGAAACTCCAACAAGATGAACACGGCTTCCAACACACGTCTCCGACTCACTACCAAGGTTGGTCAAGCCCACGTAGCCACTGGAGTGCCACTGGACCTAGGAACCAACACACCACCTTCCGACCCGAGAAACGCAGCGGAAAACCAAAACTCGAGTCTACAGACCCACACCGGTCAGACCGGTGAGCACCACCGGTCAGACCGGTCCCTGCCGGTGAAACTGAGCAACTTTCACTAAGTGGCTCTACACCGGTCAGACCGGTGAGACACACCGGTCAGACCGATGGCAGCCTGAAAGCCCCCAAGGCACCAAACAGGCCAACCGACCACCAAACAGACCCAAACTCGAAACAGCAGCACCACGGGACAATAACGAACACACCAAGATGCTCACCCGAGCAAAAACCCACAAGGGCTCGCACCGGTCAGACCGGTCAAGAGCACCGGTCAGACCGGTGTAGCCTGGGCAGCTCGGGATGAACAGCACCCGCGGGTCAACTCCCCCAAATCCAAATCTCGATCTCCCGAATCACTCCACGGACTTGAACAAGACTTTGGGGATATCAGGAACACCTCATGAGGAGTCCATAGACAAGTTTAATCCCACCAAAACTCATCCAAAAAGGAGGAATCGAAGAAATCCCGCCGAAAGAACTTCCAACCCAAGAACTCAAGATACCCCAAAACCGAGCACCTTTTCTCACGGATTTGAGAGGGGAATTACAGCCCAAAGAACCACGAAGGGTTCCCACAAATTTCCCCCATCAAATCCCCAAGGGAAAAGTCCCGAAAACGACCCAAAGAAATCACCGAGAAAGGGCTCGAAAAATCACCACCATGAACAACCGGGGAAAACACATCCAAACCTTGAGGAACCACGCCGAATCATCTATACATGAAACAAAGGTTCGTACAAGGTCTAGCAAGCCGCCCGATCATCCATCCCTCTCTACAAGATCTCTCCGTGAAGCTCTCTTGCTAGTCCTAAGGAAAACCTAAGGAAAATAGGTGGAAGATAGGAAAACAAATGAGCTAGGGTTCCAAGGGTAGGCTGCCATCCTCTCACCTCTTGGGTTATATGGAGGCAACCGAATGTCTAAAATGCCCTTCTCTACTAACTAGGGATACAAGCCCCTCAAGGGCGGATTTGGAATTCTTGATGTCTTCACCATCGGACGGATGCCGGCGACCGCACCCCGCGTAGCCTCGACGCAAGCCATGCGATCCCGACGCGTGTCCTCCGCTTCGAAGATTCCGGACCGCGTCGTCGCACACCGGGCCGACCGGTGCTCCTTCATCGGTCGACCGGTCCCCACCGGCCGGGACCGGTCGACCCACCGGTCGGACCGGTCCGGTGCCGCCGCACCTCCGTCTTCGGTTCTCCGGTCTTGGCTTTGTGGATCAACCAAGGAACCCGGTGGTTTTCTCGGTGAACCACCAAAAACCCCGCGAACTCGGTGTAGCCTCCGCCAATCTCCACTCATGACTTGGCTCCCACGTAGTCCCGGCTCGACCTTGGTTTTGAGGCTCAACCAGAAACCATCCACGACTTCATATTGCTGTTCATGCCACCATGCGGCCCGCACTTGACCCCCGCCGGCCACCGGGTCCCTCGAACGAAGCCTACTTGTCTTCTCCACACCTGGAGGCCTCACCGGCGACGACCTTTCGCGCTTGTTCTTCACCTGCACCAACACCAGTCAAGCCGCAACCTGCACCTGCAATACTTAGCCAAGAATCAGTCCACACAATGTTGTCAATCACTCATCACACAAGGAAGCGACCATCCACCGGTCCTCGAACCACACATGGTCCTCACATGGGTCCAGGGGGAGAAATCCCACAACTTTTGTTATTCTCACATGGCTTGATTCTAAATATTTTTAACATGAAAAATAGGATTGTGAAATACCTAGATCTGCCATAACTCAAAAACTACAACTCCTCTGTATCTAAACTTTGGTTATGTTGTGTATCTTGTTATGACTAGCTCCTGTGCCAAAAATTGCACAAAGTTATGAAGTAAATCTTGCTAAATAAATTGTTGTCCATTTCTCGCGTAAACCGCCTAGATGATTTTTGTAGCTAAAAATATTTATGTTTCGTGCCCAACTTATGCACACTGTCTTGTTATTGCAAAACACACCTTTTGTGAATTAATCATGATTTTTGGTGTAACGAAATATTTATTCTTAAGTTGTGCATGTTTTCCTTTGTAAATTAATGAAGTAAGATCAGGAGAGTTTCTAGGTGAACATGCTGGTTCTTTAGGCTTGTTTTGGACCGGAGAGCATGCATGAGGAAGTTTGGGTCATTTTGGTGCTTATTTATTTTGGTATGCATTTGATTTGAATCACTAGCTAGCCTTTGTGATTTTCCATAACATTTAATTTCCTAGCTTCCAAGCCTTAAATGTGGGTCCAAAGTGGACCAAGATAGGTGCTAATATGCTTAAGAAACACTTCTTAAACTTTTGGTAATTTACTTGCTTAATAAAAAGCTTAAAAACCCTTTTAAATAGTAAAGAGCAATTAAATAAGAAAACCCCCTTTTTAATTCTTTTCCCCTTTTGGAAAGTATTACCTAATTTGATCAAAGGTAATAAAATATCCTTGCTGATAAAGAATTAATTCAAGAATAATAATATTGTCCATACCCTTGCTAGTGAGAGGAAAAGGATTGAACCTTCACATAAAATGACAAGTGCAAAAGGAACATTTATTCAAATGTGCAACAAAAGAATGAGTCACATATGACAAATAACCTTCCTAAAAAAGATGTACTATCTAGATACTTGTTAAGGTGAATATGACCAACAAGAGTTGGATAAAATAACAAACTATCACATCATCCGAACTTGCATTGCATTCCGTGTAGATCTTCCGGACGGAGATTACTCCATTGTCCCGAAACCGAGGAAGGAGGAGCGAAAGCTTCGCCGCAAGTATGTGGAAGTGCTCGACGACACCGAGGGTGCCCGGGCTAACCTAGCCGACGAAGGCAAGCTCCGGTGCACCTAACCCGGTTTTCAAATTATTTATTCAATTATCTATGGATGATTGTGCATTTACGTTCGGGAGTTGAATGGAACCCTAGATGCATGATCCCTAGGTACCTTTGTCCTTACTAGTACGGTAGGTCGATAGCTGCTAAGCTATAGGACCGTTACAAGTCGAGTGATGATCTCACTCACGAGAATAGGTTCCTAGATAGGAATCACAATATATCCTTAAATGGATTGCTCATGTGGTAAGAGCATGGGATTTGGGCTCCGGTCCGGTGGCTATTTTGGGTTAAGTGTTTGAACGTACTAAGAACTTGTCGGGAATGGGACCGGTAAGCCTAGTACCTTAATGAGACGGCAAGGGATCCTACTATTACTACTCTAGGGATTCGTCTCACGTCTAGCTACCGGTGGTGTACGGTGACTCCGGTATCTCGCGGGGTATGGCGGATAGCCGGCACCAAAGACCGTAAGATTCGATCCCGACCCGAGGATTTTTGGGAACCACACTCGGGAAAGTTGTCCTTGCGGGGGCAGCCTACCGTGTGTTTTGATCTACCTTGCAAGGTTTGAATCAATCGATTGTCGGCCTCTCACCGTTATCTAAGACTACTTACTCCACTAGTCATGAGATCCCTAATGATGGAAGTTGTCGAATACTATGCTTGATTAATTGTATTGTACAACTTTGTCCGTACTAGTTTGCTAATGTAGTAAAGATAAAACCTACTAGAACTTGTGCTAAAATCTTGAAAGTAAGAACCTACTCTTTGTTACTTTTTAGCAAAAGCAACCCAAAGTAGCCAAAAAGCTTTCCATGTCTAGATTTGGTGAAGTAGTTATCACCGACGGGTAAGACTTGCCGAGTATTGGTATACTCGGCCTTGCTATAATATGTTGATCCGGGTAATGCTTTCGGTGATGTGTGGCCCGGAGAGATCCCGCCTGGCCGGGAGCCGGAGTGGGTGGAGGACCACCACCGAGAGCATCCCGGATGGCCTCCCGTGGTGTCTCTCGCTTCCCGTTCGTTTAATTCCGCCGTTTCAAAACTCGAACTATTTCCTTGTGGCAAAACCGTGGTTTGTAATAATTAAGCCCCTTAGGGTACAAATTGGATGTTAATGATGATGTATCTCCGGACTCACCTTCGAGTTAGTATTAATGCATATATATCGATCCTTGTTGCTATTCAAGTGATTTACCGGGCGTTAACCCGGCGACTATCGACAGGATGATCCTTTATTATTGCCTAATGACCAAAGTTAATTGGTTTAGGTGATAGTACGGTATTTTTTTGGGCGGGTTGCCACAGTTGGCATCAGAGCAATTATATGCACCAGAGATTAATTAATAACCTTAATCACCGGTTTTTGGAATAAAATTTGCCAAGATTGTTTAGATTTTCCAAAACACGTTGCTCCGCTAAGGATAAACTAGACCGAGAGGCCCTAGAGGGAATTTTGGGTTCTTTCAGGTGGCTTATTTAACCTATGGTTTATTTTTCTAACTTCCAAGACATTACTTTATGTCGACTTACTTTCTTGCACAACCAAACTAGATGAGCCAGGTGTTTTATACGTGAGTTGTACCGCATCACGGGAATTGCGAGGGTTGATCGTGTGATCCATTCCACGGATCCCATCTTCACGTCGGTGTATGAGTTGTGTGTCGCCACATGTTTCATACGTGTGCATTCCGCATGTCGATCATGCGAGGCAACGATACAATCGATTCAAACGGAGGGTGTCCGAGGTTGGATGCCGTCCATGCAGCGGCTTAATGCATGGATGCCGTTTCTATAGTGAACGGTAATGTATGGGGACGCTTTCGTGACGTGTTGGCACGAAAGGTTCGTTTTCTCGCAGTACATAACGGCGCCCGGTTAGTCGTTAAGCAAGTACCGTATAGCTCTCGACTAGATATTATAGGGAGAAACGAATAAAAGCCTTGCCACCGGCACTAACTTCGATTTTTGGCTTGATTGCCATGTGAGGTCGAATAGGACATCTTGCATGCATGTTAAAAATCGAAACAACTAAAATGGACTCGAAAACTAAATTTCCATATGCTCTCTAAGGAAGATTATGCTAGTGTGTGCTTTTCATTAATTAGAGTACCCCTCATGCTTAGCTGCCATGCTGCCGAAATTTTGAAAAATCTTGTTTACCTTGTTGTACCTTGTCCTAGTTTTGATTAAGCCAGTTGTTTAAAAACAATTGCTCTTTAGCTAGTCTAGCTTGTAACCGCAAGTTCCGATCTTGTTTCTTTCGGTTTAGGTTACACTTTCCTAGGCACATCTAGATCTTGTACTCATCCACCTTGTCTTCCTTGTTTGAGCTCGACCTTGAAAATTTAATATGTGTTAAAGAACTTTTGTAGTAACCAGGAAACTTGGGAAAGATTTGAGGGTTCTGGATTTTTGGTTATGAATTTTTATTCACAGCTGCCAGAACTTCACCATTTGACACGCCGTTGTCTTTGAGACCTGACATGTATTGTACAGATGGCTTTCCCCGTGTTTCACGAGTTCGACGCCGACGGTACGATCCATACCAACGGGTTTCACCGGGAAGGTTTTCCACACCTTGCGTGGGAAGCACTCGCCGCCGCAGCTACCTCACACCACTAACTTATAAGGTGCCCGAGTTCGAGCGCTATGGAATTCCCCGTTGTAGAGTGATTGTCACCGTTTCGCCACACCGGACCACGCCGACTGGTTCGACTTGAGTTTTATCTACTGGGGATTTATTACCCACGAGGCCGTTGAGTCAGCCGCCCTCAGAGTGCTGACGGACTTCTGTGACCACAACCCCACTATGGTAGCTCTCTCTCCGTTTGGGTTGTTCCCCGCCGTGAGTCCTCACGACCCGGCATGGTTGGACCGTATGGATCACCTACGGGAGCCGTTGGCACTAGCGAAACCATTGGATGTTACTCGGACGCTAGCTCGCCGTCCGAACGTGGCCTTCACACTTTAGGGGTTGCGCTATAATACCGCAGCGGTTATTGGGCAGCGTTTGGAGGAATCTAGGCGAGATTGGCGGGGTGTCGGCGGCAAAGACATCGGCAGCTGAGCTTTACACTTACGCAAAAGTGCGGCAGGAGAATGACAGCCGCATGCTAGGAGATTCCGGTTAGAGTTAGAGAGAGGCGACCGCCCGCAGAGAGGATTGTAGATCCGGAGGCGAGAGAATCATACCCTAGAGGAGAATGCCGATGTGCATGAGCTTGAGAGGTTGACGCTACTTCGAACATTGCCGATAAGCAAGCAGCGAGTGGAGGAGGCCGAGGTACGGGTGGCATCCTTGCAGGCTATAGTGGCCTTAAAGACACGCCCCCGGCACAGTGCACACCCGGAGGAGCAGCGGGGGTTTGTCCGGTCCGGATCGACGAGCCAGGCAGACCACCGTTGCCGACTCCCCCAGCTTCGCCTACGTACAATGGTGCTTCGGTGGGAAACTAGGTTGCCGACAGCAAGCATAAGAAGGATGTCGATCCTATGGTGTTATCTTCGAGATGTTTGGAGTAGTTAACTTGTTAGCACGTCTTCGTGCCGAGTAACTGCTTGTAACCTTGTCATGTCACGTTGTTTCAAATTCGAGTGTTGTAATGTCCTTGTACCTTGTTCCATCTTGTGTAATAATGAATGCTTAAGCATATGTGTTTTAAGTGAAATTCGCTTGTTACTCAGAAATTGAAGTTTTGTTGCGTATGATTACAAAATTCTTGGATAAATCGTTGCAATAATCACGCTTGTCAAACATTACATTTTGCATAAGCGTTGGTAAACCAAAGCATTTCTAGGGGCATCACTCGTCTGCCCAACGTTAAGTGCTCGTTCGAATACCTCCTTCGTTGGTACCCGAAGTGACAGTAATTGTCTGAGACTGAATGTGGGCTAATGTTATTCAAGTGATTGCATTCCTAACCGTGTTAAAGAACAATTCTATGAATCCTTGCTGGCTATGTGATGCTTTTCGATTGTTGTTGTCATCATCACATGAATGCTAATGAGTTGTGGTTATGTATGGTCATGCTTGTCATCAGTTGGACTAAGGTTTTGATTATATAACTAATAAGGCTCGCATTTCAGATGGTGGGAACCACACGCAGCTCACCCAACAGGTTCGGAGCGAACGGTAGCGGTGATTTGCCGCCACCACCGCCCATGACGTCGTCGAGGCCTTCATGGCCATGCAAACCGAGGTGTTGTGCCGGATCCCGTAGACGCGGCAGCGGATCACCCGGCAGATGAACCGAGGGCCGCCACACGGGGCCAACCACGAGGGGCCTAATCGGGTCATCACGTATGCCCAATTCATCGCAATGTAGCCGCCGACCTTCGCTAAAGCGGAAGACCCCCGGGAGCCGAGGCTTGGATCAAGGCCATAGAGGCAAATTCTCTCGCCTTTGTGCCGCCTTGCTCCGAGGAGAACAAGGCCAACTTCGCAGCCTTTGCAACCGCGGGGAGAAGCTTTGATGTGGTGGGACCATTTCAAGTTAATGTAGCGAGGGCATGCCGTAACTTGGGATGAATTCAAGCAAGCCTTCAAGAGCCACCACATTCCCAAGGGACCGATGGATAGGAAGATGAGAGAGCTCTTGGCCCTCGCGGCGGGGTTCCGATACGGTGTACCGTTACGCCCCGAAGTTTAACGGCTCGTGCCGTATGGTGGGTATCACGTTGATACCGATGCAAAGAAGATGGAGAGGTTCCGTGACGGGCTAGATGGCAAGTTGTACGAGCGTCCGAACCTCGCTCGAGCCCGCAAACTTCCATGAGCTAGTGAACAAGGCTATCTCCCAAGAAGATCCTATGAAGAAGGCCCACGGGGAGAAAAAGAGGATGTCCGGTTTTGCTGCGGGCGGCGGAACCGGTAAAAAGTTTTGCTTTGTGAAGAAGAACGTTCCACGCCCATCCCGAAGAATCTTCAACCGGACGCCGGACGATGAAGCCACCCCCGAGCAAATCCATCGGGAACTTCCAGTTCCGCAATGCTCGCCAGCCAGGCTCCAAAGCCTAATGCACCTCCTCACAATGTTGGTGATCGTCGTTGCTACAACTGTGGTCAGCCGTGGCACTACAGCAGTAAGTGTCCCAAGCTCAGGCAGATCAAGCCCAACCCGCAGAATCAAGGTGCAGTAAACAAGCCTGCCACTTCGACTAAGAAGCCTATGGTGCAAGTACGCCAGGGCAAGCTGAACTTCACTGCCATGAGCGATATCCCAGAGGGAGCTTCAGTGCTCATGGGTACATTCTCTATCAACAACACTCCTGTTAACATTTTATTTGATTCGGGAGCCACCCACAGTTTCATAAGTGAGAATGCGCAAACGAAATCAGCTTATAAAATTACCACACCAGGTGGAAACATTACTTCTCACCTAGTAACCTTTGGAGTTCCTTTAAGGTTAGGAAGTAAGGTTATTCAATCTAATCTCATAACCATAAAGTTGGGAAGCATGGATGTTATCTTGGGTATGGAGTGGATGACCCAGCATAAGATAATTCTAGATATATCGGATAGGGTCGTAGAGATCACTTGAAGGACCGATTAGGTGACCAGAGAGGGGGGGAGTGAGTGGGAGCCGATAAAAATTCTTCTCGAAGGAGATTGAAACTCGACAAGATGAACCCGCTCGGTCGGACCCCCAAAATCACACGCTCCGCACTTCTACCTTCCGTTTGTCAACACCACGCGCCCACCGGAGTGCTACGGTCCTAGGAACAAACTCTACCAAAGAACCTCACCACACACGCACCCACGACGGCGGGGAAACACCTCGAAAGCCGGCTGTCCGTAAGGGGGCGGTTAGACCGGGTATAGGGGGCGGTTAGACCGCCTCCACACTCGGTAACCAAGAAATCCTCCGAAACACTTCTTCCAAGCACCAAAACGCACCACGGTTTCACCAACAAAGATCTCTCGGTCAAGGCCATGCTAGCTACCGGAAAATCTTGGCGAAAACCAAAACTCCACCCGGGGGCCTAGGGACGGTTAGACCGGCTACCGGGGGCGGTCTAACCTCCCGTACCCAAAGCAACGAACTCCAACCAAGAACACCTAGCAAACGGCAAGACGAGAACGACCCGAAATTTCACCCCGGACGTTCCTCCGATCAAGGCGAAAAAACTCACGAGAGGATAATCCGGCGGAACAAAACTTCAACATGGAAACACCCGGGCGGTTAGACGGCCCCCTCCGGACGGTTAGACCGCCTCTCCCGAAAAAACAGCCCGTGGGTCAAACCCTAACTTCCTCGCGCCCGATCTCCCGAAACACTCCACGAATTGCGGCGAAACTTCGGGATTAGTCGGGTTACCTCCGGGCAACCTCTACCTCAAAGGAATTGACCCGAAACGCTCACAATCAAGAGGAATCGACGAAATCGCCTCACTAGGTCAAGAACTCGCCCAACTCGAAAAACCACCAAATCGAGTCCAATTCAAAGGAGATTTGGGGGCCAAGTCACCAGCCAAAGAGGCACAAGATCCTCATACGTGACACACACCAAAAACCCTAAGAAATCGTTCTCAAAACACCGCCAGCAAAGAGCTCCGAAAATCACCACAAAGAAGGACGGGAAAACCACCTTGAGGAACAACGCCGAACCATCTATACATACCATGAAGGTTCGTACATGGTCTAGATTGCCACCCAAACATCCATCCCTCTCCCGAGATATCACATGAAGCTCTCAAGCTAGCCCTAGGAAAAACTAGGTAAAATGGAGAACGAAAATGAGAAACAAATGAGCTAGGGTTCCAAGAGTTGGCTACCATCCACCCACTCAATGAGTATATATGGAGGCACCCAAAAGACTAAACTACCCTCACCTAATAACTAGGGATACAAGCCCCTCAAGGGCGGATTTGGAAGTCTTTGGAATTTCTTTATCGGGCGGATGCCCGAGACCACAACCGGCTTAGCCTCGACGCAAGCCTTGTATCCCGACGCGTGTCCTCCGCTTCGAAGCATCTTCACGCCGGCGGCCGGGCGGTTAGACCGCCCCTCCCGGGCGGTTAGGACCGGCCGGGGAGATCCCGACCGGCCCCGGGCGGTCCGACCGCCCCTCCCGGGCGGTTGAACCGGCCGGGTGGTCGCACCTCCTCGTCGAGTCTTCGGCCTCGGTTTTGTGGCTCAACCGAGTAACCCGGTGGTTATATGGTGTGCAAACCTCTCGCACTCGGTGTAGCCTCCGCCAATCTCTACTCATAACTTGGCCGACACGTAGTCCCGGCTCGACCTTGGTTTTGAGGCTCTACCAAGAAACCGTCCACGACTTCATCTTGTTATTCATGCCACCATGCGGCCCGCACTTGACCCCACCGGCCACCGGGTCCCTCGAACGAAGCCTACTTGTCTTCTCCACACCCGGAGGCCTCACCGGCAACGACCTTTCGCGCTTGTTCTTCACCCGCACCAACACGAGTCAAGTCGCAACCCGCACCCGTAATACTTAGCCAAGAATCGGTCCACACAACGTTGTCAATCACTCATCACACAAGGAAGCGACCATCCACCGGTCTTCAAACCACACATAGTCCTCAATCCCCCCTTGATGAGTGCATTGACAACACACTTGATTTGTAACCAAAGAGAAAAGGAAAAGAAAAGAACAAAAAAAAAGGAACCTCAACAAGCGATCGAAAGCCAAAGAAAGGCAAAGAGCAAGAACACTTGAAGAAGACAAGTCTCGGACCCCTTAGACAAGGGCAACGGCTCGACACATCCGAGACAAAGCAAAGCTCAAGCAAAGAGCGCAAACCACCAAAGCGAAGCTCGAACACCACAAAGAGCTCCCCCTGCACATATGCAAGCTCCCCCTGAGCCAAAGCACACTCCCCCTGAACAAATGCAGCAATGCAACACGGGAATGCAACAAAGAGCAAAAAACTGCTCACTCTGCCCAGGGTGGTTAGACCGCCTACCCCAGGTAGTTAGACCACCTACCACACATCTGACTGCCTGGGGGCGGTTAGACCGCCCCATTGACCGGCCCTGCACCAAACTGCTCAGAATTTCCCGAACCAATTGGAACACCTTCCAAACACTCCAAGGTGCGTAAAGCATGAACAAACTTGTCCCCCTTGTTGACAATGCATGAATCAAGGCAAAATGCGAAAATTTTCAACATATAGCTTCTCAAATATACAAAATTCATCACAAGGAGCTACACAAGTCCAAATGAGCAAGTTAGATACTCTACGGGTTCGTAATGACCTTAACGACATGATCACCAAGTTTCACAACCATTGGACATGGCTAAAAAGGATTTGAGTAATTTTGCGAAAAGTTACTCTCTCACAAGCAAAAACCTAAACATGAGCAAAACATGTCAAAATGGCAAAGCCACACAAACTTCATGCTAGGACAGCCATTCTAATCATAAGACCATCACAAACACCCACAAGCACCTCATGTCATGTCAAAGCCACCGAGCCATGTGCCTACTTCTATGTATGAGACTTCTCATTGGTAGGCATCATGCAACGGTTTAGCACCCAAAGCAAATTAATTTCAAGCACATATGACATGGGAACATATTTTCCAAGCATTTTTCATTTCATTTTCAGATTTATAAATGGTACATGAAATGTCTTTGCGACAAAAAGGAACTTATGCCCCTCCATAAGATAAAGCAAGAGGGCTAAACATTCATGATGACAAATGAGCCTTTGGCCCCATATGATCAATAAACTAGCTATCCAACCACAAATTAAGCATAGCAAAGCCACTAAAACATGTCAAGATCATATAAAGGCGTTTACACATGAGAGAGCATATATGTGACATTTTTACAAAAATAGCCATCAACCATGGATCATTCAACAAGATCATCAAGAGCTAAGCCAAACTAACCATAGCATACCAAACAAGCTCACAAAAACATATATAGCATCCCATGGTGAACAATGTATATAGGAGAAGCTTTTCCTATCCAATGCATATGATACAAAATGCATGCAATCTAAGATACAAGGATGCCTATACATCATGTTACATATGCCATGCCAAATGCAAGAAATGCACTAAGGAAACTATACATATGCTACAACGGAGCTCCCACACACCCAACTCAAGAAATCAAACACACACCAGAGTTCTCCCCGCAAACGAGTGAAAGTTGCTTGATCTAGGGGTTTGGTGAGAATGTCGGCTAGTTGGTCATGTGTGGGTACATGGATCAAAGCTATCTTTCCTTTCTCTACGTTGTCTCTCAGAAAATGATACCTCACTTCTATGTGCTTTGTTTTGGAATGGAGCACTGGGTTCTTTGCAACGCTTATAGCACCGGTGCTATCACATTGAAGTGGGACATGGGTATACTCCTCACCAAAGTCACTCATGGTGTATGTGATCCAAAGGAGCTTAGAGCAACAACTAGCAACAGCAACGTACTCTGCCTCGGTAGTGGATTGAGCAACACTCGACTGTTTGCGGAAGACCAAGACACCAAAGAAGAACCCAAAAAGCGGCAAGTCCCGAAGTGGACTTCCTATCCAACCAACACCCGGCAAAATCCGCATCCGAAAAACCATGAAGTGCCAAAGAAGAGGACGCGGAGTACCAAAGGCCGAAGTCGGGAGTGTGACGCAAGTACCCGAAAATTCGCTTCACCGCTTGTCGATGCGAAGTCCTCGGAGACGCTTGAAAACGAGCGAACGGACACACCGAGAACCGTATGTCCGGCCTCGTCGCCGTCAAGTGGAGGAGTGACCCGATCATGCTCCGGTACTCCTTCCGGTCCACGTGTTCACCTTCCTCGTCCGCATCAAGAGCCGTAGTCGTACTCATCGACGTCGTCATAGCCTTGGAGTCCTCCATCTTGAACTTCCGCACAATGTCCTTGGTGTACTTAGCCCGGTGCACAAATGTTCCTTCCTTTGATTGTTTGATTTGTAGCCCGAGGAAGAACTCGCAACACACCCATCATGCTCATCTCAAATTCCCCGCTCATATCATCCGCAAACCTTGCAACAAGAGAGTTAGACGAGCCACCAAAGACAATATCATCCATGTACACCCGCACAATCGGGATATCTCCGCCCGCCTCAAGCAAAAACAAGGTCCGATCGACCTTCCCCATCTCAAAACCTCTCTCAAACAAGAACCCCCTCAACCTACCATACCAAGCTCTAGGCGCCGCTTCAACCCATACATCGCCTTCCTCAACTTGTACACCGGTGGGGGTACTTCTCACTCTCAAACCCCGGAGGTTGCCTCACATACACTTCTTCCTCCAACACACCATTCGAGAAAAGTACTCTTCACATCCATTTGGTGCAACTTGAACCCTTTAGCGACGGAAAAGGCTAGAAGGATCCTTATCGCCTCCAAACGGACTACGGGAGCAAAAGTCTCCTCGTAGTCGATCCCCTCCTTCTGACTGAACCCTTGAGCAACAAGCCTCGACTTGTTCCTCACAACCTCACCTTTCTCTCCCTCTTTGTTTTTCCACACCCACTTTGTACCAATCGGCTTACACCCTGGGGGAGGGTCAACCAACTCCCAAACCTGATTCCTCTCAAAGTTCTCCAACTCCTCATGCATCGAATTAACCCAATTGTGATCAGATAGTGCGTGTCCAATGTCTTTGGGCTCAAACGTAGCAACAAATGCAGCATGAGCGAAATGAGAATTGTTTCGAACCGTCGACCGTGTAGTGCGTTCATTCATGTCGCCGATGATCCTCGAAGCTGGGTGATCCACTTGTACTCGCCGGGGAGGTTCTCGCCTCTATGCTACCTCCCCCTCAACATCGGCTTCTCCTCGTTCTTGATTTGTCGTCGTAGGTGTAGTAGAGGGTCCGTCCATCATCGTAGTCGAAGTAGTGGGTACATGTTCGGCCGGGGGAACCGCACCGCCATCCTCATCATCTCAATGTTCATGCTCCTCCTCCTGAAAGATCTCCTCACCAAGCTCATCATCACCTGCACACTCAAAGACAAGCTGACTACGTGGCTCTGTCTCGTCGAAGGTTACCTCTCAAGTCTCCACGATTTGGTTAGTTTCAAGATTGAGCACACGATATGCTCTAGAATGAGATGCATAACCAAAGAAAATACCATCGACGGACCTAGCCTCAAACTTATCCAACTTCCCGCCTTTCTTCGAATGAAACACTTGCAATAAAAGACATGGAAGTGACTCACCTTGGGTGTGCGACCATGCAACAACTCATAGCATGTTTTCTTCTTGTGCACTCTGAGGTAGATCCTGTTTGATACATAGCACGCGGTATTCACCGCCTCAGCCCAATACCTTCTCGGAGTCCTGTGCTCATCAAGCATCGTCCGAGCCATCTTGCACAAGGTCATGTTCTTCCTTTCCACAACACCATTCTGGGGAGGTGTATACGGACTCGAAAACTGGTGCTCAAGACCCAAGTCATGGCAAAAGGTTTCAAAACGAGAGTTTCGAATTCCGAACCATTATCACCTGGCGGATAGCTCGTATGGCATCTCTGTGCCTCTCGTTCCTCAACCGCAAGACTAGATCTCGAACAAAACCAAACGTCTCCCCCTTATCCTCAAGAAAGAACACCCACGCATACCGAGAATAGTCGTCCACCACAACAAGGACATACCACTTCCCACCCGCAGATCGCACACGAGCTGGGCTAACAAGGTCCATATGGAGCAGCTCGCATGGACGCTCAGTCACCACATCGGTGAGAGGCGGGTGAGAAGAGGCTACCATCTTGGCATGCCTACACGGCGCACAAACCAACTCTTTCTCAAGCCTCAATCGTGGCAATCCTCGGACCAAATTGAGTTTACTCAAGCGAGACAAAAGGTCAAAGCTCAAGTGACCCAACTTCCTATGCCACTTCCACAACTCACTCGAAGAACCAGCCAAGAAACAACGCTCCACACCGATGACCGAGAAAAATCAGCACGAAACACCGATCCTCGGGAACGACCATACACACAGTCCCCTCGAGAGTCCAAAATCCGAGAACCACCGGCCGAAACAACACCTCAAAGCCATCATCCAACAACCGGGACACGAAAGCAAATTGTACCCCGGCGATTGAACAAGAGCAACACGCCTCGCAGTGATCTTGTCACTCACTTTTATCTCACCTTCCGAAAGCACACGCCCACGCCCATTGTCCCCAAAAGTGATGTACCTCTTCGTCACCACCGGACGAGACTTGAGAACCACCCCCTGTCTCGGTCATATGCCTCGAGCAACCGGAGTCAATCAACCAAACGTTCTTCAACTCTCCCACCCGAAATTCAAAAATGAGCACGTGAGCGAACAAATCACTCAAAGACCGGGGTTAGTACCAAAAAAGTAAAACCGAAGTGCCGAGCCATTTGCTCGAAAGTGGGGTTAGCACACATCAAGCCATCTTTCCTACCATAACTACCACCACGAACACCACCTCGATAACCACTCCGAGGAAACCACCCCTCGCTGCCTGGAGGAGGACCAAAGCCACAGAGGACAACCCGTGGACCGTCCCTCCTCTCCTTCTCAAAGCTACGACTCCTCCCATCCCCGTAATGAACTCGAGGGGGAGAATGCCTAGCAACCGACCACCCGCCGACTCTCCCGGACCAACCACCGCCGACACCACCTCCGGAACCGAAACCTCTCGACTCACCACCTCGAAAACCACTCCGCGCCCGGGTCGGGGGGGGGCGGTTGAACCGCCTAGCCAGGCCGGTCTAACCGCCCCCCTGCGGGCGGGGCCGGTCGACCGCCTAGCCGGGCCGGTCGACCGCCCCTCCAGAATCGCTCCTCGGCTACGGGAACTCGCATCTCCCCATGCCGGAACACTTCTCACCACGGCTTTACCCCCGGGCGGTGGCATACGAGGCTTAGGTACACTATGGGAAGGGTTGTACCTATCCTTGTTCGCCCACTCCTTTGCCATCCTCTCTTCCCCGCTTCCTCTTGAAGCAAAACTCATCCTTGTGACCCTCTTTCCCACAATAGCCACAAGGGAACCTCACAAGCTTAGGCTTAGGCTTGGATTGGGGCTGCTCACTTGGTTTCTCTCCACTCAACTCCTCCACCGATTTCTCCTCACTAGCCTTCTCACTCTCTTTCCCAAAGAATACTTTCCCGAAGTGCTCGAAACTTGATAGGCTTTTGGAGATCATTTGTGGGTGTAGGAAATATGGGTGGAGCTGGGGATGTGTCTAGTCGGTTCCTAAGATGGTTAGGTTTTGGGGGAAAATCATTCTTGTGGTGGGTTTTTGGTGGCTCTCGGATATTCTGTCCACTTCCCTCACCAACCTTGTTTGCCCCAAGTCCCTCACCATCCCGCCTCTTAAATGCCTCGATCATCATCCTCAATTAAAGCTCATGACCGGACAACCAACCCATCAACTTCCTCGGCTCGTCATTCTCATCCTACAAACGATCAACATAATGTGCAAGTTCCAAATTCTTCAAAGCATGCATTTCACGGGTAGAGCATGATGTAGGCATGGGTTCTTTCACTTAGCCTCAAGAGAACTAGTGTAAGCATGCATCTCATCAATCTTAGCATGCAAAACGGGGCAAGAAGTGCAAGCACCTAGCAAATAAGGTCTAGACTTAAGCTCGGCCACTTCAACCCTAAGAACATCTAGTTCCTCACACTTGAAGGCATGCTTCTCCATAAACAAAGCAAGATCAAGCAAGAAAGATGGAGCAATCAAGACAATCAACATCATCCGAAACAACGAGGCTAGCCTTAAGGGAAACAATCTCAAGCTTGCTATCAAGCACCTGTGTCTCTAGCTCAGCCACTCTAGTCCTAGCATCCTCGAGTGAAGCCCTACGCTCTTTTCTCATTTTCTTTGCCTCTCTAAGCATGTCATCACGATTATCAAGCAAAGTACCGAGCTGTTCATTCTTCTGGCGCAAGAAGGGAAGCTCATCACGCACCTCGTCATCGGACTCAGAGTCCGAGTCGCTCTGTGTGCTCTTCTTGCTGCCGGAGCTCAGCGCCATGGTGCGAAGTCGTCTCTCGCGAAGCGCCTCGGCCGCTCGGGTTCTTGGACGACTTCTTGCCCTTGCGACGATCACCTTCGTCTTCACCGCTACTCGAGCTCGAGGTGGAGTGCACGGAAGCGGAGTCGACGTCGCTCGCACCAACCATCGCTCGGGCCTTGCCTCGGCTCTCCTTCTTCCTCGATCGTCACTCGTCCTTGTGCTTGTTCTTGTACTTGCTCTTGTGGTCGCGCCTCGACCCGTACTTGCCATCGTTCCTCGGCTTGTGCTTGTAGCCGTCCTTGTTCTCGACCTTCTCGGGCGGCCGGCGACGAAGTGTCCCGGCTTGCCGCACCGGAAGCATGTCCTCGTGTTCCTCCTCATGTTCACTCGGTTCTCGTGCGGCCTCTCGAACCGCCTCGTCGAGAGCGCCGGCTCGTCCTCTCCAAGCACATCGAACTCCTCATCCGGCATAGACATCAAAGAGGAAAAAGAGAACATCCGTTGGATGGGTTAGTGTTAGCCTTTCCTTTCGAACCACCAACTAGGGCAAGACTATGGGAATCGGTCGGACCCTCGAGCTTAGGAGTCATGCCCCTATCCACCTCGGCCGACTTGAGCTTCGAGAACGAGCTCGCTCACCGTCGAGTGTCATACTTCTCCGACTCCACAATGGCCTCAAACTTTCCGCCCCATATTGTACGATCCAAAGAGTGTAAGAGCTTGACAACTCTATCATGATCTCGTACGGGAGCACGTGCACATTGGCCCTAATGTTGTTCACAACCACCGTGAACCTCGAAACAAGGCATCGATGGACGCACCGGGGAGATGAGTGAAGTTCTCGTACTCTCTCTCGGTAGGTTGCATACATCCGTGCCTCGAACCCGGGCAACATGAGCCTCCTTCAGCACCGTCCAAATTCTACAAGCCAAGTGCTCGGTGTGCACCCGATCGAACTCAGGCTGACACAGAGCACGAAACAAGTAGTCGACCGCCTTGTTGTTGGCGTCGAATCTATCCCTCGATCCTGGAGCGAGGAAGTCCATCGGCTGGACATAGCCTGTGTCCACCGTGACATCCCAAAGGATCTGACCCTTTCCGCGGAGGAACGCACCCATCCGCTTACTCCACATCTGGTAGTTCTTGCCATCGAAGTGTGGAGGACCCGAACCCCGTTCCTGGTATGCCATCCTTGGATCTTAGACTGGTTAGAGTCAACAAAGACCCGAACCTGCTCTGATACCACTTGAAGGACCGATTAGGCGACCGGAGAGAGGGGGGAGTGAATGGGAGCCGATAAAAATTCTTCTCGAAGGAGATTGAAACTCCGACAAGATGAACCCGCTCGGTCGGACCCCCAAAATCACACGCTCCACACTTCTACCTTCTCGTTTGCCAACACCACGTAGCCACCGGAGTGCTATTGGTCCTAGGAACAAACTCTACCAAGCATCCTCACCACACATGCACCCACGACAAGGCGAAACACCTCGAAAGCCGGCTGTCCGGAAGGGGGGCGGTTAGACCGGGTATAGGGGGCGGTTAGACCGCCTCCACCCGGTAAGCAAGAAATCCTCCGAAACACCTCTTCCGAGCACCAAAACGCACCACGGTTTCACCAACAAAGATCTCCGGTCAAGGCCATGCTAGCTACCGAGAAAATCTTGGCGAAAACCAAAACTCCACCCATGGTCCTAGGGGCGGTTCGACCGGCTACCGGGGGCGGTCTAACCTCCCGTACCCAAGAACAAACTCCAACCAAGAACACCTAGCAAAAAGCACGAGAACGACCCGAAATTTCACCCGGACGTTCCTTTGATCAAGGCGAACAAACTCACGAGAGGATAATCCGGCGAACAAAACTTCGACTTGGAAACACCCGGGGAGGTTAGACCACCCCCTCCGAGAGGTTAGACCGCCTCTCGGAAAACAGCCCGTGGGTCAAACCCTAACTTCCTCGCGCCCGATCTCCCGAAACACTCCACGGATTGCAGCGAAACTTCGGGATTGGCCGGGTTACCTCCGGGCAACCTCTACCTCAAAGGAATCGACCCGAAATGCTCACAATCAAGAGGAATCGATGAAATTGCCTCTCTAGGTCAAGAACTCGCCCAACTCGAAAAACCATCAAATCGAGTCCGATTCAAAGAAGATTTGGGGGCAAAGTCACCACCAAAGAGGCATAAGATCCTCATATGTGACACCCACCAAAAACCCCAAGAAATCATTCTCAAAACACCGCCAACAAAGAGATCCGAAAATCACCACAAAGGAGGACGGGAAAACCACCTTGAGGAACAACGCTGAACCATCTGTACATACCATGAAGGTTCGTACAAGGTCTAGCTTGCCACCCAAACATCCATCCCTCTCTCTAGATCTCACATGGAGCTCTCAAGCTAGTCCTAGGAAAAACCAGGGAAAATGGAGAACGAAAATGAAAAACAAATGAGCTAGGATTCCAAGAGTTGGCTGCCATCCACCCACTCAATGAGTATATATGGAGGCACCCAAAAGACTAAACTACCCTCACCTAATAACTAGGGATACAAGCCCCTCAAGGGCGGATTTGGAAGTCTTTGGAATTTCTTCATCGGGCGGATGCCCGGCGACCACAACCTCGCTTAGCCTCGACGCAAGCCTTGTGATCCCGACGCGTGTCCTCCGCTTCGAAGCATCTTGACGCCGGCGGTCGACCGCCCCCGGGCGGTTATACCGGCCGGGGAGATCCGACCGGCCCCGGGCGGTCCGACCGCCCCTCCCGGGCGGTTGAACCGGCCCGGGTGGCCACACCTCCTCGTCGAGTCTTCGGCCTCGGTTTTGTGGCTCAACCGAGTAACCCGGTGGTTTTACGGTGAACCACCGCAATCCCCGCGAACTCGGTGTAGCCTCCGCCAATCTCTACTCATGACTTGGCTCCCACGTAGTTCCGGCTCGACCATGGTTTTGAGGCTCTACCAAGAAACCGTCCACGACTTCATCTTGCCGTTCATGCCACCATGCGGCCCACGGTTGCCCCACCGGCCACCGGGTCCCTCGAACGAAGCCTACTTGTCTTCTCCACACCGGAGGCCTCACCAAGCAACGACCTTTCACTCTTGTTCTTCACCCGCACCAACACGAGTCAAGCCGCAACCTCGCACACCGCAATACTTAGCCAAGAATCGGTCCACACAATGTTGTCAATCACTCATCACACAAGGAAGCGACCATCCACCGGTCCTCGAACCACACATGGTCCTCAAATTCTCCTACGGTCGGGCACACTACCTTGTACCTACCTTTCAAGGACGGTACCGACTCTTGTGCCTATGTGACCATTATCTCCCCTCTTGATGAAATTCCGGTAGTGTGTGAGTATTCGGATGTCTTTCCCGATGAGTTTCCGGTATGCCACCGACAAAAATGTCGAGTTTGTGATCGAACTTTAGCCGGTACCGCATCCATTTCCAAAAGACCTTATCGTATGCCACCCAAAGAATTAGCTGAACCGAAAACTCAACTCTAGGAATTGTTGGATAAGGGTTATATTCGCCCAAGCTCTTCTCCTTGGGGTTGCCCCGCTCTCTTTGTCAAGAAGAATGATGGTAGCTTGAGAATGTGTGTAGATTACCGACCGCTCAATGCGGTCACCATCAAGAACAAATACCCTCTTCCCCGAATCGATGTTCTCTTTGATCAATTGGCCGGAGCCAAAGTCTTCTCCAAGATTGACCTTCGCTCTCCGGTTACCATCAAATCAAAATTCGACCTTGTGACATTCCTAAAACCACTTTCTCCACTCGTTATAGTCTTTACGAGTTCTTGGTAATGTCTTTTGGTCTCACGAATGCCCCATCCTACTTCATGTACCTCATGAACTCCGTGTTCATGACGGAGCTCGATAAATTCATCATGGTCTTTATCGATGATATTGTCATCTATTCCAAGAGCGAGACAGAACACGCCAAACACCTCCGAGTTGTCCTTCATCGTTTGCGAGATCATAAGCTTTATGCTAATTTCTCCAAATGTGAATTCTGGTTGAAAAGGTAGAAATTCTTAGGGCACACAATTTCCCAACAAGGTATCTCCGTAGATCCTCGTAAAGTCCAAGAGGTGATGGATTGGAAACCACCCAAATCCATACACCAGATCCGCAGTTTCCTAGGATTGGCGGGATACTACCGTCGATTCATTCCTGACTTCTCTAGAATCGCAAAGCCTATGACTAAACTACTCAAGAAGGGAGTGAAGTTCGTGTGGAGCGAAGCATGTGAGAAAGCCTTCCACACCTTGAGGCAACATCTAACTTCGGCCCCAAAGTGCCGGTGAACCGGATAATTCCAAAGCGTTTGAAGTCTTCGTGACGCATCGGGCACGGGTCTCGGCCGTGTCCTTATGCAAGAGGGCCGAGTCATTGCCTATGCTTCACGGGCACTTCGACCTCATGAGCTCAATTATCTTACCCATGAGCTTGAGCTAGCTGCCGTTGTCCACGCTCTCAAGATATGGAGGCATTACCTAATGGGTAATCGTTGCAACATTTTCACCGATCACAAGAGTCTCAAATACATCTTCACTCGGTCGAGTTGAATATGAGGCGAGAGAAGATGGCTTGAGTTGATCAAGGATTATGATCTAGAAGTGCACTATCACCCCGGCAAGGCAAACGTTGTTGCGGATGCTCTTAGCCGCAAAGATCACTGCAACCACCTAGAGTTGGAGCCAGTTAGTGAACCATTGTGTGAAGAAATGAGAAGGCTCAACTTAGAAGTGGTACCACAAGGAAGTCTTTATGCCTTGACGGCCGAGTCCGATCTCTATGATAGAATTGTCACTGCTCAACGCAATGATGAAGACATTCAAACCATCAAACAGAAACTAGCATAGGGAGATCCCAAGTACACTTTTTTCCAGAAGGATCACCAGGATGTGGTCTGGTTTGGGAAACGTCTAGTGGTCCCCGTGGATCCGGAAATTAAAAAGATCATTGTAGATGAGGCTCACAAGTCCAAATTTTCCATTCATCCCGGTAGTACCAAGATGTACCAAGATCCGAAATAGAGTTTTTGGTGTTCCAATATGAAGGTGGATATAGCCAAGTATGTAGCCGAGTGCGATACTTGCCACCGGATGAAGGCAAGCCATTTGAAATCGGTAGGTGTACTCCAACCCCCGTCGATACCCATGTGGAAGTGGGACTATATTTGTATGGATTTCATTGTGGGTTTACCCCTAACAGCTAGAAAGAAAGATTCTATTTGGGTAATCGTAGATAGACTCACCAAGACCGCTCACTTCATTGCCATGCACACCACTTATTCCGTACAAAGCAATATGCAGAGTTGTACATGGATCACATAGTTCGTTTGCATGGAATTTTGAAGACCATAATATCCGATAGAGGAACTCGGTTTGTAGCTCGTTTCCGGGAGCAATTGCATGACCGTTTGGGAACCAAGCTAATTCGCAATTCCAGTTATCATCCGCAGACCGATGGTCGACGGAAAGAATAAACCAGATTTTGGAAGATATGCTACGAGCCAAAGCATCTTGCACTTTGACAAGAGTTGGGATAAGTGTTTGTCTTTGGCGAATTCTCTTACAACAATAGCTATCAAGCCGGTTTGAAGATGGCACCGTTCGATGCTCTTTACGGACGAAGATGCCGCACTCCACCGAATTGGTCGAGGCCGGAGAGAGAACGCTCTTTGGTCCGGACATAGTTAAAGATGCCGAAGAAAGAGTGCAAGTGATAAGAGAAAATTTGAAGATGGCACGGATGAGGCAAAAGAGTTTCCATGACAAGGGAACCACACCCCGACACTTTGAAGTGGGAGACTACGTGTATTTGAAGGTATCCCCCACCAAAGGTGTGCAAAGGTTCGGAGTCAAAGGAAAGTTAGCTCCGCGCTACATTGGACCCTATGAAGTTATAGAAGTATGTGGGCCGGTGGCTTATCGTATTCGGTTCTGCCGGAACGGTTTTCCGCGATCCACAATGTGTTTCATGTAACTCAATTGAAGAAGGTAATGCCTCGTGCCGGAAAATGAAGTTATCACAGAATCTAATGCTTGGATTGAGCTGGATTTCTTGCTCATCGAGCACCCATTGAAAGTACTCGACCAAAAAGAGCGAAAGACCCGAAGGCAAACCGTGCGGATGTACAAGATCCAATGGAGTCATCACACGGAAGAAGAAGCAACGTGGGAGATGGAGGACTATCTCAACACCAAGTATCCGGGCTTCTTTCCATCTCGAAGTCGTGAGTTTTTCTCCCCATTTTTTTCGTTATCAAATCGAATCTCGGGACGAGATTCCGTTTAAGGGGGGTAGGCCGTGACGCCCCGGGTTTTTAATTAACCCCAACAAGCCGGTCAAAGCAGCTAACGGTGGTTAAACCACGGTCAACCCGGGCCCTCATCTCGAAAAACTCACTAACCTACCCTAGTGAACCATTTTGAATAGTAAACACACTTATGGGGCCAACCCATGGTCAAAGGCTTGGTCAAACCCCTTGCCACCCTAGTGTCCATGGATGTGTGCCGGAACTTTTGCCGCGTTCTCCAAAATTCACCAAAACACTTAAAATTCTACCTTTATGAAAGTTGTCCATCTTGATGAGGGACACAACTTTCATGTAGATTGGCATTTCAAATTTTGAGTGGAAAAGCTTGAAAAATTGGTTGCAAGGCGGGTTTCACTGTTCAAAAGAACAGGTTGACATTCAAAGTTGGCATTCATGTAATTCAAAATCTGTGAAGAAAAACCCCATATAGCCTTTTTAGATGTTGTAGAGGGTGGTTGGATCTACAACTTTCATGTTCAACGCCTGGTCAACTTTTATACAAAAATTTGGAGAAAAATCAATTCAAACGGGGCACCCGTGAAATGAAACCGGGCAGAGTGACGTCGCGCGCCCGCGCCCGCCGGCCGCCGCCGGACGCACCCCGGCGTCCGCGCCCGCACCGCCCAAGGCGCAGCGCCGCCCGAGGCACGCGCCGCCGTTAACACCAAAATCCGGTAAGGAGTATGACATGTGGGTCCGATTCGGAGAAGAGTCCGTCCGGTGGAAGGAAGGATATCTTCGGAGATTTTCGGCGAAGGATCCGCGGTCGGCTATCCGCTCCGGTTCGGCAAAGGAACAGTAGAGCTGATTTTGCGGGATTGGACGGTGACGTGGCTCGATCAGGGGAAGCGAATGGATGGACAGGCGATCAAGTTTAGTTAGGCAATGAATCCATTCGCAATTGTAATCAGCAGGGTATAAATATGATCCCTGGATGTATGTAAAAAAAGGACGTTCATTCCTCAATACACACCGGCCTTACGCCAAACCCTAGAGTCCCTTGTCGTGTCGTCGAGTTTCTTCGAGAGGGCCAATCGATCCGTCGACCTCCGTGAGTACCGGCAACCTGGTATCATGTCTAGTATCATGCGGTGGATTTAGATCCGATGCAAGTAGTCTTGTTACCATGCTTCGTGTCATGCGGTAGATTCAAGATTGGTTCAAGAGGGTTTCTTGTTAGATCATGAGCCATGCGGTAGGCTAAGGTCTAGCTTGAAGCTAGTTATCGGCTCTATTAGATTTTGGCAAGATCCAATAGATTCATTAAGTTACCCCGTATTATCATGAGTTTTGCTTTATGTTTTAATTCATGTAATACACTTTTGCCCAATCTAGATGGGTTTGGATCGGCTCTTTTTCCTTTTAAGATCCGTGCGGGAATAGGTTTCGTGTTTTGACGCGTGGATCTCGTGCTCTCCGATAGCCGAAACCGAATCGATCTAGGTTGTTACATGTTGCGGGTTCAAGCTTGCTTTGTTAGTATAAATCTTGAAAGAGCCGGGTATCATGCGGTAGATGCAGGTTTTTGGGTTGCTTTGGAGCTAGTCATCCGGTGGATTAGATTTCCAATTCAGCTTGATAGATTTATTCACGTGGTAATGTTTGTTCCTTCTTCATGGACCCCGAATCGGTTGTTCAGCCGCATTCGGTTATATCTTCACAAGTAGATTACGTGCGTTATTTATGTTTTAAAAGACGTGTGCTTTTAGCTTTCCATATTTAGGTTGTATCATGCGGTGGATAGATCTATTTGTGGAAAGTGGTGCGTTCTTTCATGCAAGTTGTATCATGCGGTGGATAGATTTGCTGATATCGTACCCGACAGATCTTAGAGTAATTAGACATGCGGTAGACTAATGCTTTGGATCTATGCATGCTTATTTTAATACATGATCATGTTCGTGCTTTACTTCATTCAATGTCAATCTTCGTGAGGATCGGTTATGGCCTGGTACGTGCATCCATGTTTATTCAAAGATCGATCGTTGTCATGCTTACGTCATCCATTCGGCAATGTTCTTTTTTCCTTCGCGGTTACCCGAATGGTTGTGGTTCTTCGACAGGTAGCTTCGCATAGCTACATGTCGTCTTGCTTGGCTCCTTAGCCGTAAATATGGAACTGCTCGGTACTACCCGTAGGTTCCAAGTTTTGGTATCTAACTGTTTTATCTTTTGTTAATTTTCAAGAAAAATTGACCGGCACGTCACTTTCTCTGCGCGCGTGCGAAGCTAAGCTTTTCGGCTTCTTTGTGTGATTGGCGCGAGTGCACATTTTGCGTCAACACACTTTTTGGCACGCCCGGTGGGACCAACGGTCGAATTGGTTCGGGATGCCCGAGATCACGGACCTCCCGGATGTCGGCATTGAGGAGCTTTCTCCCGAGAAGACATCGGCGGCTCGTAGACGCCGTAAATCAGTTTCAACAAAAGTGTCTCATGTCATTCAAGAAGAATCGAAGTGGTGTACCATATCTGAAGAGTGGCCTGCCCAGAGTACTGTTGCCAGGGGAGACCGACGCCACGACCCAACAAGAAAAAGAAGAATGCGCGCGGATCTTCCAGGAATCGGTAGACAGCATGCTCACTAAGCACAACCAAGCTTTCCTCGGGTCGCTCCAACAGATGATGGTAGCCCTCTTTGGCCCGGGCGCGGGGCAGGCGTTTGGAAAGACGTACACCGGAAAGAGCACCGTGGAGCTGGGTGAATCAAGCTCCCAGCCGCCGCTGCGAAGCCAGGTGCAGCAGCCTCCTCCTCAGAGCTCCGGGGGCGAGACATTCCAACCTCCTCTCGCAGGCGCCGGGGGGGCGGCCGGTTCGGCCCTCCGCCGCAAGCTTCGGGGAAGTCAACCAATCCCGCCGCCACCACGAGCAAAGCACGGGTCGGCCGTGCAACAGCCGAATCCGTACCAACCTACGTACGGAGACCTAGCGTTCGGCTCACCTGGGGCCCCACTTGACCCCAGTCGAAGAATAGCTCCGTCAACCAACTGGCTCCAGAAGAATCTATACGGCGGTGGCTATCGCGAAGTGGGAAATTACGGGGCGTTCGACGCCTTCCCGCACCCTGGGGTACGCGCCGGCCGGCGGCGCTCGGGAGGAAGATGCCCTAGCACGCAAGATGGCCGAATTGATGCGAGAATCGGTTCGGCCTCAAGCCAAGGATGCGGGGCCCCACCTACGGGCCGCCGTTCCCGAGTGGTACTATAACGTGCTCCCCGCCGCCAAGGGTAAAACCGCCGACGGAATTCACAAAGTTCTGCGGGGGGACGAGACAAGCACGGTCGAGCATATCGCTCGTTATCTCATGCAAGTCGGGGGGAATGTTCGGCCGAAGAGACGTTCGGGGTTCGCTACTTCCCCGCCTCACTGACGGGTCCAGCTTTTCAGTGGTTCTCGTCCTTGCCGCCTGAGTCAGTGGCCAGGTGGAAAGATTTGGAGCGTAAATTCCACGCTCATTACTTCAGCGGCAGTTCTGAGAAGAAGTTGATTGACCTCGCCACCCTGAAACAAAGGCACAGTGAAACACCGCTGGAGTTTATCAGGAGATTCAGAGAAGTCAAGGGCATGTGCTTCTCGTTGAACTTGCCAGACGATCAGCTAGCCGATATGGCCGTCGCCGGGATGTTACCGGCCGTGCGCGAAAAGCTCTTTGGGATGGAGTTTGAAAACTTGGGCCAACCGTCGCGAAATTATCCTTGATGAGCAATCGGGCATATGGCCTCAAGAAGGACCCCAAGTTTGGCAAGCAAGACGACATCGCCGACATCTACAACCAATTCTTGGACAAAGCTGATTTGTGCGGGGATTCCGATGACGAATTGGAGGTAGGCCGCAGCAGAAATCTTGTGGGGTAAAGAGCCCCCGACAATGAATCGGCGGTGGGTCGGGCGGATCAAAGGAACCTACGACTTCGACATCACAAAGGGCCGACAAGTTGTTTGAGCTCTTGGTAAAGGAAGGCCGAATCAAGCCGCCCGAAGGGCACTCTATGCTTCGGCTTCGATGGAGTCAAAGCGAAACGTTATCGCGGCTTTCATGACAGGGACTCGCACTCCATCAACGATTGTAGGGTCTTCGGGATGAGGATCCGAAGGCTATCCGAGAAGGGCACCTCAAATTCGATAACAAGATGAAGCCGGATGGCCATCCCTTCCCCGAGAACATGCTCGGCTTTTCTATCAACGCGATAACGTACCGAAGAGAAAGGGAAAGTCAAGGTCCCGACCTCGGCCCGGGTCCAAGCAAGATGGATCAGTTGACCCGGAGCGTCAGGTGACCCTAGAGCAAGTGCGGGCGACGCCCCCGCGTTCTCAAGAGCCACATCGAGATTGGGGAGTCGTCCAAGCCTAAGCCCAAGGTGACGTCACGCATTCTCCTCAACAAATGGCAGCGTCAGATGGAAAAGGAGCGCTACCAAAAGCGTCGTCACGAGGAGGAGCGGCGCAGGTCGAAGAAGATGCGCGCGGGTGGAATCGGGGAACGCACGCGCGCGCGCGGAGCGCGCCCACCGGGGATGCGCCTTCTTCGAGCACCGCCGGAATGAGGGCTTAAAGCCGCCCACATTAAGGAACCGTCCCGAATGCGGCGACGGATATGCCGAGTACGGGCGAGAAGCGCAATCGCCGATCCGTCCATGAAAGACTTGGAAGGATTCACCCAAATGGGGATCGGCGGCAAAAAATTGAGGTTATAGATCACCCCGGGAAGCGCCACGCCGATCTCGGGTGGGCCGACCGGGAGGAGGACGAAGATGTCCACGTCCGGCGAGAAGGGGCGGTGGTGCCCACCCGGTCTACGCAAGAGCCGAAGAGGCGGGTCCAACGCTTGAGGAACCGCGAGATGAAGCAAGCCGGGGTCCGGACGAGACGAAGTGGCGCCCCAAGGACCGGCGGAAGGATCGAAGCGTCCGGCCCCCGCATGCATGGTATACTTCCCGCCAAACGAGTTCATGGCTCCCGCTAACCGGGTGATGCGGAGAAGAAGCTTCCTTTGACGACGAGCAACCCGAGGAGATGATGGCGCGGCCCGGTGCTTGCCAAGCAGTGCCGTCTTCGACAAGCCGGCCAAAAATCGCCACATGAGGCCGCCGTACTTGAGGGGGTACGTCAATGGCAAGCCATTGACCAAGATGTTCGTCGACGGTGGCGCGGCGAGCCAACGTAATGCCGTACACCACCTTCGAGAAGCTTGGCATGACCCCGAGCGATCCGACACCGACAAGCATCATCCTAAACGACTTCGCGGGAACCCTTCGGACACCAAAGGATGCGCTCACGTGGACTTGATGATCGGGTCCAAGACGCCGCTCACCACCTTCTTCGTCATCGAAGGAAAGGGAGCCTACGACTGCTTTTGGGCGGGACCGGATCCACGCCAAGCGCCGCGTCCCATCCACTATGCATCAACGGTCGATCCGGTGGGTGGACGATGAAATCGAGGTCGTCCGGGCGGATGACTCCGTGAGCGTGGCTAACATGGAACCGGCCTTTCCGGGAGTACCAAGGCATCGATTGCTTCTTAGGGAAGGAGCGGGGAGAAGGTCCTGTTGAACTCCGTCGGCGGTGACCAACGGCCGATTCAAGCGGTCGGCTCTTACGGTAATTTTTAATGGAGAACCCCGTGGATGGCACCGATGGCAAGCCGGGACGAGGATTCATGTCGGCCGATAAGCCGGAGGAAGTTGACATTGGAAGCGGTGATAAGCCAAGGCCGACGTTCATCGGTGCGGATTTGCGGCCCGGACTTCGGGGGGGAACTTAATTGAGCTTCTCGGAGAATATAAAGATTGCTTCGCACGGGATTACTCGGAGATGCTCGGATTGGATCGATCCATCGTCGAGCACCGGTTGCCAATCAAGCCCGGTTTCAAGCCATATAAGCAACGCCCCGGAAAATCTACAAGGATGAAGTATTGGCCGATGTGAAGAAGGAAATCGAAAGATTACTTGACGCAAACTTCGTTCGGCCCTGAGATATGCGGAGTGGATTTCTAACATCGTCCCCGTGTATAAGAAAAACGGAAAAATGAGAGTTTGCATAGACTTCAGGGACCTAAACAGAGCTACTCCCATGGATGGATACCCGATGCCTATTGCCGATTTGCTGATTGACGCCGCTGCTGGGCACAAGGTGATTAGCTTCATGGATGGCAACGCAGGGTACAATCAGATCTTTATGGCAATAGAAGACATCTCGAAGACGGCCTTTAGATGTCCTGGTCATATAGGCCTGTTTGAATGGATCGTCATGACATTTGGGTTGAAAAATGCCGGTGCAACCTATCGGCGGGCCATAAATTACATTTTTCATGAGTTGATCGGCAAGACCGTGGAAATCTACATTGACGACGTGGTGATCAAGTCTTTAAGTCATGACACCCATCCGGAAGATGTGAAGAAGACCCCGGAATGCACCGGAAGCATGGCTCGAAGATGAATCCAAACAAGTGTGCATTTGGGGTGTCGACGGGGAGAGTTCTTGGGGTTTTTGGTCCACGAAGGAGGGATCGAAGTTGGCAAAAAGAGCATGAAGGCCATTGATGAAGTCGTTCCTCCAACCAACCTCAAGGAGTTGCAATCACTTGCTCGGCAAGATCAACTTTGTGAGAAGGTTCATCTCAAATTTATCACGAAGGTGTTGCCATTCTCTCCGTTCTTCGAAGCCGAAGAAGGATCGAGAAATTCACATGGGGCGACGAACAACAAAAGGCTTTCGAGGAAATCAAGCAATACATGAAGGAGCCGCCGGTGCTAGTTCCTCCTCGCCCGAACAAGCCTTTCAAGTTGTACGTGGCGGCCGATACCCAAACTATTGGATCGGCCCTTATTCAAGAATTCGAAGGGAAGGAGCGGGTAGTAGCCTATCTTAGCCGAAAACTACTTGATCCCGAAACCGGGTATTCGGCTATAGAAAGATTATGTCTTTGCGTATACTACTCGTGTACAAAGTTTCGGCACTACTTGTTGAATGCCGAATGCACCGTGTACTCGAAGTTTGATGTGATAAAACATATGTTATCTATGCCAATTTTGAATGGTCGGGTTGGCAAATGGATTTTAGCTCTATCGAATTCGAGTTGAAGTTCGAATCGGCAAAAGCCATCAAAGGTCGGGTCATTGCCGATTTTATAACCGAACACCGTGACCCTTCGATTGATTCGCTTGAAATTACCCCATGGGCTCTATTCTTTGACGGGTCATCATGTGGCAAAGGTGGGGGAGTAGGGATCCTACTAATTTCCCCCGGAGGCGAGATGTTTGAATTCGCCATTCCTATACAACCCACCGTCACAAATAACCGGGGCCGAGTACGAGGCCTTCGCTTCGAGGGCTTCAATATTTGAGAGAAGCGGGGCCGTTTCGGTTGAAATTTATGGAGATTCGAGTTGGTCATCAAGCAATTGAACGGCCGGTACGAGTGCGGAAGCGAGGCGCCGAGGAGTTACTACGAGGAATGCGAGAGAAATCTTGAAGGGCTTTCCACCGGTAACCCTACAACGACATTCCTAGAGAGCATAACGAGGAAGCAAACGGCCGGCTCGGAGCGCCTCGGTTATAAAGAGAGTCAAGAAGCATTTGCTGCAGAGGTGAGCGCACCGGGGACGGATCTTACGAGAAGATGATTGGAGGAAAGAGATCGTTGATTATTTGAGAGATTTATCCCGAAAAGTCTCTAGGAAGCTCGGGTATAAGGCAATCAAGTTCGTTCTTCCGGATGACAATTTATTCTATAAGTCACTAGATGGAGTATCGCTATGATGCCGGGGTCCCGGAAGAAGCCAAGAACATGATGAGCGAGGTGCACGATGGGATATGTGGAGCGCACCAATCGGCCTATCGCATGAAATGGGTTATTAGGCGAAGTTTGGATGCTTTTGGCCGACGATATTAGAGGACTCGCTTTGAGTATTACAAGGGGTGTCAAGATTGCCGGAGGTTCGGGAATATTCAAAGAGTCCCCGCATCGCATTAAATCCCATCATCAAGCCATGGCCATTCAGGGGCTGGGGTATAGACTTGATTGGCCAAATTAATCCACCATCTAGCAAGGGGCATAAGTTCGTGCTTTTGGCTACAGATTACTTCACCAAATGGGTTGAGGCAATCCCACTCAAAAAGGTGACGTCAGAAAACATGATCGAATTCGTCAAGGAACACATCATCTATCGATTTGGGATTCCTCAGACGATTACCACTGACCAAGGGGCACAATTCGTGTCATTGGAATTCAGAGATTTTGCCGAAAGCATGGGAATCAAACTGTTTAATTCTTCTCCATATTATGCCCAAGCTAATGGTCAAGCAGAGGCTTCTAACAAGATCATGATCAAGCTTATACAGAAGAAGATCGACCAGAAGCCGAGGAGATGGCATTCGGTACTCAGTGAAGCGCTGTGGGCTTACCGAATGGCCCCCCATGGAACTACAAAGACTTCTCCTTACGAGTTGGTTTACGGGCATCACGCGATCTTGCCCCGGGAAATGCAATCGAGTCAAGGAGAGTAGTGCTTCGCAAAACGATTTGAGCTCCAAGGATTACGGTGGCCTAATGATGGATGAGTTAGAAGATTTGCATATGATCCGTCTCAGGGCCCTGGAAAACATCGAGAAAAACAAGTTCGCGGGTCGCTAAATACTATAACAAGAAAGTAAAAGTAAAGCAATTCACAGAAGGCGATCTAGTTTGGAAAGCGCTACCGCCGATTGGAACTAAATACGGTGAATTCGGCAAATGGTCCCCTAACCGGGAGGGGCCTTTTCGTGTGGTCGGATGCGTTCTCGGTAATGCATACATATTGAAAACTTTGCTAGGAGAGGAGTTTTCCGCCGCAATAAATGGAAGATATCGAAGAAGTATTATCCTAGCATTGAAATCGATCGATGATTATACACATCCGACACGAAAATGCGGCGCTCGGGAATGAGGCCGCCTTTAGAACAAAAATCCATGAACAAAAGAAAATGGCCGGTGCCCGATGCATTGCCCTTAGCTCAATACTACACTACAACCGGTTTCTTGCGGGATTACACATGGCGCCCCGAAGGTCAAGTCCCCTAAGGGAGGGAAGCGAGAAGGCGTGGAGAAAGAAGCGAAAGTATGATTCAATCTTTTCTTTACTTCTTCGGCCGTCGCTCCCTCTTCAGTTGTTCCAGAACCACCGTGACGGCGACTTGGAACGCACGAGGATGACCACGATTGGCGGCCTCTACCAAGCTATCCCAGGCCGCCTTCAGGTTGCTGTACCTGTCAGAGACATCTGGGGCAAAAGAATCAAGGTTAGGGGCAAGAAATCCAGATGCAAACATGAAGGGGGACAGAAGCGTTTACCCCCTACTAGCGCTTCCAGCGCCATACGACGCTCGCGTTCGGCTTGGCAGCGAACGGACATGTCCCTGAGGTCACGCTCCAGGTGCCGGGCACGGCGGCGCAGCTGATGAATGACCCTTTGCTCAGGCGTGGCATCCTCCGCCTCAGGAGAAGAATCGGAGGAGATGTACTCAGGAACATCTTCGGTTCCGATGACCTCTTCAGGAAGCAAATCAAGGCTGAAAGAGGCGAGAGGAAAACATGAAGCGCAAGATCAAGCGAGGAGGACAAAGAGTAGATCAAGAAAGAACTCACTTCCGAATCGTACGCTTCCTTGACGAGCCGCTCCCCCGAGGCCGTTCACCCTTGTCCATGGCGTTGGGGTTTTTTCTTCCGGGCAAAGGAAGGGACGAGAAGCGATGGAGGAGTGTGCGAGTGGATTTGCAGAGCACCCCACGGGCTATTTTATTGACCAAGGAGGCGCATTGGGAGTGATGATCTGGCCAGTACACACTGTTGGAATACCAAGCGGCAGGGGTTTCCACCGAGTGCGAAGGGTTTTCTTTTGAACAGTATTTGCGGATTGCCGAATTGGGATCCTTTGTGGATCTTGCGCCAAGGGGCAGTTGTTTGCGAGCGTTCGGCTAATGACAGTTCCCAGATGCATTCGAAGAGGACAAGTTCACGGATGCAAATGCGAAGGGAAATATCACGGAACAAATGCGATTCCAAAAGTTCATCATATATTGCCGACATTTACACATCCCTAGTACAATCTAGTCAAAGAGTCCGTTCAACACGGAGCGGGGATGGGTAATTTCGGCAATGGCGTCGCCGTGGCCGTCGAGGCGCTCCAGGATGAGCTCGATCTCGTCGATATCCTCCGGCGCGCCGCCCTGGAAGCCACGCGGCCTGGTGGAATAGTCGACGTCCGTATGCGTTGCCATCGCAGCCAGGCCCAAGGTGGTGCCCAGACGAACACCATGGACGGCCACCTCGTCAATGCGGCGCTCCACCGCGGCCAGGCGCTCCGCCGGCGTGTCGCCGTGAGCGTTCACCTTCTCCGCCAGCTGCTCTACCAGCGCTTTTAGCTGGTTGAGCTCAGCATCACGGGCTGCAAAAGACAAACAAAAAGGGATTAGCATCAAAAGCTGGACTAAATCAAGAATCAGAACCATACCATCAATGGCTTCCAGCAGCTGTTTCCGCTGGTCCTCCCACTCTAGTTCGGCCACGCCCGCTTTTTTGGAGACGGCCTCCAGCTCAAGACGAGACGCCTCTAGCTCCTCCTTGAAGCGAATAGCGTCTGCTTCCCCGTACGGCACCGGGGAGTGGCCATCGGACTCCGAAGAGTCATCAGGAAGGGGCTGATTGGCCGGCGCGCGGGGCGGATTCCACTGAATCAAACTGAAAAGGGGAGATGATTGTCAAGGCAAAGGAAGATCAAAAGGAAGATCGACAAGGAGAAATTGATGATCATCACCGCCTGCGCGCATTGGCGCGCTTCCCTCGGCCTCGTCGGAGGCGCGGCGGCGGTTGAGGCGGCGCACCATTGCGGTTTGGGGATGTGCCTTGTTTGCAAGAGGGCCAGAGATTGGCAAAGATTCGAGAGCTAGAAGGCCCGGTGGAGAGCTAGGGGCACCTATGGCAACATTTATAGGCACGGCGGGGGTAATTGTGGCTTCGAATCGTGGTTGTGGATCGTGGCGCACGTCCCAATAAAATCGGAAGGCGGAGAGATTTCCTTGACCAACCCGCCGGTGGGTCGTTTGGAGTTCTAAGCTGAAACGCGTGTGGGTCGATGGTTTCGGCTAAAGGAATTCAAGGTGTCGTTCGGCGAGTTAGCGTTTCACTACCGAATGGGTCGTTCGGCATCACATCTCAAAGTACGCCAAGGAAAGGAAACAAATTGCAAAGGAAATATTACAAAAACGACCGAGTCCGGGTATACATCAATAAGAACATTCAAGCGTTAAGGAGTTTTGCAAGTGCGTGACGAACATTGGATACTATCAAGTGGGAGTTATCCAAGATCTCCGATAATCCTTTTGGGCATCGATAAGTCGGTAAGCTCGCATCGCCTTTGCTTTACTGCGGTAACGACCGATTCTGCCTCCGCTTCGGTCTTTGCTATTAATCCAGGGAGATCGGCTATTTTCTTCTGGTCAATTTCCATCTCCGCTGACAGACTTTTCAATTCCGCCTCTAGAGCAGCCTTTCTGGCGACCTTCAGGTCGTAAGAAGCTTGCAGGTCAGCCAAGGCATCCTTATGGCTTTTTGCTTGGGATTGTATCCCGTTCATGGCCTGTTCAGCCTCAGTTTTCTCCTTTTCAATGGCCGAACGGGAGCGCAATCTCCTCCAAGTGCGCCTCAAGGGAACATAGAAGGGCTCTAAGTCGTAGACGGACGACAGAAAAGCTCTGATGTCATCGGGGAGTTTACGGCTAATGGGCTCAAACATCTCTTCAAAATGGCGAAGATCATTGAGCTGATCCTGGACGTCTTTTTCTAGCCAGGCTGCAATTTCTTTGAGCTTGAGCAATACCTCGTCTGGCAACGGCTGGTTTATTTCTTTCGTCACATCGGCAGTCGATGGGCCCTCTGATGGTAAGCTCGATGACGACGGGGTGTGATCCTGAAAACAACACTGCCGAGGTGAGAATGCTAGGACCAAGATAATAAGACTGCGAATTGGCCTCAATAGGGATCAGAAGGGCAGTAGACGGTTCCTGGAAGAGAGCGGAAGAAGAAAATTTCAGAAAAAAAAAATTGAAAACCTAATGCCGAACAAAGGTTTGGAGGGGTGAATTTACCCGAACGACTTGGTTACGAGTTGCCATTGGAGATTCGAGTTCGGAACGAAGGGGATCTAGGGTTGGATCGGACGAAGAATCCGGCGGATTGCGAAGAACAAGTGTTGACGAGGTTTGGCTCAAAGATTCGTGGCGAGGAGTCAATTGTGGAACAAAATTACTTTTATCCCACAATTGAAGGGGCATGTGTTAACACCAAAATCCGGTAAGGAGTATGACATGTGGGTCCGATTCGGAGAAGAGTCCGTCCGGTGGAAGGAAGGATATCTTCGAGAGATTTTCGGCGAAGGATCCGCGGTCGGCTATCTGCTCCGGTTCGGCAAAGGAACGAAGAGAGCTGATTTTGCGGGATTGGACGGTGACGTGGCTCGATCGGGGAAGCGAATGGATGGACAGGCGATCAAGTTTAGTTAGGCAATGAATCCATTCGCAATTGTAATCAGCAGGGTATAAATATGATCCCTGGATGTATGTAAAAAAAGGACGTTCATTCCTCAATACACACCGGCCTTACGCCAAACCCTAGAGTCCCTTGTCGTGTCGTCGAGTTTCTTCGAGAGGGCCAATCGATCCGTCGACCTCCGTGAGTACCGGCAACCTTGTATCATGTCTAGTATCATGCGGTGGATTTAGATCTGATGCAAGTGGTCTTGTTACCATGCTTCGTGTCATGCGGTAGATTCAAGCTTGGTTCAAGAGGGTTTCTTGTTAGATCATGAGCCATGCGGTAGGCTAAGGTCTGGCTTGAAGCTAGTTATCGGCTCTATTGGATTTTGGCAAGATCCAATAGATTCATTAAGTTACCCCGTATTATCATGAGTTTTGCTTTATGTTTTAATTCATGTAATACACTTTTGCCCAATCTAGATGGGTTTGGATCGGCTCTTTTTCCTTTTAAGATCCGTGCGGGAATAGGTTTCGTGTTTTGACGCGTGGATCTCGTGCTCTCCGATAGCCGAAACCGAATCGATCTAGGTTGTTACATGTTGCGGGTTCAAGCTTGCTTTGTTAGTATAAATCTTGAAAGAGCCGGGTATCATGCGGTAGATGCGGGTTTTTGGGTTGCTTTGGAGCTAGTCATCCGGTGGATTAGATTTCCAATTCGGCTTGATAGATTTATTCACGTGGTAATGTTTGTTCCTTCTTCATGGACCCCGAATCGGTTGTTCGAGCCGCATTCGGTTATATCTTCACAAGTAGATCACGTGCGTTATTTATGTTTTAAAAGACGTGTGCTTTTAGCTTTCCATATTTAGGTTGTATCATGCGGTGGATAGATCTATTTGTGGAAAGTGGTGCGTTCTTTCATGCAAGTTGTATCATGCGGTGGATAGATTTGCCGATATCGTACCCGACGGATCTTAGAGTAATTAGACATGCGGTAGACTAATGCTTTGGATCTATGCATGCTTATTTTAATACATGATCATGTTCGTGCTTTACTTCATTCAATGTCAATCTTCGTGAGGATCGGTTATGGCCTGGTACGTGCATCCATGTTTATTCAAAGATCGATCGTTGTCATGCTTACGTCATCCATTCGGCAATGTTCTTTTTTCCTTCGCGGTTACCCGAATGGTTGTGGTTCTTCGACAGGTAGCTTCGCATAGCTACATGTCGTCTTGCTTGGCTCCTTAGCCGTAAATATGGAACTGCCTGGTACTACCGGTAGGTTCCAAGTTTTGGTATCTAAGCTTGTTTTATCTTTTGTTAATTTTCAAGAAAAATTGACCGGCACGTCACTTTCTCTCTCGCGCGTGCGAAGCTAAGCTTTTCGGCTTGCTTTGTGTGATTGGCGCGAGTGCACATTTTGCGTCAACACTGCCCGAGCCACACGCGCTCCGACTCACCCCCGCCCGAGGCGCCTCAAGTCGGCGCCGGCACACCACCGTACGCGCGCGTGCTACGGACCGTCGGTCCGTCGGCGGTGTCGCCACCGTACGCGCGCGCCACCCGAGCCGCCGTAGCACGGCGGAGCATCTTCATCGTCACGCCGTCGTCACCCACGGACCCCAAGCCACCTATAAAAGTTGGCCTTTCTCCCCTCCGTGCGCCATCCCGCCGCTCCGCCCGCCATTGCCGCCGCCTTGAGCTCGTGCGCCCGCTCGCACTCGCCCGCCGGCGAACCGATCCAATCACTTCACTAGCCCCCGGTGAACCTCCCAAGCTCGTGTGTTGCCCGGCAAAGAGCCTTCCTCGCCGTTTCCCCCGAGCCGCTGCGGCCACCCGTTGACGGTGAAAATCCGTCAACCTAGCCATGAGTTTACCTTCGGTGTTGGCATTAGTTTTATACCTTATCCATTGGTACTAACCCCCGTGGTATAACAAGTTCACGTGTGTATGTCGTTTTTGGAGTTTAATGTTTATGCAGGGATTTAGTGTTGAATGCAAGACTTTCGGGATAAGTTCATCAAGCACCTCATGACAAGACCTTGAAGCCCTGAACAAGTCATGCAATGAAGCAAACTTAACTCCAAGAAGCCGGGGACTTGATCCGAGAAGACGACGGACTCCGGGGACACGACCGGAAAAGTGCCGAATCTTGCAAGACAAGGAGTTGAGTCCAATTCGGAGAGAAACCGACGACATGGACCTACATGCGAAGGGGGAAGCATCCGGGAAGCAAGGGAACCGACCTCGGGCAAAGGAGCCCGCGGGCCGGGCCTAAATGGGCCCGGGCCGGCCGGCCCGATCCGGTCGGCCCGAGCCCATTTAGGGCCCAAACCCGTCGCCCTTTGCCCTAGCCGCCAATCGGGCTATTTATAGTCCCCCGACCGAGAGCCACGCGGAGGAGAAGTCGTATTCCGCCGCCGAGGAGCGAGAGAAGCTTGAGGGACACCAACTTGAAGATGAGGGTCGTCCTAGTTGTCTAGGGTTTCCCCGGCCGACGTGGGAACCTTGCATGGAAGACCACGTCGGAGCTCGGAGCGAGGATCAAGATCGAGGGAGGGCCCCGGTGGTGATCTTGTTCATGTAATCATTCATGGTGAAGTTTGTAAGTGAATTCGATTTCTAGCGATCAAGTGCCTTCTCGATGATTTTGTTTTCTTCTTGGTTTTGCTTCTTCTACGATCTATACTTAAGATAGATTACATAGGGTGCTCTTGTAGCCGCGGTGGCTAGAGGTGCATACCGGACCGGGCAAGTGATTTCAACTTGTTCTATCGAACTCGCCCTAAGCTCCCCGCATGAATAGGGATACGTTGTGACAGAACGGGGGTCTCGAAAGGCGGAAGTTTTCGGAGTCGGATGGGAAGGCCACGATTTAAAGATGCTTTTAATGAGATTCGCTTTTCTATCTTCATCTATCTTGTTTGGAGCTACAACATAAGCATGATCTAGATTCTCTAGATTGGTTATCTCTTGCTTTCTCTTGCTACCTCTTTAGTAGATTAGATTAGATTCGTTTTCTTTATGAGTTAGTAGATTAGATGCAACTTACCTTCATAAGATAGCTTACCTTGCTTTACTAGATTGAATCCTTGCGTTGCACATTGTTCCACGGATTCGATACCTTGGGTTCACCACTCGAGGGAAGAAGGGTCCCTTGACTACGACGGGAGACTTGTCCGCTTGCAAGTCACAAACGAACTCTACGATACAACTTTTAACCGTCAACAAGCCCCTTTTTTCCGGCGCCGTTGCCGGGGAACAAGCAATCAAGATCCGATCTAGTATCGCTTATCTTTCAGTTTTTCTTTTGATTTTCTTTTGCATCTCTTATGTTTGATCATCCCTGAAAAGAAAAAAAGAGTCAATCTAATCTAGTTTTGTTTAACCCTAATTTTTCTTTTGTTAGATTTTTGTTTTATCACTAACCCTAACCGGAGATGGTTGGATACTTCTCCAAGAAACCAAACTTTTCTTGTGGATGATCCGGGAAAACTTTAACGAGCAAAGGTGACGTGCAACACAAGCTAAAGGGTTGGAAACCCTAGATTCAAAAGTCAAACTCGAAGGACCATCAAAATCTCCAAGGGAATCACCACCTCCAAGTCAAGACGCCGGAAGGCCGTTCAAGATCAACGAGGACGGAGAAGATGGAGATGGAGAAAGAAGCTCAACACCTAAAGGCTGCCAAGGCAAGATCCACATGCGGGGTGTTCATCGTGATGAAGATGTTAGAGATGCAAGTGGGACAACTTGCTGGGACAACCGATTGGTGACAAAGAAGAATATCCGAGACAACTCCAAGGTCCCAAGACGGCGAAGGCTACTCAAGCTCATTCGGGAGAGATGAAGGATCACACTAGAGACCATGAAGATCACGACCGAAGGACCGGAGTTCGAGATGCCGAGCCACAAGGAAGATGTTGCATCCGTCAAGACCAAAGGACAAAGCCAGCCTGTGAAGACCAAAAAAATTGACTAAGCCAAAGTGGGTACCCAAGATTGCAACGCCCGCAAAGAGCGTTGATCCGGAGTAATCAAGTGAAGAAGTCTAGCCACGGACTATAAACGAAGCGCTAGGCGGGAGGCAACCCGTTTTCGTCGAGTCAAGAATAAGCTACCGGGAGGACAACCCGATTCTAGGTTTTTCAAGTCTTTTTAAATATAATTCAGTTCTGAATTTTACTACGCAAAACCTTAGACTTAGAATGGTTGAACAATATTAGAGACATAATTCTTGGTTGAATATTTTGCTTGATCATAAACCCTTTACATGAACCATCCTATGTGATTGTTTGCTTCTTTTCGAGAAACCACAACCAAAACCAAAAAAATTTCAGAACCTTAATCAACCTTTCACCCTCATTATGGTGCTGAGGTTGACTTATTTTTTCATGCTAAAAACACTCGAGTAGAGCCACGACTGGTATCTAGATGTTATTTAAATTTCAGCATGTGGTAGGACTCGCGTGAACCTAGAAACTTGATTTTTGGTTGGTTTAAAAATCCATATCCTTGGTTTCTCTAAGATTAGAATTTTTCTAAGCCTCACTTAATTTTATTTCATTCAAAATCTCTCTCATCTAATCAAAATTAGGACCTAAACCTATGCCCCCATGATCAAGCCGGGAAAAGCTTGCTCTCAACCATTGAAGGCAAACTATACCGGTGAGACCGAAATCGACGTAATAAAAAAATATTTTCGACTTGCATTTGTTTTTAATGGTTTAAAAACTTCTCTAAAATTATGTTCGAGCTCTTGCATGGCTCTGAAAAATATTTTTAAATTTCGAAATTAGAGGAGTGCTTAGCCTTAAAGGGAGGCAATCTAGTTAACCTAACCATGCATGCACCATGACACATCACGGGATGCCCCTCCAACATATTTAAACAACATGCAAAGTACAAGCATGGGGGGCAGCCAAGGCTTTGTTTTGTAGGAATATCATGGATGCATGTGAGGCAAGGGAGTATGGAAGTGAGTCAAAGCGAAAGCATCAAGTGGAAGGAGCAATAATGCAAGCGAAGGAGTGGACGGGAACGTTTGGAAGGTGTACGCGATCACGAAGCAACATGAATGCACTAGAGAAGAACCGAGCTAAGAGGAGGAGAGAGGTAAGTCTTTCATCCAACTCTTTGTTCGTGTGCTCTAGTTTGTAGGCCGGAATCACCTTAGACTTAGCCATCCACCGCGTTTGTTTCGTGCAACAAATCACATCCTTAATCCACTCAAAGTCCAGACTCCAAAATAATATTTGTGTACCTTGTTACCGGGTGAAAACCCCGGATATATATATTTGTGAGGGAGAGTGCTGCAATCATGGAAGAAAATTACAAGTCTTTTCATCGAAGAGGAAGGGATCATCGTCGTCTAAGCCATCATCGACAACCTCTTCGAGGAGGCGCTCGGTTTCCGAGTTTCCTCGGAGTATGGAGGAGGACACGGCACCGCCGAGGAGGAACCACACTCTTCTCCTTGGTGGCATGAGGGCCACACAAAACTCGTTTATTAGGTTTACCAAACTTCAATAACATATGGAGGAGCCGCCTGTCCAACCTCGCCACTTGACACGATCATCCGCTCCACCTCCATACGCTCCGCGGTATTCCGAGGGGTATGTCATCATGACGGAGGAGGAGAAGAAGCTCGCTCGCCTTAAGTAGAGGCTTGTAGCGAACGTCGACATCGACGACCAAGCTCTCCACATATTGGGTTTCACACGGGACACCGGTGCAATTCTCTAGCGGAGTGTCGGCAAACACCCACAAGGAATTCGCCTAGGAAATTTTCGTGACCATGGCGCATACCCTTGATGAAGGAGTGCCGAGTCTCTCATTCCGTTGGAGGGAGCCCACAAGTGGAGAAGAAGGAAGACACCGTCGGAAGGGTAACCTTGATCGGTGATGCTATTTCTAGCACCTTGATGGGGTAATCTCCTTTCATTCATGGGTTGCAATCGATCTTGAGATGTAATCACACTTTGTTGGATTATCTATCTATCATCTTGTGCTGAAAATACTTTAATGCTTAAGGCTAGCAACCATGCCATAAAGGGAGTAGAGCTCCAAAGCTTCCTTGGATCCATTCAACACAATCCCCGATAGATCGATTGGTTTTCATGTTCGAAACGATTGCATGTCTAGTATCGTAGACCCATGGGCGAGTGTCTCCTACTTTCAAAAGGGAGCTCCGGAACAAGTATGTGCATGAAGGCACATGGGATGGCTTTTGGAGTATGATCACGGGAAGAGACCATCAACGAAGAAATACTATCCGGAACCCATCATCCAAGTGTGTCACTTTTGTGCAAATGGATTTTTGGGAGAACAAGAGAGACAAAGATAACCAACACGGAGTTGAATTGGCTTTACTCGACTTTAATTGCCAAGTGGCCAATAGACCCCACTCACCTATGATCAACCGGTGGTGTTGTTTTTGCAACATCGAGTTCGGAAGATATTGGTTCGGGGTGTTACCTCTCCATATTGGCTATCTTTTTAAAAAACCGGGTATTACAAGGAACCCGAATCATCTCCTACCCGGGACTTCCCTAGGAATATATGAAGAAAGGAAAATTTATTTGAAGATGAGGGAGGAGGCTTCAAAGTGGCCAAAGTAAATTTGCCCCTATCGGATTGAAGATTAAGACTTTTCTTGAGGGGAAGAAGATCGGTTAGAGGAAGGACTTCTTGTGCGGCGAAAAATAATAAAAGAAAAGAATTATAGGAGAAGGAGCTTCTATGGCCCAAGAAGGAGGTGCACAACAAAATTATGTCCCACCATTCGGAGAAATTCCGGCATCGCCAAATTACTACGGTGGTGTACCAATGCAAGCATGGGGGAGTGGTGCAGCCATACCCCCACCATTTTTGCGGTGCCCAACATAGCCTTTGCGGAACCATATGCACACCTTCGTCAACCACAACAAAATTTGGCCACCATTGGAGGATACGCTGCAAGAAACATGCAAAATATTGCAGCCATCCAAACCAATGCAAACCAAATGGGTGAAGGTAATGCAACATTTGCTTATGAGCTTTGACACCTTCACCTAGCACCGTCGGACAATTCATAGGAGGAGTGGTGCATTCCTATTGCAAGTAAGGGTACAACAACCAAGACTATCAATATCAACCATCGGCGGAAGATTAGAGAGAGGAGGAGCTTTAGTTATCTTTCCTTTACCCCCTTTTCTTTAATTGTCAGCTTGTATGCGCCTATGTTTGCGTAGTATTTTCAGCTTTGCTTTAATTTTCAGTTTTTAGTTTAATTATTCAGTGTGTGTCTTAGTTTTTATTTTTCATCATGAATAATGTCACCACCAAGTTTTTACCTTTGGTAAAGTTACAAAGTTTGTGCCATGATGATATATGATTATAATTGCCGCTTTGTTTATCTTTGTAATTGATTTATGCATGTTTAACCTAGTGCTCTCTTAAAAATACAGATCTGAAATTATCTAAATGCTAGCTCAATCTTCAGCGGAGGTTATGATTAAAATAAAGACCCATAGTGTTTTATGTGCTCTCAAGTTATGAATAGATTGAAGATGTCTTTTATGCTCAAAAATATTGCTAACCTTGTCACAAATATCACTTGTGTGTTGCTCAACCTATCCAAAGCCTTATATATATTTGAGTGCATAAACCTTAGTGTACAAGATTTATTTTTGAGTGCGTTATTGCAGGCCATGATTTCTCTGGCCCGAGACTAAGAAGTTGGTCATTCCGTTTTTGCGTATCTATCTTTTTGCTAGCCTCTTATCCGTGCATTGTGTATCCCCGCATCGGTGATCTCACAAACTTCGCCGGATATCCACCCTTAAACCAAATATCATCTTTTTGTGATTACTTCCTTGACCACAACCTATCGTTGAGAATGGATCATCAATTCAAGGAAGATCGCAAGACGGTGCCAACGTTGAAGATTTCAAGTATCTCTCCAAGGAAAAATATCTCCGGTACCTACCTTATTTTTCGCCTCTTTGCTCGAGGACGAGCAACGTCTAAGCATGGGGGAGGAGGTAGGTACGGTGCAGTTTTAGAGTTCAAAAGGGAGTATTTTAAAAAATATATATATATATATAATGATGAAAGAAAAAAATTCGGCGATGTACGTGACTTCCAAGGTGAAGAAAGAAAAATATATATATATATATATAAGAAAGAAAGAAAGAAAGAAAAGAATGAGAAATATGAGAAAGAGAAAAAAAATATATATGTGCGTAAAGTGAACTCCCCGGTTCTCTAAGAGTGCATTCAAGGCTTCAAGTTAAGAAGATCCATTCTCATTTTCCAACCATGTGCAATCCGATAACGAGGACTTCCTTTGTGCCTCGGGATCACTCTTTGCCATTTGCACATGTCCACTCATCTAAAGTGTGTGTATTTTTCTCTTTCCCCTCCTTGATTTAACATTATTTTCCAATGACCTTTTTGACGAGTCTCGGTAAGACCATGAGAAGCTTGTCTTGTTTTGACAACACCTCATTTATAAAATCTTGTTAGGACTAAACTTTCCTAAAGCTCCATATAAAAGCCTACCACATATATATGAGAGGGAAAGGAGTAGAATATATAGGCTTGAGAGACAAGTGAGATGAGAGTTTATGAGCAATACACGAGATGATTTAATTTTGTGAATTTGGTTTAGTTTTTCTTTATCTCGATCTTCATTTCAAAAAATTCGAGATCTATTTAAAACTTTGTGAGCATGTTAATACTTGTGGGATAAGCTTAAAAAGAATCTACCCTCCGTAGAAATGAAGGCTAGTACATTATGGAACTTTAATGAATTAAAATTTTGAGAGCATTATGTTTTCTCATGTGTAATCAAGTGCGAGTTTAAACATTGTTTAGCAATGATGATATCCATCGAAGGCTTACTCGAGGACGAGCAAGGTTTAAGCATGGGGGAGATGTTGACGGTGAAAATCCGTCAACCTAGCCATGAGTTTACCTTCGGTGTTGGCATTAGTTTTATACCTTATCCATTGGTACTAACCCCCGTGGTATAACAAGTTCACGTGTGTATGTCGTTTTTGGGGTTTAATGTTTATGCGGGGATTTAGTGTTGAATGCAAGACTTTCGGGATAAGTTCATCAAGCACCTCATGACAAGACCTTGAAGCCCCGAACAAGTCATGCAATGAAGCAAACTTAACTCCAAGAAGCCGGGGACTTGATCCGAGAAGACGACGGACTCCGGGGACCCGACCGGAAAAGTGCTCGAATCTTGCAAGACAAGGAGTTGAGTCCAATTCGGAGAGAAACCGACGACATGGACCTATATGCGAAGGGGGAAGCATCCGGGAAGCAAGGGAACCGACCTCGGGCAAAGGAGCCCGCGGGGCCGGGGCCTAAATGGGCCCGGGCCGGCCGGCCCGTCCGGTCGGCCCCGAGCCCATTTAGGGCCCAAACCCGTCGCCCTTTGCCCTAGCCGCCAATCGGGCTATTTATAGTCCCCCGACCGAGAGCCACGCGAGAGGAGAAGTCGTATTCCGCCGCCGAGGAGCGAGAGAAGCTTGAGGGACACCAACTTGAAGATGAGGGTCGTGCTAGTTGTCTAGGGTTTCCCCGGCCGACGTGGGAACCTTGCATGGAAGACCACGTCGGAGCTCGGAGCGAGGATCAAGATCGAGGGAGGGCCCCGGTGGTGATCTTGTTCATGTAATCATTCATGGTGAAGTTTGTAAGTGAATTCGATTTCTAGCGATCAAGTGCCTTCTCGATGATTTTGTTTTCTTCTTGGTTTTGCTTCTTCTACGATCTATACTTAAGATAGATTACATAGGGTGCTCTTGTAGCCGCGGTGGCTAGAGGTGCATACCGGACCGGCCAAGTGATTTCAACTTGTTCTATCGAACTCGCCCTAAGCTCCCCGCATGAATAGGGATACGTTGTGACAGAACGGGGGTCTCGAAAGGCGGATGTTTTCGGAGTCGGATGGGAAGGCCACGATTTAAAGATGCTTTTAATGAGATTCGCTTTTCTATCTTCATCTATCTTGTTTGGAGCTACAACATAAGCATGATCTAGATTCTCTAGATTGGTTATCTTTCCTCTTTAGTAGATTAGATTAGATTCGTTTTCTTTATGAGTTAGTAGATTAGATGCAACTTACCTTCATAACATAGCTTACCTTGCTTTACTAGATTGAATCCTTGCGTTGCACATTGTTCCACGGATTCGATACATTGGGTTCACCACTCGAGGGAAGAAGGGTCCCTTGACTACGACGGGAGACTTGTCCGCTTGCAAGTCACAAACGAACTCGATACAACTTTTAACCGTCAACACCACCGCGCCCGGCCGCCGGCGCCCCCACCTCGCCGCCGTCACTCCGCCCCCAACTCCGGTCACCCGTAGCCCCTAGGTGAGCCCCCGGCCGACCCTAGCTACTTGCCCGGCGGGGAGCGCCGCCGGCCGCCGGAATTGGCCGGAGCCGCGCCGCCTCCCCGGCCAAGGGCCCGTTTGCAAGGATCGATTTCTCATCGGGGTGCTACGTGTAAATTCTAGGACCCGTTTGTAATGAATCCAATCCAAGTTTTCTTGCTCATTAGTCCCGTGCGGTAGAAAATCCCTAAAAAATTGTTGAAAATTCAGAAAAATGCCAAACCCATTTTGTTGGGTTCAAAGAGAAATTCCACAACTTTTGTTATTATCACATGGCTTGATTCTAAATATTTTTAACATGAAAAATAGGATTGTGAAATACCTAGATCTGCCATAACTCAAAAACTACAACTCCTCTGTATCTAAACTTTGGTTATGTTGTGTATCTTGTTATGACTAGCTCCTGTGCCAAAACTTGCACAAAGTTATGAAGTAAATCTTGCTAAATAAATTGTTGTCCATTTCTGTAGAAACTGCCTAGATGATTTTTGTAGCTAAAAAATATTTATGTTTCGTGCCTAACTTGTGCACACTATCTTGTTATCTCAAAACACACCTCTTGTGAATTAATCATGATTTTTGGTGTAATAGAAATATTTATTCTTAATTTGTCCATGTTTTCAATTGTAAATTAATCAAGTAAGATCAAGAGAGTTTCTAGGTGAACATGCTAGTTCTTTAGGCTTGTTTAGGCCCAGAGAGCATGCATGAGGAAGTTTGGATCATTTTGGTGCTTATTTATTTTGGTATGCATTTGATTTGAATCACTAGCTAGCCTTTATGATTTTCCATAACATTTAATTTCCTAGCTTCCAAGGCTTACATGTGGGTCCAAAGTGGACCAAGATAGGTGCCAATATGCTTAAGAAACACTTCTTTAATTTTTGGGTAATTTACTTGCTTAATAAAAAGCTTAAAAGCCCTTTTAAATATTAAAGAGCAATTAAATAAGAAAAACCCCTTTTTAATTCTTTTCCCCTTTTGGAAAGTATTACCTAATTTACTTAAAGGTAATTCCTTGCTGATAAAGAATTAATTCAAGAATAAAAATATTGTTCATACCCTTGCTAGTGAAGGGAAAAAGAATTAAACCTTCACATAAAATAACAAGTGCAAAAGGAACATTTATTCAAATGTGCAACAAAAGAATGAGTCACATATGACAAACAACCTTCCTAAAAAAGATGTACTACCTAGATACTTGTTAAGGTGAATATGACCAATAAGAGTTGGATAAAATAACAAACTATCACATCACCCGAACTTGCATTGCATTTCGTGTAGATCTTCCGGACGGAGATTACTCCCTTGTCCCGAAACCGAGGAAGGAGGAGCAGAAGCTTCGCCGCAAGACGTGGAAGTGCTCGACGACACCGAGGGTGCCCGAGCTAACCTAGCCGACGAAGGCAAGCTCCAAGACACCTAACCCAGTTTTCAAATTCTTTATTCAATTATCTATGGATGATTGTGCATTTATGTTCGGGAGTTGAATGGAACCCTAGATGCATGATCCCTAGGTACCTTTGTCCTTACTAGTATGGTAGGTCGATAGCTGCTAAGCTATAGGATCATTACAAGTCGAGTGATGATCTCACTCGCGAGAATAGGTTCCTAGATAGGAATCACAATATATCCTTAAATGGATTGCTCGGGTGGTAAGAGCATGGGATTTGGGCTCGGTCGAGTGCCTATTGTGGGTTAAGTGTTTGAACGTACTAAGCACTTGTCGGGAATGGGACCGGTAAGCCTAGTACCTTAATGAGACAAGTGAGGGATCCTACTATTACTACTCTTGGGATTCATCTCACGGCTAGCTACTGGTGGTGTACGGTGACTCTGGGTATCTCGCGGGGTATGCCGGATAGCCTGCACCAAAGATTGTAAGATTCGATCCCGACCCGAGGACTTTTGGGAACCGCCTGGGAAAGTTGTCCTTGTGGGGGCAGCCTACCGTGTGTTTAGATCTACCTTGCAAGGTTTGAATCAATCGATTGTCGGCCTCTCACCGATATCCGAGACTACTTAATCCACTAGTCATGAGATCCATAATGATGGAAGTTGTCGAATACTATGCTTGATTAATTGTATTGTACAACTTTGTCCGTACTAGCGCATAATGTAGTAAAGATTAAACCTAATAGAACTTGTGCTAAAATCTTGAAAGTAAGGACCTACTCTTTGTTACTTTTCAGCAAAAGCAACCCAGTAGCCAAAAAGCCTTCCATGTCTAGATTTGGTGAAGTAGTTATCACCGACGGGTAAGACTTGCTGAGTATTAGTATACTCAGCCTTGCTATAATATGTTGATCCAGGTAATGCTTTCGGTGATGTGTGGCCCGAAGAGATCCTTCCCGGCCGGGAGCCGGAGTGGGTGGAGGACGACTAGCGAGAGCATCCGGGATGGCCTCCGTGGTGTCTCTCGCTTCCCGTTCGTTTAATTCCGCCGTTTCAAAACTCGAACTATTTCCTTATGGCAAAACCGTGGTTTGTAATAATTAAGCCCCTCGGGGTACAAATTGGATGTTAATGATGATGTATCTCCGGACTCGCCGTCGAGTGAGTTTTAATGCATATATTTTGATCCTTGTTGCTATTCAAGTGATTTACCGGCGTTAACCCGGCAACTAACGACAGGATGATACTTTATCATCACTTAAGAACTAAAGTGGATTGGTTTAGGCGATAGTACGATATTTTCCTGGATGAGTTGTCACGGGTTGTATCCATCCATGTCAATCATAATGACCTCCTGACCAGGTTGTGGTGGCCCAGGGTCAGTGGTCATTAGTGTCGGCTTCGGGATGGATGACACGTGAAGCTCGTGGACGAAGACTCTGACAGGTACTTGAGCGTGAGTAAAACCAAGCTTCGACAGGTTGTCTACTGCAACATTGTTGTCATGGACGACGTGGTGGCACTCGAGAGCATAAAATTTGTTCTCGAGCTTGCAGACATCTAGATAGTAGGCATCCATGTTCTCCTTGTTGCGGTCCCAAGACTTGTTGACCTGGTTGATGACCACTGTGGAGTCATCGTAGACTAGTAGTCGCTTGATGCCTAGTGAAATTGCGAGGCAGAGCCCATGCAGCAGGGCTTCCTACTCGGCTTCGTTTTTTGAGACCTTCCAGAAGATTTGCAAGATGTACTTGAGTTGTTCGCCCTTTGGAGAAATTAGGAGTACCCCAGCACCCACACCTTCGAGCTTGAGTGAGTTGTCAAAGTACATCACCCAATGTTCGGTCGCTCCGTTGGGGTGGTAGTTGTTTCTCCCACCACTCTGCCCAGAAGTCGACTAGTGCTTAAGACTTGATAGCGGTGCGTGGCTTGAAGTCGATGTTGAGGGCACCAAGTTCGACCACCCACTTGGAGATTCTTGTAGTAGCATCTTGATTATGTAGTATGTCACTGAGGGGATAGTCAGTGATGACGATGATCGAATACTCCTGGAAGTAGTGTCGTAGCTTCCCCGAGGTGATAAGTACTGCATAGAGTAGCTTCTGGACCGGTTGGTACTGTGCCTTGGACTCGGACAGGACCTCGCTGACAAAGTAGACTGGTCATTGGACTGGGTAGGTGTGGCCTTCTTCCTGCCGCTCCGCGACGATGGCAGTACTAACCACGTGAGTAGTCGTAGTGAGATAGAGCAGTAGCTGCTCCTGTTTGCGAGGAGCTGTGAGGACCGGTGGCTTCGACGGGAAGTCTTTGAGCTGCGTCAGAGCTTGATCAACCTCCTTGGTCCACAAGAACTTCTCTTGGTGATTGAGTTGTTTGAAGAAGGTTACTCCCCGTTCTCCAAGCTTCGAGATAAATCTATCCAGGGCCGCCATCACTACGTGAAAACTAGCTCTGGTAACGGGCATAGATTGGCTTTGGTAACAGGCACAGCGCCCATTACCGATCAAGTGTTACAAATAAGCCAAGAAAAGGTAACACGCAGATGCCCATTACTAATAAGACATATTCGTAACGGGCACTAAACAACGACCATTACTACAACTAGCCACCGGTCACATGAAATGGCTGATTCTCTGGGCCCACAGGGAACTTTGGTAACTGTGCACCAAAGCACAGCCCATTATAGTAGCTCAATATTGGAGACGCATGCTGTGCACATGCATCTCCACTATCTTGACAAATTGAGATGCATCTATTTCACGCGCGTCTCAGCACATACAGGATTTGTAACGGGCATCAAACAACGACCATTACCACAATTAGTCACCGGTAGTGAAATAGCTATTTCTGTGGGCCCACACGGAACTTTGGTAACGGGAATTAAATCAGAGCTCGTTACTATGAAATTAACATCAGAGACGCGTTCCGTAAACTTGCGTCTCCTCTGGATCGACGAAATGAGACGCATCTGTTTCTACGCGCGTTTGCTTTCTCTCGATTAAAGGAGACACATGCTTTCAACCTGCATCTCCTATATCTCGATGAACGGGCCAGATCCTGGGGTCCACCGGTCAGGACTGGTAATGGGCTTTTATACTCCCCATTACATTGTTGGCATGTTTGTAACGGGCTTTCTGAATGAAGCCCGTAACTCACTGATCAGTCTTTGTGATGAGCTTTAATTAACACCTGTTACAGATACGTAGGCCACCCCTACAGTATCCTGCCCTCTTGCTGGCTGCATCCTGGAAACAGACAGGATTCGGCAGCCGTCAGGGCTGCATCTTGGAACCAGCCAGGATATGGTAGCCACCACAGCAAGGAGACATCACAAACACATTCTCACATCACAGATATAGGCAAAGCAAGATCACATTTATAGACAAGCTAGGATCACATAAACTTTCATGTTACTCTCATCAGGGCTTGTTTGGATGGAGTCATGAGAAAACTACCTGAACCAGGCCGTATGTGACCACAACCAAGCAAGCCAAGCAGGTTTCTCAGGCAACAACACTTGACTAAAGAAGACTGAATGAGTTTCAAGTTTCTGGCTACAATAAACTCACGGTGCACCATTGTAGAAGTTGCCCTTTCGGTCGATGGTCTCCTTAAGAATGTACTCGCACAGCATCTCCCGGACACATTTTAGATCTTCTGTGGAAACATCTATAGCAGATTTGAAATCCTGCAAAATACAATCATTTATGAGAATACAAGTAGAAATCAGTTTCTAAAATTGCATGAATAATATGAGCAGAGACAAGGTTGAGCATTATTATCTACTTACAACAGCCTTCTTGATGTAAGGTATGTCATCGAGTAGTCTTAACATATGAAATGCCACATGGAATCCACACAAAGAGGACCCCCATGGCTGCTAAGCAGACTACATTGAGATACCAAAATGACAAGTTAATGCAGTACCAAATAGGTAAGAAGAGACCATAAAAAACCTCGGTCATACAGCGAGATTTGTTTTCTGCTTGAGTGTGGGTTTTGCCTTTTTTTCTTTCCTTTCGTCACTCCGTCCTGTGCATGTTCACCAAAGGCCCTAAATGATCAGCAATACCAATTAGAAACACTAAGAGATTGAATTTTCGTGAACAAAACCTACAAATAATGTACTAAAGGCCCTGCATGGTCAATAATACCAATTACAAACACTAAGAGATTGAATTTTTGTGAACAAAACCTACAAGATACTGACCAGTTCACAATAGGTTGGACGTCTGTGAACTTTAGCGGGGGATGTTGTTTAGCAAAATCTAGATACCAAACCTGTTTCAACTTCATACAGATGATCACTGTTACCCAGTGGCTAGTGCAGTAGGCACCCACCACATAGTCGTTGTTCATTGCATTTCAGATTGCTTTGCCAACTTGGTGAGAATGCTGAGAAATATTTGTGTAAGTAAACAAATGTGGATCTAAAAACCCAACACTGTTCTGCATCTCCGCTGCCTTGTCCATCATTTTCCTACAAAAAATCAAATTGTTAGCATGCATGAATTTTGTGGTCAAAATTAAAGAAATATATTTGTTAGGTTCTAAAGGACTTATAATGTCCGTAACCTCATGAAGGTAACATCCCGAGAATCCGAGGTTATAAGGTTATACACGCTACCGAATGCAATGTTTAACATTAAAGCACACTACTAGGAATTGACCCTTAGAGCACCATTTTTTCGCAACACCACACATTTGGTTGCAATATTTGATCTTGTAGCAACCAACATATTAATGGGTTGCGATATCCGGATCTTATGGCCACCAAAAATGGGGGTTGCGTTAGTTAAGACATGTGTTGCAAGAGGTTGGTGTTAGTGCCACCGTGAACAAGGTGGTTGCATTTATGGGTACCTATTGCCACAACTAATTGTGCATTGCGATAGTTAAGATTTAGTGTTGCGATAGATGTGTGTTTGTTGCCACAAAAAATTTTTGGTTGCGATTAGGCATGCCTGTGGCCACGCTGAAAGAACGTTGTCCGAACTTAACTTTTGTTGCGATAGCTCATGTTCCCGTTGCAATGCGAAATTCATTCGTTGCATTTGATGTCTTTATTGCGACGAACATTTTGTTGGTTGCGATTAGGCATGGATGTTGCCACAATGAAAAAGCGTTGTATAAATTGTAATATTTGTTGCGATAGCATGAGTGCATGCTGCAACCATAAAATTGTTTGTTGTGTTGTATTTTTTTGCCACGAACATTGAATTGGTTGCAAATTAGCATATCTGCGGCCACGATGAAAAATCATTGCGGAAAATATTTCCTTTTGTGGCTGTTGCATTAAATTATTTTGTTGCCACCAATAATTTATGTATATTCATTTAATTTTTGTTGGTTGCCCTAGAAGAAAAACCAGATGACGTGATTAGAAGGGAAAAAAAGAAACAACGCAGCCGCCTACGGCACGGTAAGACGTGTGATGAGAGAAAAAAGGCTATACCTTTTGTCGCCATGGGACTTTGCACGATCGATTTTTTGGGGAAAAAAGTTTGAGTCCCGATTGAAAAAAACTGAGTCCTTCGACTCAGGTCACACCTTCCTATCGTGCGGAACCGCCGCACCGCCGCAACGGCACCGGGAAAAACGACGACGGCCTGGCAGCGTGTCCCCATCCTGCGGCGGTGTGCCCCCATCCTGCGGTGGCCTCCTCGACCCTCCTCTCATTCCGGGCGCCAAGGAGACGCCGACGGCAACGGCTGCGCTGCGACAAAGAGGCGTCTGCCTGTGTTTCCCTCCGGCCTGCAGCGATCTGGCTCCGGCGACCCCGGCTTGGTCCCCGACCCTCGGCTAGGTACTAGTGTGCTTCAAACAAGGTGATCAGGCAACACAGGGTGCTAATTAATTAATTTTTTTCATGGTGAATTGTTGGATAATTCCGAACTCTTTTTCAAAGGTGGTACGACATATCATGGTCATTTTCAAAATAGCTTGCAAGATCGTAAAATTAGCTTGATCATCGTATGTTTTTATTATATGGATTTGTTCTAAATGTGGGGATATCGTGAAGGATGGCAAATGAAGATAATAGCTGGATGCGGATGTCCGGATATACTTTCGAGAATGTCGGGCAAGATTCATGAAATATTTACAGAGTGTTTTTGGGGGACATCTAGTGAACAAACAGCTCCATGTCCTTGTACTCGATGTCGTTCCATGTCTTATCGAAGTGAAAAGGAGGTTCGGACTCACGTGGCACTGAGAGGGTTTGATGAGAGTTACATTGAAGGATAAGGAAATTGTGAGCCTCCGTTGGTTGAGACTGAGATCGATGATGGCGCTCCACTAGACCATGCCGAAAGTTCGCATGAATTAATTTTTGCACCGATCGAGGTGTTATACATGGACAAGTGACGGGAAGCGAGAGAAGAGGATGAGCAACCGCGACCGTAAAAAAACTTTTTAGGTTACTAGATGAGGCATAGAAGGAGTTGTATCCAGGTTGCAAAGAGGTTACACGGATTTCTTTCATTGTTATGCTATTTCGTATTAAATGCATGGATGGTATTAGTAACGAGCGATCCGGAACGCATACTTCGGTTGTTCTTGCTTGTGCTTCCCGATGGTCATTATCTACCAACTTCCTTGGAGAAAGCGGAAAGGGTTATTCGTGATCTTGGCTCGCATTACGAAAAGATTCATGCCCGTGTCAATGATTGTGTGTTATTTCATGGGGATTATGCTTTGAACCGCATAAGTGCCCAACATGCGATGAATCTAGGTGGAAAGAGATAGGGGGTACCGAGATGGATGATCTTGTTGACAAGTGATTGTGGAAAGAAGCAAAAGCATTTTCCGGGTAAGATCCTTGGTTATTTTCCACTTATTCCTTGGTTGCAAAGATTGTTTATGAGAGCATCAACTTCGAAGATGATGCGTTGGCATGATGCGAACTAGTAAACGATGGGAAAATGTGTCACTCGGCAAACTCATTGGCATGGAAGCATGTGAATAAAGAGTATCGAGGATTTTGCTAAGGAACCTCGGAACATACGGCTCGGTCTTGCGGTCGATGGCTTTAATCCATTTGGGATGTTGAGTGTTGCATAAACTACATGGCCGTCATCCCGATCCCATACAACTTGCCTCCTTGGTTGTGTTTAGAGGAACCCTATTGGATGATGTCTATCTTGATTCCTGGGCCAAATCACCTGGTTTGAATATTGATGTCTATTTGCAACCCCTAATTGATGAGCTGATAGAGTTATGGGTGAAAGGTGTTGAAACATGGGATGAGGATAAGAAGGAGAAATTTACTCTGCATGCGCTTCTGTTGTGGACCATAAATGACTTCCCTTCCTATGCCATGCTATCTGGTTGGAGTACTAAAGGAAAGTTTGCATGTCCATACCGCCACAAAGATACAGAGTACCTATGGTTGAAATTTGGGTTGAAGCATTGTTACATGGGTCATCTTCGATTTCTCCCTCGGAACCATAGGTGGCACAAGTGCAAAGGCAGCTTCAACAATATGACGAGAGATGAGGAAGGCACTGTTGCACCGATCGGTCCCCAAGCTCTACAACAAGATAGTAGTTTTGAGCAACCAAAATTTAGGACAAAGCATCAAAAAAAGGAAGCAACGAGAAGAAGACATTAGATGGCACAACCGGAGGAAGAAGAGTATATTTTTCGGCTTCCTTACCGGGAAAACTTGCTTATAAGGCACAACTTGGATGTTATGCACATCGAGAAAAATGTCCGTGAAAGCATTATTGGGATGTTGCTTCATATACATGGTAAGTGTAAGGATAGTTAAAAGGCGCGTCTTGACATGCAAAATCTTGGGATACGGCGGGATCAACATCCGGTGGTGGAGAATGGAAAGTATACATTACCACCGTCATTGTACTCCTTAGACAGGGATTAGAAGAAGATGTTATGTACATTCTTAGAAGGAGTGAGGATGTCCGATGGTTACGCATCTAATATAATGAAATGTGTGGATGTGGATCGATGCAAAGTATCCGGACCGAAATCACATGAAATGTGTGGATGTGGATCGATGCAAAAATTGTTGCCCTTAGTTGCAAGGCATATCTTGCTCGAAGCTATTGCTAGACCATTGATTGAGCTTAGCGGGTTTTCAATGCGCCGTGTTCAAAGGAGGTGGTGAAAAGTGACATGGAAACATTAAGCGCATCAATTGCGGAGACTTTATTTAAGCTTGAGATGATATTCCCACCAGCATTCTTTGACATTATAATGCATTTGCCTCGTTCATTTAGCCGAGGAGGTTAGAGTTGGTGGACCGGTGTGTTACCGGTGGATGTATCCAATCGAGAGGTATCTACGTACACTTAAAAGATATGTTAGGAACAAAGCACATCCGAGAAGGTTCGATAGCAGAAGGATATATCTTAGAGGAGTGCATGACATTCTGCTCTCACTTCCTAGAAGACATTGAGACCAAGCTGGATCGTCCAATGCGCCATGAGAGGAGCGTGGTAAATGAACCACCGGGTGGGTCTAGCATACTTGGCAGCATTGACTACAAGAAGAAAGACCGCAAATTACATCATCTTACTAAATCGAAATGTTACGGATGCGGCATTATATGTTATCAAACCGTGATGAGGCACTAAGTCGTATCAAGTAAGTTGTTTTTAACATGTTTTTGTTTTTACATATTTTATAGTTCGTTGTATACTAATATTGTTTTCGCAAAAAAATGTATAGTGAGCATAAGGCGTTATTGAAAAGAACTAGCACACAAGGCGTTGTGAAGCGTCACAAGGAGCGAGTTTGTTGGATGGTTTGAACATAAGGTGAGTAATGTTTTAATATTCATGACAAAACAACATTGCAATTGTGCACTTTTTAAAATGGATCAATTCTTTTTTTTGTTGCATGCGGAGCAAAGGAACTTTTTGAAGAACGGAAGATTAGTGAAGAGTTATATGACCTTTCCCGGGGTCCTCATTATGTGGCTCGGGTTTTCAAAAGATGCGTAATTCACGGGTGTCTAGCTACGCACGGCCGGATCTCGCTATAATGCATTTCAAGAAGTTTAGGTAGTAATCTTCGGTACCCAAATTCCCCGGAACACCCGAATTGCCAAAACCCGATGCCCAATTAGTACCTTTACCCGATATTCCCGAATAATAGTTCCGGTATGAAGATGAGAAACCCAAATGTATTTCGGGAAGTTTAGGTCTTAATCTTCGGCACCCAAATTCCTCGGAACATCCGAATTGCCGTAACCCGATGCCCAATTAGTACCTTTACCCAATATTCCCGAACACTAGTTTCGGTATGAAGATGAGAAACCCGAATGTATTTCGGGAAGTTTAGGTATTAATCTTCGGCACCCAAATTCCCCGGAACACCCGAATTGCCGAACTCGATGCCCAATTAGTACCTTTACCCGATATTCCCGAACACTAGTTCCGGTATGAAGATGAGAAACCCGAATGTATTTCGGGTAGTTTAGGTATTAATCTTCGGTACCCAAATTTCCCAAAACACCCGAATTGCCGAACCCGATGACCAATTAGTACCTTTACCCGATATTCCCGACTCCAATTACCCGATTTTATTTACCAACAACTACAATTTATTTGTGTGGAATTGTACATATGATATATCGTTATTTTGAAAAGTGGCTATTGAAAATTATGTTTATTTGTAAATTGGCATAGGAATTTTTCTTTATTACGAACATTTCCCAAGTCCCGCCGTAAACTTGGGTGTGGTTTTTTACATGCCGCCAAAACAATCGTTAGACGAAAGAGTAAATCTCAAAAAAAAAAAAGATGCCGGCGTACCGCGCCCGAACCCCCGGTACCGTGCCTAAATCACGCGAACGGCGCGCCATCGTGGCCTCGTGGGCCATTTGAGTTGAATCTAAACCATCGCGCCGCCCGAGTCCTCCCTAGTTTAGGTCAAGCGACGCCGCGGTCGTCCAACCGTGCGCGGCCCTCCCCCTTCCACCACGCCGGCGACGGCGAGCCACCACGTCGGCGACGGTGAGCCACCACGGCTTCTCTCCATGACAAAAAACATTGCATCTTCCAACACCGTGACACGCGAAGCGGGAACTTCTTTGCGCCATCATTCTCCACGCAAGATCCTTTGGAGGATATGTGCCCACACCATGAAGATGAAGATGATGACAAACTTGGCGAAGATGACTCGGGGGTAATTCGCTTCCTAGAAACAAGGTACGACATAAATTTGTTACAATGGCTACTTAGGGTTTGCACTTTTTTGTTCATCAAAACTAGACGATTTTAGGGTTTAGGGTTCGCACAAATGTTCATGCATTGGTTGATCTCGTCGATATGTTCATGCATCCACATTTTCAAATAGGATTTACTTGAAGTATACAATGACCAGATATGTGTGTGATATTTTGAAAGAGTAAATAAAAGACAAGATTCGGTTCATGCATGCACTTTTCTAATCTAAACCGACCATATAAAATTAGGCAACCGGATATGTGTGCAATTGCTATTTTCTTAAGAGTTAATAATGAACAAGATAAGTTCATGCATGCAATTGTTTCTTAAAATTGACCATATATATTCACCTAACCTGATATGTTTGTCCTATTTTTTAAGAGTTAAAAATAGACTATATATGTTCATGCATGCATTTTTTAAAAAGTATATTCAACTAACCCGATATGTTCATGCGTGCATAGATAATAAATAAGCTTTATCTAGCATATACCAAAGCACTACATTTCCACTTATATTATTAGTCTTAACGGTTGGTGCATATAGCAGCATCATGCTTGATGTTTTGTTTATTTGACTTCACCCTTATGCAACACTTCATTGCTGATACTATAATAAGCAGCATGTGCTAATGTTTGTTTGTATTATATGCAGTGAACCATTGACGAATGAAATGTGGAGAATTCATTTCCACTTGAATGGGCATGAACAAGAGGATGATGATGATATTGACTTTGAAGTCGGTAGAGTTCACATCACATACCAAAACCTGAACTATTTGAAGGAACAATTTGGCTATGGATCAAGGGACTACAAGAAGCGCTCGTGGTGCTGATGTAGCTACGATTCGGGCCATTAATTATTCACGACATGCAAGACAAATGCTAAAAGACAATGCTAATGAAAGGGAAATCGGGTTCACAATGTCTACCGATCGGACTATTTATTACCATGTCTATAGTTAGTTTACTCATATACGGTTCGAAATCACCCTTTTATACTACACTTAGTTGCTGCATGCCCTTGTTCGGGTTGATAATGTCAAGATAACGCCAATTGAACAACAAGCATGGGAAGCGAAGACATGCTAAGACTAGTACCGATAAGCACTTGATGCATACAAGGTGTGGTTAAATAATGAAAGAGGAAGACCCGTAAATAGGTATACTCAAATATTTGCATAAATCCTCAAATTGGTTAGGATCGGATATAATGTTGTTGTGACAATTGCATTTGGGGATCTTGTTTCACAGACTTTAGGGATGACTTCAGGAATGAAACAATCGATACATACAAGGAATGGCTCAGGCACAGAGGTCGGCGTCTCCATATGCGTAATTAAATTTATTTCATATCATATCATCACATACTTCTTCATTGAGTTAATTAATTGAAGTATGCTATTTTTTTGGTTTTGTGTAAGAACGTTATTAGAAGAACATACAGATACAGATAATGATCAACAAGGTGAGGGAGGTGAGGGAAATCAGGAAAGGGGGATAGCAAACAATAATAATAGACCATCTCATGCTAGAAAACCAAAAGAAGGGAATGGTTTCGTTTTCCTCTCTTCTATTTCAAGTGTACGTTGTAAACTATTTTGATGATCATGTTGATATAAATATCTTAAATGTGAAGTAGGTGCCCCAAAATCCGTCGACGTGGATGTCTCAAAGGTTATACAACAACTACAAAGAGAATCGGGAGCGGAACTCAAAAATTAAAGATTTCATTTGATGCATTGACGGGTGGAGTCCGTGGTGACAACAGACCATACATTTGTGGATAGATTGTGGTGTTCACCGGGAAAAACACTCCACTTATAGGAGTGAAATCTTGGAAGATGGTGAAGCCGTAGTAAAAGAAAAAAATTGTGGACGAGATGATGGTAAGTTAATTCTGATCTTTAGCCGAATCTAATTAATTAAATGCATCTACTTTACTATTACATTGATCATTACATTGAATAGAAAATTTGGGATTTAGACGGTGTTCAAGATGCTAGTGAAAAGATATTGACAGTTGCCCAAGAGAGGTACAAAGGATGGAGAGCTTCATTTAGTTCTACATACAAGGCATACTCCACTGATGCGGAACGTATGAAACATAAGCCCGAGGACATAGACATCGTGGAGTGGTACTATTTGATCCAATACTTTGGTTCTGAGAACTTCCAGGTTAGTTTGAGACCAAACTCATTACTAATTCCAGTTTTGTAATGTAATTGACCACACTTTGTTCATACATGTTTTGCAGAAAATAAGCACAAAGAATTCGGGAATACAAAAAAACAAAAGACTAAACATGTCTCGGGGGCAAAACCATATTCTCGATTCGATTTGAACAGTACTTACTACATGAACTCGGATTACTTTCCGAATTATTTGTTCACCACCAAATGATAATTTTTCCACCATAGACAAACCGTGCTAATGGTCAACAACCTACCGATCTGCAACTTTGGTTGACTACTCACACCAATACAAATGGGGAATGGATATCGATGAAGCTAGGGATGTTTATGTGAGTCATTGTGTATGTTTCCATCATTAAAATTTCAGCATCTTCAACTTATAATTACAAACCGTAGAATCTGACTTGCTCCTAATTTCTTTGACATGTTACACCTAGGAAAAAGCTTGCATTGAAGTTAACAATGCAGAAAGAGGGAAGGATAGGCCTTTCTTTATAGCTGAGGAGGAAAAATTAGTTTTCCAAGTCAACTACTCAAAAACTATTGGAATAAAAGCATCATACTCATGGACGTGGATACATGGCGAAATATCCAACACGAATCTCTCCAATGAATCAAAGAGAAGAAGATGCAGCCCGAGCTGAATCTTGTGTCCAAGAAGAAAGATTGCAGCACCAAGAAGAGGTTCGAGAACTGAAAGAACAGCTTACAATTGAAGCTGCAGCAAGGGAAAAAGATAAGGAAGAAAGTAACAAACAAATGGAAGAAATGAGGGTAGAATTTCATCAGCTTTTGCAACAAGTACTCTGAAAACATGTTTCACCTATTCTAAAACCATTGTATTCCTTGAATTTCCCTCTCCTTATGTCCTGCACAGGCTATGTCTGGAACCAACCTCTCCACAAAGGTTTCAAATTGACCTGGTAAAGAGAACTTCATCACACCACCACGACCGAGGCCGATGTTGTAGTACGGAGTCATTCTCGTTGTACATTCCGATCCCAACACATCCATCCAAATGAACCGCATTTTGCTTACACCGCAGTTCGTTTGAGGCGGACGATTGAACCACAAAACGTGATGACTATAGAAAAGGAAGTTGTTGAACCTCGATCATAAAACCAAAGAGTACTTCAACTAGGAATATTTTTTTCAAAAACTAATGCCGCCTTCGGATCGACATTGATGAATTTTGTTACTTCCGATCAGCTATTGAGGACTCGTAATCGAAAAAAGAAGGTATGAATAATGTTTTGAATTCAATCCTAATAACTTGATCTCGCTTGTCATGTTCACCATGTAATTGCTACATTTTTACATATCACTTGTGTTGTGTATGCCATCTAGTAAAGAAACAAGAGATGTTTAGCATGTGATGCAACCAAAGTTCAACATAATTCAGCTAGGCTCAATATCCCGATATTTGATTAGTATTTTTGGATTTCCACCAATTCATCCAATTATTGGTAGACTCGTTTCAACATTTATTGGATACTAAGTTTATTCTTTACTACCGCATTAAGCTTGATAGTGCCATTGATTAGATATTAAGTATATTCCTTACTATACATACACTCGCCTTATGATTTTCTATACTTCTAATTACTCAATGATTTTAAACATATTTCATTTTATGAATCACAGAGAAACTCGTAGAGCAAAAACAATTAGAGAAAGCTTCTATGGCTGCAAGTAGATGGTCGACACCAACAAGAATGACAAGTTGCCGATGGGCGATGGAGCAATCCACTTAGTTCAAGATCATTTTTTATGCTAAACAATGCAGTGAACTTAGTTAAATATGATGCCCTTATTTTGTTAGTGTTGGTCTTGTTCTTTAAACTAGAATGTTGGTCGTTGTGGGATACTTCAGTTTGAGACAAAACTATGTTTCTGTTTGAGACAAAATTATTATTAGTGAATGTATCAATCATTATTTGTGATATTCTCAACCAATGAAAATAATTGAAAATCTTGTATCATTTTCACCTCGTTGTGACAGACCAATATGCAACCATTGGTTTTGGTTGCAATACGCTTTAATGCAACCAACTTTAAGTGTTTCATTATCATATTATCTATTTACTACCAACAATTGTTTGTTGCATGTGCCCTCTATTGCCACCAACACAAATTCGATGCAACTTATATGTATTACCTCGAAGAATTGTTCGTTGCATTATCATATCAACTATTGCCACCAACAATTGTTAGTTGCATGTGATATCCGTCACCACCAACATGAATACGTTGCAATCTACATATATTACCTCGAAGACTAGTTCGTTGCATTAACATATCGTCTATTGCCACCATATCCGATATATTGCAAGAGCAATATATGGCAATGGATCAAACTTCGTGGTAAAATGACCATATGACCATGTAGTTTTAGAGTGGCAAGACTTTTCTATTGCAACACATTCATTGGTAGCAACCATGGCATATTGCAATGTTTCGTCGCATTACAACCTACGACAACCAATCTAATCGTTGCAATATTTGTTCATGCAACCAAGTTTTTGTTGCATAAGGCTATGTCGTTCGTTGCAAAATTTGATCTTGCAATGAAGTGTTGGTTGCATTAGGCAAATTTGTTCGTTGCAATGTTTGTTCTTGCAACCATGTATTGGTGGCAATATAATTTCTTGTTCGTTGCAATAGAAAAATATATTGCAACGCCACATCGAATGGTTGCCTCGAGGCTATTACACCGTTCCAATTGCAACCAAACTTTCCACCAAAAAACTTAGATGCAATTAATTCCAATTGCAATCAAAATGACCATATTGCAACCAAATATAGGCGTTGGCCAAGTCATCATTCCTAGTAGTGGCGCCACAACCACCTTTAAAGTAGTCTTTATCCACCTTGGCCGGAAAGGAAACTTTATCCTTACCGTGTTCCATGACGTAAGAAAGCACCTTGGCATAATTCGGTCCAAGCAGCCTCTAAGTTTGCTTCGACAACATAGGTGCACCAGGCTTGTATTTTGGTTGTTCCTATTCTCTCCCAATAATACGGTTAAGAATCTCATCTTTAGATAGAGGTTTCCCGACCTAGTTCCCCTTCTGCAAGAGATATTGAGGACCATGTGTGGTTCGAGGACCGGTGGATGGTCGCTTTCTTGTGTGATGAGTGATTGACAACGTTGTGTTGAGCGATTCTTGGCTAAGTATTGCAGGTGCGAGGTTGCGACTTGACTCGTGTTGCTGCAGGTGAAGAACAAGCGTGAAAGGTCGTCGTCGGTGAGGCCTCTAGGTATGAAGAAGACAAGTAAGCTTCGTTCGAGGAACCCGGTGGCCGCCGGGGTCAAGTGCGGGCCACATAGTGGCAAGAACGGCAAGATAAAGTTAGTGAACAGTTTCTTGGTTGAGCCATAAAACCAAGGTCGAGCCGGGACTTCGTGGGAGCCAAGTCATGAGTGGTTATTGGCGGAGGCTATATCAAGTTTCCGGAGTTTGCGGTGATTCACCAGAAAATCACCGGGTTACTCGGCTGAGCCACAAAGCCGAGGCCGAAGACCGGGCATGGCTATCCGGCCAAAACCGGCCTTACTAGTTTGGAGAACCGGTCTGACCGGTTTGGGGTCGCAGGGCGCCGGAAGCTTCGAAGCGGAGGACATGCGTCGGGATCGCAAGGCTAGCGTCGAGGCTACGCGGAGTGCGGTCGCCGGGCATCCGTCCGATGGTGCTATGAAGACAGATTCCCGCAGTGCCCTTGGTGGGCTTGTATCCCTAGTTATTAAGTAAGGGTATTTTAGACTTTCGGTTGCCTCCATATAACCCATGACCCGAGAGGATGGCAGCCATCTCTTCGAACCCTAGTTCATTTGCTTTCATATTTTCCTTTCCTATTTTCTTAGGATTTCCATAGGACTAGCTTGAGAGCTTCATGGTGAGATCTTGTTGAGAGCGTTGGATGATCGGGCGGCAAGCTAGACCTTGTATGAACCTTTGTGGCATGTATAGATGATTCGGCGTGGTTCGTCAAGGTTTGGATGTGTTGTTCCCGGTTGTTCTTGGTGGTGATTTTTGGTGCCCTCTCTTGGTGATTTTCTTGGGTTGTTTTGGAGACCTTGCTCTTAAGGATTTGATGGGGGAAATTTATGGGAACCCTTCATGGTTCTTCGGGCTATGATTCCCCTCCCAAATCCGTGAGTTAGGGGGCTCGATTTCGGTGGTTTCGCAGTTCTAGGGTTAGAGGTGTTTGTGAGGGTTGACTTTCGATTTCTCTTGATTGAGTGGGTTTTGGGGATCAAGCTTATAGCCAAGGGTAACCCACGAGGTACCCCATCTATCCCCAAAGTCTCACTTTCATCCGTGGAACGAATCGGGAGATTGATTGGAGGGTGTGTTGAGTTTCTCCCGCGGGCCGTGTTCTTCCCGATTGTCGGACAAAAACCGGCCCGACCGGTTTCCCCAAACCGGCTCGGCCGGTTTCCCAAACCGGTCGACCGGTTTCGCCCCGTGGGCCGTCGAGAAGGATTTTTGAGCAAGGAAGTCTCTCGTTGCACCACGGCTTCATTTGTTCGGATGTGGAAAGGCTCTTGAGGTGTTTGGGTCTTTGGGGAGTTTTCGGACAAAATCGGTCCGACCGGTTTGCCAAACCGGTCTAACCGATTTCCCCGCCGCCGCCGGCAGAGGCTAAGTCCAACGAAGCGGTCCGACCGGTTTCGGAAAACGGCATAAGCGATTTGGGCCGCCGGCCAGCCGTGTCGTGTGTGTTTCCGCCGCGTGTGTTTCGTGACTATTGGTTGGGTCTTGCTCCTAAGTTCGGTAGCACTTCGGTGGCTACGTGAACTTGGCAAGAGAATCTTGCGGAGGTGCACGAGTGAAATCGGGTTCATAGGCCAAAATCTTGAATAGAATTTTTATCGGCTCCCATTCACTCCCCCTCTCGGTTCGCCTTTTCGGTCCTTCAAGTGGTATCGAGCCGGTTCGGGTCTTTATTGACTCTAACAGTCTAAGTTCCAAGGATGGCGTACCGGGATTGGGGTTCGGGTCCTCCACACTTCAATGGCAAGAACTACCGGATGTGGAGTAAGTGGATGGCCGCGTTTCTCCGCGGAAAGGGTTAGATCCTTTGGGATGTCACGGTGGACACAAGCTATGTCCGACCAATGAACTTCCTCGCTCCGGGATCGAGGGACATGTTCGACGCCAACAATAAGGCGGTCGACTACTTGTTTCGTGCTCGTGTCGGCCGAGTTCGATCGGGTGCACACCGAGCACTTGGCTTGTAGAATCGGTTGGTGTTGAAGGAGGCTCATGTTGGGAATGCCCGGGTTCGGGCTCGGATGTATGCGACCTACCGGAGAGAGTACGAGAACTTCACTCATCTCCCCGGTGAGTCAAGTGATGCGTTGTTTCATGGGTTCACGGTGGTTGTGAACAACATGAGGGCCAATGTGGACGTGCTCCCGTACAATGATCATGATAGAGCTGTCAAGTCGTTACACTCTTTGGATCGTACGATTTGGGGCGAAAAGTTTGAGGCCATTGTGGAGTCGAGAAGTATGACACTCGACGGTGAACGAGCCGTTTCGAAGCTCAAGTCGGCTGAGGTGGATAGGGGCATGACTGCCAAGCTCGAGGGTCCGACTGATTCCCATTGTCTTGCCCTCGTTTGTGGTTCGAAAGGAAAGGCTAACACTAACCCATCCACCAGGATGTTCTCTTTGTCCTCTTTGATGTCTATGCCAGATGAGGAGTTCGACGTGCTTGGAAAGGACGAGCTGGTGCTCCTGACGAGGCAGTTCGAGAGGCTGCACAAGAACCGAGTGAACATGAGGAGGAACACGAGGACATGCTTCAAGTGTGGCAAGGCTGGACACTATTTCGCTGAGTGTCCGAAGGAGAACAACCACGACAAGCACAAGTTCAAGGACAAGTGGAAGAAGTCCAAGAAGAAGGATCATGGACATGGGAAGAAGACACGAGCTCGAGAGAAGATGAAGAGATCGAGCGACATCGAGTCGACTCGAGGACACGTCTTCAAGCTCGAGTGATGAAGCCGAAGAGGATGAGAAGAAGAAGAAGAGGAGAAGAAGAAGAAGAAGAAGAAGAAGAAGAAGAAGAAGAAGAAGAAGAAGAAGAAGAAGAAGAAGAAGAAGAAGAAGAAGAAGAAGAAGAAGAAGAAGAAGAAGAAGAAGAAGAAGAAGAAGAAGAAGAAGAAGAAGAAGAAGAAGAAGAAGAAGAACCTTGGCAAGTATCTCAACCTTGTGTGACAGGCCTGAGTCTCAAGGACGACTTCTGCGGCATGGCTCGCAGCTCAGGCAGCAAGAGAAGCCAGAAGGACGCCTCGGACTTGGATTCCGAGGATGAGGTATGTGATGAGCTCTCTTCTTTGCGCAAGGAGAATGAGGAGTTGGTTGACTTGCTTGATAATCGCGATCACATGCTTAGAGAGGCTAAGAAGCTTAGGAAGGAGCTTAGATCTTTGCTTGAGGATGCTAGGACTAGAGTGGCCGAGCCGGAAACGTATGTTCTTGATAGAAAGCTTGAAATTGATTCTCTTAAGGTTAGCCCCGTTGTTTATGATGAGGTTGATTGTGTTGATTGCTCTATTTTCCTAGCCGACTTGACCGATCTTAGGGAAATGTATGCCTCCAAGTGTGAGGAACTAGATGTGCTTAGGGTTGAGTTGGCCGAGCCGCAATCTAGACCCACTTTGCTTGGTGCTTGTACTTCTTGCTCTAGTTTGCATGAGAAAATTATTGAGCTTAGTTCTCGCATTGTTTCACTTGAGACCGATTTGAAAGTGCCTATTCCTACTTTCTCGTTCCACATGTGAATTACATGCTGTAAAGAATTTAGATCTTGCAAAATGTGTTGGTCACTTGCAAGATGAGAATGATAAGTTGCGTGAAGTGTTGAGTTGGTTGTCTAGTCAGGAACCTCAGCTTGGTATGATGATTGCTAGTTGTAAGTGCTTTGATGGTTGGGCTTTGGGATCTGATAAGTTTGGTGAGTGCAGTGGTGAGAGAGAAGGGAAATTTGAGAATGTTTCAGTTCCACCACAACCCACACCCAAAGACAAGTTTGCATCCAAGCCAAACCAACCGAGAGAAAAACCGAGTGATAAGGCAAGTGAAAAGCCTAGTGAGAAACCTAGCGAGAAGCCGTGTGAAGAGCCTCACCCCAAGCCTAAGCCCAAACCAATCCGTTTCCATTGTGAGTTTTCCGCAAAGGATGGTCACAAGAGAGAGTTTTGCTACAAGAGAAGAAGAGAGGCGAGAATGGCTAAGGAGTGGCAAACAAGTACAGGGTACCACCCTTCTCGGGTGTGCCGAGCCTCGTATGTCACCGCCCAAGGGAAAGGGTTTTGTGCGTAAGGTTCCGGCTTGGGGAGAAAAGAGTGTTGTGGGAAGAAGAGGTCCTGCTGGAGGACTCAAACCAGTCAAACCGGTTTTGAAATTGGTCGACCGGTTTAAAGGCGTAGGGGAACCAGTTTGGTTTTCGTGCTCGTGATGAGTCTCGGTTTGTTGTAGGAGGTCGTGGTTCGGTGGTTGGTCCGGAGAGATTGTAGGTGGTGAGTTTGCCGGGCGTTCTCCACCTTGTGATTAATACGAGTTTGTGAGAGGTCACAGCTTTGAGTCTCAGAGGAGCTACGGAACCACACTTTCCCATTCGCGGTGCTCGTACTCTTCCAGTGAGACGGGAGTGGTTTTCACATGGTGGTTCCAAGTTTGATAGTCTTGATAGGATGGATCGCAGTTTTGATAGGCGTGGTAGGATGGATGTTACTAACCCTACTTTTGAGGAAATGGTCCGACACTGGTTTCACACCTTTGGAGCTAACCCCGGTGTTGAGTCATTTGCTCATTCTCGCTCTTGGTTTCGAGTTTCGGGTGGGATGCCCGGAGAACATTTGGTTGACATCGGGGTGGTTCTCGGTCTCATACCCCAGCGGTGACATAAAGGTACATCACTCTCGGGAATGGTGGACAAGGATGAGTGACTTCGAAGAAATGATAAAGGTAAGTGAATTTGTGACCTTCAAGTGTGTGGCCTTGGTCAAGCCACTTGGTTCTTTTTGCTCTTTGCCCTATCTCATTTGTGTAAATTGAGCTTTATATGCTCTTTGGCCCTAGTGCATGTGTTTAGGGGGAGCTTGTGAGTTTTGCGCTCCTTTTGCTCTTTTGTCGGTGGTGTCGAGCCCTTTTTGCCTCCCCTCGAGGAGCCGGTCGTTTGTGAGCTTTGTGTGTGGGAGCTCCTTTGTAGCATATGTATAGTTTCCTTTGTGCATTTCTTGCATTTGGCATGGCATATGTAACATGATGTATAGGCATCCTTGTATCTTAGATTGCATGCATTTTGTAGGAAAAGCTTCTCTCATATACATTTATCACCATGATGTGCTATATATGATCTTGTGAGCTAGTTTGGTATGCTATGGTTAGTTTGGCTTAGCCTTTGATGATCTTGATTTATATCCATGGTTGATGGCTATGCTTTTGAAAAATGACACATATATGCTCTCTCATGTGTAAATGACTCTATATGATCTTGACATGTTTTAGTGTCTTGGTTATGCTTAATTTGTGGTTGGATAGCTAGTTTATTGATCATATGGGGCCAAAGGCTCATTTGCCATCATGAATGTTTAGCCCTTTTGCTTTATCTTATGGAGGGGCATAAGTTCCTTTTTGTCCCAAAGACGTTTCATGTACCAATTATCAATCTGAAAATGATATGTAAAATGCTTGAAAATGTGCTCCCATGTCATATGTGCTGAATTTAATTTGCTTTGGGTGCTAAACCATTGCATGCCTACCAATGAGTAGTCTCATACATAGAAGTAGGCACATGGCTCGGTGGCTTTGACATGACATGAGGTGCTTGTGGGTGTTTGTGATGGTCTTATGATTAGAATGGTTTTCCTAGCATGAAGTTTGTGTGGGTTTGCCATTTTTACATGTTTTGCTCATGTTTCGGTTTTTGCTCATGAGAGGGTAAATTTTTGCTCAACTCTGTTTTAGCTTCGTCCAATGGTTGTGAAACTTGGTAGTCATGAAGTTTATGTCATTACGAAGCTGTAGAGTATCTAACTTTCTCATTTGGACATGTGTAGCATCTTGTGATAAATTTTGTATACTTGAGAAGCTCTAGGTTGCATATTTTCAAATTTGAGCCTTGATTCATGCATTGGCAATAAGGGGGAGAATGGAAGGTGGGGAAAAGCCGCATTGCATCCCCGGAACCTACTCCAAGAGTCAAGGGGAGCGTGTGCATTTCTTTGGCATTTTCGGCTTTTGGGGGTATGGTTTGCGTGTGTGAAATCGGCCCGACCGGTTTTGGGAGCAGTGTCCGACCGGTTTTGGTGGAACCGGCCCGACCGGTTTGTGCCCGCAGTTGGCACTTGTTCGGGGGGGCTTGCATATGTGCAGGGGGAGCTCTTGTATGCTTTGGTGGTTTGTGCCCTTTGCTTGAGCATGGTTTTGTCTCGGATGTGTCGAGTCGTTGCCCTTGCCTAAGGGGTCCGAGACTTGTCTTCTTCAAGTGTTCTTGTTCTTTGCCTTTCTCGGCTTTCGATCGCTTGTTGAAGTTTTTTTATTTTGTTTCTTTTCTCGTTTACTTTTCTCTTTGTTTACCAAATGTGTGTGTTGTCAATGCACTCATCAAGGGGGAGATTGAGGACCATGTGTGGTTCGAGGACCGGTGGATGGTAGCTTCCTTGTGTGATGAGTGATTGACAACGTTGTGTGGACCGATTCTTGGCTATGTATTGCAGGTGCGGGTTGCGGCTTGACCGGTGTTGGTGCGGGTGAAGAACAAGTGTGAAAGGTTATCGCCGGTGAGGCCTCCGGGTGTGGAGAAGACAAGTAGGCTTCGTTCGAGGGACACGGTGACCGGCGGGGTCAAGTGCGGGCCGCATAGTGGCAAGAACGACAAGATGAAGTCGGTGGACGGTTCTTGGTTGAGCCACAAAACCAAGATCGAGCCGGGACTTTGTGGGAGCCAAGTCATGGGTGGTGATTGGCGGAGGCTACATCAAGTTCGCGGGGTTTGTGGTGGTTCACCGAGAAAATCACCGAGTTACTCGGCTGAGCCACAAAGCCGAGGCCGAAGACCGGGCGTGGCTGTCTGGACAAAACCGGCCTGACCGGTTTGGAGAACCGGTCTGACCGGTTTGGGGTCGCAGGGCACCGGAAGCTTCAAAGCGGATGACACGCGTCGGGATCGCAAGGCTAGCGTCGAGGCTACGCGGAGTGCGGTCGCTGGGCATCTGTCCAATGGTGCTACGAAGACAAATTCCCAAAGTGCCCTTGGTGGGCTTGTATCCCTAGTTATTAAGTAAGGGTATTTTAGACTTTCGGTTGCCTCCATATAACCCGTGAGGTGAGAGGATGCTAACCATCTCTTGGAACCCTAGTTCATTTTGCTTTCCTTTTTTCCCTTCCTATTTTCTTAGGATTTCCATAGGACTAGATTGATAGCTTCATGGTGAGATCTTGTGAGAGAGTTGGATGATCGGGCGGCAAGCTGGACCTTGTATGAACCTTTGTGGCATGTATAGATGATTCGGCGTGGTTACTCAAAGTTTGGATGTGTTGTTCCCGATTGTTCTTGGTAGTGATTTTTGGTTCCCTCTCTTGGTGATTTTCTTGGGTTGTTTTCGGGCTCTTGAGGATTTGATGGGGGAAATTTGTGGGAACCCTTCGTGGTTCTTTGGGGCGGGATTCTCCTCCCAAATCCGTGAGTTAAGGGGCTCGATTTCGGTGGTTTCGGAGTTCTAGGGTTAGAGGTGTTTTTGAGGGTTGACTTTCGATCCCTCTTGATTGATTGGGTTTTGGGGACCGAGCTTCTAGCCAAGGGTAGCCCACGAGGTACCCCATCTATCCCCAAAGTCTCACTTTGATCCGTGGAATGACTCGGGAGATCGATTGGAGGGCGTGTTGAGTTTCTCCCTCGGGCCGTGTTCTTCCCGACCGTCCGGTGCATAACCGGCTCGACCGGTTTCCCAAACCGGTCGACCGGTTTCGCCCTGTGGGCTGTCGAGAAGGGTTTTTGAGCAAGGAAGTCTCTGTTGCACCATGGCTTCATTTATTCAGATGCGGAAAGGTTCCTGAGGTGTTTGGGTCTTTGGGGAGTTTCTAGACAAAATCGGTCTGACCGGTTTGCCAAACCGGTCCGACCGGTTTCCCCCGCTCGCGTGAGGCTAAGTCCAACCGAAGCGGCGGCTCGATCGGTTTCGGAAACCGGACCGACCGGTTTGGCTGCCCGCCGCGCGTCGTGTGTGTTTCCGTTGCGTGTGTGCTATGCCTCGTTGGTTGGGTCTTGCTCCTAGGTTCGTAGCACTTCGGTGGCTACGTGAACTTGGCAAGAGAAGCTTGCGGAGTTGCATGAGTGAAATCGGGTTCATAGGCCGAATTCTTGAATAGAATTTTTATCGGCTCCTATTCACTCCCCCCCTCTCGGTTCGCCTTTTCGGTCCTTCAAGTGGTATCGAGCCGGTTCGGGTCTTTATTGACTCTAACAATCTAAGTTCCAAGGATGGCGTACCGGGGAATGGGGTTCGGGTCCTCCACACTTCGATGGCAAGAACTACCGGATGTGGAGTAAGTGGATGGCCGCGTTTCTCCGCGGAAAGGGTAAGATCCTTTGGGATGTCACGGTGGACACGAGGCTATGTCCACCAATGAACTTCCTCGCTCCAGATCGAGGGACATGTTCGACGCCAACAATAAGGCGGTCGACTACTTGTTTCGTGCTCGTGTCGCCCCGAGTTCGATCGGGTGCACACCGAGCACTTGGCTTGTAGAATCCGGTTGGTGTTGAAGGAGGCTCACGTTGGGAATGCCCGGGTTCAAGCTCGGATGTATGCGACCTACCGGAGAGAGTATGAGAACTTCACTCATCTCTTCGGTGAGTCCAGGTGATGCGTTGTTTCATGGGTTCACGGTGGTTGTGAACAACATGAGGGCCAATGTGGACGTGCTCCCGTACAATGATCATGATAGAGCTATCAAGCCGTTACACTCTTCGGATCGTACGATTTGTGGCGAAAAGTTCGAGGCCATTGTGGAGATACCTTGGAAAGTATCTCAATGGCCTTTGTGTGATGGGCCCGAGTCTCAAGGACGACTTCGCGGCATGGCTCGCGGCTCAAGCAAGAAGAGAAGCCGAAGGACGCCTCGGACTTGGATTCCGAGGATGAGGTATGTGATGAGCTCTCTTCTTTGCGCAAGGAGAATGAGTTGGTTGACTTGCTTGATAATCGCGATCACATGCTTAGAGAGGCTAAGAAGCTTAGGAAGTAGCTTAGATCTTTGCTTGAGGATGCTAGGACTAGAGTGGCCGAGCCGGGAAACATAGGTTCTTGATAGCAAGCTTGAAAATGATTCTCTTAAGGTTAGCCCCGTTGTTTATGATGAGGTTGATTGTCTTGATTGCTCTATTTTCCTAGCCGACTTGGTGATCTTAGGGAAAAGTATGCCTCCAAGTGTGAGGAACTAGATGTGCTTAGGGTTGAGTTGGCCGAGCCGCAATCTAGACCCACTTTGCTTGGTGCTTGTACTTCTTGCCCTAGTTTGCATGAGAAAATTGTTGAGCTTCGTTCTCGCATTGTTTCACTTGAGGTTGATTTGAAAGTGCCTATTCCTACTTCCTGTTCCACATGTGAATTACATGCTGTAAAGAATTTAGATCTTGCAAAATGTGTTGGTCACTTGCAAGATGAGAATGATAAGTTGCGTGAAGTGTTGAGTTGGTTGTCTAGTCAGGAACCTCAGCTTGGTATGATGATTGCTAGTTGTAAGTGCTTTGATGGTTGGGCTTTGGGATCTGATAAGTTTGGTGAGTGCGGTGGTGAGACGAAGGGAAATTTGAGAATGTTTCGGTTCCACCACAACCCACACCCAAAGACAAGTTTGCATCCAAGCCAAACCAACCGAGAGAAAAACCGAGTGAGAAGGCAAGTGAAAAGCCTAGTGAGAAACCTAGCGAGAAGCCGTGTGAAGATCCTCACCCCAAGCCTAAGCCCAAACCAATCCGTTTCCATTGTGAGTTTTCCGGAAAGGATGGTCACAAGAGAGAGTTTTGCTACAAGAGAAGGAGAGAGGCGAGAATGGCTAACGAGTGGCAAACAAGTACAGGTACCACCCTTCTCGGGTGTGCACGAGCCTCGTATGTCACCGCCCAAGGGAAAGGGTTTTGTGCGTAAGGTTCCGGCTTGGGGAGAAAATAATGTTGTGGGAAGAAGAGGTCCCGTTGTAGGACTCAAACCGTCCGACCGATTTTGAAATCGGTCGGACCGGTTTGGAGGCGGGACGGGGAACCGCTTTGGTTTTCGTGCTTGTGATGAGTCTCGGTTTGTTGCGGGAGGTCGTGGTTCGGTGGTTGGTCCGGGAGAGCTTGTAGGTGGTGAGTTTGCTGGACGTTCTCCACCTTGTGATTAATACGAGTTTGGGAGAGGTCGCGGCTTTGAGTCTCGGAGGGGCTACGAACCATGCTTTTCCTATCATGGTAGTCGTATTCCTCCAATGAGACAGGAGTGGTTTTCCCATGGTGGTTCCAAGTTTGATAGGTTTGATAGGATGGATCGCAGTTTTGATAGGCGTGGTACGATAGATGTTTCTAACCCTACTATTGAGGAAATGGTCCGACACCGGTTTCACACCTTTGGGACTAACCCCGGTGTTGAGTCATTTGCTCATTCTCGCTCTTGGTTTCGAGTTTCGGGTGGGATGCCCGGAGAACATTTGGTTGACATCGGGGTGGTTCTCCGGTCTCATACCCCGGTGGTGACATGGAGGTACATCACTCTCGGGAATGGTGGACAAGGATGAGTGACTTCGAAGAAATGATAAAGGTAAGTGAATTTGTGACCTTCAAGTGTGTGGCCTTGGTCAAGCCACTTGGTTCTTTTTGCTCTTTGCCACATCTCATTTGTGTAAATTGAGCTTTGTATGCTCTTTCGCCTTAATGCATGAGTTTAGGGGGGAGCTTTTGTGTTTTGTGCTCCTTTGATCTTTTGTCGGTGGTGTCGAGCCCTTTTTGCCTCCCCTCGAGGAGTCGGTCGTTTGTGAGCTTTGTGTGTGGGAGCTCCTTTGTAGCATGTGTATAGTTTTTCCTTTGTGCATTTCTTGCATTTGGCATGGCATATGTAACATGATATATTGGCATCCTTGTATCTTAGATTGCATGCATTTTGTATCATATGCATTTTGTAGGAAAAGCTTCTCTCATATACATTTATCACCATGATGTGCTATATATGATCTTGTGAGCTAGTTTGGTATGCTATGGTTAGTTTGGCTTAGCCTTTGATGATCTTGATTTATATCCATGGTTGATGGCTATACTTTTGAAAAATGACACATATATGCTCTCTCATGTGTAAATGACTCTATATGATCTTGACATGTTTTAGTGTCTTGGTTATGCTTAATTTGTGGTTGGATAGCTAGTTTATTGATCATATGGGGCCAAAGGCTCATTTGCCATCATGAATGTTTGGCCCTCTTGCTTTATCTTATGGAGGGGCATAAGTTCCTTTTTGTCCCAAAAACATTTCATGTACCAATTATCAATCTGAAAATGATATGTAAAACACTTGAAAATGTGCCCCCATGAAGGACCGATAAGGCGACCGAGAGAGGGGGGAGTGAATGGGAGCCGATAAAAATTCTTCTCGAGGGAGATTGAAACTCCGACAAGACGAACTAGCTCGGTCGAACCCCCGAAATCACACGCTCCGCACTTCTACCTCCCGTTTGCCAAAACCACGTAGCCACCGGAGTGCTACCGGTCCTAGGAACAAACTCTATCGGCAACCACGACACACACGTAGCACCGACAAGCGGAAACAACTCGAAAGCCGGCTAACCGGAGGGGGCGGTTAGACCGGGTATAGGGGGCGGTTAGACCGCCTCCACCCGGCAACCAAGAAATCCTCTCGAAACGCCTCTTCCGAGCACCAAAACACACCACGGTTTCACCAACAGAGATCTCTCGGTCAAGGCCATGCTAGCTACCGGAAAATCTTGGCGAACACCAAAACTTCACCCAAGGGCCTAGGGGCGGTTAGACCGGCTACCGGGGCGGTCTAACCTCCCGTACCAAGCAACGAACTCCGACCAAGAACACCTAGCAAACCGCACGAGAACGACCCCTAATTTCACCTAGACACTCCTCCGATCAAGGCGAACAAACTCACAAAGGAAAATCCGGCGAAACAAAACTTTGACCCGGAAACACCCGGGCGGTTAGACCGCCCCGTAGGCGGTTAGACCGCCCCCTTCCGTAAAACGAACCCGCGGGTCAAACCTCAACTTCCTCGCGCCCGATCTACCGAATCACTCCACGGATTGCAGCCAAACTTCGGGAATAGCCGGGTTACCTCCCGGGCAACCTCTACCTCAATGGAATCGACCCGAAACGCTTACAATCAAGAGGAATCGAAGAAATCGCTTCTCTAGGTCAAGAACTCGCCCAACTCGAGAAACCACCAAATCGAGTCCGATTCAAAGGGGATTTGGGGCAAAGTCACCACCAAAGAGGCACAAGAACCTCATACGTGACACCCACCAAAAGCCCCAAGAAATTGTCCTCAAAACACCGCCAAAAAGAGCTCCGAAAATCAACACCAAAGAGACGGGAAAACCACCATGATGAACAACGCCAAACCTTCTATACATGCCATGAATGGTTCGTACAAGGTCTAGCTTGCCACCCAAACATCCATCCCTCTCTCTAGATCTCACATGAAGCTCTCAAGCTAGTCCTCTAAAAACCTAAGGAAAAATGGAGAACGAAAATGAAAAACAAATGAGCTAGGGTTCCAAGAGTTGGCTGCCATCCACCCCTCTAATGAGTATATATGGAGGCATCCAAAAGACTAAACTACCCTTCACTAATAACTAGGGATACATGCCCCTCAAGGGCGGATTTGGAATTCTTGATGTCTTCACCATCGGACGGATGCCCGGCGACCGCACCCTGCATAGCCTCGACGCAAGCCTTGCGATCCCGACGCGTGTCCTCCGCTTCGAAGCTTCTCGGCGCCGGCGGCCGGGCGGTCAGACCGCCCCCCGGGCGGTTAGGACCGGCCCCGGGCGGTCCGACCGCCCCTCCGGGCGGTTGAACCGGCCCGGGTGGCCGCACCTCCTCGTCGAGTCTTCGGCCTCGGTTTTGTGGCTCAACCGAGTAACCCGGTGGTTTTTACGGTGAACCACCGCAAACCCCGCGAACTCGGTGTAGCCTCCGCCAATCTCCACTCATGACTCGGCTCCCACGTAGTCCCGGCTTGACCTTGGTTTTGAGGCTCTACCAAGAAACCGTCCACGACTTCATCTTCTTGTTCATGCCACCATGCGGCCCGCACTTGACCCCCGCCGGCCACCGGGTCCCTCGAACGAAGCCTACTTGTCTTCTCCACACCTGGAGGCCTCACCGGCAATGACCTTTCGCGCTTGTTCTTCACCCGCACCAACACGAGTCAAGCCGCAACCTCGCACCCGCAATACTTAGCCAAGAATCGGTCCACACAATGTTGTCAATCACTCATCACACAAGGGAGCGACCATCCACCGGTCCTCGAACCACACATGGTCCTCAATCTCCCCCTTGATGAGTGCATTGACAACACACTCACATGACGTAACACAAGAGAAAAGGAAAAGAAAAGAAACAAAAGAAAAAGAAACCCCAACAAGCGATCGAAAGCCAAAGAAAGGCAAAGAGCAAGATCACTTGAAGAAGACAAGTCTCGGACCCCTTAGGCAAGGGCAACGGCTCGACACATCCGAGACAAAAACACGGCTCAAGCAAAGAGCGCAAACCACCAAAGCAAAACTCGAACACCACAAAGAGCTCCCCCCGCACATATGCAAGCTCCCCCCGAGCCACAAGACACTCCCCCTGAACACATGCAGCAATGCAACTCGGGAATGCAACAAAGAGCAAAAACTTGCTCACACTGCCCAGGGCGGTTAGACCGCCTGTACATGGCGGTTAGACCGCCTGTGCCTGATCTGACCGCCTGGGGGCGGTTAGACTGCCCCAAGAGACCGGCCCCGCACCAAACTGCTCAAAAATTGCCCGAAACAATTAGAACACCTTCCAAACACTCCCAGGTGCCCAAAACATGCACAAACTTCTCCCCCTTGTTGACAATGCATGAATCAAGGCAAAATGCGAAAACTTGCAACATATAGCTTCTCGAATATACAAAATTCATCACAAGGAGCTACACAAGTCCAAATGAGCAAGTTAGATACTCGACAAAGTTCATAATGACCTTAACTACATGATCACCAAGTTTCACAATCATTGGACAAGGCTAAAAAGGATTTGAGTAATTTTGCGAAAAGTTACTCTCCCACAAGAAAATACCTAAACATGAGCAAAACATATCAAAATGGCAAAGCCACTCAAACTTCATGCTAGGACAGCCATTCTAATCATAAGACCATCATAAACACCCAAAAGCACCTCATGTCATGTCAAAGCCACCGAGCCATGTGCCTACTTCTATGTATGAGACTTCTCATTGGTAGGCATCATGCAACGGTTTAGCACCCAAAGCAAATTAATTTCAGCACATATGACATGGGAGCATATTTTCCAAGCATTTTTTCATTTCATTTTCAGATTTGTAAATGGTACATGAAATTTCTTTGCGACAAAAAGGAACTTATGCCCCTCCACAAGATGAAGCAAGAGGGCTAAACATTCATGATGGCAAATGAGCCTTTGGCCCCATATGATCAATAAACTAGCTATCCAACCACAAATTAAGTATAGCCAAGCCACTAAAACATGTCGAGATCATATAAAGGCATTTACACATGAGAGAGCATATATGTGACATTTTTCAAAACAATTAGCCATCAACCATGGATCATTCGACAAGATCATCAAGAGCTAAGCCAAACTACCCGTAGCATACCAAACGAGCTCACAAGAACATATATTGCAACCCATGGTGAACAATGTATATAGGAGAAGCTTTTCCTAACCAATGCATATGATACAAAATGCATGCAATCTAAGATACAAGGATGCCTATACATCATGTTACATATGCCATGCCAAATGCAATAAATGCACAAAGGAAAGATATACATATGCTACACAAGGAGCTTCACCACCAACTTAGGAAACCAACCACACACACAAAGCTCACAAAAGACCGGCTCCTCGAGGGGAGGCAAAAAGGGCTCGACACCACCGGCAAAAGAGCAAAGGAGCACAAAACTCACAAGCTCCCCCTAAACACATGCACTAGGGCCAAAGAGCATACAAAGCTCACCCTACACACATGATATAGAGAAGGAGCAAAAAAAACCAAGTGTCTTGACCAAGGCCACACACTCGAAGGTCACAAAGCACTTACCTTTATCATTTCTTCACAATTCACTCATCCTTGTCCACCATCCCCGAAAGTGATGCACCTACATGTCACCACCGGGGTATGAGGCCGAAGAACCACCCCCGATATCAACCAAATGTTCTCCGGGCCTCCCACCCGCAACTCAACACCAAGAGCGAGAACGAGCAAATGACTCAACACCGGGGTTAGTCCCAAAGGTGTGAAACCAAGTGTCGGGCCATTTCCTCAAAAGTAGGGTTAGCAACATTCATCCTACCCCCGCCTATCAATACGCCGATCCATCCCGTCAAACCTATCAAACCCGGAACCACCATGGGAACACCACTCCCGTCTCACGGAAGGAGTACGAGTACCGCGAAAGGAAAAGCATGGTCCGTAGCCCCTCCGAGACTCAAAACTGCGAGCTCTCCCAAACTCGTATTGATCACGAGGTGGAGAACGTCCGGCAAACTCAACGCCACCGGACTCAAAGTGTCTACCATCCGCACCATGACCAAGGGAACCGAAACCACCAACATCACGACCTCGGAAACAGACGCCGTGAAATGCGGGGAGGGCCGTCCGACCGCCTAGCCGGGCCGGTCGACCGCCCTTCCCCGGGCGGGGGGCCGGTCCGACCGCCTAGCCGGGCCGGCCCGACCGCCCTCTCCGACCACCACCGAGGCTACGGGATTTCTCATATCCCCATGCCGGATCCTTACGCACAAAGCCCTTTCCCTTAGGCGGTGGCATACGAGGCTCGGTGCACACCATGAGAAGGGTGGTACCTATCCTTGTTCGCCCACTCCTTAGCCATTCTCGCCTCTCTCTTTCTCATATAGAAAAACTCTCTCTTGTGACCATCCTTCCCACAAAACTCACAATGGAAAAGGATTGGTTTGGGCTTAGGCTTGGGGTGAGACTCTTCACTTGGTTTCTCACTAGGCTTTTCACTTGTCTTCTCACTCGGTTTTTCTCTCGGTTGGTTTAGCTTGGATGCAAACTTGTCTTTGGGTGTGAGTTGTGGTGGAACTGAAACATTCCCAAATTTCCTTTCTCTCTCACCACCGCCCTCACCAACCTTATCCAATCCCAAAGCCCAACCATCAAAGCGCTTACGGCTAGCAATCATAATACCAAGCCGAGGTTCTTGACTCGACAACCAACTCAGGCACTTCACGCAACTTATCATTCTCATCTTGCAAGCGACCAACACATTTTGCAAGATCCAAATTCTTCATAGCATGCAACTCACATGTAGAACAAGAAGTAGGAATAGGCACTTTCAAATCAGCCTCTAGCGAACCAATGTGAGAACGAAGCTCAACAATTTTCTCATGCAAACCAGGGCAAGAAGTGCAAGCACCAAGCAAAGTGGGTCTAGATTGTAGCTCAGCCAACTCAACCCTAAGCACATCTAGTTCCTCACACTTGGAGGCATACTTCTCCCTAAGATCAGTCAAGTTGGCTAGGAAAGCAGAGCAATCAGCACAATCATTTTCATCAGAAACAACAGGGCTAGCCTTAAGAGAATCAATTTCAAGCTTGCTATCAAGAACCCGTGTTTCTAGCTCGGCCCACTCTAGTCCTAGCATCCTCGAGCAAAGATCTAAGCTCCTTCCTAAGCTTCTTAGCCTCTCTAAGCATGTGATCGCGATTATCAAGCAAGTCAACCAACTCCTCATTCTCCTTGCGCAAAGAAGAGAGCTCATCACATACCTCATCCTCGGAATCCAAGTCCGAGGCGTCCTTCTCGGCTTCTCTTGTCGCTCGAACTCGCGAGCCATGCCGCGAAGTCGTCCTTGAGGCTTAGGCCCGTCACACAAAGGCCATTGAGATACTTGCCAAGGTTCTTCTTCTTCTTCCTTTTCTTTTCATCCTCTTCGTCTTCATCACTCGAGCTTGAAGACGTGTCCTCGGAATCAGACTCGATGTCGCTTGATCTCTTCATCTTCTCTCGAGACCGTGCCTTCTTCCCATGTCCATGATCCTTCTTCTTGGACTTCTTCCTCTTGTCCTTGAACTTGTGCTTGTCGTGGTTGTTCACCTTCGGACACTCGGCGAAATAGTGTCCGGTCTTGCCGCACTTGAAGCATGTCCTCGTGTTCCTTCTCATGTTCACCCGGTTCTCGTGCAGCCTCTCGAACCGCCTCGTCAGGAGCGCCACTCGTCCTCTCCAAGCACGTCGAACTCCTCATCCGGCATGGACATCAAAGAGGACAAAGAAAACATCCTAGGTGGATGGCTTAGAGTTAGCCTTTCCTTTGGAACCACCAACGAGGGCAAGACTATGGGAATCGGTCGGTCCCTCGAGCTTGGCGATCATGCCCCTATCCACCTCGGCCGACTTGAGCTTCGAGAACGGCTCGTTCACCGTCGAGTGTCATACTTCTCCGACTCGACAATGGCCTTGAACTTTCCGCCCCAAATCGTACGATCCAAAGAGTGTAAGAGCTTGACCACTCTATCATGATCATCGTACGGGAGCACGTCCACATTGGCCCTCATGTTGTTCACAACCACCGTGAACCTCTCGAAACAAGGCATCGATGGACTCACCGGGGAGATGAGTGAAGTTCTCGTACTCTCTCCGTAGGTCGCATACATCCGTGCCTCGAACACGGGCGTTCCCAACATGAGCCTCCTTCAACACCGCCCAAATCCTACAAGCCAAGTGCTCGGTGTGCACCCGATCGAACTCGGGCCGACACAAAGCACGAAACAAGTAGTCGACCGCCTTATTGTTGGCGTCGAATCCGTCCCTCGACCCCGGAGCAAGGAAATCCATCGGCTGGACATAGCCTCGTGTCCACCGTGACATCCCAAAGTAGCCGACCCTTTCCGCGGAGGAACGCACCCATCCGCTTGCTCCACATCCGGTAGTTCTTGCCATCGAAGTGTGGAGGACCCGAACCCCGTTCCCGGTGCGCCATCCTTGGATCTTAGACCGGTTAGAGTCAATAAAGACCCGAACCGGCTCGATACCACTTGAAGGACCGATAAGGCGACCGAGAGGGGGGGGGGGAGTGAATGGGAGCCGATAAAAATTCTTCTCGAGGGAGATTGAAACTCCGACAAGACGAACTAGCTCGGTCGAACCCCCCGAAATCACACGCTCCGCACTTCTACCTCCCGTTTGCCAAAACCACGTAGCCACCGGAGTGCTATTGGTCCTAGGAACAAACTCTATCAAGCAACCACAACACACACGCAAAGACCGACAGCGAAACAACTCGAAAGCCGGCTAACCGGAGGGGGCGGTTAGACCGGTATAGGGGGCGGTTAGACCGCCTCCACCTAGCAACCAAGAAATCCTCTCGAAACGCCTCTTCCGAGCACCAAAACACAAGCACGGTTTCACCAACGGAGATCTCTCGGTCAAGGCCATTCTAGCTACCGGAAAATCTTGGCGAACACCAAAACTTCACCCAAGGGCCTAGGGGCGGTTAGACCGGCTACCGGGGCGGTCTAACCTCCCGTACCCGAGGCAACGAACTCCGACCAATAACACCTAGCAAACCGCACGAGAACGACCCCAAATTTCACCCGGACACTCCTCCGATCAAGGCGAACAAACTCACGAGAGGAAAATCCGACGAAACAAAACTTTGACCCGGAAACACCCGGGGCGGTTAGACCGCCCCCCGTAGGCGGTTAGACCGCCCCTTCCGTAAAACGAACCCGCGAGTCAAACCTCAACTTCCTCGCGCCCGATCTCCCGAATCACTCCACGAATTGCAGCCAAACTTCGGGAATAGCTGGGTTACCTCCTGGGCAACCTCTACCTCAAAGGAATCGACCCGAAACGCTTACAATCAAGAGGAATCGAAGAAATCGCTTCTCTAGGTCAAGAACTCGCCCAACTCGAGAAACCACCAAATCGAGTCCGATTCAAAGGGGATTTGGGGCAAAGTCACCAGCCAAAGAGGCACAAGAACCTCATACATGACACCCACCAAAAGCCCCAAGAAATCGTCCTCAAAACACCGCCAAAAAGAGCTCCGAAAATCAACACCAAAGAGACGGGAAAACCACCATGATGAACAACGCCAAACCTTCTATACATTCCATGAATGGTTCGTACAAGGTCTAGCTTGCCACCCAAACATCCATCCCTCTCTCTAGATCTCACATGAAGCTCTCAAGCTAGTCCTCTAAAAACCTAAGGAAAAATGGAGAACAAAAATGGAAAAACAAATGAGCTAGGGTTCCAAGAGTTGGCTCGCCATCCACCCCTCTAATGAGTATATATGGAGGCACCCAAAAGACTAAACTACCCTTCACTAATAACTAGGGATACATGCCCCTCAAGGGCGGATTTGGAATTCTTGATGTCTTCACCATCGGAAGGATGCCCGGCGACCGCACCCGCGTAGCCTCGACGCAAGCCTTGCGATCCCGACGCGTGTCCTCCGCTTCGAAGCTTCTCGGCCGGCGGCCGTGGCGGTCGGACCACCCCCCCGGGCGGTTAGGACCGGCCCGGTGGATCCGACCGGCCCCGGGCGGTCCGACCGCCCCTCCCGGGCGGTTGAACCGGCCCGTGTGGCCGCACCTCCTCGTCGATTCTTCGGCCTCGGTTTTGTGGCTCAACCGAGTAACCCGGTGGTTTTTCGGTGAACCACCGCAAACCCCGCGAACTCGGTGTAGCCTCCGCCAATCTCCACTCATGACTCGGCTCACACGTAGTCCCGGCTCGACCATGGTTTTGAGGCTCTACCAAGAAACCGTCCACGACTTCATCTTGCCGTTCATGCCACCATGCGGCCCGCACTTGACCCCCGCCGGCCACCGGGTCCCTCGAACGAAGCCTACTTGTCTTCTCCACACCGGAGGCCTCACCGCAACGACCTTTCGCGCTTGTTCTTCACCCGCACCAACACGAGTCAAGCCGCAACCCGCACCCGCAATACTTAGCCAAGAATCGGTCCACACAACGTTGTCAATCACTCATCACACAAGGGAGCGACCATCCACCGGTCCTCGAACCACACATGGTCCTCACCCCATGTCATATGTGCTGAATTTAATTTGCTTTGGGTGCTAAAACGTTGCATGATGCCTACCAATGAGTAGTCTCATACATAGAAGTACGCACATGGCTCGGTGGCTTTGACATGACATGAGGTGCTTGTGGGTGTTTGTGATGGTCTTATGATTAGAATGGTTTTCCTAGCATGAAGTTTGTGTGGGTTTGCCATTTTTTACATGTTTTGCTCATGTTTCGGTTTTTGCTCATGAGAGGGTAAATTTTTGCTCAACTCTGTTTTAGCTTCGTCCAATGGTTGTGAAACTTGGTAGTCATGAAGTTGATGTCATTACGAAGTCAGTAGAGTATCTAACTTGCTCATTTGGACATGTGTAGCATCTTGTGATAAATTTTGTATACTTGAGAAGCTCTAGGTTGCATATTTTCAAATTTGATCCTTGATTCATGCATTGGCAATAAGGGGGAGAAAGGAAGGTGGAGAAAAGCCGCATTGCATCCCCGGAACCTACTCCAAGAGTCAAGGGGGAGCGTGTGCATTTCTTTTGCATTTTCGGCTTTTGGGGGTATGGTTTGCCGTGTGAAATCGGCCCGACCGGTTTTGGGAACCGGCCTGACCGGTTTTGGAAACCGGTCTGACCGGTTTTGGTGGAACCGGTCTGACCGGTTTTGGGAACCGGCCTGACCGGTTTGTGCCCAGAGTTGGCACTTGTTCAGGGGAGCTTGCATATGTGCAGGGGGAGCTCTTGTGTGCTTTGGTGGTTTGTGCTCTATGCTTGAGCATGGTTTTGTCTCGGATGTGTCGAGCCGTTGCCCTTGCCTAAGGGGTCCGAGACTTGTCTTCCTCAAGTGATCTTGTTCTTTGCCTTTCTCGGCTTTCGATCGCTTGTTGAAGTTTTTTTATTTTGTTTCTTTTCTCGTTTACTTTTCTCTTTGTTTACCAAATGTGTGTGTTGTCAATGCACTCATCAAGGGGGAGATTGAGGACCATGTGTGGTTCGACGACCGGTGGATGGTCGCTTCCTTGTGGAGATTGACAACGTTGTGTGGACTGATTCTTGGCTAAGTATTGCAGGTGCAGGTGAAGAACAAGTGCGAAAGGTCGTTGCCGGTGAGGCCTCCAAGTGTGGAGAAGACAAGTAGGCTTCGTTCGAGGGACCGGTGACCAGCGGGGTCAAGTGCGGGCCGCATAGTGGCAAGAACGGCAAGATGAAGTTAGTGGACAAATTCTTGGTTGAGCCACAAAACCAAGATCGAGCCGGGACTTTGTGGGAGCCAAGTCTTGGGTGGTGATTTGCGGAGGCTACATCAAGTTCGCGGGGTTTGTGGTGGTTTACCGTAAAATCACCGGGTTACTCGGGCCGAGCCACAAAGCAGAGGCCAAAGACCGGGAGTGGTCGTCCGGCTGGGGCCCGGCCCGACCGGTTTGGAGAACCGGTCGATCGGTTTGGGGTCGCCGGGAGCCGGAAGCTTCGAAGCGGAGGACACGCGTCGGGATCGCAAGGCTAGCATCGAGGCTATGCGGAGTGCGGTCGCCGGGCATCCGTCCGATGGTGCTACGAAGACAAATTCCCAAAGTGCCCTTGGTGGGGTTGTATCCCTAGTTATTAAGTAAGGGTAGTTTAGACTTTTGGTTGCCTCCATATAACCCATGAGGTGAGAGGATGGCAGCCATCTCTTGGAACCCTAGTTCATCGCTTTCCTATTTTCCCTTCCTATTTTCTTAGGATTTCCATAGGACTAGCTTGAGAGCTTCATGGTGAGATGTTGTTGAGAGAGTTGGATGATCGGGCGGCAAGCCGGACCTTGTATGAACCTTTGTGGCATGTATAGATGATTCGGTGTGGTTACTCAAAGTTTGGATGTGTTGTTCCCGATTGTTCTTGGTAGTGATTTTTGGTGCCCTCTCTTGGTGATTTTCTTGGGTTGTTTTCGGGACATTGCTCTTGAGGATTTGATGGGGGAAATTTGTGGGAACCCTTCGTGGTTCTTTGGGTGGGATTCTCCTCCCAAATCCGTGAGTTAAGGGGCTCGATTTCGGTGGTTTCGCAGTTCTAGGGTTAGAGGTGTTTGTGAGGGTTGACTTTCGATCCCTCTTGATTGATTGGGTTTTGGGGACCGAGCTTCTAGCCAAGGGTAGCCCACGAGGTACCCCATCTATACCCAAAGTCTCACTTTGATCCGTGGAATGACTCGGGAGATCGATTGGAGGGTGTGTTGAGTTTCTCCCTCGGGCCGTGTTCTTCCCGACCGTCCGTGCAAAACCGGCCTCCTTGGGTTTCCCAAACCGGTCCGGCCGGTTTCGCCCGTGGGCTGTCGAGAAGGGTTTTTGAGCAAGGAAGTCCGTCTTGCACCATTGCTTCATTTGTTCGGATGTGGAAAGGCTCTTGAGGTGTTTGGGTCTTTGGGGAGTTTACGGACAAAATCGATATGACCGGTTTGCCAAACCGGTCTGACCGGTTTCCCCCCCGCTCGCGTGAGGCTAAGTCCAACCGAAGCGGTCTCACCGGTTTCGTAAACCGGACCGACCGGTGTGGGCTGCCGCAGCCGCGTCGTGTGTGTTTCCGCCGCGTGTGTGCTAAGCCTATTGGTTGGGTCTTGCTCCTAGGTTTAGTAGCACTTCGGTGGCTACGTGAACTTGGCAAGAGAAGCTTGCGGAGTTGCATGAGTGAAATCGGGTTCATAGGTCGAATTCTTGAATAGAATTTTTATCGGCTCCTATTCACCCCCCCCCCTCTCTAGTTCGCCGTTTCGGTCCTTCGGATATTTCCCCGGGCTTCGCCCGTTGCAAAGGTCGTTGTACTTGTTGCACCTTCGCTAGGGGGAGATTGCTCGCGCTCCTCCTCCCCGCCGCCGGAGAGGCTACCGTTTTGTCTATTGCTTATCCTCATGTTGCGCACCGCCGCTAGGTGTAGTTTGCCCGGCCTCCTTCTCGCCGTTGTCGATGCTCCCGCCACCGGAGAGGCTACCGTTTCGTTTGTTGCTTTTCCTCAAGTTGCGCCGCCGCTTAGGCGGAGTTTGCCCTCGGGCTCCTCCTCCGTCGTTGTCGACGCTCCCGCCGTGTAGTTTTGCCGGTCCGTCTCGCCGCCGCCGTTGAGCCTTCTCTTGCCGACACCGAGCCGCGTACCTCCATCCGATGTTGTACCCCTACTACCCGTTGTGGCTTCGGTGTTGGGATGTCTCGTCATGGGTGGTATAAGGATCCCGTCCTTTGGCCATTGGATCCTTTGAACGAGAGCCTCGCCTAGTGTTGCTATGTCACCCCCGTCACTTGGTACAAGCAAGAGGGTATTGACCCGCATTGGCCCACACATAAGTAGGTTGCACCACAACATACCCATCTTGCACCTAAGATCGAATGGCAAGCCTTTTGAAATGGAAAGACTTTCTCTAGTGCGAGCCGCACATTAATCCCGATGTCATCCAAAAGGCCGCACGCGGTTGGCTTTGTTAACTTATCTATAGTGTCCGGCGTAGGTGATCGACTATCACTATGCACTTAATTCTCTTTGTCACCGTTGGCATTCCAATGATCTTGGTCTCTCGCCACACGCATCTTCCTCGTTGTCATACACATGTTCTTCCTCGTAGTCATGTGCATCTTTTTCCTCACCGCCATGCACATCAAGTTCGCGGGGTTTGTGGTGGTCCACGCGTAAAATCACCGGGTTACTCGGGCCGAGCCACAAAGCCGAGGCCGAAGACCAAAGCGTGGTCGTCCGGCCAAAACCGGCCCGACGGATTTGGAGAACCGGTCCGACCGGTTTGGGGTCGCAGGCGCCGATGCTTCGAAGCGGAGGACATGCGTCGGGATTGCAAGGCTAGTGTCGAGGCTACGCGGAGTGCGGTCGCTGGGCATCCGTCCGATGGTGCTACGAAGACAAATTCCCAAAGTGCCCTTGGTGAGCTTGTATCCCTAGTTATTAAGTAAGGGTATTTTAGACTTTCGGTTGCCTCCATATAACCCATGAGGTGAGAGGATGGCAGCAATCTCTTGGAACCCTTGTTGACGCAAAAAGTGCACTCAACGCCAAACACACAAGCAAGCCGAACAAAGTCGGCTTCACACGCGCAGAGCGGAAGACGTGCGCTCAATTTTTCCTGAAAATTAACAAAAGAGAAAGCAGTTAAATACCAAAGCTTGGAACTTGCCGGGTGGTACCAGACAGTTCCATATTTATGGCTAAGAAGCCCAACAAGATGACACATAGCTATAAAGAGCTATCTGCCAACGAACTACAGCCATTCGGGAAACCGCAAAGGGAAAAAGCAACACTGCCGAATGGATGACGTGAGCATGACAGCGATCGGTCTTTGTTTGAACAAGAATTACGTACGCACGAGGCCATGACCGATCCCCATGAAAATTAACATTAGATAAATAAATAAAGCAAAGCACGAACATGATCATGTATTAAACAAGTATGCATAGATCCAAAGCACTAGTCTACCGCATGTCTAGTTACTTTAAAACCCGTCAAGTACGATATCAAGCAAATCTATCCACCGCATGATACAACTTGCATGAGAAACCGTACCACTCTCTACAAATAGATCTATCCACCGCATGATACGATCTAAATATGGAAAGCCAAAAGCATACATCATTCAAAACATGAATAATGCACGTGTTTTACTCGTGAAGAAACATAACCGAATACGGCCGAATGTACCGATTCGGGATCCACGAAGAAGGAACAAACATTACCAAGCGAATAAATCTATCGATTGATTTGGGAATCTAATCCACCCGATGATTAGCTCCAAAGCAACCCAAAAACCTCGCATCTACCGCATGATACCCGCTCTTTCAAGATTTATACGAACATTGGCAAGCTTGAACCCGCAACACGTAACAACCTAGATCGATTCGGTTTCGGCTATCGGAAAGCATAAGATCCACGTGTTAAAATATGAAATCTACTCGAACAAGGATCATAAAAGAGATAAAGCTGATCCAAAACCATCTAGATTGGGCAAAGGTGTGTTACATGAATTAAAACATAAAGTAAAACTTAAGATAACACGGGGTAACTTAATGAATCTATCGGATCTTGCCAAAATCCAATAGAGCCGATAACTAGCTTCAAGCTAGATCTTAGCCTACCGCATGACTCATGATCTAACAAGAAACCCTCTTGAACCAAGCTTGAATCTACCACATGACACGAAGCATGGTAACAAGACTACTTGCATCAGATCTAAATCCACCGCATGATACTAGACATGATACAAGGTTGCCGGTACTCACGGAGGTCGACGGATCGAATGGCCCTCTCGAAGAACTCGACGACACGACAAGGACTCTAGGGTTTGGCGTAAGGCCGGTGTGTATTGAAGAATGATTGATTGTTTTTACATACATTCAGGGGTCATATTTATACCCTGTTGAGTACAACTTCGAATGGATTCGTTGCCTAACTTATCTCTAAGCTTGATCGCCTATCCATCCATTCGTCTCCCCTGATTGAGCCACGTCACCGTCCAATCCCGCAAAATCAGCTCTACTGTTCCTTTGCCGAACCGAGCAGATAGCCGACCGCAGATCTCTTTGCCGAATATCTCTGAAAAGACCCTTCCTTCCACCAGACGGACTCTTTATCGAACCGGACCCACGAGTCAGACTCCTTACCAAATTTTGGTGTTAACACATGCCCCTTCAATTGTGGGATAAAAGTAATTTTGTTCCACAATTGACTCCAGCCACGAATCTTCAGATCAAATCCGTCAACACCTGTTCTTCGCAATCCGCCGAAATCTTCATCCAGATCCAACCCTAAATCCTCTCGTCTCGAGCTCAAACCTCCAATGGCAGCTCAAAACCAAGATGCTCGGTGCAAATTCATCCCCCGTAAGCTTCGTTCGGCATTTAGGTTTTCAATTTTACCTGAGATTTCCTTTTCTGCTTCCTTTCCAGGAGCTCTCTACTGAGCTTTTGATTCGCACCGAGGCCAATTCGAGATCTTACTATCTTGGTCCTGTGGGGAACCCTGATCCTCGAGATTTCATCGCAGCTGAATCTCAGAGAATCCCCTTTAAAGCAGCTCTGTCTCCACCACCTCAATGGCAAGATGCTTTCAAGAACTGGCCTTTACCTCCAATTGCAGGCTGGAGAACTTGGTATCGAAGGATCCTTGCGGACAAGAGTGGATTAACCAACCTGGATACCCTCCGCATCTCCCAGTGCCTGGAGTTATCCGTGGCTGAGACTCCTAAGAACGAAGACCTCCTGATAGCCGCCTACCACTTCTGGTCAAATGGCGTCAACGCCTTCCTCTTCGGCCACGGCCCAATGTCTCCTACCTTGGCCGATGTGTACATGATCACCGACCTTGACATCACAGGGTCTGTTCAGCCTTGAAACTTCAAAAATTCATCACGGCAAACGGGGGTGAAGCCGGGGAACGGATATAAGAATTACATCTTGAAACATATGAAAGACAATCCCCGGGTGCCGTTGAATACGAGCATTTCTAAATATGTGGTTGTGTAGATTTGTCTTCGTGGCAAAGCCAATGAGCCAACCCCCGAACCATATCGCAATGGCGTCCCATTTGGCCGTTGGCAACCGCCTTCCTCACGGGAAAATTCTTCTTGGGCGGTGTATATCATATGCTTCACCGCGATCGTCACCCGATGTATACCGCCCAAAGGATAGCGTGTGTCAACGGCCCTTGGTGGTTTATTCAAATGTGGCTGCAGCCTCCACATGCATCGGATCATTGGTGTCGATTTGAACTACGGGTTCTTCCCTTTATCCAATTACCCTAAAGGAGAGCCCCAAGCTACCGAGAGGATGCCGTAATTACGGAGAAGCGGCTTCAATCGTTTTTGTTCGACAGACATCGGCCGACTCTTCGAGTTATTCTTCAAAGGTTTCCCCAATCCTCTCCGGCTCCCTTATTTGGACAATGATACCTTGACCTTCCCCGTTGAATTTTCCTTTGAGCCCGGCCATCAAGATGGGAGATTCTTAGAGATCCTCAACATCATAATCCGCCCATGCATACCGCGCCGAGTTCAATGGAGGAAGGTCGAATGCTAGCACTTATGAATATTACCGCCCCAATGTAGTGGCCGAGCAAATTGGATGTGGACGGATGCCCCCAAGGCTATTTCGCACGAATTCCTTAAGCCTAGGGAGGAAATCAAAGAGAGCATGCGCAGCAAAGAGGGTCTTCCAATATGTGTGTAGTCCTCGCTATCTACACCGTCCTTTTGTGCCCACAGACATAGCTCATCCCTCCTTTAACTCTTGGTGGCAAGAACTCCATGATCACATCTTCGGTGAGCCGTACATGTGTTCGTGCGAGTTGATGCCTCGATTTCCCGCCAACTTCGGAGGTAACATAATGAACCTTTGGATCAAACATCTCTCCTCTCAATTACGATTCTCGACCTCATTCTTTTGATTCCACGAACACGATGGCTCGCCCCTCGAGCCGGGGATATTGCTTATAATGTCGAAGGCCCAATTTCAGCACTGGGATTCAAATCCACAACTCTGGCTCAACTAATGTCCAGGTATGCTACAACAGATCCCAGCCTATCCAGCCTTGCTGCTGACAGGAGGCAAGGTCTGCATCTGATTGCTCCTCCAAGTGCCAAGAGGAGAAGAACTATCAAGAAAGTACTTGTTGAGGTAAAATCCTTTACCCTCTTGATTACAAGATTACCCCATTCTTGATGAATCATATCGTTGTGCATTTTCGGACCGGAGCCCAACAACCTCCAAAGGTCGAAACTCGCCAATGCCCCATCCACAGTATGATCCTTATCGTCCCCTCGCTAAGGATGAACACTAGCACTTACTCTTGTGACTTGATATTTGCGAAGAAACGGCGGAAGAACAACTCGGTTGATGTTCCGGTGGCTCAACAAGCAAGTCCATCCGGGGTTGAATTGCCTATCCCAGTGGAGATCTCATCCTCATCACCTTCTCGCGAAGCAATAAATCCTCCGAGAGATGAGTCTCCCAATCCAGTAGGAGCCATCAAGTCCTCCAAGGGCACAATCACTCGTTGGTCATGCAGAGACAACAATCCCAACGAGAGGTAGACCCTACTCCTCATCAGCCAGAAACTCACGAGCTACCAGCAGCTGCATCGACACCTCCCAGCTCGGAAGCTTCGGCTCTGCTTGGAGTACCTCCTCAACCTGTGATTGCCCCTGATCAAGAAACCAGCCATGAGGTATCCATCTGCACTTAACTCTACTACCATCACGTTTAGCACTCTTAACTCGGCAATACTGCTCTTCAGGATCAGGCTCTATCATTATCCAGTCCGCCGTCAGAGAGCAACCCAGGTGCCGAGGTGATGGAAAGAGTACACCGGCCTCTGTCAGATGAAGTGTTATCAAGGCTTAAAGAAATAATTGCCTGGCTAGAAAGGGATGCGCAAGATCAGTGCAAAGATCTTGATCACTTCGAAGAGATGTTCGAATCCATCAGCCAAGAACTTCCTGAAGACATCAGAACTCCTCTATCATCTGTCTATGGCTTAGACACCCTTTATGCACCCATCAAGCATGCTCTGAGGAAATTGCGCTCCCGCCCGGCCATTGAAAAGAAGAAAGCTGATGCTGAACATGCCATGACCGGGGCACAATCCCGAGCAGAGAGCCACAAGGATACATTGGCTAACCTGCAGGCTTCTTATGATCTGAAAATCGCCAGGAAAGCTGCTCTAGAAGCAGAACTGAGAAGCCTGTCAGCGGAGATAGAGGCTGACAAGGAGAAAATAGCCGAGCTCCCTGGATTGATAGAAAAGACCCAAGCGGAAGCAAAATCGGCTATCACCAGGATAAAGCAATACGATGCAGAACTCATCGACTTGTCGGGTACTCAAAAAGATTGCCAGGAGCTGCTGGACAATTTTCGTCTGACAACATCTAATGCTCGTGGTGTGATTGCAAAACACCTGAACATTTGAATGCCCTCATTGATGTATAACCGAATTGGTCGTTCTTGTAATATTGTCTTGCAATTTGTTTCCTTTCTTCTGCGCACCTTCAAATATAGTGCTGAACGACCCATTCGGCAATGAAACGCTAACTCCCGAATGGCACTTTGATTTTCTTTAGCCGAACCGATCAACTGAACGCGGTTCAGCCTAGAACTCCAAGCGACCCGTCGGCGGATCGGCCAAGGAAACCTTTCCACCTTCCGATTTTCTTGGGATATGCGCCACGATCCAACACCACGACTCGAAGCCACGATTCATCTTGCCAGGCCTATAAATGCAACCATAGGTGCCCCTAGCTCTCCACCAGGTCTTCTAGCTCTCGAATCTTTGCCAACTTTGGCCCTTCGCAAACAAAGGCATACCCCAAACCATTATGGTGCGCCGCCCTCAACCGCCGCCGCGCCTCCGACGAGGCAGAGGGGAGCAGCCGCCAACGCGCGCGGAGGTAATGATCGTCGATTCCTCCTCTTTGATTCGGCTTTGATCTTCTTCTTGCCTTGACGATCATCCCTTTTCGGATTGATTCGCGTGGAATCCATCTCCGCGCCGCCAATCAACCCCTTCCGACGAGTCTTCGGAGTCCGATGGCCACTCCCCCGTGCCGTACGGGGAAGTCGATGCCCTCCGCTTCAAGGAGGAGCCGGCGGCGTCCCGGCGTGAGCCGGAGGACGTCTCCAAGAAGGCGGGCGTAGCCGAGCCGGGAGTGGGAGGACCGGCGCAAACAAACCGCCGGAAGCCATCGACGGTACGGCTCGAAAGTGATTCTTGATCCGGCCCCGCTTTTGATGCTAATCTTTTCTTCTTGCTCTTTGCGCCCGCGACGCCGAGCTCAACCGACCGAAGGCGCCGGTGGAGCACTCGGCCGAGAAGGTGAATGCCCGTGGCGACACGCCGGCGGAGCGCCTTGCCGCGGTGGAGCACCGCGTCGACGAGGTGGCCGTCCATGGCGTTCGTCCGGGCACCACTTTGGGCCTCGGCTGCCATGGCGACGCATACGGACGTCGACTACTCCACCAGCCGCGTGGCTTCCGGGCGGCGCGCCGGAGGACATCGATGAGATCGAGCTCATCCCGGAGCGCCTCGACGGCCACGGCGACGCCATTGCCGAAATTACTCATCCCCAATCTGTGTTGAACAGACTCTTCGACTAGATTGTACTAGGGATGTGTAAATATCGGCAATAAATGAAGAGCTTTTGAATCCTGTGCTTGCTTTGTGATGATTCTTTTTGCACTTTGCATCCGTGAATCTTGTTTTCTTTGAATGCATCCGGGAACTATCTTGAGCCGAATGCGCGAGAACAACTGCCCCTTGGCGCAAAATCCACAGAAGATCCCAATTCGGCAATCCATAAACACTGTTCAAGCAAAACCCCTCGCGCTTGGGAGAAAACCCTGCCGTTTGGTATTCCAACAGTGTGTACTAGCCGGTCATCACTCCCAATGCGCCCCTTCGGTCAATAACATAGCCCTGCCGGGATGCCCTGCAAATCCACTCGCACACTCATCCATCATTTCTCATCTCATCCCCATCCTCAGAGGAGAAAACCCCAAAGCCATGGACAAGGGCAAGCAACCTCAGGAGAGCAGCTCATCAAAGAAGCGCACGATTCGGGAGTGAGTTCTCCCTTGATCTACTCCGTTCCTCCGCATGATCTCGCGCTTCATGTTCTCCTTTATTTTCCTTTTTCGGCCTTGATTTGCTCCCCGAAGAGATCATTGGGACCGAAGATGTGCCGGAGTACATTTCCTCCGATTCCTCCCTCGAGGCGAGAGGAGGCCACGCCGAACGGAAGGCCAACCATCGACCGCGCCGCCGCGTTCGGCATCCGGAGCACGGTCTCGGGGACGTCATCGCCCGTTGCCAAGCCGAGCGCGAGCGTCGCATGGCTCGGGAAGCACTAGTAGGGGGTAAACGCTTCGACCATCGGGGTTGTTAGACGTAATCCTCGCAAGAAGCGAGTTGTAATTGTAGTTTTCGTGCTAAGGGCAATGCATCTAGACATTGGCCATCTTTCCCGTTCATGGATTTTTGTTCCCAAGGCGGCCTCATCTTTGAGTGCCGGCTATCTCTCGTGCCGTATGTGTGTAATCACCGATCGATCTCAATGCTAGGATAATATTTCTTCAGATATCTTCCATTTATTGCAGCGGAAAATTCTTCTCCTAGCAAAGTTTTCAATATATATGCATTACCAGGGATGCATCTGACCACACGAAAAGGTCCTTCCCGCTAGGGGACCATTTGCCGAATTCGCTGTATTTAGTTCCAATCGGCAATAATGCTTTCCACACTAGATCGCCTTCTGCAAATTGCCTTACTTTTACCTTCTTATTGTAGTACTTGGCAACCCGCAGCTTGTTTTTCTCAATGTTTTCCGGGGCTCTAAGACGGATCATATGTAAATCTTCCAAGCTCGTCCATCATTAGGCCATCGTAATATTTGGAGCTCAAATCCTTTCGCAAAGACCACTCTCCTTGAATCTCGATTGCATCTCCCAAGGCGTAATCGCGTGATGCCCGTAAACCAACTCGTAAGGAGAAGTCTTTGTGGCTCCATGGGGGGGCATTCGGTAAGCCCACAGGTGCTTCGCCGAGAACCGAATGCCACCTTCTTGGCTTCGATCGATTTTCTTTTGTATCAACTTGATCATGATCTTATTAGAAGCCTCTCGCTTGACCATTAGCCCGGGCATAATAGGGAGAGGAATTAAACAATTTGATCCCCATGCTTTCGGCAAATTCTCTTCGAATTCCAAGGTGGACACGAATTGTGCCCCTTGATCGCTGGTAATTGTCCGAGGGATTCCAAATCGGTAGATGATGTGCTCCTTGACGAATTCAATCATGTTTTCTCGACGTCACCTTCTTCGGTGGGATCGCCTCAACCCATTTAGTGAAATAATCTGTAGCCAAAAGCACGAACTTATGCCCCTTGCTAGATGGTGGATTAATTTGGCCAATCAAGTCGATGCCCCAACCCCTGAATGGCCATGGCTTGATGATGGGATTCAATGCTGATGCAGGGACCCTTTGAATATTCCCAAACCTTTGGCAATCCTGACATCCCTTGTAATACTCGAAGCAGTCCTCTAATATCGTCGGCCAAAAGCATCCAGCTTGTCTGATAACCCACTTCATACGGTAAGCCGATTGGTGCGCTCCGCATATCCCATCATGCACTTCGCTCATCATATTCTTGACTTCTTCCGGACCCAGGCATCGTAGTAATACCCCATCCAACGATTTATAGAATAAATTATCATCCAGAAGAACGAACTTTATGGCCTTGTACCTGAGCTTCCTAGAGACTTTATGGGAAGGATCCTTCAAGTAATCAACGATCTCTTTCCTCCAATCATCTCCTGCAAGATCCGCCCCTAGTGCACACACTTCCGCAGCAAACGCTTCTTGGCTCTCTTTGTAACCCCCGCAAGCACTCTGAGCTAACCTGTTTGCTTCTTCGTTATGTTCTCTAGGAATGTGCTGTAGGGTTACCAATGGGAAGCTTTTCAAGATTTCCCCCGCACTCCTCGTAGTAACTCCTCGCCGCTTCACTTTTGCATTCATATTGGCCGTTCAATTGCTTGATTACCGGCTCCGGATCTCCATAAACTTCAACCGAAACGGCCCCCTCGCTTCTCTCAAGTGCTCAAGCCCTCGAAGTAATGCCTCGTATCCTCGCTTGATTATTTGTGACAAAGTGGGTCGTATAGGGATGGCGAATTCGAACATCTCACCTCTAGGCAAAACCGAGTAGGATCCCTACTCCCCCACCTTTGCCACATGATGATCCATCAAAAAACAAAGCCCAAGGGGTAATCTCAAGCAAATCAATTGACGGATCGCGATGTTCGGCTATGAAATCGGCAATGATCCGACCTTTGATGGCTTTTGCCGATTCGAACTTCAACTCAAATTTCGATAAAGCTAAAATCCACTTGCCAATCCCCGCCGTTCAAAATTGGCATAGATAACATATGTTTTATCACATCAAACTTGGAATATACAAGGCATTTGGCATTCAACGGTAGTGCCGAAACTTTGTACACGAGTAGTACACGCAAAGGCACAGCTTTTTCTACGTACCGAATACCTCGGTTTCGGGATCAAGTAGTTTTCGGCTAAGATAAGCTACTACCCGCTCCTTTCCTTCAAATTCTTGAATAAGGGCCGATCCAATGGTTTGGGTATCGGCCGCCACGTACAACTTGAAAGGCTTGTCTAGCCGGGGGAGAAACCAGATCGGTGGCTCCTTCATATATCGCTTGATTTCATCGAAAGCCTTTTGTTGTTCGTCGCCCCAAATAAACTTCGATCTTTCTTTAACTTTAACGAGCGGAGAAAACGGCAAGACCTTCCGTGACAAATTTGATATGAATCTTCTTACGAAATTGATCTTGCCGAGCAAAGGATCGCAACTCCTTGAGGTTAGTTGGAGGAACAACTTCATCAATGGCCTTCATGCTCTTTTTGCCAACCTCAATTCCTCCTTCGTGGACCAAAAACCCCAAGAATTCTCCACCGAAACCCCAAAAGCGCACTTGTTTGGATTCATCTTCAAACCGTGTTTCCGGGTGCACTCCAAGGTCCTTTTAACATCTTCCAAATGGGTGTCATGACTTAGGGACTTGATTACCACATCATAAATGTAGATCTCCACAATCTTGCCGATCAACTCATGAAAAATATAATTCATGGCTCGCTGATAGGTTGCACCGGCATTTTTCAATCCAAATGTCATGACGATCCACTCGAATAGGCCTATATGACCAGGGCATCTAAAGGCCATCTTTGAAATGTCTTCTATTGCCATGAAGATCTGATTGTATCCCGCATTGCCATCCATGAAGCTGATCACCTTATGTCCAGCGGCGGCGTCAATCAACAAATCGGCAATAGGCATCGGGTATCCATCCATCGGAGTAGCTCTGTTTAGGTCCCTGAAATCTATGCAAACCCTCATTTTTCCATTCTTCTTGTACACAGGGACGATGTTAGATATCCACTCCGCATATCTACATGGCCGAACGAAGTTTGCATCAAGTAATCTTTCAACTTCCTTCTTCACATCGGCCAATACCTCATCCTTGTAGATTTTCCGGGGTGGTTGCTTATATGGTTTGAAACCAGGCTTGATTGGCAACCGATGCTCGACGATGGAACGATCCAATCCAGGCATCTCCGAATAATCCCAGGTGAAGCAATCCTTGTATTCTTTGAGAAGCTCAATCAAATTCCCCCTGAAGTCTGGTTGCAAATTTGCACTGATGAACGTCGGCCTTGGCTTATCACCGCTTCCAATGTCAACTTCTTCCAGCCTTATCGCCCGACATGAATCCTCGCCCTAATTTTCCATCGTGCCATCTACGGGGTTCTCCATTAAAAATTGCTATAAGAGCCGATCGCTTGAATCGACCGTTGGTCACCGCCGACGGAGTTCAACAGACCTTCTCCCCGCCCTTTCCCCGAGAAGCAATCGATGCCTTGGTATTCCCGGAATGGGCCGGTTCCATGTTGGCCACGCTCACGGAGTTATCTCGCTTGGACGACCTCGATCTCATCGTCCACCCACTCGGATGAGCTTGTTGATGCATGGTGGATGGGACGCAGCCGAGCTAGCATGAATCCGGCCCCGCCCAAGCAAAGAAGCCGTAGGCTCCTTTGCCTTCGATGACAAAGAAGGTGGTGAGCAAAGTGTCTTGGACCCGATCATCAAGTCCACGTGAGCGCATCCCTTGGTGTCCGAGGGGTTCCCGCGAAATCGTTCAAGATGATGCTTGTAGGTGTCAAATCGCTCGGGCCCATGCCAAGCTTCCCGAAGGTGGTGTACGGCATTACGTTGATCGCCCTCCACCGTCGGCTTGCCATTGACGTATCCCCTCAAGTGCGCCGGCCTCATATGACGATTCTTGGCCGGCTTGTCGAAGATGGCCTCGCTTGGCCCACACCGCGCTGCTCCGTCATCTCCTCGGGCTCCGCTCATCATCGAAGGAAGCTTCCTCATGCATAACCCGGTTAGCGGGAGCCATGAACTCGTTCGGCGTAAAGTATACCATGCATGCCGGAGCCGAACGCTTCGATCCCTCCGGTTGGTCCTTGGGGCGCCACACCCGCCTCGTCTAGATCCCGCCCGCCTCATCTCGCGGTTCCTCAAGCGCCGGACCCGTCTCTTCGGCTTCTCCTTAGGCGGGCGGGCACCATTGCCCCTTCTCGCCGACGTAGTCATCTTCATCCTCCTCTTGATTAGCCCATCCGAGGTCGGCTTGGCGCTTCCCCGGGATGATCGATGACTTCAATTTTTTGGCGTCGATCCCCGTTAGGGTGGATCCTTCCAATTCTTTCGTGGACGGATCGGCGATTGGCGCTTCTCGCCCGTACCCAACATATCCGTCACCGCATTCCGGACGGTTCTTCGCCGTGGGCAACTTTAAACCCTCATTCCCAAAGAATGCTCGAAGAAGGCGCATCCCCGTGCGAGCGCGCTCCGCTCGCGCGTGTACCGCTCCCGGTCCCTTCGCGCGACTCTTCTTCGGCCGCGTTGCTCCTCCTCGTAGCGCCTTTTCTCGGCGGCGCTCTTTCTCAATCTGCGCCGCCACTTATTGAGGAGGATGCGCGATGTCACCCCGGGCTTGGCTCGGATGACTCCCCAATTTCCATGTGACTCTTAAGAATACGGGGGCGTCACCTTGCATCCGTTCCGCAGTCACCGGCGCTCCGGGTCCACCGCTCCACCTTGTCTAGACCCGGGCCGAGGTCAAGACCTTGACTTTTCCCTTCTCCTCGGCAGCTATCGCATTGACGAGAAAAGCCCACCATGCTCCGAGGAAAGGGGTGCCATCCAGCTTCATTTTGTTGTCGAACTTGAGGTGACCTTCCGGATAGCCTTTTGGATCCTCATCCCGAAGACCCCGCAATCATTGATGGAGTGTGAATCCCCGTCGTGGAAACCACAAGTAACGTTTTGCTTTAACTCCATCGGGCCGAAGCATGGAATGCCCTTCGGCAGCTTGATTCGGCCTTCCTTTACTAAGAGCTCAAACAATTTATCAACCTTCGTGATATCGAAATCATAAGTTCCCTTGGTCTCGCTTGACCCCCGCCGATTCATTGTCAAAGGCTCCTTCCCCCACGTGATTTTCGCCGCGGCTACATCCAATTCATCATCGAATCTTCGAACATATCGGCCTTTGTCCAAGAACTCGGTTGTAGACGCCGCCGACGTCGTGTCGCTTGCCAAATTTGGCGTCTTTCTTAAAGCCATACGCCCGGTTGCTCATCAATGACAAACTTTCGTGATAGCCGTCCCGCATTCTCAAACTCCATTCCGAACAACTTTTCGCGTACGGCCGGTAGCATCCCGGTGACAGCCATGTCAGCCAACTGGTCATCTGGCAAGTTAAGCGAGAAGCACATGCCTTTGACCTCCCTGAACCTCTGGAGAAACTCCAGTGGCGTCTCGCTATGCCTCTGCTTCATGGTCGCGAGGTCAATCAGCTTCTTCTCCGAGCCGCCGCCGATGTAATGAGCGTGGAATTTCCGCTCCAAGTCCTTCCATCCGGCAACCGATTCGGGAGGCGGGGACGAGAACCACCGAAACGCCGGACCCGTCGGGGCCGATGTGGCGAAGTAGCGGACCCCGAAAGTCTCCTCGGACCGAACACCGCCCGAGCCGCATGAGGTAACGAGCAATGTGCTCGACCGTGCTCGTGTCGTCTTGCCCCGAAAATTTTGTGAACTCCGTTGGCGGCTTCACCCTTGGCGGCAAGAGCACATTGTAGTACCATTCGGGAATGGCGGCTTATAGGCGGGTCCTTGCATCTTTGGCTTGAGGCCGAACTGATTTTGCATCAATTCGGCCATTCTCCGCGCCAGGGCGTCATCCTCCGCGCGCCCGCACCGGCGCGTACCCCGGATGTGGGAAAGCATCAAACACCCCGTAGTTCCCCACCTCATGATAGCCACCGCCGTACAAGTTTCTCTCGCAGCCCCGCTGGTCGCCGAGCAATCCTCTCGGCCGGAAGTGAGCGGGGGCGCCGGCCGAGCCGAATGCTAAGTCTTCGTACGTGGGCCGGTACGGATTCGGGCCGTTGCACAAAGCTGACCCGTGCCGCCCTACGGTGGTGGCCGGATTGGTTGTCCCGAGGCCCGCAAAGTGGAGGTTGCACCGGGCCGTTTCCCGGCCGGCCCGTGGCGGAGGCCGGAAAGCTTGACTTCCGGCCGCTTTGGGGAGGAGGCCGCACCGGCGGGCTCCGAAGTGGCGGCCGAGAGCTTGATTCGCCCTGGGGCCCACGGTGCCCCCTTGGACGGGCGCTTTGCCGAACGCTTGCTCCATGCCGTGGCCGAAGACGGCCACCATCATCCGCCGGAGCGCACCGAGGAAAGCCTTGTTGTGCTTGCTAAGCACGTAATCTGCGGATTCCCGGAACACCCGCATGCACTCCTCCTTTTCTTGCCGGAATGTGGTATCATTTTCCCCCGGCAGCAATACTCGGGGCATCTCGTTCTTTAAGTACGGGACGCCGCTTCTATTCTTTTTGAACGACAGCGAGACACTTCGCCGAAACCGGTCCACGACGTCCCGGAGCCGCCGCCGCTGCTCCGGAGAGAGATCTTCAAGGTTGACATCCATGAGGTCTCGCGATTTCGTGCATCTTGAATGTATTCGGGCCGTGTCCCACCGGGCGTGCCAAAAAGTGTGTTGACGCAAAAAGTGCACTCAACGCCAAACACACAAAGAAGCCGAACAAAGCCGGCTTCACACGCGCAGAGAGCAGAAGACGTGCCGATACCAATTTTTCCCGAAAATTAACAAAAGATAAAGCAAGCTTAAATACCAAAGCTTGGAACTTGCCGGGTGGTACCAGACAGTTCCATATTTATGGCTAAGAAGCCCAACAAGATGACACATAGCTATAAAGAGCTATCTGCCAACGAACTACAGCCATTCGGGAAACCGCAAAGGGAAAAAGCAACACTGCCGAATGGATGACGTGAGCATGACAAGCCGATCGGTCTTTGTTTGAGCAAGAATTACGTACGCACGAGGCCATGACCGATCCCCATGAAAATTAACATTAGATAAATAAATAAAGCAAAGCACGAACATGATCATGTACTAAACAAGTATGCATAGATCCAAAGCACTAGTCTACCGCATGTCTAGTTACTTTAAAACCCGTCAAGTACGATATCAAGCAAATCTATCCACCACATGATACAACTTGCATGAGAAACCGTACCACTCTCTACAAATAGATCTATCCACCGCATGATACGACCTAAATATGGAAAGCCAAAAGCATACATCATTTCAAAACATGAATAACGCACGTGTTCTACTCATGAAGAAACATAACCGAATACGGCCGAACGTACCGATTCGGGATCCATGAAGAAGGAACAAACATTACCAAGCGAATAAATCTATCGATTGATTTGGGAATCTAATCCACCGGATGATTAGCTCCAAAGCAACCCAAAAACCCGCATCTACCGCATGATACCCGCTCTTTCAAGATTTATACGAACATTGGCAAGCTTGAACCCGCAACACGTAACAACCTAGATCGATTCGGTTTCGGCTATCGGAAAGCATAAGATCCACGTGTTAAAATATGAAATCTACTCGAACAAGGATCATAAAAGAGATAAAGCCGATCCAAACCCATCTAGATTGGGCAAAGGTGTGTTACATGAATTAAAACATAAAGCAAAACTCAAGATAACACGGGGTAACTTAATGAATCTATCGGATCTTGCCAAAATCCAATAGAGCCGATAACTAGCTTCAACCTAGATCTTAGCCTACCGCATGACTCATGATCTAACAAGAGACCCTCTTGAACCAAGCTTGAATCTACCGCATGACACGAAGCATAGTAACAAGACTACTTGCATCGATCTAAATCCACCCCATGATACTAGACATGATACAAGGGTTGCGGTACCCACGGAGGTCGACGGATCGAATGGCCCTCTCGAAGAACTCGACGACACGACAAGGACTCTAGGGTTTGGCGTAAGGCCGGTGTGTATTGAAGAATGATTGATTGTTTTTACATACATTCAGGGGTCATATTTATACCCCCGTTGAGTACAACTTTGAATGGATTCGTTGCCTAACTTATCTCTAAGCTTGATCGCTTATCCATCCATTCGTCTCCCCCGATTGAGCCACGTCACCGTCCAATCCCGCAAAATCAGCTCTCTTCGTTCCTTTGCGAACCGGAGCGGATAGCCGACCGCGGATCTCTTTGCCGAATATCTCTCGAAAAGACCCTTCCTTCCACCGACGGACTCTTTATCGAACCGGACCCACGAGTCGACTCCTTACCAAATTTTGGTGTTAACAACCCTAGTTCATTTGCTTTCCTATTGTCCCTTCCTATTTTCTTAGGATTTCCATAGGACTGCCTTGAGAGCTTCATGGTGAGATCTTGTTGAGAGGGTTGGATGATCGAGCGGCAAGCTAGACCTTGTATGAACCTTTGTGGCATGTATAGATCATTCGGCGTGGTTCCTCAAGGTTTGGATGTGTTGTTCCCGTTTGTTCTTGGTAGAGATTTTCGGTGCCTTCTCTGGGTGATTTTCTTGGGTTGTTTTTGGGACCTTGCTCTTGAGGATTTGATGGGGAAAATTTGTGGGAACCCTTTGTGGTTCTTTGGGCTGTGATTCCCCTCCCAAATCCGTGAGTTAAGGGGCTCGATTTTGGTGGTTTCGGAGTTCTAGGATTAGAGGTGTTTGTGAGGGTTGACTTTCGATCCCTCTTGATTGAGTGGGTTTTGGGGACCGAGCTTCTAGCCAAGGGTAGCCCACGAGGTACCCCATCTATCCCCAAAGTCTCACTTTGATCCGTGGAACGACTCGGGAGATCGATTGGAGGGTGTGTTGAGTTTCTCCCTGGGGGGCCGTGTTCTTCCCGACTATCTAGGCAAAAACCGGCTCGACCGGTTTCCCAAACCCGGAGACTCGACCGGTTTCGCCCGTGGGCCGTCGAGAAGGGTTTTTGAGCAAGGAAGTCTATGTTGCACCATGGCTTCATTTGTTCGGATGTGGAAAGGCTCTTGAGGTGTTTGGGTCTTTGCGGAGTTTCGTGCGGGCAAAATTGGTCCGACCGGTTTGACAAACCGTCCGACCGGGTTTCCCCCCCGCTCGCGTGAGGCTAAGTCCAACGAAGCGGTCCGACCGGTTTCGAAACCGGACCGACCGGTTTGGCCCACGCCGCGCAGCCGTGTCGTGTGTGTTTCCGCGCGTGTGTGCTATGGCCGTTGGTTGGGTCTTGCTCCTAGGTTCGTAGCACTTTAGTGGCTACGTGAACTTTGCAAGAGAAGCTTGCGGAGTGCACGAGTTAAATCGGGTTCATAGGCCGAATTCTTGAATAGAATTTTTATTGGCTCCTATTGACTCCCCCCCTTCTCTCGGTTCGCCGTTTCGGTCCTTCGGATATTGCCCGAGCTTTGCCTCGTTCCAAAGGCCGTTGTAGTTGTTGCACCTTTTACTTAGGGGGGAGATTGCTTGCGCTCCTCCTCCCGCCGCCGGAGAGGCTATTGTTTTTTCTATTGCTTATCCTCATGTTGCGACCGCCGCTTAGGTGTAGTTTGCCCGGCCTCCTCCTCGCTATTGTCGATGCTCCCGCTACCGGAGAGGCTACCGTTTCGTTTGTTGCTTATCCTCAAGTTGCGGCTACCGCTAGGCGGAGTTTGCCCGGGCTCCTCCTCCACCGTTGTCAACGCTCCTCTCGCGTAGTTTTCTTGGTCCGCCGCTCGCCGCCGCCGTTGAGCCTTCTCTTGCCGACACCGAGCCGCGTACCTCCATCCGATGTTGTACCCCTACTACCCGTTGTGGCTTCGGTGGTTGGGATGTCTCGTCATGGGTGGTATAAGGATCCCGTCCTTTGGCCATTGGATCCTTTGAACGAGAGCCTCGCCTAGTGTTGCTATGTCACCCCCGTCACTTGGTACAAGCGAGAGGGTATTGACCCGCATTGGCCCACACATAAGTAGGTTGCACCACAACATACCCATCTTGCACCGCATCGAATGGCAAGCCTTTTGAAATGGAAAGACTTTCTCTAGTGCGAGTTGCACATGTCAACTTATCTATAATGTCCAAGCATAAGTGATCGACTATCACCGTGCACTTGATTCTCTTCGTCACCGTTGGCATTCCAATGATCTTGGTCTCTCGCCACACGCATCTTCCTTGTTGTCATGCACATGTTCTTCCTCGTGGTCATGCGCATCTTTTTCCTCATCGCCATGCACATCTTCTTCCTCACCGTTACCGACGTACGCCGATAATTGGGAAGGAAGAAGTACATTTTTTGGTATTTCGATGCTCGATAGTCTTAGAGAATGGACAATTGATTTAAATGTTATGTCCATCATACCATGAGGATTAGACCTCTTGTTCCTCTTCTTCCCGTACATCGCAGCCGAACTCTTCACCAAACCCTTTACCCTAGCCAACCGAACTAGACACGCCTCGGACCCGACCTCGATGCTCGGAGTCTCAAGTGCCGTTGTGAGGATATCATCCTCCCTAACCCTAGAGAAAGAGCTATCGCAACCCTAAGCCGCAAGAGTTTTCACCCTATCTACTACCCCCACCACCGCGGGGTTACCGAATGTTATGCTCCCGCTTCTTTCACTAGTATTATTCCTCTTCTTCCCTACCCTTGCCCGCAGATAAGGTCTCGAACATCAAGGAAATTGGTCCCAAGGCTTTTGTTTTCCTTATACAAGCTAGCTTTGCATCCTCCTCCCTCTACTCTTTCCTTTTACCACGATAACCATTTCTCGCCTATCTTGTGTCGCTTATTATGCAATTTTCTCTTTTGTTTCATCTCCCGGATCAATTAATGAAATGGAGGCGAATTGGTTTCGTAAGGAATCGGATGCTCGTTAGCCTAAGAGGGGGAGGGGGTGAATTAGGCAATCTAAAAACCTTAACCTATGGCTTCATTACTTTTGCACACGGATAAACTAGAACATACTATCTAGATGTGCAACTAGGGTTGTTCTAGTGTGAAACTCCCATCCCAAAACGAGGTTTGCAACCTATAGCCATTCCTAGCATGATACTACTCTAGGAAAGTAAAGGCAAGCAAAGATTGCAATAGAGTAAATGCGGAAACGTAAAGGGGATGAGGGGAAGCAAACTCTTGACACGCCGAAGGACCGATTAGGCGACCGAGAGAGGGGGGGGAGTGAATGGGAGCCGATAAAAATTCTTCTCGAAGGTGATAGAAACTCCGACAAGATGAACTCGCTCGGTCGGACCCCCAAAATCACACGCTCCGCACTTCTACCTTCCGTTTGCCAAAACCACGTAGCCACTAGAGTGCTACCGGTCCTAGGAACAAACACTACCGCCTACCTCAACACACACGCACCCACGACACCGGAAACAACCGGAAAGTCGGCCGTCTAGAGGGTGGCGGTTAGATCGGGTATGGCGGGCGGTTAGACCGCCTCCACCAGGTAACCAAAAAATCCTCCGAAACACCTCTTCCGAGCACCAAAACGCACCACGGTTTCACCAACGAGAGATCTCTCGGTCGTGGCCATGCTAGCTACCGGAAAATCATGGCGAAAACCAAAACTCCACCCGGGGGCCTAGGGGCGGTTAGACCGGCTACCGGGGGCGGTCTAACCTCCCGTACCCAAGAACGAACTCCAACCAAGAACACCTAGCAAACGGCACGAGAACGACCTGAAATTTCACCCGGATGCTCCTCCGATCAAGGCGAACAAACTCACAGAGGAAAATCCGGCGAAACAAAACTTTGACCCGGAAACCCCCGTGGCGGTTACACCCGCCCCTCCAGGCGGTTAGACCGCCTCTCCCCGTAAAAACACCCCGCGGGTCAAACCCTAACTTCCTCGCGCCCGATCTCCCGAATCACTCCACGGATTGTAGCGAAACTTCGAGATTAGCCGGGTTACCTCCCGGGCAACCTCTACCTCAAAGGAATCGACCCGAAACGCTCATAATCAAGAGGAATCGAAGAGATCGCTTCTCTAGGTCAAGAACTCACCTAACTCGAAAAACCACCAAATCGAGTCCGATTCAAGAGAGATTTGGGGGCAAAGTCACCAGCCAAAGAGGCACAAGAACCTCGTACGTGACACCCACCAAAAACCCCAAGAAATCGTTCTCAAAACACCGCCAAGAAAGAGCTCCGAAAATCAACACAAAAGAGGACGGGAAAACCACCTTGAGGAACAACGTCGAACCATCTATACATACCAAGAAAGGTCCGCACAAGGTCTAGCTTGCCACCCAAACATCCATCCCTCTCTTTAGATCTCACATGAAGCTCTCAAGCTAGTCCTAGGAAAACTAGGGAAAATGGAGAATGAAAAAGGAAAAACAAATGAGCTAGGGTTCCTAGAGTTTCCGCCATCCATCCACTCAATGAGTATATATGGAGGCACCCAAAAGACTAAACTACCCTCACCTAATAACTAGGGATACAAGCCCCTCAAGGGCGGATTTGGTAGTCTTCGGAATTTCTTCATCGGACGGATGCCCAGCAACCGCAATCGCTTAGCCTCGACGCAAGCCTTGCGATCCCGACGCGTGTCCTCCGCTTCGAAGCATCTCGGCGCCGGCGGCCGGTGGCGGTCGGACCACCCCCCCGGGCGGCTACACCGGCCCGGGCAACCGACCGGCCCCGGGCGGTCCGACCGCCCCTCCCGGGCGGTTGAACCGGCCCGGGTGGCCGCACCTCCTCGTCGAGTCCTCGGCCCCTCGGTTTTTGTGGCTCAACCGAGTAACCCGGTGGTTTTCCGGGTGAACCACCGCAAACCCCGCGAACTCGGTGTAGCCTCCGCCAATCTCCACTCATGGCTTGGCTTCCACTTAGTCCCGCTCGACCTTGGTTTTGAGGCTCTACCAAGAATCGGTCCACACAACGTTGTCAATCACTCATCACACAAGGAAGCGACCATGCATCGGTCCTCGAACCACACATGGTCCTCAATCCCCCCTTGATGAGTGCATTGACAACACCCATATGAAGTAACACAAGAGAAAAGAAAAAGAAAAGAAACAAATAAAAAGAAACCTCAACAAGCGATCGAGAGCCAAAGAAAGGCGAAGAGTAAGATCACTTGAAGAAGACAAGTCTCGGACCCCTTAGGCAAGGGCAAGGGCTCTACACATCCGAGACAAAAACCATGCTCAAACAAAGAGCGCAAACCACCGAACCAAAGCTCGAACACCACAAAGAGCTCCCCCCGCACATATGCAAACTCCCCCCGGGCCAAAGCACACTCCCCCGAACCAATGCAAAGCAATGCAACACAGAATGCAACAAAGAGCGAGTTTAACTTCTCACTCGCCCTGTGCCGGTTAGACCGCCTACCCCGGGCGGTTAGACCGCCTACCACACAACCGACCGCACGGGTGGCGGTTAGACCGCCCCATGTAAACTGCAGAAAATTTGCCTCGGACCAATTTGAACACCTTACAAACACTCCCCGGTGCCCAAAGCATGCACAAACTTCTCCCCCTTGTTGACAATGCATGAATCAAGGCAAAATGCGAAAAGTTTCAACATATAGCTTCTCAAATATACAAATTCATCACAAAGAGCTACACAAGTCCAAATGAGCAAGTTAGATACTCTACAGTTCGTAAGGACCTTAACTACGTGATCACCAAGTTTCACAACCATTGGACAAGGCTAAAGAGGATTTGAGTAATTTTGCGAAAAGTTACTCTCTCACAAGCAAATACCTAAACATGAGCAAAACATGTCAAAATGGCAAAGCCACACAAACTTCATGCTAGGACAGCCATTCTAATCATAAGACCATCATAAACACCCACAAGCACCTCATGTCATGTCAAAGCCACCGAGCCATGTGCCTACTTCTATGTATGAGACTTCTCATTGGTAGGCATCATGCAACGGTTTAGCACCCAAAGCAAATTAATTTCAGCACATATGACATGGGAGCATATTTTCCAAGCATTTTTCATTTCATTTTCAGATTTATAAATGGTACATGAAATGTCTTTGCGACAAAAAGGAACTTATGCCCCTCCACAAGATGAAGCAAGAGGGCTAAACATTCATGATGGCAAATGAGCCTTTGGCCCCATATGATCAATAAAATAGCTATCCAACCACAAATTAAGCATAGCACAGCCACTAAAACATGTCAAGATCATATAAAGGCATTTACACATGAGAGAGCATATATAATGACATTTTTCAAAAATATAGCCATCAACCATGGATCATTCATCAAGATTATCAAGAGCTAAGCCAAACTAACCATAGCATACCAAACAAGATCACAAAAACATATATAGCATCCCATGGTGAACAATGTATATAGGAGAAGCTTTTCCTATCCAATGCATATGATACAAAATGCGTGCAATCTAAGATACAAGGATGCCTATACATCATGTTACATATTCCATGCCAAATGCAAGAAATGCACAAAGGAAACTACAAATATGCTACAAAGGATCTCCCACACACCCAACTCAAGAAATCAAACACACACCAAGTTCCCCCCACAAACGAGTGAAAGTTTCTTGATCTAGGGGTCTCGTGAAAATATCGGCTAGTTGGTCATGTGTGGGTACATGAATCAAAGCTATCTTTCCTTTCTCTACGTTGTCTCTCGAAAATGATACCTCTCTTCTATGTGCTTGGTTTTGGAATGGAGCACCGAGTTCTTTGCAACGCTTATGGCACCGGTGCTATCACATTGAAGTGGGACATGGGTATACTCCTCACCAAAGTCACTCATGGTGTATGAAATCCAAAGGAGCCGAGAGCAACAACTAGCGAGCGGCAACATACTCGCCTCGGTAGTGGATTGAGCAACACTCGACCGTTTGCGAGAAGACCAAGACACCAAAGAAGAACCCAAAACCGGCAAGTCCCGTAAGTGGACTTCCTATCCAACCAACACCCAAAGCAAAATCCGCGTCCGAAAAACCATGAAGTGCCAAAGAAGAGGACGCCGAGTACCAAAGGCCGAAGTCGGGAGTGTGACGCAAGTACCCGAAAACTCTCTTCACCGCTTGCCGATGCGAAGTCCTCGAAGACGCTTGAAAACGAGCGCACGGACACACCGAGAATCGTATGTCCGGCCTCGTCGCCGTCAAGTAGAGGAGTGACCGATCATGCTCGGTACTCCTTCCGGTCCACGTGTTCACCTTCCTCATCCACATCAAGAGCCGTAGTCGTACTCATCGGCGTCGTCATAGCCTTGGAATCCTCCATCTTGAACTTCCGCACAATGTCCTTGGTGTACTTGGCTTGGTGCACGGATGTTCCTTCCTTTGATTGTTTGATTTGTAGCCCGAGGAAGAACCGCAACTCGCCACCATGCTCATCCCAAATTCCCTACTCATATCCTATGCAAACCTTGCAACAAGAGAGTTAGACGAGCCACCAAAGACAATATCATCCACGTACACCCGCACAATCGGGATATCTCCGCCCCGCCTCAAGAAAAAACAAGGTCCGATCGACCTTCCCCTTCTCAAAACCTCTCTCAAACAAGACCCCCCTCAACCTACCATACCAAGCTCTAGGCGCCCGCTTCAACCCATACGGCCGCCTTCCTCAACTTGTACACCCGTAGGGGTACTTCTCACTCTCAAACCCCGGAGGTTGCCTCACATACACTTCTTCCTCCAACACACCATTCGTAAAGGCACTCTTCACATCCATTTGGTGCAACTTGAACCCTTTAGCCACGAAAAAAGCTAGAAGGATCCTAATTGCCTCCAAACGGGCTACGAGAGCAAAGGTCTCCTCGTAGTCAATCCCCTCCTTCGACCGAACCCTTGAGCAACAAGTCTCGACTTGTTCCTCACAACCTCACCTTTCTCTCCCTCTTTGTTCTTCCACACTCACTTTGTACCAATCGGCTTACACCCCGGGGAGGGTCAACCAACTCCCACACCCGATTCCTCTCAAAATTCTCCAACTCCTCATGCATCAAATTAACCCAATTTCGATCACATAGTGCGTGTCCAATGTCTTTGGGCTCAAAAGTAGCAACAAATGCAGCATGAGCGAAATTGGAGTTGTTTCGAACCCTCGACCGTGTAGTGCGTTCATTCGTGTCGCCGATGATCCTCGAAGCCGGATGATCCACTTATACTCGCCGGGGAGGTTCTCGCCTCGATGCTACCTCCCCCTCAACATCGCCTTCTCCTTGTTCTTGATTTGTCGTCGTAGGTGTAGTAGAGGGTCCGTCCATCACCGTAGTCGAAGTAGTGGGTACATGTTCACCGAGGGCACCGCACCACCATCTTCATCGTCTCCATGTCCATGCTCCTCCTTCGAAAGATCTCCTTGCCAAGCTCATCATCACCGCACACTCAAAGACAAGCCGACTACGTGGCTCGTCTTGTCGAAGGTTACCACGCAAGTCTCCACGATTTGGTTAGTTTCAAGATTGAGCACACGATATGCTCTAGAATGAGATGCATAACCAAAGAAAATGCCATCGACAGACCTAGCCTCAAACTTATCCAACTTCCTCGCCTTTCTTCGAATGAAACACTTGCAACCAAAGACATGGAAGTGACTCACCTTGGGTGTGCGACTATGCACCAACTCATAGCATGTTTTCTTCTTGTGCACTCGAGGTAGATCCCTGTTCGACACATAGCATGCGGTATTCACCGCCTCGGCCCAACACTTCCTCGGTGTCCTATGCTCACCAAGCATCGTCCGAGCCATCTCGCACAAGGTCCCGTTCTTCCTTTCCACAACACCATTCGGGGAGGCGTATACGGACTCGAAACCGGTGCCCAAGACCCAAGTCATGGCAAAAGGTTTCAAAACGAGAGTTTCGAATTCCGAGCCATTATCACCGCGGATAGCTCGTATGGCATCTCCGTGCCTCCGTTCCTCAACCTCAAGACTAGATCTCGAACAAAACCAAACGTCTAACCCTTATCCTCGAGAAAGAACACACACGCATACCGAGAATAGTCATCCCCCACAACAAGGACATACCACTTCCCACCCGCAGATCGCACACGAGCTGGGCCAACAAGGTCCATATGGAGCAGCTCGCATGGACGCTCAGTCATCACATCGGTGAGAGGCGGGTGAGACGAGGCTACCATCTTGGCATGCCTACAGGTGCACAAACCAACTCTTTCTCAAGCCTCAACCGTGGCAATCCTCGGACCAAATTGAGTTTACTGAAGCGAGACAAAAGGTCAAAGTTCAAGTGACCCAACTTCCTATGCCACTTCCACAACTCACTCGAAGAACCAGCCAAGAAACAACGCTCCACACCCGAAGGCCGAGAAAAATCAAGCACGAAACACCTGACCCTCGGGAACGACCATACAAACAAGGTCCCCTCGAGAGTCCAAAATCCGAGAACCACCGGCCGAAACAACACCTCGGAACCCTCATCCAACAACCGGGACACGTAAAGCAAATTGTACCCCAGCGATTGAACAAGAGCAACACACCTCGAATGATCTTGTCACTCACTTTTATCTCACCTTCGAAAGCACACGCCCACGCCCATTGTCCCCAAAAGTGATGTACCTCTTCGTCACCACGGGACCGGACTTGAGAACCACCCCCTGTCTCCGGTCATATGCCTCGAGCAACCGAGTCAATCAACCAAATGTTCTTCAAGTCTCCCACCTAAATTTCAAAAATGAGCACGTGAGCGAACAAACGACTCAAAGATCGGGGTTAGTACCAAAAGAGTAAAACCAGTGCCGAGCCATTTGCTCGAAAGTGGGGTTAGCACACATCAAGCCATCTTTCCTACCATAACTACCACCACGAACACCACCTCGGTAACCACTCCGAGGAAACCACCCCTCGCTGCCTGGAGGAGGACCAAAGCCACGAAAGACGACCCGTGGACCGTCCCTCCTCTCCTTCTCAAAGCTACGACTCCTCCCATCCCCGTAGTGAACTCGAGGGGGAGAATGCCTAGCAAACTGACCACCTGCTGACTCTCCAGACCAACCACCAGCAACACCACCTCCAGAACTGAAACCTCTCGACTCACCACCTCGAAAACCACTCTGCCCAGAATTCGGGGGGGGTGTCGTATAGACCTCCCTGGGCCCACTACCTCGGTGGGTACCGGGACCGACTACTCGGTGGGCCCCCGGGACTACCGGCTTGCGCTACACGGCACCTGATGGCGTGGAGCACAAGGACTACAGAGGAGAAGTACTCGGTTAGGAAGCTGTACATGTCCCGCACTGTATGGAAGACTCCTAGGCGTACTCGACTAGTACTCTCTCCCTACTCCGACTTGTAACCCCGCCTCCCGACTATATAAGGCGAGGGCGGGACCCCTCTCTAGGCATCCAATCTCATCTCACGGTGTACAATTACACCATCTTGTAATCGTACCCTATCAATCCGTAGCTACGCAAAGCATACGAGACGTAGGGTATTACGCACCTCGCGGCCCGAAACGCCTAAATTGTGTGCCACGTGTCTCTTCCTTCGAGTTACCGATCTCGGTGAGGCCACATTCATCTACTTCGAGTACTCCCCTTAGTAGGTTGCCGGTCTAAAACACCGACACCGGCGCGCCGGGTAGGGGCTCTCGCTCGAGATCACATGGCGAACTCGACAGCCTCCCCGTCTACTTCAAGCCAACCGTCGCCTTCAACCGCGGCGACACCTTCGTTTTCGGCGCTTGGGTCTGCACTGCTGACGGTGCGGGGTCCTTCCAGCGCCGCCTCACCATGCCGCCCGACCCGAAGACCGGCTTCGTGACGCTTCCAGAAGTTGTCACAGGCGAGCTCGCCGGCAAGTTCGGTGAAATTTCGCTCTTCGACCATCACGCCGACTTCGAGCTCGAGTCCGCTTCCAACTCGAACTCAACGTCTCCATGGGCTATCGCATGTGAGCCGGCCGCACGCCCATCGCATGTGGTCCCACCACCCCGTAAGTGCCGCACGCGTGGTCCCCCGCATCCTCGCCCGGGCCCGCACGGAGGCTCCCTCTTCGCGCCGGGCCGGCAAGGAACCCGTACCCGAGTACAACTCGGACTCCGACACCGCCCCCAGCCACGCTTCGGACTCCAAACCCCTCTCTGGGTTCTACTCGGATTCCGCATACGAGTTCGACTTCGGGTCGGACCCAGAGGATCCCGAGTCCGAGGACAACTCTACTGAGCATCCCTTATCAGGGTCGGCCTCTGGGCTGGTTATAACATCCACACCGGCCGGGGAGATTCGTCTGCGGCCGCCGACCGCAAGCCCGCCGACCTGATAAGTGGAGACTCACGCTATGTCGCCTACATCGACTCGCTCCCGTTACAAGAGGGAACACCACCGGCCCGAGCCGACTCGAACACCCCAACTTAGGTGGCGGCTTCGAGTCCGGCCTTGGCACCCCCGATCGCCAAGTCTTCATGGCCGCCGGCGACACACCAAGACCTTCGTGGACGGCTCAAGACAAGTACCTTAAAGACATCTCCGCAGATGAGCTGTCTGCCGACGCACGTGCAGACGAGACCCCCGCCAACAGGGACGCCCGACGTGAGCGTAACAAGAAGCACAACGAACGGCGCCGGTGGCTCAGAGACAACCTCCCCATCCGCAACCTTGCGGAAGCTCTCGAAGCAGTCGAGAGCAGAGTACACACTACCCCCGAGCAATGCCTCATGTCGATCACAGCGATCGCACGCCGTGCTCGGGGCATACACGCCGGAGAAGTCATCGCCAAGCTCGGCCGAAGATGCCAACTTCATGCGGGTCGACAACAGGTCAAACGGCCTCCTCCCGCCAGAACCGCGACAACGATGCTACAAGTCGCAGCAGCCGACCTCGGCCGCAACCGTACTCGAGCCGAGCTCCCGGCTCAGCCCAACCGTACTCGCACGAACGTTGGCGGACCCTCACGGGGTGGCAACAAGCAACCGCGAGGTCGTCCCTCACCGTGCTCCCCGCCGGCGGCGGCGGCCGCGACCCCGACGGCGGCGGCGGCGACGACGGAAGCTCCAACCACAGAGCCAACGAGAGGGCCGGCGGCGGTGGCGGCCGCGGCGGTCGTGGCCACGCGAACAGCCCACGCCTGCGGTGCCTCACGGGGCGGCTATGACGCCGCCGGAAGATTGAGGAGCGGCGGCGAGAAGAAGTCGCCCACCGCAGAGACAACGACGGCTTCCCCCGCCTTCTCACCTCAACTTCGCAACTTGCTCCTCCCCGAAAAATTCAAACCTTTGGGGATCACCAAGTACGACGCGAAGCAAAACCCCATTCGGTGGCTCGGATGCTACGCCCTCTCTATCGAGAACGCTAGCGGCAACAACGACACCAAGTGCCTCTACTTCCCCTTCTCCCCGGACCAAGCTCCACTCACATGGATCGAGTCGCCGGACAAGCACTCGATCGACAAGTGGGACCACCGAAGGAGCGGTTCACGAAGCAACTTCGCGGGCGCCATGGGCCGATCGGGTACTCGCATGGACCCGGACATGGTCAAGCGAGAACAAGGCGAGACCCTCCGCAAGTACATGCGCCGCTTCTTCGATAAGCGCGCTACCGTAGTCGACGTCACCGACAAAGAGGTCATCGACCTCTTCTAAGACGGCCTCTACCATCGCCGCACCTTTGAAGACTTCGGTCTTCGCCGCCCCGGTCCATCCCCCACCCGAGGACATGATCACGTCATGGGCGGATGAAGAAGACAAGGCCAATGCCAAGTACGACGCCATCCGTGGCAAGAACAAGCAGAACACGGGCGGCGGCAGTTAGCGCAACAACGGGAACCAAGGCGGTCGCAACAACAACAACTACTCGGGTCCCAACAAAGCAAGCGCAAGCCGTACAACACCGTCGCGGCTATCCAACGCCCCGCGAAGGAGAACTCGAAGAGGAACTCGGCGGCTTCAACGACTTGTCGAAGGAGAAGTGCCCGTGGCATCCGAATGGCAACCACACCACCGAGCGGTGCTACCAACTCGGGCATCCACTCAAGAGTACCCGAGCCACCGCACCCTAACGACAAGAAGGGCAAGAAGAAGAACGACGGAGACAACAACAACTTCCAGAACCCGACAAGACTCGTCAACGTCCTCTTTTGCGGACTACCCAACAAAGCGGGAGCAAATGGCTACCCGTGACGCCCCGGGTTTTTAATTAACCTTTAATAGCCGGTCAAATGGTCAACCGTGGTCAAACCTAGGTCAACTCGGGACCTCACCTCGAAAAACTCACTAACCCACCCCGGTGACCCCATCTAACTAGTAAACACACTTGTGGGGCCAACCCATGGTCAAAGGTTTGGTCAAACCCCTTGCCACCCCAGTGTCCACAGGTGTCTGGCGGAACTTTTGCCGCGTTCTCCAAAATTCACCTAAACACTTAAAATTCTACCTTTATGAAAGTTGTCCATCTTGATGAGGGACACAACTTTCATGTAGAGTGGCATTTCAAATTTGGAGTGGAAAAGCTTGGAAAATGAGTTGCCGAAGCGGACTTTACCGTTTGCCAAGGCAGACCGGCATTCAATATTGGCATTCAAATAGTGCCAATTTCGTGCGATAAAAAACCCTATATAACCTTTGTAGAAATTGTTAAGGGTAGCTAGATCTACAACTTTGGTATTCATCACTTGGTCGACTTCTATACAAAAATCTAGAGCAATTTCATTTCAAAGTCGTGGCCAATGAAATGTTTTGGGCCGGAGCGCCGCGCGCCGCGACGTCGCGCACCACGCGCACCGCCCGTCGCCGGCCGCGCGCCGCCGGCCCCGCTTCCGCGCCCACGCCTCCCGAGGCCGCGCCCGCCCAAAGCGCGCGCCGCCCAAGCCGACCCACGCCCCCAACGCGCCTCCCCGCCCTAGGTGCGCCGAGTCCACACCGGAGCGCCGCCGTACACTCGCGCGCGCCACGGACCGGCGGTCCGTCGGCGGCGTCGCCGCCGCACGCGCGAGCCCGAGCCGCCGTAGCACGGCGGGCATCTCCGCCGTCATCCCCCGTCATCCACGGACGCCGCGCGCCGCCTATAAAAGCTCCTCCCCGTCCTCCGCGCGCCACCCCCGAGCCGCACCGCCGCCATTGCCGCCGCCGCCCCGAGCTCGCGTTGCCATTCGCGCTCGCCGCCGCTAGTTGCTTTGGTAGCACCCCTAGGTACCCGCCAACCTTCCCACGTCACTTGTTTGCCAGCATTTCATCTCCACGCCGTCCTTCACCTAGCCTCCGCGGCCACCACCGCCGAAACCCGTCGCCGGCCACCTCTCCGCCCCAACTCCGCATCCTACGCCCCTAGGTGAGCTCCCGGTCGCGCCCGGTCGCTTGCCGGCCGGCGCCGCCACCGGCTCGCCGGAGCCGGCCGCGCCCGCGGTGCCCGGCCCGGCCAAGGGCCCGATTGCATTGATTGAAATCTTTCTAGGTTGTCACGCTTGGTAAATTTCGGGGCCTGGGTGTAAGGAATCCTATCTAAGTTTTCTTGCAAATCGGTCCGAGCCTTAGAAAATTTCTAGAAATTCGTAGAAAAATCGAAAAAATGCAAAACCAATTTTGCTGAGTTCATGAAGATAAATCCCATCTCTTTTGTTATTTGCACATGGGTGGATTCTAAATAGTTTTAGCAGGAAAAATACAAATGTGTTAAACCTAGATCTGTCATAACTTGAATTCCATAACTCCTCTGTATCCCAATTTTGGATATGTTGTGTGTTAGGATATGGACCGATGCTGTGCCAAAAATTGCACAAAGTTATGCAGTAGATCTTGTTAAATAAATTCTTTTCCATTCAGTAAATGCCTAGATGATTTTTCTTGTTAAATATATTTATGTTCTTGAGCTCAACTTTGCACACTGTCTTGTAATGTCAAAATGCACATCTTGTGCATTAATCATGATTTTTGGCTTAACAGAAATAATTATTCTTGATTTATGCATGTTTTTCTTTGTAAATTAATACACCAAGTTTAGTGAAGTTCCAAGGTGCATATGCTGGTCCTTTAGGCTTGTTTAGGACCAGAGAGCATGCACAAGAAAGTTTGGATCATTTGGAGGCTTATTTATTTTTGTATGCATTTAATTTGAATCACTAGCTAGTCCTTGTTATTTTTCCATAATATTTAATTTCGTAGCATCCAACACTTACATGTGGGTCCAATGGACCAGGATAGGTGCTAGTAGGCTTAAGAAACACTTCTTTAATTTTTGGTAATTTAATTGTTTAATAACAAGCTTAAAAGCCCTTTTATTATTAAAGGGAAGGTAAATAAAGGAAAACCCCTAAATAATTGTTTTCCCTTTTTGAAAATATTATCTAATATAATTACAAGGTAATTAATTATCATCACCGATCGAAAGTAATTCATAAATAAAAAATATTATTGATACCTTGCTTGTGAAAAGAAAAGGGATTAAAGCTTTCACATGAAATGACAAGTACAATACAAACTTTATTCAAATGTACAATAAAAGAATAGCCCATGTACAACTACAAACCCTCCTAAAAGAGAAACACCATGTAGATGCTTGTTAAGGTGAATATGACCAACCAAGAGTTGGATAAGACAACAAACTATCACATCAACCTGAACTTGCATTGCATTCCGTGTAGATCTTCCGGACGGAGATTACTCCCCGGTCCCGGAACCGAGGAAGGAGGAGCGGAAGCGTCGCTGCAAGACGTGGAAGTACTCGACACCGAGGGTTCCCGAGCTAACCTAGCCGACGAAGGCAAGCTCCGTGCATCTAACCCAGCTTTTAAAATTCTTTATTCAATTATCTATGAATGATTGTGCATTTACGTTCGGGAGTTGAATATGAGACAGAGAAGATGGCTTGAGTTGATTAAAGATTATGATCTAGAAGTGCACTACCATCCCGGCAAAGCAAATGTTGTTGCGCACGCTCTTAGCCGCAAAGATAATTGCAACCATCTAGAGCCGGGAGCCGTTAGTGAACCATTGTGTGAAGAAATGAGAAGGCTCAACATAGAAGTGGTACCGCAGGGGAATTCTTTATGCCTTGTCGGCAGAGTCAAATCTTTATGACAAAATTGTCACCGCCGGCCGCGATGATGCGGATATTCAAACCATCGGGCGAAACAAGCGAAGGAGACCCCAAGTATACTTGTTTCCGGAAGGATCACCGGGATGTGGTCCGGTTTGGAAAACGTTTAGTGGTCCCCGTTGACCCGTAAATTAAGAAAATCATTCTAGATGAAGCTCATAGGTCCAAATTCTCTATTCATCCCGGTAGTACCAAGATGTACCAAGATCTGAAACGGAACTTTTGGTGGTCCAATATGAAGGTGGATGTGGCCAAGTATGTAGCCGAGTGCGATACTTGCCACCGGATGAAAGCAAGTCATTTGAAATCGGCAGGTGTACTCCAACCCATGTCGATACCTATGTGGAAGTGGGACGATATTAGTATGGATTTCTTTGTGGGTTTACCCCTAACCCCTAGAAAGAAAGACTCCATCCGGGTAATTGTGGATAGACTCACCAAGAACGCTCACTTCATTGCCGTGCACACCACTTACTCCGTACAATAATATGCGAGTTGTACGTGGATTACATAGTTCGTTTGCATGGAATACCAAAAACTATAATCTCCGATAGAGGGACTCGCTTGTAGCTCGTTTTTGGGAACAAGGTTGCATGAGTGTTTGGGAACTCGGCCTGATCCGTAGTTCCAGTTATCATCCGGGACCGATGGTCGACGGAGAGGATAAATCAGATTTTGGAGGACATGTTGAGAGCAAGCATCTTGCACTTTGACAAGAGTTGGGACAAGTGTTTGTCCTTGGCAGAGTTCTCTTATAATAACAGCTATCAAGCCAGTTTGAAAATGGCACCGTTCGATGCTCTCTACGGACGTAGATGCTGCACTCCGCTGAATTGGTCAGAGGCCAGAGAGAGAACACTCTTTCGACTGGAATTAGTTAAAGAGGCCGAAGAAAGGGTGCTAGCGATAAGAGAGAATTTGAAGATGGCACAGATGAGGCAAAAGGGTTACCATGACAAGGGAACCGCACCTTGACACTTTGAAGTGGGAGATTATGTGTATTTGAAAGTATCCCCCACCAAAGGTGTGCAAAGGTTCGGAATCAAGGGAAAGTTATCCCCGCGCTACATTGGACCATATGAAGTTATAGAAGTATGTGGACCCGTGGCTTACCGTATCCAATTGCCAGAACGGTTTTCCGCAGTTCACAATGTGTTCCATGTAACTCAGTTGAAGAAGGGAATGCCTGTTCCGGAGAATGAAATTATCACGAAAGCTAATGCTTGGATCGAGCCGAATTTCTCGCTCGTCGAGCACCCATTGAAAGTACTAGACCAAAAAGAGCGAAAGACCCGAAGGCGGACCGTGCGAATGTACAAGATCCAATGGAGCCACCACACGGAGGAAGAAGCAATGTGGGAGACGGAGGACTATCTTAATACTAAGTACCCGGGCTTCCTACAATCTCGAAACCGTGAGTCCTTCTTCCCATCTCTTCGTTATCAAATCGAATCTCGGGACGAGATTCGTTTAAGGTGGGTAGGTTGTGATGCCCCGGGTTTTTAATTAACCTTTAATAGCCGGTCAAATGGTCAACCATGGTCAAACCTAGGTCAACCTGGACCCTCACCTTGAAAAACTCACTAACCCACCCCGGTGACCCCATTTGACTAGTAAACACACTTGTGGGGCCAACCCATGGTCAAAGGTTTGGTCAAACCCCTTGCCACCCCCGGTGTCCACAAAGTGTCCGCCGGAACTTTTCACCTAAACACTTAAAATTCTACCTTTATGAAAGTTGTCCATCTTGATGAGGGACACAACTTTCATGTAGAGTGGCATTTCAAATTTGGAGTGGAAAAGCTTGGAAAATGAGTTGCAAGGCAGACTTTCTTGTTTGCCAAGGCGATCGGCATTCAATATTGGCATTCAAATAGTGCCAATTCCGTGCGTAAAAACCCTATATAGCCTTTGTAGAAATTGTTAAGGGTAGCTAGATCTACAACTTTGGTATTCATCACTTGGTCGACTTCTATACAAAAATCTAGAGCAATTTCATTTCAAAGTCGGCGCCAATGAAATGTTTTGGGCCGAGCGCCGCGCGCCGCGCCGCCGCCGGCCGCGCGCCGCCGGCCTCGGCTTCCGCGCCCACGCCTCCCGAGGCCACGCCCGCCCAAAGCGCGCGCCGCCCGAGCCGACCCGCGCCCCCAACATGCCTCCCCGCCCTAGGTGCGCCGAGTCCGCGGCGGAGCGCCGCCGTACGCGCGCGCGCCACGGACCGGCGGTCCGTCGGCGGCGTCGCCGCCGTACGCGCGAGCCTCAAGCCGCCGTAGCACGGCGGGCATCTCTCGCCGTCATCCCCCGTCATCCACGGACGCCCCGCGCCGGCCTATAAAAGCTCCTCCCCGTCCCCCGCATGCCACCCCGAGCCGCACCGCCGCCATTGCCGCCGCCGCCCCGAGCTCGCATTGCCATTCGCGCTCGCCGCCGGCTAGTTGCTTTGGTAGCACCCCTAGGTACCCACCAACCTTCTCACGTCGCTTGTTTGCCAGCATTTCATCTCCACGCCGTCCTTCACCGAGCCGCCGCGGCCACCGCCGCCGGCCACCGCCGAAACCCGTCGCCGGCCACCTCTCCGCCCCAACTCCGGCATCCTACGCCTCCTAGGTGAGCTCCCGGTCGCGCCCGGTCGCTTGCACGGCCGGCGCCGCCACCGCCGCCGGAGCTAGCCGAGCCCGTGGTGCCGGCCCGGCCGAGGGCCCGATTGCATTGATTGAAATCTTTCTAGGTTGTCACACTACCCGTCGAGAAGTCATGAGCATTGAACCGGCGGTCCCGACCCCCTCTCGGTGGTCGGAGGTACCCATTACCTTCTCCCACACGGATCAATGGACAAGCTTCTCCGAACCGGGCGGTTCCCCCTCGTCCCGAAGTTGGTGGTCGCGGGCTCCAAGCTCAACAAGGTCCTCATCGACGGTGGAAGCGGGCTCAACGTCCTTTTCACCAATACCTTGAAGAAGATGAAGCTCGACATCACCCACATGCTCACCAAGAGCAAGCACACCCTTCTACGGCATTATCCTCGGTAACGCGGCTATCCCACCGGGCTCGGTGGTCCCGCCGCTACCTACGAGGAATCTCGGGACAACTACCGCACCGAGTACATCAAGTTCGAGGTCGCGGACTTCGAGACTTCCTACCATGCCATCCTCGGCAGACCGGCCATCGCCAAATTCATGGCGGTGCCCCACTACACCTACTTGGTACTCAAGATGTCAAGCCCAGCGGGTGTACTCTCTCCAAGGGGACTTGAGGATCTCCCACGACTGTGATACAAAAGCCGTGGAGATCGCCTCTACGAATCAAGTACCCAACGCTATGATGGAGGTCTACGCCGCGTCGAAGAAGCTTGCTACAAGTGAACTCGACATCCCGGAGAAGTCTGACAGCGCCAACAAGCCTCGGCCAGCTGAGGAGGTTCTAGTCAAAACGATCGACCTCGGAACGGGCGACTCCAAGCAAGACCACCACCATCGGGGCCGGCCTCGACCCCAAATAGGAAGACACGCTCATCAACTTCCTCCGGCTAACCGCGACATCTTCGCGTGGAAGCCGACGGACATGCCAGGAGTGCCCAGGGAGTTGATTGAGCACTGCCTCAACGTCGATCCTAAGGCCACCCCCAAGCGACAACACCTCCGACGCTTCGCCGACGACAGACAGGATGCCATCAAGAAGGAACTCTCCAAACTACTCGCGGCCGGCTTCATCAGAGAAGTCTTCCATCCTGAGTGGCTCACCAACCCCGTCCTCATCCGCAAGAAGAACTCGAACGAATGGAGGATGTGCGTCGACTACACCGACCTCAACAAGCATTGCCCCAAGGATCCCTTCGGGTTGACGCGGATTGATCAAGTCATCGACTCCACGGCAAGCCGCAACCTCGCTCGCTTCCTCGACCGCTACTGCGGGTACCACCGGATCGAGATCAAAAAAGAAGACTAGGAGAAGACCGCATTCATCACCCCATTTGGCGCGTACCGCTATACGACCATGTCCTTCGGGTTGAAGAACGCCGGTGCCACCTACCAACGAGCTATCCAGCCTCGCTTCAAGAAGCAACTCAACAAGAACGTCGAAGCCTACATGGATGACGTGGTCTTCAAGACCCGAAACTCCGGCACCCTCATCGACGACCTTGAAGAGACTTTCGCATCCCCGCGCGAGTACCGCCGGAAGCTCAACCCGAACAAGTGCGTCTTCGGCTTCATCATCGCCCCGCCGCGGCATCGAAGCCAACCCCCGAGAAGATCTCCGCCATCACCGAGCATGAAAGCTCCCACGTGCATGAAAGACGTCCAGAAGCTGACCGGGTGCATGGCGGCCTTGAACAGATTCATCTCGAAGCTTGGAGAACGGGGGCTCCCCTTCTTCAAACTACTCAAGCACCAAGAGAAGTTCATGTGGACTCCAGAGGCGGATCAAGCCCTTGCCCGGCCTCAAGGACTTCCTATCGAAGCCACCGGTCCTCACGGCCGATCGCCATCATCGTCAAGCGGCGAGGAAGACGGGCACGCCTACCCGTCCGGGGCGCCCGGCCTACTTCGTCGGCCGAGGTCCCGTCGAGTCCAAGGCACGCTATCGGTCCGTGCCGAAGCTCCCGTACGCAGTACTCATCACCTCGCGGAAGCTACGACACTACTTCCGGGAGTACTCGATCTCCGTCGGTCACCGACTACCCGCTCGGTGACATCTCGCGGAACCAAGATGCTACCGGAAGAATCTCCAAGTGGGCGGTCGAGCTCGGCGCCCTCACCATCAACTTCAAGCCACGCACGCCCATCAAGTCGCGGGCGCTAGTCGACTTCATGGAGGAGTGGCGGGAGAACCGCCTACCTACTCCAACCGTGCGACCAAAGTAGTGGGTGATGTACTTCGACGGCTCACTCAACCTCGAGGGCGCAGTGCGGGGGTACTCCCCGATCTCTCCAACGGGCAAACAACTCAAGTACGTCCCGCGGATCTTTTGGAAGGTCTCAAACAACGAAGCCGAGTACGAAGCTCTCCTACACGGGCTCCGCCTCACGGCTTCACCGGGCATCAAGCGGCTACTAGTCTACGGCGACTCCGCAGGGGTCATCAATCAAGTCAACAAGTCCCGGGACCGCAACAAGGAGAACATGGACGCCATCGCCTAGAAGTCCGCAAGCTCGAGAACAAGTTCTACGGTCTCGAGTTCCACCACATCGTCCGCGACAACAACGTTGCGGCGGACGTCCCGTCGAAGCTTGGATCTACCCGCACTCAAGTACCGGCGGGTGTCTTCGTTCACGAGCTTCACGCGCCATCCATTCCGGAGCCGGCGCAACCGACCACCGTCCCGCCGCACCCACCGGGCCGGACAAGAGGTCATGATGATCGACGTGGACCGGACGCGGCCCTTCATCGACTACCTTAGCGAGCGAAGGTTCCCTCGGACAAGAACTTGGCCGAGCGGCTCATCCGCCGCGCGAAGTCCTACGTCCTCGTCGGAGACAAGCTTTACAAGCGGGGTGCATCTTCCGGAGTACTCATGAAGTGCGTCCCCGAGCAAGAAGGCAAGGACATCTTGGAGGAGATCCACAAGGGCGTCGCAAGCAACCACGCGTCTTCCCGCACGCCGGTCGGCAAGGCCTTCCGGCGAGCTTTCTACCGGCCCACAGCCCCGGGCGACGCGGAAGAACTCGTCGAAGGTGCCAAGGATGCCAATACTTCGCCAAGTAGCAACACATCCCGGCCTACAAGCTAGTCACCAAACCGCCAACCCGGCCCTTCGCCCGCCGGGGCTCGACATGATTGGGCCACCGCCAACCGCGCCGGGTGGTTTCAACGGGGTATTGGTGGCCATCGACAAGTTCACCAAGTGGATCGAGGTCAAGCCGGTCACATGCCCCAAGGCTGACAGAGTACTCGACTTCCTGGATGAACTCGTGCATCGCTACGGACTACCCCACCGCATCATCACGGATTTGGGCTCCAACTTCAACAACCACCAGTTCTGGGAGTACTGCAAGAACAGCGGGATCGACATCCGATACGTCTCGCTTGCCCATCCTCGGGCCAATGGACAAGTTGAGCGTGCCAACGGGATGGTGCTTGACGCTCTCAAGAAGCGTCTACACGACGTCGCTAACTCCAAAACAGGCAAGTGGATCAAGGAACTACCCAATGCACTCTGGGGGCTATGTACTCAGCCCTCCAAGCCAACGGGGCAATCCCCGTACTTCCTGGTCCACGGCTCCGAAGCAATCCTCCCCGCTGATGTCATATGGAACTCACCAGCGGTGGAGCATTATGACGAAGGTGTCTCTGAAGACAGCAGAAGAGTTGACATCGATGGACTCGAAGAAGCTCGCTGCGCTGCCCTCGTCCAATCAGCTAGGTACCTGGAGGGTATCTGACGCTACCATGATCGCAACGTCAAAGAACGCTCCTTCAACGTTGGTGATCTTGTCCTCCGTCGTATCCAGAACACGAAAGGACTACACAAGCTCGGCTCCCCCTAGGAAGGTCCCTTCACGGTTGCAAAGGTGACCGGGCCGGCTCCTACCGCCTCCGGACACTTGAAGGCGAAGACATCAACAACTCGTGGAACGTCGACCAACTCGTGGGTTCTACGCCTAGTCTACACGACTACTCCGGGTTCAAGTCTACACGACTACATCAAGACCCCTCCGCCGTAAGCGGCCTCCGGTCCAGTGCACTAGTCTCGGACTACTCCTCTCCAAGATTCGGCCCGCGCGGCTACCTACGGATCCTAGGCCGCGACGAGCGACAAAGGACTCTAGCGCCGGTCTACCGAGAGACCATGTACTCCAAGATCCGACCTATACGGCTACTTACGGATCTACCGCCGTAAGCGGCTACTCGCCCTAGCACCACTTAGCCGTAAGCGGCCTCCGGTCCGGGCGACTACTCGTAACTACGGCCCCGGCCATCCGGGTGTACTCCTTCGCAATAAAGTTTGATCGATCATCAACTTCTTTATCGTCCACTTCCCTCAACGGGACTACCGCCGAGTACGACTACTCGCATCAACTCCATGATGGGGCTCCGCACTCTAAGATCGCGACTACGAGTACTCATTGATGGAACTTTTCTTCATTAATACTTGAACAATTACATTACAAATGTTTTTGTACACATATCGCTACGAGCTAACTATTACGAGACTACCGGAGCTTAAGCTTTTCGGCGACTTGCTCCGCAATGGGCGCCATCCGCTCCCGGCAGCCTCCGCATACCGCTCATCCGTACAATTGGCGGCTACCCCCGCGCAACTACATCCACGGGCGCCTTCGGGAAGTAGGACTTCATGAAGGCTAGCACCGGTTTGGGATCGACTTCGCCGGATGCTTCACGTACGCCGCCAGCGGCCGGGGGGGCTTCCTTCGGCCGATCCACGAGTGGTGCTATCTTGGGGCCGCTAGGATGAGGCACTAAGAGTTTTGTGATGGGAAGCGCGGCTTCTTCAAGCTCTTTCACTCGGGCCCGCGGCGCCTCGCGATCCTCGTTCGGCCTTCTCGCAATGATTTGTAGCAGTTGATGAGGTCATGATCGGAAGCAATACGAATCTCCATGTGCTTGTCGCACTCGAAGGCAAGCTCCTTATAGTCTAGCTCGAGTACCCGGCGGGCCTCCCGCTCCCGTAGAAGAGGTTCTTCATGTTTGTCTCCGAAGTCCTCAACCGCTCAACCCGGTCTCAAGCTCGCAAAACAACAAGGCGCGGCGGGTTAGACTACCTCTCGACCTCCAACAACTACTCAACAAGTCAAGCGGTTTACCTTTGTTGTAGTTGCGGAGTGACTTATTCTTCCGCACCAAGTCGTCGCTCTTCGCCCGCATCTCCCGGATGTCGTTGTGATATTTGGCGAAGCCGTATCAAGCTTGGATTGCATGGCGGCCCGCGTGCTTCCGCGACTTCAAGAGTTAATCTTCCAACGCTTCGGCCCGGAGCACCGCGTCGCCGAAGCCTTGCAAAGATGCTAGACTTCTCACGGGACCTTTCCACGACGTCCCGCACGTACAACACATGTCAAATGAGTACTCAACGCTTATGGATTGACTACTCAGAGTTAAGACTACTCACCTTCATCCACTGCTCAGCCTGGCGGACCGCCTCCAGGTGCCTGGCCACCGTTGCCGGGTCGACCAAGTCATCCGTCGCCAACTCCACCCCTCCATGACTACTCGTGGCGGCTTCGGTCATCGGCGCGAGCGGATGGGCTCTGCGTCTTGGATCTCCGGGGAGCGGACAACCACCTCCAGAGCAGCCTCTGGCGGCATGGTGGCCTCCTCTCCTCCGGCCGCCACGGCGGCCTCCTCGGCGGCCTCCTCCATCGGCTCGGGGACTCCTTCGGCGGCTTCCGCACTTGTGGTGTCAAGCCCCGCATGGGCACCGCTGCCGGGATGTCTCTCCCTTCGGCCTCGGCACCTGTCAACAAGAAGACAAGTGCATCAGCGACTACGACTACTCTTTGGGAGTACTACAGCCTCAGCAGAGTACTTACCTTCGACCACGCTGGCCTCGGGCAATGTAGCTCCAACAGCCGGCGCTTCGGACTCCGCCTGAGGGGCAGAAGTGGACTCCTCGGCGGACGGCGCGGCTTCCTCGTCCGCCACCGCTGTAGAGGGTTCATCCCCCTCCCAAGACAGATCCGTTGATTTCCTGCAGAGTACACAAGTTGGTTGTCAATCAAGTTCGACTACTACATCAAGTACTACTCGGGAAGGCTCAGCACTTACAAGCTTGACCGGACTATTGTCACGGTCGGGGCGCCGAGGATGCTGGCAATGTCTACTAGTCCGGCCTCGGCGGGCGCCTCCTCCCCGTGCCTCTACGGCCGATGCCTCTTCTGCAAAGAACGGCGGGGTGCGGCGCCCTCCCCGCGCTCCCCGCGGCCACTTCTTCGGCGCCAGCACCGCGGGCTTCGTGCTCCCTTGAGGAGCGAGGGGCCGGTGCTCCATCCGCGCCAAGAGCTCTTCAACGGTGGGGGGGCCGGGCTACGACACCCGGCCGGGTTCCCCCACCGTGTCCCACTCGCCTTCGTCGCCCTAATGCGGGGCCCGTAGGCGGCACCTCCCGCAAGCAAGGAAGCTCAGTCATCAGCAAGTGAACTCGAGAGACTAGTACTCGACTACACTACTCAAGACGTCTTACCTCTTGGGGCGTGGTCTCAGAGACCTTGAACTTCTTCGTCACCCGCTTGCGGGCGGGGTTGCGCGGCTTCCGTGGCGGCGCAGCCAGACTAGCCTCCGGTGCTGGCGGGTGGATCTTGCACGAGGGGCACGTGAGGTAGGCCGGGCGGCTAAACCTCGACCGCGCCTAGAAGCGGTCCCGCAACATCTTCTCGTCGTCGTCCTCGTCGGACGTGTCCTCCACGACAACGGTGTCGTCTCCTTCTCCGACCTCCCGCCGCTCCTTGGCCTTGGTTTTTCCCTTCTCCGGGATCTCGACTTCCGAGGGGGCGGCGGTGGCTTGGAGACGAACTTCTTCAAGTCGTCCTACAATACACAACTCATTAGCGCGACTACTCGAAGGACCGGGTACTCGACACGAGCTACGACTACTTACCTCCTTTGGTGGGCGCGCGATGGAGTACTGCGGGACGAGGACACGCCGTGTACGGTGGCATGTCCTTGAAGATGCGCGTCGGCCCTATCGACAATGTCGTCGTCATCGACTTCGTCTCCGAGCATCCGCGACGTGTCGTCGTCGCCGGTGTACTCGAAGCCCAGGGTGTCGCGAGCCATCGGTGGCCGCACCCCTGCGCTTCATGAAGCTGAAGGCCACATGCTCGGCCCTCAGCTCGGCTTCTCTCAGCACCTTGATGCGCGCCAACAGCTCGGGGAGCTGGATCTCCTCCTGCATCGTGGGCTCCATGTTCCACCATGGACGATGCTTGGGCTGCTTCCCGCTCGGCTTCGGCAACCCTGGGTGGTGGTTCGTGATGTAGTACCATTTCGCTTTCACTCCGGTTAGAGTCGATAAGCTTGTACGAGAGGTGCGCTCGGCGGCGTCCTCCCGCATCCGGATTCCTCGCTCCATCGACTACCCGCGGGTTGCTGGCGCTCGGTTGCGGCTTCACCCGGAAGAACTTCCGGAACAAGATCCAGTGGGGCTTGATCCCCAGAAACGCTTCACAGAAGTGGACGAAGACAGCGGTATGGAAAATGCTATTGGGGTTGAGGTTGAGGTACTCGATGCTGTAGTACCCCATGAGGCCTTTGAAGAAGTCGCTCGCCGGAAGCGCGAGTCCACGCTCCGCGAAGCGCGCGAACATCGGGATCTCGTCTTCGCTCTTCTCCGTCGGGTACGGATCCCCGGCGGCGGCCCTCCACATGTCCATCTCCTTCTCACGGATGAATCCGCTGTTGAGGAGGGCCAGCAAATCTTCGGTCTTCGTCTTCGACTTCTTCCACTCGCGGTTCGGATCTGGCCGCGGTGGAGACATCAGTGGTGCCGCCCCTGCGGCAGATCCGGCGGCCTCGTCGCGGCCCCTCTTCTTTCCACCGGTGGTCTTCGCGGTCTTGGACGGCGACAGCTTCATCCTCTAGGTGCACGGCGTCTTCACGCGCATTCGCTCGGGGGCTACCGCGGTGGCTTTCTCTGGCGGCGCACTCAGATCTACAGCGGCGGCGGCGTGCGCTGGCGGCGATTCTGGCCAAGATCTATTCGAAATGGCTACAGCTGCGATGGGTGAAAAACCCTAAGGGTTTTGGCTTCTATTTATAAGTCAAAACAGCCCTCCAACGGCCGGATGGATAAGTCCGCGCTCGGGCCGACTCGGCCGACCGCGCGTGACTCTTCGTATTCTACTAGTCGACGCGCCTCACCTCGGGGGCTCGGCTACTTCTACTCGACTACCCGGGGAAGCGACAAGACTCAGGAGCATCTCAGGACACATTCTACAAGATGACCCTTCAATTCGAGAGGAAGTACTCGACTCAAGGCTCGGGGGCTCCGTGCCACGTGTCCTTCGGTTTTTTCTCTCCGAATTTTTCGGGATATTCTTGCCAAAACTTCAGATGGACCCTCAGCCAGAGCCTACGACTCGACCTAAGGCTCGGGGGCTACTCCATATGGAGTGCGATTTTGCAATCACACTTCCATATCAGCTTCGGCTTCAAGACAACGCGGGCATTTTTGAAGACCTTCGAGGGCAGCACTCGAGGACGCTTGGGACTACTCGAGAAGACTTCAAGATTGCTCGGACATCGACCGGAGTACATTCCCGGCGTCGGGATGCTTCGACTACTCTTGAGGACTTTTGACTTGTAGTACTCGGGGACGCTTGAGGACTACTCGTTAAGGCCGTCAAGACTACTTGAAGCTATCCTTATCGACTACAAAGTACTCGGGGGCTTGTCGTATGGACCTCCCCGGGCCCACTACCTCGGTGGGTACCAGGACCGACTACTCGGTGGGCCCCCGGGACTACCGGCTTGCGCTACACGGCACCTGATGGCGTGGAGCACAAGGACTACGAGAGGAGAAGTACTCGGTTAGGAAGTTGTACATGTCCCGCACTATATGGAAGACTCCTAGACGTACTCGACTAGTACTCTCTCCCTACTCCGACTTGTAACCCTGCCTCCCGGACTATATAAGGCGAGGCAGGGACCTCTCTCTAGGCATCCAATCTCATCTCACGGCGTACAATTACACCATCTTGTAATCGTACCCAATCAATCCAGAGCTACACAGCATATAGGACGTAGGGTATTACGCACCTCGCGGCCTGAACCTGTCTAAATTGTGTGCCACGTGTCTCTTCCTTCGAGTTACCAATTTCGGCGAGGCCACATTCATCTACTTCGGGTACTCCCCTTAGTAGGTTGCCGGTCTAAAACACCGACGGGGGGCGGTTGAACCGCCTAGCCGGGCCGGTCTAACCGCCCCCCTCTAGGCGGGGCCGGTCGACCGCCTAGCCGGGCCGGTCCGACCGCCCCCTCCAAAGATCGCTCCTCGGCCGCGGGAACTCGCATCTCCCCATGCCGAACACTTGTCACCACGGCTTTACCCCCCGGGCGGTGGCATACGAGGCTTAGGTACACCATGGGAAGGGTTGTACCTATCCTTGTTCGCCCACTCCTTTGCCATCCTCTCTTCCCGCTTCCTCTTGAAGCAAAACTCATCCTTGTGACCCTCTTTCCCACAATAGCCACACTGGAACCTCACAAGCTTAGGCTTAGGCTTGGATTGGGGCTGCTCACTTGGTTTCTCTCCACTCAACTCCTCCACCGGTTTCTCCTCACTAGCCTTCTCACTCACTTTCCCAAAGAACACTTTTCCCGAAGTGCTCACAAACATGATAGGCTTTTGGAGATCATTTGTTGGTGTAGGAAACACGGGTGGAGCCGGGGTTGTGTCTAGTTGGTTCCTAAGATGGTTAGGTTTTGGGGGAAAATCATTCTTGTGGTGGGTTTTCGGTGGCTCGGGATATTCTCTCCACTTCCCTCACCAACCTTGTTTGCCCCAAGTCCCTCACCATCCCGCCTCTTAAATGCCTCGATCATCATCCTCAACTGAGGCTCATGACTAGACAACCAACCCATTAACTTTCTTAGCTCATCATTCTCATCCTGCAAACGATCAACATAATGTGCAAGTTCCAAATTTTTTAAAGCAGGCATTTCACAGGTAGAGCATGATGTAGGCATGGGTTCCTTCAATTTAGCCTCAAGAGAACTAGTGTAAGCATGCATCTCATCAATCTTAGCATGCAAAACGGGGCAAGAAGTGCAAGCACCTAGCAAAGCGAGATCTAGATTTAAGCTCACCACTTCAACCCTAAGCACATCTAGTTCCTCACACTTGGAGGCATGCTTTTCCTTGAACAAAGCAAGATCAGCAAGAAAGATGGAGCAATCGCCGCAATCAACGTCATCTGAAACAACAGGGCTAGCCTTAAGGGAATCAATCTCAAGCTTGCTATCAAGTACCTGTGTTTCTAGCTCAACCACTCTAGTCCTAGCATCCTCGAGTGAAGCCCTAAGCTCTTTTCTCATTTTCTTTGCCTCTCTAAGCATGTCATCACGATTATCAAGCAAAGTACCGAGCCGTTCATTCTCCCCGGCGCGAGAAGGGAAGTTCATCACGCACCTCGTCATCGGACTCGCAGTCCGAGTCGCTCCGTGTGCTCTTCTTGCCGCCGCAGCTCGCCGCCATGGTGCGAAGCCGTCTCTAGCGAAGCAACTCAACCCGCTCAGGTTCTTGGACGCCTTCTTGCCCTTGCGACGATCACCTTCGTCTTCACTGCTACTCGAGCTCGAGGTGGAGTACACGGAACTGGAGTCGACGTCGCTCGCACCAACCATCGCTCGGGCCTTGCCTCGGCTTTCCTTCTTCCTCAATCGTCGCTCGTCCTTGTGCTTGTTCTTGTACTTGCTCTTGTGGTCGCGCCTCGACCGGTACTTGCCATCATTCCTCGGCTTGTTCTTGTAGCCGTCCTTGATGTCGACCTTCTCCGAGCGGTCGGCGACAAAGTGCCCCGGCTTGCCGCACCGGAAGCGTGTCCTCGTGTTCCTCCTCATGTTCACTCGGTTCTCGTGCGGCCTCTCGAACCGTCTCGTCGTGAGAGCGCCACTCATCCTCTCCAAGCACATCGAACTCCTCATCCGGCATAGACATCAAAGAGGACAAAGAGAACATCCCGGTGGATGGGTTAGTGTTAGCCTTTCCTTTCGAACCACCAACAAGGGCGAGACTATGGGAATAAGTCGGACCCTCGAGCTTGGCAGTCATGCCCCTATCCACCTCAGCTGACTTGAGCTTCGAGAATAGCTCGTTCACCGTCAGAGTGTCATACTTCTCTGACTCCACAATGGCCTCGAACTTTCCGCCCATATTGTACGATCCAAAGAGTGTAAGAGCTTGACCGCTCTATCATGATCATCATATGGGAGCACGTCCACATTGGCCCTCATGTTGTTCACAACCACCGTGAACCTCTCGAAACAAGGCATCGATGGACTCACCGGGGACATGAATGAAGTTCTCGTACTCTCTCTCCGTAGGTCACATACATCCATGCCTGAACCTGGGCATTCCCAACATGAGCCTCCTTCAACACCGTCCAAATTCTACAAGCCAAGTGCTCGGTGTGCACCCGATCGAACTTAGGCTGACACAGAGCACGAAACAAGTAGTCGACCGCCTTGTTGTCGGCGTCGAACCTATCCCTCGATCCGGAGTGAGGAAGTCCATCGGCCGGACATAGCCTCGTGTCCACCATGACATCCCAAAGGATCCGACCCTTTCCGCAGGAACGCACCCATCCGCTTACTCCACATCCGGTAGTTCTTCCCGGCGAAGTGTGGAGGACCCGAACCCCGTTCCGGTACGCCATCCTTGGATCTTAGATCGGTTAGAGTCAACAAAGACCCGAACCGGCTCGATACCACTTGAAGGACCGATTAGGCGACCGAGAGAGGGGGGAGTGAATGGGAGCCAATAAAAATTCTTCTCGAAGGAGATTGAAACTCCGACAAGATGAACTCGCTCGGTCGGAGCCCCAAAATCACACGCTCCGCACTTCTACCTTCCGTTTGCCAAAACCACGTAGCCACCGGAGTGCTACCGGTCCCGGGGAACAAACACTACCGCCTACCTCAACACACACGCACCCACGACAGGCGGAAACAACTCAAAAGTCGGTTGTCCGGAGGGGGGCGGTTAGGCCGACCGGTATGGGGGGCGGTTAGACCGCCTCCACCAGGCAACCAAGAAATCCTCCGAAACACCTCTTCCGAACACCAAAATGCACCACGGTTTCACCAACAGAGATCTCTCGGTCCGGCCATGCTAGCTACCGAAATTCTTGGCGAAAACCAAAACTCCACCCGGGGGCCTAGGGGCGGTTAGACCCGCTACCGAGGGGCGGTCTAACCTCCTATACCTAGCAACGAACTCCAACCAAGAACACCTAGCAAACAACACGAGAACGACCCGAAATTTCACCCGGACGCTCCTCTCATCAAGGCGAACAAACTCACGAGAGGAAAATCCGACGAAACAAAACTTTGTCCCGGAAACCCCGGGCGGTTAGACCACCCCCCTCCGGGCGGTTAGACCGCCACTCACGGAAAAACACCCCGCGGGTCAAACCCTAACTTCCCCGCGCCCGATGTCCCGAATCACTCCACGGATTGCAGCGAAACTTCGGGATTAGCCGGGTTACCTCCCGGGCAACCTCTACCTCAAAGGAATCGACTCGAAACACTCACAATCAAGAGGAATCGAAGAAATCGCTTCTCTAGGTCAAGAACTCGCCCAACTCGAAAAACCACAAAATCGAGTCCGATTCAAGAGACATTTGGGGGCAAAGTCACCAGCCAAAGAGGCACAAGATCCTCATACGTGACACCCACCAAAAACCCCAAGAAATCGTCCTCAAAACACCGCCAACAAAGAGCTCCGAAAATCAACACAAAGAAGGACGGGAAAACCACCTTGAGGAACAACGCCGAACCATCTATACAAACCATGAAAGGTTCGTACAAGGTCTAGCTTGCCACCCAAACATCCATCCCTCTCGTCTAGATCTCACATGAAGCTCTCAAGCTAGTCCTAGGAAAAACTAGGGAAAAGGAAAATGAAAATGGAAAAACAAATGAGCTAGGGTTCCAAGAGTTGGTCGCCATCCATCCACTCGAAGAGTATATACGGAGGCACCCAAAAGATTAAACTACCCTTCACTAATAACTAGGGATACATGTCCCTCAATGGCGGATTTGGAAGTCTTCGATATATCTTCATCCGGCGAACCTTGTACAACTTGATTCACGCAAGAATCACCTCACAAGGTTGGCACAACATTGCACTCACTCGGCTCTAAGCTAAGTCTAGCACTAAGCACATACACCAAGCATATGCAAGTCTAAGGATGAGCAATTAAGCACTTGGATGGATTGGATATGATCTTCTAGGTGTCTTGAACTCCTCTCGCACTTCCACACAATCCAAGCAACCTCAAATGGGTGAGTGGAGGGGGTTATAAATAGCCCAAGGCACTCGCCCAATCAGATGGCTAACGGCTCCGTGAAAAGTGGACCGTCGGATGAATTGGCGCCAAATTTTTAGGAGCATCGGTTCATCCGGTGCGCCTCCAACGTCACTTAGCCGTTGAGGTTCTCTCGACGAACTGCTCCGACGCTATGCACCGACGGTGCGTCGGTTCATCCAAATGTTGAAGACTTCTCACTCGGGGCGGTACGGTGTGTTTCAAATATAACCGTCGGATAGACTAACGCTTCCCCTCGACCAAGGCGTCGGTTCATCCGGTGCCGAAGGGATTCTCTTAGGGAATCTCTCGTCTTCATTCAAACAAGGCATCATATAGGCCGACGGTGTCCACACTCAAACCATCGGATCATCCGGTGCTACGCGTCTTCATTCAAACAAGGCATCGGATAGGCCGGCGGTGTCCACACTCGGACCGTCGGATCATCCGGTATTGTCTTCGCTTCTTATTCTCTCGCAACTCATCCGACGCTACTAGAAAATGGACCGTCGGTTCATCCGGCGGTGCCTAGGTTTTCACCCGGTGTACCAACTCGTCCGACAATTGCACCAACGCTTGCTATCTAGGTACTCGTCGGTTCGTCGACGATGTCCTTTCTTTTTCTTTTCTTTCTTGTTTTTGACCCTTGAAAAATAGACTATCTTCTCAATTTGGCATGTGGTATTTTGGCATCCTTGGGATGTAAAAATGTCTACAAAGACATGCTAAACAATATGGTTAGTCCCATTGATCATGTTGTCGTGAATCACCAAAATCAAACTCGAACTAATGGCATATGAGGTCATGTTCGCTACAATCTCCCCCTTTTTGGTGATTTATGACAACACAAGCAAAGCAAGCATAAATTTGCAAAAATTGACAAAATTAGAGCCACTTGCACTTGCTTGGATGCTTACCATCATACAAACTCCCCCTAGATCAAACTTCCCCTTTTTTGATCTTCTCTTCCTATGTTCACACATAGCTTGCCTCTTCCCACTTTGGAACCACTAGCTTGCTTTGGTCCCACATTCTCCCCCTTTGGAATAAAATCTCCAAAAAGTCCAAAACAAAAGGGCTCCAAGGAAACTAGCAAGTCCTAGCAAACATAGCTCAAAGAGAAATGTTAAATACAAGGGAGAAAGCCGCATGAACCATGATCCATATGTATGATATCAATGAAGATACCACATGTGAGAATAACTAAGGTGGATCACAAGCTCATGAGACTAGCATGATACAAACTAAGCTCCCCCTAAGTGTGTGCACAAAATGATAGTGTGAAAATCAAGTGCACAACTTCAAACTTGTAAGGCAAGGAAGCTTAGAGCATATCATGCAAGGAGGTTGCTTAAAGGACAAGAGATAAGACAAATAAGTTCTACCACTTGTAGATATCACTTGGAGTCTTTTAGTCATTGCATACCTCGGGGGATGATCCTCTTTACCTTGTTGGCACCACATTGAGATGAGCCACTTGGAAATGATATCACTAGGTGACACCACTTGAAAGAAGCTTGCATAGAAGACACTTGGGGTACCACAAGGATTAGGAATGTATGAGTACATTGCCTTTTAACTTATATAAAGCCATAAGCTCGCAAGGACATGACTCAATAGCATGAAGCTCATATTTCTATTTTCACTCGTTAGAGATGTTAGATCACATTGAGAGTGAAATAGCATTCTCTTAGAATGAAGTACCGCACCGGAACGCGTCGCCAAGGGACTACATAAGATAACCTTGAAACAATGTTAGTCCAATAAACAAACCATAGGATGAGCTCCCCCTAAATGTGTGCATTTAGTGTTTAAGTCACCAACCAAATGTATGCACATTGTTTATAACAACAAAAAGGGAAGCTAACCCTATAGCTTTCTCATGATGCAAAGAGATATATATGAAAACATGCACCATGAAAGAACAAATGTAGCTTTCCTACACACTAATCAAACCATGTAAGTTGTTCATGGGTTAGCACATGACACAAGCAACCTACCATATGTAAGCATTGCAACAAATGCAACCTAAACAAGGCAATGGAGCTACAATGATACATGAGATGAGTTATAGTTTCCATTACCTCAACCAGGGAACTTGGACAACACATGTCCAACTTGCAAGCTTGGCTTCTTGGCTTGAACCTTCACATCTTCTTTGTGCCAAGCCTCCCAAGTCCCCACTCTCAAGGCCTTCAAGTGTCCTTCGGAACCCAAACCATTTGAGGCCCCTTCATGTTGATGATGACTTCCTTGGGCACCCAAATGGGTTGGTTCCAACCCCGCTCCTCCTTAATCTTCCCAACCTTGTGTGCAACCACCTTACCATTAGCCTTCTTCTTGATGACGTATGTGTTGCTCTTGGTCTTGTTCTTGCAGTTGGCCTTGGTGTAGATGAGTGAGCTCTTGATGGTGGGGTTCAACTTATTCTTTGCGCCCTTGTCCATCTTCTTGACAAATTGAGGGCATTTGTAGAACTTGTGCCCTTCTCCATGACACTTGTAGCAAGACACGGTTTCACCCTTCTCAAGCTTCTTCACCATGGGATCACGGTTAACTTGAGAAGGTTGGACTTTGCTCTTCATGTCTTGAGAGATGTCCACTTGTTCCTCATCGTTCTTGCCCTTTCCCATTAAGTTTGCCAACCTCTCTCGGAGCCATTTCACTTCTTGCTTGAGCTCATCATTTTTCTTGGCTTTGAGAAAATCACATGTTTCTACAACAATATTCTCATTGCAAGGTGGTGAGCAAGATTCATCAATTAAATCAATGCAAGAAGTTGAAGCATCTACCTTGGAGATAGGAATAGCACAAGGGATAGATGATTCATCAAGCTCAAAGGAATTACTTGTTTTAGTCTCATTGCTCTCAAGCTTAGATTTTAGCTCATCACACTCCTTGCTAAGCAATTTGAATTTGCACAAGAAATGTTTATAATTTGTAGCAAGGGTTGCACTAAGATCATTGAGAGCATTGAGTTCTTTAATTTCATTAGCTTGTTTCTTAAGCATTCCTTTTTGCTCATGGACTAGCTCAACAAGATCATCAAGAGAGGTGGTGTCGGATTCATCATCACTTACATTGCTCTCCATACCTTTGGCCATAAGGCACATGTGTTGTGATGATGAAGGACCTTGCATGAAGCGGGTGGTGGAGTCTTTCTTGGTTCATCACTTGAGCTAGAAGAACTTGATTCTCCACCACTTGTCCACTCACGGACGGCGATAGTTGCTTTTTGCCTTGGTCTCCTCTCCTTGACCACCTTCTTCTTAGGCTTGTGCTCGATCTTGGTGAACTTGATGTGTTGATGATGACACCCTTCTCTCAAGTGGACGTTGTAGCCGTACATGTTGACTTTCTTCACATACTTGAAGATCTTCTTCACGTACTCGACCACCATGGATTCAACCTCTTCATCACTTGAGCTTCTATGAGTAGCCATCCTACTCATCACCTTCTCTTGTTGTCATGAGAGGGCATGGCTTGTGGTTGGAGAAGATGGTTCTTGGGGCTTTTCTTGTGGCGCCTTCTAGGACTTGGGCTTGATTTGAAGCTCATGTGCCATGATCTTGCTCAAGATATGAGATGGCTTCATTTCTTCGAGATTCTTCGATAGATGATAGCTTTCACCAAGTCATAATCGGGCTTCCGGAGACTTTGAAGGATCTTGCGGTTGATGTTCACGTCCGTGATGTTCTTCACACCTAAAGCATTAATCTCATTGACAAGCACATTTAGGCGTGAGTACATAGATTCAGCATTTTCATTTGCAAGTTGCTTAAAGCTATTGAATTCCTCAAGGAGACAACCATAGCGTTCATTAGCAACTTCTTTTGAACCCTCGTTTTTCTCCTTGATGGTTTTCCATAGCTCATGAGCTTTTTCACAATTAAAAACTCTATTGAAAACGCCTACATCTAGTGAGGACAAAATGATACTCTTAGCAATTACATCAAATTGCTTTTTCTTCTTAGTACCATTTTTCGTGCCCTCATCGGTGACTCTCGAAACATCAAGGTCCTTTTCTTGAAGATAGGCCTCCATGAGAACCTTCCACCGAGGATAGCCCGTGCGATCAAAATTTGGAGCCAAACCTAAGGTATCCACCCCTTTCATTCCTCTATAGAGCAACTCACTAGGTGGTGAAGCCTAACCGTTCCAATGAGCCGGTTTTCACAAATTACCAATCAAATTGGTGTTTCCTTGTGAAGGAAGTCGGTCCCGGCTCGATACCACTTGTAAGGAATCGGATACTCATTAGCCTAAGAGGGGGAGGGGGTGAATTAGGCAATCTCAAAACCTTAACCTATGGCTTCACTACATTTGCACAAAGGTAAACTAGAACATACTATTTAGATGTGCAACTAGGGTTGTTCTAGTGTGAAACTCCCATTCCAAAACAAGGTTTGCAACCTATAGCCATTCCTAGCATGATACTCCTCTAGGAAAGTAAATGCAAGAAAAGATTGCAATAGAGTAAATATGGAAACGTAAAGGGGATGAGGGGAAGCAATCTCTTGACACGTGATTTATCCCATGGTATCGGTAGGCACTAAGCCACCCCTAGTCCACGTCGTTGAAGCACTCACACAAGAGTATTGCTTCCCGGTCACCAAGTCTCTCCGAAGAGCACCACTTGACTCGCCACAAAGGCTAGCCACTTAGGCACTTGCCAATCTCCCATGGTCACCTTGATGCCGTCTCCACTAAGGATCTTCTCCACCAAGGAAGGGGGTCTCCACGTCCCCTCGCACGAAGTGTCCTCGCCGCTCAACACCAAGCCGGGAGGGTCGATGACGATTGTCGGTGAGCCACTTAGGCCCCAAGGCTTCCGCGAACCTTGTACAACCCGATTCACTCAAGAATCACTTCACAAGGTTGGCACAATTTTGCACTCACTCGGCTCTAAGCTAAGCCTAGCACTAAGCACATACACTAAGCATATGCAAGTCTAAGGATGAGCAATTAAGCACTTGGATGGATTGGATATGATCTTCTAGGTGTCTTGAACTCCTCTCGCACTTCCACACAATCCAAAGCAACCTCAAATGGGTGAGTGGAGGGGGTATAAATAGCCCAAGGCACTCGCCTAGCCGTTGGCTAACGACTCTCTCGAAAAGTGGATCGTCGGATGAACCGACGCCAACTTTTCAGAGCATCGGCTCATCCGGTGCCCCTCCCACATTACTTAGCCGTTGAGGTTCTCTCGACGAATCGCTCCGACGCTATGCACCGACGGTGCGTCGGTTCATCCGGTGCTGAAGACTTCTCACTCGGGGCGGTCATTGTTTGTTTCAAATATAACCGTCGGATAGACCGACGCTTCCCCATGACCAAGGCGTCGGTTCATCCGGTGATGAAGGGATTCTCTTAGCGCATCTTTGTCTTCATTCAAACAAGGCATCGGATAGGCCGACGGTGTCCACACTCGGACCGTCGGATCATCCGGTGCTACCGTCTTCATTCAAACAAGGCATCGGATAGGCCGGCGGTGTCCACACTCGACCGTCGGATCATCCGGTATTGTCTTCGCTTCTTATTCTCTCGCAACTCATCCGACGCTACTAGAAAATGGACCGTCGGTTCATCCGGCGGTGCCTAGGTTTTCACCCGGTGTACCAACTCGTCGGACGATTGCACCAACGCTTGCTATCTAGGTACTATCGGTTCGTCGACGGTGTACTTTCTTTTTCTTTTCTTTCTTGTTTTTGACCCTTGAAAAATAGACTATCTTCTCAATTTGGAATGTGGTATTTTGGCATCCTTGGGACCTAAAAATGTCTACAAAGACATGCTAAACAATATGGTTAGTCCCATTGATCATGTTGTCATGAATCTCCAAAATCATACTCAAACTAATGGCATATGGGGCCATGTTCGCTACGGTTTCCTACACAAACATGTCCCGGTCTTGTAGCTACAAAAAAGCATGCTTCACAATGGGAGTCTCATCTTCACTCACATATTTTTTTCTTAAATGGGCCTTGAACCGCCATTGCAAGGTTCCAATCTCTCGATATAGCTGCCATAACTCGCCTTCTTGCGAATAGTTTCTTCCGGATTGGTTAGGTAATCTAGCTTTCCTCTCAAATTGTGAACAGATGGTCCTTCTCAATTGGTGAGAGATCATCAACCGCCTTGTTGATTGACACCCTCTCCCGAACAATGAGACCATAGACCAATACAAATCTAGCCCTCGCAAAGATCCGGGGTAGGCCAAAAATAGGCATCAAGTCCATTTTGCAAGTCAACTTGTCTTCCGGCCATTTGGTTTGTGTCCTTGACCCGCGGGATTGAGTACTACTCGCAGCAGTCTGTGCTGAGTGACCATGTGAAGAAGTTTCACCGACGATGGGTTGTGATGATTTACTAGAGGTAGAAGAGTTTGCTGTTGTGGGAGACTGCATAGATGATATGTCAGGCGGTCAGTAGAGCAACATAAGCAAGACTGAGAATCTAAACAAAATTCTTATTAGATAAATTCATTTTCTCTAACAGGCAAAATAGCCGATACGATCATAAATAAAAGCCGCATAGACATACACACAGTTCATATTTTACTTAATTAGCATACGGGGATAGGTGCTACGCATTTTGACGGGGACACAAAAATATGCTTATATATATCAAAGCACGTAATAAATTCCTTCAACTACTTCCATATCCAACTTCAACAACGATGGATTGTGTGTTCCATGTGTACATGCAACAAGAGGATAAAGCAATGGTCATGAGATTATATATGACAAGTAGTGAAACAACACTCACAACACATCATGACACCAACAATAACAATATATATGACAAGTAGTGAAACAATTAACACTCACAACAAAGCATAAGATAGTCTAGTTATCACTACATTATAAACCACCGTGATGCAATTCCCACTGACATTATGTGTCCATCGAATTAAAGTATGCTAACGAGTCCAAAGTATAATCGTCAATCTGGTACATTCAAAGCATAGCAGAATTAAAGTATGCCGACATCCTTTATGCTTTTCATGAATTTACGGTGCAAAAATTGTAGCACCGGGAACATGAAAATGAATTTCAACATTTCATATAACTTCATCTCGTTAGCAACAATTTATTCAAAACAGACTTGGAGCAACAAAAGCCATCCATCAAATCCACAATCAATCAATTGAAGACGAAGTATTAAGGAATGTCTCCCTAATCCACCTTGACATGAATATATAGCAGATTGGGTGGACTAAATTATAAACCACCGCAATACAATTCCCACTAACATTATGTGGCCATCAGAATTAAAGTATGCTAACAGGTCCAAAGCATAACTGTCGATCTGGTACATTCAAAGCATAGCAGAATTAAAGTTTGCTAACATGTCCAAAGCATAACTGTCGATCTAGTACATTCAAAGCATAGCAGAATTAAAGTATGCTAACATCCTCAATGCTTTTTATGAATTTATAGTGCAAAAATTGTAGCACCAGTAACATGAAAATGAATTTCAACAGTTCATATAACTACATTTGTTAGCAATAATTTATTCAAACGAGACTTGGGGCATTAAAATTCATCCATGAAATCCATTAAAGATGAAATATCAAGGCATGTCTCCCTAATCCACATTAACATGAATATATAGCAGATTTGGTGGCCGAGGAGAGAGAGGGCGTTAGGGGTTCAAGCGATACTAACCTCTATCACGAATGAAGTAGTATTCTCGTGATGGTCGGAGGGGCCGGATCCACGTCGGCTCGTGGCCCGAGGCGGCCGGCTCGTCATCGTGGCCGGGGACGACGTCGACGGATGGGCGTCAACCGTGTTTAGGTTGGCCGGGAAGACGTCCACACGCTAGTAACCATGTCCTCGTCACCATCATCACGTAGGGAGCGGTGGGGGCGGAGAAGAGCGAGGGGCGTGGCGGGGGAGAGAGCGGCGAAGGCAAGTGGGGAGAGTGGCGGTAGCGGTGGGGGAGAGTGCGGGCGTTTTGGATCAATCTAGCGAGGAGCCGAATATGAACGGTGCACGTAACTATGTTTAATGCAACTACCGGTGTGCCCTTGACGGCTCCGTGCCGCAATTGGAATTCTATGGGCATTATAGTCAATATAGGTGGGAAATTTTGAGCAGCCCATGCACGCTTTGCTCGCCGACACTAACGTGTGGGCCGGTGTCATAGGCGACAATGGTTAGTGAACCCGCATCGCCTTTGTTGGGAGTTGGGTCCGGTGGGTAGGCGGCTATTATCCTTTTATTTTGGTCGCTAACGCGGACGTGTGGGCCGACCACTATTTTTTTCGAATGAATCGTGCTTCCCTAAAATATTAGAGCCCATAAAACAAGTACCTAAAAATTCATACAAATATGAACAATTCGTATTTGGAGATTTAGTATTTGAATAAAATATGAACAACCACACTTGTGTGCCCAAGATTCTTAGAATTCGTTTTTACATCCCATGTTAATAATGTAATAATTCTACTAACATCTAGTGTGCTCTAAAAAACTACAAATTGACTTGCCAACGTAATTTGGGTACCTAGACTTGTCTTCAAAATTTCAAATGGTTTTGATGAAAGAATAATATACTTGTGTACAAATATCTACATCTCTCACATAGGTTCCTAGAATGTTCCTTGAACATTGAAGTTTTCCACACTTTGCAACATGTTCGAACCCATAGGCATTTGAACACTTAACAAAACCTTGTGGTTCACCTTAAGATTACGACAATGCAAAGTTTCATTACGGGATGTGTTGAAAACAAATATTATTTATATGTTGTACTTACATAGAACAAGATAAGGCATATAAACATTGTTCAAGAAACTGAATATACACTAAACAATGAAAATAATGAAAACACCGTGATTTTAGAAAACTCGTAGAAAAAAATCATATTTGGACTAATTACGACGAAGAAATACATGTTACAAAATTTGATTGCCGATTAAAAAGAGAAATGTCGTCGGTGACGCGGGACGGATAAATTGTTTTTCATTCTCCAATAGAGCAAAAGAGGAAGCAGAGGGCACCCCGGCCGCCGCCGTGCCCGCTTTGGCGATTTTGACACCCAAGAGGGCATCCCGGTGCCTCGTCGGTGGCAAATGAGACTACCGCAACCTTCGATACGACTCACAAACGTGACAAGTCAAATATTATCTATCGAAACCGATTAAAAACCGACATCCCGATAAAATAAAATCCATGTTTAGTAATATCTAATAATTTACATTCGGGATAAATAATGTTCATTGATGCTTGCGCCTACATCCCGATGTTCATCCCGCCGACGGCGTACTCCACCGGCGGGGCGGATGCTACGCGTCCGCAGGTCGAAGTCATGAAGTATGCGACACTCGGTGCTTGCAAAGTAGTGGATAATCTCTTTGGTATCCGGCCCGTAGCGCCTACATCCCACCGCCCAAATGCGGATGTGGGGATTCCGGATGGACAACACGGAATGTTGTCGTCGCCATCATCAAGCCGTACCACCACGCAATGTTTTCGAGATCCTGGTTGACGAGGTAGCGCAGCGCCGCCCGGGTTGTAGTTCTTCCACCGACCGTCAAGGGGCGACGGGCCGCCACCGATTTCCCGGAGTAGTGCCATGGCTTCGGTGTCCACCGGGTTGTAATGGTACTTCAAAGATCACTAAGAAGAACTTGGCACCGGAGTCTTCGAAGAACGGCATCTCCGATGAGCTTCGGACTCTTATCGGGGTTCCACCGCCTCATCAACCTCTTCATCCCCTAGAAGCATAATGCCTCCGGATGATTGGCCTCGCGGAAGCACCGCTCAAAGCACGACTTGACGTAGTGATTCTTGCACACCCGACGAGGATCACGCAGCGACACGTGCAATAGTACCTCATCGAAGTCGCAGATGCGACAGAAGGTGTCGTAGATTTTATTGCGAAGGTTCAGAAAATTGAAGATGGGCTTATCCTTGATGGAGGGGATGATGATCTGGGTGATAAGTTCATCTGGCAGCAGCTGCATCAAGCACACTTGCGGGCATCAAGGAGAAGGGGGAGGAAATAGAAAAGCGGCGGGGTTTGGAAATTGAAAGGCGACAAGGGTTGAAGTTGAAGGCGATGAGGGTTGAAGTTGGCGATGAGGGATGAAGTTGGCAACGAGGGTTGAAGTTGAAGGCGACGGGGGATGAAGTTGGCGACGAGGATTGAAGTTGAAGAAGATGACGAGGGCCGAAGTTGAAGAAGGCGATGAGGGTTGAAGTTGAAGAAGGCGCCTTGGCCATGTAATAAAACAATAAATGGAAATTGAAAAGGTGCCGCAGTTTGGCCGCCGCCGTTGACGAGTGGGCCCGACATCATTGCCCCCGCCCCTTCTTCCCACGTAACCGAAAGGCGATGCGTGATTTTGGACAGTTTTGCACCGAAACGGAGCCCGATGCGCAATCGAGTGGCACGTAATGGCGGCCCGTGGAGTAGTGGGTGGGAGCGAGAGGCACTTGATGGTTCCGCATCTTGTCAATATAATACCCCTGTCTTCCCCTCGTTTTGCCATGCTTCTTCCATAAACTTATCATCTCTTTCGCTTATTCTTCATCCTTGCGATCCACCACTACAAATCTTCGGTCAACAAGAGAAGGAGGAGATAGCGTCGAGGAGCCCACGTCGTCGAAGCGGGGACGAAGGGAGGACGACGATGACGAAAGCAGTCGTCGGAAGAAGTTGGAGAAGCGGAAGGAGCCGACGACCAAGGACGCCGACGAGGAACGTTCTTCGACGACACTAAGTTCGCCGTCGACCTACTCAGGAGCGCCTTCAGAAAGCTTGAAGATGTTGGCACGACCTTCGACATCAAGGCGCATCATGACGTGTACAAGGACTCGAGCGTGAAGGGTCTCGCCTTCGAGATCCATGGGCTCGACGAGAAGCTCGAGAACCTCCACATGTTTAAGTGAGCTCGCCCGCCCCCACTTCGTCTTCGACGACGGCGGCTCCGACGGTGATGACGGTAGCCACGGCGGCGACGATGACGAGACACCGACTAATTGATAGACTCCTCTACCAATTAGTAACAATGTGTGTGTGTGTGCTTTTGTGTCTTTGTCGGGTTGTTGGACATGAACTATTTAGTTTGTCCGTCGATCATGAACTCGCTTACTTAATTAGTTTGGTTGTTAGATTTTGTATGTCATGAGCTCGATCTAATAGACGCGAGTAGATCCATCCGTGTTGTGATGAACTCGTGTTTCGTTTTGTTGAGCTGGAGATCCGTTGTGATGAACTAGAGATCCGTTGTGATGAATTAGATCTTAGAGACAATGAATAGTCATTGCCGACGCAAGTTAGTCCGTTGACGCTAACGTTGACACGTGGACCGAGTGTCATTGGCGACGATGGTTAGTGAACCCGCATCGCATTTGTTGGCGTTGGGTCCGGACGGGCATGCAACGAGTTAACATTTTTATATTGGCCGCCGACGCCGACATGTGGGGCCGTCACTATTTTTTTTGGAATGAAACTTGCTTCCCTAAATTATTAGAGCCCATAAAACAGCACCTAAAATCATAAAAATACGAACAATTCGTATTTGGACATTTAGTATTTGAATAAAATATCAACAAGTCACACTTGTGTGCCCAAAATTCATATATTTCATTTTTACACCCCATGGTAATTATATATTAATTCTAATAACATCAAATTTGGTCTAAAAAATCTACAAATTGACTTGGCAACATAATTTGGGTACCTAAATTTGTCTTCGAAATTTCAAATGGTATTGATGAAGGAATAATATACTTGTGTACAAATGTCTACATCTCTCACATAGTTTCCTAGAATGTTGCTTGAACATTGAAGTTTTCCACACTTTGCAACATGTTCGAACTCATATGCATTTGAACACTAAACAAAACCTTGTGTTCACTTTAAGCTTACAAAATGCAAAGTTTCATCACAAATAGTTGTGTAAAACAAATATTATTTGTATGTTGTACTTACAAAGAACAAAATAAGGCATATAAACATTATTAAACAAACGAAATATACACTAAACAATGTAATTAATGAAAGATGGTGATTTTAGAAAACTTTAGAAAAAATATCAAATTTGGACTAATTACGATGGAGAAATACCCGTGCACGGCCGATCGCCGCACACCTATGACGGAGGTGGCATCGGTTCACCCCAAATGTGCGAAGTCGACGAATGGATCACACGCACGGCCTTCTCACGCAAAGGCGGACACCCCTCGTTGCTTAGCCATCTCGACATCATACTGCCGCCACCCGCCACCCACCTCATGTCTTGCTTCGAGGTGTCATCGGCGGCGGCGCCGCCATTGTCTCTCGTAGAGCAAGATGGCACATAGATAGGCCGCCGCATCGTGCCCACCCTTGGCGTTGCGCCGGAGATCATTGCATCCCCCGTTTTCCATGAAGACGAGCCTTTGATCCTGGAGAAGAAGCGAGCCTCCGGATTCTCGAGATTCGGTCAAGCATAGCAAGGAATGCTTTGTAAGCAATGGAATCCCACACCCAAGAAATTTCATCTCGTATCCCCTCTATCGACAAATGTCGGCCGACATCGCCGTGGCCGCACACGCGCCGCATGGTCTAGCAAGTACCGCGTAGGCTGCGGAGGTCGGCCAAGGGCCGCTCTAAGGTCGCACCGACGCGCGCCACAATCTCAACGTGGAGGTCTTGAGGGAGGCCCAACGGCGACGACACCGGTGCCGCCTACTTCTTCCCGACATGGTATTCATCTCCAACCGGGAATGGTGATGATGATGAGTAGGCGATTCTTTGTTTTTCGCGAGTAGATGAGGGGCGGGGGATCTAAATTATTTTGGAAGGAGAAGATACCGGAGATTTGTTTCCAAACACGGTTTAAGTATTCAATGGAGACGACGTTTGGCTAATGTGTGTATCATTTAATTCTCCATTAGAGACGATGTTTCGCTAATCCGCATCATATCCTTTAATTCTCCATTGGAGACGATGTTTAGTTAATCCGCGTATCATTTAATTCTACATTGGAGTCACCGCCTCTCGCTCTCATCCATTGATCGGCAACAGCTTTCCCCATTGACCGGATCTTGGGAACCTTCTCGCTTCCGTGCTCTTGATCTTATTCCTTCCTCTCTCTTTTTTTGTAATTGTTAGTAGTTTTTTCATGTAGTTTGACTCCTCGGGATGTGAGTACATTGGATACGATGTTTGGTTACTCCGTGTATCATTTAATTCTACATTGGAAACACTACCTCTCGCTATCGCCATTGACGGACAAACAAGGCCTTATAGAAGTAACCTTCTCCGAGTTTAGAAAACCCCCAAACCATGACAAGACCGGCAAGGAGAATTTCTTAAATTAGTCCCATAAATCCGCTCCAACGAAGAATCGAGGAGCTTTGGTATCAAGTATAAAAAATAGAGTAAAATAAAAAGTTTCCACAAATTTTAAAATATAAGTAGTATTTGACCGTAGCAACGCACGGGCATCTTGCTATATAGAGAAATTTGTCACTTTATTGTAGGGAGTCGTAATTGAGTCATTGAGATCTTTAAATTTCTCATCTTTTCAAGTGAAACAGATGAATTTACAATATGGTTGAAAACCTAAAAGAGCACATAACTTTATAAGGAAATAATAGTGGTAGATAGTATGCTTTACTTGCCGACGGGATTAGCCGAATATGATACAATTTACGCGGGACAAATTTCTCAATCAAGGTGTTGGAGTATCCTCACCATACTCCGAAACTGTGTAATGCATTGAAGATCTTGTGGAAATATCCTTACAAAATCTCATATAACCTAATTTTTCGAGTCGTCTTGTTTTCTCGCTATGGCCAATTGTTTGGGCCGGCCTGCCTAGAGGCCTAGATCCAACCCGTGAACAGTACCCGCAAGATCGTAGTGAGGGAACCGTAGAGGCGCCCGGATTAGGGTTTACGGAGTGTCACCTCTATTTAATAGAGACCCTTGTATCCAATTAGGTTAAGGAAGAAGTAGACAAATAATCTCAGAGCCTCCAGCGTGAGGGCAAGATCCCATCTACCCGTTCCCTACTCAATACAGTAGTCCATATCATGTTGGTATTCAGAGCCAATTTTTCTTCCCCTATGCCACAAATCCCACCCACAACCCACCCTTAATCCAATTCAGTCACGATCAGATTGCATCTGTTTGTCCCTCCCCTCTTCTGATCATGGGAGAATCTCTCAAGCATGACACCTGGTTCCTAAGGCTCCTTGCCAAGATCGACGCAGTCAACACGTCTCCTTCGCTTCCATCACCACCAGCGGCATCGACATCTACATCACCACCGTCCTCTGTGGCAGTAGCAGCGCTGCGGATGACATCTCCGTCACTCCCAGTCCATAGGCTCCGCTTCCCCAAGGACAACATCGTTGAAAGTCCCTTGATCTAGCTCCACAAGTGTGAGCAGTTTTTCTGCTCCCAGGGCACTCCGGCGTCCTTGCAGGTCTGGACTACCGCCTTCTACCTCGAGGGTGCCGCTGTATAGTGGTACTTTCGCGTGGAGAAGGACCATGGCGAGCCGTCCTGGGTGGAATTCTTGGATGGCATCAACAAGAGCTTCGCCCATTCTCGCGCCATCCGCGGCGCCTGTGATCCCCAGGGCTCCGGCCACTCCATACGTGGTGCCGGCGCACCGCCACACAAGTGTGCGCCACCACAGCCCGACGACCATGCGCGCTGGGGCCACGTTCCTCACCCGCTGTAGTCGTCTTCCTCGCCGACGCCGATACAATCTGCCCCGACATATCTTGTCGCGCCAGGGGTGGCCCTACCCTCCTTGAAGGCCGTCCCTGCGCTGCCGGCTCCCTTGTCTGCGCCATGGGGTGCTCCACCCAGTCATTCGGCAGTGTCGTATGCGGCGCTAAACACCTGCGGAATCATCATTTGCACCGATTGTGACGACTCTAGTAGCAACCACGTCTGCACAGACACCAGCGAAGATTCAATCTGCAACACCTCCCATGGCACCATCTGCAGTATCCGTTCCAGTAACAGCCTTCGTTGCCAGCAGCACCTGCATCAACGACAATGGCAGCAACACTATTGCCGGTCATGCCAACACCCTTGTTGATTAAATCAATACATGTGGCGGTTGTGGAGCCACCAACGACTTCATTTCCACCATAGACTGCTTCGGTACCATCTTCCGTGACAGAGACAACATCGGTTACATATCTACCACACCAGCCGTAGCCGTGACAGCACCCCCTTCATCAACATCATCGCCGTCACCGATGTTTTCCCAGGTTGTGGCTCCCCAAGCGATGTCTCCTGGGGTGAACCTCGGGTTACTACGCACTGCTCTCCTCCATGGTGCCCAGACTGCTGCATGTCTGTCCTGGATGGCTGTGGAACCATCTTCACCTTCAGGCCTAATCGCAGTGTTGGTTCAGATGTCCTCTTCCCTACCACCAGAGACACTGATGCCTCCCTCATGGCTAATTGAGACGACGGACCAGGCTACTATACAAAAGGAACCTTCGGCAGCCACACCGAATATCATTAGTGTCATTGCAGAGCTACGAGCTTGGTGGGCAGCACATGACAATGGCCAGGCTGCTACATCTCCCATGGCATCGGCATTTGCTACATCTGCAAAATGGTCATGCCTCACACCACCAGCAACAACTTTGCCAGTCAAGCCTACTGCAGCATTTGCAGCACCAGTGCCTATGCCTCTGGCCTTGACGCTCTCTCCATTGATGATCACAGGAGCACCGTCTCCAGCAGCAATATTGTTTCTGGCACATGTGACTGATCCAGTTCCACTTCTGGCATCTGCAACACCATCCATGTCTTCTCAGCCACCAGCAATGTTGATCATTGCCTCATTCCAACCATTGTTGCTACCCATGCTGCAAATTGTGCCAGCACTAATGATGGTTTTCCGAGATGGCTGCTGCATATCTGTGTTCTATTGGATCATATTCTGGACCTTTTGTCTTGGTTCATCATCTGCGGTTCGTAGCTTGGGGTGTCACTGCAGCGAAGCATGGCAATCAAGACTCTGCTGGTGCTAGCATCACCTGCAATTGCTATGGTGCCAGTACTGATTTAGGTAGCATACTACAGTGGCATTACAAGGATGGATTTGGTGCCTATTTTGTTGTTCTTTCTCAGTTGGGTGGTGGAATCTACACCAAAGCTACTGTTGTTGGACCTCATCTAATTGGTCCAGTTGAGTCACGGGAGCTCCTACCGTCAACCTGTCTGTCCCAGCGCACACCTGTCGACTCTCCTGGCGGGTCCTCTCGGTCTCACGCCTTCTCCGCCATGCATGACCCTGTCCTCCAGCTGCAACTTAGGGGACAGCCGCTGCCTCGTGGCAGCGCTCGTCTCCATTGGCAACCGCTGACCTTTGCACCCCCATCAGGCTCCAACATCTTCACATCATCATCGGGCCATTATTAGCATTTGATTGGGAGTGATGTGTATTTTCAGTCAAACTTTGAGATTTTAGCAACGGTGGCCTCCCAGCTCGAGGATGAGCTGTCTTCGAGGGGGGTGAAGTATTTCGGTGTCTTCGTCATCGACCTGCGCCCGGACTCACCACTCGCGGCTCCGTCTATGTCCACCGCCCCGCACCTAGCTAGAGTTGCCACGCGCAGCTCCGCCCGTGCCCACGGACCACCCTATGGGTGTCGTCTCCTCGTCAATGGTGATTTCTAGACTTCGGGCGACCACTCCATATGCGGCATGGCTTGCTGCAGTTCACCTCGCTGTTCTGGCAACTGAGATAGGCCTGTGGTGGGGGTCGACTCGGTTCGGTTGCTTGCCATGGTCAATGCTGGTCGGTTGCTTTGGTGGGCTATTTCGTTCGTTGGTCTCCGGCCCATGTGAAGGGTACGGCTTCGGTGTTCTTCTTGTGAGATTCGGGAGGATCAATAAGTTCGGTGCGCTCATGGTTAATTTGAGATGTAAAATACTTAATCATGTGCCACGTCAAGTCATCCTCCTGGGTCGGGTCCGTTGTCGTGGGCCTTATCCCGGCTCGAGGACAAGCTGTCTTCGAGGGGGGTGAAGTGTTATGGCCAATTGTATGGGCCGAATAGCCTAGAGGCCTAGGCCCAACTGTGAACAAGTACCCACGGTACTATAGTGTGGGTACCGTAGCGGCGCCAGCATTAGGGTTTAGGGAGTGTCACCTCTATTTAATAGAGGCTCTTGTATCCAATTAGGTTAAGGAAGAAGTAGAGGATTAATCTCGAGCCTCCAACGTGAGGGCAAGATCATTTTCACCATTAACTAAAACAACTATAGATATAATATAGTTGTTGATGCAACCGACAACCTTCCTACTAGAGTATTGAGTACTAGGTACATCATCAGTGATTGTTGTGTTCTACTGAACAGGGTAACTTTCCTTTTTGTTTTAATAAGTAATGCATGCTATACTGTGATTTAAAGTTCCATCTCATCTGGCATGTTAGTTTGTTTCTAAGTAAATTCTGCAACAAATAAGGGCAAGAGCCTTTTGTTCATATCATTTCTTCATTCGATGGTAATCTCTGAGATTTTTCCTAATTTGTGCAGCCACTTGTATCAGATATGAATTAGGTTATTTTTTGGCAACCTTGCTTTAAATTCATACACAAACTTCTTTGTATGATGTGGACTTCAATGGTTCAATCTAAATAGGAAACTAAGAGCTCCGATGTTGTGTAATCTTTTTTTGATATCCATATTAATCCTTAACAAATGAATGACTGCAGGTTTTGGTAGGTTCACTCAATGATGGAATTAGTATGGGTAAGCTGATGCATGAAAGTATGAAACTGCAACATATGGCTGTGCCTGTGAACAAGAACATGTTTCTCAAGCAACAAGCTATGCTTATCAGGGTTTAACTTCATCACCATCATTCTGATAAATTCGAAATAAGCAGGCAACTAGACATCTTGCAGCTGTCCCCCCTCGATCTAACTTTTGGAGAAGCCATGTTGCTGGCGAAGGGTGTTGGCTATCCGATTTTGTGTGTTTCTGAGGTTGCAACTGCGGGTCATGTGGCATTGTAATGGCCCATTAGCACATTGTGATGATCATGTATGTATGCTTATTTAGTATTTAAATGTCTGAGGTTCTGCTGATACATTGCACCTGATGTATGTACAGTTATTACCCTTAATTTATTTTGGGTTGAAAGAGTTGCCGCAAATCTTGTGTTCTTGTTCTCAAACAGTAAGTTTTTGGACATGAATCTTTGAGACATGCATCACCAAGCTGTAATACACAGGTATTACATTTGCCCTTTTACAAGCAGAAATCAAAATTTACACTGCATGGCACAAACTTATTCTTTGCTTGAATACCAGGAGGACATAACCGAAAATCTCATAGCTGTCGTTAGCCCGGTGTTTTGCCTTAGCTTTTTGTCGGGCTCACGGCAAAATAGCTTTTTGCCGACGGCCAAAATTAAAACTCATGGGAAATATGTCACACCCGAATTTGAAGGCAAACTCGAATGCATAAATTACATGTGCGTCAAGACCAAGTTACACACACGTAATGACTCGGTAATATCGATACGGTGCCAAAGCGTAAAATAGAGTACTAAAACCATTACATGTCCCGCAGTCTCAACATCGTATCATCAGAGCGAGCAACTAGCAGCGGATCTTCAGAAAAGGAACTCCACAGGCAGCTGACTGGAGGCACGCACGCCTAGCACTCATCATCATCTTCACGTCTGAGCAGCAATCCGGGTTTGTGTAGATGCAATAAATAAACAAGCGTGAGCACATGTCGTACTCAGCAAGAGAGAAATATCATAATAAACATGCAAGGCTGTATAAGTGGATGGCCAAGGGGTTTAAGCAAGTTAGCGTTTTAGTTGATCAAATTTTATTAAGCAACTTACTTACTAGCAAATGTAGGTGTATACCATCCCACAATTAATGTGTAACATCATAACCATGAATCATGAAGTAAAGAATAAATTAAATTCATCTTCCGATAGATTAATCATGTGAGGGTCCAGGTCGCTCTTGACCGTGAGCACGGCTAATCGATTAGTTTTAAACACACCGCAGAGGTTGTACATCTTTACCCACAAGTCGCGTAAAAACTCCGAAGAGCTTTAGACCCAACCACGCGATGCTGATCAGGCATCATACCACACTGCCGAGGTGTGATTGCATAGGGATGCTACGAGGCCTTTACAAAGATTCCCTAATGTGCAGTAACCCACTAGGTTTCAGGATGAAGCGGGGCATAAAGCTCCCTAGCGGGTACCGTGTCTTAGCAAAGCCCAACTCCCCGCTAGAGCAGGTCTATACTCCGTCAACACCTCCCCATTTGTCCCTTTCAGGTAAGATCACCACAACACCAAGGTCTCTAATTATTCAGCCAAGCCAGAGCCATATAGCCTTGTGGTTGTACCGTTGTCCTGGGTGGTTCTCCATGTTCCAATTAAGCATATGGTCTTGCAATTAAATTACCATCAAAGAACATAGAGCGTAAACGGATATCATGTTGTTTATTACCAACCCAAAGTTGAGCAACTAAGCGACATCTACCATCAAAATTAATTAAGTAACCCGAGCTTACAAGGCAACGGTCAAAAGAATCTAGGCATAGTCCTTAATAGGAACCCATCAAAATTAATGCAAGCAAGAAAATAAATAGTGATTAAATGCATGTTCATATAGGGTAAAGCGGGTATGACCAAGGACACTTGCCTCTCACAAGATCCGGATTTGCTCGCAGTCTTCAAGTCTTTACCACAGAAAAATCTTCGGACGGCTCGTTCTCTACGCATCACACATTCACATGCAAAGGACAAAACAATAAAATAAGAAAACAACTCACCAATAACTTCAAACAGGAACAAAAGCTTCACTAAACTGATCTACTCGTCGAGACGAACAAATGGATATAAAGAACGCTAAAAACGGAGCTAGAACTCATAATCTACGGCCAAAACAAGGTACGGGGGCTATTCTCACAGAAAACTAGGCTTACGGGGGCCTAACTGCAAAAACTCAGGGGCTAAAACAGAATTATGCTTAAAAACACAGGGTCTATAGCACAAAACTTCAAGGACTGGATTGCGGGCACAAATCCTAGAAAAGTTAGGGTTAAAATCGTAAAGATCTGGACCTATTTGTAAAGGCTCCTCTATGGTGGGGGGACCGGCCTGAAAAATTGAAAAAGGCAAGGGCCTCTTTTGCAAAAACGCGCGGCGGCCGGCGGTTGACCGGTATGCTGCCGGTTGACCTGGTGGCGGATTAGATCTGGGCCGCAGGATCGTGATCCGACGGCTGCGGTGACCCACAAGCGCGGGCGGCGGCGACACCGCCGGCGAGCGGCGGCGCGGGCGCAGCTCCGGCGAGCTTTGTCGATCTCGAGCCGGGGGCTTCGGTTTCAAGCGCGGATCACACCGAACGACGCCGGTGACAAGCGCGATCGATCTAGGCCATCGAGCGGACGCACGGGCGGTGTCGGCGATGCGCGGCGGACGGCATGGCGGCGCCGACTCCGGCGAGCTCGTGCCGGCGGTTCGGGGGCAAGGGAACGTCCATAAGCGACACGCGCAGCCTTCTCACCTCCACGCGAAGCTCCTGCACTGCTCCTTGACGGCGGAGAGGCCACGACCGCGGAGATCGAAGATGGCGGCGGCGCCTAGGGTTTTGAGGTGGCGGCGCGCCCGGGCTACGCGGGTAGGGCGAAAGGGGTAAGGTAGGAGGTAGCGGCGGCTCTTATAGGTGTCACGGGTCGCCTGGGCGTGCGGGCCCAAGGAAGGAGGCGCGGGTGCGCGGCCGGCAAGGAGGCGGGGTGCGGCTCGGTGCGGGCGCACGGCCGGCTCGGGCGAGGTGAAGGTGATGACCGTCGGGCCCCACCCGGCAGCGAGACCGGGGGGGAAGGCGGTGGAGTGGGCCGGGCCGGGCCAACCGGGCTTCGAAGCGCGAGGCCGTGGGGGTTAGGCGGGCCGTGCGGGGGATTTGGCCGCTTGGCCGGATCGGGCCAAAGCTTGGGGAGGAAAAGGAAACATTTGCAAATTTTTCAAAGGAATACAAACAATTAAATTCAAACACGGGTTTGAATTCAGCCAACCAACAATTGTGCTCCCAAGATGAATGCAACAATAAACTCCTATGGTTCATTGATTTAATTAAGAGAAATAATTAAATGCCTATAAAAATTAAATGAACCTTAAAAAATCCTTAAACAAGCATTGGTTGCTAAGAAAATTTTATTAAAACAATAATTAAATTTTTTGGGTGTTACAAATCCTACCCCCTTAAGGTGAATCTCGTCCTCGAGATTCGGAAGGGTCAACGAAAAGATCTGGATAGTCTTCCTTCAGCTCATCCTCTCTTTCCCAGGTTGCCTCATCCTCTGCATGATTACTCCACTGCACCTTGCACATCCTGATCACCCGATTCCTTGTAACACGTGCTAAAGTTTCCAAGATTCTGATGGGACGTTCAGTGTAAGTGAGATCCTCCTTGACGGTCAAACCATCCATAGGTAGTGGCTCTTTATCATGAGGTTGGAGACCCTTTTTCAATTGAGAGATATGGAACACATCATGCACATCCAAGAGCTGATTTGGTAACTCCAATCGTACGCTACTTCTCCCACTCTCTCTAAGATCTTGAAAGGCCCGATAAAGCGAGGTGACAACTTTCCCTTCACTTTAAACCCGCGCAAACCTCCGATCGGTGACACTTTTAGGTACACATAGTCACCTTCTTGGAGAACCACATCTCTCCTCTTTCCATCCGCATAACTTTTTTCGCCTTGATTGAGCAGCCCTCAAGTTTTCTCTTATGATCCGAACTTGTCTTTCTCGCTTCCTTAATGATATCGGTTCCAAACAACTGACTCTCTCCTGTTTGGCTCCAATACAAAGGTGTTCTACACTTTCTCCCATACAATGCCTCGAAGGGTGCCATCTTGAGGCTAGCCTGGTAGCTATTGTTGTAAGAAAACTCAGCGTAGGGCAAACTCTTATCCCAGCTACTTCCATGCTTAAGAGCACAAGCTCTCAACATGTCCTCCAGAATCTGGTTAGTCCTCTCGGTCACCGTCCATCGGTCTGTGGGTGATAGGCCGAGCTGAAATTTAACTTCGTATCCAAGGATTCATGAAGCTTTTCCCGAAACGAGATGTGAACCGAGTGCCCCCGTCGGACACTATCTTCTTAGGTACACCATGCAAGCACACGATCCTGGACATGTACAACTCGGCCTAGCTTTGCCCCCGTATAGGTGGTTCGCACCGGTATGAAGTGAGCAACCTTTGTTAAACGATCCACTATAACCCATATTGAATCATACCCATCACGAGTACGGGGCAACCCAACAATGAAATCCATACCAATCTCTTCCCACTTCCACTCGGCACCTTCAACGGCCGAAGCAATCCCGCCGGCTTTTGATGCTCGGCTTTAACCCTATGACGGGTGTCGCACAAGGCCACATGGGCGGCTACATCCCTCTTCATCCCATACCACCAATACCTTTGCTTGAGATCTTGATACATCTTGGTGCTTCCCGGGTGAATGGAATAAGCTGAATCATGAGCCTCTCTTAAGATGGTCTTTCGGAGATCTCCCACATCAGTCACACAAATCCTGCTCCTAAACAATATGGTTCCCTGATCATCCTCTATGAAATCCGGGGCTTTACTTTTTTCCATAGTCTCTCTGATTTCCTTTATCTCTATATCCTCCGGTTGTCCTTTGCGTATCTCCTGCTCCAAGACAGACTCTACCTCCGGGGTAACTCCTTCGGTTTGAGCAACCATCCCCCATTGAGTTTCTCAAACTCCTTCATCGCTCTTCGTGCAACCGGAATGTCAAAGCCATGTTGGCATGTCCCTTCCGACTCAAAGCATCCGCCACCAAGTTTGCCTTCCCGGGATGATAGTGTATCTCCGGGTCATAATCCTTGATCGGCTCTAACCGGCGACGTTGTCTCATATTCAAATCTTTACGAGTGAAGATGTACTTTAAACTCTTATGATCCGTATTAATCCGGCACTTGGTTCCCATAACGTAGTGTCTCCAAATCTTCAACGCGTGAACCACCGCCGCTAACTCCGCATCATGGGTAGGATAATTCAGCTCATGTTTCCTCAACCGTCGAGATGCATAGGCTATAACATGTCCTTCCCGCATGAGAACACAACCGTAACACCCTAAAATTCCATCACCAAATTAATATAAGCAAAGAGGTGTTTTAGATTTAATTTTCTAAGGATTAAATAAATTACCAAATAAATTTGGCCTTTAAAATATTTAAATATCATTTTAATAATTTAGAAGCGATAAGTGCTTGTGCATCATGATTTGAATGCATGAGTTTTGGTTGTGATGTGGTTTTAAAAGTCTTAAAAATACTTGTGAAAATTCTTAAAAATAATTGTGAAACAAATTGTGAAAATTTGTGTAAAGGTTTGAATTTAATATATATTGAAAAGTTGTTAAAAATGGTTTGTGAAAAGCCTTTAAAATAGTTGGAGAAATTTGTGTTAAGATTTGAATTTGAAAAGATGTAAAAGATTTGAATTTAAAAGGGTTTGAAAAAGTTTTGAAATGGATTTGAAAAAAAAAGAAAAAAAAACAAACCCCAACCCAATCCCCCGCGGCCCATCTCCTCTCCTCTCTTTCTTTTCCCCACGGCCCAGCTTTTGCTTCAGGCCCATCTAACCCGCCGGCCCACCTGCGCTCCCCCTCTCTCCTTCTCTCCCGCTGACCGACGGGGCCCGCCCGTCGGCCCCGTCCCTCTACCTCCCCGCCGCCTCCCTCCTCCCCCCGCCCGAGTCAACCACGCCGCCGCCGGCCGTTTCCCCATCTCTCGCGCCTCTCCCTCCTTCAAGTTCGCTATCAAGGCACAATAAAACAACCGGCCACCGTCTTCCTCCTTTATCTCCAACAGTTTCTCCTTAATCAAGACCCCCCCCCCCTTGATTGCCATCAAAACCGGCCGCCGCCATCGGCCATTGATGGCCATTGCCCGGCCATCACCCCCTCTCCCCTCCTCGCTCTATAAAATCGACCCAAGACTCCCGCGGCGCCCCTTTACTCACCTCGCACCTCCCACATCCTCCTCCTCGCCCTCCCCACACGGTGCGCCGGCCATCCATGAAGCCCGGCCCCCGCCACCGCTTCGATCTCCGCCACCGCCGCTTCTCCGTGGCCCTCTTGTGCGACCGGAGCATCATAGCAAGGTGAGAAACCCCATACCCCCTTTAACTTGCGCAAACCGAGCCGTAGCACCGCATCCCGCACGCCACCTTTGGCCCCACCGCCCTCTTGTGGTGCGCGCCGCCATGGCCGCCGTAGCCACCTCCCCGACCACCTAGATAGGTTCGCCGTCCCCCCCGCCTCCGCGTAGAACCCGCCGCGTCCCCAATCCATGGCCTCTAGCCCGAAATCGAGCAAACGTCGGCGAGACTCCGGCGAGCCGCCGCCGCATCCGGCCGCCCGCCGCCGCCCGTCGCCCGTGGCGCACCTGGGCCGTCCGATCAAGGCGGGCGGTCCAGATTAAAAGAAGGGGGGTACCCCTTCGGTGGCTCACCGTGGACCGGTGGGACCGGTCCACGGGCGCGGTCCACCGCTGACGTCAGCGCTTGCGTCAGCTCTGCGTCAGCGCTCGCGTCAGCACAGCCAACCGCAGGCCGCCACGTGGCACCACCGCGGCTTATCCGCCAGCCGCCCTGGTAATTTTACAAAGAGAACCCCGAGTTTCTGGAAATTACAAATATACCCTTCCACCTATCAAAACCCTTACAATTCAGTCCTGATTTTTATGTCTAGGCCCCTGATCTCTTTAGTTATTCTGTTAAATAGCCTACCCTTGACCTTTTACATGTTAGACCTCCTAGTTTCACACATATTTATGTTTAGGTCCCTGAAATCTTGCAGAAAACCCCCTAAGCTTCCAGATATTCACAAATTAGTCCCTGAATCTTGTTTTAGCCATATCTTTTCCGTCCTAGCTCCGTTTTAAGCGTTCTTGGTGTCCATGCGACCGTCTTTTCAAGCCCGGGAGTTCTAGAATCTTGTTTTCTCCATATCTTTTGCGTTGTAGCTCCGATTCCACCGTTTCAAGTTGCGTTAGGCTCATATCAACTAAAACTACGTGATAGGACCAATGTTGTACATGTTCATTGTTTTATATTTAAATATTAAATATGAATAAATCCTATTGCACATGCTTTTCTAATTAAAATCTAATTAGAAGTTTAACACGTGTTTTCACAAGAAAGTTAATATGATTAATATTAGATGAACATTTCTTTTAATTAAAAGTTAATTAGATGTATACCTCGGTTTTATAATCAAACTTAATTTGATTAATGATTATGCAATTTGCTTTTTACTAAAATGTAACATAGGCTATATCCCGAGTCTTCTTAATTAAATGTTAATTTGATTAAAGTGAATATAAATGTGTTTTTAAATTATAACTTGATTAGAATAACACGAAATATAAAGACAAACGCCTAGATACTTTTAAATGCTTCTTTTAAAATTAAATGTTTAATTTGCTTAAATCATACTTGCATATTTATAAGTAAAATTGGAATAGGCTTACATCGTCTTTTAAATATAAATATAACTTGCTTAATTATAAATAGGGTATTTCTGCGAAATAACCTATACACATGATTTTACTTAATTAAAAGATATCAAACGCATAGCTAGCTCTTGTATGTGATCATCCAAATCTCCCGATAGTTCCGAGTGTTCCTTATGTTCGCTTTCCTAGACCCAAACCCTGTTTTCCCTTTAAGCTTTTCATGCTTGGTGTATTGTTTTGTTTATTGTATGTATTCTTGTGTGCTCGTAGACATCGTGCCAGTTTCAAGCGAGCAACCAGTTGAAGTAGATCAAGAGCAAGTGTTTGAAGAAGAAGAACCTTAGTGATTAAGCAAGGAAGGCAAGTGGTCTTCTCCCCCTGCATGATTCTATTTTATCCTATGTAATTGCATGACAACTAAGTTTATATTTATTATGTTATTGCATTAAATTGATGGGAACACCCTTTTTAAGGACTTACCTAGACTTTTACCCACAATCCTTGGATCAACCCTGTTTAATAAATGTTTTTGGGTAGAATATGCTAGTTGCTCAACTTGGGTTGGATAAAAATGGTTTTCCAAGATAAAGGCTTGTATGTTGAACGATGATGCTTTTGGTAATACAAGATCATGTGATTTAATCGGAACATGGAGAACCACCCAAGAAAACATGCGCAACCACAGTGTTACATGGCTCTGACCTTAGCCAATTAATTAGGTGTGCGATTGATCTGATGGCCCTTTTCCGAAAGGAGCGGAGAGGGGGCTCGGGTTGCGGGGGTATAGCCGGTCCTTTTGGGGTAGCGGCCTTTGCTAAGGTGCCGACCACTAGGGAGGGTTATGGTCCGCCCGATCCGTAACTATGCGGGTCGTTAGTCTTTTGTATACCTTTGTAAAGGCTTCGTAGCGTCCCTATGCAATCACACCTCGGAAGTGTGGTATGATGCCTGATCAGCATCGCATGGTTGGGTTCAAAGTTCTTCGGAACTTTTACGCGAGCTGTGGGTAAAGTGTGCAAACCTCTGCAGAGTGTAAAACTGATCGATCAGCCGTGCTCACGGTCATGAGCGGCTTGGACCCTCACATGATTAATAAACTTGAAGATGAGAATAAATCATGGTTTGGTGAAGCTCGATGAGCTTTGGGTTGTTTTGCTTAAAAGTTTCTTAAGTGGGTTGGTATATACTTACATCTAGTAACTAGGCGTTCTTTGAATAAAAGTTTGACCAACATTAAAATGCTAACCGCTGCAAAACTATAGCCTATCCTTGGTAGCCTTGCATTTTTCCCCCACTTGTTGAGTACCAACCATAAGTGTACTCAGCCTTGCTTACCGCTGTTCAGAAGAGAACAATGGTGAAGAGTTCTACAACGACTTGAGGAGTTCTGAGGCTTGCGTCTCCCCCAGTCAAGTGCCTGTGGAAGCGGAAGACGAAGATTCGACGTATAGTTATCGTTTTCCGATGTTAAAGACCTTCGTGTCTTCCGAATGAGTGTAGTAAGTTTTTAAACCCCTTGTTACGTTTTTACCGTCTATGATATTACACTCATTTTGTCTAACATATGTGTGGAACTAGATCCGGCACACATATGTGATGCATCCGGTTTCCCCCGGAAATCGGGTGTGACGAGTGGTATCGGAAGCGTTGATGACCGTAGGACGCGGCCTTAAGTTAGAATGGTCGAAAAGTAAGGATTCATGTTCTAGAAAGCCCGTCATCCTTCAAAATTGACTTATTTTACATATAAAAACTAACTTAGTCTTGTCTTCTTGTTAAAACACATCGTTTTGTTTTGATCTATTCGAGCTCGTTTCTTGTGCTATCGCCTAGATCTTCACCACCGAGATCGTCTAATATAAGTTCTTAGATGGCCTACCCTCTTATCAACTTCGATAGAATCGTTCCCGTGAGGACGTGTGATGTAAATGCTTGATTGTTTGAACTCATGTTTGATTTGGAGTTTTGCTTGTGTGAGTTGTATTGTGGAGTGATGGCCACAAATACAACAAGAAATAAATGGTTAGGTAATAGAGATAGTTTGGGTTCAAATGCGGGTTATCCTTATCTACCATACAAGTTGGTTGAAGGATGTTTGAAGATCAAAGTCTAGAAGCAACACCAACATCAACAACAAGAAATCTACGAATGAATACGAGACATCAACGTATGGAAGAAGTTAAAGAAAAAGATGGCGAGTCCCAATGGAAATCACGAAGATAAAGACAACAAAGGAAACATCGAGATTCCATCTACAACCTCGGCATTTGAACGCAAGATGCTAGTGTATATGGCAACACAAACTCGGACTCGCAAGCAATAACTCAACCCATGGTTAATATCCATCAGGTATATTATAGAGAAAGCATCAAATCATAAGAATTCCAATCCGGTTTTGGGTGATAACCTTCGATTCCATCCGTCCCACTGTCATTAGACAAAGAAGATCTATCAGTCATGCAAGCTCAAGTCTTACAAGGACAGAAGCAGACCAGCACGTCACCCCCTCATAACACAGAGATAACCAAAGTGGGAGTTTCTGCCGGACCAGTAATGAAGCAAGTTGTAGAAGCATGGAACCATCAAAACAATAAGAGAAGTCATGGAGCACAAGAATTGCGGATGAATGAACAACATGAACATATGAAGATTACAGGAACATGTCAATGTCGTAAGCATTATGGTCGTTCACGTCTCCAAAAAGAAGCCAGTCTAATGAGAGATGAGGCTAGACAATGTTTCCATTTGGATATCAATAAGAAAAGGAAGTTATGTACCCAAAATTAGTCCCGGAAGAAGTTGCTCAAGCTGTAGATAGTAATCGAGATTATCAACCCCGAGGATTGGAGTATAACTTTCAATGAATTTCGGTCCGATGGAATCAAACGACTCAAGAAGCATGCAAGTGAAGAAAGTCAAGGCAACCAAAACAAGAGAAATGATAGCAGTTACAACCTGGGATGTGATCAATATGTGTCACCATATCCAAACCCGGAGGATACACATACAAAGTTCTAGAATACTGAGCCACCTATGTTCTCTAACACTATGGATCACCTAGAAGCTGATGAATGGATCACAACAATTGATCGAAGCTAGACTTGGTGCAATGCAACGATAGAAAGAAAGTTTCGTTTGCATCGGGACAACTTGTAGGAGCAGCCTCAAAATGGTGGAATTCTTACATCTACGAACATGAGCAACCGCAAAGTATTGTTTGGGAAGAATCCAAGGACAACTTTATAACACACTTCATTCCCGTAAGTACGATGAAGCTCAAAAGGAAGGAGTCCCTTAACTTGAAGCAAGGACAAATGACAAGTAAATGAGTATAGGGATAAATTTATTCGATTATCTATGTACGCACCAAGATCGTCTAAAAGTGATAAAAAGAAACGAGAACATTTCCTCAAGGGTTGAATGAAGACCTTCGAGTATACTAAGCTTGCATGAATATTCTAGTTTGCAAGATGTCATCAACAAAGCTATTGAGTTAGAGAGCAAACTACGGGAAATCATAAGTAAGAAGAGGAAAATGAATTTTCCGGAGCAACATGAGAACAATTCACATCTTTGCCATGTGACTCAAGGATCGGAACATAAGTATGAAGATCCACCACGCAATCGTCGAAACATTAAAGAAAGTGGAGATTGTTTCTACCGCAAAGATCATGGACATTTTATTAGCGAGTGTCCTAAGAAACGTCTGACCGATATGAAAAGAAAGCTCAGCAGAGACAGAATAAGCAAATAAATACCCAAGAAGCCTTGGATCAAATGGAGAAGAATATTAAAAGTTGTATATGAGGACCCGAAGTATGATTCGAGATGGCTAAGCTTAGGAAAAGAAACAATTATGGAAGTCGATCCAGCTCTATTCAAATCACTTTATCAAGAAAAGAAGAAAAAAATCCTACAAAGGCAGATCAACAGAGTCGAGAAAAAGGAATGGACAGTTACAAGTGGAGTTAGGTTGAGTATTCCAATGATATTTATAAAGTGAGTTGTCAAGAATAAAGAATTGTGTTTATGGAGCTTGTGTAAGACGAATTATATGGAAGCAAGATAAGCAGTGTTGGATGCTAAACACCCGAACTCTTGTCTCATGCTAACATTTGTGAATCCCAGGATGAGAATTTGTCTTAAATTGGGAGTTCATGTTGCTTTATCTTTTTGAGATCATCTCACCATGCATTAGTCCTATCTGAAATATCTTTCTCCAATAATCGGATGGTAAGCACCGGGTCGGGGAGAAGGTTAAGACATTCTACTTGTTGTCCGTGCTCATATTACTAATTAGCGAGAATTAAGCACCACCCCCACCCCTCAACCCGAAGAATGGATCCGATAACGCAAAAGTTCCTTGTCACTCAGATGCAGCTAATCCAAAACCTGACTACCACTATTCAAAACATTCAAGCTCAGCAAAATCAGTCACCACCAGCAGCACCACCAGCACCGGTGGGCAAGCATAAGGAATTCATGAGTCACCGTCCTCCCACATACTCCTACTCAACCGACACATTGGATGCTGAGGATTGATTAAAGACTGTCACCAAGAAGTTGGAGATGACACAGTGCACTGATCGAGAGATGGTTCTTATACGAAGAGGGTGTTTGTAAGGATTAGCAAGTTGAATGGTGGAATGCGTACACGTCGCACATGCCGCACCTAACACCATCGGCTGGCGAGGAGTTCAAGGATAATTTTTGTGTGCACCACATTCCCTCTGGTGTGATCAAGCTTAAGCAAAGGGAGTTCCTCGCTATAAAGCAAGACAATATGTCAGTTAATAAGTATCTGGACAAGTTTACTCAGTTATCTCTATGCACCAGATGAAGTTAATACTGACCCAAAGAGGCAAGAATGCTTCCTAGCTAGTTTGATAGAGCCACTCAACTATCAACTACAGAGTCACAGCTTCTCGGACTTCACAACATTACTAAACAAAACATAGGTCTAGAGAATAAACTTGTGGAATTGGGCGAACAGAAGCGCAAGTTCCAATCTCGTGGACAATCAGTAATACACGTTCCCGCTTCAACTCATCACAGGGTTCTCGGTTTAGTTCTAGTGGATCAAGTGGAAATTATTTGCAAACTTCTCAGTCGCAGCGTTCAACCCAGCAGTTCCAGCATTCCAGCCAACAGACACCACATATTCCAAATCATCATCAAGATCACTCAGGTGCACCAGGACGAAACAACTCTCCAGTTCACCCTAATGGTTGTTTCAATTGTAGAGAATTGGAACGATATACCAGCATCTTCCCAAATCGTAACATCTAGACTCCCCAAAAAGACAATGGTCAAAGGTTCGGACAACCATCATCTCAGATACATCATGGAAGTGCTAATTCTCGGACCAACGAGAGTCAACGGAATTACGTGCGTGGCGAGTGAACCACATGACAAAGTCGAACAAGCTCCGGACGCTCCCGATTTTGTGCCGGATACGTTTCTTGCCAAACGCCGTGCTCGCAACGATTTTATTTGATTTTGGAGCATCACATTCATTCGATCGAACAATTTGTGGCAAAGCATGATATACCTATGAGTTCTATGAAGACACATTTGTTGGTTAGTTCCCCGAATGGTGAAATGAAATCTGCATATGTATGCTCAGAAGTCAATCTTAAGATCAAGGGAATAAATTTTCAAGCTGATCTAGTAGTACTTACATCTAGTGGAATAGATGTAATACTTGGAATGGATTGGTTAGGCGAATGTGACGGAATAATTTTGTGTGCCAAGAAGTCAGTACTCTTAACCAGCCAACAAGGAGATAGAATTGAGGTTGTTGCTACCGCCCTATCCAAAGATGAAGGCAAAGTGAATCAAGATTAAGGAAAGTAGGTGAAGGAGCTATGCTGTCGGAAGAACTCGGTGTACAAGATGGACTCGAATAATACTCCTTAGTTCTTTTCAATCTCTCCGAATCTCGGGACGAGATTCATTTTAAGGGGGTAGATTTGTAACACCCTAAAATTCCATCACCAAATTAATATAAGCAAAGAGGTGTTTTAGATTTAATTTTCTAAGGATTAAATAAATTACCAAATAAATTAGGCCTTTAAAATATTTAAATATCATTTTAATAATTTAGAAGCGATAAGTGCTTGTGCATCATGATTTGAATGCATGAGTTTTGGTTGTGATGTGGTTTTAAAAGTCTTAAAAATACTTGTGAAAATTCTTAAAAATAATTGTGAAACAAATTGTGAAAATTTGTGTAAAGGTTTGAATTTAATATATATTGAAAAGTTGTTAAAAATGGTTTGTGAAAAGCCTTTAAAATAGTTGGAGAAATTTGTGTTAAGATTTGAATTTGAAAAGATGTAAAAGATTTGAATTTAAAAGGGTTTGAAAAAGTTTTGAAATGGATTTGAAAAAAAAAAAAAAAAAACAAACCCCAACCCAATCCCCCGCGTCCCATCTCCTCTCCTCTCTTTCTTTTCCCCACGGCCCGGCCTTTTGCTTCGGGGCCCATCTAACCCGCCGCCCACCCGCGCTCCCCCCCTCTCTCCTTCTCTCCCGCCGACCGACGGGGCCCGCCCCGTCGGCCCCGTCCTCTACCTCCCGCCGCCTCCCTCCTCCCCCGCCCGAGTCAACCGCGCCGCCGCCGGCCGTTTCCCCATCTCCCGCGCCTCTCCCTCCTTCAAGTTCGCTATCAAGGCACAATAAAACAACCGGCCACCGTCTTCCTCCTTTATCTCCAACAGTTTCTCCTTAATCAAGACCCCCCCCTTGATTGCCATCAAAACCGGCCGCCGCCATCGGCCATTGATGGCCATTGCCCGGCCATCACCCCCTCTCCCCTCCTCGCTCTATAAAATCGACCCAAGACTCCTGCGGCTGCCCCTTTACTCACCTGCACCTCCCACATCCTCCTCCTCGCCCTCCCCCACAGGCGCCGGCCATCCATGAAGCCCGGCCCCCGCCACTGCTTCGATCTCCGCCACCGCCGCTTCTCCGTGGCCCTCTTGTGCGACCGGAGCATCATAGCAAGGTGAGAAACCCCATACCCCCTTTAACTCGCGCAAACCGAGCCGTAGCACCGGCATCCCGCACGCCACCTTTGGCCGCGCCGCCCTCTTGTGGTGCGCGCCGCCATGGCCGCAGTAGCCACCTCCCCGACCACCTAGATAGGTTCGCCGTCCCCCCAGCTCCGCGTAGAACCCGTCGCGTCCCAATCCATGGCCTCTAGCCCGAAATCGAGCAAACGCCGGCGAGACTCGGCGAGCCGCCGCCGCATCCGGCCGCCCGCCGCCGCCCGTCGCCCGTGGCGCACACGGGCCGTCCGATCAAGGCGGGCGGTCCGGATTAAAAAAAGGGGGTGTACCCCTTCGGTGGCTCACGCGTGGACCGGTGGACCGGTCCACGGGCGCGGTCCACCGCCGACGTCGCCGCTTGCGTCGGCCCGCGTCGGCGCTCGCGTCGCACATCCAACCACGAGCCGCCACGTGGCACCACCGCGGCTTATCCGCCGGCCGCCCCGGTAATTTTAAGAACCCCGAGTTTCCGGAAATTACAAATATACCCTTCCACCTATCAAAACCCTTACAATTCGAGTCCCGATTTTTATGTCTAGGCCCCCGATCTCTTTAGTTATTCTCGTTAAATAGCCTACCCTTGACCTTTTACATGTTATACCTCTTAGTTTCACACATATTTATGTTTAGGTCCCCGAAATCTTGCGAGAAAACCCCCTAAGCTTCCAGATATTCACAAATTAGTCCCTGAATCTTGTTTTAGCCATATCTTTTCCGTCCTAGCTCCGTTTTAAGCGTTCTTGGTGTCCATGCGACCGTCTTTTCAAGCCCGGGAGTTCTAGAATCTTGTTTTCTCCATATCTTTTGCGTTGTAGCTCCGATTCCACCGTTTCAAGTTGCGTTAGGCTCATATCAACTAAAACTACGTGATAGGACCAATGTTGTACATGTTCATTGTTTTATATTTAAATATTAAATATGAATAAATCCTATTGCACATGCTTTTCTAATTAAAATCTAATTAGAAGTTTAACACGTGTTTTCACAAGAAAGTTAATATGATTAATATTAGATGAACATTTCTTTTAATTAAAAGTTAATTAGATGTATACCTCGGTTTTATAATCAAACTTAATTTGATTAATGATTATGCAATTTGCTTTCTACTAAAATGTAACATAGGCTATATCCCGAGTTTTCTTAATTAAATGTTAATTTGATTAAAGTGAATATAAATGTGTTTTTAAATTATAACTTGATTAGAATAACACGAAATATAAAGACAAACGCCTAGATACTTTTAAATGCTTCTTTTAAAATTAAATGTTTAATTTGCTTAAATCATACTTGCATATTTATAAGTAAAATTGGAATAGGCTTACATCGTCTTTTAAATATAAATATAACTTGCTTAATTATAAATAGGGTATTTCTCTGAAATAACCTATACACATGATTTTACCTAATTAAAAGATATCAAACGCATAGCTAGCTCTTGTATGTGATCATCCAAATCTCCCGATAGTTCCGAGTGTTCCTTATGTTCGCTTTCCTAGACCCAAACCCTGTTTTCCCTTTAAGCTTTTCATGCTTGGTGTATTGTTTTGTTTATTGTATGTATTCTTGTGTGCTCGTAGACATCGTGCCAGTTTCAAGCGAGCAACCGGTTGAAGTAGATCAAGAGCAAGTGTTTGAAGAAGAAGAACCTTAGTGATTAAGCAAGGAAGGCAAGTGGTCTTGTCCCCTGCATGATTCTATTTTATCCTATGTAATTGCATGACAACTAAGTTTATATTTATTATGTTATTGCATTAAATTGATGGGAACACCCTTTTTAAGGACTTACCTAGACTTTTACCCACAATCCTTGGATCAACCCTGTTTAATAAATGTTTTTGGGTAGAATATGCTAGTTGCTCAACTTGGGTTGGATAAAAATGGTTTTCCAAGATAAAGGCTTGTATGTTGAACGATGATGCTTTTGGTAATACAAGATCATGTGATTTAATCGGAACATGGAGAACCACCCAAGAAAACATGCGCAACCACAGTGTTACATGGCTCTGACCTTAGCCAATTAATTAGGTGTGCGATTGATCTGATGGCCCTTTTCCGAAAGGAGCGGAGAGGGGGGTCCGGGTTGCGGGGGTATAGCCCGGTCCTTTTGGGGTAGCGACCTTTGCTAAGGTGCCGACCACTAGGGAGGGTTATGGTCCGCCCGATCCGTAACTATGCGGGTTGTTAGTCTTTTGTATACCTTTGTAAAGGCTTCGTAGCGTCCCTATGCAATCACACCTCGGAAGTGTGGTATGATGCCTGATCAGCATCGCATGGTTGGGTTCAAAGTTCTTCGGAACTTTTACGCGAGCCGTGGGTAAAGTGTGCAAACCTCGCGCAGTGTAAAGCGATCGATCAGCCGTGCTCACGGTCATGAGCGGCTTGGACCCTCACATGATTAATAAACTTGAAGATGAGAATAAATCATGGTTTGGTGAAGCTCGATGAGCTTTGGGTTGTTTTGCTTAAAAGTTTCTTAAGTGGGTTGGTATATACTTACATCTAGTAACTAGGCGTTCTTTAAATAAAAGTTTGACCAACATTAAAATGCTAACCGCTGCAAAACCATAGCCTATCCTTGGTAGCCTTGCATTTTCCCCCACTTGTTGAGTACCAACCATAAGTGTACTCAGCCTTGCTTACCGCTGTTCAGAAGAGAACAATGGTGAAGAGTTCTACAACGACTTTGAGGAGTTCTGAGGCATGCGTCTCCCCCAGTCAAGTGCCTGTGGAAGCGGAAGACGAAGATTCGACGTATAGTTATCGTTTTCCGATGTTAAAGACCTTCGTGTCTTCCGAATGAGTGTAGTAAGTTATTAAACCCCTTGTTACGTTTTTACTGTCTATGATATTACACTCATTTTGTCTAACATATGTGTGGAACTAGATCCCGGCACACATATGTGATGCATCCGGTTTCCCTCCGGAAATCGGGTGTGACAACAACCTAAACCTTGTCGGGATGCATCGCAAGAGATCAAAACTCTTTTGCGGGTCCGGCATCACTAGAATTGGAGCTGAAGTCAACCTCTTCTTCAATTCCTCAAAAGCGGCTTGACAGCATCGGTCCACTTGAACTCTTTATCCTTCTCCAGTAGTGACGTAAGCGGCTTTGCTACTTTAGAGAACCCTTCAATGAAACGACGATAATACCCTGCAAGGCCAAGGAAACTCCTGATCTCCTTGACAGTCCGTGGCGGCTCCCATTTCAATACGTCACTGACCTTTGCTGGATCCACTGAAATACCACCATCTGTGATGATATGCCCAAGGAAAGAGACTTCCTTCAACCAAAAATCACACTTGCTAAACTTGGCATACAACTGATGCTCTCTCAGCTTTTGCAACACAAGCCTCAGATGTTTCTCATGCTCCTCCTCATTCTCGGAGTAAATCAAGATGTCGTCAATGAACACCACAACAAACTTATCCAGGTACTCCATAAAAACTTTGTTCATCAGATACATGAAGTAGGCAGGTGCATTGGTTAATCCAAAAGACATGATCGTGTACTCATAGAGTTCATACCTAGTAGTGAACGCGAGTCTTAGGAATATCCGATAATCGATCTTCATCGATGATACCCCGAACATAAATCAATCTTTGAGAACACCTTAGCACCTCTCATCTGATCAAACAAATCGTCAATACGGGGCAGTGGATACTTATTCTTGATAGTAACATCGTTAAGCGATCGGTAATCCACACACATCCGTTGAGTACCATCCTTCTTCTCCACAAAGATAACCGGTGCTCCCCAAGGTGATGAGCTAGGACGAATGAATCCCTTCTCCAATAGCTCCTTAATCCGCTTCTTAAGCTCAAGTAATTGATCACCGGACATTCGTAGGGGCGCTTAGAGATAGGTGCGGTACCGGTGTAAAAGATCGATAACAAACTCAACTTCTCGATCGGGCGGCATACCCGGCGGCTCATCCGGGAACACATCCGGGTAATCACACACCACCTTAATGTCCTCCAAAGATTCACCATTCATCCGGTTTCACCGAACACACTTCTACCGATGGTAGCGTAGCTACAAATTCAATCTGTTCACCGTCTAAACTGGTGAGGAGAACTGACTTCGTGGCACACCGGATTTCTCCTTTGAACTTTCCCAACCATCCCATTCCAAGTACCACATCAATGCCGATAGAATCCAATACTATGGGGTCTGCTTGAAAATCCTTCCCCAAAATCTGAAGGTTAACCCTGTTACACCTGTATAGTGCCTTTATGTCTCCTCTTGCGGAACTAACTAGCATGGGACGTGGCATGGTGCTCATGGGGATGTTAAGTTTAGCTGCACACGCAGTGAGAAGTAATGAAAGAATGAGTTGCTCCAGCATCAAACAAAACTGAAGCGAGGGCGGAGTTGACAAGACACATGCCGAACACTACTCGGGGGTTCTCCTGAGCAGTCTCTGCACTCACGTGGTTGACTCTACCACGTGCAAAATTCTGTTTTCCCTTGCCGCCCTTCGAAATCTGGCCCTCGTTCCTCCTCTGCTGGCTATGTTGACTCTGTGCTGGAGTGTTGGGAGCATTCCTCTTAGGGCAGGCATTTACATAATGCCCAACCTTTCCACACCTCAAGCAGGCGGTACCTCTAGGGTTGCTAGTCTTCACTGGGGTGACAACTGGCGCCATCTGACGACTCCGTAGAGAATGGGGTCGTGAAGTCTGCTGCACTGGACACTGAAATTGTTGTTGACCAAAGTCCTCAATGGGGCTTCCATACTGAAAAGGAGTCTCTTGAGGTGGATTAAAGCGGGGGCGAGTGTTACTTCCGGATCGTCCAGGGGTGGTGGCTTTCCTCTTTAGGTCTTCCAACTCCTTGCGAATGTACTCTAAACCAATGGCCTTGTCTAGCAACATCTGGAAGGATGGGAAGGTGTGGGATATGAGCTGGTACCGGAGTGGTTCGGCTAATCCCTCCAAGAACAACTCTTGCTTCTTCACATCATCAACAACCTCCTCAGGAGCATAACGAGACAACTCAACGAACTTGTCCCTGTACTCTATCACAGACATCTCTCCTTGCTTGAGTGCCAGGAACTCCTTCTTCTTTAACTTCATAAGGCTGGCAGGTATATGATAGCTCCTGAAGCTGGTGGTGAACTCCTGCCAAGTGATAGCATCAGGGGTGGCATGAGCGGCAACGTAGGCATCCCACCAAGCTGACGCTGTCCCCTGAAGTCGACCTGAAGCATACAAGACCTTCTCTCTATCGTCGCACTGTGCGATGGTGAGCATCTTCTCCACTGTCTTCAGCCAATCGTCAGCCTCCAATGGATCAACTGCATGAGAAAACACCGGCGGGCAATGACTCATGAACTGCTGGTGCTTGTCCTTATGGGGCTGGTTCTGATTTATCTGAGCCTGCATGCTTGTCATGTTGGTGGACATGTCCTGGAGAAGCTGCATCTGTGCAGCCAGAAACTGCTGCATCGCCGGATCCATTTGACTTTGCTGTTGAGTGATACTAAAACGGCCACTTGTCCTCTGATGTGGATCCAAACCTGGTGTTCACCATCTGAGGGTTAGGGTCATGAGATTTAAACACTAGAGTAAAGAGATAACTCCGAAAGATGAAGCAACACGAACTTCCAGATTAAGACAGATTATGCTTGCCCCAATAAATCAAGTGCAACTATCATTAGTGATATCCATAAATTATGAAATTTCTCCAGAACAGGGGGTATGAAATTATGAAACTAATCCAACTGGAATCAACTCAATCGGAGATCTAGAACTTCGGATACAAAATAAACAAGTCGACTGGGTCAGCAGGGTTTCCAGATTCTGGTATCTCCAATGTTTCGTTCATAACTCCCAGAATATACATTGGATGGTGCTGAATTTTTGATAGAAAATCCTATATGGAATTTATGAACTAACCCAACTGGTTTCAGGTCGTTTGGAATTCTGTAGCTTGAGATATAACCAAAACATTATTGCTATGTCAGAGAGCTGCGTGAACAGATTTTTGTATCCACAAGATTTGTTGGAGAGGAAAAGAAGGTTAGATAAAGCAAAGATTACTCAAGGTTGCGAGGATCGGGAAGGAATTACACCCCCACTAACAAGCTAACTACTAAACTCGATGTCATTGTGGTCATCACTCCACAACACACCGCACTCAAACAAAGATCCAAATCAAGCATTTATCACAAAATCAAACATTCAAACACACCTCTAAACTAAGCACACGTTAAGACGCTCGCATCTATCGATTTTTCTAAGAAAGATCTTAAAGCTCCTATATCCTATTGAAGAAGATCGTTGAGATGAACAAGATGGGGTCACTTGATTACTGGGAACGATCACGAACACAGGTAGGGTAGGGGCAAGAAAGATTGGAGAGGAGTACAGCAGATGCTAAAGGTTCCTTAAGGCAAGATCAAGGAAGTTTAGAGTGAAAAGATTGATCAAGATAAGGTAGAGAACAAGTAGATTAACAAGGATGAGGTTAAAAGCAAGGATAAGTGTAGTAAAATAGAATTAAAGCATAGCATGAAGTGGGAATGGCTTCTATGATATTATAATCCTTAAATTCGACCATTTTCCAACTAGGCTAACGTCCTACAGTCAACACCGCTCTGATACCACTTTGTCACACCCGAATTTGAAGGCAAACTCGAATGCATAAATTACATGTGCGCCAGGATCAAGTTACACACACGTAATGACTTAGTGAATATCAGATACAGTGCCAAAGCATAAAAGAGAGTACTAAAACCATTACATGACCGAGAGTCTCAACATCGTATCATCAGAGCGAGCAACTAGCAGCGGATCTTCAGAAAGGAACTCCACAGGCAGCTGACCGGAGGCACGCACGCCTAGCACTCATCATCATCTTCACGTCTGAGCAGCAATCCGGGTTTGTGTAGATGCAATAAATAAACAAGCGTGAGCACATGTCGTACTCAGCAAGAGAGAAATATCATAATAAACATGCAAGGTCGTATAAGTGGATGGCCAAGGGGTTTAAGCAGGTTAGCGTTTTAGTTGATCAAATTTTATTAAGCAACTTACTTACTAGCAAATGTAGGTGTATACCATCCCACAATTAATGTGTAACATCATAACCATGAATCATGAAGTAAAGAATAAATTAAATTCATCTTCCGATAGATTAATCATGTGAGGGTCCAGGTCGCTCTTGACCATGAGCACGGCTAATCGATTAGTTTTAAACACTCTGAGAGGTTGTACATCTTTACCCACAAGTCGCGTAAAAACTCCGAAGAGCTTTAGACCCAACCACGCGATGCCGATCGGGCATCATACCACCTTCGCCGAGGTGTGATTGCATAGGGACGCTACGAGGCCTTTACAAAGATTCCCTAATGTGCAGCAACCCACTAGGTTTCGGGATGAAGCGGGGCATAAAGCTCCCTAGCGGGTACCGTGTCTTACCAAAGCCCAACTCCCCGCTAGAGCGAGGGTCTATACTCCGTCAACGCCTCCCCATTTGTCCCTTTCGGGTAAGATCACCACAACACCAAGGTCTCTAATTATTCGGCCAAGCCGAGCCATATAGCCTTGTGGTTGTCTTTGTTGTCCTGGGTGGTTCTCCATGTTCCAATTAAGCATATGGTCTTGCAATTAAATTACCATCAAAGAACATAGAGCGTAAACGGATATCATGTTGTTTATTACCAACCCAGTTGAGCAACTAAGCGACATCTACCATCAAAATTAATTAAGTAACCCAGTTACAAGGCAACGGTCAAAAGAATCTAGGCATAGTCCTTAATAGGAACCCATCAAAATTAATGCAAGCAAGAAAATAAATAGTGATTAAATGCATGTTCATATAGGATAAAGCGGGTATGACCAAGGACACTTGCCTCTCACAAGATCCGGATTTGCTCAGAGTCTTCAAGTCTTCACCACAGAAAAATCTTCGGACGGCTCGTTCTCTACGCATCACACATTCACATGCAAAAGACAAAACAATAAAATAAGAAAACAACTCACCAATCACTTCAAACAGGAACAAAAGCTTCACTAAACTGATCTACTCGTCGAGACGAACAAATGGATATGAAGAACGCTAAAAACGGAGCTAGAACGCATAATCTACGGCCAAAACAAGGTACGGGGGCTATTACGCAGAAAACTAGGCTTACGGGGGCCTAACTGCAAAAACTCGGGGGCTAAAACAGAATTATGCTTAAAAACACAGGGTCTATAGCACAAAACTTCAAGGACTGGATTGCGGGCACAAATCCTAGAAAAGTTAGGGTTAAAATCGTAAAGATCCGAACCTATTTGTAAAGGCTCCTCTATGGTGGGGGGACCGGCCGAAAAATTGAAAAAGGCAAGGGCCTCTTTTTGCAAAAACGCGCGGCGGCCGGCGGTTGACCGGTATGCTGCCGGTTGACCTGGTGGCGGATTAGATCCGGGCTGCGGGATCGTGATCCGACGGGCGCGTGACCCACAAGCGCGGGCGGCGGCGACACCGCCGGCGAGCGGCGGCGCGCAGCAGAGCTCCGGCGAGCTTTGTCGATCTCGAGCCAGGGGCTTCGGTTTCAAGCGCGGATCACACCAGAACGACGCCGGTGACAAGCGCGATCGATCTAGGCCATCAGAGCGGACGCACGGGGGGTGTCGGCGATGCGCGGCGGACGGCATGGCGGCGCCGACTCCGGCGAGCTCGTGCCGGCGGTTCGGGGGCAAGGGAACGTCCATAAGCGACACCGCGAGCCTTCTCACCTCCACGCGAAGCTCCTGCACTGCTCCTTGACGGCGGAGAGGCCACGACCGCGGAGATCGAAGATGGCGGCGGCGCCTAGGGTTTTGAGGTGGTGGCGGCGCTGGGCTACGCGGGTAGGGCGAAAGGGGTAAGGTAGGAGGTAGCGGCGGCTCTTATAGGTGTCACGGGTCGCCTGGGCGTGCGGGCCCAAGGAAGGAGGCGCGGGTGCGCGGCCGGCAAGGAGGGGGGGTGCGGCTCGGTGCGGGCGCACGGCCGGCTCGGGCGAGGTGAAGGTGATGATCGTCGGGCCCCCCCACGGCGGCCGAGACGGGGGGAAGGCGGTGGAGTGGGCCGGGCCGGGCCAACCGGGCTTCGAAGCGCGGGGGCCGCGGGGGTTAGGCGGGGCGTGCGGGGGATTTGGTCGCTTGGGCCGGATCGGGCCAAAGCTTGGGGAGGAAAAGGAAACTTTTGCAAATTTTTCAAAGGAATACAAACAATTAAATTCAAACACGGGTTTGAATTCAGCCAACCAACAATTGTGCTCCAAAGCATGAATGCAACAATAAACTCCTATGGTTCATTGATTTAATTAAGAGAAATAATTAAATGCCTATAAAAATTAAATGAACCTTAAAAATCCTTAAACAAGCATTGGTTGCTAAGAAAATTTTATTAAAACAATAATTAAAATTTTTGGGTGTTACAAAAGAGTGGCTCACGGCAAAGATGTAGTTTGCCGTGAGCCTTTCATGGCCGATGGCATCAAGCTATTTTCCGAGAGAAGCTCACGACAAAGAAGTAGTTTGCCGTGAGCCTTTTTTATGGCCGAAGGGAAAATTATGTTTGCCATATATTGAAATAAAATTTTTAAGAAGTAAATTAACTCAAATAAAAAACTTTCAATCACAAATGTTCATTACTTGTCAAGATGAACAACTTTTATTATGATCGTTTCTTCATTGGACAAAGTTGAAATAATTTTGTTCACATATCATATACATCTCTCATATAGTTTCGTGAAACTATATGAGAGATATATGTGATTTGTCAAGATTTTTTGTACCACAACATTCGGATGATCAACGGACCAAAATAAAAGTTTTCGGTCTTGACAAGTTACAAAACGTTTGTTTACAACTTTTGAATGTCAAAGAAAAAACTCTATATTTAAATTTTGATTGTCTCAAATTTGAATTTTAAATTTTGTAAACTACCACGAATGCGGAAATTCGTAATATGAAAGTGGTGTATCTCAAAAATTTATGATACTTTGTATTTTACAACTTTTTAATTTGATGTCATTTGTTATGTTTAAATATTTAAATACATTTAATGTATTTGATAAAAAAACTCTATTTGACGTGTGCCTATCTTGGGCTCACGACAAAGACTAAATGGGCCGAAGGCCCATCTAGTCTAAAGGCCTATATATAAACACCCTCCTTCCCAACCCTAACCATAGCCGCGTCCCCACCCCCCTCGCGCGGCCACCCCCCAAGCGCGGCCGTCCCCCCCTCCCCCCTTCTTGCTTCGGCTGCCCCCCCCCCGCCCCAAGTGCAAATCCACGACGGGGCGCAACTTCTCCTTTCCCCTCCGGTCGGCCGCCTTCTCTCTCCATGGTGTCGCGGCCTCCTCTCCCTCCGGCGGTGAGATCCACGGCGGGCGCAACCTCCTCTCCCTCCGGCGGGGAGCTCCACGGCGGGCGCGAGATCCGACGAAGGCCGCCGCTCCTTCCTCTATGGCGCGAGATCCGGTGAGTTCACCCATCGGCCTCCTCCCTTCGGCAAGGCGGGCTGCGGATCTCCCGGCGAGGCGGGCTATGGATCCGCGGCGAGGTGGTGGCTTCCTCTTCATCCCGTCCAACAAGGGCCGGCGGCGGACCCGGCGCGTGGAGCAAGATGGGCACCGGATCTACGGCGGCGAGCTCATCTTCCTAGCGGATTCCTCTTCATCCCCTTCGGCGCGGCGGATGACGGCGCCAAGCACCTCTTCCCGCGGCCTCCTCTTCATCCCCTCCGAGTGTGGCGGATCGCGGCGCCGAGCACCTTTCCCGGTGGCCTCCTTTTCATCCCCTCCGCGCGGCGGACGGCGGTGGCGCATGCGATGGTGGGACGGCGGCGGCGAGCTCCTCTTCCCGGTGGCCTCCTCTCCACCCCCTCCGGCGTGGCGGACGGCGGTGGCGGCGGGCCGTGGTGGGGACGGCGGCGGCCGGTAGTTGGCCCGACCCTTTGGTTTTTTGTTTCTTTTATTCTTTTGAAAAACTCTTTGCTGAGAGTCTAAAGATACTCACGGCACTCCATTGCGGTGAGCACAAGCTTCGGCTCACGTCATAGAGCTCTTTGCCGGCAAAACTCGTCGTGAGCTCTATGCTAGCGGCTACTCACGACAAACTCTTTGCCGTGAGTAGACCATTGTTTGCCGTGAGGAGCCGGCTCACGGTAACTATGCCATTTCTGTAGTGGGAAGTGTAAGGCATATCATACCATCTAGCCGATATATCAAGACGTTGATGATATATTACATCGATCTACTAGTTGCACATCTAGTCGGGTATGAATTGGGTAGCGTCTCGTGTTCATGATTGATGTGTGTACCGAGAGAGACCGAGAAATGGGAGAGAGGAAAATGTATACCGTCACCACCAGGAGTGCCCGAACCGCTTGCCATGTGGGAGATGCGCGCTAAGGCAATGACGCGAGGTGTGAGGACTGCTATGTGGCGGTGACGCGTAGTGCCGAGTCAACGGTGGCGGCGGAGCTTCCCATCATCGTTGTGCCCCTCCGAGATCGGGTTAGGGTTTGTAGGTGGGGAGTGTGGATGGTGGCGGACGTCGTATTGCGAGCCTACGCCCCCACCTCTCTTTATACCACGAGTGTGACGGGGGCCCGTCAACCCGTTAGGGCGATGAGGATGCAAATCTAGGGCCCAATGGGCCGTTGGGCTCATTGGTCGAGAGATCAATCTAACGAGTTGATGCTTGAAACTGTAATAATGAATTAACGAGATATCATTACATGAAACATTGCAAAACCATGGACACATCCGGGAAACCAAGGACGTTGTAGGAAAATTAAAAAAAAGATGTAAGCGGTAATCGTGGCTAATCAGTCAATAGACATCTAGATTTGTGTACCTTAATAACCGATGAATCATAAATGAATACGGCATGGGGGGACTAGATATATCCTCATCATGGGAGGAGGAGATGTGTGTTTATGCGGCCACCGGCCATGAGGGACGATGGAGATGGCAATAATTGATCAGGAATCCCCTCGACTACACTCGGCATGATGAGGACATAGGAGAGGGAGAGGAGACATTGTTTGGGGTTGTTGCTGATAAAATTGCGTCGGGGTGATGAGCGAAGGAGCCGCTGCCATCCGTCTACCTGCGCTCGACAACTTGTGGTTGAGTTGTTGCCTTGTGGAGGCTGGATGGGGCTCGGGTAGCATTAGGGTGCGGATAGGGTGGCTGGGCCCAAACTGGATCCAAGCTAAAATTAATTAATTAATTAATCGGAGCAAAACACCTATTATATACCTTTTTTCGGTAAAGAGAGCTTTATTGATCACTCAAAGAGGGGCTTACAATCTCCAGCAACTAAGTGCTCAACACGATACGGAACTCAGTTATACCATACTGCACTGTGGGACAACCTCCTAGCGAGTTGTGCTAATTCGTGCGCAACAATATTATGCTCTCTCCTTACATGCTTGAAACAAAACAAGGGCAGCTCCGCTCTGCCGATAGTGCGTCCTTGATGATGAAGGCCGATGCCGACCTTTGGCTCATTGGCTTCAGTAGAAGATTAATTGCCGCCAAGCAATCCGACTCCAGGATAGTAGGGTTTTGCACCCATCTTGCAGCAAGCTTCGCTCCCTCTTGGCAGGCAATTAGCTCCACCTCCTCTGCATTAGTCGCATTAGAAATGATCCCCCATGCCGATAGTAAGACATCTTCCTTCTCATCACGAATCACTACGCCATAACCAGCAGAGCCCTCATCAGCGAAAGCACCATCAACATTCACTTTGATTATCCCAGCCCCAGGCGCCTCCCATCTATTCAGCTTCGTGCACTGGTCAGCATCAACTGGAGCGTGAGGGAAGTTGACTGGTCTCTTGCCCTTCGCATCCAACCCAGGTTGTTGTCGTACCGCGCACAGTGATTCCCAGTAGTTCATCAGGAAACCCACTGAAGCAGTAATGGACAACTTCCGAGTGGTATGCGCCAACTCATTCCGGATATAGCAAGCTCTCCATAGGATGAGAACAAGTCTGCCCATCACCTCCGCATCATATTTATCAATTAGGTGAAGCAGCCATTCGTGACCGGGATGGTGGAGGTCCTCCTCGGTAGGGATAGCCCATTTTCCTCTCATTGCAAGTCGCAGGTCCCTCGCATGCGGGCACTGGATGACAGCATGGTGGACATCCTCAACATCTCCACACAAAGCACATGCACTAATCACTGCAATCTTCCGCGCTCTCTTATTTGCCTGGGTTGCTAATCCATTATGAGCCACACGCCAGGCAAAGACTTTGACCTTCTGCGGGATCGGGAGTTTCCAGAGTTTCTTCCATATCGGGCGCTCTCCGTTAGGCCTGGCACCAGTGGCGTAGCCAGGAAAAAAATCCAGCTGGGGCGACTTGCACTGACCGACTAAACCAAATCAAGAACATAGCAATTCACAACGCATTAATGCATATATGTTAGGCAAGCACACAATTTTAATGCGAAATTGAGATATTGTCTCAAATTTGAAGAATAAATTCATAGTTCTTGCACCAATTCACCATACATGGTAAAATGTATAAAAAGAAATAAGAAATATATGAATCTACAAAATGGATAAAGACGAGGTCAATTAGCAGATATCAAGTAATAATAAAGTGATCACATGATTCATCATTTCAACTGAAGTGCAGATTAACCCATATCCAGGCACACAACGATTACCATTTTGTTTTCGTCTTCTTGTTGTTGCCAATGGTGTTCTTGAGCACTAACCTGCCACACCTTGCCTGAAGGCCGGAGCCGCCACCGCGCGCCCGGAGCAGCAGCAGCCACGCCTTGCCCGGAGGTCAGAGCTTCCACCGCGCGCCGCCGGAGCAGCCCGCCGGCACGCCTTGCCCGGAGGCCGGAGCTGCCGCCGCGCGCGCTCGGAGGAGCCGCCGTCTGACGCGGAACCTAGCTAGGATTGCGTTGGGGGATTGCTGCTTGTAGTGTTGGCGCATCTGTTGACTGCTGCCTGTCCGCCGTGTTGGGAGTTGCCGATGGGCCTAGTGTTAGGCATTTTGGGTTGTTGGACCAATTTGGACGGGGAGGTAAGGACAAGGCCCAGTTAAAGAGCGTTTCTTCTATCTCCGACCGAGCCTCCCTTTCTTGTTTGCTGCGCCGCCATGGTGCTATCCTGTCATTCACGGATGCTGCTGGAGCTCGGAAACTTGCCAGAGAAGAAGGAATATACTTGTGCAAATCTAGCTGGGGCGGCTGCCCCAGCTCGCCCCAACATAGATCCGCCCCTGCCCGGCACCGGAACCCGCCACGGCTTTCGCGTCTCGTAGATCAATCCCCAGCCGATTTGCGCTGCGAAAAGAAAAGCACCCAGTCCTTTCATAGTGCCACGCCACAAAATCCTCCTCACTCCTTGGAATCTTAATTTTGATTATGTCCTCAACGTCAAGGCTGTGGAAATAGCGTTGAGGATATCCACATTCCATTCTCTAGTGCTTTCATCAATGAGTTGTGATACCCATTTCAACCTGCATGCCCTCTTGCTTCTTGCCGGCCGCAAGGACCAGCCCCGTGGCAGCCATTGATGTCTCCAGATCTTGATACGAGTACCATCTGCTACTCGCCATATTGTTCTCCTCTTAACGAGCTCGAGGCCATGCATAAGGCCTTTCCATATCGGAGAGGTTTGCGTTGGAAAGGCCTTGTCCAGCAGATCACCATTTGGATAATACTTTGCTTTCATCAAACGGGCACATAAACTATTTGGGTACTCGATTAGTCTCCAGACCTGCCTGGCAAGCAGCGCTTGCACCTTGCGAATTTTTCCCAGGCAATCCAGTGTGTCTTGCAGACACCTTTATCTGCTCCCCACCAGTAGTTACGTACTCCACGGGCCAGCTCTTCACAGAAAGTATCGGACAAATAATGGAAAATGCTCATAGTGTACGTCGGGATCGCCTGGGCTACCCCTTTAATCAACACCTCTTTGGCTGCAACTGAAAGGTGCCTCTCAGTCCAAGCTGCCATACGTTTACCAAGGCGCTCCCGCAGAGGTTGGAACCTGTCCTTCTTCATCCGCCCCTCTGGGGTTGGGAGGCCAAGATACTTTGGTTCAAACTCAACCCGCTGAACACCCAGGATCTCTCTAATCTCTTCTTTTATCTGACTATCCAGATTTTCCCGTGCAAGCAGCGAGCACTTGGCCGGGCTTAGTTGCTGCCCTGTTCCTTTCTCAAAGCGGTTGAGAAGAGTTTTAACTCGCCTGGCTTGCTCGGTGCTTGCCTTAAAAATAACAGCGCATCATCAGCAAACAAGAGGTGTGAAATGCTCGGGGCGTGTCTGCAAATCTTCAGCTCCACGATCTGGTTATCAACTATTTCTTTCTATATAGCAGAGGAGAGTGCATCAGCGACAAAAAGAAACAGATACGACGATAACGGGTCACCTCGGCGTAAACCACGAGTGGGTCGGAAGGGATCTAGGGGGACCCCATTGAGGCGAATGGTGGTCACACAGCTCATCACCCACCAAATCCATAAGCTCTGAAAGCCCAGCCTCACTAACACTTTTTCCAAAAAGGACCAATCCACTCGAACATACGCCTTCGATAGATCCAATTTATACGCACAAAAATTGTTTCGATCTGTCACCCCCTGCTGGATGGCATGAAGGCATTCAAAGGCAATTAGCGCATTATCAGTTATCATGCGCCCTGGTATCAAGGCACTCGGCTTGGGGAAATCAAATCGCCCGGGGAGAGGACGCAGCTCGTTAACCATGCATTTGGAGACAATCTTGTACACCATATTGCATAAACTGAATGGCCTGAAATGAGCAAGCTTCTCTCGGTGTAAGGAATCGTATGCTCGTTGGCCTAAGAGGGGGAGGGGTGAATTAGGCAATCTAAAACCTTAACCTATGGCTTCACTAATTTTGCACAAAGTTAAACTAGAACATACTACCTAGATGTGCAACTAGGGTTGTTCTAGTGTGAAACTCCCGTCCCAAAACAAGGTTTGCAACCTATAGCCAATCCTAGCAAGATACTATTCTAGAAAAGTAAAGGTAAGCAAAGATTGCAATAGAGTAAATGCGGAAATGTAAAGGGGATGAGAGGAAGCAAACTCTTGACACGCGATTTATCCCGTGGTATCGGTAGGCACTAAGCCACCCCTAGTCCGCGTTGTGAAGCACTCACACAAGAGTATTGCTTCCCGGTCACCAAGTCTCTCCAAAGAGCACCACTTGACTCGCCACGAAGGCTAGCCACATAGGCACTTGCCAAGCTCCCTTGGTCACCTTGATGCCGCCTCCACTAAGGAGCTTCTCCACCAAGGAATGGGGTCTCCACGTCCCCCGCACAAAGTGTCCTCGCCGCTCCACACGAAGCCGGAGCGGCGATGAAGATTACCGGTGAGCCACTTAGGCCCCAAGGCTTCGGTGAACCTTGTACAACTTGATTCACTCAAGAATCACCTAACGAGGTTGGCACAACCTTGCACTCACTCAGCTCTAAGATAAGCCTAGCACTAAGCACATACACTAAGCATATGCAAGTCTATGGATCAGCAATCAATCACTTGGATGGATTCGATATGATCTTCTAGGTGTCTTGAACTCCTCTCGCACTTCCACACAATCCAAGCAACCTCAAATGGGTGAGTGGAGGGGGTATAAATATCCCAAGACATCCAAAGAGTCGTTGGCTAACGGTCACCGAAAAAGGTAACGTCGGATGAACCGATGCTATGCTTTTTCGGGCGTCGATTCATCCGGTGCCCTCCACATCACTTAGTCATTGCAGCTCTACCGACACAAGCTGTTCGACGCTATACACCGACGGTGCGTCGGTTCATCTAGTGCCGAAGACCTCGTGGCCAAAACATCTCTCGTATCTGTTGCTTCGTGACCGTCGGATAGACCGATGCTTCCTCTTGACCAAGGCGTCGGTTCATCCAGTGCTGAAGGGTTCGTCTTGGTGTGTCTCTGTCTTGTTCAAACTTGGTCATCGGATAGACCGACGGTTCGGTCCAATGGACCGTCGGTTCATTCGGTGCTTGTCTTCGCGGCTTCGGCTCGAGGCAACTCATCCGACGCAACTAGAATGTGGGCCGTCGTTCATCCGACGGTGCCAATTCGGCCGGCCTTCGCGCGGTGTACCAAGTACACCGACGCTCACCTCTAGGGTGCCGTCGGTTCATCCGACAGTTGCCATTTCCTGTTTTCTTGCATCTTTGACTTTGGTTCAACTTGCCACCTTTTGGAGCCATCTTACCACTGTTTTATAACCTTGAAAATAGACTATCTTCTGAATTTGGCATGTGGTAATTTGGCTTTAATCGTGGTTACATCCATGGGACCTATAAATGCCTACAAGGACATGCTAGACAATATGGTTAGTCCCATTGATCATGTTGTCATGAATCACCAAAATCAAACTTGAACTAATGGCAAATGGGGCCATGTTCGCTACAATCTCCCCCTTTTTGTTGATTTATGACAACACAAGCAAAGCAAGCACAATTTTTGCAAAAATTGACAAAATTAGAACCACTTAAACTTGCTTGGAGGCTTACCATTGTCCAAACTTCCCCCTTTTTGATCTTCTCTTCCAATGTTCACACATAGCTTGCCTCTTCCCACTTTGGAACCACTTAGCTTGCTTTGGTCTCACATTCTCCTCCTTTGGAATAAAATCTCCAAAAAGTGCAAAACAAAAGGGCTTCAAGGAAACTAGCAAGTCCTAGCAAACATAGCTTAAAGATATATGTTAAATACAAGGGAGAAAGCCGCATGAGCCATGATCCATATGTATGATATCAATGAAGATACCACATGTGTGAATAACTAAGGTGGATCACAAGCTCATGCGACTAGCATGATACAAACTAAGCTCCTGCTTAGTGTGTGCACAAAAAGATAATGTGAAAACAAGTGCACAACTACCAACTTGTAAGTCAAGGAAGCTTAGAGCATATCATGCAAGGAGGTAACTTAAAGGACAAGAGAGAAGACAAATGAGTTCTTGTTACATTACCACTTGTAGATATCACTTGTAGTCTTTTGATCATTGCTTAACTCGTGGGTTGATCCTCTCTACCTTGTTGGCACCACATTGAGATGAGCCACTTGGAAATGATATCACTTGAGGTGACACCACTTGAAAGAAGCTTGCAAAGAAGACACTCGGGGTACCACAAGGATTAGGAATGTATGAGTACATTGCTTTTGAACTTATATAGAGACATAAGCTCCCAAGGACATGACTTAATAGCATGAAGCTCATATTACTATATTCACACTTTTAAGGATGTTAGATCACATTGTGAGTGAAATAGCATTCTCTTAGAATGAAGAACCGCACCGAACGCGTCGCTAAGGGACTACATAAGATAAGCTTGAAACAATGTTAGTCCCATAACCAAACCATTGGATGAGCTCCCCCTAAATGTGTGCATTTAGTGTTTGAATCACCAACCAAATGTATGCACATTGTTTGTGACAACAAAGGGAAGCTAACCCTATAGCTTGCTCATGATGCAAAGAGATATATATGAAAACATGCACCATGAAAGAACAAGTGTAGCTTTCCTACACACTAATAAAACCATGTAGATTGTTCATGGGTTAGCACATGGCACAAGCAACCTACCATATGTAAATATTGCAAAAAATGCAACCAAAACAAGGCAATGGAGCTACAATGATACATGAGATCGGTTCAAGTTTTCGTTACCTCAACCGGGGAACTTGGGCAACACATGTCCAATTTGCAAGCTTGGCTTATAGGCTTGAATCTTCTCATCTTGATTGTGCTAAGCCTCCCAAGTCCCCGCCCCGAAGGCCTTCAAGTGGCCTTCGGAACCCAAACCATTTGAGGCCCCTTCATGTTGATGATTACTTCCTTGGGCACCCAAATGGGTTGGTTCCAACCCCGCTCCTTCTTCATCTTCTCAACCTTGTGTGCAACTACCTTGCCATTAGCCTTCTTCTTGATAACGTAGGTGTTGCTCTTGGTCTTGTTCTTGCGGTTGGGTTTGGTGGAGATGAGGGAGCTCTTGATGGTGGGATTCAACTTCTTCTTTGCGCCCTTGTCCATATTCTTGACAAATTGAGGACCATGTGTGGTTCGAGGACCGGTGGATGGTCGCTTCCTTGTGTGATGAGTGATTGACAACGTTGTGTGGACCGACTCTTGGCTAAGTATTGCAAAAGGTGCGGGTTGCGGCTTGACCGGTGTTGGTGCGGGTGAAGAACAAGCGCGAAAGGTCGTCGCGGTAAGGCCTCCGGGTGTGGAGAAGACAAGTAGGTTTTGTTCGAGGGACCGGTGGCCGGCGGGGGTCAAGTGCGGGCCGCATGGTGGCATGAACAAAGAAGATGAAGTCATGGACGGTTTCTTGGTTGAGCCTCAAAACCAAGGTCGAGCTCGGACTACGTGGGAGCCGAGTCATGAGTGGAGATTGGCGGAGGCTACACCGAGTTCGTGGGGTTTCCGGTGGTTCACCAGAAAACCACTGGGTTCCTTGGTTGATCCACAAAGCCAAGACCGAAGACGGAGGTGCAAAGCGGCGCCGGACCGGTCCGACCGGTGGGTGCCGGTCGACCGGTGGGGAGCACCGGTCTGACCGGTGTGCGACGACGCAGTCCCGAGACTTCGAAGCGGAGGACACGCGTCGGGATCACATGGCTTGCGTCGAGGCTACGCGGGGTGCGGTCGCCGGCATCCGTCCGATGAAGAAGACATCAAGAATTCCAAATCCGCCCTTGAGGGGCTTGTATCCCTAGTTAGTAGAGAAGGGCGTTTTAGACATTCGGTTGCCTCCATATAACCCAAGAGGTGAGAGGATGGCAGCCAACTCTTGGAACCCTAGCTCATTAGTTTTCCCATTTTCCACCTATTTTCCTTAGGTTTTCTTTAGGACTAGCAAGAGAGCTTCATGGAGAGATCTTGTTAAGAGGGATGGATGATCGGGCGGCTTGCTAGACCTTGTATGAACCTTGGTTTCATGTATAGATGATTCGGCGTGGTTCCTCAAGGTTTAGATGTGTTTTCCCGGTTGTTCTTGGTGGTGATTTTCGGAGCCCTCTCTTTGTGATTTCTTTGTGTTGTTTTCTCGGACCTTTCTCTTGGGGATTTGATGTGGGAAATTTGTGGGAACCCTTCGTGGTTCTTTGGGCGTGATTCCCCTCCCAAATCCGTGAGTAAAGGTGCTCGATTTCGGGGTTTCTTGAGTTCTTGGGTTGGAAGTGCTCTTGGCGGGATTTCCTTGATTCCTCCTTTTTGGACGAGTTTTGGTGGGATTAAACTTGGCTATGGACTCCTCATGAGGTGTTCCTAATATCCCCAAAGTCTTGTTCAAGTCCGTGGAGCGATTCGGGAGATCGAGATTTGGATTTGGGGGAGTTGACCCGCGGGTGCTGTTCATCCCGAGCTGCCCGGGCTACACGGTCGACCGGTGCTCTTGACCGGCCTCGAACGGTGTGTGCCTTGGTGGGATTTTGCTCGGGTGAACGTCTTGGTGTGTTCTTTGTTGTCCCGTGGTGCCGCCGGTTCGAGTTTGGGTCAGTTTGGTGGTCGGTTGGCCTGTTTGGTGCTTTGGGGGCTTTCAGGCTGCGATCGGTCTGACCGGTGTGTCTCACCGGTCTGACTGGTGTAGAGCCACTTAGTGAAAGTTGCTCAGTTACACCAGCAGGGACCGGTCTGACCGGTGGTGCTCACCGGTCTGACCGGTGTGGGTCTGTAGACTCGAGGTTTGGTGTTCCGCTGCGTGCTCGAGTCGGAAGGCTGTGTGTGTTGGTTCCTAGGTCCAGTGGCACTCCAGTGGCTACGTGGGCTTGACCAACTTGGGTAGTGAGTTGGAGAAGTGTGTTGGAAGCCGCGTTCATCTTGTTGGAGTTTCGATCTCCATCGAGAAGAATTTTTATCGGCTCCCATTCACTCCCCCCCCTCTCTGGTTCGCCGTATCGGTCCTTCAAGTGGTATCGAGCCGGTTCGGGTCTTTACCGACTCTAACCGTCTAAGATCCAAGGATGGCGTACCGAGAACGGGGTTCGAGTCCTCCACACTTCGATGGCAAGAACTACCGGATGTGGAGCAAGCGGATGGGTGCGTTCCTCCGCGGAAAGGGTCGGATCCTTTGGGATGTCACGGTGGACACGGGCTATGTCCACGGTGATGGACTTCCTCGCTCCAGGATCGAGGGACGGATTCGACGCCAACAATAAGGTGGTCGACTACTTGTTTCATGCTTTGTGTCAGCCTGAGTTCGATCGGGTGCACACCAAGCACTTGGCTTGTAGAATTTGGACGGTGCTGAAGGAGGCTCATGTTGGGAACGCCCAGGTTCAGGCACGGATGTATGCGACCTATCGGAGAGAGTACGAGAACTTCACTCATCTCCCCGGTGAGTCCATCGATGCCTTGTTTCAGAGGTTCACGGTGGTTGTGAACAACATGAGGGCCAATGTGGACGTGCTCCCGTACGATGATCATGATAGAGCGATCAAGCTCTTACACTCTTTGGATCGTACGATTTGGGGTGGAAAGTTCGAGGCCATTGTGGAGTCGAGAGAAGTATGACACTCGATGGTGAACGAGTTGTTCTCAAAGCTCAAGTCGGCCGAGGTGGATACGGGCATGACCGCCAAGCTTGAGGGTCCGACCGACTCTCATAGTCTCGCCCTCGTTGGTGGTTCCAAAGGAAAGGCTAACTCTAACCCATCCACCAGGATGTTCTCTTTCTCTTCTTTGATGTCTATGCCGGATGAGGAGTTCAACGAGCTTGGAGAGGACGAGCCGGCGCTCCCGACGAGGCGGTTCGAGAGGCCGCACGAGAACCGTGTGAGCATGAGGAGGAACACGAGAACATGCTTCCGGTGCGGCAAGCCGGGACACTTCGTCGCCCCGGCCCGGAGAAGGTCGAGAACAAGGACAACTACAAGCACAAGCCGAGGATGGACGGCAAGTACCGTTCGGGGCGCGACCACAAGAGCAAGCACAAGAACAAGTACAAGGACGAGCGACATTCGAGGAAGAAGGAGAGCCGAGGCAAGGCCCGAGCGATGGTGGGAGCGAGCAACGTCGACTCCGGTTCCGCGTACTCCACCTCGAGCTCGAGCGGCGGTGAAGACGAAGGTGATCGTCGCAAGAACAAGAGGTCATCCAAGAACACGAGCGGGGCCGAGCCGCTTCGCGAGAGACGGCTTCTACACCATGGCGCGAGCTCCGGCAGAAGAAGAAGAGCACACGGAGCGACTCGGACTGCGAGTCCGACGACGAGGTGTGTGATGAACTTCCCTTCTTGCGCCGGGGAGAATGAGAGGCTTGGCTCTTTGCTTTATAACCGTGATGACATGCTTAGAGAGGCAAAGAAAATGAGAAAAGAGCTTAGGGCTTCACTTGAGGATGCTAGGACTAGAGTGGCTGAGCTAGAAACACAGGTTCTTGATAGCAAGCTTGAGATTGATTCCCTCAAGGCTAGTCCTGTTGTTTCGGATGAGGTTGATTGTGCTGATTGCTCTATTTTCCTTGTTGATCTTGCTTTGTTCAAGGAAAAGTATGCCCCCAAGTGTGAGGAACTAGATGTGCTTAGGGTTGAAGTGGCTGAGCTTAAATCTAGATCTGCTTTGCTAGGTGCTTGCACTTCTTGCCCTATTTTGCATGCTAAAATTGATGAGATGCATGCGTACACTAGTTCTCTTGAGGCTAAGCTGAAGGAACCCATTCCTACATCATGCTCTACCCGTGTTGACGGTTAATAGTTATATCAAAGTTCGTTTGTGACTTGCAAGCGGACACCCGTCGTAGTCAAGGGACCCTTCTTCCCTCGAGTGGTGAACCCAATGTATCGAATCCGTGGAACAAATGTGTGACGAAAAACTTAATCTAATAAAGCCAAGTAACTTCAATCTTCGATAAAAGAAACCCTAATGCATCTAAGTAAAAGACATGAAATGAATCTAATCTACTAAAGACCAGAGAAAACAAAGTAAGATTGGGTAGATAAATCGATCTAGAGGGATCGGGGTAAGCCTTTTGTTGAAGTTCCAAGCAAGAGAAGAAGTAGCAAATCGAATCTTATAAGAAGCGTCTTTAAATCGTGGTTTCCCGTCCAAATCCGAAAACATCCGCCTTTCGGAACCCCCGTTCTGTCACAATGTATCCCTACTCATGCGGGGAGCTTAGGGCGAGTCAAAAGACAAGTCGAGATTCTTTCGGAAGATCCGACGTGTACCTCTAGCCACCGCGACTACAAGAACACCCTATGTAATCTATCTCGAGAATAGAATTGGAATAAGCAAAGCCGATCGAAAAACGAAATCTTCGAGGAAACACTTGATCGCTAGGAAAAGATTCAACTTGATAATTCAACTATAACAATGATACATACACAAGATCACCACCGGGATCCTTCCTTGATCTTGCTTCTAGCTCCGGGAACTCCGACGTGGTCTTCCGTGCAAGGTTCCCACGTCGGGTAGGGAAACCCTAGTCAACTAGCTCGACCCTCTCCTCTCCGAGATGGTGTCCCTCCCTTCTCTGCTCCTCGGCGGCCGATGACGAATTCTATTCTCCGTAGCTCTCGGTCGGGAGGCTATAAATAGCCCGATTGGCGGCTAGGGCAAAGGAGGGGGCAAATGGGCCCTAGATGGGCACGGGGCCGACCGGGATCGGGCCGGCCGGCCCGGGCCCATTCGGCCCGGCCCGAGGACTCCTTTGCTCTACGTCGGTTCCCTTGCTTCCCGGATGTTTCCCCCTTCGCATGTAGGTCCATGTCGTCGGTTTCTCTCCGAATTGGACTCAACTCCTTGTCTTGCAAGATTCGAAGCACTTTTACGGTCGGGTCCTCGGAGTCCGTCGTCTTCTCGGATCAAGTCCCCGGCTTCTTGGAGTTAAGTTTGCTTCATTGCATGACTTGTACGGGGCTTCAAGGTCTTGTCATGAGGTGCTTGATGAACTTATCCCGAAAGTCTTGCATTCAACACTAAAACCCTGCATAAACACTAAACTCCAAAACCGACATGCACACGTGAACTTGTTATACCACGGGGGTTAGTACCAATGGATAAGGTATAAAACTTATGCCAACACCGAAGGTAAACTCATGGCTAGGTTGACGGATTTTCACCGTCAACATCTCCCCCATGCTTAAACCTTGCTCGTCCTCGAGTAAGCCTTCGATGGATATCATCATTGCCAAACAATGTTTAAACCTTGCTCTTGATCATACATGAGAAAACATAATGCTCTCAAAATTTTAATTCGTTAAAGTTCCATAATGTACTAGCCTTCATCTCTACGGAGGGTAGATCCTTATTAAGCTTATCCCACAAGTATTAACATGCTCACAAAGTTTAAATAGATCTCAGAATTTTTGAAATAAAGAACGAGATAAAGAAAAGCTAAACCAAGTTCACAAATTTAAATCATCTTGTGTATTGCTCATGAACTCTCAACTCGCTTGTCTCTCAAGCCTATATATTCTACTCATTTCCCTCTCATAACATATATGTGTGGTAGGCTTTATATGGAGCTTTTGGGAAAGTTTAGTCCTAACAAGATTTTATAAATGAGGTGTTGTCAAAACAAGACAAGCTTCTCATGGTCTTACCTAGACTCGTCAAAAAGGTCATTGGAAAATAATGTTAAATCAAGGAGTGGAAAGAGAAAAATACGCACACTTTAGATAAGTGGACATGTGCAAATGGCAAAGAGTGATCCCGAGGCGGGAAGGAAGTCCTCGTTATCGGATTGCACATGGTTGGAAAATGAGAATGGATCTTTTAAACTTGAAGCCTTGAATGCACTCTTAGAGAACCGGGGAGTTCACTTTACGCATATATTTTTTTTCTCTTTCTCATATTTCTCATTCTTTTCTTTCTTTCTTTCTTTCTTTCTTTCTTTCTTTCTTTCTTTCTTTCACTATATATATATTTTTTCTCTTGGAAGTCACGTATATCGTCGGATTTTTTTCATTCATCATTTTTTAAAAAACTCCCCTTTGAACTCTAAAACTGCACCGTCCATGCTTAGACGTTGCTCGTCCTCGAGCAAAGAGGCGATAAATAAGGTAGGTACCGGAAATATTTTTCCTTGGAGAGATACTTGAAATCTTCAATGTTGGCACCGTCTTACGATCTTCCTTGAATTGATGATCCATTCTCAACAATAGGTTGTGGTCAAGGAGGTAATCACAAAAGATGATATTGGTTTAAGGGTGGATATCCGGCGAAGTTTGTGAGATCTCCAATGCGGGGATACACAATGCACGGATAAAAGGCTAGCAAAAAGATAGATACGCAAAAACGGAATGACCAACTTCTTAGTCTCGGGCCAGAGAAATCATGGCCTGCAATAACTCACTCAAAAATAAATCTTGTACACTAAGGTTTATGCACTCAAATATATATAAGGCTTTGGATAGGTTGAGCAACACACAAGTTATATTTATGACAAGGTTAGCGATATTTTTGAGCATAAAAGACATCTTTAATCTATTCACAACATGAGAGCACATAAAACACTATGGGTCTTTATTTTAATCATAACCTCCGCTGAAGATTAAGCTAGCATTTAAATAAATTCAGATTTGTATTTTAAGAGAGCACTAGCTTAAACATGCATAGATCAATTACAAAGATGAACAAAGCTGCAATTATAATCATATATCATCATGGCACAAATTTTTGTAACTTTTCCAATGATATAATCAAGGTGGTGTCTTTATTAATGATGATATCAAGTTGAAATACAAACTGAAAATAAACAATCATGCTTGCTGAAATTTAAATAAAAACAGAAAATACTACACAAACACACATAAGCAAAAGCTGAAAATTACGAGAGAAAAAGAAAAGAAAATAAAACTAAATTTCCTAAATCTTCTAGTCTTCCGCCGGTGGTTGATGTTGATGATCTTGATAATAATACCCTTGCTCATAATATGATCGGACATTCCCTCCGACGAATTGATTTGGCTCCACAAGGTGAAGGCGTCCAATCTCAAAGGCAATATTTGCGTTGCCTTCACCAAGTTGAGCTGCGTTAGCTTGGATGGCTGCGATGTTTTGGGCGTTTCTTGCAGCATACCCTCCAATTATGGCCATGCTTTGTTGTGGTTGGGGATGATGTGCGTAGGGCTCTGCGAAGTTAGCGTTGGGCACCACATAATTTGGTGGGGGTACCGGTGCACCACCCCCCCATGCTTGCTCTTGTGGCCCTCCGTAATAACTTGGCGGAGGAGGGATCCTGCCGAATGGTTGCACATTGGGTTGTGCTCCACTCGCTTGTGCGGAGGATGTTCCCTGCTCTACGATTCTTCCTCTTTTGTTCTTCCTTGCAGGGACAAGGAGTCCCTCTTCCAACCAATCTTCCCTTCCATGAAAAGCCTAAGCCTCTCATTCGGAAGGGGCAGGTTTACTATGGCCAAACAATAACCTCCTCTCTCATCTCCACTAATGTATTTGCCTTGCCGCAAATACTCAATGCCGAGAGAGGTACCACGCAAAAGATGGTCGGGGTTTCTTGCGATCCCCGGCCGTAAGGAGAAGGCCAACATGGAGAGGTAGCACCCCGAACCAATATTTCCCCGCCCCCGATGTTGCTTCACAACACCAACGGTTGATCATGAGGTAAGAGGGGTCTATTGGCCGCCCGGCAATTAAAGCCGAGTAGAGCCAATTCAACTCCGTGTCGGTCACCTTCGTCTCCTTCATCCTCCCCAATACCCTCTTGCACATCCAAGAGTGAAATATCCGGATAATGGGGTTGCGGATGCAATTGCGTTGTTGATGGGCTTCCCCGAGAGATCATATTCCAAAATCCCGCTAACATGCCGGGTGGCACGTCAACTTTCTCCGGAGCTCCCTTGTGGAATCCAAGCAGCTCCCTAACGTGCTCGTAGGGAACCACTTGTTGGACTCCCTCCAAACGGAATGACAAGCTTTGCACCCCATCATCATCAAGGATAGGTGCAATAGTCATTAAAATTTCCAAGGCGAACCCCAAGTGGGTGTCCACCGATACTCCGTTGGAGAACTGCACCCATCCAAGGTGCCCCAACATATAGTATATGTCGGTGCCAAAACCCAAGGTGTAGAGTGCTTGGTCGTCGAACTCGACGTTGGGCACAAGCCTCTTCTCAAGATTAGAGAGCCTCTCCTCCTCCGACGACGACAAGATGATGAAGCCGTACGAAGAATATGTCGGAGTGTAAGGAGGTCGCGCGGTTGAACGGGTTGATCGTCATGGTGGCGCGGGCTGCTCCTCCGTGTGCCCACGAGGTTCGGTAAACCTCATGGACGTGCTTCTTTGCAGCCCTCATACCACCAAGGAGGAGAGCATCGTTCCTCCTTGGTGGTGCCGTATCCGTCTCCATGCTCCGGGGAGACTCGGAAACCGAGTGCCTCCTCGAAGACGTGGTTGATGACGGCTTGGACGACGACGAACTCTTCTTCTTGGAGAAGAGACTTGTGGTTTTCTTCCACATGGTTGCTGCACTCTTTTCTTCAACTAAAACTCCGGGTTGCAACCGGTAACTAGGCACTTAAACTCTTTACTTCGGATGTGGACTTTGAGTGGATTAAGGATGTGGATTTTTCTTGAGCTATCAAGCTTGGGAAGGTTGGCTATGTCTACGGAGGTTTTGAGCACACAAACTTGAACACACAAACAAAGGAAGCGAGAGGGAAGCTTGCTCGCGGAAAACGGGAACCGGGGGCTCCTTATGTAGGGGAGGCCGGCCGGCTCGGGGGCCTCGGTGCTCCTCCCCGCCTCGTCTTTCTTCCGAGCATGATCATTTCGCCTCTCGCAACTTTCCCCGCCCGCGTGCTCCACGAGTTGCACCGCTCAAACGCTCTCGTCCACTCCTTTTCTTGCATTATTGGTCCTTCCACTTGATGCTTCATGCTTTGGGTCATGTCCATGCTCCCTAGCTCCACTTGCTTCACATGCCACCATGAAATTCCTGCAAAGTTGATGCTTGCTGCCCACCATGCTTGTCCTTTGCATGTGGAATTGGTGAAAGTTGATAAAAGGGAATCCAATGGTGCATGCATGATTAATTCAAACTAGATTGCCTCCATTAAGGTGTGTTTAAGGTTAAGCACTCCTCTAATTCGAAATTTAAAATATTTTTCAGAGCCATGCAAGAGCTCAAACATAATTTTAGAGAAGTTTTTAAACTATTAAAAACAAATGTAAGTCGAAAATATTTTTCGACTACGTCGATTTCGGTCTCACCGGTATAGTTTGCCTTCATCGGTTGAGAGCAAACTTTTCTGGCTTGATCATGGGGGCATAGGTTTAGGTTCTAATTTTGGCTAAATAAGATAGATTTTGAATAAAACAAAATTAGAATAGGCTTAGAAAAATTCTAATCTTAGAGAAACCAAGGATATGGATTTTTTAAATCAACCAAAAGTTTTGATTTTCTAGGTTCACGCGAGTCCTATCACGTGCTGAATTTTATTAACACCTAAATATAAGTTGTAGCTCTACTCGTGTGGTTTTAGCATGAAAAATTAGTTTACCTCAGCACCATAATGAGGGTGAAAGGTTGAGCTAGGTTCTGAAATTATTTGGTTGAGGTTTCTCAAAAAGAAAAGAACAAACAAGCACATAGGAGGGTTCATGCAAAGGGTTTATGATAAAGCAAAACATTCAATCAAGAATCATGTCTCTAATATTGTTCAACCACTTCTAAGTCTAATGTCTTTGCGTAATAAAACTCAAAACTAAATTATTAAAAAGACTCGAAAAACCTGGAATCGGGTTGTCCTCCCGTAGCTTATTCTTGACTCGACGAAACGGGTTGCCTCCCGCCTAGCGCTTCGTTTATAGTCTATAGCTAGACTTCTTCACTTGATTACTCCGGTTCAACACTCTTTGCGGGCGTTGCAATCTTGGGTACCCACTTCCGCACCATCTTGGGTACGGGTTTGTCTTCCGGCTTAGTCATTTTTTTGGTCTTCACGGGCTGCTTCTCTTCCTTTGTCTTGACAGATGCAACACCTTCTTTGATTTTCTTTACGTTCATTTTTTTCGGCTCCTTCTTCTTTTTCAGCCCCTCCGTTCGCTTTGGTTCTCCCTTTACTCCAATCATGTTGCATGCCTCTATTCTTGGACGGAACTTGAAGGAACTCCTTTCTCCGTTGATATCAAACATGATCTCCCCCTTGCCAACATCAATAGTAGCTCCCACGGTCTTGAGGAAAGGCCTCCCAAGGATGAGCGGCGGATTCTCCCTCTCTCCCATATCGAGCACAACGAAGTCGACGGGGATGAAGTGGTGTCCGATCTTCACGGGTACATCTTCGAGGCAATGCCCAAGGGATAGCGAATGGAGTTGTCCCCCAACTCTAAACATATTCCCGTAGGCTCCATTGGTAGGCGTAGCTTCTCGAACACATCCCTCGGCATGACGCTCACACTAGCTCCAAGGTCGCATAAAGCCTTCTCGAAGTTGAAAGAACCAACCGAACATGGAATTGTAGGGCACCGGGGTCCTTTTGCTTCTCTAGCCCATTAGCAATAGCGGCACTACACTCCTCGGACATCTTGACATGATCTACCCCGAGTGTTGCTATCTCATATTTATTTGCAAGTATATCTTTAAAGTAACGAGAATATGTAGGTACTTGTAGGGCATCTAGTAATGGCATGTTGATGCTAAGTCTACGCACAACTTCAACAAACTTCTCAAAGTGGTTGTCAAGTTTACGTCGGAAGTAGCGTGGCTTGAGTTGTGGTATCCTCGTGTCTTCCTCCGGCATCTCAAATTCGGGTTCCTCGGTGAAGATCCCCGTAACCTTCTCTTTAGCAACTCCTTCCACCTCGGTGGATGGTTTAAGCTTCCTTGCTCCCGCGGAACGTTCCGGATCTTCGGTCTCCTTCCCCGAACGTGTTTGAATGGCCTTCGCCGATTCGGGACTTTTGGGTTGTCCCGGAAGCTTCCCTTCATCATTAGTGAGGCGCCCCGCAAGTTGTCCAACTTGCGTCTCGAGCATCTTCATCATGTTGAGCACTTGATGATTGGAACTTCCGACCTCCGTCACTTTGCTATTGATGTTCTCCAACACCTTGTCTATGGTCTTGAACTTGGTGACGGTGTCCTTGTTGATCTTAGCTTGCTCATCCATAAACTCCTTCAATTGTATATGAAGCGGAACCGCGTTAGGAACAGATGAGCTTGCATTAAATTGAGGCCTACCTTGCCCGTAGCGGTAGTTCGGCAATTCTCCCTTCCTCATGTAGTCGAGCACTTTGGCTTCCTCCGGACAATCTTTGCGGACATGGCCATACTCTCCACATTCTTCGCATGTGGACCTTGCTTCGGCGGCCTTCAAGTCTTGAGCCTCTTTCTTTTCCATCTCCATCTTCTCCAACCTCCTCATGAGCGAGTCGATCTTGCCTTCAATTATGTTCTCCTTCTCCACTTGCAAGACTCCTTTGACGTTCCCCGTGGGTTGAACCGGATGTAGGCGCCGGACGACGCCCATGTGTCATTATCCGCGACCTTCTTGAATAGCGTGAAAGCTTCCGTCGGTGTAAGTTCGATGATAGATCCTCCCGCCGATGCATCGATGATCGTCCTTGACGCCATGGTGAGTCCTTGATAGAACTTTTGCACGAGGTCTTCCTTCGGGAACTTGTGATGTGGAACCGCCGGTGTACTCGTTGAAGCGCTCGAATGCCTCCGAGATAGTTTCCGTAGGATATTGAACAAAGGTGGCAATCTTATTACGCAAGCTTTGAGTTTTACCAGGTGAGTAGTATTCCTTCATGAAAGCCTTCATCAACGTGTTCCAATTTTGCACCGTCTCCGCCGGTTGAGAGTGGAACCATTGCAAAGCCTTCCCGAGTAGTGAAAACGGAAAAAGCCTTGCCCTCATTTGATCTTGAGTCACCCCATCCATGTTGAAAGTCTGACATAGTTGAATGAATGCTTGGAGGTGAAGGTTCGGATCCTCTTTACCGGTGAAGGGTGAATGTTGCACCATGCGAATTGTTGAGGTCTTGATCTCGAACGGTCTTCCGATCTCCTCAAGGTTCAAGATTGGTAGGTCGATGATGTCCGGGGTGCATAGCTCCCCAATCTTGCGTTCTTGCGGTGGTTGGTCACCCATTGGTGGAAGTCGATTCTCCCGAGGACTTTGAGGTGGTGAATTCTTCGGAGATTCCGCGATCCTTTGTCTTCCGACTCCGAATCTACAAAATCCGGCTTTTTAGCTTGATGTGCTTCGCGTCTCCTTAGCTCGTAAAGTTTTTTCGGGATCATCCACAAAATTATCGGGTTTGTTGGAGAGGTAGCCGTCCATCTCCGTTAGGGTTAGCAATAAACAAAGTATGCAAAAACTAGAAAGTAAAAACAAATCCATAGAAACTAGGGTTAGACAAACTAGATTAGATGTATTTTGAGGATGATCAAAGTTTAGTAGATGCAAAAAAGAAAAACAAAAGGAAAACTGAAAATTACAAAAAGGCAATAAAAAATCAAATCTTGATCACTTGTTCCCGGCAACGGCGCCGGAAAAAGGGGCTTGTTGACGGTTAATAGTTATATCAAAGTTCGTTTCGACTTGCAAGCGGACAAGTCTCCCGTCGTAGTCAAGGGACCCTTCTTCCCTCGAGTGGTGAACCCAAGGTATCAAATCCGTGGAACAAATGTGTGACGCAAAACTTAATCTAATAAAGCCAAGTAACTTCAATCTTCGATAAAAGAAACCCTAATGCATCTAAGTAAAAGACACGAAACGAATCGATCTACTAAAGACCGGAGAAAACAAAGTAAGATTGGGTAGATAAACCGATCTAGAGGGATCGGGGTAAGCCTTTTGTTGAAGTTCCAAGCAAGAGAAGAAGTAGCAAATCGAATCTTATAAGAAGCGTCTTTAAATCGTGGTTTCCCGTCCAAATCCGAAAACATTCGCCTTTCGGAACCCCCGTTCGTCACAACGTATCCCTACTCATGCGAGGAGCTTAGGGCGAGTCAAAAGACAAGTCGAGATTCTTTCGGAAGATCCGGCGTGTACCTCTAGCCACCGCGGCTACAAGAACACCTTATGTAATCTATCTCGAGAATAGAATTGGAATAAGCAAAGCCGATCGAAAAACAAAATCTTCGAGGAAACACTTGATCGCTAGGAAAAGATTCAACTTGATAATTCAACTATAACAATGATACATACACAAGATCACCACCGGGATCCTTCCTTGATCTTGCTTCTAGCTCCGGAACTCCGACGTGGTCTTCCGTGCAAGGTTCCCACGTCGGCTAGGGAAACCCTAGTCAACTAACTCGACCCTCTCCTCTCCGAGATGGTGTCCCTCTCTTCTCTCGCTCCTCGGCGGCCGATGACGAATTCTATTCTCCGTAGCTCTCGGTCGGGGGGCTATAAATAGCCCGATTGGCGGCTAGGGCAAAGGAGGGGGCAAATGGGCCCCGGATGGGCACTCGGGGCCGACCGGACCGGGTCGGCCGGCCCGGGCCCATTCGAGGCCCGGCCCGAGGCCTCCTTTGCTCTACGTCGGTTCCCTTGCTTCTGGATGTTTCCCCCTTCGCATGTAGGTCCATGTCGTCGGTTTCTCTCCGAATTGGACTCAACTCCTTGTCTTGCAAGATTCAACACTTTTACGGTCGGGTCCTCGGAGTCCGTCGTCTTCTCGGATCAAGTCCCCGGCTTCTTGGAGTTAAGTTTGCTTCATTGCATGACTTGTACGGGGCTTCAAGGTCTTGTCATGAGGTGCTTGATGAACTTATCCCGAAAGTCTTGCATTCAACACTAAAACCCCGCATAAACACTAAACTCCAAAACCGACATGCACACGTGAACTTGTTATACCACGGGGGTTAGTACCAATGGATAAGGTATAAAACTTATGCCAACACCGAAGGTAAACTCATGGCTAGGTTGACGGATTTTCACCGTCAACAACCCGTGAAATGCATGCTTTGAAAAATGCGGAACTTGCACACTATGTTGATTGTTTGCGGGATGAGAATGATGAGCCGAGGAAGTTGATGGGTTGGTTGTCCGGTCATGAGCCTCGTTGAGGATGATGATCGAGGCCTCTAAGAGGCAAGATGGTGAGGGACTTGGGGCAAACAAGGTTGGTGAGGGAAGTGGAGAGAATATCCGGAGCCACCAAAAACCCACCACAAGAAAGATTTCCCTCCAAAACCCAACCATCTTAGGAACCGTCTAGACACAACCCCGGCTCCACCCGTGTTTCCTAAACCCACAAATGATCTCCGAAAGCCTATCAAGTTTGTGAGCACTTCGGGGAAAGTGTTCATTGGGAAGGAGTGTGAGAAGGCTAGCGGTGAGAAACCGGTGGAGGAGTTGAGTGGAGAGAACCCGAGTGAGCGACCACATCCCAAGACAAATCCTAAGCTTGTAAGGTTCTATTGTGGCTATTGTGGGAGAGATGGCCATAAGGAGGAGTTTTGCTTCAAGAGGAAGCAAGAGGAGAGAATGGCAAAGGAGTGGGCTAACAAGGACAAGTACCACCCTTCTGATGGTGTACTTGAGCCTCGTATGCAGATGCCCAGGGCCAAGGCGAGTGTGAGGACGGTTCGAGGCTTGGGGAGAGCGGAAGGTTTCTTTGGAGCTGCTGCTGCCCAAGTCACACCGGTCAGACCAGTGTGGAGCACCGGTCGGACCGGTGCGGCTGGACAGACAGCTGTTTGGGTTTCGAGCTCGTACAGGTGCGAGGGTTGTTTCTGGTGGTCGTGTTTCTGGTGGCTGGGCTAGAAAGGGTGGTGGTCGGTTGCTAGGCGTTCTCCTCCTCGTGCTCAATACGGGGATCAGAGGGGTCGTAGCTTTGAGTTGGAGAGGAGGGACGTTCCACAGGCTTTCTTGTGTGGTTTTGGTCCTCCACCAGGTAGAGAGGGGTGGTTCCCTCAGGGTGGTTACCGTGGTGGTGTTCGTGGAGGTAGCTTTGGTAGGAGAGATGCTTTGGTTGGTGCTAACCCCACTTTCAAGCAAATGGCTCAGCACTGGTTTTACTCTTTTGGTACTAACCCCGAGTCTTTGAGTCGTTAGTTCGCTCACGTGCTCGTTGTTGAATTTCGGGTGGGAGACTTGAAGAACATTTGGTTGATTGACTCCGGTTGCTCGAGGCATATGACCGGAGACAGGGGGTGGTTCTCAAGTCTCGTCCGGTGGTGACGAAGAGGTACATCACCTTTGGGGACAATGGGCGTGGGCGTGTGCTTTCGAAGGTGAGATCAAAGTAAGTGACAAGATCACTGTGAGGTGTGTTGCTCTTGTTCAATCGCTGGGGTACAATTTGCTTTCTGTGTCCCAGTTGTTGGATGAGGGCTTTGAGGTGTTGTTTCGGCCAGGTGGTTCTCGGATTGTGGACTCTCGAGGGGACCTTGTCTGTATGGTCGTTCCCGAGGGTCAGGTGTTTCGTGCTGATTTTTCTCAGTCTTCGGGTGTGGAGCATTGTTTCTTGGCTGGTTCTTCGAGTGAGTTGTGGAAGTGGCATAGGAAGTTGGGTCACTTGAGCTTTGACCTTTTGTCTCGATTGAGTAAACTCAATTTGGTCCGAGGATTGCCACGGTTGAGGCTTGAGAAAGAGTTGGTTTGTGCGCCTTGTAGGCATGCCAAGATGGTAGCCTCTTCTCACCCGCCTCTCACCGATGTGATGACTGAGCGTCCATGCGAGCTGCTCCATATGGACCTTGTTGGCCCAGCTCGTGTGCGATCTGCGGGTGGGAAGTGGTATGTACTTGTTGTGGTGGACGACTATTCTCGGTACGCGTGGGTGTTCTTTCTCGAGGATAAGGGGGAGACGTTTGGTTTTGTTCGAGATCTAGTCTTGAGGTTGAGGAACGAGAGGCACGGAGATGCCATACGAGCTATCCGCAGTGATAATGGCTCGGAATTCAGAAACTCTCGTTTTGAAACCTTTTGCCATGACTTGGGTATTGAGCACCAGTTTTCGAGTCGGTATACGCCTCTCCAGAATGGTGTTGTGGAAAGGAAGAACAGGACCTTGTGCGAGATGGCTCGGACGATGCTTGATGAGCATAGGACTCCGAGGAGGTATTGGGGCTGAGGTGGTGAATACCGCGTGCTATGTGTCGAACGGGATATACCTCGAGTGCACAAGAAGAAGACATGCTATGAGTTGATGCATGGTCGCACACCCAAGGTGAGTCACTTCCATGTCTTTGGTTGCAAGTGTTTCATTCGAAGAAAGACGAGGAAGTTGGATAGGTTTGAGGCTAGGTCTGTCGATGGTATTTTCTTTGGTTATGCATCTCACTCTAGAGCACATCGTGTGCTCAATCTTGAAACTAACCAAATCGTGGAGACTTGCGAGGTAAGCGTTGACGGTGAAAATCCGTCAACCTAGCCATGAGTTTACCTTCGGTGTTGGCATGAGTTTTATACCTTATCCATTGGTACTAACCCCCGTGGTATAACAAGTTCACGTGTGCATGTCGGTTTTGGAGTTTAGTGTTTATGCGGGGTTTTAGTGTTGAATACAAGACTTTCGGGATAAGTTCATCAAGCACTTCATGACAAGACCTTGATGCCCCGTACAAGTCATGCAACAAAGCAAACTTAACTCCAAGAAGCCGGGGACTTGATCCGAGAAGACGACGGACTCCGAGGACCTTACCGTAAAAGTGCTTTCGAATCTTGCAAGACAAGGAGTTGAGTCCAATTCGGAGAGAAACCGACGACATGGACCTACATGCGAAGGGGGAAACATCCGGGAAGCAAGGGAACCGACGTGGAGCGAAGGAGCCCTCGGGGCCGGGCCTAGATGGGCCCGGGCCGGTTGGCCCGATCCGGTCGGCCCCGGGCCCATCCGGGGCCCAAATGCCCCCTCCTTTGCCCTAGCCGCCAATCGGGCTATTTATAGCCCCCTGACCGAGAGCCTCGGAGAGAAGAATTCGTCATCGGCCGCCGAGGAGCGAGAGAAGAGAGGGACACCATCTCGGAGAGGAGAGGGTCGAGCTAGTTGACTAGGGTTTCCCTAGCCGACGTGGGAACCTTGCACGGAAGACCACGTCGGAGTTCCCGGAGCTAGAAGCAAGATCAAGGAAGGATCCCGGTGGTGATCTTGTGTATGTATCATTGTTATAGTTGAATTATCAAGTTGAATCTTTTCCTAGCAATCAAGTGTTTCCTCGAAGATTTCGTTTTTCGATCGGCTTTGCTTATTCCAATTCTATTCTCGAGATAGATTACATAGGGTGTTCTTGTAGCCGCGGTGGCTAGAGGTACACGTCGGATCTTCCGAAAGAATCTCGACTTGTCTTTTGACTCGCCCTAAGCTCCCCGCATGAATAGGGATACGTTGTGACGAAAGGGGGGTCTCGAAAGGTGGATGTTTTCGGATTTGGACGGGAAACCACGATTTAAAGAGGCTTCTATTAAGATTCGATTTGCTACTTCTTCTCTTGCTTGGAACTTCAACAAAAGGCTTACCCCGATCCCTCTAGATCGGTTTATCTACCCAATCTTACTTTGTTTTCTCCGGTCTTGAGTAGATTAGATTCGTTTTGTGTCTTTTACTTAGATGCATTAGGGTTTCTTCTATCGAAGATTGAAGTTACTTGGCTTTATTAGATTAAGTTTTGCGTCACACATTTGTTCCACGGATTCGATACCTTGGGTTCACCACTCGAGGGAAGAAGGGTCCCTTGACTACGACGGGAGACTTGTACGCTTGCGAGTCACAAACGAACTTTGATATAATTATTAACCGTCAACAAGCCCCTTTTTCTGGCGCCGTTGCCGGGGAACAAGTGATCAAGATTTGATTTTTTATTGCCTTTTTGTAATTTTCAGTTTTCTCTTTGTTTTTATTTTTGCATCTACTAAATTTTGGTCATCCTCAAAATACATCTAATCTAGTTTGTCTAACCCTAGTTTTTATAGATTTGTACTTACTTTCTAGTTTTTTTGCATACTTTGTTTATTGCTAACCCTAACAGGAGATGGACGGCTACCTCTCCAACAAACCCAATAATTTTGTGGATGATCCGAGAAAAACTTTACAGGCTAAGGAGACGCGAAGCACATCAAGCTAAAAAGCTGGATTTTGTAGATTCGGAGTCGGAAGACAAAGGATCGCAGGAATCTCCGAAGAATTCACCACCTCAAAGTCCTCGGGAGAATCGACTTCCACCAATGGGTGACCAACCACCGCAAGAACGCAAGATTGGAGATCTATGCACCCCGGACATCATCGACCTACCAATCTTGAACCTTGAGGAGATCGGAAGACCGTTCGAGATCAAAACCTCAACAATCCGCATGGTGCAACATCCACCCTTCACCGGTAAAAAGGATCCGAACCTTCACCTCCAAGCATTCATTCAACTATGTCGGACTTTGAACATGGATGGGGTGACTCAAGACCAAATGAGGGCAAGGCTTTTTCCGTTTTCACTACTCGGGAAGGCTTTGCAATGGTTCCACTCTCAACCGGTGGAGACGGTGCAAAATTGGAACACGTTGATGAAGGCTTTCATGAAGGAATACTACTCACGGGTAAAACTCAAAGCTTGCGTAATAAGATTGCCACCTTTGTTCAATATCCTACGGAGACTATCTCGGAGGCCTTCGAGCGCTTCAACGAGTACACCAGGGTGGTTCCACATCACAAGTTCCCGAAGGAAGACCTCGCACAAAAGTTCTATCAAGGACTCACCATGGCGTCAAGGACGATCATCGATGCATCGGCTGGAGGATCCATCATCGAACTTACACCGACGGAAGCTTTCACGCTATTCAAGAAGGTTGCAGATAATGACACGTGGGCGTCGTCCGGCGCCTACATCCGGTTCAACCCACGGGGAACGTCAAAGGAGTCTTGCAAGTGGAGAAGGAGAACATACTTGAAGGCAAGATCGACTCGCTCATGAAGAGGTTGGAGAAGATGGAGATGGAAAAGAAAGAGGCTCAAGACTTGAAGGCCGCCGAAGCAAGGTCCACATGTGAAGAATGTGGAGAGTATGGCCATGTCCGCAAAGATTGTCCGGAGGAAGCCAAAGTGCTCGACTACATGAGGAAGGGAGAATTGCCAAACTTCCGCTACGGGCAAGGTAGGCCTCAACTTAATGCAAGCTCATCTATTCCTAACGTGGTTCCGCTTCGTATACAATTGAAGGAGTTCATGGATGAGCAAGCTAAGATCAACAAGGACACCGTCACCAAGTTCAAGACCATAGACAAGGTGTTGGAGAACATCGATAGCAAAGTGACGGAGGTCGGAAGTCCCAATCATCAAGTGCTCAACATGATGAAGATGCTCGAGACGCAAGTTGGACAACTTGCGGGGCGACTCACTAATGATGAAGGGAAGCTTCGGGACAACCCAAATGTCCCGAATCGGCGAAGGCCATTCAAACACGTTCGGGGAAGGGGACCGAAGATCCGGAACGTTCGCGGGAGCAAGGAAGCTTAAACCATCCACCGAGGTGGAAGGAGTTGCTAAAGAGAAGGTTACGGGGGATGCGTTGACGCAAAATGCGCACTCAGCGCCAATCACACAGCAAGCCGAAAAGCTTAGCTTCGCACGCGCAGAGAGAAAGTGACGTGCCAGTCAATTTTTCCTGAAAATTAACAAAAGATAAAACAGTTAAATACCAAAGCTTGGAACCTACCGGGTGGTACCAGGCAGTTCCATATTTACGGCTAAGAAGCCAAGCAAGACGACATGTAGCTATGCGAAGCTACCTGTCAAAGAACCACAACCATTCGGGTAACCGCGAAGGAAAAAAGAACATTGCCGAATGGATGACGTAAGTATGACAACGATCGATCTTTGAATAAACATGGATGCATGTGCAAAGCCATGACCGATCCTCATGAAGATTAACATTAAATGAAGTAAAGCACGAACATGATCATGTATTAAAATAAGCATGCATAGATCCAAAGCATTAGTCTACCGCATGTCTAATTACTTTAAGATCCGTCGGGCGCGATATCAGCAAATCTATCCACCGCATGATACAACTTGCATGAAAGAACGCACCACTTTCCACAAATAGATCTATCCACCGCATGATACAACCTAAATATGGAAAGCTAGAAGCATACATCTTTTAAAACATAAATAACGCACGTGATCTACTCGTGAAGGTATAACCGAATGCGGCCGAACAACCGATTCGGGGTCCATGAAGAAGGAACGAACATTACCACGTGAATAAATCTATCAAGCTGAATTGGAAATCTAATCCACCGGATGACTAGCTCCAAAGCAACCCAAAAACCTGCATCTACCGCATGATACCCGGCTCTTTCAAGATTTATACTAACAAAGCAAGCTTGAACCCGCAACACGTAACAACCTAGATCGATTCGGTTTCGGCTATCGGAGAGCACGAGATCCACGCGTCAAAGACACGAAACCTGCTCTTGCACGGATCTTAAAAGGAAAAAAGCCGATCCAAACCCATCTAGATTGGGCAAAGTGTATTACATGAATTAAAACATAAAGTAAAACTCATGATAACACGGGGTAACTTAATGAATCTATTGGATCTTGCCAAAATCCAATAGAGCCGATAACTAGCTTCGAGCTAGACCTTAGCCTACCGCATGGCTCATGATCTAACAAGAAACCTTCTTGAACCAAGCTTGAATCTACCGCGTGACACGAAGCATGGTAACAAGACTACTTGCATCGGATCTAAATCCACCACATGATACTAGACATGATACAAGGTTGCCGGTACTCACGGAGGTCGACGGATCGATTGGTCCTCTCGAAGAACTCGACGACACGACAAGGGACTCTAGGGTTTGGCGTAAGGCCGGTGTGTATTGAGGAATGAATGTGTTTTGTTACATACATCCGGGGATCGTATTTATACCCTGCCGATTACAACTCGCGAATGGATTCATTGCCTAACTAAACTTGATCGCCTATCCATCCATTCGCTTCCTCTCGATCGAGCCACGTCACCGTCCAATCCCGCAAAATCGGCTCTCTTGTTCCTTTGCCGAACTGGAGCAGATAGCCGACCGCGGATCCTTCTGCCGAAAATCCCCGAAAATATCTTTCCTTCCACCAGACGGACTCTTTTCCGAATCGGACCCACATGTCATACTCCTTACCAAATTCTGGTGTTAACACATGCCCCTTCAATTGTGGGATAAAAGTAATTTTGTTCCACAATTGACTCCGACCACGAATCCTTGAGCCAAACCCGTCAACACTTTGTTCTTCGCAATCCGCCGGATTCTTCGTTCGGATCCAACCCTAGATCCCCTTCGTTCCGAGCTCGAATCTCCAATGGCGGCTCGGAACCAAGCTGCTCGGGTAAATTCACCCCTCCAAACCTTTGTTCGGCATTAGGTTTTCAATTTTACCTGAGATTTTCCTCTTCCGCTCTCTTCCGAGAACCCTCTCCTGCTCTTTTGATTCCTATTGAGGCCAATTCGCAGTCTTATTATCTTGGTCCCGAAGGGAATCCTGACCCTCGAGATTTTATTGCCGCTGAATCTCAGAGAATCCCTTTCAAGGTAGCTTTATCTCCACCTCCTCAGTGGCAAGATGCATTCAAGAACTGGCCTTTACCCCCAATCGTAGGCTGGAAGACTTGGTATCGTAGGATTCTTGCGAATAAGAGTGGATTGACCAATCTGGATACTCTCCGCATTGCTCAATGCTTGGAGTTATCCGTAGCTGAGACGCCCAAGAATGAAGATCTTCGATAGCCGCATGCCACTCCGGTCAAACGGCGTCAACACCTTCCTTTTTGGGCATGGCCCAATGTCTCCAACTTTGGCCGATGTGTACATGATCACCGGCCTTGACATCACCGGGTCCGTCCGGCCTTGGAACTTCAAGAATTCCTCACGCCAAACGGGGGTAAAGCCGGGGAATGGCTACAAGCAATATATTTCGAAACACATGAGAGACAATCCCCTTGGTGAAGTTGAATATAGAGCCTTTTTGAACATGTGGTTATGTAGATTTGTCTTCGTGGCAAGGCCAACGAACCCACTGCGAATCATATCGCAATGGCGATCCATCCGGCCGGTGGCAATCGCCTTCCTGCGGGAAAATTCCTCTTGGGCGGTGTATACCATATGCTTCATCGGACGGTTACCCAAATGTATACCGGCCCGAGAGGATAACGTGCGTCAATGGCCCTTGGTGGTTTGTTCAAATTTGGCTGCGAGCCTTCACATGCATCGGATTGTAGGCGTCGACTTGAACTCCGGGTTCTTCCCCCGGTCCAATCCCCCACGAAGGAGAGCTTCAAGTCACTAGAGGATGCCAAAGCTATGGAGAAGCGACTTCAATCGTTATCGTTCGGCGGGACATCACCCAACTCTTCGAGTTGTTCTTCAAAGGCTTCCCCAATCCTCTTTGGCTCCCTTATCTAGGCTATGACACTCGACCTTTCTGTCGAGTTCTCCTTTGAGCCCGGCCATCAAGATGGGAGATTCTTGGAAATCTTTAATATCATAATCCGCCCATGCATATTACCGGCCGAGTTCAATGGAGGGAGGCGAATGCCGTACTTATGAGTACTACCGGCCTAATGTAATGGCCGGGCAGCTTGGATGCGGTCGGTACCCCCAAGATTGTTTTCGCATGAATTCCTCAAGCCCGGGGAGGAAATCAAAGAACTAATGCGATGCGGCAGAGTTTTCAACTACGTGTGCGGTCCCACTTTGTCTACACATGTCCTTTTGTGCCCGCAACCATAGCTCACCCCACCTTCAATTCATGGTGGCAAGAATTCCATGACCACATCTTTAGTGAACCCGTTCATGTGTTCGCGCGAGAATTGGCGCCCGATTTCCTGCCGACTTCGAGAGGTAACACAATGAACCCTTGGATCAAACGCTCCTTCTCCATTCATGGTTTTGACCTTCATCTTTTGTCCACAGAACACGTACTCGCCCCTCGAGCCGGGGTAATCACTTATAATGCCGAAGGCCCAATTTCAAACCTGGGGTTTAAATCCACCACCCTGCGCCAAGCGATGGACGGGTATGCTACCACCGATCCTAGCCTTTCTAGCCTTGCTGTCGACAGGAGGCAAGGTCTGCATCTGATTCCCCCTCCGAGCGCTAAAAGGAGGAGAACTGTCAAGAAAGTCTTGGTTGAGGTAAACTCCTTTACCTTCTTGATTACTGGGTCACTCTGTTCTTGATGGATCATATCATTGTGTATTTCGGACCGAGCCCAACGTTCTTCGGAACCGGCACTCGCCAATGCTCCACCCCTTTGGTATGACTTTTGTTGTTCTTTCTTAAGGATGAGCAACGGCACTTATCCCTTCAATTGGACATTTGCGAAGAAAGCGTGGGAGAACCACTTGTAGATGTTCCGGTGGTTCAACGAGCGAGCCCTTCCGGGGTTGAATTGTCCATCCCAGAGAGATCTCATCTTCATCACCCTCTGCGGAAGCAAGATACGTTCTCCGGAGATGAATCCCCCAACTCAACCGGAGCCACCAAGTTCCCCCGGGATGCCATCGCCTATCGGTCGGGCGGCAATGACCAACCCAACGAGAGGAGGATCCGACTCTTCATCGGCCCGAAACACACGAGTCAGCGATTGCTGCATCGGCATCTCCCCGACTTGGAAGTTTCGGCTCTACTCGGACGCCTCTTCCGTCCGCGATTGCTCCCGCTCACGAAACCACTCATGAGGTGCCCAATTCTGCTCTTAATCTTGATACCCGATGCTAGCATTCCCACCTCGGCGAGTGTTGTTTTCGGGATCACGCCCCGTCATCATCGAGCTTGCCATCGAGAGGGCCCATCAGCGCCGATGTGATGAAAGAAATAAACCGGCCGTTGCCGGACGAGGTGTTGCTCAAACTCAAAGAAATTGCGGCCTGGCTAGAAAAAGACGTTCGGGATCGGCTCAATGATCTTCGCCATTTTGAAGAGATGTTTGAGCCCATTAGTCGCAAACTTCCCGATGACATCGGAGCTTTTCGTCGTCGTCCGTCTACGACTTAGAGCCCTTTTATGTTCCCTTGACGCGCACTTGGAGGAAATTGCGCTCCCGTTCGGCCATTGAAAAGGAGAAAAGCGATGCCGAACAAGGCCATGAACGGGATGCAATCCCAAGCAGAAAGCCACAAAGATGCCTTGGCTGACCTGCAAGCCTCTTATGATCTGAAAGTCGCCAGAAAGGCTGCTCTAGAGGCGGAAGCGAAAAGCTTTGTCGGCGGAGATGGAGATTGACCGAGAAGAAAATAGCCGATCTTCCGGATTGATAGCAAAGACCCAAGCGGAGGTGGAATCGGCTGTTACCAGAGTAAAGCAGTGCGATGCGAGCTTGCGACTTATCGATGCCCAAAAGGACTATCGGGAGATCTTGGATAATTCCCACTTGATAGTATCCAATGTTCGTCATGCACTTGCAAAACTCCTTAATGCTTGAATGTTCTTATTGATGTATACCGGACCGGTCGTTCTTGTAATATTTCCTTTGCAATTTGTAATGCTTTGAAACGACCCATTCGGTAGTGAAACGCCAACTCCCGAAAAACACCTTGATTTCCTTTAGCCGAATCAATCGATCCGCACGCGTTTCGGCTTAGAACTCCAAACGACCCATCGGCGGGTTGGTCAAGGAAATCTTTCCACCTTCCGATTTTATTGGGTCGTGCGCCACGATCCACAGCCACGACTCGAAGCCACGATTTACCCTGCCAGGCCTATAAATGTTGCCATAGGTGCCCCTAGCTCTCCACCAGGCCTTCTAGCTCTCGAATCTTTGCCAATCTCTGGCCCTCTTGCAAACAGTGCACATCCCCAAACCGCAATGGTGCGCCGCCTCAACCGCCGCCGCGCCTCCGACGAGGCTGAGGGAAGCAGCGCTAATGCGCGCAGGCGGTGATGATCATCAATTTCTCCTCGTCGATCTTCCTTTTGATCTTCCTTTGCCTTGACAATCATCTCCTTTTTTCAGTTTGATTCGGTGGAATTCGCCTCGTGCGCCGCCAATCGGCCCCTCCCCGACGACTCTTCGGAGTCCGATGGCCACTCCCCCGTGCCGTACGGGGGAAGCGAGATGCTATTCGCTTCAAGGAGGAGCTAGAGGCGTCCCGTCTCGAGCTAGAGGACGTCTCCAAAAAAGCGGGCGTGGCCGAACTAGAATGGGAGGACCGGCGAGAACAGCCGCCGGAGGCCATCGATGGTATGGTTCGATTCTTGATTCGGCCCGGCCTTTGATGCTAATCCTTTCTTGTTTGTCTTTTGCAGCCGTGATGTCGAGCTCGACCGGCTAAAGGCGCCGGTAGAGCAAGCGGCCGAGAAGGTGAACGCCCACGGCGACACGCCGGCGGAGCGCCCGGCCGCGGTGGAGCGCCGCATCGACGAGGTGGCCGTCCATGGCGTTCGTTTGGGCACCACCTTGGGCACAGGCTGCGATGGCGACGCATACGGACGTCGACTATTCCACCGGGCCGCGTGGCTTCCGGGCGGCGCGCGCGGAGGATATCGACGAGATCGAGCTCATCCTGGAGCGCCTCGACGGCCACGGCGACGCCATTGCCGAAATTACCCATCCCCAGTCTGTGCTGAACAGACTCTTTGACTAGATTGTACTAGGGATGTGTAAACGTCGGCAATATATGATGAACTTTTGGAATCTGCATTTGTTCCGTGATATTTCCCTTCGCATTTGCATGCGTGAATTTGTCCTCTTCGAATGCATGCGGGAAGCTGTCTTTAGCCGAACGCTCGCAAACAAGCGCCCCTTGGCGCAAGATCCACAAAGGATCCCAATTCGGCAATCCGTAAATACTGTTCAAAAGAAAACCCTTCGCACTCGGTGGAAACCCCCGCCGCTTGGTATTCCAACAGGTGTGTGCGGCGATCATCACTCCCAATGCGCCCCCTTGGTCAATAAAATAGCCCGTGGGGTGCTGCGCAAATCCACTCGCACACTCCTCCATCGCTTCTCGTCTCTTCCTTTGCTTGCTAGAAGAAAAAACCCCAACGCCATGGACAAGGGTAAACGGCCTCGGGGGAGCGGCTCGTCAAGGAAGCGTACGATTCGGAAGTGAGTTCTTTCTTGATCTCGCTCCTTGTCCTTCCGCTTGATCTTGCGCTTCATGTTTTCCTCCGCCTCTTTCGGCCTCGATTTGCTACTCCGAAGAAGTCATCGGAACCGAAGATGTTCCCGAGTACATCTCCTCCGATTCTTCTCCGAGGCGGAGGATGCCACGCCCGAGCAAAGGGCCATTCATCGACCGCGCCGCCGTGCCGGCACCGGAGCGTGACCTCGGGGATATGTCCGTCCGCCGCCAAGCCGAACGCGAGCGTCGCATGGCGGCCGGAAGCGCTAGTAGGAGGTAAACGCTTCGTCCCCCTTTATGTTTGCATACGGATTTCTTGCCCCTAACCTTGATTCTTTTGATCCGGATGTCTCGACGGATACGACAACCCGAAGGCGGCCCGGAATAGCTTGGTAGAGGCCGCCAACCGTGGTCACCCTCGTGCGTTCCAAGTCGCCGTCACGGTGGTCCTGGAACAAGCGAAGAGGGAGCGACGGCCGAAGAAGTAAAGAAAAGATTGAATCATACTTTCGCTTCTTTCTCCACGCCTCTCGCTTCCCTCCCTTAGGGGACTTGACCTTCAGGGCTGCCATGTGTAATCCTGCAAGAAACCAGTTGTAGTGTAGTATTGAGCTAAGGGCAATGCATCAGGCACGGCCATTTTCTTTTGTTCATGGATTTTTGTTCTAAAGGCGGCCTCATCCTTGAGCGCCGGCTGTTTCTGTGTCAGATGTGTATAATCATCGATCGATTTCAATGCTAGGATAATACTTCTTCAGATATCTTCCATTTATTGCGGCGGAAAACTCCTCTCCTAGCAAAGTTTTCAATATGTATGCATTACCGAGAACGCATCCGACCACACGAAAAGGCCCCTCCCGGTTAGGGGACCATTTGCCGAATTCACCGTATTTAGTTCCAATCGGCAGTAGCGCTTTCCAAACTAGATCGCCTTCTGCGAATTGCTTTACTTTTACTTTCCTGTTATAGTATTTGGCGACCCGTAGCTTGTTTTTCTCGATGTTCTCCAGGGCCCTGAGACGGATCATATGCAAATCTTCTAACTCATCCATCATTAGGCCACTGTAATCCTTGGAGCTCAAATCGTTTTGCAGCACTACTCTCCTTGACTCTGATTGCATTTCCCGGGGCGGGGATCGCGTGATGCCCGTAAACCAACTCGTAAGGAGAAGTCTTTGTGGCTCCATGGGGGGCCATTCGGTAAGCCCACGGCGCTTCACCGAGTACCGAATGCCATCTCCTCGGCTTCGGTCGATCTTCTTCGTATAAGCTTGATCATGATCTTGTTAGAAGCCTCTCGCTTGACCATTAGCTTGGGCATAGTATGGAGAAGAATTAAACAGTTTGATTCCCATGCTTTCGGCAAAATCTACGAATTCCAATGACACGAATTGTGCCCCTTGGTCGGTGGTAATCGTCCGAGGGATCCCAAATCGATAGATGATGTGTTCCTTGACGAATTCTATCATGTTCTCTCGACGTCACCTTCTTGAGTGGGATTGCCTCGACCCATTTGGTGAAGTAATCGTAGCCAAAAGCACGAACCTATGCCCCTTGCTAGAAGGCGGATTAATTTGGCCAATCAAGTCCATACCCCCCGCCCCCGAATGGCCATGGCTTGATGATGGGATTTAATGCCGATGCGGGGACTCTTTGAATATTCCCGAACCTCCGGCAATCTTGACACCCCTTGTAATACTCAAAGCGGTCCTCTAATATCGTCGGCCAAAAGCATCCGGCCTGCCTAATAACCCATTTCATGCGATAGGCCGATTGGTGCGCTCCACATATCCCGTCGTGCACCTCGCTCATCATGTTCTTGGCTTCTTCCGGGACCCGGGCATCGTAGCGATTACTCCATCTAATGACTTATAGAATAAATTGTCATCCGGAAGAACGAACTTGATTGCCATGTACCGAGCTTCCTAGAGACTTTTCGGGATGGATCTCTCAAATAATCAACGATCTCTTTCCTCCAATCATCTTTCGTAAGATCCGTCCCCGGTGCGCTCACCTGCAGCAAATGCTTCTTGACTCTCTTTATAACCGGAGAGGCGCTTTGAGCCGGCTTTGTTTGCTTCCTCGTTATGCTCTCTAGGGATGTCTTGTAGGGTTACCGGTGGAAAGCCCTTCAAGATTTCTCTCGCATTCCTCGTAGTAACTCCTCGGCGCCTCGCTCCGCACTCGTCTTGGCCGTTCAATTGCTTGATGACCAACTGCGAATCTCCATAAATTTCAACCGAAACGGCCCCGACTTCTCTCAAATATTGAAGCCCTCGAAGCGGTGCCTCGTACTCGGCTGGTTATTTGTGACGGTGGGTTGTATAGGAATGGCGAATTCGAACATCTCACCTCGCGGGAGAAATTAGTAGGATCCCTACTCCCCCACCTTTGCCACATGATGACCCGTCAAAGAATAGAGCCCATGGGGTAATTTCAAGCGAGATCAATCGAAGGGTCACGGTGTTCGGTTATAAAATCGGCAATGACACGACCTTTGATGGCTTTTGCCGATTCGAACTTCAACTCGAATTCGATAGAGCTAAAATCCATTTGCCAACCCGACCATTCAAAATTGGCATAGATAACATATGTTTTATCACATCAAACTTCGAGTATACGGTGCATTCGGCATTCAACAAGTAGTGCCGAAACTTTGTACACGAGTAGTATACGCAAAGACATAATCTTTCTATAGCCGAATACCGGTTTCGGGATCAAGTAGTTTTCGGCTAAGATAAGCTACTACCCGCTCCTTCCCTTTGAATTCTTGAATAAGGGCCGATCCAATAGTTTGGGTATCGGCCGCCACGTACAACTTGAAAGGCTTGTTCGGTGAGGAGGAACCAAAGCACCGGCGGCTCCTTCATGTATTGCTTGATTTCCTCGAAAGCCTTTTGTTGTTCGTCGCCCCATGTGAATTTCGATCCTTCTTCGGCTTCAAAGCAACGGAGAGAATGGCAACACCTTCGTGATAAATTTGAGATGAACCTTCTCACAAAGTTGATCTTGCCGAGCAAGGTGATTGCAACTCCTTGAGGTTGGTTGGAGGAACGACTTCATCAATGGCTTTCATGCTCTTTTTGCCAACTTCGATCCCTCCTTCGTGGACCAAAAACCCCAAGAACTCTCCGGTGACACCCCAAATGCACACTTGTTTGGATTCATCTTCGAGCCATGCTTCCGGTGCATTCCGGGGTCTTCTTCACATCTTCCGGATGGGTGCCATGACTTAAGGACTTGATCACCACGTCGTCAATGTAGATTTCCACGGTCTTGCCGATCAACTCATGAAAAATGTAATTCATGGCCCGCCGGTAAGTCGCACCGGCATTTTTCAACCCAAATGTCATGACGATCCATTCAAATAGGCCTATATGACCAGGATATCTAAAGGCCGTCTTCGAGATGTCTTCTATTGCCATAAAGATCCGATTATATCCCGCGTTGCCATCCATGAAGCTAATCACCTTGTGCCCGGCGGCGGCGTCAATCGGCAAATCGGCAATAGGCATCGGGTATCCATCCATGGGAGTAGCTCTGTTTAGGTCTCTCGAAGTCTATGCAAACTCTCATTTTTCCATTTTTCTTGTACACGGGGACAATGTTAGAAATCCACTCCGCATATCGCAGGGGCCGAACGAAGTTTGCGTCAAGTAACCTCTCGATTTCTTTCTTCACATCGGCCGGTACTTCATCCTTGTAGATTTTCGGGGCGGTTGCTTATATGGCTTGAAACCGAGGCTTGATTGGTAACCGATGCTCGACGATGGATCGATCCAATCCGGGCATCTCCGAGTAATCCCGGGCGAAGCAATCTTTATATTCTTTGAGAAGCTCAATTAAGTTCCCCCCGAAGTCCGGCCGCAAACTCGCACCGATGAACGTCGGCCTCGGTTTATCACCGTTTCCAATATCAACTTCCTCCGGACTTATCGGCCGACATAAATCCTCGTCCTAACTTGCCATCGGTGCCATCCACGGGGTTCTCCATTAAAAATTCTTGTAAGAGCCGACCGCTTGAATCGGGGCCGTTGGTCACCGCCGACGGGTTCAACGGGACCTTCTCCCCGATCCTTCCCCGAGAAGCAATCGATGCCTTGGTACTCCCGGAAAGGCTGGTTCCATGTTAGCGACGCTCACGGAGTCATCCGCCCCTGGATGACCTCGATTTCATCGTCCACCCACTTTGGATCGCCGTTGATGCATAGTGGATGGGACGCGGCGGTTGGCGTGGATCCGGTCCCGCCCAAGCGAAGCCGTAGGCTCCCTTCCCTTCGATGATGAAGAAGGTAGTGAGCAACGTCTTGGACCCGATCATCAAGTCCACGTGAGCGCATCCTTTGGTGTCCGAGGGGTTCCGGCGAAGTCGTTTAGGATGATGCTCGTTGGTGTCGGATCGCTCGGGGTCATGCCAAGCTTCCCGAAGGTGGTGTACGGCATCACGTTGATCGCTGCGCCACCGTCGACGAACATCTTGGTCAATGGCTTGCCATTGACGTACCCCCTCAAGTACAACGGCCTCATGTGGCGATTCTTGGCCGGCTTGTCGAAGATGGCCTGTTTGGCAAGCACCGATTTGCGCCATCATCTCCTCGGGTTGCTCGTCGTCAAAGGAAGCTTCTTCTGCATCACCCGGTTAGCGGGAGCCATGAACTCGTTTGGCGGGAAGTATACCATGCATGCGGGGGCGGACGCTTCGATCCTTCCGGGCCGGTCCTTGGGGCGCCACTTCTGCCTTGTCTGGATCCCGGCTTGTTTCATCTCGCGGTTCCTCAAGCGTTGGACCCGCCTCTTCTGGCTCTTGCGTAGACCGGGTGGGCACCACTGCCCCTTCTGCCAGACGTAGACATCCTCGTCCTCCTCCGGTCGGCCCACCGAGATTAGCGTGGCGCTTCCCGGGGTGATCTATAACCTCAATTTTTTGCCGCCGATCCCCATTTGGGTGAATCCTTCCAAGTCTTTCATGGACGGATGCGATTGGCGGTTTCTGCCTGTACTCGGCATATCCGTCGCCGCATTCGGGATAGTTCCTTAATGTGGGCGGCTTTAGGCCCTCATTCCGGCGGTGCACCGAAGAAGGCGCATCCCCGGTGGGCGCGCTCCGCTCGCGCGCGCGTGCTCGTTCCCCGATTCCACCTCGCGCGCATCCTCTTCGACCCGCGCCGCTCCTCCTCGTGACGACGCTTTTGGTAGCGCTCCTTTTCCATCCGACGCCTGCCATTTGTTGAGGAGAATGCGTGATGTCACCTTGGGTTTAGGCTTGGACGATTCCCCAATCTCGATGTGGCTCTTGAGAACGCGGGGGGCGTCGCCCTGCACTTGCTCTAGGGTCACCTGGCGCTCCGGGTCAACTGATCCATCTTGTTTGGACCTGGCTGAGGTCAGGACCTTGACTTTCCCTTTCTCTTCGGCTGTTATCGCGTTGATGGAGAAGCCGAGCATGTTCTGCGGGAAGGGGTGGCCATCCAGCTTCATCTTGTTATCGAACTTGAGGTGCCCTTCCTGGATAGCCTTCTGGATCCTCATCCCGAAGACCCCGCAATCGTTGATGGAGTGCGAGTCCCTGTCATGGAAGCCGCGGTAACGTTTCGCTTTGACTCCATCGGGCCGAAGCATAGAGTGCCCTTCGAGCGGCTTGATTCGGCCTTCCTTTACCAAGAGCTCAAACAACTTATCGGCCTTTGTGATGTCAAAGTCGTAGGTTCCTTTGGTCCGCCCGGCCCACCGCCGATTCATTGTCAAGGGCTCTTTACCCCACAAGATTTCTGCTGCGGCTACCTCCGATTCGTCGTCGGAATCCTCGCACAAATCGGCTTTGTCCAAGAATTGGTTGTAGATGTCGGCGATGTCGTGCTGCTTGCCAAACTTGGGGTCCTTCTTGAGGCCATATGCCTGATTGCTCATCAAGGATAACTTCTGCGACAGTTGACCCAAGTTTTCAAACTCCATCCCAAATAGCTTTTCGCGCACGGCTGGTAACATCCCGGCGACGGCCATATCAGCCAGCTGATCGTCTGGCAAGTTCAACGAGAAGCACATGCCCTTGACTTCTCTGAATCTTCTAAGAAACTCCAGCGGTGTTTCACTGTGCCTTTGCTTCAGGGTGGCGAGGTCAATCAACTTCTTCTCAGAACTGCCGCTGAAGTAATGAGCGTGGAATTTACGCTCCAAATCTTTCCACCTGGCCACTGACTCAGGCGGCAAGGACGAGAACCACTGAAAAGCTGGACCCGTCAGTGAGGCGGGGAAGTAGCGAACCCTGAACGTCTCTTCGGCCGAACATTCCCCCCGGCCGCATGAGATAACGAGCGATATGCTCGACCGTGCTTGTCTCGTCTGCCCGAGAGAACTTTGTGAACTCCGTCGGCGGTTTTACCCTTGGCGGCGGGGAGCACGTTATAGTACCACTGCGGGAACGGCGGCCGTAGGTGGGGCCCCGCATCCTTGGCTTGAGGCCGAACCGATTCGCATCAATTCGGCCATCTTGCGTGCTAGGGCATCTTCCTCCGAGCGCTGCCGGCCGGCGCGTACCCCGGGTGCGGGAAGGCGTCGAACGCCCCGTAATTTCCCACTTCATGATAGCCACCGCCGTATAGATTCTTCTCGGGAGCCGGTTGGTTGACGGAGCTATTCTTCGGACCGGGGTCAAGTGGGGCCCCGAGGTGAGCCGAACGCTAGGTCTCCGTACGTAGGCCGGTACGGATTCGGGCGTTGCACGGGGGCCGACCCGTCTTGCTCCGTGGTGGCGGCGGGGATTGGTTGACTTCCCGAAGCTTGCGGCGGAGGCCGAACCGGCGGGCGCCCCCCCGGCGCCTGCGGAGGAGGTTGGAATGTCTCGCTCCCGGAGCTTTGAGGAGGAGGCCTCGCCGCACGGCTCCGCGGCGGCGGGCGAGAGCTTGATTCACCCGGCTCCACGGTGCTCTTTCCGGTGTACGTCTTTCCGAACGCACCGCCCCGCGCCGGGCCAAAGAGGGCTACCATCATCCGTTGGAGCGACCCGAGGAAAGCTTGGTTGTGCTTGGTGAGCATGTTGTCTACCGATTCTGGAAGATCCGCGCGCATTCCTCTTTTTCTTGTTGGGTCGTGGCGTCGGTCTCCCCGCAACGGCACTGCGGCGGGCTACTCTTCGGATATGGTACACCACTTCGATTCTTCTTGAATGACATGAGACACTTTTGTTGAAACCGATTCACGGCGTCTACGAGCCGCCGATCTTCGCTGCGGGAGAAAGCTCCTCAATGCGACATCCGGGAGGTCCGTGATCTCGGGCATCCTGAACCAATTCGGCTGTTGGTCCCACCGGGCGTGCCAAAAAGTGTGTTGACGCAAAATGCGCACTCAGCGCCAATCACACAGCAAGCCGAAAAGCTTAGCTTCGCACGCGCAGAGAGAAAGTGACGTGCCGGTCAATTTTTCCCGAAAATTAACAAAAGATAAAACAGTTAAATACCAAAGCTTGGAACCTACGGGTGGTACCAGGCAGTTCCATATTTACGGCTAAGAAGCCAAGCAAGACGACATGTAGCTATGCGAAGCTACCGTCAAAGAGCCACAACCATTCGGGTAACCGCGAAGGAAAAAAGAACATTGCCGAATGGATGACGTAAGTATGACAACGATCGATCTTTGAATAAACATGGATGCATGTGCAAAGCCATGACCGATCCTCATGAAGATTAACATCAAATGAAGTAAAGCACGAACATGATTATGTATTAAAATAAGCATGCATAGATCCAAGGCATTAGTCTACCGCATGTCTAATTGCTTTAAGATCCGTCGGGCGCGATATCAGCAAATCTATCCACCGCATGATACAACTTGCATGAAAGAACGCACCACTTTCCACAAATAGATCTATCCACCGCATGATACAACCTAAATATGGAAAGCTAGAAGCATACGTCTTTTAAAACATAAATAACGCACGTGATCTACTCGTGAAGGCATAACCGAATGCGGCTGAACAACCGATTCGGGGTCCATGAAGAAGGAACAAACATTACCACGTGAATAAATCTATCAAGCTGAATTGGAAATCTAATCCACCGGATGACTAGCTCCAAAGCAACCCAAAAACCTGCATCTACCGCATGATACCCGGTTCTTTCAAGATTTATACTAACAAAGCAAGCTTGAACCCGCAACACGTAACAACCTAGATCGATTCGGTTTCGGCTATCGGAGAGCACGAGATCCACGCGTCAAAGACACGAAACCTGCTCTTGCACGGATCTTAAAAGGAAAAAAGCCGATCCAAACCCATCTAGATTGGGCAAAGTGTATTACATGAATTAAAACATAAAGTAAAACTCAAGATAACACGGGGTAACTTAATGAATCTATTGGATCTTGCCAAAATCCAATAGAGCCGATAACTAGCTTCGAGCTAGACCTTAGCCTACCGCATGGCTCATGATCTAACAAGAAACCTTCTTGAACCAAGCTTGAATCTACCGCGTGACACGAAGCATGGTAACAAGACTACTTGCATCGAGATCTAAATCCACCACATGATACTAGACATGATACAAGGTTGCCGGTACTCACGGAGGTCGACGGATCGATTGGTCCTCTCGAAGAACTCGACGACACGACAAGGGACTCTAGGGTTTGGCGTAAGGCCGGTGTGTATTGAGGAATGAACGTGTTTTGTTACATACATCCGGGGATCGTATTTATACCCCTGGCGATTACAACTGCGAATGGATTCATTGCCTAACTAAACTTGATCGCCTATCCATCCATTCGCTTCCTCTGATCGAGCCACGTCACCGTCCAATCCCGCAAAATCGGCTCTCTTGTTCCTTTGCCGAACCGGAGCGGATAGCCGACCGCGGATCCTTCCGCCGAAAATCCCCGAAAATATCTTTCCTTCCACCGGACGGACTCTTTTCCGAATCGGACCCACATGTCATACTCCTTACCAAATTCGGTGTTAACGGGATCGTCACCGAGGAACCCGAATTCGAGATGCGGAGGAAGACATGAGGATACCGCAACTCAAGCCACGCTACTTCCGAGGTAAACTTGGCAACCACTTTGAGAAGTTTGTGAAAGTTGTGCGTAGACTTAGCATCAACATGCCATTACTAGATGCCCTACAAGTACCTACATATTCTTGTTACTTTAAAGATATACTTGCAAATAAATATGAGATAGCAACACTCGGGGTAGATCATGTCAAGATGTCCGAAGAGTGTAGTGCGGCTATTGCTAATGGGCTAGAGAAGCAAAAAGACCCGGGTGCCCCACAATTCCATGTTCGGTTGGTTCTTTCAACTTCGAGAAGGCGTTATGCGACCTTGGAGCTAGTGTAAGCGTCATGCCGAGGGATGTGTTCGAGAAGCTACGCCTACCAATGGAGCCCAAGGAATATGTTTCGAGTTGGGTGACAACTACATTCGCTATCCCTTGGGCATTGCGAAGATGTACCCGTGAAGATTGGACACCACTTCATCCCCGTCGACTTCGTTGTGCTCGAGATGGGAGAGAGGGAGAAGCCGCCGCTCATCCTAGGGAGGCCGTTCCTCAAGACCGTGGGAGCTACTATTGATGTTGGCAAGGGGGAGATCATGTTTGTTATCAACGGAGAAAGGAGTTCCTTCAAGTTCCGTCCAAGGATTGAGGCATGCAACATGATTGGAGTGAAGGGAGAACCAAAACAAACGGAGGGCCTGAAAAAGAAGAAGGAGCCGAAAAAATGTACGTAAAGAAAATCAAAGAAGGTGTTGCATCCGTCAAGACAAAGGAAGAGAAGCCGCCTGTGAAGACCAAAAAAATGACTAAGCCAACTAAGTCGGAAGATAAGACCGCGTCCAAGATGGTGCGGAAGTGGGTACCCAAGATTGCAACGCCCGTAAAGAGCGTTGATCCGGAGTAATCAAGTGAAGAAGTCTAGCTATAGACTATAAACGAAGCGCTAGGCGGGGAGGCAACCCGTTTCGTCGAGTCAAGAATAAGCTACGGGAGGACAACCCGATTCCGGGTTTTTCGAGTATTTTTAATAATTTAGTTTTTGAGTTTTATTACGCAAAGACATTAGACTTAGAAGTGGTTGAACAATATTAGAGACATAATTCTTGATTGAATGTTTGCTTTATCATAAACCCTTTGCATGAACCCTCCTATGTGCTTGTTTGTTCTTTTCTTTTCGAGAAACCTCAACCAAATAATTTCAGAACCTAACTCAACCTTTCACCCTCATTATGGTGCTGAGGTTGACTTATTTTTCATGCTAAAACCACACGAGTAGAGCCACGATTTATACTTAAGTGTTAATAAAATTCAGCACGTGGTAGAGCTCGCGTGAACCTAGAAATCAAAACTTTTGGTTGGTTTTAAAAATCTTTATCCTTGGTTTCTCTAAGATTAGAATTTTTCTAAGCCTATTCTAATTTTGTTTTATTCAAAATCTCTCTTATTTAGCCAAAATTAGAACCTAAACCTATGCCCCCATGATCAAGCGGGGAAAAGTTTGCTCTCAACCGATGAAGGCAAACTATACCGGTGAGACCGAAATCGACGTAGTCGAAAAATATTTTCGACTTACATTTGTTTTTAATGGGTTAAAAACTTCCCTAAAATTATGTTTGAGCTCTTGCATGGCTCTGAAAAATATTTTAAATTTCGAATTAGGGGAGTGCTTAACCTTAAACACACCTAAATGGAGGCAATCTAGTTTGAATTAATCATGCATGCACCATTGGATTCCCTTTTATCAACTTTCACCAATTCCACATGCAAAGGACAAGCATGGTGGGCAGCAAGCATCAACTTTGCAGGAATTTCATGGTGGCATGTGAAGCAAGTGGAGCTAGGGAGCATGGATATGACCCAAAGCATGAAGCATCAAGTGGAAGGACCAATAATGCAAGAAAAGGAGTGGACGAGAGCGTTTGGGCGGTGCAACTCGTGGAGCACGCGGGCGGGGAAAGTTGCGGAGGCGAAATGATCGTGCTCGGAAGAAAGACGAGGCGGGGAGGAGCCGGGAGGACCCCGGGCCGGCCGGCCCGGGCCGGCCGGCCTCACCTACATAAGGAGCCTCCCGGCTCCCGTTTTCTGCGAGCAAGCTTCCCTCTCCTTCCTTTGTTTGTGTGTTCAAGTTTGTGTGCTCAAAACCTCCGTAGACATAGCCAACCTTCCCAAGCTTGATAGCTCAAGAAAAAATCCACATCCTTAATCCACTCAAAGTCCACATCCGAAGCAAAGAGTTTAAGTGCCTAGTTACGGTTGCAACCGGAGTTTTAGTTGAAGAAAAGAGTGCAAAGCAACCATGTGGAAGAAGACCACAAGTCTCTTCTCCAAGAAGAAGAGTTCGTCGTCGTCCAAGCCATCATCAACCACGTCTTCGAGGAGGCACTCGGTTTCCGAGTCTCCCCGGAGCATGGAGACGGATACGACACCACCGAGGAGGAACGATGCTCTCCTCCTTGGTGGTATGAGGGCTACAAGAAGCACTTCCATGAGGTTTACCGAACCTCGTGGGCACACAGAGGAGCAGCCCGCGCCACCACGACGATCGACTCGCTCAACCGCGCCACCTCCTTACACCCCCGACATACTCTTCGTACGGCTTCATCATCTTATCGGCGGAGGAGGAGGAGAGGCTCTCTAATCTTGAGAAGAGGCTTGTGCCCAACGTTGAGTTCGACGACCAAGCACTCTACACCTTGGGTTTTGGCATCGACATATACTATATGTTGGGGCACCTTGGATGGGTGCGGTTCTCCAACGGAGTATCGGTGGACACCCATTTGGGGTTCGCCTTGGAAATTTTGATGACTATTGCACCCATCATTGATGATGATGGGGTGCAAATCTTGTCATTCCGTTTGAAGGGAGTCCAACAAGTGGTTCCCTACGAGCACGTGAGGGAGCTGCTTGGATTCCACAAGGGAGCTCCGAGAGAAAGTTGACGTGCCACCCGGCATGTTGGCGGGATTTTGGAATATGATCTCCGGAGAAGCCCATCAACAACGCAATTGCACCCGCAACCCCATTATCCGGATATTTCACTCTTGGATGTGCAAGAGGGTATTGGGGAGGATGAAGGAGAAAAAGGTGACCGACACGGAGTTGAATTGGCTATACTCGGCTTTAATTGCCGGGCAGCCAATAGACCCCTCTTACCTCATGATCAACCGTTGGTGTTGTGAAGCAACATCGGGGGCGGGTAATATTGGTTCGGGGTGCTACCTCTCCATGTTGGCCTTCTCCTTGCGGCCGGGGATCGCAAGAAACCCCGACCACCTTTTGCGTGGTACCTCTCTCGGCATTGAGTATTTGCGGCAAGGCAAATACATTAGTGGAGATGAGAGAGGAGGTTATCGGTTGGCCATAGTGAACCTACCCCTTCCGAATGAGAGGCTTAGGCTTTTCACCGAAGGGAGGGAAGATTGGTTGGAAGAGGGACTCCTTGTCCCTGCAAGGAAGAACAAAAGAGGAAGAATCATAGAGGAGGGAACATCCTCCGCACAAGCGAGTGGAGCACAACCCAATGTGCAACCATTCGGCGGGATCCCTCCTCCGCCAAGTTATTACGGAGGGCCACAAGAGCAAGCATGGGGGGGGGGGGTGCACCGGTACCCCTACCAAATTATGTTGTGCCCAACGCTAACTTCGTGGAGTCCTACGCTCATCAACCCCAACCACAACAAAGCATGGCAATAATTGGAGGGTATGCTGGAAGAAACGCCCAAAACATCGCAGCCATCCAAGCTAACGCAGCTCAACTTGGTGAAGGCAACGCAAATATTGCCTTTGAGCTCGGACGCCTTCACCTCGTGGAGCCAAATCAATTCGTCGGAGGGAATGTCCAATCGTATTATGAGCAAGGGTATTATTATCAAGATCATCAACATCAACCACCTGCGGAGGACTAGAAGATTTAGGAACTTTAGTTTTCTTTTCTTTTCCTTTTCTCTGTAATTTTCAGCTTTTGCTTATGTGTGTTTGCGTAGTATTTTCTGTTTTTATTTAAATTTCAGCAAGCATGTTTGTTTATTTTCAGTTTGTATTTCAACTTGATGTCATCATTAATAAAGACACCACCTTGATTATATCATTGGAAAAGTTACAAAATTCGTGCCATGATGATATATGATTATAATTGGAGCTTTGTTCATCTTTATAATTGATTTATGCATGTTTAAGCTAGTGCTCTCTTAAAAATACAAATCTGAATTTATTTAAATGCTAGCTTAATTTTCAGCGGAGGTTATGATTAAAATAAAGACCCATAGTGTTTTATGTGCTCTCAAGTTATGAATAGATTAAAGATGTCTTTTATGCTCAAAAATATCGCTAACCTTGTCATAAATATCACTTGTGTGTTGCTCAACCTATCCAAAGCCTTATATATATTTGAGTGCATAAACCTTAGTGTACAAGATTTATTTTTGAGTGAGTTATTGCAGGCCATGATTTCTCTGGCCCGAGACTAAGAAGCCGGTCATTCCATTTTTGCGTATCTATCTTTTTGCTAGCCCTTTATCCGTGCATTGTGTATCCCCGCATCGGAGATCTCACAAACTTCGCCGGATATCCACCCTTAAACCAAATATCATCTTTTGTGATTACCTCCTTGACCACAACCTATTGTTGAGAATGGATCATCAATTCAAGGAAGATCGCAAGACGGTGCCAACATTGAAGATTTCAAGTATCTCTCCAAGGAAAAATACCCCGGTACCTACCTTATTTTTCGCCTCTTTGCTCGAGACGAGCAACGTCTAAGCATGGGGGAAGAGGTAGGTACGGTGCAGTTTTAGAGTTAAAAGGGGAATATTTTAAAAAAAATGATGAAAGAAAAAATCCGGCGATGATCATGACTTTCAAGGTAAAGAAAAAAAATATATATAATGAATGAAAGAAAGAAAAAAAGAATGAGAAATATGAGAAAGAGAAAAAAATATGCGTAAAGTAAACTCCCCGGTTCTCTAAGAGTGCATTCAAGGCTTCAAGTTAAAAAGATCCATTCTCATTTTCCAACCATGTGCAATCCGATAACGAGGACTTCCTTTGTGCCTCGGGATCACTCTTTGCCTTTTGCACATGTCCACTCATCTAAAAGTGTGTGTATTTTTCTCTTTTCCCTCCTTGATTTAACATTATTTTCCAATGACCTTTTTGACGAGTCTCGATAAGACCATGAGAAGCTTGTCTTGTTTTGACAACACCTCATTTATAAAACCTTGTTAGGACTAAACTTTCCCAAAGCTCCATATAAAGCCTACCACACATATATATGAGAGGGAAAGGAGTAGAATATATAGGCTTGAGAGACAAGTGAGATGAGAGTTCATGAGCAATATACAAGATGATTTAAATTTGTGAGCTTCGTTTAGCTTTTCTTTATCTCGTTCTTTATTTCAAAAATTCGAGATCTATTTAAACTTTGTGAGCATGTTAATACTCGTGGGATAAGCTTAATAAGAATCTACCCTCCGTAGAGATGAAGGCTAGTACATTATGGAACTTTAATGAATTAAAATTTTGAGAGCATTAGGTTTTCTCATGTGTGATCAAATGCAAAGTTTAAACATTGTTTGGCAATGATGATATCCATCGAAGGCTTACTCGAGGACGAGCAAGGTTTAAGCATGGGGGAGATGTTGACGGTGAAAATCCGTCAACCTAGCCATGAGTTTACCTTCGGTGTTGGCATGAGTTTTATACCTTATCCATTGGTACTAACCCCCGTGGTATAACAAGTTCACGTGTGCATGTCGGTTTTGGAGTTTAGTGTTTATGCAGGGTTTTAGTGTTGAATACAAGACTTTCGGGATAAGTTCATCAAGCACTTCATGACAAGACCTTGAAGCCTCGTACAAGTCATGCAAAAAAGCAAACTTAACTCCAAGAAGCCGGGGACTTGATCCGAGAAGACGACGGACTCCGGGGACTCGACCGGAAAAGTGTTGAATCTTGCAAGACAAGGAGTTGAGTCCAATTCGGAGAGAAACCGACGACATGGACCTACATGCGAAGGGGGAAACATCCGGGAAGCAAGGGAACCGACGTGGAGTGAAGGAGCCCTCGGGGCCGGGCCTAGATGGGCCCGGGCCGGCCGGCCCGGTCCGGTCGGCCCGGGGCCCATCCGGGGCCCAAATGCCCCCTCCTTTGCCCTAGCCGCCAATCGGGCTATTTATAGCCCCCTGACCGAGAGCCTCGGAGAGAAGAATTCGTCATCGGCCGCCGAGGAGCAAAGTAGAGAGGGACACCATCTCGGAGAGGAGAGGGTCGAGCTAGTTGACTAGGGTTTCCCTAGCCGACGTGGGAACCTTGCACGGAAGACCACGTCGGAGTTCCGGAGCTAGAAGCAAGATCAAGGAAGGATCCCGGTGGTGATCTTGTGTATGTATCATTGTTATAGTTGAATTATCAAGTTGAATCTTTTCCTAGCGATCAAGTGTTTCCTCGAAGATTTCGTTTTTCGATCGGCTTTGCTTATTCCAATTCTATTCTCGAAATAGATTACATAGGGTGTTCTTGTAGCCGCGGTGGCTAGAGGTACACGCCGGATCTTCCGAAAGAATCTCGACTTGTCTTTTGACTCGCCCTAAGCTCCCCGCATGAATAGGGATACGTTGCGACGAACGGGGGTCTCGAAAGGCGGATGTTTTCGGATTTGGACGGGAAACCACGATTTAAAGAGGCTTCTATTAAGATTCGATTTGATACTTCTTCTCTTGCTTGGAACTTCAACAAAAGGCTTACCCCGATCCCTCTAGATCGGTTTATCTACCCAATCTTACTTTGTTTTCTCCGGTCTTGAGTAGATTAGATTCGTTTTGTGTCTTTTACTTAGATGCATTAGGGTTTCTTCTATCGAAGATTGAAGTTACTTGGCTTTATTAGATTAAGTTTTGCGTCACACATTTGTTCCACGGATTCGATACCTTGGGTTCACCGCTCAAGGGAAGAAGGGTCCCTTGACTACGACGGGAGACTTGTACGCTTGCGAGTCACAAATGAACTTTGATATAATTATTAACCGTCAACGGTAACCTTCGACGAGACAGAGCCACGTAGTCGGCTTGTCTTTGAGTGTGCGAGGTGATGATGAGCTTGGCGAGTAGATCTTTCGGGGAGGAGGAGCATGAACATGGAGAGGATGAAGATGGCGGTGTGGTGCCCCCGGCTGAACATGTACCCACTACTTCGACTACGATGATGGATGGACTGTCGGTGCGGAATATGGTCCGGACACTAACCGTAGTAAGCGCCGAGGTCTCTCCCTCAATGGTCAATGCTAAGCAACTAATGACACGAGTTTTATCCTGGTTCCGGCACCGGGGCCGTACGTCCAGCAGGTGGTGTGCTCGGGGCACTATATTGCTCAGCACCGGGGTGCCTGTAGTGGGGCGTCTACAAGCAAGGCGGGAGAGGAGGAGCGGCCTCTAAGTTCGTGTGAAGTGGCTGAAGATGTTGTGGGAGAATTGGAGAACAAGTGTGTGGTGTCGGGTGTGGTTCTGCCTTGCGTTGTGTCCTCTGTCCGTCCGTCCCCTGCGGCTTGGGAGTTCGTCTTCCTTTTATAGGCCAAGGAGAGAGCGAATCACATGTATGCCGCGTTATCTAGCTACGTGGGGAAGCGTGGTGCGCCGTGCCGTAGAGTAGGCGGACGCCTTGACGGTCCTTGCAGTGATCTTGGCCATCATGGCGTATCTTGTACCCGAACAGTAGCGGCTTCGAGGGTAGGAGTGCAGCGGACGGCCGTGATGTCTTCAGGCAGGCTCGAGGGAGTTGCTGACGTCGGTCCGTACGGGGCACAGTGGCAGGTAAGGCAGCATCCCGTTCCCGCACGCTCCACAAGCGCGGAGCCGCGCACGGTGCCGGCGTGGGTTTGTGCGCGCGGGGGCAGCCGCCACGCCGTTAACAGTGGCAGGGATGGCTCCCCACCGGCCTAGCGCCGCAACCTATCCCTGCAAGGTCACGGGAGAGCAAATCGAGGGTGCGGCCGGCCCCCCTTCGAGGGCTCGGCGCGTTAGCCGTAACGAGTAGGCGGCGCGGCATCACGGGACCGGCACCGGCCACGTCGCACGCTCCCCCACGGTGGCGGGGATGGGTTCCCTCCTAGGGAGTTGGTGCAACGGAACCGGGGCGCGTGCCCCGGGCGCATAATGGCGCCGCCCCGCCGTGGTCGAGCATTAAATGCCCGTGTACGGAACGGGCGTGCGCGTGCGGGCGCCCTCGAGCGAGGCGGAGCCCGCTCGAGGGCGAGCGGACCCTCGAGCGAGGCGGAGCTCGCTCGAGACAAGCGCACCCCCTCGAACGGGGGCGGAGCCCGCCCGAGGAAGGCGTGTGCCCTCGAGCGAGGCGGAGCCTGCTCGAGGGGATCTTTGAGTGGGCCGCCTTGGTGGGCCGTCGGGGCCCCCATGGCGTGGGCCGTGCCCTGTGTACTTAAGCGCGGCGCGTTTGGCTTAGGTTTGTTGTGGGTTTCAAGTGGGGATTCCCCAGTTGTTTAAGGGGACCCCTAGGGCTGTCCCCGACAGTAGCCCCCGAGCATCTGCGAGTTCGCCATTGAGGCTCCCGCAGATGCTGGATCCTACTGATAGGACGTTCTTCCCTCCTGGTCTTGCGAACGCTTTCCGTGGGGCCGCGTCGGCGGACCCGCGGGTCTAGCCCCCCGAAGCCCTGCGCAGAACGCAGCGCTCCCGTAGGGGTTTACCGCGAGACTTGGTCGAGGGCGTGGTACATGTTTCAACCGGCGTCGGCAATGTCTCAGCCGGCTTCGGTGACGCACGCGGCCGTCGGCACTATCCCCGGCGGGTGCAATCCGGGAGGTGTAGCCATGCGTCAAGCCCCCGAGCACGGGCCCGTTCAAGGCGATCGGGTAGAGCCCTACAACTTGTTTTTTAACGCGCCCTCGCCGTCCCTCCGCGGGACGGAGGGTGAGGTTTCCGCAACCCCCATCGAGCGGGTCGCGGATTGTGGATTCCTCGTTGAGCCGCTAGCGGGTGGTTCGAGTGGACGCCCATGCCCCGTTCGATAAGGGTAGGCCGCATGGTCCGGAGACACGTCCATTAAAGCGCTTGCGTGGGTTTACTAGGTGGGGCTCGGTCCCGTTCGCTAGGGACCGAGGGCGTGGAAGCTCTCCCTCGGTGGGATCCCCCGGCTAGCGCCCTCGCCGGCTCTCGAACACGACATGTGGGGCACCCTCGAGCCGACGGGCTCGAGGAACAAAGACGAATGCGCGTGCCCTCGTCGTCCCCGACTGCGGGCGATCCGGGGCGCCCGTTCAAACCCGTCGAGGGTCGGGCTTCGGACCTCGATCGGTAGGGCCGTGCGGGGGTGGTGCCTAGGCGGCCCCGTCTTTGCATCCGCGAATCCTCGAGGGGCACGGGCGAGCCGGCCCCCGAGGCGCTGATCAGTAAAGTGGTGCGGGGTGGCGGCTAAGCGCTCCCGTCCTGGCATCTGCGGATCCTTGAGGGGCCTGGGCGAGCCAGCCCTCGAGGCGCTGATCAGTAAAACAGCGTGGCATCGGTCCTTGCGGTGCCCGTTTTGCTTCAAACGTGCCCCGAGGCGACCGTCTCACGCCTGCACCCTCTCGAGGGTTGAAATTTCCCGAGCCAAGAGCTCGTGCCGCTCGAGGGTCCTCCTTACTTGGTAAGGGGCCGGGCCATTTAATGCTCCACAGTCGAGGTTGCGGTTTCGCGTTACGGGCGCGCCTTTTTAGGCGTTGCAGCCGCGCGCGCGCGTAGTGGGCGGCGTGGGCGGGCCGACGTGACCGCGCCGCCACGGCCCTCCCGGTTCTACGCCATGATGATGGCCCGTTTGCGGTGGCGTGGCCGCCGCGGTCGTGGTGGGGCCCGCCCGTCAGCGAGAAAAAGATTCCCTGCAGTTAATGCGCGCGGGACGTGCGCTCCGGAGAGTACGACCGCGTCTTATAAATCGGAGGGGAGGGAAAAACGGCGGTTTTTACCTTAGCGCTTCGCTATTCTCACCCCCCTGCGCTCCTGCCTCTGTTTCGCTCTCGCCACCGCGCCCTTTCGCCGTCGGGGTTTCTTCTTCTCCTTCTCGTCTTTCATTCCCAGATCCCTTGCTTTTCCTCATGGCGCCGCTTCCGCCCCTCACGATCGTGGACCCGTACGCGTGGGAGCGCTCGTCGGTGACGCGGCTGGCCCTAGACGACCTGGTGTCCGCCGGCCAGCTGGCGGAGAACGAGGATGGCCGGCCGGCGGAATGGATCGTGCCGCCGGCAGGGGACCTCGCGCCCAACCCACCGGACGGCTACGTGGTGAGCTTCATCCGCTTCCACGAGCGCGGCTTCGCGGCCGCCGGCAAGCCGCTTCATGTGGGCGCTGCGCCACCGCTACGGCGTGGAGTTGCACAACTTCGCGCCGAACGCGATTTCGCAGGCGGCTACGTTCGTGGGCGTCTGCGAAGGGTATCTAGGGATCCCGGTGAATTGGGACCTCTGGATACACCTCTTCCGCGCGGAGCTGTTCACGCAGCCGACGACGGAGCAGAGGACCCGCCGCGCGGTGCGCGCCGGCGGCATGTCGCCGGCGTTGCGGGCGCAAGACAAGGACGACTACATCCCTTGTACCATGACGTCCAACAACGCCGGCCGGGGAGCGGGGGTGGTTCTACCTTCGCAACACCGAGCCCGGCCTCCCCCCTTACACCGTCCCGGTGCTCGGGGAGAGGCCCGACTCCCGGAGCTACGGCGTGTCCCCGCCTTCGCGTCGGAGGCGGTTGGACTCACTCCGGCCGCGCCGAGGAACTCGGTGGCGCGCGGGCTAACCGCGGCGACCGTCCTCGCCTTCCTCCACCACCGGCGGATCGTGCCCCCGATGGAGAGGCCGCTCCGTATCTTTGAGATGACGGAGGCGGTGAACCCCATTGCGCCGGCGAGGTCGCGGATGCTTCCGAGCCCCCTCCGGCGGGGAGTATGCGCTCACACGGGCACGGAACGCCGTCGACACCCGGTTCTTTGCGCGAGGGACCGGTCCCCGTGGGACCTCGAGATGCTCCCCACCGGTCCGCTGGTAAGTAGAACTCTTGGCTTCGTCTTTGATCTTGATGGTGCTCCGGCTTTCGATGCACCTCTGACGTTTTCGCTCGCAGATGGTGAGCCTGAGCACCGCGAAATCCGTTCCGCCCACTCCTGACTCCCGCGCGCTCGGTCGAGCGTCGCAAAGAACGGGAGCGGGAGCGGGCGGCGCGCAAGAAGGAGCGCGCAAAGCGGCACCGCGAGGCGCCGCAAGCGGCGGAGCGAAGAGCACCGGGCCGCGCGAGCGGGGGGGGCTCTCCTCTCCCGGGGACCGAGGAGTACTCGTCCTCGGAGGAGGATGAGGAGGAAGAAACCGGGGGGCGGGGGCCCCCGATAGGTGGGAGCTCGCGCCCCCGCCGCCGGAGCCGCCCTCCGGCGTCGGGAAGCCGGCGGCGGGGCGGGCGCGAGGCGCCCGCCGCCGGCAATCGACAACGGGAGCGGCGCGGGCCGCGGAGGCGCCGACGCGTGCCGCAAAGGCGCGTGCGGCAAGCGTGCCCGCGCGTGGGGCGGGGCCCGCGCGCGCGGCGGAGATGGCGGGGGGCGCGGCGGCGGCCGCGCCGGCCGTGCGGCGTCATGTGACGCCCCGTGTTTTTAATTACCGTCATTGACGCTAATGACCGGATCGGCCGGGTCAAACCCGTCAAACCCGTCAAACCCGTCAAACCCCGGTCAAAGCTAGGTCAACCCGGGTCATCACCCGAAAACCTCGTCAATGAACCCTAATGAACCCCCCGCCCGCGCCGCCGCACGGGGGTGCCCGCGCCTCGGCTTCCGGCCCACCGGCGCATGTTCCCCGTGTCGGCTCGCACCTTCCCCGGGTCTCCCACGCCCCAAGGTGCCTCGAACGGCGGGAACGCCGTGGAATCCGCGCCGCCGTACCCTCCCCGCCCACCGTGGTACGGGCGGCCGCCCGCCGCCGTACCCGCCGTGGTCCCGGCCCGCCCGAGCCGCCCCTTGGTTTCCCCGTCCACGCAACGCCTATAAGGCCGCCCTCTCCCCCCGCGCAAGGACGCCACGCCGGCCCCGTCGCACCAAGCCACCGCCGGCGCACCGGGTGCCGCCCGCGGCGAGCCCCAACCTCGAGCCGAATCCCAAGCAAATAAGCTACTCCTCCGCGTGCTCTAGCCCCTAAGGAAACTACCGAGCCCCTCCACCTCTTCTCACCGGCCCCGACGGCGTCGCAGAGAGGCAAGCGGTGGGCGCGTCGCCGCGGTGTGCCGCCGAGCACCACCGCCGACCGCACCTCCCGACCAAACCCATGCCCAAATCGAGCCCTAGTGCCCCCTAGACCCTCCTCCACCCTTTCCCCGGCCAGGCGCCGCCGGCCTCGCCGGAAGTGGCCGACCGTGCCGACCGGCCGCCATAGGGACTCAATTGCAAGCATTCAAGACTTCTCGGGGGCCTAATCGCAAAAGGGTAACTCCCGAGTTCAACAGCTTTGCTGATTCTTGTAAATTGCATAGAAAATCACAGAAAATTCAGTAAAATGTGAAACAAATTTTGTTGGATCCATGGTGATTTATACTACAACTTTTATTATTCTGGCCTGAGCTAATTCCTTTTTGTTTTTGCACGAAAAATACAAATGTAAAAACCATAGATCTGCAATATCTCAAAAACCATAAGTCCTCTGTATCTAATTTTTGGAGATGTTGTGTGTTAGGTCATGCCTAGCTCCTATGCCAAAACTTGCACGTAGTTATAATGTAAATCTTTTTATAAAAATGTTTTTCTATCTCTGGCAGGACTGCATAAATAATTTTTCATGTTAAATATATTTAAGTTTTCGACCCCAACTTGTACACACTGTCTTGTAATACTACAATGCACATATTGTGAATTAACCATGATTTCTGGATGCACAGAAATAATTATTCTTGATTTATGCATGTTTTCCTTTGTAAATTAATAAACCAAGTTCAGTAGAGATTCCATGTGAACATTTTGGTTCTCTAAGCTTGTTTAGGACCAGAAAGCATGCACAAGAAAATTTGGATCATTTTGATGCTTAATTATTTTTATATGCATTTAAATTGTAGCACTAGATAACCTTTGTTATTTTCCATAATATTTAATTTCCTAGCATCCAACACTTACATGTGGGTCCAATGGACCAGTATAGGTGCTAGTAGGCTTAAGAAGCACTCCTTCAATTTTTGGTAATTTAATTGCTTAATGAAAAGCTTAAAAGTCTCTTTTAATATTAAAGAGAAATTAAATAAAGAAAAAAAATCCCTAATTAATTCTTTTTCTTTTTGAAAGTATTATCCAATTTAATTAAAAGATAATTAATTCTCGTTGCTGATAAGGAATTAATTCAAGGATAAAAATATCATTTATATCTTGCTTGTGGAAAGAAAATGATTAAAGCTTTCACAAGAAATGATAAGTATAAAGAAAATCGTATTCAATTGTGCAAGAAAAGAATAACACAAGTACAACCAATAACCTTCCTAAAAAGAGAAACACTTCCTATATGCTTGTTATAGGTGTTTAGTGGTTAAAACACCCCTCCACCGAATATTATGGATTAATCCTATGGATAAAGGTTATATAGGTCATTAAAGGCTTAATAAAGGGGGGAAACCACAAACCACCCATGTTAACTTGAGTATGATTGTAAATCATGTTAAAAAGGTTAAACGTACCTACCCACTACTGTTGGTGAATTTAAATTAAATTATTTACATATATATGTACACAAATCACCATCAAAAAGAATAATTAATAAAGAGTTGCATATTGTTCCTTTATGGAAGAGTACGCCGAATGTATTCTTATCTAGGTGAACGTGCCCAACAAATACACCCCTTGATTGTCAAAATGGTTTGTGAGTGATTAAAGTAAAAACCGTCGAATAAATCTTGCATTTGCATCTTCGTGTAGATCTTTCCGCCGTAGACGTACGCTCGTGCGGAAGGAGGAGACGAAGGTGCCGACAAAGAGCCGCCGAGCGTGAACGTAGCTCAAGACCCGGACCCAAATCCGGAAGGGCCCAAGGCCAACCTTGCCGGCGGAGGCAAGCACCGGATCATTAACCCCGTCTTTAAAATTATGCAATTATGTTTGCTCGATTGTGCACTTACGTTTCGGGGAGTTGAATGGAAACCCTAGATGCATGATCCTTAGGTACCTATGCTCTATCACTAGTATGCTAGGTCGATAGTCGCTATGCTATAGGACCGATAGAAGTCGAGTGATGTTCGTCACTCGCGAGAATAGGTTCCTAGATAGGAATCATAAGATATCCTTAAATGGTTTGCTCATGTGGTAAGAGCATGGGATTGGGCTCCGGTCCGGTGGGCATGTGGGCTAAGCTTTTGAACGTACTAAGCACATGCCGGTTATGGGGCCGGTAAGCCTAGTACCTTAATGAGGAGGTACGGGATCCTACCGTTACTACTCTCAAGAAATCTCCTTACCGGCTAGCTACGGGAAGGGTGGTGTATGGTGACTCCGGGTATCTCGCGGGGTATGCCGGATAGCCCGCACCGGGGACCGTAAGATTCGATCCCAACCCGAAGATTTATGGGGACGGCACGGGGAGTTGTCCTCGCGGGGGCAGCCGACCGTGTGTTTGGGTCTACCTTGCAAGGTTTAAATCAATCGATTGTCGGCCTCTCACCGTTATCCGAGACTCGCTTAATCAATCGGCCATGATATCCCATAATGATGGAACTCGAGGAACATGTTGGATGAATTAATTGCTTGTCCAATTCTTGATTGAATTAGTTGGCACACTTAGAAATGGTAATCAACTAGAACTTGTGCTAAAAGATTGAAAGTAAGGATCTACTCTTAGTAGCTTTCCAAAGCAAAAGAAACTCCACCGGCCAAAAACCTTTCATGTCTAGAGGTTGGTGATGTAGTTATCACCCGACGGTTAAGTCTTGCTGAGTATTAGTATACTCACCTTGCTTTAAAACTGTTGTTGCGGGTGTGATTGATCGAAGGGTGACGACAAGTAAGGACATCACGGATGGCCTCTCGTGATGTTCACCGTTCCGCTAGTTTAAATTATTTCCGCCGTATTTTCGAACTCGAATCTTTATCTTATGCCATGAACAATGGTTTGTAATCAAATGTTTAATTCATGTTGTACCTGGACTCGCCTTCGCGTGAGTTTTAATGCATGTGTCGATCCTCCGTTCGATGTCCAAGTGATTTACCGGCGTTAACCCGCAACCAATGACAGGATGATACTTTACTATTGCTTAATGACCAAAGTGGATCGGTCTTAGGCGATAGTACGGTATTTTCCGGGCGGGTTGTCACAAACTCGGTATCGTAGCGACAAAGATGCACCGTAGTTTAAATAACAACTCTAATCACATGATTTTCGAATAAAATTTGCCAAGATTGTTTGAATTGCAAAACACGTTGGTCCGTTAAGGATAAACCAGACCGAGAGGCCCTAGAGGGAATTTTTGGGTTTTCTTTCGGTGGCTTATTAATCTATGGTTTATTTTGCTAACTTCCAAGACATTACCTTATGTCGACTTACTTTCTCGCACAACCAAACTAGGAGCCACGTGTTTTATACGTGTGCCGTTCCGCATCACGGGAATTGCGAGGGTTGATGGAGTGATCCATTCCACGGATCCCATCTTCGCGTCCGTTTATGAGTTGTGTCCCGCCACGTGTTTCATACGTGAGCATTCCGCATGTCGCTCATGCGAGGCAAGGATATACTCCATTCAAACGGAGAATGTCCGAGGTTGGACGCCGTCCATGTAGCGGCTTAACGCATGGATGCCGTTTCTATAGTAAACGGTAATGGATGTGGACGCTTTCATGAGTGCCGGCATGAAAGGTTTGATGTGTTCTGTGATCTTCTCGGTGTACACTAACCCGTTACGTAAGTTTGCTAAGTAAGCATCGACTAGATCACGACTAGTTATTATAGGGAGATACGCGTATGTGCCATGCCACCGCGCTAACTCGAGTTTTGGCTTGAAGGTCATTGTGAGGACGAATAGGACGCCATGCATCATGTTGAAAATCAAGAAGGAACCTAAACCGAACTCACATCTTTTTCCGTGCTCTCTCGAAGTAAATAGTGATAGCGTGTTGTGTTCGTTTAGCCTCTTTAGGTGTAGTTGTGTTGTCTTGCTTAAACTTAATAGCATTGTTGCTTAAATTGCTGTTCTTGTCCAAAGGTCTTTCGTCTAGATGATCTTAACCTAGGCCGCTTCAAATCTAATCCCGATCTGCTAGCCCCAGCTCGTGATCATACTTTGGTCTGCCACAGGTTATGCTTGGTAGCCAACCCTTGTCTTGACATCCCCCTAGAACCTTTGAACCTTGCTTGGTTCAGCATCTTTCTAGTTCCTTAGCTCAACCTTGAGTATCCAACTTAAGTTTCATAACCTTGCTAAGTTGCTACGCCAATTGGAGAAGTGTTGGACTCTGGTTTGAGTAGGATGTTCGGTTCCGATTGCCCGACCATGTATCATTGGTATGCCTGCTCGTTCGAGCTCAGCATACGATGGTGTTTAAGTATGCATGGTTACCCCATACCTTAACCCTTACCCAATTCGTGGACCAAGTTACTTTGTACACTCGCACCCGACCGGTTCTCACTTTTGTCGTTATGTCCGGATGGACAACGTTGGCTCTACATCGACCGATGTGGAATCATGGACTCTCGTGAACTACCTCGAGGAGGGTGGTTTTCCCGCACTTTTGTGGGACACCCTAAAAGACTTTGGGTACACCACTTACCCGCAGTACTCGACACATCGATCATGACCACAGGCCAACTTCTTCGTTGTGAAGTGAAGGTGAAGATTTCAAAGTGTGCCCGACCAATCCCCGCTTGGGATGAGTGGGAGTGTACGGCACACGGAAGAAACTTGTCCGACACAAGGTGCGAAGGTCGCTCTCAAAGCACTCACAACCTTCGTGGAAAGCACCCGACCGAGATAGCCAACTCGCAACTAAAGTCATTCCGGTACTCGAGCGACATATTGCACCGGTGGTGAATGAGAAACTATCCTTCCAATCCCGCAGCAACTCGCACTATAGTCCCGACCTTGTCACTTCGGTCCGCTTCTCGAAGCTATGTACGACACCTATCTCCGAATGGTGGGAGAAAGCGTATTCTATAGACACCAAATCTATAGATACACAAGTTAAGGAAATAAAGTGTTCGGCTCAAGCGTTGAAGGAGGCCCGAGCAATGATCGCTACTCTCAAGAAGGAAAGACGCAAGGACAAGGCAAGGATACAAGAGTTAACCGAGATCATACATGAGCAGAATTTCTTGTTGCAAAGATAACGATCAATATATGCTTGAACCGGAAAATCAGCTAGAAGCTCTAGCCGTTCCTCCTCCGTAACCCGTCATTCCCGGACCGGCGCAAGAAGAAGAGGTTGAAGATATCCGGGGTGAATCTGGAATTGAGTCTGGACCCGAGTCACCGTAGTCCTTCAGCAGGGAGGGTTTCCCCCTCGGAAGTTGGTTTGTTGGGAATAAAGTTCTGAGTCGTAAGAATCCAGTGTTGTGAGGAATCCTAGTGAACCATGACCACTTTTGGTCAACTATCGCTGTCGGTTGAACTAGGAATCTTGTTATTGCAGCTAGTCTGCTTTGTAATCCTAAATGTTGTTGGTAATTCTAAAAACTCTCATCGATGTACTGCCTTGATTAAACATCCCTTTCAGCAATGATGTTCGTACGGCATTATTTATGCTAAGTTGTGATCAATCAAGATCCGTACTCCACGAATTTTTGTGCCTACCAAAGATCCGATCGATTCCTCAATCCCGAACTTGTCTTTTTGGTCTTACTCAAACCTTGTGATTTAAATTAAAATATGGCTTTTGAGCATGCGCTGCATAGCATGTGCATTTGGGAAGCATGGGTATACTAACGTGCATTCGCATGAAACTCTGTACCCCTACTCTACCTCTCTCGTTTGGTGATGTTGTTACCTCATAGTCAAAGGTGCCGCGACGGAACCTAGGGTATCGTGTGTGCGGCAGCCACACGACTGCCACTAGGAGCGCGCTAGGTATCTTGGTTGTGAGGTAGCACCTCGTCACACAGATCCTCTCGCTACTTTGATTGCCCTGGCAATTACTAACGCACATGGGTAACCGAGTCATTCTAACGTGCATCATGAGCGCCATACCGCACCAGCATATGCATCGCGTCAACTTTGAAAAGTAGTACACTTTCAAAACAGCGAGTTGTCAAAACCTCAAAAATTTGCAAAATGAGTAAAGGTGTGAGCAAGATTATTCCTTGAAGTTCCCACCGAAGTCACCTTTCGTACAGAGCTTGTGGAACTCTCGTCATTAGCCTTCTTTCTTTGTAATGATCTATTGGAAATCTCGACAATTGGTCCCTTGCCGTGAATCACGACGACCTTGCAGCATCGATTCCTTTTCCCGCTAGCCGGTGGAAACGGTAAAAGTAGAAACTTTTCTCTTGAGCGATCAAGGTTCTCGAATAGTCAACATGGAGAAGTCATCCATCATGTATTCATCCTTGGTCCGTGTTCTTAACCTCCAAATCCTCGGAATCAAACAAGGAAGTACGCCCAGATCGATCGAAGCCGTATGCTACGCTCCTCTCGTGCCGCTATCACAAACATAAAGCGTTGTACACCGAGCTTTTCTTGTTTTGCTCCCCATCACGGCCGATTATTTAGACCGTTGAGCCCCCCCCCCCCTCGTCATTAGGTCACGGTCATGCGTCGCCATGACGTCGCTCTCCGCCCTCGATTTCCACAACCGTATTTCGACACCGTAATCGCGTGAGCCGACCTTGTTGAGCTCCGTGTTGTATACACCCGATAACCGACCGGGTCAACCGACCGTTTCGCCCCGCATCGGCTATAAAATGGAACCTTTACGGAACCGCCGATACGAAAGCTCTTTTTCCCTCCGAGCTCGGCAAGTATCACCGTTCTTGTTCTCCTTCTAGCTAGCCCGACTTTTTGCCACTAGAGCACCTCTCCCGCCTACTTCAATCTTCCCGAGCAACCGTTCTCCGTCTTCAATCCGACGTTAAGAAGAAGCTCGGATTAGATCGAAAGCAGAAATCAATCCAAGTCGCCACCCATGACTCCGTCTTCGGAAGAGCTCGAATCGTTTCGCCGGACATTGTTAGGGATGTACCTCTCGTATCGTAGGAGGATTGTGTCTACTATTAGCCGTGCATGTACGCATTCATCGTCTCGCTTCCTCATGAACGGCGATGAGATAGTAAGAGGACACACCTTGTACCTTTTTGTTCCATCTCGCAATCCCGATCATGAGATGTGTGTAGGCAAAGCCGTATCCGTTGATGTTTTGGATGTCCGGTTTGCATTGATTACCGTGAATGAGTCTCGTAGAACATGTTCGAATTATAAGCTTATGGGTGAGATTCCGAGCATGCACTAATTAGGAACTTAAATTTTCAGATGTTCCGACCAGCATGGAATAACCCCAATGATTATGAAGCATCGGGTAGTGGTGATCTTACGCTACCGCCACCCACGATGTCGACCGAAGCTTTCGTAGCAGCACATACCGCAGTGTTGTGCCAGCTCCTACAGACACAACAACAAATGGCTCAACAACTACAACAAATGCCACCGATGCAACCGAAGCTTCAACCTTCCAAGCCCTGTTCACCCGAAGTACCTCCCCAGGGTGACATAAACGCCCTTGTCGGTGCAACTCAACTGTTAGAAGGACAGAATTCTATGCTGAACCAGATGGTGTCTGATATCATCCAAGGACGTTATGGGAAACCATATCGAATAATTTGGCAAGTATGTCTCTTTCGGCCTTTATCTCGCTTCTATGGTCGAACAAGCCCATTTATTCAATCTGTTGGAGGAGTATGTTAATCAAGACCAACCCCAAGCCTCCGACTCAATATTACCACCTTCTCGACTACCAATGGATCTTAGGGCAGAAGAGAGGGCAAATAAAGGCAGTAAACGAGAACTCTCCGTGATAGATGTAAGTGAGTGGGAAATTACCTGTACGGAGACTTGTCCACGTGAAGGCGAACGAAGCTGTAACCCTCACAAGACCACTCAACTCCCTGCTAATGAAACACTTTCGCGAACCGCGAAGAGGGCAAAGAAAAAGGAGAGGAAGAGGCTCCGCCCTATCCAGGAAGCCTAGCAACCGATCTCCAAACCCAAAGATCTCCCACCCCGTTTGTGCTACAATTGTAGACAGCCCGGGCATTTTGTCAATAAGTGCCCGAAACCCAGACAGCAGAAGCCCCAACGGCAGAAGCGTAACCCGGATCCGCCATCAACAACAACCGCCCAAGCCATCAAGTGGAGCAAAGCCAACCGAATTTCATGGGTAACACCTCTATCCCGAAATCATTCCTCACCTCCTCTTGTAAATTCGAATCTCGGGACGAGATTTTCCTTAAGGGGGGTAGACCGTGACGCCCCGGGTTTTTAATTACCGTCATTGACGCTAATGACCGGATCGGGCCTAGGGTCAAACCCGTCAAACCCCGGTCAAACCTAGGTCAACCCGGGTCATCACCCGAAAACCTCGTCAATGAACCCTAATGAATCCCTTGACCAAACCTACACACACCCGTAGTCAACCCTTGGCCAAAGACACGGTCGAAACCGGCTTAACCGTTGACGTCGGCGAATGTCGTCCGAACTTTTGCCGCGTTCCCCAAAATTTACCTAAACACTTCAAAATCTACCTTTATGAAAGTTGTCCATCTTGTTGAGGGACACAAATTTCATGTAGATTGGCATTTCAAATTTTGGGTGGAAATTTGTGAAAAACTTGATCGATTGACAGTACTTCGTTTTCCGGAACAGCCGACATTCAATGTTGGCACGACGTTCCCGCAAAATCCGTGGAGAAAAACACAATATGGCCTTTTTGAAAGTTGTAGAGGGTAGTGGGATCTACAACTTTCCTATTCATTGCCTTGTGCACTTTTATACAAATTTTTGGAGAAATCTTAATTCGAACGAGCTGGTCCGCAAATAGTTGGGCGCTCCCCGCGCGCCCGCCCGCGCGCGCGCGCGCGCCGGCTCCCCGCCGCCGCGCGGCCGCCCGCGCCGCCGCACACGGTGCCCGCGCCTCGGCTTCCGGCCCACCGGCGCATGTTCCCCGAGGTCGGCTCGCACCTTCCCCCGTGTCTCCCACGCCCCAAGGTGCCTCGAACGGCGGGAACGCCGCGGAATCCGCGCCGCCGTACCCTCCCTACCCGCCGTGGTACGGCGCCGCCCCGCCGCCGTTCCCGCCGTGGTCCCGCCCGCCCGAGCTGCCCCTTGGTTTCCCCGTCCACGCAACGCCTATAAGGCCGCCCTCTCCCCCCCCGCGCAAGGACGCCACGCAGCCCCGTCGCACCAAGCCACCGCCGCGCACCGGGTGCCGCCCGCGGCGAGCCCCAACCTCGAGCCGAATCCCAAGCAAATAAGCTACTCCTCCGCGTGCTCTAGCCACTAAGGAAACTACCGAGCCCCTCCACCTCTTCTCACCGGCCCGGACGGCGCCGCAGAGAGGCAAGCGGTGGCCGTCGCCGCGGTGTGCCGCCGAGCACCACCGCCGACCGCACCTCCCGACTAAACCCATGCCCAAATCGAGCCCTAGTGCCCCCTAGACCCCTCCTCCACCCCTTCCCCGGCCGGGGCGCCGCCGGCCTCGCCGGAATTGGCCATCCCGTGCCGACCGGCCGCCATAGGGACTCAATTGCAAGCATTCAAGACTTCTCGGGGGCCTAATCGCGAAAGGGTAACTCCCGCAGTTCAACAAGTTTTGCTGATTCTTGTAAATTGCATAGAAAATCACAGCAAATTCAGAAAAATGTAAAACCAATTTTGTTGGATCCATGGTGATTTATACTACAACTTTTATTATTCTGGCCTGAGCTAATTCCTTTTTGTTTTTGCACGAAAAATACAAATGTAAAAACCATAGATCTGCAATATCTCAAAAACCATAAGTCCTCTGTATCTAATTTTTGGAGATGTTGTGTGTTAGGTCATGCCTAGCTCCTATGCCAAAAATTGCACAAAGTTATAATGTAAATCTTTTTATAAAAATGTTTTTTTATCTCTGGTAGGACTGCATAAATAATTTTTCATGTTAAATATATTTAAGTTTTCGACCCCAACTTGTACACACTGTCTTGTAATACTACAATGCACATATTGTGAATTAACCATGATTTCTGGATGCACAGAAATAATTATTCTTGATTTATGCATGTTTTCCTTTGAAAATTAATAAACTGAGATCAGTAGAGATTCCATGTGAACATGTTGGTTCTTTAAGCTTGTTTAGGACCAGAGAGCATGCACAAGAAGATTTGGATCATTTTGATGCTTAATTATTTTTATATGCATTTAAATTAAATCACTAGATAACCTTTGTTATTTTTCATAACATTTTATTTCCTAGCATCCAACACTTACATGTGGGTCCAATGGACCAGTATAGGTGCTAATAGGCTTAAGAAGCATTACATTAATTTTTGGTAATTTAATTTCTTAATGAAAAGCTTAAAAGTCTCTTTTAATATTAAAGATAAATTAAATAAAGAAACATCCCTAATTAATTCTTTTTCTTTATGAAAGTATTATCCAATTTAATTAAAAGATAATTAATCCTCGTTGCTGATAAGGAATTAAGTCAAGGATAAAAATATCATTTATATCTTGCTTGTGGAAAGAAAATGATTAAAGCTTTCACGAGAAATGATAAGTATAAAGAAAACTATATTCAATTGTGCGGTAAAAGAATAACACAAGTACAACCAATAACCTTCCTAAAAAGAGAAACACTTTCTAGATGCTTGTTATAGGTGTTTAGTGGTTAAAACACCCCTCCACCGAATATTATGGATTAATCCTATGGATAAAGGTTATATAGGTCATTAAAGGCTTAATAAAGGGGGGAAACCACAAACCACCCATGTTAACTTGAGTATGGTTGTAAATCATGTTAAAAAGGTTAAACGTACCTACCCACTACCGTTGGTGAATTTAAATTAAATTATTTACATATATATGTACACAATACCATCAAAAAGAATAATTAATAAAGAGTTGCATATTGTTCCTTTATGGAAGAGTACGCCGAATGTATTCTTATCTAGGTGAACGTGCCCAACAAATACACCCCTTGATTGTCAAAATGGTTTGTGAGTGATTAAAGTAAAAACCGTCGAATAAATCTTGCATTTGCATCTTCGTGTAGATCTTTCCGCCGCAGACGTACGCTCGTACCGAAGGAGTAGACGAAGGTGCCGACAAAGAGCCGCCGAGCGTGAACGTAGCTCAAGACCCGGACCCAAGTCCGAAGGGCCCAAGGCCAACCTTGCCGGCGGAGGCAAGCACCGGATCATTAACCCCGTCTTTAAAATTATGCAATTATGTTTGCTCGATTGTGCACTTATGTTTCGGGAGTTGAATGGAAACCCTAGATGCATGATCCTTAGGTACCTATGCTCTATCACTAGTATGCTAGGTCGATAGCCGCTATGCTATAGGACCGATAGAAGTCGAGTGATGTTCGTCACTCGCGAGAATAGGTTCCTAGATAGGAATCATAAGATATCCTTAAATGGTTTGCTCATGTGGTAAAAGCATGGGATTGGGCTCCGGTCCGAAGGGCATGTGGGCTAAGCTTTTGAACGTACTAAGCACATGTCGGTTATGGGGCCGGTAAGCCTAGAACCTTAATGAGGCCGTACGGGATCCTACCGTTACTACTCTCGAGAAATCTCCTTACCGACTAGCTACCGGGAAGGGTGGTGTATGGTGACTCCGGTATCTCGCGGGGTATGCCGGATAGCCCTGCACCTGTGGACCGTAAGATTCGATCCCAACCCGAAGATTTATGGGGACGGCCCGGGGAGTTGTCCTCGCGGGGCGGCCGACCGTGTGTTTGGGTCTACCTTGCAAGGTTTAAATCAATCGATTGTCGGCCTCTCACCGTTATCCGAGATCGCTTAATCAATCGGCCATGATATCCCATAATGATGGAACTTGAGGAACATGTTGGATGAATTAATTGCTTGTCCAATTCTTGATTGAATTAGTTGGCACACTTAGGAATGGTAATCAACTAGAACTTGTGCTAAAAGATTGAAAGTAAGGATCTACTCTTAGTAGCTTTCGAGCAAAAGAAACTCCACCAGCCCAAAAACCTTTCATGTCTAGAGGTTGGTGATGTAGTTATCACCCGACGGTTAAGTCTTGCCGAGTATTAGTATACTCGGCCTTGCTTTAAAACTCGTTGTTGCGGGTGTGATTGATCGAAGGGTGACGACAAGTAAGGACATCACGGATGGCCTCCCGTGATGTTCACCGTTCCGCTAGTTTAAATTATTTCCGCCGTATTTTCGAACTCGAATCTTTATCTTATGCCATGAACAATGGTTTGTAATCAAATGTTTAATTCATGTTGTACTGCGGACTCGCCTTCGCGTGAGTTTTAATGCATGTGTCGATCCTCTCGTTCGATGTCCAAGTGATTTACCGGCGTTAACCCGACAACCAACGACAGGATGATACTTTACTATTGCTTAATGACCAAAGTGGATCGGTCTTAGGCGATAGTACGGTATTTTCCCCGGGCGGGTTGTCACACGTCATCCACCGAGGCCTCGAGGAAGAGGAAGCGCGCCTTCTCCTCTTCGAGGTAAGGGGCTTGCTCTTCGCGGGGTTGGGTTTTCGACAACCGGGTGTTTCGATTATTTGTTTGTGTTTATGCGGGGTGGTGCCTATCGTGCCTCCCCTCGCACCTCGCCAAGGTGTTGAGGGCCGACGCGTCCGTTCCCACCCGACGGCGCTCGTCAAGGGCGCCGCGCGGCGGGGCGAGCACGGCGGCCGTAGAGGAGGCGGCGGGCGCCGGTCGTGGCGGAGGTGCGGTCCGCGGCGCCGCCGGCCTCGCCGGAATTGGCCGACCGTGCCGACCGGCCGCCATAGGGACTCAATTGCAAGCATTCAAGACTTCTCGGGGGCCTAATCGCAAAAGGGTAACTCCCGAGTTCAACAGCTTTGCTGATTCTTGTAAATTGCATAGAAAATCACAGAAAATTCAGAAAAATGTGAAACAAATTTTGTTGGATCCATGGTGATTTATACTACAACTTTTGTTATTCCGCCCGAGCTAATTCCTTTTTGTTTTTGCACGAAAAATACGAATGTAAAAACCATAGATCTGCAATATCTCAAAAACCGTAAGTCCTCTCGTATCTAATTTTTGGAGATTTTGTGTGTTAGGTCATGCCTAGCTCCTATGCCAAAAATTGCACAAAGTTATAATGTAAATCTTTTTATAAAAATGTTTTTTATCTCTCGGTAGGACCGCATAAATAATTTTTCATGTTAAATATATTTAAGTTTTCGACCCCAACTTGTACACACTGTCTTGTAATACTACAATGCACATATTGTGAATTAACCATGATTTCTGGATGCACAGAAATAATTATTCTTGATTTATGCATGTTTTCCTTTGTAAATTAATAAACCAAGTTCAAGAGAGATTCCATGTGAACATGTTGGTTCTTTAAGCTTGTTTAGGACCGGAAACCATGCACAAGAAAATTTGGATCATTTTGATGCTTAATTATTTTTATATGCATTTAAATTGTAGCACTAGATAACCTTTGCTATTTTCCATAACATTTAATTTTCCTAGCCTCCAACACTCACATGTGGGTCCAATGGACCAAGATAGATGCTAATAGGCTTAAGAAACACTCCTTTAATTTTCGGTAATTTAATTGCTTAATGAAAAGCTTAAAAGTCTCTTTTAATATTAAAGAGAAATTAAATAAAGAAAAAAAATCCCTAATTAATTCTTTTTCTTTTTGAAAGTATTATCCAATTTAATTAAAAGATAATTAATTCTCGTTGCTGATAAGGAATTAATTCAAGGATAAAAATATTATTTATATCTTGCTTGTGGAAAGAAAATGATTAAAGCTTTCACAGAAATGATAAGTATAAAGAAAACTATATTCAATTGTGCAAGTAAAAGAATAACACAAGTACAACCAATAACCTTCCTAAAAAGAGAAACACTTTCTAGATGCTTGTTATAGGTGTTTAGTGGTTAAAACACCCCTCCACCGAATATTATGGATTAATCCTATGGATAAAGGTTATATAGGTCATTAAAGGCTTAATAAAGGGGGGAAACCACAAACCACCCATGTTAACTTGAGTATGGTTGTAAATCATGTTAAAAAGGTTAAACGTACCTACCCACTACCGTTGGTGAATTTAAATTAAATTATTTACATATATATGTACACAATACCATCAAAAAGAATAATTAATAAAGAGTTGCATATTGTTCCTTTATGGAAGAGTACGCCGAATGTATTCTTATCTAGGTGAACGTGCCCAACAAATACACCCCTTGATTGTCAAAATGGTTTGTGAGTGATTAAAGTAAAAACCGTCGAATAAATCTTGCATTTGCATCTTCGTGTAGATCTTTCCGCGCGTAGACGTACGCTCGTACCGAAGGAGTAGACGAAGGTGCCGACAAAGAGCCGCCGAGCGTGAACGTAGCTCAAGACCCGGACCCAAGTCTAGAAGGGCCCAAGGCCAACCTTGCCGGCGGAGGCAAGCACCGGATCATTAACCCCGTCTTTAAAATTATGCAATTATGTTTGCTCGATTGTGCACTTATGTTTCGGGAGTTGAATGGAAACCCTAGATGCATGATCCTTAGGTACCTATGCTCTATCACTAGTATGCTAGGTCGATAGCCGCTATGCTATAGGACCGATAGAAGTCGAGTGATGTTCGTCACTCGCGAGAATAGGTTCCTAGATAGGAATCATAAGATATCCTTAAATGGTTTGCTCATGTGGTAAAAGCATGGGATTGGGCTCCGGTCCGGTGGGCATGTGGGCTAAGCTTTTGAACGTACTAAGCACATGTCGGTTATGGGGCCGGTAAGCCTAGAACCTTAATGAGGTCGTACGGGATCCTACCGTTACTACTCTCGAGAAATCTCCTTACCGACTAGCTACCGGGAAGGGTGGTGTATGGTGACTCCGGGTATCTCGCGGGGTATGCCGGATAGCCTCGCACCGGGGACTGTAAGATTCGATCCCAACCCGAAGATTTATGGGGACGGCCCGGGGAGTTGTCCTCGCGGGGCGCCCGACCGTGTGTTTGGGTCTACCTTGCAAGGTTTAAATCAATCGATTGTCGGCCTCTCACCGTTATCCGAGACTCGCTTAATCAATCGGCCATGATATCCCATAATGATGGAACTTGAGGAACATGTTGGATGAATTAATTGCTTGTCCAATTCTTGATTGAATTAGTTGGCACACTTAGGAATGGTAATCAACTAGAACTTGTGCTAAAAGATTGAAAGTAAGGATCTACTCTTAGTAGCTTTCGAGCAAAAGAAACTCCACCGACCAAAAACCTTTCATGTCTAGAGGTTGGTGATGTAGTTATCACCCGACGGTTAAGTCTTGCTGAGTATTAGTATACTCAGCCTTGCTTTAAAACTGTTGTTGCAAGTGTGATTGATCGAAGGGTGACGACAAGTAAGGACATCACGGATGGCCTCCTGTGATGTTCACCGTTCCGCTAGTTTAAATTATTCCGCTGTATTTTCGAACTCTGAATCTTTATCTTATGCCATGAACAATGGTTTGTAATAAAATGTTAATTCATGTTGTACTCTGGACTCACCTTCGCGTGAGTTTAATGCATGTATCGATCCTCTGTTCGATGTCCAAGTGATTTACCGGGCGTTAACCCGACAACCAACGACAGGATGATACTTTACTATTGCTTAACGACCAAAGTGGATCGGTCTTAGGCGATAGTACGGTATTTTCCTGGGCGGGTTGTCACACGTCATCCACCGAGGCCTCGAGGAAGAGGAAGCGCGCCTTCTCCTCTTCGAGGTAAGGGGCTTGCTCTTCGCGGGGTTGGGTTTTCGACAACCGGGTGTTCGATTATTTGTTTGTGTTTATGCGGGGTGGTGCCTATCGTGCCTCCCCTCGCACCCGCCAAGGTGTTGAGGGTCGACGCGTCCGTTCCCACCCGACGGCGCTCGTCAAGGGCGCGCGGGCGGGGCGAGCACGGCGGCCGTAGAGGAGCGGCGGGGGCGCCGGCCGTGGCGGAGGTGCGTCCGCGGCGCCGCCGGCCTCGCCGAATTGGCCGGACCGTGCCGACCGGCCGCCATAGGGACTCAATTGCAAGCATTCAAGACTTCTCGGGGCCTAATCGCAAAAGGGTAACTCCCGAGTTCAACAGTTTTGCTGATTCTTGTAAATTGCATAGAAAATCACAGAAAATTCAGAAAAATGTGAAACAAATTTTATTGGATCCATGGTGATTTATACTACAACTTTTATTATTCTGGCCTGAGCTAATTCCTTTTTGTTTTTGCACGAAAAATACGAATGTAAAAACCATAGATCTGCAATATCTCAAAAACCATAAGTCCTCTGTATCTAATTTTTGGAGATGTTGTGTGTTGGGTCATGCCTAGCTCCTATGCCAAAAATTGCACAAAGTTATAATGTAAATCTTTTTATAAAAATGTTTTTCTATCTCTGGTAGGACTGCATAAATAATTTTTCATGTTAAATATATTTAAGTTTTCGACCCCAACTTGTACACACTGTCTTGTAATACTGCAATGCACATATTGTGAATTAACCATGATTTCTGGATGCACAGAAATAATTATTCTTGATTTATGCATGTTTTCCTTTGTAAATTAATAAACCAAGTTCAGTAGAGATTCCATGTGAACATGTTGGTTCTTTAAGCTTGTTTAGGACCAGAAACCATGCACAAGAAAATTTGGATCATTTTGATGCTTAATTATTTTTATATGCATTTAAATTGTAGCACTAGATAACCTTTGCTATTTTCCATAACATTTAATTTTCCTAGCCTCCAACACTCACATGTGGGTCCAATGGACCAAGATAGATGCTAATAGGCTTAAGAAACACTCCTTTAATTTTCGGTAATTTAATTGCTTAATGAAAAGCTTAAAAGTCTCTTTTAATATTAAAGAGAAATTAAATAAAGAAAAAAAATCCCTAATTAATTCTTTTTCTTTTTGAAAGTATTATCCAATTTAATTAAAAGATAATTAATTCTTAGTGCTGATAAGGAATTAATTCAAGGATAAAAATATTATTTATATCTTGCTTGTGGAAAGAAAATGATTAAAGCTTTCACAGAAATGATAAGTATAAAGAAAACTATATTCAATTGTGCAAGAAAAGAATAACACAAGTACAACCAATAACCTTCCTAAAAAGAGAAACACTTTCTAGATGCTTGTTATAGGTGTTTAGTGGTTAAAACACCCCTCCACCGAATATTATGGATTAATCCTATGGATAAAGGTTATATAGGTCATTAAAGGCTTAATAAAGGGGGGAAACCACAAACCACCCATGTTAACTTGAGTATGGTTGTAAATCATGTTAAAAAGGTTAAACGTACCTACCCACTACCGTTGGTGAATTTAAATTAAATTATTTACATATATATGTACACAATCACCATCAAAAAGAATAATTAATAAAGAGTTGCATATTGTTCCTTTATGGAAGAGTACGCTCGAATGTATTCTTATCTAGGTGAACGTGCCCAACAAATACACCCCTTGATTGTCAAAATGGTTTGTGAGTGATTAAAGTAAAAACCGTCGAATAAATCTTGCATTTGCATCTTCGTGTAGATCTTTCCACCAGGAGACGTACGCTCGTACCGGAAGGAGTAGACGAAGGTGCCGACAAAGAGCCGCCGAGCGTGAACGTAGCTCAAGACCCGGACCCAAGTCCGGAAGGGCCCAAGGCCAACCTTGCCGCGGAGGCAAGCACCGATCATTAACCCCGTCTTTAAAATTATGCAATTATGTTTGCTCGATTGTGCACTTATGTTTCGGGAGTTGAATGGAAACCCTAGATGCATGATACTTAGGTACCTATGCTCTATCACTAGTATGCTAGGTCGATAGTTGCTATGCTATAGGACCGATAGAAGTCGAGTGATGTTCGTCACTCGCGAGAATAGGTTCCTAGATAGGAATCATAAGATATCCTTAAATGGTTTGCTCATGTGGTAAAAGCATGGGATTGGGCTCCGGTCCGGTGGGCATGTGGGCTAAGCTTTTGAACGTACTAAGCACATGTCGGTTATGGGGCCGGTAAGCCTAGAACCTTAATGAGGCCGTACGGGATCCTACCGTTACTACTCTCGAGAAATCTCCTTACCGACTAGCTACCGGGAAGGGTGGTGTATGGTGACTCCGGTATCTCGCGGGGTATGCCGGATAGCCCGCACTGTGGACCGTAAGATTCGATCCCAACCCGAAGATTTATGGGGACGGCCCGGGGAGTTGTCCTCGCGGGGCAGCCCGACCGTGTGTTTGGGTCTACCTTGCAAGGTTTAAATCAATCGATTGTCGGCCTCTCACCGTTATCCGAGACTCGCTTAATCAATCGGCCATGATATCCCATAATGATGGAACTTGAGGAACATGTTGGATGAATTAATTGCTTGTCCAATTCTTGATTGAATTAGTTGGCACACTTAGGAATGGTAATCAACTAGAACTTGTGCTAAAAGATTGAAAGTAAGGATCTACTCTTAGTAGCTTTCGAGCAAAAGAAACTCCACCAGCCAAAAACCTTTCATGTCTAGAGGTTGGTGATGTAGTTATCACCCGACGGTTAAGTCTTGCCGAGTATTAGTATACTCAGCCTTGCTTTAAAACTCGTTGTTGCGGGTGTGATTGATCGGAAGGGTGACGACAAGTAAGGACATCACGGATGGCCTCCCGTGATGTTAACCGTTCCGCTAGTTTAAATTATTTCCGCCGTATTTTCGAACTCGAATCTTTATCTTATGCCATGAACAATGGTTTGTAATCAAATGTTTAATTCATGTTGTACTCGGACTCGCCTTCGCGTGAGTTTTAATGCATGTGTCGATCCTCTCGTTCGATGTCCAAGTGATTTACCGGGGCGTTAACCCGACAACCAACGACAGGATGATACTTTACTATTGCTTAATGACCAAAGTGGATCGGTCTTAGGCGATAGTACGGTATTTTCCCGGGCGGGTTGTCACACGTCATCCACCGAGGCCTCGAGGAAGAGGAAGCGCGCCTTCTCCTCTTCGAGGTAAGGGGCTTGCTCTTCGCGGGGTTGGGTTTTCGACAACCGGGTGTTCGATTATTTGTTTGTGTTTATGCGGGGTGGTGCCTATCGTGCCTCCCCTCGCACCCGCCAAGGTGTTGAGGGTCGACGCGTCCGTTCCCACCGGACGGCGCTCGTCAGGCGGGCGCCGCGGGCGGGGCGAGCACGGCGGCCGTAGAGGAGCGGCGGGCGCCGGTCGTGGCGGAGGTGCGGTCCGCGGCGCCGGCCGTGGTGAAGGCGCGGCCGCGGCGGCGGGCGTGGTGGAGGCGCGGCCGCGGCGGCGGGCGTGGTGGAGGCGCGGTCCGTGGCGCCGGCCGTGGGAGGGCGGTCGGGCACCCGTGGTGGTGCGGGCGGTGGCGTCGACGGAGGCGGCGCAGGGGCCGGCACCCTCCGGCGGCTCCCGGCGGTGGTGGTGGAGATTCGGACGACGACTCCCCGCCGCTCGGGTGGGACCGGTGGGTGAGTTTCTCCATGCCATCCCCCCGAGTCCCGGGGAGGGGGCCCTCGTGAGGCGGCGGGAGGGCCACATGGTGGCAGGGGGCCGAGGGCACGGTGCCGAGGCCTCGTCTTCCCCGCGCCGGCCGCTCCGCCCGCGGAGAGGTGTTCGGCCGGCGACCCGCCCGCGTTCGCCGACGCTCATGGAGCGCAAGAGCTATGGGGGGAGCTCCCCAACCACGGCGCCGCGCTCGACCGAGCGTTGAACGAGGCGCTGAGGATCCACGGCGGCCCCGCGTGGCGCGTCTTCCAGGTGGGGCATCGTTGCTTGTTTCTTTCTTTTTCTCGTCTCTGGGCGCAATCATTGCGTCGTGATGCTTACAGGTTCTGACTTGTTGGTGACAGGAGCTTGAGCACCGCGCCCACGACAAGTACGGCACCTTCGACCAGGTGAGCGCCGAACTCCGCCGGCTCCGGGAGCAGTGCGACGCCTTCGACGCGCTTGCCGACGCCCGAGGACTCCGGACGGCCGGGTCGTCGTTCCCGGCCATGGCCCCCGCGCGATCGGCTCCATGAGAGCGCAAGGCGGGACCCGGCGCACCCCTCCACCCTCGAGCGGGTTTGCGCGGCACTCATCGACCGGGATGAGGCACTACGGCGGCGCGGGTGGACCCGGGAGGGGGCGCGCACCCTGGCGGCCAACTGGGAGGCGGAGGTGGCCGGCGTCCGCAACGACAACCTGGAGCTCCACTCGTTGCTCCGGGGGGCGCAGCTCGGCGAGCCGGGGCCGAGGAGCGGGCGCGCGTGCTCGAGCGAGAAGACCAAGGAGGCCGACGATCCGAAGGCCGCCCTCGACGCCAAGGCCGGCGGCACTCGCCGTCGCGGAGGACCGGCCCCCCGCGGGAGCGCACCGCCCGCCAAGGGGCCGAGGGGCGGCTCCAGGCGAGAGCGGGCCGCCCTTGCCGACGCCCGGTCGGCGCGCCGGGAGCAGGAGCGCGTCGCCCGCGAGGAGGCGCAGAAATCGCTGGAGGGCCGAAACGTGGAGCTCTCGAAGCTCGAGGGCGAGCTGGTGGTGCTCGCATCACGAGCGCGAGCCAGGAGCAAGCCCTCCAGGAGCAAGGCGAGACCCTTAAGGGCCTTGAGCAAGGCGGTCGAAACCGAGCGCCGCGCCCTCGAGGTTGAGAGGAAGCAAGTCGAAGGTGAGTCGCCGTTTGACTCCCCGTTTTGCCGGGTTTCCCCTAGGGGGTTCACACCCTTTTCTCGACTTCTTTCTTGCCGGCCAACTTCGTGCTTGCGTACCGCGGCCGGGGCACGCGGGCCGAGCGGGCCGAGGCGCCGCACCTCCTACAACTCCTCCGAGCAGAGCCGCCGGAGTTGCGCACTACGGCCCTCGAGACCGCCTGTGCCGTGGAGGAGGGCGAGGCGCAGGCCGGGAGCTCGCCGGCCGCCGCCCGCGCGCCCTTGGCGCCCACGTCACCGGGCGCCGCATCTCGGCGTCCGAAGGCCCTCGGGGTGGTGCGATCTCACTACGAGGTCAACTTCGAGGCGCCGGCGGAGGGTTACGTCATCCCCGAGGGTGTCAAGGATGAGGTGGAGATGGAGCGCATGGACGCGCTCGCCGCCGACGCCGCCGAGACGCTTGCCGAGGCCTTCGAGGAGTTCCTCTTCCCGCACGCCGCCGATGCCGCCGCCGCTCCGGCCTCGAAGACGGCCCGGCACTAGGCCCTTTTTTGTTCATGTATCGCACGCCTGGCCGTGTGGCCTTGTAAATAAACAAAGTTACTTTGATATGAACATTTGTCGAAGTGAAATGATGTCTTTTGCTCGTTGCACTTTTTTGTTTCTCCTTCTTCCCCGAGTAAATTCTAGTTAGGGGAGTTCGATTTTCGCCGGTGGCCCGCCGGGTTGGGGGCAAGAGAGAAGGGTCGTATCCTCGCGGAGGCGTAGGCTATCTCTCGGCTCGCACGTCCCTTCCGCTAGGTCGCCCGCGCCCCGTTCGAATCTTTGCTCGGGGACGAAGTAGAAACATACTTAGCGCGTGTGAGTCGTTTTCTTTTTGCGAAAAAATGGGACCATTTTTTTTGGGGGGGATGCCCCCCGCAAGAGCCCCCGAAGGTAACTTGGGTTTCGGGGGAAAGCCGAGTTGCCATTTTTATTAAACTAATGATATTTACACGGTTGTCACCAATCGGGGTGCCGGTTACGTGATTTTACAAAGCAAAATACTTGGAAATCCTAGCTAGGGATAAAAGCGACGTAGCTGTTGGATGTTCCAAGCGTTGGTGAGTTCTTCGCCGTCCTCGTTGGCCAGCTTGTACGTGCCCGGCTTGAGCACTTTCACCACGACGTAGGGTCCCTCCCACGGAGGTGAGAGCTTGTGGCGTCCTCGGTTGTCTTAGCGTAGCCTTAGGACTAGATCCCCTTCGCTGAAGTCCCGCCGGCGTATTTTCCGTGCCCGGTAGCGCCTGAGGGACTGTTGATACCTTGCGGAGTGCATCAAGGCCACGAGGCGTGCTTCGTCCGGATGGTCCAAAGCTGAGTCCTCGCGGGCTCGCCGGTTGGCGTCCTCGTCGTAGCCTCGAACCCCGGGTGACCCGTATTCTAAGTTCGTGGGGAGGACGGCCTCTCGCGCCATGGACTAGAAAAAACAGGGTGAACCCGGTGGCTCGCTTGGGGTGGTCCTTAGGCTCCACACGACCGCCGGGTAACTCTCGGAGCCATTTCCGACCGCACTTGTTCACCGGTCGAAAATTCGGGGCTTTAGGCCTTGTAGGATCATGCCGTTGGCACGCTCTACTTGGCCATTGGTCTGTGGGTGCGCCACAGCTGCCCAATCCACACGGATGTGGAATTTGTCGCAGAACTCCAGGAATTTCCTGCCCGTGAACTGGGACCCGTTGTCGGTGATGATGGAGTTCGGCACTCCAAAACGGTGGACGATGTCGGTGAAGAACGTCACTGCTTGCTCAGCCCTGAGGTTCGTAATGGGGCGCACCTCTACCCACTTGGAAAACTTGTCGATCGTAACCAAGCGGGTGAGTGAAGCCCCCCGGCACCTTCCACAGGGGCCCGACGATATCGAGCCCCCACACGGCGAACGGCCATGTTATGGGGATGGTCGCAGGACATGAGCGGGAAGGTTGGACTTGCGGGCGTAGAACCGGCACCCTTTGTGGTGCGCACGATCTCGCCGGCATCCGCGACCACGCCGTAGGCCGCAAAAGCCTTGGCGGAAAGCGTTGCCAACGAGGGTGCGGGGCGCGGCGTGACGGCCACGCATCCCCTCGTGGATGTCCCGCAGAGCTCGCACCCCTCGGGGATGGGGATGCACCTCTACAGATGCCGGAGGCGGCGCGCTTGTACGGCTCATCGTCGACGAGGGCGAAGGACTTGGCCATCCCGGCGATGCGTCCGGCCTCGGCTTGGTCCGAGGGGAGCTCCCCCTCGAGCCATCCGGGCGACGTACTTGTCGCGCCAATCCGCCTTGACAGGGCCGGCTCGACATCCATCGCATCGCCCTCGTAGGCGCCATACCCCTCGAGGAGGGAGAGCACATACACCTCGTTCGAGGGGTCCTCGTCCATGGGCTCCGAGCCTCGCTCGGATTCGAGGGAGCCCCCGAGGGTTCCGCATGGCTCGAGGGGTGAGGCTCGAAGGAGACGGAGGGTTGGGCGATGTCGCGGGCAAAAACGTTCGGGGGGACGGTAATCCGCCCAGACGCGATCTTGGCCAGCTCGTCCGCCTCCTCGTTGTACCGGCGGGGCACGTGGTTGAGCTCGATGCCGTAGAACTTGTCCTCGAGGGCTCGCACGGCCTTGCAATACGCTTCCATCTTGTCGTCGTGGCAGCTCGCATTCTTCATGACTTGGTCAATCACGAGCTGCGAATCCCCCCGTACGTCGAGGCGCTTGACGCCTATCTCGATGGCGATCTTGAGGCCGCAAAGGAGGGCCTCGTACTCAGCCATGTTGTTTGACGCGGGGAAGTGGAGGCGCACCGCGTACCGCATGTGCTCCCCGAGGGGTGACACGAAGAGCAGGCCCGCGCCCGCCCCTGTTTTCATCACCGAGCCATCGAAATACGCAGTCCGAAGACTCGCTTGGATCCGCGGCGGTGGGAGCCGCGTGTCTATCCACTCGGCCGACGAAATCCGCCAGGATCTGGGACTTGATGGCCTTGCGCGGGGCGTAGGCGAGCGCCTCGCCCATCAGCTCTACTGACCACTTCGCGATCCTGCCCGCCGCGTCTGGGTTACGAATGATCTCCCCTAGCGGGAAGGAGGAGACCACCGTGACAGGGTGGGCCTCGAAGTAATGGCGGAGCTTGCGTCGCGCGAGGACCACCGCATACAGCAGCTTTTGGACTTGAGGGTAGCGCGTCTTGGTGTCGGACAAGACTTCGCTGATGTAATAGACCGGCCGCTGGACCGGCAGGGCGTGCCCTTCCTCCGTGCGCTCCACCACGATTACGGCGCTGACCACCTGGGTGGTCGCGGCCACGTAGAGCTGCAGGGGTTCGCCGTCCTGCGGCGGCGTGAGGATCGGGGCGTGGGTCAGGGATGCCTTCAGCTTGTCGAGCGCGTCTTGGGCCTCGGCGGTCCAGAGAAGCGCTCGTGCTTCTTCGTAAGGCGATAGAGGGGCAGGCCCTTCTCGCCGAGCCGCGAGATGAAGCGGCTCAAGGCGGCGAGACACCCCAACACCTTTTGCACCCCTTTGAGGTCCTGAATTGGACCCATCTGCTCGAGGGCCGCAACCTTCTCGGGATTGGCCTCGATGCCCCGTTGGGAGACAATGTATCCCAGGAGCATGCCTCGCGGCACTCCAAAGACGCATTTTTCGGGGTTTAGTTTGACCCCATTGGCCCGTAGGCAGCCGAACGCGATGCTGAGATCGCCAACCAGGTCGTCCGCCTTCCTGGTCTTTACGACGATGTCGTCCACGTACGCCTCGACGGTCCGCCCGATGTGGTCTCCGAAAACATGCTGCATGCAGCGTTGGTACGTTGCACCCGCATTCCTGAGGCCAAACGACATAGTGACGTAGCAGAACATCCCGAACGGCGTGATGAACGAAGTCACGAGCTGTCGGACTCCTTCATCTTGATTTGATGATACTCGGAGTAGGCATCAAGGAAGCAAAGCAGCTCACACCCGGCTGTTGAATCAACAATTTGATCGATGCGTGGCAAAGGAAAAGGAACTTAAGGACATGCTTTATTAAGACTAGTGTAGTCTATACACATCCGCCATTTCCCGTTCTTTTTCTTTACAAGTACAGGGTTTGCTAGCCACGTAGGGTGGAACACTTCCTTGATGAACCCGACCTCGAGGAGCTTCCGCAGCTCCGCTCCGATCGCCCGCCGCCGCTCCTCGTCGAAGCAGCGGAGCCATTGTTGCACGGCGCGGGAATGAGGCAGGATGTCAAGGGAGTGCTCGGCGACCTCCCTCGGGATGCCTGGCATATCCGAGGGGCTCCACGCGAAGATGTCGGCGTTGGCGCGGAGGAAGTCGACGAGCACCACTTCCTATTTCGAGTCGAGGGTGGAGCTGACCCTCAACGCCTTGCCCTCGGGGGCAGCGAGGGTCGAGGGGCACCTCCTTGGACCGCTCCGCGGCCTCGAAGTTGCCGGTGTGCTTGGCGGTGGAGTCGAGGTCCTCGTTGACCATCTTCTCCAAAGTGGTGATCGGCCGCTTCGTCCGGCGCCGCTTCCGCGTGCTCCACGCACTCGACGTCGCAGCCGAACGCGTGCTCGATGGACGAGCCCACGGTGATGACGCCGTTCGGTCCCGCATCTTCATTTTGAGGTAGGTGTAATTGGGGACCGCCATGAACTTGGCGTAGCAGTGGCCGCCCAAGTATGGCGTGGTAGGCGCCCCGAACCCCACCACCTCGAAGGTGAGCGTCTCCTTGCGGAAATTGCTCGGAGTGCCGAACCAAACCCGGCAGTCGATCCGCCCCTGTGGGCCGGACGCGCTTGCCGGTGCGACGCCATGGAACGGCGTCGTGCCGGGCCGCACTCGGTCCAACCCGATCCCCGGCAGGGCGCGGCAAAGATGTGCGCGTAGAGGATGTTGAGGTTGCCGCCCCCGTCCATCGGACTTTTGAGAACCGCGCGTTCCCAATGATCGGGTCGACCACCGTGGGTACCGGCCCGGTTGGGGATGCGGTTCGGTGGTCTTCACGGCCGAAGGTGATGGCGTCCTCCGACTAGTCAAGGAAGGAGGGAGGCGCCTCTCTCGCGGCGAGGACCTCGTGTCGCTCCCGCTTGCGCTGGCGGCTCGACATGTCGACGGTCGGCCCCCCGAAGATGAGGCACACGTTCTCCACGGTGGGGAAGCCTCCCCGTGTCGCCATCTCCTCCGTCCTTCTTGGCCCCCGCGTCCTTCGCAGCGGCGCGGCCGTAAGACTTCTTGAGCATGTCGCACTGCTCAAGGGTGTGATTTATTGGGGTCTTGTGGTACGGACATGGCTTTTTCAGCATGTCATCAAACACCCCGGGACCTCGAGGGGCCGGTCGAGGGCCCCGTCGAGCCGGGTCAACAGCAAGGGCCTCGGCGTCGCCGCCGTCGCGCCCCTCGCTCGCGCGCCCGCGGCGCGGCTTCTTCCCTTTCTTGCCCCGCTTGTCCTTCCGGTGGGGCTCCCGGACTTGCCGCCCTCCGCGGCGCGCGTCATCCGAGCGTTTTCCCCTCTTGCCGTCAAAGATCGCCTCCACGGCCTCTTCTCCCGAGGCGAAGCCGGTGGCGATGTCGAACGGCCTCGTTGGAGTCCGCGGGCGGGGCCGCGCCCCGGCCTCTCGCACGAGGTCCCGCACGTGGTGCCCTCGAGGAAGGCGTGCACAATCTCCGATTGCGCCACGCTTGGGAGCTCCGTACGCCGCTTGGAGAAGCGCCGTATGAAATCCCGGAGCGACTCGCCGGCTTCGGGTGCGGGGAGCGCAGTCCCGGGAATTTCCGTGGCGCACGTACGTGCCCTGGAAGTTGCCCACGAACGTGCGGACCGAGTCGTCCCGTTGTGGATCCGGCTAGCGGGCGGGTGTTCAAGCCACGTCCGGCCGAGTCGCCGAGGTGCAAGGGGTGTTGCGGATGATGACCTCGTCGCTGGTGGCCCCGCCCAGCTGGCACGCCAGGCGGTAATCGTTGAGCCATACACGGGGGTCCGTTTCCCCGTTGTACTTGACGATGGTCGTGGGCTGGCGGAAGCGTTGGGGGAAGGCTGCCGCGCGGATCTCCCGGCTGAACACGCGGGTCCCCGGGGTTCCGGCGTCGGGAGCGGTCCTCCTCGCCGGCCGTAGCGCCCACCCCGTCGAGGGTGGTAGCCCTCGCCGCCGCCCGCGCGTCCGCCTTGCTCGTACGCCGAGCATTGATGACGTTGCGGGCGCCGCCGTCCGGGGCCGACTCGCGTGTGTCGAGGAGCCGCTCCTTGGCCGGCGTGCGTCCCGGTTGGCGAGTCACCCCGCCGCTTCACCCGCATGGACCGAGGGTTCGCCCCCCCGCGCGGCTCCGCCGCCCCGCGCATTCCCCTCGTTGGCAAATGCGTGATGCCGAGCTCTCGCCCGCCGGACCCGGCCGCCCGCTCGATGAGAGCCCTCGCACCTCGCGGTGCGGGTTTCGCGCCTCGGGCGTCGAGGGGGCCGGCATGGCTCGTAGCAAAGTGTTTCGGCGGTGATAAGCTTCGGCTCGCCCGCGGGGGCGTGTCCGGGTTGTCGACGTTGAAGTCGGCGTTGATGCGGTCGCGGGCCTGTTTGCCCGCCTCCCGCGCGCGCTCGCCGTGCGCGGAGGCTTCCCCGGCCATGGAGGCGCGGAGCGCCCGCACCGTCCGATATTCCTCCGCCGCCTTGGCCTCGAGCTCGCGAGCTCGGGCCACCGCGCGTCGATGTCGGCCCCGGGCCGGGGGTGCTCGGCCCGCGGCCGGCGCGGAGCGATCCCCGGGGCGGGCGTGACCTCCCCATCACCGGCGCCCATCGCACCGGGGGCGTTTGCCGGGTCGTTGGTGATGACAATGTAGAATTCCCGCGTGGGGTCGTAGCTCCCGGTCGTGCCGGAATCGTCGGAGCGCCCAAACCGTAAATTTGTGGCGTCGAGAAAACGCCCGAACATCATCGGGTCCCGCACGCCGGAGAAGTCCCATTCCGCGTACCCATGCGGGTTAGCGGGCGGCAACGCGTCAAGGGAGCCCGGGGATGACTCGTCGCCGGCCGGGAGGCGTCGTGTCCCCGGCGACGAAGATGTGACGGCCGTGGGGGACCCCGCGCATCGTGGTGTTGACGTTGGCGTTGTAGGCCGTCGTGGCAACGCTCGTGCCGATGGGGAAGCGCGGCCCGGAGACCGTGCACCGCCCCCGCCGGAGCGGTGGTTGCCGTGGCCGACGGGCGCGCCACGTTGGGGAGGCGGCGCGTTCGGCCTTGTCGTTGCTCGGTCCGCGCCCGGCGAGAACGCCGGCCGGAGCGGCGGCGGCGCCGTGGCGTCGACGGGCCCGCGGCATCCGTGCCGACGGGGCGTCCGTGTTGTGGCGGCGCGTGCGGGGCCGGGGACCACGGTGGACCCGGCCCGGCGTCGCGCACGGAGCTCCTCACGGTTGGTGAGGCGCATCAGGTAGCCGTTCCCCGTGGCCTGAAAGTTCAGGCCCCCGAACCGGATTTCAAACCCGGCGGGGAGGGGGTCCGAGCTGCCCATGGAGTAACGCGTGCCGCGGTACTCGGTGCGAATCACCATGGAGGGAGTTGACGGTGGATTGACCTTAGGTGCTCGCTTGCCCACGGTGGGCGCCAACTGTCGGTGCGGAATATGGTCCCGACACTAACCGAGCAGTAAGAGCCGAGGTCTCTCCCTCAATGGTCGATGCTAAGCAACTAATGACACGAGTTTTATCCCGGTTCCGCCGGGGGGCCGTACGTCTAGTAGTGGTGTGCTCGAGGCACCGTATGGCTCAACACCGGGGTGCTTGTAGTGGGGCGGCTACAAGCAAGGCGGGAGAGGAGGAGTGGCCTCCAAGTCCCTGTGAAGTGGCTGAAGATGTTGTGGGAGAATTGGAGAACAAGTGCGTGGTGTCAGGCGTGGTTCTGGCTTGCGTTGTGTCCTCTGTCCATCCGTCCCCTGCGGCGGGGAGTTCGTCTTCCTTTTATAGGCCAAGGAGAGAGCGAATCACATGTATGCCGCGCTATCTAGCTACGTGGGGACGCGTGGTGCGCCGTGCCGTAGAGTAGGCGGCCGCCTTGACGGTCCTTGCAGCGATATTGGCCATCATGGCGTATCTTGTACCCGAACAGCAGGCGGCTTCGAGGGTAGGAGTGCGACGGACGGCCGTGATGTCTTCGAGCGGGATCGAGGAAGTTGCCGACGTCGGTCCGTACGGGGCACAGGGGCGGTAAGGCAAAGCATCCTCCGTTCCCGCACGCTCCACGGCGCCGGGAGGCGCGCCACGGTGCCCGGCGTGGGTTTGTGCGCGCGGGGGCGGCCGCCACGCCGTTAACGGGGCCGGGATGGCTCCCCACCGGCCTAGCGCCGCAACCTATCCCCGCAAGGTCACGGGAGAGCAAATCGAGGGTGCGGCCGCCCCCCTTCGAGGGCTCGCGCGCGTTAGCCGTACCGCAGTAGGCGGCGCGGCATCACGGACCGGCACCGGCCACGTCGCATAGTCCCCCACGGTGGCGGGGATGGGTTCCTTCCTAGGGAGTTGGTGCAACGGGAACCGGGGCGCGTGCCCCGTGCGCATGATGGCGCCGCCCCGCCGTGGTCGAGCATTAAATGCCCGTGTACGGGAACGGGCGTGCGCATGCGGGCGCCCTCGAGCGAGGCGGAGCCCGCTCAAGGGCGGAGCGGACCCTCGAGCGAGGTGGAGCCCGCGCTTGAGACAAGCGCACCCCCCTCGAACGAGGCGGAGCCCGCCCGAGGAAGGCGTGTGCCCTCGAGCGAGGCGGAGCCCGCTCGAGGGGATCTTTGAGTGGGCCGCCTTGGTGGGCCGTCGGGGGCCACCATGGCGTGGGCCGTGCCCCGTGTACTTAAGAGCGGCGCGTTTGGCTTAGGTTTGTTGTGGGTTTTAAGTGGGGATTCCCCGGTTGTTTAAGGGGACCCCTAGGACCTGCCCCCGACAGACCCTCTCGCTACACCTACGACGACAAATCAAGAACGAGGAGAAGCCGATGTTGAGGGGGGACGTAGCATCAAGGTGAGAACCTCCCCGGCGAGTACAAGTGGATCACCCGGCCTTCGAGGATCATCGGCGACATGGATGAACGCACTACACGGTCGAGGGTTCGGAACAACTCTCATTTCGCTCATGCCGCATTTGTTGCTTCTTTCGAGCCCAAAGACATTGGACACGCACTATCTGATCACAATTGGGTTAATTCGATGCATGAGGAGTTGGAGAACTTTGAGAAGAATCGAGGTGTGGGAGTTGGTTGACCCTCCCCCAGTGGTGTAAGCCGATTGGTACAAAGTGGGTGTGGAAAAACAAAGAGGGAGAGAAAGGTGAGGTTGTGAGGAACAAGTCGAGACTTGTTGCTCAAGGGTTCGCCCGAAGGAGGGGATCGACTACGAGGAGACCTTTGCTCCCGTAGCCCGTTTGGAGGCGATTAGGATCCTTCTAGCCTTTTCTCGTGGCTAAAGGGTTCAAGTTGCACCAAATGGATGTGAAGAGTGCTTTCCCCGAATGGTGTGTTGGAGGAAGAAGTGTATGTGAGGGCCTCGGGGGTTTGAGAGTGAGAAGTACCCCCCACGGGTGTACAAGTTGAGGAAGGCGCTGTATGGGTTGAAGCAGGCGCCTAGAGCTTGGTATGGCAGGTTGAGGGGGTTCTTGTTTGAGAGAGGTTTTGAGATGGGGAAGGTCGATCAGACCTTGTTTTTGCTGAGGCAGGGCAGAGATATCCTGATTGTGCAGGTGTACGTGGATGATATTGTCTTTGGTGGCTCGTCTAACTCTCTTGTTGCAAGGTTTGCAGATGATATGAGCAGGGAATTTGAGATGAGCATGATGGGCGAGTTGCAGTTCTTCCTCGGGCTACAAATCAAGCAATCAAAGGAAGGAACATTTGTGCACCAGGCTAAGTACACCAAGGACATTGTGCGGAAGTTCAAGATGGAAGACTCCAAGGCTATGACGACACCGATGAGTACGACTACGGCTCTTGATGCGGACGAGGAAGGTGAACATGTGGACGGAGGAGTACCGGAGCATGATCGGGTCACTCCCTCTACTTGACGGCGACGAGGCCGGACATACGGTTCTCGGTGTGTCCGTGCGCTCGTTTTCAAGCGTCTCCGAGGACTTCGCATCGGCAAGCGGTGAAGAGAATTTTCGGTGTACTTGCGTCACACTCCCGACGTCGGCCTTTGGTACTCCGCGTCCTCTTCTTTGGCGCTTCATGGTTTTTCGTACGCGGATTTTGCCGGGTGTCGGTTGGATAGGAAGTCCACTTCGCGACTTGCCGTTTTTGGGTTCCTCTTTGATGTCTTGGTCTTCCCGCAAGCGGCCGAGTGTTGCTCAATCCATGACCGAGGCCGAGTATGTTGCCGTCGCTAGTTGTTGCTCTCGGCTCCTTTGGATCACCTACACCATGAGTGATTTTGGTGAGGAGTATACCCATGTCCCACTTCAATGTGATAGCACCGGTGCCATAAGCGTTGCAAAGAACCCGGTGCTCCATTCCAAAACCAAGCACATAGAAGTGAGGTATTATTTTTCGAGAGACAACGTAGAGAAAGGAAAGATAGCCTTGATCCATGTACCCACACATGACCAACTAGCCGATATTTTCACCAAACCCCTAGATCAAGCAACTTTCACTCATTTGCAGAGGGAACTTGGTGTGTGTTTGATTTCTTGAGTTGGGTGTGTGGGAGCTCTCATTTGTAGCATATGTATAGCTTTCCTTTGTGCATTTCTTGCATTTGGCATGGCATATGTAACATGATGTATAGGCATCCTTATATCTTAGATTGCATGCATTTTGTATCATATGCATTGGTTAGGAAAAGCTTCTCTCATATACATTGTTCACCATGGATTGAGATATATATCTTTGTGAGCTTGTTTGGTATGTTATGGTTAGTTTGGCTTAGCTCTTGATGATCTTGATGAATAATCCATGGTTGATAGCTATATTTTTGAAAATGTCACATGTATGCTCTCTCATGTGTAAATGCCTTTATATGATCTTGACATGTTTTAGTGGCTTGGCTATGCATAATTTGTGGTTGGATAACTAGTTTATTGATCATATAGGGCCAAAGGCTCATTTGCCATCATAAATGTTTAGCCCTCTTGCTTTATCTTGTGGAGGGGCATAAGTTCCTTTTTGTCGCAAAGACATTTCATGTACCAATGATGAATCTGAAAATGAAATGTAAAATGCTTGGAAAATATGCTCCCATGTCATATGTGCTGAAATTAAATTGCTTTGGGTGCTAAACCGTTGCATGATGCCTACCAATGAGAAGTCTCATACATAGAAGTAGGCACATGGCTCGGTGGCTTTGACATGACATGAGGTGCTTGTGGGTGTTTGTGATGGTCTTATGATTAGAATGGTTGTCCTAGCATGAAGTTTGTTGGCTTTGCCATTTTGATATGCTTTGATCATGTTTAGGACTTTGCTCATGAGAGGCAATTTTTTCGCAAAATTGCCAAAATCCATCTTAGCTTCGTCCAATGGTTGTGAAACTTGGTGATCATGTAGTTGAGATCGATACGAAGCTATAGAGTATCTAACTTGCTCATTTGGACATGTGTAGCATTCTTTGTTGAATTTTGTCTATTTGAGAAGCTCTAGGTTGCATTTTTTGCATTTCTGGCTTGATTCATGCATTGCCAACAAGGGGGAGAAGTTTGAGCTTGAAATGGCTTGCTTTGGGTGCATTCGAAGGCTTTCAGTGGTTTCGAGCCATTTCGGTTTCGTTGTGCACCGGCCCGATCGGTCGGGGTCACCGTCCGACCGGTGTGAGTGCCGGTTCTCGTTCACATGTTGCACACCGGTCGACCGGTGGTGTTGACCGGTCCGACCGGTCGTGGCCGAGTTGTTGCGCCTGCCTCGTTTCAAGTGGTGTCTTGCATGCATTCGTCCGGGGGGGAGGTGCATTAGTTCGGGGGAGCTTGCATGTGTGCGGGGGGAGCTCTTTGTGGTTGTTCGAGCTTTGATTCGGTGGTTTGCGCTCTTTGCTTGAGCTTTGCTTTGTCTCGGATGTGTCGAGCCGTTGCCCTTGCCTAAGGGGTCCGAGACTTGTCTTCTTCAAGTGATCTTGCTCTTTGCCTTTGTTTGGCTTTCGATCGCTTGTTGGAGTTTCTTTTTGTTCGTTTCTTTTCTTTTTCTTTTCTCTCTTGTTACTTTTGTGCGGGTGTTGTCAATGCACTCATCAAGGGGGAGATTGAGGACCATGTGTGGTTCGAGGACCGGTGGATGGTCGCTTCCTTGTGTGATGAGTGATTGACAACGTTGTGTGGACTCGACTCTTGGCTAAGTATTGCAGGGTGCGGGTTGCGGCTTGACCGGTGTTGGTGCGAGTGAAGAACAAGCGCGAAAGGTCGTCGCGGTGAGGCCTCCAGGTGTGGAGAAGACAAGTAGGTTTTGTTCGAGGGACCCGGTGGCCAGCGGGGTCAAGTGCGGGCCGCATGGTGGCATGAACAGCAAGATGAAGTCATGGACGGTTTCTTGGTTGAGCCTCAAAACCAAGGTCGAGCCCGGACTACGTGGGAGCCGAGTCATGAGGGGAGATTGGCGGAGGCTACACCAATTTCGCGAGGTTTCCGGTGGTTCACCGAAAAACCACCGGGTTCCTTGGTTGATCCACAAAGCCAAGACCGAAGACGGAGGTGCAGGCGGCGCCGGACCGGTCCCTCGACCGGTGGGTACCGGTCCGACCGGGTGGGGAGCACCGGTCCGACCGGTGTGCGACGACGCGATCCGGAGACTTCGAATCGGAGGACACGCGTCGGGATCGCATGGCTTGCGTCGAGGCTACGCGGGGTGCGGTTGCCGGGCATCCGTCCGATGAAGAAGACATCAAGAATTCCAAATCCGCCCTTGAGGGGCTTGTAACCCTAGTTAGTAGAGAAGAGCGTTTTAGACATTCGGTTGCCTCCATATAACCCAAGAGGTGAGAGGATGGCAGCCAACTCTTGGAACCCTAGCTCATTAGTTTTCCAATTTTCCACCTATTTTCCTTAGGTTTTCCTTAGGACTAGCAAGAGAGCTTCACGGAGAGATCTTGTTGAGAGGGATGGATGATTGGGCGGCTTGCTAGACCTTGTATGAACCTTTGTTTCATGTATAGATGATTCAGCGTGGTTCCTCAAGGTTTGGATGCGTTTTCCCCGGTTGTTCTTGGTGGTGATTTTCGGAGCCCTCTCTTTGTGATTTCTTTGTGTTGTTTTCGGGATCGTTCTCTTGGGGATTTGATGGGGGAAATTTGTGGGAACCCTTCGTGGTTCTTTGGGCTGTGATTCCCCTCCCAAATCCGTGAGTAAAGGTGCTCGATTTCGGGGTTTCTTGAGTTCTTGGGTTGGAAGTGCTCTTGGCGGGATTTCCTTGATTCCTCCTTTTTGGACGAGTTTTGGTGGGATTAAACTTGGCTATGGACTCCTCATGAGGTGTTCCTAATATCCCCAAAGTCTTGTTCAACTCCGTGGAGCGATTCGGAAGATCGAGATTTGGATTTGGGGGAGTTGACCGCGGGTCTAGCTGTTCATCCCGAGCCGCCCGGGCTACACACGGTCCGACCGGTGCTCTTGGCCGGTCCGACCGGTGCGTGCCTTGGTCGGATTTTGCTCGGGTGAACGTCTTGCTGTGTTCGCTGTTGTCCCGTGCCGCCGTTTCGAGTTTGGGTCGGTTTGGTGGTCGGTTGGCCCGTTTGGTGCTTTGGGGGCTTTCGGCCGCGTTAGGTCCGACCGGTGTGTCTCACCGGCTCGACCGGTGCAGCCACTTAGTGAAAGTTGCTCGGTTACACCAGCGGGGACCGGTCCGACCGGTGGTGCTCACCGGTCCGACCGGTGTGGGTCCGTAGACTCGAGGTTTGGTGTTCCGCCGCGTGCTCGAGTCGGAAGGCGTGTGTGTTGGTTCCTAGGTCCGGTGGCACTCCGGTGGCTACGTGGGCTTGACCAACTTGGGTAGTGTGTTGGATAAGTGTGTTGGAAGCCGCGTCCATCTTGTTGGAGTTTCGATCTCCATCGAGAAGAATTTTTATCGGCTCCCATTCACTCCCCCCTCTCCGTTTCGCCTTATCGGTCCTTCACAAATTGAGGGCATTTGTAGAACTTGTGCTCTTCCCCATGACACTTGTAGCAAGTCACGGTTGCACCCATCTCAAGCTTCTTCACCATGGGATCACTGTTATCTTGAAAAGGTTGGACTTTGCTCTTCATGTCTTGAGAGATGTCCACTTGTTGCTCATCGTTCTCGCCCTTGCCCATAAAGTTTGCCCACCTCTCTCGGAGCCATTTCACTTCTTTCTTAAGCTCATCATTCTTCTTGCCTATGAAGGAATCACATGTTTCTACAACAACATTCTCATTGCAAGATGGTGAGCAAGATTCATCACAATTAAATCAATGCAAGAAGTTGAAGCATCTACCTTGGAGATAGGAATTGCGCAAGGGATAGATGATTAATTCATCAAGCTCAAAGGAATTACTTGTTTTATTCTCATTGCTCTCAAGCTTAGATTTTAGCTCATCACACTCCTTGCTAAGCAATTTGAATTTGCACAACAAATGTTCATAATTTGTAGCAAGGGTTGCAATAAGATCATTGAGAGCATTGAGTTCTTTAATTTCATTAGCTTGTTTATTAAGCTTTCATTTTTTCTCATGGACTAGCTCAACAAGATCATCAAGAGAGGTGGTGTTGGATTCATCCTCACTTACATTGCTCTCCATACCTTTGGCCATAAGGCACATGTGTAGTGATGATGAAGGACCTTGCATGAAGCGGTGGTGAAGTTCTTTCTTGATTCATCTCTTAAGCTAGAAGAACTTTATTCTCCACCACTTGTCCACTCACGGATGGCAATACTTGCTTCTTGCCTTGGTCTCCTCTCCTTGATCACCTTCTTTTGGGGCTTGTGCTCGATCTTGGTGAACTTGATGTGTTGATGATGACGTCCTTCTCTCAAGTGGACGTTGTAGCCGTACATGTTGACTTTCTTCACATACTTGAGGATCTTCTTCACGTACTCGACAACAATGAATTTAACCTCTTCATCACTTGAGGAATCTTCATCATCACCATCATCTTCACTTGAGCTTCCATGAGTAGCCATCCAACTCATCACCTTCTCTTGTTGGCCTGAGAGGGCATGGCTTGTGGTTGGAGAAGATGGTTCTTGGGGCTTTTCTTAGGGCGCCTTCTTGGACTTGGGCATGATTTGAAGCTCATGTGCCATGATCTTTCTCAAGATGTGAGATGGCTTCAATTCTTTGAGCTTCTTCTCATAGATGATAGCCTTCACCAAGTCATAATCGGGCTTCCGGAGACTTTGAAGGATCTTGCAGTTGATGTTCAAGTTCGTGATGTTCTTCACACCTAAAGCATTAATCTCATTAACAATCACATTTAGGCGTGAGTACATTGATTCAACATTTTCATTTGCAAGTTGCTTAAAGCTATTGAATTCCTCAAGGAGACAACTGTAGTGTTCATTAGCAACTTCGTTTGAACCCTCATTTTGCTCCTTGATGGTTTTCCATAGCTCATGAGCATTTTCACAATTAAAAACTCTATTGAAAACGCCTACATCTAGTGAGGACAAAATGATACTCTTAGCAATCACATCAAATTGCTTTTCCTTCTTAGTACCATTTCTCATGCCCTCATTGGTGACTCTCCAAACATCAAGGTCCTTTGCTTGGAGATAAGCCTCCATGAAAACCTTCCATTGAGGATAGCCCGTGCCATCGAAATGTGGAGCCAAACCTAATGTATCCACCCCTTTCGTACCTCTATAGAGCAACTCACTAGGCGGTGAAGCCTAAACGTTCCAATGAGCCGGTTTTCACAATTTACCAATCGAATTGGCGTATCCTTGTGAAGGAAGTGAGTCCCGGCTCGATACCACTTGTAAGGAATCGTATGCTCGTTAGCCTAAGAGGGGGAAGGGGTGAATTAGTCAATCTAAAACCTTAACCTATGGCTTCACTAATTTTGCACAAAGATAAACTAGAACATACTATCTAGATGTGCAACTAGGGTTGTTCTAGTGTGAAACTCCCATTCCAAAACAAGGTTTGCAACGTATAGCCAATCCTAGCAAGATACTATTCTAGGAAAGTAAAGGCAAGCAAAGATTGCAATAGAGTAAATGCGGAAATGTAAAGGGGATGAGAGGAAGCAAACTCTTGACACGCGATTTATCCCGTGGTATCGGTAGGACTAAGCCGCCCCTAGTCCATGTTGTGAAGCACCCACACAAGGGTATTGCTTCCTGGCCACCAAGTCTCTCCCAAGAGCACCACTTGACTCGCCACAAAGGCTAGCCACATAGGCACTTGCCAAGCTCCCTTGGTCACCTTGATGTCGCCTCCACTAAGGAGCTTCTCCACCAAGGAAGGGGGTCTCCACGTCCCCTACACAAAGTGTCCTCGCCGCTCCACACCAAGCCGGAGGGTCACCGACGATTACCGGTGAGCCACTTAGGCCCCAAGGCTTCGGCGAACTTGTACAACTTGATTCGGTCAAGAATCACCTCACAAGGTTGGCACAACCTTGCACTCACTCACTCTAAGCTAAGCCTAGCACTAAGCACATAGACTAAGCATATGCAAGTCTATGGATGAGCAATTAAGCACTTGGATGGATTGGATATGATCTTCTAGGTGTCTTGAACTCCACCGCACTTCCACACAATCCGGCAACCTCAAATGGGTGAGTGGAGGGGGTATAAATAGCCCAAGGCATCCAAAAGAGCCGTTGGCTACGGTCACCGAAAAAGGTAGCGTAAGATGAACCGATGCTATGCTTTTCCGGGCGTCGGTTCATCCGGTGCCCTCCACGTCACTTAGCCATTGCGGCTCCGCCGACACAACCGGTTCCGACGCTATGCACCGACGGTGCGTCGGTTCATCCGGTGTCGAAGACCTCGTGGCCAAAACATCTCTCGTATGTTGCTTAGTGACCGTCGAATAGACCGATGCTTCCTCTTGACCAAGGCTTCGATTCATCCGGTGCTTTGAAGGGTTCGTCTTGGCGCATCTCTGTCTTGTTCAAACTTGGTCATCGAATAGACCGACGGTTCGGTCCAATGGATCGTCGGTTCATCCGTGCTTCGTCTTCGCGGCTTCAGCTCAGCAACTCGTCCGACGCAACTAGAATGTGGGCCGCCCGTTCATCCGATGCCAATTCAGTTGGCCTTCTGCGCAGTGTACCAAGTACACCGACGCTCGCCTCTAGGGTGCCATCGGTTCATCCGACGGTGCCATTTCCTGTTTTCTTGCATCTTTGACTTTGGTTCAACTTGCCACCTTTTGGAGCCATCTTACCACTGTTTTATAACCTTGAAAATAGACTATCTTCTGAATTTGGCATGTGGTAATTTGGCTTTAATCGTGGTTACATCCATGGGACCTATAAATGCCTACAAGGACATGCTAGACAATATGGTTAGTCTCATTGATCATGTTGTCATGAATCACCATAAGCAAACTCGAACTAATGGCAAATGGGGCCATGTTCGCTATATCCGGGTAGGACACCTTTGGAATATGAACAATTGCTATATCATTGACTCCATCCGGCGTAATGCCTCGGTCGAAAGAACTCCTTCACTGCAGCAATTACTTCTTTCTTCATAGTACCCTAGTTCCGTTGGAAGAAACGGGTTGGGAACCCGTCGAGGCCCGGGCTTTGAGGGGCCCTATCCGAAACCGGGCAACACCAATCTCCTCCTCTATGAAATCACGACACAATAAGTCATTCATCTCTTGTGACACACGAATCTCAAAGAGAGGCATAAGAAGTACAAGTTCGACTAGGTCATCTTTAGTGAAGAGATCCTGGAAAAAATCACGAGTCGCCTCACACATTCCTTTCCGGTCCTCACACCGAGATTCCCTCCTTGATCCTTAGTTTCTTGATCTTGTTTTTCTTTGCTCTCCATTGGGCCCTCAAATGAAAATATTTTTTTTACGATCACCTTCCTTAAGACATGAAACTCTAGATCTCCGGAGCCACATCATTTCCTCCCTATATAGTATCTCATCCATTCTATCCATGGTTCTTTTAATCTCCTCTCCATCATTTGCATCATTGCGGCTGCGAAGGTTCTCAAGCTTGCTGCGCAGGGATTCCAACTCCTTCCGATCGAGCCAAACCTTCCTTTACTCCGGCCTATATAGGGAGTCCATCACCTCTTTCGGTGCACTCGAAATATCGCCCAAGTTACGTTTAGCCCCGTCGCCTCCCAAGCCGTTGTAATTTCCGGCACCAAAGACTCCTCACATTCCCACATAATTTCATACCTCCCGATCCTTCCATTTGCAGCTATAGGGTCGTCGTTGTACGGTTGCATAAGGACCGGGTAGTGGTCGAACGAGGGGAGATATCAAATGTTTGATAGAAGCATCGCTAAACCGGGCTAACCACAACGACGAGGTTACCGCTCTATCCTACCCGACTTTAACGTTTCGTTTCCTCCCCTTTTATTATCAAAAGTCCGGGGAAGGCCCGAGAAGCCTAAATAATGTAGGCCACGAATTCCAAACGCGCCGTAAATCCTCCATCCGCCGTTTGCCACGCCTCGTGTTTGAGAAATGCTCGAACCGCCACATGGCCTCATTAAAATCCCCCATCACAATCCATGGAATGTCCACCTTATCTTTTATCCGGTGTAGAAGCTCCCACATGTGCTTCCTGTCTTCCACTTGTGGCTCGCCATACATGAAGGTCATGCGCCAAGGTGGGGCTGTCGGGCTCTCCCGTACCTTAACATCTATCGACGGTAACATATGCCGAGCGGCGTTACGGAGATCGACTCATCCCAAAATAAAGCAATACCACAACTGTTTCCCTAGCTACCAAGCGCAAGGCATCCTTTTAAACCAAGTCTCATCGCGAGTTCTTCATTTTCTATTCACTTTGCCTCGGTTTCCGATGAGAAAACCACTTTGGGGTTGTGCAATCGCCTAAGTGCGGTCGGATCACGAACCGTCCGGGGGTTCCCCACTCCCCCGGGGTTCCGGGCTATGGCATTCATTGCTCGTGACGGGCCTCCTCTTGAGCGCCCGTCGGGTTTTGCGCCGGAGAAACCACAAAGCAATCGCCCATTGCGGTGTAGATCGGTGGTCTCCCATACAAGCCTCTACTATCGCCGGCCATCCTCCCCAAAGGTACCTCATGCCTCTCTCGCCTCTTCCCTTTCCACATCCTTTGCCGGTCCCGAGTTACTCAAGTTGAGGCCCCTTTTACTCCTCTTATCATATGGGCTGCTTAGCATTTTTGCACTTGTTTCCTTGCTCCTCTAACTCGTATGGTTCCTCTGCTAGAAAGTCCCGATCCTCCTACTCCACTCGCCTCGGCCTACCTCTTGAGCGGTAGGATCCGAATTTTTAGAACCCACAAACGAGTCCATCCCCGACACCCCTCTCCGGTGCTTCTGCGTCGGGTCGTCTACCACCATCTTAGCCACACCCTTAGCCAACTCCTTCTCAACCCCCTGCAGGTTCCTCCTCTCCTCCCTCGCTTTGTTCCTCCCGGTTCTTCATGCGATTACCCTCCTCACCACTATTATCATCCCCTCCACCTACTAGATACCGACCCTGCCTCTCCTTGGTGAAGCATTGGATGAAAAATTCCCGACAGACTCTCCTCCTTTGCTCACCACCGAAATTAAGCCCTCTCTTTGCGAGGTGGGTCGGCCGCCGTGACCATACGACGCCCCACTCCTCGCTTCGGGGGAACACCGTAATGCCTTCCCAAAGTGTACATCACCTTCCTCACCTTCATCATCCGGCACTCCCGCCGAGCATGGCCAATGCGGCCACACGAGAAGCAAAAATGTGGGATATTTTCATATTTCACCATAAATTCCAAGGTCCCATGTCCCTTCACCTTTTGCGCACCGAACGGGGAATAGGTTTCTCCAGAGGGAATTCGACTCTAACCCTCTTATAGTTGTTGTGCACATCCCCGACCTCAAGCACCCTACCAACTTTTGCTCCCAATAACCTTGCAAAACCATTCATCATCATCATTGCTGGTATATCATAGATGCGAATCCACGGATTGATGGATTCAATCTCAATCTCTCGAAGTTCTCCGCACCCCATCATAAGGAACAAAGGTGTGAAGGACCCGTGCGGCACTTGGAGGATGGAAGTCTTCCTTCCAAGGGCGCGAAGGCTGGAGCCGGTGTTGGGAAGAAGAGATCCCGCACCGAGGCGGAAGGATCTGCCCGGGATTCATCGCCGCTGACGTCTCCCCCGCGCCCCAATCCGAATAAGGAGTTGAAGAAATTCAAGGCGAAGATTGAAGATTTGGCCGGCGCTGGTGAACAACGGTTCCTCCGGAGAAGGAGATGGACATGTGGGTGCGCCGCCGGCGACCCGTACCCGATGGAGAAGAACCCCGACGATGTCCCCCATGTTCGCCCGGGCCAGTGGAGCGGACCAGCACTCCCGACATGCGACTTCTTCAAGGGTCTCCTCGCTACCAGCCGTATCGAGTACCTGAACTTGAACCCTAATGGAATTTTTCACGTCTCCGTCTTCGTCCACTTCTGTGAAGCCTTTGTGGGGATCAAACCCCACTAGATATTGTTCCGGAAATTCTTTCGTGTGAAGCCGTTAGCCGAGCGCTAACGACCCATGAGTAGTCGAAGGATCGGCATTCGCATGCGTGAAGACGCCGCCGACAAGTACTTGTTGTACAAGCTCATCGACTCAAACCAAGACTGGAAGGCCAAGTGGTTTTACGTCACGAACCACCACTCGGAGCTGCCGAAGCCCAGCGGGAAGCAGCCGAAGCATCGGGCGTGGTGGAACACCGAGCTGGAGATGTAGGAGGATATCCAACTACCCGAGTTGTTGCAGAATAGTAAGGCTTTGAGAGAAGCCGGACTGAGGGCCGAACACGTGGCATTCAGCTTCATGAGGAGGAGGGTGCAGCCGTTGATGGCACGCGACACCCTCGGGTACCAGTACACCGGTGACGAGGACACGTCGAGGATGCCCGACAACGAAGTCGACGATGAAGACATTGTCGAGAGGCTGGGCAGGATATTCAAGGATATGCCGCCGTACACGCCCTCCCCAGTCCTGAGTACTCCACAGCTCGTCCGCCGAACAAGGTTAGTAGCAGATGACCTCTGTCTCCGAGTACTGATTATATTGAAGCAGTCGCACTAACCCATGTCGTTTGCTGCAGGATGACATTGCGAAGTTTATCTCCGACCCAACTCCCCCTCCTCGACTTGTAGATATTCCAGAGGAGGGGAAGGGCAAAGCCGAATGTTGTGAAGTCAGCGAAGGTGACGACACCATCACCATTGAAGATACCACCGACAAAGAGGATGGGGAGATGTTGCAGGAGCGATTTCAGCTGCGGTCCAGGTTCAGCCGACCTGGGATGCCCAATGTCCCCCTTATCGAGGATCCAACGACTAGCCTAGAGGCTAGTCTCCCTGCACCGCCGAGGAAGCCATGCAATGTGGTGCGCAAACGTGCACCAAGAAGTTGAAGGTGACAGAGACGACGTCCAAGAGGTGAGTTCCTCGAGTAGAGTAGTCGAGTACTTGTCTTGAAGTATTGTATGCTGACAATTTGAATTTAAGTCAAGCCGCAGAGATTCCATCATCCGACCCCCGTTGATCTAGGGAAGGAGATGATCGGGAACGGTAAGTAGCCGACCGAAAGTAGCCGCAAAATTCGCCCCAACCGTAGAAGAGCTTGTGTCGCAAATGACATAGCAGACGACTAGAGTTGTCGAGCCGTTGTGTGCTAGCCGTGGAGAGCAGGCCGTAGCCGAGCGCGCCCACCGGGCCGAAGAACCCGCAGCAGCTCGTGTTGAAGAAGAGGCGCCCGCGGGCCGGCTCGTCGACACAAGCGCATACTTGGCGCTCCGACCGTGACTGTTGTCCGGTCTAGCTTGTAATTGTAGTCCATCCCTTAGTAGTACATGGAATTGAGTAGTCGTGCTTGGCTAACACTCTGTGTGTACTGTGCAGGAAATCGACTGATCTTTCTTGGGAAGGTGATGAACCCAGCGCGGTAGCAGCTGAAGAAAATCCGACACTCCCTGTCGAGGAGTTCGCTCCCCTCCCCCAGGGCGAAACCGTGGCACCGGGCGCAGAAGCTACGCCGCCCGAAGGCCACTGTAGTAGAAGGTAAGTAGGCCATGATGGTGCCGTCTGCCCCATGTAGTAGTCATAGCCCCTGGTTACTGATATCGTGTGGCTTGTGTTTGACAGGCACAACCGAGGGGATCGCAATCTCGTAGCCGTGCTTCTGTGAGGAAGGCGTCGTGCCTAAAGCCGAGGTGATCGCAGGACCAGCACCTGAGCCGGTAGAGACACCAGCCCCCGAGATCACAGAAGAAGTGCATGACGGCGTAATCGCCGAAGACGAGTGGACGTAGTCGTCCTGGCCGCCGCATCCAAGACGTGAGTCGATTCGTTCCGCGCCGATGTCGTAGGCCGCAGCGGCTAGCTGTGGTGGGCTTGAACTTCTAGCAGATGACCCATCAACCCGCGATCGCGTGGCCCGCAACTTGGAATCAATGCGCCGGATCGAGCAATGGATGAAGGTACGTGACAAGACTCTTGAGCAAGCCGAGTTCCGCCGCACTGAGTACCCAAGTAATAAATGCTGTATCATGCGTGATGTCGTGGAGAGATCCCGACAGCAAATCCGATATGCCATGGGTATGGCGATACCGTGCTTCCCCCCCCCCGGCGGAATCGTTGGAGAAGGAACTCAATAAGGCCAGGAAGGACTCTGCCATGCTGCAGTCCAAGCTCGATGGTGCCTTCGCCCGCACTAGAACGAGGTACAAGACATGCGTACGAAGAGCGATGAATTGGTCCAAAGAACAAGTCGCCGCATCAAAAGAACAAAGGTATGCCGTGTCGGCCTTTCGAGTACTTATTGGGAGTACCCCCGTAGTAGTCCGACATCTCCGCCTGAGTTGTTTGCGCATCTTGAGGTCCGGTGGAGTACCAAGGTACCTGAGATCGATATGAAGAATCTCTTCTACCGAGAGAAGGATGCCCGAGAGGTACTTGAGTATGATTATAAGCAGCTGGCCCATGAGTGTAGTACGCACATGGAGCTTCCGATCGCCTCGGATCGTTACCTTGTCAACTGCTATTCGAGGGAGGTGCGATGATGATCGGTACGGGGTACGGGAGCGGGCGAACGGCGTTCCTTCCCAATGAGCTACTGCGGTGGTGGAGTGGTTGCTGCGGTGTTCGGGCGTGCGCTGCGGAGTCGGGTGTGCGCCCGCACGCGTGGGTACGGCGGCCGCGCGGGCCCTACGGTGGCCGGGATGGCCACCCACCGACAGCGCCCTCACACCTAACTGCGGGATCACGGGAAAGTGGAGTCGAGGGTGCGCCGGCCCCCTTTCGAGGGTCGGGCGCGTTGGCCCGTACGGTAGGCGTGCGCGCGGTGTCACGGGACGACCGCCGGCCGTGCACGATCCATCCCACGGTGGCGGGGATGGGCTCCTCCCTGGGGAGTTGGTGCGGCGGCACCGGGGCGTGAGCCGGACGCATGATGGCGCCGTCTTGCGGCGTCGGGGCGTTCAATGCCCAAGTACGGGGCGGCGCACGCGTGCGGGGCGCCGTGAGCGTGGCGGGCCCCGGCGGGGGCGGAGCGGACCCTCGGCGAGCCGAGACTCGCTCGGGGGAGGCGTGCCCTCGAGCGGGCGGAACCGCTCGAGGAAGGGGTTGCCCCTCGAACGGAGCGGAGCTCGTTCGAGGAGGGGGTTGCCCCTCGAGCGGGCGGAGCCGTTCGAGGAGGAGCGTGCCCTCGGGCGGCGGAGCCGCTCGAGGGGTCTTCCCGACGAGCCGTCTTGGTGGGCCTCCGAGTCTGCCGCATAGGCCAAGTCCGCATGGTTAGTTTTCTGCATGGTTAGGCTCGGCTCATTTCGATGCGGGGATTTAAGTGAGGGTTCCCCCATTGTTTAAGGGGACCCCTAGGGGCGGTCCCAGACGACCGTGCGCCTTCATTTCCCGCATCGAACAACATGGCCGAGTACGAGGTCTGCTTTGCGGTCTCAAGATCGCCATCGACGTGTGGGGGGATTCGCGGCTCGTGATCGACCAAGTCATGAAAAACGCGAGTTGCCACGACGACAAGATGGAGGCGTATTGCTAGGCCGTGCGGGACCTCAAGGACAAGTTCTACGACATTGAGCTCAATCATGTGCCCCGCGGTACAACGGGAGGCGAGATGAACTCACTAAGATCGCATCGGGACGGATCACCGTCCCCCGAGCGTCTTCGTTCGGGATGTCGCCCAACCGTCCGTCACCCTCGGCCGCACCCCTCGAGCCGCACGGAACTCTCGGGGGCTCCCTCGAATCCGGCGGGCGCGGAGCCCATGGATAAGGACCCCTCGAACGAGGCGTTCGTCTTGTCCCTCCTCCTCCGGGGTACGGCGCCGACGATGCGAAGACATGGACGTCGAGCCGGCCCCCGGCAAGGTGGATTGGCGCGACAAGTATATCGCTTGGATGGACCGAGGGGAACTCCCCTCGGACCGGTCCGAGCCGAGCGCATCGCCGGGATGGCCAAATCCTTCGCCCTCGTCGACGGCGTGCCTTGTACAAGCACACCACCTCCCGGCATCTGCAACGATGCAAGCCCATCCCCGAGTGGAGCGAACTCCTCCGGGACATACACGCGGGAGTGTGCGGCCACCATGCCGCATCGTGCACCCTCGTGGGCAACGCGTTCCTCTAGGGTTTCTGCGGCCCCGCGTGGTTGCGACGCCAGCGAGGTTGTGCGGACCTGCGAAAGGTGCCAGTTTTACGCTCGCAAGACCAATCTCCCCGCGCACGTCCTGCAGACCATCCCCATCACGTGGCCTTTCGCCGTGTGGGGACTGGACATTGTCGGGTCTCTGCGGAAGGCGCCCGGGGGCTACACCCACCTGCTGGTCGCAATCGACAAATTCTCCAAGTGGGTGGAGGTGCGCCCCATTACAAATCTCAGGGCGGAGCAAGCGGTGACGTTCTTCAACGACATCATTCATCGGTTTGGAGTGCCGAACTCCATCATCACCGACAATGGGTCCCAATTCACGGGCGGGGAAATTCACGGAGTTTTGCGATAAGTTCCACATCCGCGTGGGCCCGGGCGGCCGTGGCACACCCACGGACCAATGGCCAAGTGGAGCGTGCCAATGGCATGATTCTACAAGGCCTCCAAGCCCGAGAATCTTCGACGAGCCGAACAAGTCCGGTCGGAAATGGCTCCGAGGGGCTGCGGCGATCGTATGGAGCCTCGGAACTACCCCAACGGGGCCCTTTGGGTTCACCCAGTTTTTACGGTCCATGGCACGGAGGCCGCGTCCTCCCCACGGACTGGAATATGGGTCGCCCGGAATACGGAACTATGACGAAGACGCCAGCCGGCGAGCCGCCGAGGACTCATTAGACCGGTTGGATGAAGCACGCCTCGTGGCCACCGATGCACTCGCAAGGTACCGGCCGTCCCTAAGGCGCTGCCAAGCTCGAAAGGTGCGGCGACGGGACTTCGGCGAGGGACTTGGTCCTAAGGCTACGCCAAGACAGCGAGGATGCCACAAGTTATCACGCCCATGGGATGGACCCTACGTCGTGGTGAAGGTGCTCAAGCCGGGCACATACAAGGTAGCCAACGAGGACGACGAGGAACTCACCAACGCTTGGAACATCCAACGGCTACGTCGCTTCTACCCTTAGCTAGGATTTCCAAGTCTTTTGTTGTAAATTACATGCCCGACACCCCGATGGGCAACACAATGTAAATAGCAGCAAGTCAATAAAGTTAAAGGGCAACTTGGCTTTCCCCGAAAACCAAGTCACCCTCGAGGGCTCTTGCGGGGGGGGGGGGGGGGCACCCCCCGAAAAAAATGGTCCCATTTTTTCGCAAATCTAACTTGCAAGCGCGCTAAGTATGTTTCGACTAAAGCCTCGAGCGAATCGGGCGGGCGTGGACGGTCATGCGGGAAGGACGCGCGAGTCGAGAGTAGCCTACGCCTCCGCGAGGATCTGACCCTTACGTTAACACCAAAATTTGGTAAGGAGTATGACATGTGGGTCCAATTCGAAAAAGAGTCCGTCGGTGGAAGGAAAGATATTTTCGAGAGATTTTCGGCGAAGGATCCGCGGTCGGCTATACTTGCTCCCGGTTCGGCAAAAGAACGATGGGGGCGATTTTGCGGGATTGGACGGTGACGTGGCTCGATCGGAGGAAGCGAATGGATGGATAGGCGATCGAGTTTAGTTAGGCAATGAATCCATTCGCGGTTGTAATCGGCGGGGTATAAATACGATCCACGGATGTATGTAACGGACACGTTCATTCCTCAATACACACCGGCCTTACGCCAAACCCTAGAGTCCTTGTCGTGTCGTCGAGTTCTTCGAGAGGGGCCAATTGATCCGTCGACCTCCGTGAGTACGGCAACCTTGTATCATGTCTAGTATCATGCGGTGGATTTAGATCGATGCAAGTAGTCTTGTTACCACGCTTCGTGTCATGCGGTAGATTCAAGCTTGGTTCAAGAGGGTTTCTTGTTAGATCATGAGCCATGCGGTAGGCTAAGATCTAGCTCGAAGCTAGTTATCGGCTCTATCGGATTTTGGCAAGATCCGATAGATTCATTAAGTTACCCCGTGTTATCATGAGTTTTACTTTATGTTTTAATTCATGTAACACACTCTTGCCCAATCTAGATAGGTTTGGATCGGCTTTTTCCTTTTAAGATCCGTGCACGAGCGGGTTTCGTGTTTTGACACGTGGATCTTGTGCTCTCAGATGGCCGAAACCGAATCGATCTAGGTCGTCACGTGTTGCGGGTTCAAGCTTGCTTTGTGCGTATAAATCTTGAAAGAACCGGGTATCATGCGGTAGATGTAGGTTTTTGGGTTGCTTTGGAGCTAGTCATCCGGTGGATTAGATTTCCAATTCGGTACGACGGATTTATTCACGTGGTAATGTTTGTTCCTTCTTCATGGACCCTGGATCGGTACATTCGGTTTGTATTCGGTTATGTTTTCATGAGTAGATCACGTGCCTTGTTTGTGCCTTAAGTGATGTATGCTTTTAGCTTTCCGTATTTAGATTGTATCATGCGGTGGATAGGTCTATTTGCGGGAAGTGGTACGTTTTTCATGCAAGTCGTATCATGCGGTGGATAGATTTGTTTGTGATCGTACCCGACGGATCTTAAAGTACCTAGACATGCGGTAGACTAGTGCTTTGATCTATGCGTGCTCATTTAATACATGATCATGTCCGTGCTTTACCTCATTTTATTTAATGATAAACCTCACGGGGATCGGTCATAACTTCATGCTTGCATCTTTATCTATACAAAGACGGATCGTCGTCACGCTTACGTCATCCATTCGGCGGTATTCTTTTTTCCCTTTATAATGGTTCGGATGGTCGTGATTCTTTGACGAGATAGCTCTACATAGCTACATGTCATTCTTGCTTGGCTTCTTGGCCATAAATATGGAAGCGTGCGGTACCACCCGAGCACGTTCCAAGTTTTGGTATCTAAGCGCTTTATCTTTTGTTAATTTTCGGGAAAAATTGGTAGCACGTCATTGCTCTCTGCGCGTGCGAAACCGGCTTTTCGGCTTCTTTGTGTGATTGGTGTTGAGTGCACATTTTGCGTCAACACACTTTTTAGCACGCCCGGTGGGACCATACGGCCGAATCGGTTCAAGATGCACGAAGTCTCGGACCTCCTGGATGTCAACATCGAAGAGCTTTCTCCGAGCGGCATCGGCGGCTCTAGACGCCGTGAATCAATTTCAGCAAAAGTGTCTCATGTCGTTTAAGAAGAATCGGAGTGGTGTACCATATACGAAGAGTGGCACCGCAGTGCCTTTGCGGGAGAGGCCGACGCCACAACCCAACAAGAAAAGGAGGAATGCGCGCGGATCTTCCGGGAGTCGGTAGACAACATGCTCACCAAGCACAACCAAGCTTTCCTCGGGTCGCTCCGGCGGATGATGGTGGCCCTCTTTGGCCGGGCGCGGGGCAAGCGTTTGGAAAGGCGTACGCGGAAAGAGCACCATGGAGCCGGGGTGAATCAAGCTCTCGGCCGCCGCCACGAAGCCGGGCGCGGCGGCCCTCCCCCCCTCGAAGCTCCGGGAGCGAGACATTCCAACCTCCTCCGCGAGGCGCGGGGGGGCGGCGGTTCGGCCTCCGTTGCGGGCTTCGGGAGGTCGGCCCATCTGCCGCCACCACGGAGCGGCACGGGTCGGCCCCGTGCAACGGCGAATGCTGCCCCCGGCCTACGTACGGAGACCTAGCGTTCAGCTCACCCGGGGGCCCCCCTTGACCCCGGTCGAAGAATAGCTCCGTCGACCAGCGGCTCCCGGAGAAGAATTTGTACGGCGGAGGCTATCATGAAGTGGGGAAATTACGGGGCGTTCGACGCCTTCCCCGCACCCCGGGGTACGCGCGCGAGGCGCGGGCGCTCGGGGAGGAAGATGCCCTAGCACGCAAGATGGCCGGGTGATGCGAGGAATCGGTTCGGCCTCAAGCCAAGGATGCGGGGCCCCACCTACGGGCCGCCGTTCCCGAGTGGTACTATAACGTGCTCCTGCCACCAAGGGTGAAACCGCCGACGGAATTCACAAAGTTCTGCGGGGCGAGGACGAGACAAGCACGGTCGAGCACATCGCTCGTTACCTCATGCGGCTTGGGGAATGTTCGGCCGAAGAGACGTTCGGGGTTCGCTACTTCCCCGCCTCGGCGACGGGTCCCGGCTTTTCGGTGGTTCTCTTCCTTGCCGCACGAATCGGTGGCCGGGTGGAAAGATTTGGAGCGTAAATTCCACGCTCATTACTTCGACGGCCGTTACGAGAAGAAGTTGATTGATCTCGCCACCACGAAGCAAAGGCACGGTGAAACACCGGCGGGAGTTCCTTAGAAGATTCGGAGAAGTCAAGGGCATGTGCTTCTCATTGAACTTGCCGGACGATCGAGTGGTGGATATGGCCGTCGCCGGGATGTTGCCCGGCCGTGCGCGAAAGCTATTTGGAATGGAGTTTGAAAACTTGGGCCAACTATCGCGAAGTTATCCTTGATGAGCAATCGGGCATATGACCTCAAGAAGGACCCCAAGTTTGGCAAGCGACATGACATCGGCGACATCTACAACCAATTCTTGGACAAGGCTGATTTGTGCGAAGATTCGACGACGGGTGGAGATAGGCGCAGCGAGAGATCTTGTGGGGTAAAGAGCCCTTGACAATGAATCGGCGGTGGGTCGAGGGCGGACCAAAGGAACCTACGACTTCGACATCACAAAGGTGATAAGTTGTTTGAGCTCTTGGTAAAGGAAGGCCGAATCAAGGCACTGAAGGGCACTCTATGCTTCGGCCCTGATGGAGTCAAAGCGAAACGTTCTTGCGGTTTCCATGACGGGGACTCGCACTCCATCAACGATTGCGGGGTCTTCGGGATGAGGATCCGAGAAGGCTATCCGGGAAGGGCACCTCAAGTTCGATAACAAGATGAAGGCTGGATGACCACCCCTTCCCGCGAGAACATGCTCGGCTTTTCCATCAATGCGATAACGGCCGAAGAGAAGGGGAAAGTCAAAGTCCCCGACCTCGACGGCCCGGATCCAAGCAAGATGGATCGGTTGACCGGAGCGCCGAGGTGACCCTAGAGCAAGTGCGGGGCGACGCCCCCGCGTTCTCAAAAGCCACATCGAGATTGGGAAATCGTCCGGGCCTAAACCCAAGGTGACGTCACGCATTCTCCTCAACAAATGGCGGCGCCGAGATGGAAAAAGAGCGCTACCAAAAGCGTCGTCACGAAGAGGAGCGGCGCGGGGCGAAGAAGAGGCGCGCGGATGGAATCAAGAACGGCACACGCGCGCGCGGGCGCGCCCACGGGGGGTGCGCCTTCTTCGGGCAGCTGCTGGGAATGAGGGCCTAAAGCTACCCACATTGAGGAGCGTCCCGAATGCGGCGACGGATATGTTGAGTACGGGCGGAAGCGCAATCGCCGATCCGTCCATGAAAGACTTGGAAGGATCCACCCGAATGGGGGATCGGCGGCAAAAAATTGAAATCATTGATCATCCCGGGGAAGCGCCAAGCCGATCTCGGGTGGGGCCGATCGGGGAAGAGGACGAGGATGTCCACGTCGGCGAGAAGGGGCGGTGGTGCCCGCCGGCTGCGCGGGGAGCCGAAGAGGCGGATCCGGCGCTTGAGGAACCGCGAGATGAAGCAAGCGGGATCCGGACGAGGCGAAGTGGCGCCCCAAAGACCGGCCCGGGAAGGATCGAAGCGCTCGGCCCCTCGCATGCATGGTATACTTCCCGCCAAACGAGTTCATGGCTCCCGCTAACCAGGTGATGCGGGGAGGAAGCTTCCTTTGACGACGAGCGGCCCGAGGGGATGATGGCGCGGGCGGTGCTTGCCAAGCGAGGCCATCTTCGACAAGCCGGCCAAGAATCGCCATATGAGGCCGGCGTACTTGAGGGGGTACGTCAATGGCAAGCCATTGACCAAGATGTTCGTCGACGGTGGCGCGGCGATCAACGTAATGCCGTACACCACCTTCGGAAGCTTGGCATGACCCCGAGCGATCGACACCAACAAGCATCATCACGAACGACTTCGCGGGAACCCCTCGGACACCAAAGGATGCGCTCACGTGGATTTGATGATCGGGTCCAAGACGCTGCTCACCACCTTCTTCGTCATCGAAGGGAAGGGAGCCTACGACCCTCTTGCTTGGGCGGGGCGGATCCACGCCAAGCTGCCGCGCGTCCCCTCCACTATGCATCAACGAGCCTGATCCAATGGGTGGACGATGAAATCGAGATCGTCCGGGCGGATGACTCCGTAAGCGTGGCTAACATGGAACCAGCCTTCTGGGAGTACCAAGGCATCGATTGCTTCTCGGGGAAGGAGGGGGAGAAGGTCTGTTGAACTGTCGGCGGTGACCAACGGCCGATTCAAGCGATCGGCTCTTATGGTAATTTTTAATGGAGAACCCCGTGGATGGCAACGATGGCAAGTTAGGACGAGGATTTATGTCGGCCAATAAGCCGGAAGAAGTTGACATTGGGAACGGTGATAAACCAAGGCCGACATTCATCGGTGCAAATTTGCAACCGGACTTCAGGGGGAACTTAATCGAGCTTCTCAGAGAATTTAAAGATTGCTTCGCCTGGGATTACTCGGAGATGCCGGACCGGATCGATCCATCGTCGAGCACCGGTTGCCAATCAAGCCTGGTTTCAAGCCGTATAAGCAACCGCCCCGAAAATCTACAAGGACGAGGTATTGGCCGATGTGAAGAAGGAGATCGAAAGATTACTTGACGCAAACTTCGTTCGGCCACTGCGATATGCGGAGTGGATTTCTAACATCGTCCCCGTGTATAAGAAAAATGGAAAAATGAGAGTTTGCATAGACTTCGGGGACCTAAACGAGCTACTCCCATGGATGGATGCCCGATGCCTATTGCCGATTTGTTGATTGACGCCGCTGCCGGGCACAAGGTGATTAGCTTCATGGATGGCAACGCGGGATACAATCAGATCTTCATGGCAATAGAAGACATATCAAAGACGGCCTTCGGTGTCCCGGTCATATAGGCCTATTTGAATGGATAGTCATGACGTTTGGGTTGAAAAATGCCGGTGCAACCTATCAGCGGGCCATGAATTACATTTTTCATGAGTTGATCGGCAAGACCGTGGAAATCTACATTGACGACGTAGTGATCAAGTCCTTAAGTCATGACACCCATCTGGAAGATGTGAAGAAGACCTTGGAATGCACCCGGAAGCATGGCCTAAAGATGAATCCAAACAAGTGTGCATTCGGGGTGTCGACTTGGAGAGTTCTTGGGGTTTTTGGTCCACGAAGGGGGAATCGAAGTTGGCAAAAAGAGCATGAAAGCCATTGATGAAGTCGTTCCTCCAACCAACCTCAAGGAGTTGCAATCAACGCTCGGCAAGATCAACTTCGTGAGAAGGTTCATCTCAAATTTATCACGAAGGTGTTGCCGTTCTCTCCGTTCTTTGAAGCCGAAGAAGGATCGAAATTCACATGGGGCGACGAACAACAAAAGGCTTTCGAGGAAATCAAGCAATACATGAAGGAGCCGCCGGTCTTGGTTCCTCCTCGGCTAAACAAGCCTTTCAAGTTGTACGTGGCGGCCGATACCCAAACCATTGGATCGGCCCTTATTCAAGAGTTCGAAGGAAAGGAGCGGGTAGTAGCTTACCTTAGCCGAAAATTACTTGATCCCGAAACCGGGTATTCGGCTATGGAAAAAGCTGTGTCTTTGCGTATACTACTCATGTACAAAGTTTCGGCACTACTTGTTGAATGCCGAATGCACTGTATACTCGAAGTTTGATGTGATAAAACATATGTTATCTATGCCAATTTTGAATGGACGGATTGGCAAATGGATTTTAGCCTTATCAGAATTCGAGTTGAAGTTCGAATCGGCAAAAGCCATCAAAGGTCAGGTCATTGCCGATTTCATTACTGAGCATCGTGACCCTTCAGTTGATCTGCTTGAAATTACCCCTTGGGCTTTATTTTTTGATGGGTCATCATGTGGCAAAGGTGGGGGAGTAGGGATCCTACTAATTTCTCCCGAGAGGTGAGATGTTTGAATTCGCCATTCCTATACAACCCACCGTCACAAATAACCAGGTGAGTACGAGCCACCGCTTCGAGGGCTTCAATATTTGAGAGAAGCGGGGCCGTTTCGGTTGAAATTTATGGAGATTCGAGTTGGTCATCAAGCAATTGAACGGCCGGTACGAGTGCGGGAGCGAGGCGGCGAGGAGTTACTACGAGGAATGCGAGAGAAATCTTGAAGGGCTTTCCACTTTGGTGACCCTACGGCACATTCCTAGAGAGCATAACGAGGAAGCAAACGGGCCGGCTCGGAGCGCCTCTGGTTATAAAGAGATTCAAGAAGCATTTGCTTTGCAGAGGTGAGCGCACTAGGGACGGATCTTGCGAGAAGATGATTGGAGGAAAGAGATCGTCGATTATTTGAGAGATCCATCCCGAAAAGTCTCTAGGAAGCTCAGGTACAAGGCAATCAAGTTCGTTCTTCCGGATAACAATTTATTCTATAAATCATTAGATGGAGTATTGCTACGATGCACGGGTCCCGAAGAAGCCAAGAACATGATGAGCGAGGTGCACGATGGGATATGTGGAGCGCACCAATCGGCCTATCGGATAAAATGGGTTATTAGGCAAGGTTTGGATGCTTTTGGCCGACGATTTTAGAGGACTGCTTTGAGTATTACAAGTGGTGTCAAGATTGCCGGAGGTTCGGGAATATTCAAAGAGTCCCCCGCATCGGCATTGAATCCCATCATCAAGCCATGGCCATTCGGGGGCTGGGGTATAGACTTGATTGGCCAAATTAATCCGCCATCTAGCAAGGGGCATAAGTTCGTGCTTTTGGCTACGGACTACTTCACCAAATGGGTCGAGGCAGTCCCGTCGAAGAAAGTGACGTCGAAAAACATGATCGAGTTCGTCAAGGAACACATCATCTATCGATTTGGGATCCCTCGGACGATTACCACCGACCGGGGGGCACAATTCGTGTCATTGGAGTTCGGAGATTTTGCCGAAAGCATGGGAATCAAGTTGTTTAATTCTTCTCCATACTATGCCCAAGCTAATGGTCGGGCGGAGGCTTCTAACAAGATCATGATCAAGCTTATACAGAAGAAGATCGACCAGAAGCCAAGGAGGTGGCATTCGGTACTCAGTGAAGCATTGTGGGCTTACCGAATGGCCCCCCATGGAGCCACAAAGACTTCTCCTTACGAGTTGGTTTACGGGCATCACGCGATCCTGCCCTGGGAAATGCAATCAGAATCAAGGAGAATAGTGCTGCAAAACGATTTGAGCTCCAAGGATTACAGTGGCCTAATGATGGATGAGTTAGAAGATTTGCATATGATCCGTCTCAGGGCCCTGGAGAACATCGAGAAGAACAAGCTGCGGGTCGCTAAATATTATAACAAGAAAGTAAAAGTAAGGCAATTTGCAGAAGGCGACCTGGTGTGGAAAGCGCTGTTGCCGATTGGAACTAAATACAGTGAATTCGGCAAATGGTCCCCTAACTGGGAGGGGCCTTTTCGTGTGGTCAGATGCGTTCCTGGTAATGCATATATATTGAAAACTTTGCTAGGAGAGGAGTTTTCCGCCGCAATAAATGGAAGATATCGAAGAAGTATTATCCTAGCATTGAAATCGATCGATGATTATACACATCGACACGAAACGGCGGGCGCTCAAGGATGAGGCCGCCTTTAGAACGAAAATCCATGAACAAGAGAAAATGGCCAGTGCCTGATGCATTGCCCTTAGCTCAATACTACATTACAACTGTTTCTCACAAGATCACATCTAGCAGCCCTGATGGTCAGGTCCCCTAAAGGGAGGGAAGCAGAAGGCGTGGAGAAAGAAGCGAAAGTATGATTCAATCTTTTCTTTGCTTCTTCGAGCCGCTGCTCCCTCTTCGCTTGTTCCCGGGACCACCGTGACGGCGACTTGGAACGCACGAGGATGACCATGATTGGCGGCCTCTACCAAGCTATCCCAGGCCGCCTTCAGGTTGTTGTACACAATCGTCGAGACATACCGGGGCAAAAGAATCAAGGTTAGGGGCAAGAAATCCAGATGCAAACATGAAGGGGCAGAAGCGTTTACCCCCTACTAGTGCTTCCCGGCGCCATGCGACGCTCGCGCTCGGCTTGGCAACGGACGGACATGTCCCTGAGGCCGCGCTCCGGTGCGGGCACGGCGCGCGCGGTGATGAATGGCCCTTTGCTCAGGCGTGGCATCCTCTGCTTCAGGGGAGGAATCGGAGGAGATGTACTCGGGGACATCTTCGGTCCCGATGACCTCTTCAGGAAGCAAATCAAGGCTGAAAAGACGAGAAGAAGACATGAAGCGTAAGATCAAACAGGAGAACGAGGAGCAGATCAAAGAAAAACTCACTTCCGAATCGTACGCTTCCTCGGTGAGCCGCTCTCCTGAGGTTGTTTACCCTTGTCCATGGCGTTGGGGTTTTTTCGTGCGGCGGCAAAGGAAGAGACGAGAAGCGATGGAGGGGTGTGCGAATGATTTGCGAGCACTCCACGGGCTATTTTATTGACCAAGGAGGCGCATTGGGAGTGATGATGCGGCCGGACACACCTTGTTGGAATACCAAGCGGCAGGGGTTTCCACCAAGGACGAAGGGTTTTCTCTTGAACGAGTGTTTACGGATTGCCGAATTGGGACCCTTTGTGGATCTTGCGCCAAGGGCGGTTGTTTGCGAGCGTTCGGCTAAAGACAGTTCCCAGATGCATTCAAAGAAGACAAAATTCACAGATGCAAATGCGAAGGGAGATATCACGGAACAAATGCAGAATTCAAAAGTTCATCATATATTGCCGACATTTACGCATCCCTAGTACAATCTAGTCAAAGAGTCTGTTCAACACGGACCGGGGATGGGTAATTTCGGCAATGGCGTCGCCGTGGCCGTCGAGGCGCTCCCGAGATGAGCTCGATCTCGTCGATATCCTCCCGCGCGCCGCCCTGGAAGCCACGCGGCCCGGTGGAGTAGTCGACGTCCGTATGCGTCGCCATCGCGGCCCGGGCCCAAGGTGGTGCCCGGGCGAACGCCATGAACGGCCACCTTGTCGACGCGACGCTCCACCGCGGCCGGGCGCTCCGCCGCGTGTCGCCGTGGGCATTCACCTTCTCGGCCAATTGCTCTACCAACGTCTTTAGGCCGGTCGAGCTCGGCGTCGCGGGCTGCAAAAGACAAGCGAAGGGATTAGCATCAAAGGCCGAGCCGGACCAAGAATCAATCTCGGGGCCATACCGTCAATGGCCTCCGGCGGTGTTTGCGCCGGTCCTCCCATTCTAACTCGGCCACGCCCGCTTTCTTGGAGACATCCTCCGAGTTCGCGACGGGATGCCTCCAACTCCTCCTTGTAGCGGATGGCGTCTCGCTTCCCCGTGCGGACGGGGAGTGGCCGTCGGACTCCGAAGAGTCATCTGGGAGGGGTTGATTGGTCGGCGCGCGGGGCGGATTCCACTGAATCAACCTGCAAAAGGGGGATGATTGTCAAGGCAAAAGAAGATCAAGAAAAGGATCGAAGAGGAGAAGTTGACGGTCATCACCGCCTGCGCGCGTTAGCGCTGCTCCCCTCAGCCTCGTCGGAGGCACGGCGGCGGTTGAGGCGGCGCACCATTGCGGTTTGGGGATGTGCACTGTTTGCAAGGAGACCAGAGATTGGCAAAGATTCGAGAGCTAGAAGGCCTGGTGGAGAGCTAGGGGCACCTATGGCAACATTTATAGGCCTGGCAGGGTAAATCGTGGCTTCGAGTCGTGGCTGTGGATCGTGGCGCACGTCCCAATAAAATCGGAAGGCGGAGAGATTTCCTTGACCAGCCCCGCCCGGGGTCGTTTGGAGTTCCAAGCCGGACCGTGTGCGGGTTGATTGGTCTCGGCTAAGGGAGCTCAAGGTATCGTTCGGGAGTTAGCGTTTCACTACCGAATGGGTCGTTCAAAGATTACATCTCAAAGTACGCAAAGGAAAGGAAACAAATCGCAAAAGGAAATATTACAAGAACGACCAGTCCAGGTATACATCAATAAGGACATTCAAGCACTAAGGAGTTTTGCGAGTGCGTGACGAACATTGGATATTATCAAGTGGGAATTATCCAAGATCTCCTGGTAGTCCTTTTGGGCACCAGCTAAGTCAGTGAGCTCTGCATCGCATTGCTTTACTCTGGTGACAGCCGATTCTACCTCCGCTTGGGTCTTTGCTATCAACCCGGGAAGATCGGCTATTTTCTTCCCGGGTCAATCTCCATCTCCGCCGACAGGCTTCTCAATTCTGCCTCTAGAGCAGCCTTTCTGGCGACTTTCAAATCGTAAGAAGCTTGCGGGTCGGCCAAGGCATCTTTATGGCTTTCTCGCTTGGGATTGTACCCCGTTCATGGCAAGTTCGGCATCGCTTTTCTCCTTTTCAATGGCCGAACGGGAGCGCAATTTCCTCCAAGTGCGCCTCAAGGGAACATAAAAGGGCTCTAAGTCATAGACGGACGATAGGAAAGCTCTGATGTCATCAGGAAGTTTTCGACTGATGGGTTCAAACATCTCTTCAAAATGGCGAAGATCATTGAGCCGATCCCGAACGTCTTTTTCCGGCCAGTGCCGCAATTTCTTTGAGTTTGGGCAACACTTCATCCGGCAAGCGGCCGGTTTATTTCTCTCATCACCTCGGCAGTTGATGGGCCCTCTGACGGCAAGCTTGATGATGACGGGGTGTGACCCTGGAAACAACATTGCCGAGGTGAGAATGCTAGCATCAAGGTATCGAAATTAAGAGCGGAATTGGGCACCTCATGAGTGGTTTCTTGAGCGGGAGCAATCGCAGACGGAAGAGGCGTCCCGAGTAGAGCCGAAACTTCCAAGTCAGGAGATGCTGGTGCAGCAATCAGCGACTCGTGAGTTTCTGGCTGGTGAAGAATTGGATCCTCCTCTGTTGGGTTGGTCATTGCTGCTTGGCTGATAGGCGATGGCATCCTGGGGGAATTTGGTGGCTCCGGTTGAGTTGGGAGATTCATCTCTGGAGAACGTACTGCTTCTGCAGAAGGTGATGAAGATGAGATCTCTACTGGGATGGGCAATTCAACCCTGGAAGGGCTCGCCTGTTGAACCACTGGAACATCTACAAGTGGTTCTCCCACAGTTTCTTACGCAAATGTCCAATTGAAGGGATAAGTGCCGGTGCTCATCCTTGAGAAAGAACAGCAAAAGTCATACCAGTGGATGGAGCATCGGCAGGTGCTGGTTCTGAAGAATGTTGGGCTCGTCCGAAAATGCACAATGAATATGATCCATCAAGAACAGAGTGACTTGGTAATCAAGAAGGTAAAGGGTTTTACCTCAACAAGCACCTTTTTGACAGTTCTTCTCCTTTTGGCACTTGGAGGGGCAATCGGTGCGGAGACCTTGCCTCCTCGTCCGCAGCCGAGGCTAGAAAGGCCGGGGTCCGTAGTAGCATACCCGGCCATTAATTGATGCGGGGTTGTGGATTTAAACCCCGGTCTTCGAAATCGGCCTTCGGCATTATAAGTGATGACCCCGGCTCGAGGGGCGAGTGCTGTGTTCTATGGACAAAAGATGAAGGTCAAAACCATGAATGGAGAAGGAGTGCTTGATCCAAGGGTTCATTGTGTTACCTCTGAAGTCGGCAGGAAATCGAGGCACCAGTGCACCGTACGTAACACATGAACAGGTTCACCGAAGATGTGGTCATGGAATTCTTGCCACCATGAATTGAAGGTGGGGTGAGCTATGGTTGCAGGCACAAAAGGACATGTGTAGACAGTGGGACTGCACACATAGTTGAAAACTCTGCTGCACTGCATCAATTCTTTGATTTCCTCCCTGGGCTTGAGGAATTCATGCAGAAACAATCTTGGGGGCATCTGACCGCATCCAAGTTGCCTGGCCATTACATTAGGCTGGTAGTACTCATAAGTACTGGTATTCTGCCTCCCTCCATTGAACTCGGCCGGTAATATGCATGGGCGGATTATGATGTTAAAGATTTCCAAGAATCTCCCATCTTGATGGCCGGGCTCAAAGGAGAACTCGACAGGGAAGGTCAGAGTGTCATTGCCTAGATAAGGAAGCCAAAGAGGATTGGGGGAAGCCTTTGAAGAACAACTCGAAGAGCCGGATGATGTCTCGTCGAATGATAACGGTTGAATCTGCTTCTCCATAGCTTTGGCATCCTCTGGTAACTTGGAGCTCTCCTTCGGGGGGATTGGACCAGGGGAAGAACCTGGAGTTCAAGTCGACGCCTACAATCTGATGCATGTGAAGCTGCAGCCAAATTTGAACAAACCACCAAGGGCCATTGACGCACGTTATCCTCTGGCTGGTGTACATTTGGGTAACGGTCTGATGAAGCATATGGTATACACTGCCCAAGAGGAATTTTCCCGCGAGGAAGGCGATTGCCACTAGCCGGATGGATCGCCATTGCGATATGATTCAAAGTGGGTTCGTTGGCCTTGCCACGAAGACAAATCGCATAACCACATGTTCAAAAAGGCTCGTATTCAACTTCGCCAAGGGGATTGTCTCTCATGTGCTTCAAAATATAATTCTTGTAGCCATTCCCCGGCTTTACCCCCCGTTTGGCGTGAGGAATTTTTGAAGTTCCAAGGCCGGGACGGACCGGTGATGTCAAGGCCGGTGATCATGTACACATCGGCCAAAGTTGGAGACATTGGGCCGTGCCCAAAAAGGAAGGCGTTGACGCCATTTGACCAGAAGTGGCATGCGGCTATCAGAAGATCTTCATTCTTGGGTGTCTCAGCTACGGATAACTCCAGACATTGAGCAATGCGGAGAGCATCCAGATTGGTCAATCCGCTCTTATCCGCAAGAATCCTCCGATACCAAGTCTTCCAGCCTGCAATTGGGGGCAAAGGCCAGTTCTTGAACGCATCTTGCCACTGGGGAGGTGGAGATAAAGCTACCTTGAAAGGGATTCTCTGAGATTCAGCGGCAATAAAATCTCGGGGATCAGGATTCCCTTCGGGGCCAAGATAATAAGACTGCGAGTTGGCCTCAATAGGAATCAGAAGAGCAGTAGAAGGTTCCTGGAAGAGAGCGGAAGGGGAAAATCTCAGGTAAAATTGAAAACCTAATGCCGAACAAAGGTTTGGAGGGGTGAATTTACCTGAGCAGCTTGGTTCTGAGTTGCCATTGGAGATTCGAGCTCGGAACGAAGGGGATCTAGGGTTGGATCTGAACGAAGAATCCGGCGGATTGCGAAGAACAGGTGTTGACAAGTTTGGCTCAAGGATTCGTGGCTAGAGTCAATTGTGGAACAAAATTACTTTTATCCCACAATTGAAGGGGCATGTGTTAACACCAAAATTTGGTAAGGAGTATGACATGTGGGTCCAATTCGAAAAAGAGTCCGTCTGGTGGAAGGAAAGATATTTTCGAGAGATTTTAGGCGAAGGATCCGCGGTCGGCTATCTGCTCCCGTTCGGCAAAAGAACGATGAGAGCTGATTTTGCGGGATTGGACGGTGACGTGGCTCGATCGGAGGAAGCGAATGGATGGATAGGCGATCGAGTTTAGTTAGGCAATGAATCCATTCGCGGTTGTAATCGGCAGGGTATAAATACGATCACCGGATGTATGTAACGGACACGTTCATTCCTCAATACACACCGGCCTTACGCCAAACCCTAGAGTCCTTGTCGTGTCGTCGAGTTCTTCGAGAGGGCCAATCGATCCGTCGACCTCCGTGAGTACCGGCAACCTTGTATCATGTCTAGTATCATGCGGTGGATTTAGATCTGATGCAAGTAGTCTTGTTACCACGCTTCGTGTCATGCGGTAGATTCAAGCTTGGTTCAAGAGGGTTTCTTGTTAGATCATGAGCCATGCGGTAGGCTAAGATCTAGCTCGAAGCTAGTTATCGGCTCTATCGGATTTTGGCAAGATCCGATAGATTCATTAAGTTACCCCGTGTTATCATGAGTTTTACTTTATGTTTTAATTCATGTAACACACTTTTGCCCAATCTAGATGGGTTTGGATCGGCTTTTTTCCTTTTAAGATCCGTGCACGGGCAGGTTTCGTGTTTTGACACGTGGATCTTATGCTCTCCGATAGCCGAAACCGAATCGATCTAGGTTGTTACGTGTTGTGGGTTCAAGCTTGCTTTGTTAGTATAAATCTTGAAAGAGCCGGGTATCATGCGGTAGATGCGGGTTTTTGGGTTGCTTTGGAGCTAGTCATCCCAAGTGGATTAGATTTCCAATTCGGTCGACGATTTATTCACGTGGTAATATTTGTTCCTTCTTCATGGACCCCGGATCGAGCTGTTCAAATTCGTATTCGGTTATGTTTTCATGAGTAGATCACGTGCCTTGTTTGTGCCTTAAGTGATGTATGCTTTTAGCTTTCCGTATTTAGATTGTATCATGCGGTGGATAGGTCTATTTGCGGGAAGTGGTACGTTTTTCATGCAAGTCGTATCATGCGGTGGATAGATTTGTTTGTGATCGTACCCGACGGATCTTAAAGTACCTAGACATGCGGTAGACTAGTGCTTTGATCTATGCGTGCTCATTTAATACATGATCATGTCCGTGCTTTACCTCATTTTATTTAATGATAAACCTCACGGGGATCGGTCATAACTTCATGCTTGCATCTTTATCTATACAAAGACCGATCGTCGTCACGCTTACGTCATCCATTCGGCAGTATTCTTTTTTCCCTTTATAATGGTTCGGATGGTCGTGATTCTTTGACGATAGCTCTACATAGCTACATGTCATTCTTGCTTGGCTTCTTGGCCATAAATATGGAACATGCCGGTACCACCCGACACGTTCCAAGTTTTGGTATCTAACTCGCTTTATCTTTTGTTAATTTTCGGGAAAAATTGAGCGGCACGTCATTTGCTCTTCGCGCGTGCGAAGCCGCTTTTCGGCTTGCCCTGTGTGATTGGCGTTGAGTGCACATTTTGCGTCAACACCTTCTCTCTTGCCTCCGGCTCACGGGATCGTTCACGAAATCGAACTCCCCCAACCCGAATTCGCTCGAGCAAAGGGAAAAACGAAAGGCGCAACAAATAAAAGGCACCACTTAAATTTACAAGCGTTCAAACACTCCATAATTTTCACTTGTTTATTTACACTGCCACATGGCCAAGATACTAACATCTAAACAAAAATGGGCCTAGTGCCGAGCGGTCTTCAGGCCTGAGGCTCGTCGGCGTCAGCAGCATCCGGGAACAGGAACTCCGCGAAGGCCTCGGTGAGCGCCTCGGTAGCATCTGCGGCAAGCGCGTCCGCCTGCTCCATCGCCGCCTCGTCCTCGACGCCTTCCAAGACGACGTAGCCTGACGCCACGGCCTCGAGGTTCACCTCGTAGTGGGATCGCACCACGCCGAGGGCCTTCGAACGCCTAGGTGGAGCACGCGATGCATGCGCCCGGAGACATGCCCGTCGAGAGCACGCATACGGCCGGCCGGTGAGCTTCCGGCCTTGCGCCTCGCCCTCTTCGACCGTCCGACAGGCCTCGAGGGTAGCAAAGGTGCGCGGCTCTACCAACTCCTTCTCGGAGGAGTTGTAGGCGGCCTACGGCGTCTCGGCCCGATTTGTCGCACGCCCCGGCGCGGTGCGCGAGGCCGGACAACGCGAGCAAAATAAATCAAAAGGGGAACTGACCCCCGAAGGGAAGATCAACAAAGCGAGAAACGAAGTGACAACTTACCTTCAACCTGCTTCTTCTCCACCTCGAGAGCCCGGCGCTCGGCCTCGACCGCCTGCTGCAGGCTGACAACCGTGGCGCTCTGCTCCTCGAGGGTCCGGACCTGGTCCGTGTTCGAGATGCTGAGGGTGATCAGCTCCCCGTCGAGCTTCGAGACCTCGGCATCCCGCTCCTCCAGCGACTTCTGCGCCCTCTCGAGAGCAGCACGCTCCTGCTCAAGTGCCGACTGGGCATCAGCGAGGGCAGCCCGCTCCTGCTGGAGCTGACCCTCGGTCTCCTGGCGGGCAGCACGCTCCTGCCGGAGCTGCTCCTCCGCTGTGGCGACCGCAACGACCTTGGAGGCGAGGGAGGCCTTCAATTCTTTAGCCTCCTTGGCCCTCTGCTCGGCCTCCCGCGCCCTCTCCTCGGCCTGGCTTTGCTGGGACTGCGCCTCCAGGAGCCACGCGCGGACCTCCGCACCCCCCCCCCCGCCCTGCGCCGCCTCATCCCGGTCGATGAGGGCCGTGCGAATCCGCTCGATGGCGGAGGGACGCGCCGTGGCTGCCCCTCCAGCTCCAAGAGCTGGTCGCGCAGGGCCTCCACGCCACGCCGGGCCGCCGTGAATCCGCGGCGCCTCGTTCGCATCTTGGTGAGATCAAAGGAAAAAGGCGACGACATCTTATCGGCAAACACGCCACGCCGGGCCGCCGTGAATCCGCGGCGCCTCGTTCGACACCCGGTGGAGCGAGGCGCCATGATCGCGGAGCTCCTCCCCACGCTGCCGCTCCTCCCGGGCGTCGGCGAAGTGGCTTGCCCACCGGTCCCACCCGGGTGGCGGGGCATCGTCGTCGGGGATCTCCACCACCGTCGCCCGGGAGCCGCCGGCGAGGGTAGGCTCCTCGCCGCACCACCGCGACCGCCTGCGGCCGCGCCTCCGCGGTTGCGGCTCCCGCCGCGGCGCCGTGACCCCGCCACCTCCGGCCGCTCCTCGACGACCGCGGGCGCCGGACGGGTCTCCACGACCGACGTCACCGGCGGCGCCACCACGACCGGTGCCATCGGATGTACCTCCACCGCCGGCCGCGCCTCCGCCGTGGCCGTCACTCGCCGCGCTTCCATCACGGCCGGCGCCCGCCGTACCTTTGCGACCGCCGACCGCGCCCGGTGGGCGATGTCACCGCCGGTGGCCCCGAGGCCTCGGCCGCGCCTTGCGAGCCCCCGCTCGCCGCTACCTCCGTGCTTGCGCCCGCCCGCGGCGCCCTCGATGAGTGCCGCCCGGTTGGGATGGACGCATCCGTCCTCGCACCTTGGCCGGTTCGAGGGGGGGCACGGTTGGCGCCACCCCCGCGGACACGAAAACGAACCGTCGGGACCCCGCCGGCGGGCGCGCAACCCCTCGAAAGGTTACTCCTTACCTCAAGGAGGAAAAGGCTCACTTCCTCTTCCTCGAGGTCCCCGCCGACGCCGTGGGCGCGGTGGCGCGGCCGCCGCCGCTACTCCAACCACCTTCGCCACGCGCGCGGGCTCCGCCACGCACACGGGCGCCTCCACCGCGCGCACCGGTGCCTCCGTGGCACGCGCCGGAACCTTCGCGGCTCGCGCTGCCTCCGTCGTAGACCGCCCGGCGGCGCACGCCTCCGTGTCCGCCCCGGGCGATGGTTCTCTTGCCACCGGAGCTGGCTCCGCCGACGGGGGTTGCGGTGCTCCCACCTATCGGGAGAACCCGCCCCCCTATCATCTTCCTCCGCCTCCTCCTCTCTCCTCATCCGACGACGAGTACTCCTCCGTCTCCGGCGAGGAGAGTCCTTGCTGCTCGCGCGGCCCCGAACTCCTCGCTCCTCTCGCTCCCCGGCGCTCCCGTCGCCGCGCCCCGCGCTCCCTTTTGCGGTTCGCCCGCTCCCCGCTCTCGCCGTTGCGCCGCGCGCGCGCGCGCGCGGGACCGAGGCGTGGGCGGGTCGGACTTCGCGGCGCTCACGGTCACCATCCGTGGAGGTCGACGAAGATTTAAAACGCGCGGCGGCCCAAAAACCGGCAAGACAAGAAAGGAAGTCAAAGAACCCATTTACCAATTGGCCGACGGGAAGCATCTCGAACGCCCACGGGGAGGCGTCATCGCCACGCCTCGGCCTAAGGTTGATGGCGCGCCGCACCGGGTAGCCGCGTACGACCGAGGGAAGGGGTCCCGCAGGCGGCCGCGATTCCGCCAACGCGACGGGGTCCACGTCCTCGCTCATCTCGAAGATGCGGAGCCGCCTCTCCATCAAGGGGACGATCCGCCGGTGGTTGAGGTTGGCGAGGACGCATCCCCGCGGTCGCCCCGCGGTCCGCCACCTCTTCGGCGCGACCACGAGCGAGTCCAGCCCGCGCCCCGGTGTGAGGGCGGAGACACCCCGTGGTACCGGAAGCGGCCCTCTCCCTGAGCACCTTGCCGGTGTAGGGGGGGGGGAAGACCGGGCTCGGCGTTGCGGAGGTAGAACCACCCCCGCTCCCCGGTCCGAGTTGTTGGAGGTCATCGTGCAGGGGATGTATTCCTCCCCGCGCGTGCTCCGCACCGCGAGCGCCAAGCCGCCGGCGCGCGCCGCGTGGCGAGTCCTCAGCTCCGACGTGGCCAACGTATGGAGCTCCGCGCGGAAGAGGTGGACCCAGAGATCCCAGTTTACCGGTATCCCCAGGAAGCCTTCGCAGACGCCGACGAATGTGGCCGCCTGTGAAATTGCGTTTGGCGTGAGGTTGTGCAGATCCACGCCGTAGTGGTAGCATAGGGCCCGCATGAAGCGGCTCACCGGCGCCGCGAAGCCGCGCTCGTGGAAGCGGGTGAAGCTGACAACGTAGCCATACGGGGGGTTGGGAACTCGGTCCCTCTCCGACGGCACGATCCACTCCGCCGGCTACCCATCCACATTCGCCGCCGGCGGCGGCCGGACACCGCGCAGATTCGGTAGACGGCGTCGTCGCCGTCGAGTGCTCCCACGCCGGCGAGTCAATGTTGGTGATGGGCCGCCGGGGGGGCCATACGAACGGTCGGGGGGACGAGGAGCCGGAGGCAAGAACGGCTCCAAGGGCAAAGGCGTGAAGGCAAGAACGGCTCGGGAGCTAGAGCGCGAGAGGCAAGGACGGCGAACGCTAAGCGCAAAGGTAAAAAACCGCCCCCACTCCACCTATCGGATTTATAGGCCGCGAGGCGTGCTCTCCGAGCGCACACCCCCGCGCGCATTAACTGCAGGTGAAATGCTCGCTCACCGGCAAGCGGGGCCCACCATGACCGCGGCGGCCGCATAACCGCACTCGCGCCATCATCACGGCGCGGTAACCGGAGGGCCGCGGCGGCGGTCATGTCCGCCCGCCCACTCCGCCCACTACGCGCGCGGCCGCGGCGCCCGAAAAGGTGCGCCGCGGCGCGTGACTATAGCCCGCACCGCGGGCATTAAATGACCCTATCCCTTACCAAGTAAGAGAGACCCTCGAGCGGCCCGAGCCCCCGGCTCAAATAAGCACGACCCTCGAAGGGTGCGAACACCGACCGCGTGGCCTCGAAGCCCATTTGCAATAAATGGGCGCCATAGGTGCCCTCGACTTACGGAAACTACCGATCAACGCTCCGAGGGCCGGCACGACCAAGGACCCTCGAAACCTGCGGATGCGAAAGGCGGGAGCACTCCGCCGCTACCCCCGCACGGCCCTACTAATCGGGGTTCGAAGCCCGACACTCAACGGGTTCGAACGGTGTGCCCCGCATCACCGCAGTCGGGGACAACGAGGGTGCGCGCATTCGAGCCTCTCCTCGAGCCCATCGGCTCGAGGGCGCCCCACATGTCGTGTTCGAGAGCTAGCGAGGGCGGCTAGCCGGGGATCCCACGGAGGGAGAGCTTCCACGCCCTCGCTCCCTAGCGAATGGGACCGAGCCCCACCTAGCAAACCCATGCAAGCGCTTTAATGGACGAGTCTCCGACCATGAGCCTACCCTTATCGAATGGGGCATGGGCGTCCACTTGAACCACACTCGCTAACGGCTCGCCGAGGAATCCGCAATCCGCGACCCGATCGATGGGGGTTGCGGAAACCTCACCCCCGTCCCGCGAAGGGACGGCGTGGGCGCGTTTGAAATAAGACAAAGAGTTCGCCCCGATCGCCTCCAATGGGCCCAAGCTCGGGATCTCGACGCACGGCTACACCTCTTGGGATGCACCGACGCGAATGACGCCGGGCCGCGCGTGCGTCACCGAAGCCGGCCGAAACACCGCCGACCCCGGTTGGAACACGTACCACGCCCACCGGCAAAATTCCGTGAAAAACCCCCGCAAGAGTGCTCACGCTCCCGCAGGTCTTCGGGGCTAGACCCGCGGGTCCGCCGACGCGGCCCCGCGGAAGGCATTTGCAACCGGGGGGGGAAGGATGTCCTATCGGTAGACTTCGGCATCCGCGGGAGCCTAGCCGCACACCCACGGATGCTCGGGGGCTACCGTCATCGACAGCCCCCGAGGGTCCCCTAAAAAAACCGGGGAATCCCGCTTAAAACCTCCAAAAAACAAAAACAAAATGCACCTCTTACCTAAACACACACACAGGCATGGCCCACGCCGCGGTAGCCCCCGCGGCCCACTAGAGTGGCCCAATGAAAGGCCCCCTCGAGCCGGTTCCGCCTCGCTCGAGGGCTAACGCCTCGCTCGAGCGAGTTCCACCTCGCTCGAGGGCCAACACCTCCCTCGAGCGGGTTCCGCCTCGCCGAGGGCTAAGGCCCCTCGAGCAGGTTCCGCCTCGCTCGAGGGCTAACGCCTCCCTCGAGCGGGTTCCGCCTCGCTCGAGGGCCAACACCTCCCTCGAGCGGGTTCCGCCCTCGCTCGAGGGCTAACACCGGCTCGAGGGTCCCTCACAAGCGCACGGCTCCCGCACGCGGGTACGGGCATTTAATGCTCGACACGGCGAGCCGCGCCATCACGCGCCTGGGAATCACGCCCCGCGCTGTTTCGCCAACTCCCTAGGGGAAACCCATCCCCGCCACCGGCAGGAACCGTGCGGCATCGCCGGTGTCGGCTCCGTGACACCGTGCCGCCCACTCTCCGTACGGCCAACATGCCGCGCCCTCGAAGGGGGCCCGGTTGCGCCCTCGAATCCTTCCCTCGTAATTTTGCGGGGTCAAACCATGACGTCAGGCCGGCGGGAGCACCATCCCCGTCACCGCCGGTCCCGTGCGGCCATCCCCGCCCCGCGCGCACCACGCCGGCACGCGCTACAACAACTCGGCGCCCGTTGAGCACGCGGGGACGGGACGCTGCCACGCCTGCCACTGTACCCCGTACGGATCACCGTCAACGGCTTCCTCGAGCCCGTCTGGAGACGCCTCAGTCAACCACTATGCCTTACCCTCGAAGCCGTCTCTGTTCAAGTACAGGACACGCCACGACGACAAGACCGGGGCAAGGACCGCCAGGATGACCGCGAACTCCACGGGACTGTACTCCATACTCCCCCACGTAGCCAAATAGTGCGGCATGCTTGTAATTCACCCTCTCCTTGGTCTATAAAAGGAAGGTGATCCCCCCTCGCCGTGGGAAGAAGACGACACACACGCTCCCCGTCTTTCCCACGATATTGGCACTCGCCTCAATCACTCCACTTGGGACTTGGAGGCCACGCCTCCTCTCCCGCCTTGCTTGTAGCCGCCCCACTACAGGCACCCCGGTGCAAAGCAATACAGTGCCTCGAGCACACCCCTGCTGGACGTACGGCTCCGGCCGGAACCAGGATAAACCAAGTGTCTTTAGTTGCTTAGCACCGACCATCGAGGGACAGACCTCAGCGCTTACTACTAGTTAGTGTCGGGACTACATTCCGCACCGACAATACCTCACTTCTATGTGTTTGGTTCCGGAATGAAGCACTAGGTTTTTCGCTACGCTTATGGCACCGGTGCTATCACAAAGAAGTGGGATCCGGGTGCACTCCTCACCAAAGTCTCTCAAGGTGTATGAGATCCACAACAGTCGGGAACAACAACTCGCGGCCGCAACATACTCCGCCTCGGTGGTGGACCGAGCTACACTAGATCGCTTGCGAGAAGACCACGAAACCATCGAGGACCCAAGAAACCGGCAAGAACCGAAGTAGACTTCCTCTTGACTCGGCAACCAGCAAAATCCGCATCGAAAACCCATGAAGTGAAAGAGTCGAGGAGGAAGAATACCAAAGGCCAAGACCAGGGGCAGACTGTAGGTACCTGAAGATCCTCTTGACGGCCTGTCGATGTGATGTCCTCGGCGAAGCCTGAAAACGAGCGCACAGACACACACTGAACTGTATGTCTGGCCTCGTCGCCGTCAGGTAGAGGAGGGAGCCGATCATGCTCCGGTACTCTCGCTGGTCCACTGGTTCTCCATCCTCGTCCGCATCCAAAGTAGCCGTACTCCCCATGGGTGTCGACATAGGCTTCACATCTTGCATCTGGAACTTCCTCAGCATGTCTTTCGTGTACTTGGTCTGATGTACAAATGTTCCATCCTTAACTTGCTTGATCCGCAACCCGAGAAAGTACCGCAACTCGCCCATCATGCTCATCTCGAATTCCCTCGCTTCATCTCGTCCGCAAACTTGGCAACAAGGTTATGTGACGAGCCACCAAAGACATTATCATCCACGTATATCCGCACAACCAACAAGTCATTCCCATGCTTGAGGAGAAATAAGGTCCTATCCATGGTACCCATCACGAACCCTCTCGCTCAATAGAAAACCTCTCAATCTCCCATACCAAGCCCGGGCGCCCGTTTCAACCCATACGAGCTCTTTTCAACTCCGTACACCCCGTGTGGATACTTCTCACTCTCGAACCCCGCGGCCGCTTCACATACACCTCCTCCTCTCGACCCCATTCGAAAAGCACTCTTCACATCCATTTGAAACAACTTGAACTCTTTAGTCACGGCAAAGGCTAGAAGGATCCGAATTGCCTCAAGACGGGCCACGGGAGCAAAGGTCTCCTCATAATCGATCCCCTCCTTCGACTATATCCCCGAGCAACAAGTCCGGACTTGTTCCTCACAACCATCCCATTCTCGCCCTCTTTGTTCTTCCAAACCCATTTGGTTCCTAGAGGATGGCAATTTGGAGGTGGTTCAACTAACTCACACACCTGGTTTCACTAAAAATTTTCCAACTCCTCATGCATAGAATTGACCCGAGTTTGCATCGGATAAAGCGTGTCCAATGTCCTTGGGCTCAAAGGTGGCAACAAATGCAGCATGAGCAAAATGAGAGGAATTTCGGACCTTGGCCGCGTGGTACGTTCGTCGATGTCCCCAATAATCTTCGATAGGGGATGCACTTCTTGAATCCGCCGGGAGCCTCACGCCTCGAGACTACCTCCCCCTCAACTCCGGCCTTCTCTCGCTTGGTGCTCTTGTCGCACCGTCGTTGTCCATGAAGTAGACGGTCCACCTTCCGTAGTGGTCGTAGGGGAAGTAGTGGGAACACACTCAGCTTCAGGCGCATGGTTCTCTCCATCATCATCTCCAGCTTCATCCTTCTCCTCTTCAAAGAGGTCCTCAGCCATCTCCTCATCACCTGCACATTCGAAGCCAAGAGAGCTACATGGCATTGTCTCGTCGAAGGTTACCTCGCAAGTCTCCATGATTTTGTTAGTCTCAAGATTAAGCACTCTATAGGCTCTAGAATGGTTAGCATATCCAAAGAAAATCCCATCACTAGACCTAACCTCAAACTTGTCGAGTTTTCCCTTCTTTTCCCTTCTTAAGAATAAAGCACTTGCAGTCAAAGACTCGGAAATGACTAACCTTGGGTGCCCGACCATGCATAACCTCATAACAGGTCTTCCTCTTGAAAGCTCGCAATAAAATCCTGTTGGAGACATGACAGGCCGTATTGACCGCCTCAGCCCAATACCTCCTAGGAGTCCTGTGCTCATCGAGCATCGTCCTAGCCATCTCACAAAGAGTCCGATTTTTCCTTTCCACAACTCCATTTTGAAGGGGCACAAAAGGGGTCGAATACCGATGTTCAAGACCTAGATCATGACGAAGGCGTCAAAACGAGAGTTCTTGACCTCTCGAGCCATTATCACCTTGCGGATAGCTCGAATGGCATTCCCATGCCTCTCGTTTTTCAACCTCATGATCGGATCTCGAACAAAGCCAAATGTCTCAATCTTGTCTTCCAAGAAAAACACCAAGGCATAGAGAGAGTAATCGTCCACCACAACAAGGACATACCACTTCCCACCCACCTAGCGAACTCGAGCCGGCCCAACAAGGTCCATATGCAACAGCTCTGTCGGACGCTCGGTCATGACATCGGTCAGGGGTGGATGGGGAGTGGCTACCATCTTGCCATGCCTACAAGGAGCACGGACCAAATCCTTCTCAAACTTCAACCTTGGCAATCCTCGGACAAAGTCAAGACCACTCAAGCGGGAAACCAAATCAAAGCTCAAGTGACCTAACCGCCTATGCCATTTCCACAAATCGAAGAAGGACGGGCCATCAAACAACGAGCAAGACCCAAAGAACGAGAGAAATCGGCCTTGAAAATCGACCCTCGGGGATGATCATACAAACAAGATCACCTCGAGAATCCAAGAACGAGACTCACCAGACTTGAAACGCACCTCAAAGCCCTCATCAAGCAACTGAGAAACCGAAAGCAAATTGAAACCCAAAGACTTCACAAGAGCAACCCTCTTCAACGTTACCTTGTCACTCACATGCACTACACCCTCAAAAATCACGCTTCCTCGTCCATTGTCCCCAAATGTGATCTACATCTTTTCCTTCACTGGGGTGAGGCTGGAGAACCACTTCTTGTCTCCGGTCATGTGTCGGGAACATCCGGAGTCGATCAACCAAATGTTCTCCAAGCCTCCCCGCCCGTAGTCGAAACAAGAATGAGAATGAGCCAACGACTCGACACTAGGGTTAGAGCAAAGAAAGTTGAACCGGTGTCGAGCCATCTCGCTCGAAAGAGGGGTTAGTAAACATCATTCTTTTGCCACCAAACTTCCCATGCCCCATGGAAGGAGTATGAGCACCACGAGGGGGAAAACGTGGTCCGTAGTTCCTCCGGAACCCAAAGCTGCGATCATCTCCCCTAAACCCGAATTGAGGACGAGTAGGGGGACGTCCAACAAAACCACCACGAGCCCGACCAAACCTCTCACCAAAGACGCACACCATCATCTCTCCTATCAAACCTCTCACCACCACCTCTCCGTGGGAACCTACCACCCTAAGCTCCAACTCTACCAACACTCCTCACACTTCCCACACCCCGTGGAAGTGGCACTCTAGGCTCGGGAATACCATGAGATTGGCGATATCCGTTCGGGTTTGCTTGTTCCCTAGCAAGCCTCTTATCCCTCTTCCTCTTGTAACAAAACTCGCTAAATGCCTCTCCTTGCCACAATACTCACACCTGAAGGGGATGGGTTTTGGTTTTGGCTCTGGCTTCTCTCTAGGTTTCACACCCTTTTCACTCACAAACTTCACCGGTTTCTGAAAGTCATTTGTCTTAGGTGGGAATTTGGGTGGATCTTGGGTTGTGTCAAGCTTGTTGCAAAGGTGGTTGGGCTTTGGAGTGAAAGAGTTCTTGGGTGCTTTTGGAAGTGGAACTTGGATGTCTCCGATCACCTCAAACTCGGGGTTAGACTCAACACACTTTTCATACACACTCTCCCCACTCGTTTTCTCCCACTTTCTCACCCAACTTCTCAAAACCCAAACCACGACCATCCGCTCTCTTGAACTCCTCAACCATGATTTTCAATTGAGGTTCCCGCCCGTACAACCAACCCAACACCTTCCTCAAATAATCATTCTCCTCATAGATGACATCCAAATGGGAAGTAAGTTCAAGATTGCGCAAAGTAACTTCATCACAACCTAGTGCATGCATTGACAACAAGAGATTTCAAAGAAGCTTCCAAAGTACTAATGGTAGAACGAGCATCAACAAGCTTAGCATGAATAGTAAGACATGATTTAAAAGCACCAAGCAAAGTGGGTCTAGCCTTAAGCTCATCATACTCGGTCCTAAGAGCATCTAGTTTAGCCAAAGTGGAAGCATTCTTCTCATTAAGCAACTTGATCTCATTCAACCATGCATTAAATTCAGAACATTCAACATCATCGAAATATTAGGAGCAAGTTTCAAAGAGTCATTCTCAAGTTTCAATTCAAGCAACTTAGACTCTAACTCTCCTACTTTCTCACTAGCATTCTCAAGTTGAGCCCTAAGATCTTTCCTCATCTTCTTAGCATCTCTCAACACACTATCACGGTTGTCAATCAAGCCATTCAACCTAGTGATCTCAGCAAGCAAAGAGTCGGGGTCACGATTTACCTCATCCTCCGAGTCGGAGTCGCTGTCTTCCTTCTTGCTCTTCTTGCTGCTTGAGCTATTGGCCATGCCACAAAAGCCTTCAAGCGCCACACGGCTCACTCCACCGAGGTTCCGGCTTGCACTCTTCTTGCCCTTGCGCCTCCCGGCGTCTTCATCTTCACTGCTTGAGCTTGACTGCGCGTCACTTGAGCTTGAGTCGACGTCGCTTGCACCGGCCACCTTGTCCTTCTTGTAGCCGCCCTTGCTCGGTCGCCGCTTGTCCTTGTGCTTGCTCTTGGACTTGCCGAAGTGCTTGCCCTTGGAGGAGTACTCCGCTTCCGGCAATCGGCGACGAAGTGTCCATGCTTGCCACACTTGTAGCATGTCCCCGAGCTCCGCCTTGAATTCCTCCGGCTCTCATGTAGTCAATCAAACCTCCTTGAGAGCAAGGCTAACTCCTCCTCGCCCAAGGCACATCAAACTCCTCATCCGGAATAGACATAAGAGAAGACAAGGAAAACTCGTCGACGGGAAGGGTTAGCTTTGCCCCTTGATCCGCCCACAAGAGCAAGACTATGATCGCCGAGCCCTCATGCTTGGATTGCAACTTCTCGTCAACCTCAACTCGACTTGAGCTTAGAAAAGAGGTCATCCAACTCAATTGTCAAATATTTCCCGAACTCCTTGATGGCCTCAACCTTAGCACCCCAAACATTTGGGTCCAAGATATGCAAGAGCTTGAAAGCTTGATCATGCTCGGTGTAAGGGAAATCCTCAACATTGGCCTTCATGTTGTTCAAGATAGCGGTGAACCTCCGAAACATCGCATCAATGTCCTCACCGGGAAGTTGAGTAAAGTTCTCATATTGCATCCGGCAAGAAACAAAGAGGCGAGCCTTCACATGGTTATAACCGTCGTATGGACCTCCCCCGGGCCCACTACCTCGGTGGGTACCGGGACCGACTACTCGGTGGGCCCCCTCGGGACTACCCGACTTGCGCTACACGGTACCTCGATGGCGTGAAGCACAAGGACTCGCAGAGGAGAAGTACTCGGTTAGGAAGCCGTACATATCCCGCACCGTATGGACGACTCCTAGACGTACTCGACTAGTACTCTCTCCCCAAACCGACTTGTAACCCCGCCTCCCGTACTATATAAGGCGAGCCGGGGACCCTTCTCTCGGATCTCATCTCACGGCGTACAATTGCACCATCTTGTAATCGTACCCAATCAATCTTGAGCTACGCAACATGCAGGACGTAGGGTATTACGCACCTCGCGGCCCGAACCTGTCTAAATTGTGTGCCACATGTCACTTCCTTCGAGTTACCGATCTCGGCGAGGCCACATTCATCTACTTCGGGTACTCCCCTTAGTAGGTTGCCGGTCGAAAACACCGACAGCTAGTGCACCAGGTAGGGGATCTCGCCCGAGATCACATGGCGAACTCGACGGCTCCTGTCTACATCAAGCCAACCGTCGCCTTCAACCACGGTGACACCTTCATTTTCGGCGCTTGGGTCTGCACTGCTGACGGCGCGGGATCTTTCCAGCGCCGCCTCACCATGCCACCCAACCCGGAGACCGGCTTCGTGACGCTTCCCCGAAGTTGTCACAGGCGAACTCGCCGGCAAGTTCGGCGAAATTTCGCTTTTCGACTAACACACCGACTTCGAGCTCGGGTCCGCTTTCAACTCGAACTCGACGTCTTCGTGGGCTATCACATGCGAGCCGGCTGCTCGCCCATCGCATGTGGTCCCCCCACCCCCGCGAGCGCTCCACTCGTGGCCCCCGCAACCCCTGTAGGGCCCGCACGGGGGCTCCCTCTTCGCGCCGGGCCGGCAAGGAGCCCGTACCCGAGTACAAATCGGACTCCGACACCGCCCCCCGGCCACGCTTCGGACTCCAACCCCCTCTCCGGGTTTCTACTCGGATTCCGCATACGAGTTCGACTTCGGGTCGGACCCAGAGGATCCCGAGTCCGAGGACAACACTACTGAGCATCCCTTATCAGGGCCGGCCTGCGGGGCGGTTATAACATCCACACTTGCCGGAAGATTCGTCTACTGGCCAGACCGCAAGCCCGCGGACCTGATAAGTGGAGACTCACGCTACGTTGCCTACCTCGACTCGCTCCCCGTTCCGGAGGGAACACCACTCGCCCGGCCGACTCGTACACTCCAACCGAGGTGGCGAGCTCTGAGTCCAGCCTTGGCAACCCCGATCGCCAAGTCTTCATGGCTGCCGGCGACACCCCCGGACCTTCAGGGACGGCTCAAGACAAGTACCTTGAGGACATCTCTGCAGACGAGCTGTCTGCTGATGCACCTGCAGACGAGACCGCCGCCAACAGGGACGCTCGACGTGAGCGTAACAGGAAGCGCAACGAACGGCGCCGGCGTCTCAGAGACAACCTCCCCATCCGCAACCTTGCGGAAGCTCTCGAGGCGGTCGAGAGCAGAGACACACTACCCCGAGAAGTGCCTCATGTCGATCACAGCGATCGCACGCCGGGCTCGGGGAATACGCGCGGGAGAAGTCATCGCCAAGCTCGCTGAAGACGCCTACTTCATGCGGGTCGACAACAGGGTCAACCAGCCTCCTCCTCGCTAGGAACCGCGACAATGAAGCTACAAGTCGCAAGGTCTGACCTCGGCCGCAACCGTACTCGAGCCGAGCTGCTGGCTCAGCCCAACCGTACTCGCGCAAACGCTGGCGGACCCTCACAGGGTGGCAACAACAATCGCGAGGTCGTCCCTCACCGCGCTCCTGACGGCGGCGGCCGTGACCCTGACGGCGGCGGCAGCGACGACGGAAGCTCCAACCACGGAGCCAACAAGAGGGCCGCCGGTGGCGGCAACCGTGGCGGTCGAGACCACGCGAACGACCACGCCTCCGTGCCTCATAGGGCGGCTACGATGCTCGCCGGAAGATTGAGGAGCTACGATGGAAGAAGTCGCCCACCGCGGCGACAAAGACGGCTTCCCCACCTTCTCACCTCGACTTTGCAACTTGCTCCTCCCCGACAAGTTCAAGACTTTGGGGATCACCAAGTACGACGCGAAGCAGGACCACATTCGGTAGCTCGGTGCTATGCCCTCTCCATCGAGAACGCTGGCGGCAACAACGACACCAAGTGCCTCTACTTCCCCTTCTGCCTGGACCAAGCTCCACTCACATGGCTCGAGTCGCTGGACAAGCACTCGATCGACAAGTGGGACCAGCCGAAGGAGCGAGTTCACCGAGCAACTTCGCGGGCGCCATGGGCCGATCGGGTACTCGCCGGACACCGGCCATGGTCAAGCAGGAACAAGGCGAGACCCTCCGCAAGTACATGCGCCGCTTCTTCGACAAGCACGCTACCGTAGTCGACGACACCGATAAGGAGGTCATCGACCTCTTCCAAGACGGCCTCTACCACCGCCGCACCGTTGACGACTTCGGTCGTCGCCACCCCAAGTCCATCCCCCACCTCAAGGACATGATCACGTCCCGGGAGGATGAAGAAGACAAGGCCAATGCCAAGTACGACGCCATCCGTGGCAAAAATAAAGCGAACGCGGGCGTCGGCGGCGGCAACAACGGGAACCAAGGCGGTCGCAAAGCAACAACAACTACTACTCGGGTCCCAACCGCAAGCGCAAGCCGACAACACCGTCGCGGCTATCCGGCGCCCGCAAAGGAGAACTCGAAGAAGAACTCCGGCGGCTTCAAAGACTTGTCGAAGGAGAAGTGCCCGTGGCACCCGGACGGCAACCACACCACCGAGCAGGTGCTACCAACTCGGGCGAGCACTCAAGAGTACTCCGCAGCCACCGCACCCTCACGACAAGAAAGGCAAGAAGAAGAACGACGGAGACAATGGCGACTTCCAGGAACCCGACAAGGCCGTCAACATCCTCTTCGGCGGACTACCCGGCGGGCCGGGAGCAAAATGCTACCCGTCGAGAAGTCATGAGCATTGAACCGGCGGTTCCGACCCCTCCGAGGTGGTCGGAGGTACCCATCACCTTCTCCCGCGCGGATCAATGGACCGGCTTCTCCGAACCGGGGTGGTTCCCTCACGTCCCGAAGCCGGTGGTCGCGGGCTCCAAGCTCAACAAGGTCCTCATCGACGGTGGAAGCGGGCTCAACGTCCTTTTCACCAAGACCTTGAAGAAGATGAAGTTCGACATCACCCACATGCTCACCAAGAGCAACACGCCTTTCTACGGCATCGTCCCCGTAACGCGGCTATCCCGTTGGGCTCGGTGGTTCCGCCGGTTACCTTCGGGGAATCTCGGGACAACCGTCGTACCGAGTACATCAAGTTCGAGGTCGCGGACTTCGAGACATCCTACCACGCCATCCTCGGCGACCGACCATCGCCAAGTTCATGGCGGTGCCCCACTACACCTACTTGGTACTCAAGATGCCAAGCCCGGCGGGTGTACTCTCTCTCCAAGGGGACTTGAAGATCTCGCACGACCGCGACACGGAAGCTATGGAGATAGCCTCCACAAATCAAGTACCCAATGCTATGATGGAGGTCTACGCCGCGTCGAAGAAGCTTGCCACAAGTGAACTCGACATCCCTGAGAAGTCTGACAAAGGCAACAAGCCTCGGCCCACCGAGGAGGTCCTGGTCAAGATGATCGACCTCGGGACGAGCGACGAGCAGCAAGACCACCACCATCGGGGCCGGCCTCGACCCCAAATAGGAAGACACGCTCATCAACTTCCTCCGGGCTAACCGCGACATCTTCGCGTGGAAGCCAGCGGACATGCCAGGAGTGCCCAGGGAGTTGATTGAGCACTGCCTCAACGTTGATCCTAAGGCCACCCCCGTGCGACAACACCTCCGCCATTTCGCCGACGACAGATGGGATGCCATCAAGAAGGAACTCGCCAAACTACTCGCGGCTGGTTTCATTAGAGAAGTCTTCCATCCCGAGTGGCTCGCCAATCCCGTCCTCGTCCGCAAGAAGAACTCGAACGAGTGGAGGATGTGCGTCGACTACACCGATCTCAACAAACACTCGCCCCAACGACCCCTTCGGGTTGCTTGCGGATTGATCAAGTCATCGACTCCATGACGGGTTGCGACCTACTCGCTTCCTCGACCGCTACTCCGGTACCACCGGATCGCGATCAAGGAAGAAGACCGGAGAAGACCGCATTCATCACCCCGTTTGGCGCGTACTTCGCTACACGACCATGTCCTTCGGGTTGAAGAATGCCGGCACCACCTATCAACGAGCTATCCGGGCCAATTTCAAGAGGAAAGTCAACAAGAACGTCGAAGCCTACGTGGATGACGTGGTTGTCAAGACCGAAACTCCGGTACCCTCATTGACGATCTTGAAGAGACTTTCGCATCCCTCGCGCAAGTACCGCCGGAAGCTCAACCCGAACAAGTGCGTCTTCGGCGTACCTTCGGGCAAACTACTCGGCTTCATCATCGGCCCGGCGCGGCATCGAAGCCAACCCCCGAGAAGATCTCCGCCATCACCAGCATGAAAGCTCCCATGTGCATCAAAGACGTCCGAAGCCGACCGGTGCATGGCGGCCTTGAACAGATTCATCTCGAAGCTTGCGAACGGGGGCTCCCCTTCTTCAAACTAGTCAAGCACCAAGAGAAGTTCGTGTGGACTCCAGAGGCGGACCAAGCCCTTGCTCAGCTCAAGGACTTCCTATCGAAGCCACCAGTCCTCACGGCTCCTCGCAAAGGCGAGCAGCTACTGCTCTACCTCGCTGCGACTACTCACGTGGTCGCATCGCCATCGTCGTCGAGCGGCAGGAAGACGGCCACGCTTATCCAGTCCAGCGCCCAGTCTACTTCGTCAGCGAGGTTCTGTCAGAGTCCAAGGCACGCTATCGGCCCTGTGCGAAGCTCCCGTACGCGGTACTCATCACCTCACGGAAGCTACAACACTACTTCCGGGAGTACTCGATCTCCGTCGTCACCGACTACCCTCTCGACGACATCTGCGGAACCAAGATGCTACCGGAAGAATCTCCAAGTGGGCGATCGAACTCAACGCCCTCACCATCGACTTCAAGCCACGTACGCCCATCAAGTCGCGGCGCTAGTCGACTTCATGGCGGAGTGGCGGGAGAATCGCCTACCCACTCCAACCGTGCGACCGAGAGAATTGGGTGATGTACTTCGACGGCTCACTCAACCTCGAGGGTGCGAGTGCCGGGGTACTCCCGATCTCTCCAATGGGCGAACAACCGAAGTACGTCCTGCGGATCTTCTAGAAGGTCTCAAACAACGAAGCCGAGTACGAAGCTCTCCTACACGGGCTCCGCCCTCGCGGCTCACCGGGCATCAAGCGGCTACTAGTCTACGGCGACTCCGCAATGGTCATCAACCAAGTCAACAAATCCCCGGGACCGCAACAAGGAGAACATGGACGCCATCGCCTAGAAGTCCGCAAGCTCGAGAACAAGTTCTACGGTCTCGAGTTCCACCACATCGTCGGCGACAACAATGTTGTAGTAGACGTCTGTCGAAGCTCGGTTCTACTCGCGCACAAGAACCCGCAGTGTCTTTGTCCACGAGCTTCACGCGCCATCCATCTCGGAGCCGCACCACCGACCACCGTCCCGGCGCATCCGCTAGCCGGCTAGGAGGTCATGATGATCGACGTGGACCGAAGGCAACCCATCATCGACTACCTCGGCGAGCGAGAAGGTTCCCTCGGACAAAAACATGGCTAAGCGACTCATCCACCGCGCCAAGTCCTACGTCCTTGTCGGAGACAAGCTTTACAAGTGGGGCGCATCTTCTCGGAGTACTCATGAAGTGCGTCCCCGTGCACGAAGGCAAGGACATCTTGGAGGAGATCCACAAGGGCGTCTGCGGCAACCATGCATCTTCTCGCACACCGGTCGGCCAAGGCCTTCCGGCGAGCCTTCTACGGCCCACGGCCCCGGGCGACGCCGAAGAACTCGTCGAAGGTGCCAAGGATGTCAATACTTCGCCAAGCAACAACACGTCCCGGCCTACAAGCTAGTCACCATACCGCCAACCCGGCCCTTCGCATGCCGGGGGCTCGACATGATTGGGCCACCGCCAACCGCGCCGGTGGATTCAACGAGAGTATTGGTGGCCATCGACAAGTTCACCAAGTGGATCGAGGTCAAGCCGGTCACATGCCCCAAGGCCGATAGAGTACTCGACTTCCCGGATGAACTCGTGCATTGCTACGGACTACCCCACCGCATCATCACGGACCCGCGCTCCAACTTCAACAACCACTAGTTGCGGGAGTACCGCGAGAACGGCGGGATCGACGTCCGATATGTCTCGCTTTCCCATCCTCGGGCCAACGGACAAGTCGAGCGCACCAACGAGATGGTGCTCGACGCTCTCAAGAAGCGGCTACACGATGTCGCTAACTCCAAAGGAGGCAAGTGGATCAAGGAACTACCCAATGCACTCGGGGGCTATGTACTCGGCCTTCCAAGCCAACGGGGCAATCCCCTTACTTCTCCGGTCTACGGCTATGAAGCAATCCTCCCCGCCGATGTCAAATGGGATTCACCAGCGAGTGGAGCACTACGACGAAGGCATCTCTCGAAGACAACGGACGAGTTGACATCGATGGACTCGAAGAAGCTCGCCGCGCCGCCCTCGTCCAATCGGCAAGGTACCCGGAGGGTATCCGACGCTACCAAGACCGCAACGTCAAGGAACGCTCCTTCAATGTTGACGATCTCGTCCTCTCGTCGTATCCCGAACACGGAAGGACTACACAAGCTCAACTCCCCCCTGGGAAGGTCCCTTCACCGTGGCAAAGGTGACCGGGCCGGGCTCCTACCGCCTCCAGACACTTGAAGGAGAAGATGTCAACAACTCGTGGAACGTCGACCAACTCTGTCGGTTCTACGCCTAGTCTACGCGACTACTCCGGGGCTCAAGTCTACGCGACTACATCAAGACCCCTCCGTCGTAAGCGGCCTCCGGGTCCTGGCTCCAGTCTCCAGACTACTTCTTCACCGTAAGCGGCCTCCGGTCCGGGCACCGGTCTGCGGACTACTCTTCTCCGAGAATCCGGCCCATGCGGCTATCTACGGATCTCGGGCTGCGACGAGCGATAAAGGACTCTAGCAACGGTCTGCGAGAGGCCATGTACTTCTAGATCCGGCCTACACGGCTACCTACGGATCTACTGCTGTAAGCGGCTACTCGCCCTAGCACCACTTAGCCGTAGGCGGCCTCCGGTCCCGGGAAACTACTCCGTAACTATGGCCCCGGCCATCCCGGGTGTACTTCTTCAATAATAAAGTTTGATCATTCATCAACTTCTTTACCGTATACCTCCCTCAACGGGACTACCGCCGAGTACGACTACTCGCGACAACTCCACGATGGGACTCCGCACTCGAGATCGCGACCACGAGTACTCATTGATGGAACTTCCCTTCATTAATACTTAAACAATTTCATTACAATTGCTTTTGTACACCTATTGCTACGAGCTAACTATTACATGACTACCGGAGGTTAAGCTTATCGGCGACTTGTTCCGCAATGGGCGCCATCTCGCTCCACGCGGCTCCGCATATTGCTCGTCGGTACGGTTAGCGGCTAGTCCGCCGGCGACTACATCCACGGGTGCCTTCGCGAAGTAGGACTTCATGAAGGCCGGCACACTGGTTCGGGATCGACTTCGCCGGATGCTTCACGTAGGCCGCCGGCCGGCCGGGGGCTTCCTTCGCTCGATCCACCGGTGGTGCTATCTTGGGGCCACTAGGGTGAGGCACCAACGGCCTCGTGACGGCTTCTTCAAGCTCCTTCGGTGGGCCCGCAGCCTTCTCGCGATCCTCGTTCGGCTCGCAACGATTTGTAGCGATTGATGAGGTCACGATCGGAGGCAATACGATGCTCCATGTGCTTGTCGCACTCGCGAGCAAGCTCCTTATAATCTAACTCGAGTACCTGTCGGGCCTCCTCGCTCCCGGTAGAAGAGATTCTTCGCATCCTTCTCTCGAAGTCTTCAACCGCTCAACCCGGGTCTCATGCTCGCAAAAACAAGGAACGGCGGGTTAGACTACCTCTCGACCTCCAACAAGTACTCAACAAGTCGGGGGGCATACCTTTGTTCTTGTTGCGGAGTGACTTGTTCTTCCGCACCAAGTCGTCGCTCTTCGCCTGCATCTCCTGGATGTTGTTGTGGTATTTGGCTAAGGTGGTATCAAGCTTGGACTGCATGGCGGCTGCGTGCTTCCGGGACTTCACGAGTTGGTCCTCTAGCGCATCAGCTCTAAGCACTGCGTCGCCGAAGCCTTGAAGCATCTTTGGATTTCTCGCGGATCTCTCTACGACGTCCGGCACGGACAACATATGTCGGATAAGTACTCAACACTAAAGGATTGACTACTCCAAAAGTTACGACAACTCACCTTCATCCACCGCTCGGCTTAGCGGACCGCCTCTAGATGTGAGGACCGGGAGCGTCCCGGTGGTCGATGGATGACCGCTCCTCGGTGATGAGTGATTGACAACGGGTGTTGGACCGACTCTTGGCTTAGTGCGTAGGTGTAGGCGCGGCCTAGTTCGTGTTGTTGCGGGTGAAGAATGGGCGCGAAAGGTCTTCGGCCTTGAGGGGCCTCCGGGAGATGGAGAGACAAGTAGGCTCGGTTCGAGGGACCGGTGGACGGCGGGACTAGGTGCGGGCCACATGGTGGCGATACGAGCGGGACGAAGTCATGGACAATCGAGCCGGTGCACGGTGGCGGTCGAGTCAAGTGGTTTGGCGGGAGGCCGGACCGAGCACGAGGGGTTTGGTGGTTTGCCCACAAAACCATTGGAGGACGGTTTCTTGGTTTGGGCCTCAAAACCAAGTCCGAGGGCCCAACACGACGGAGACGGGATCCGGGCGTGTCGGGAAGCTTCGAAGCGGAGGACACGCGGCGGGATCGCATGGCTTGCGTCGGGAGGACGCGGGGGTGAGGCAAAGGCGTGGCCGTCCGATGGCAGGGACCCACAAACATTACAAAAATGCCCCTACATGGGTTGTATCGCCGTAGTTGAGTTAGGGATAGTCGAGTCATTTACCACTCCGGTGGGACCGATATATAAGCCATGAGTGTGTGTGGATGGCTCTCTCTCTCCGCAACTTAGGGTTTCATTTTCCCCCTCCCATTTCTCATTTTCGTAGCTATTTTTTCTTCTCCATTTTCTCTAGGCTAGCATGAGAGCTTCACGAGAGATTTGTTGAGAGGGATGGATGGTAGGGCGGCATGCTAGACCTTGTGAATCTTTCCTGGTTTGTATAGAAGATTCGGAGTTGTGTTTCCCGTGGTCTTTTTCGTGCTTGTTTTTGGTGCCTTTGTTCTCGGTGTGATTCGCGGATTTGAGTGGGTTTCTCCCCGGATTTCATTGAGGGAAACATGGATGGATGTCTAGTGCATCTTTGTGATTGATCTTGTGCCCTCAAATGCGGAAACCACTTCGATTTAAGAATTTTCGTTCGGTGGTCTAGCTTTTGATGGTGCTCAAAGGATTCACGATTCCCGGTGATTTAGGGAGTTAGGAGGCAAGATTTTTGGGCTATAGCATCCTTGTGTGGGCTTTTCAAGTCCCCAAACCCTTGTCTCCACAGCTTCTACCGTTTGGGAAATCCGATGATGATTTGGGGGAGTTGACCTCCGAGGTCGGGCTGTTTTCTCGCTCTGTCCGTGCGGCGCGGACGGTCCGCGTGGTGTTGGCGGACGGTCCGCGCGGGTGTCGTTCGTCGCGTGTTCGTCGTGTTCTTGCGCGCCTTTGCTTTCGATCCGATTTGGTTTTAGGTTTTCGTTGCGGCCGGTTTGCGGACGGTTCGAGCTTCGGTAGCGGACGGTCCGTGGCCCGCGCGGACGGTCCGCTCGGTCTTCGCGGACGGTCCGTTTTTCTCGGGTCGTTTCGGTGGTTCTGTTCGCTTTAACGGACGGTCCGCGGCTCAGGCCGGACAGTCCGCGGCGAGGGTGCGGACAGTCCACGGGACCCCGTTGGACGGTCCGCGCGGCCATCGCGGACGGTCCCGCCCCGCCCGTCTGTCCGGACGGTCCGCCAAAGCCTTGTTGCTTTGCTCTTTGGTTCAATTCCTCCCTCCTTCTTTCGTGCTTCCGCGTGTGCTTCAAGGAATCGTTCCCAAGACTAGAGGTTGATCCATAACCTCGTTGTCCTGGCGATTGGTGTGTGATTCGATCCATCGCTTGTGTGTGACCGGGATTTGACTAGGGTATAGGCTGGGTTCTTTGAGAAGAATTTTTACTGGCTCCTATTCACTCCCCCCTCTCTAGTTGCCATCTGATCCTTCAATTGGTATCAAGGCTTGGTGCCGGATTCTTTGCGACTTTGACAAGTCTCGAATCCTAAGATGGCGTACGTTGAGCGGGGCGGTCCGCCGCACTTCGATGGAAAGGGTTACCATAAGTGGGCGGCTCGTATGATGATCTTTCTTCGTGGCAAGTTGTTGGATTTCATTGTGCTTGACAAGAACTATGCTATTCCGGTCAACATCCATACTCTTATGGTGACCGATGCCGGTGCTAAGGCCAAGTATGAGGCAAATGCAAAAGCCGTTGATCACTTGGTTCGGAGCTTGTGTGATCCTGAGTTTGAGCGTGTTCGCCATTTGAATCTTGCTTGGCAAATTTGGGAGAAGTTGTTGGTTGCTCACGGTGGTGATAACCGTGTGAAGGCTCGCCTCTTTGTCTCTTACCGGATGCAATATGAGAACTTCACTCAACTTCCCGGTGAAGACATTGATGCGATGTTTCAGAGGTTCACCGCCATCGTGAACAACATGAAAGCTAATGTTGAGGATTTTCCTTACACCGAGCATGATCAGGCTTTGAAGCTCTTGCATGTCTTGGACCCAAATGTTTGGGGTGCTAAGGTTGAGGCCATCAAGGAGTCTGGGCAATATTTGACTATTGAGTTGGATGACCTCTTTTCTAAGCTCAAGTCGGCTGAGGTTGACAGGAAGTTGCAATCCAAGCATGAGGGCTCGACTGACCATAGTCTTGCTCTTGTGGGCGGATCAAAGGGCAAAGCTAACCCTTCCTGTCGACGCTTTTCCTTGTCTTTCTTATGTCTATCCCCGGATAAGGAGTTTGATGTGTCTTTGGGCGAGGAGGAGCTGGCTTTGCTCTCAAGAAGGTTTGATCGACTACACGAGAGTCGGAGGAATGCAAGGCGGAGCTCAGGGACATGCTACAAGTGTGGCAAGCGTGGCCACTTCATCGCCGAGTGCCCGGAAGCGGAGGAGAACAAGTACAAGATGAGCGAGTACAAGGCGCACCCAAGGCGAAGACAAGTACTCCTCCAAGGGCAAGCACTTCAGCAAGTCCAAGAGCAAGGACAAGGACAAGGACAAGCGGCGACCAAGCAAGGGCGGCTACAAGAAGGACAAGGCAAGAGCCATGGTGGCCGGTGCGAGCGATGTCGACTCAAGCTCAAGCGACGCGCAATCAAGTTCAAGCGGTGAAGAAGAAGACGCCGGGTGGCGCAAGGGCAAGAAGAGTGCAAGCCGGAACCTCGGTGGATTGAGCCGTGTGGCGCTTGAAGGTTTTTGTGGGATGGCCCGAGCTCGAGCAGCAAGAAGAGCGAGAAGGAAGACAGCGACTCCGACTTGGAGGATGTGGTAAATCGTGACCCCGACTCTTTGCTTGCCGAGATCACTAGGTTGAATGGCTTGATTGACAACCGTGATAGTGTGTTGAAAGATGCTAAGAAGATGAGGAAAGATCATAAAGCTCAACTTGAGAATGCTAGTGAGAAAGTAGGAGAGTTGGAGTCCAAATTGCTTGAATTGAAACTTGAGAATGACTCTTTGAAACTTGCTCCTACTACTCCTGATGATGTTGAGTGTCTTGAGTGTGATGCATAGTTGAATGAGATCAAGTTGCTTAATGAGAAGAATGCTTCCACTTTGGCTAAACTAGATGCTCTTAGGACTGAGTATGATGAGCTTAAGGCTAGACCAACTTTGCTTGGTGCTTGTAAATCATGTCCTACTATGCATGCTAAGCTTGTTGATGCTCGTTCTACTATTAGCACTTTGGAAGCTTCTTTGAAATCTCCTGTTGTCAATGCATGCACTAGCTGTGATGAAGTTACTTTGCACAATCTTGAACTTTCTTCCCGTTTGGATGTCATCTATGAGGAGAATGACTATTTGAGGAAGGTGTTGGGTTGGTTGTCCGGGCGGGAACCTCATTTGAAAATCATGATTGAGGAGTATAAGAGAGCTGATGGTCGTGGGCTTGGGTTTTGAGAAGGTGGGTGAGAAAGTGGGAGAGAACAGTGGGGAGAGTGTGTATGAGAAGTGTGTTGAGACTAACCCCGAGTTTGAGGTGATCGGAGACATCCAAGTCCCACTTCCAAAAGCACCCAAGAACACTTTCGCACCAAAGCCCAATCACCTTTGCAACAAGCTTGACACAACCCAAGATCCTCCAAAATTTCCACCCAAGACAAATGACTTCCAGAAACCCGTGAAGTTTGTGAGTGAGAAGGGTGAGAAACCTAGAGAGAAGCCAGAGCCAAAGCCAAAACCCATCCCCTTCAGATGTGAGTATTGTGGCAAGGAGAGGCATATAGCGAGTTTTGATATAAGAGGAAGAGGGATGAGAGGCTTGCTAGGGAGCAAGCAAACCGGGACAGTATCGCCGGTCTCATGGTATACCCGAGCCTAGAGTGCCACTTCCACGGGGTGTGGGAAGTGTGAAGAGTGTTGGCGAGGTTCCCACGGAGAGGGTGGTGGTGCGAGGTTTGAAAGGAGAGATGATGGTGTGCGTCTTGGTGAGAGGCTTGGTCGGGCTCGTGGTGGTTTTGTCGGACGTCCCCCCTACTCGTCCTCAATACGGGTTTAGGGGAGATGATCGCAGCTTTGGGTTCCAGAGGAACTACGGACCACGTTTTCCCCTCGTGGTGCTCGTACTTCTTCCATGGGATATGGTAAGTTTGGTGGCAAGGGAATGATGTTTGCTAACCCCTCTTTTGAGCAGATGGCTCGACACTGGTTCAACTTTCTTTGTGCTAACCCCAGTGTCGAGTCATTAGCTCATTCTCGTTCTTGTTTCTGACTACAGGCAGGAGGCTTGGAGAACATTTGGTTGATCGACTCCGGATGTTCCCGACACATGACCGGAGATAAGAAGTGGTTCTCCAGCCTCACCCCAGTGAAGGAAAAGATGTACATCACATTTTGGGACAATGGACGAGGAAGGGTGATTTCGAGGGTGTTGTGTATGTGAGTGACAAGGTAACGTTGAAGAGAGTGGCTCTTGTGAAGTCTTTGGGTTTCAATTTGCTTTCGGTTTCTCGGTTGCTTGATGAGGGTTTTTGAGGTGCGCTTCAAGCCCGGCGAGTCCCGTTTGCTAGATTCTCGAGGTGATCTTATCCGTATGATCATCCCCGAGGGTCGGATTTTCGAGGCTGATTTCTCCGGTTCTTTGGGTCCCTGCTCGCTGTTTGATGGTCGGTCCTTCTTCGATTTGTGGAAATGGCATAGGCGGTTGGGACACTTGAGCTTTGACTTGGTTACCCGCTTGAGTGGTCTTGACCTTGTCCGAGGATTGCCGAGGTTGAAGCTTGAGAAGGATTTGGTTTGTGCTCCGTGTAGGCATGGCAAGATGGTAGCCACTCCCCATCCACCCCCGACGATGTCATGACGAGCGTCCGACGTAGCCGTTGCACATGGACCTTGTTGGGCCGGCTCGAGTTCGCTCGGTGGGTGGGAAGTGGTATGTCCTTGTTGTGGTGGACGATTACTCTCGCTATGCCCGGGTGTTTTTCTTGGAGGATAAGAGTGAGACATTTGGATTTGTTCGAGATCCGATCGTGAGGTTGAGAAACAAGAGGCATGGGAATGCCATCCGAGCTATCCACGAGTGATAATGGCTCGAGTTCAAGAACTCTCGTTTTGATGCCTTCTGTCGTGATCTAGGTCTTGAACATCAGTATTCGACCCCTTATGTTCCCCCTCAAAATGGAGTCGTGGAAAGGAAAAATCGGACTCTTTGTGAGATGGCTAGGACGATGCTCGATGAGCACAGGACTCCTAGGAGGTATTGGGCTGAGGCGGTCAATACGGCTTGTCATGTTTCCAACGAGGATTTTATTGCGAGCTTTCAAGAAGAAGACTGTTATGAGCCGATGCATGGTCGGGCACCCAAGGTGAGTCATTTCCGAGTCTTTGGGCGCAAGTGCTTTATTCTTAAGAAGGGAAAACTCGACAAGTTTGAGGCTAGGTCTAGTGATGGTATTTTCTTTGGATATGCTAACCACTCCGGAGCCTATAGGGTGCTTAACCTTGAGACTAACAAAATCATGGAGACTTGCTAGGTAACCTTCGACGAGACAATGCCATGTACCTCTCTTGGCTTTGAATGTGCGGTGTGATGAGGAGATGGCCGAGGACCTCTTTGAAGAAGAGAAGGATGAAGCCGGAGATGATGATGGGGAGAACCATGCGCCTAAAGCCGAGTGTGTACCCACTACTTCCCCTACGACCACTACGGAGCGTGGACCGTCTACTCGCATGGACAACGACGATGCGACAAGAGGACCAAAGCGAGAGAAGGCGAGGTTGAGGGGGAGGTAGTCTCGAGGCGTGAGGCTCCCCGGCGGATTCAAGAAGTGCATCCCCTTTCGAAGATCATTGGAGACATCGACGAACGTACCACACGGTCAAGGTCAAGAAATTCCTATCATTTTGCTCATCTTTGCTTTTGTTGCCACCTTTGAGCCCAAGGACATTGGACACAATTTATCCGATGCAAACCGGGTCAATTCTATGCATGAGGAGTTGGAAAACTTTGAGAGGAACCGGGTGTGGGAGTTAGTTGAACCACCTCCAAATTGCCATCCTATAGGAACCAAGTGGGTTTGGAAGAACAAAGAGGGAGAGAATGGGATGGTTGTGAGGAACAAGTCCGGACTTGTTGCTCGGGGGTTTAGTCGAAGGAGGGGATCGACTATGAGGAGACCTTTTCTCCCGTGGCCCGTCTTGAGGCAATTCGGATCCTTCTAGCCTTTGCCGTGGCTAAATGGTTCAAGTTGTTTCGGATGGACGTGAAGAGTGCTTTTCCGAATGGGGTCATAGAGGAGGAGGTGTATGTGAAGCGACCACACGGGTTTGAGAGTGAGTTGTACCCACACGGGGTGTACGGGTTGAAAAGGGCTCGTACGGGTTGAAACGGGCGTCCCGTGCTTGGTATGGGAGATTGAGAGGTTTTCTCGTTGAGCGAGAGGGTTTGTGATGGGTACCGTGGATAGGACCCTGTTTCTCCTCAAGCAAGGAAATGACTTGTTGATTGTTCGGATATACGTGGATGATATTGTCTTTGGTGGCTCGTCACATAACCTTGTTGCCAAGTTTGCGGATGAGATGAGCGGGGAGTTCGAGATGAGCATGATGGCCGAGTTGCGGTACTTTCTCGGGCCGCGGATCAAGCAAGTAAAGGACGGAACTTTTGTGCACCGGACTAAGTACACGAAAGACATGCGAGGAAGTTCCGGATGCAAGATGTGAAGCCGATGTCGACTCCCATGGGGAGTATGGCCACTTTGGATGCGGACGAGGACGGAGAACTAGTGGACCGGCGGGAGTACGGGAGCATGATCGGCTCCCTCCTCTACTTGATGGTGACGAGGCCAAACATACGGTTCCCTGTGTGTCCGTGCGCTCGTTTTTAGGCTTCGCCGAGGACATCACATCGACGGGCCGTCAATAGGATTTTCGGTACCTACGATCCGCCCCTGGTCTTGGCCTTTGGTAATCTTCCTCCTCGACTCTCTCTTCATGGTTTTTCCGATGCGGATTTTGTTGGTTGTCGAGTCAAGAGGAAGTCTACTTCGGTACTTGCCGGTTTCTTGGGTCTTTGTTGGTTTCATGGTCTTCCCGCAAGCGAGGCTAGTGTAGCTCGGTCTACCACCGAAGCGAGTATGTTGCGGCCGCGAGTTGTTGTTCCCACTACTGTTGTGGATTTCATACACTTTAAGACACTTAGGTGAGGAGTGCACCCGGATCCCACTTCTTTGTGATAGCACCGGTGCCATAAGAGTAGCCAAAAACCCGGTGCTTCACTCCGAGAACCAAACACATAGAAGTGAGGTACCATTTCTTGAGGGACAATGTGGAAAAGGAACCATTGTGTTGAGTCATGTCCCTACCCAAGATCAGCTAGCCGACATCTTTACAAAGCCTCTCGACCAAGCTACATTTGTGCGCTTGCGGGCGAACTTGGGGTTTGTTGCCCTTTCTAGTTGATTCTTGGGAGATTTCCTTTTTGTACCATATGTATCATACCATGTTTACTTTGATGTATATACATGCTTTGCTTGATGTACAAACCATGGTAGGATAGCCATCTTGTTATATATAATGTTGCATTTGTATCATATTGCATTTTAGGATGATGAGCTTCTTTCATATGCCTTATTTGAGTCCCTTTGGCTATTTGTGAGATATTGGTCATATGTGTGGAGAAATGGTGTTGTGAGGCTATGCTCTTGGAATATTTGAGATATATGTGTGGTGAGATAGCCGTTTTTGAAATAAATGCTAATCTTGACTAATTTTTGGTGAATTGTGCTCCACTCATGTGTAGTAGTATATCCATGTCACGAGTTTGGTCTAAATGTGCTTTTCATGCTTAGATTGTGCTTGGATGTATTTTTCTTGCATTTGGGCCAAAGGCCGATATCATTGTGAATGTTTAGCCTATGTTGCATTCATGGGGGAGCATAAGCTTCTTTTTGCCGCAAAGGCACTTCATGTACCATGAAATGAATTAATCTTGAAAAGAAGTGTGTATGCTTGAAAAATGCTCCATCCATCATGTCTATGCTTAAAATGTCTTATCTTTCACATATGGGTGCAAAACATGTTGCATGATGTTCACCAGTGGAGAAGTCTCCCCGAAGTGGACACATGGCTCATGAGCTTTGACATGACATCTTGTGCTTTATAGGTGTTTACAATGTTCTTTTGTTGAGCATTTGATATCCTTGTATGATCTCTTAGTGGTATGCATGTTTGTGGCTCGAGTGTGACATGGATAGGCTTCTACATGTGAAGCGAGCCTTCTTTTGTTAAAAGCTGCTTAAATCCGACAATTTTGCTTTGTCACATGCTTGTATTTTCATATATTACTTGTGGCAATGCTTTGACTATGCTATGATTCGTATGTGTGATCTTTGTCTCATTTCTAGCCTTTGACACTAGATTTGGCCTATTTGAGAAGCTCATGTAGATGTTTATATGCTTTGTGTTGCATTTCGCATTTTCACCTTGATTCATACATTGTCAACAAGGGGGAGAAGAGGTAAGCTTAATGAAAATTCGAAGAGGTGAGCTAAAATTTGGAAGTTTGCATCCACATGTTCGGGGGGAGCTTGCATTTGTTCGGGGGGAGCTTTCTTGCCGTTTTTACGTGTGGAGTTTGTGCTTTGCTTAGCTTGTGACCTTTCTTTGCCTTTCTTTGGTTTTGGTCATGAGTTGAGCTTCTTTGTTTTTCTTTCTTCTCCCTTTCTTGCTTTCTCTCGAATTTCATTTCGCGTTGTGTGTTGTCAATGCACTCATCAAGGAGGAGATTGAGGACCGGAGTGTCCCGGTGGTCGATGGATGACCGCTCCTCGGTTATGAGTGATTGACAACGGGTGTTGGACCGACTCTTGGCTTAGTGCGCGGTGTATCTTGCGGCCTAGTTCGTGTTGTTGCGGGTGAAGAATGGGCGTGAAAGGTCTTCGGCCTTGAGGGGCCTCCGGGAGATGGAGAGACAAGTAGGCTCGGTTCGAGGTGAGGACCATGTGTGGTTCGAGGACCGGTGGATGGTCGCTTCCTTGTGTGATGAGTGATTGACAACGTTGTGTGGACCGATTCTTGGCTAAGTATTGCGAGGTGCGGGTTGCGGCTTGACCGGTGTTGGTGCGGGTGAAGAACAAGCGCGAAAGGTCGTCGCCGGTGAGGCCTCTAGGTGTGGAGAAGACAAGTAGGCTTCGTTCGAGGGACCGGTGCCCGGCGGGGGTCAAGTGCGGGCCGCATGGTGGCATGAACAACAAGATGAAGTCGTGGACGGTTTCTTGGTTGAGCCTCAAAACCAAGGTCGAGCCGGGACTAGGTGGGAGCCGAGTCATGAGTGGAGATTGGCGGAGGCTACACCGAGTTCGGCGGGTTTCCGGTGGTTCACCGAGAAAACCACCGGGTTCCTTGGTTGATCCACAAAGCCAAGACCGGAGAACCGAAGACGGAGGCTGCAAGACGACACTGGACCGGTCCGACCGGTGGGTCCGACCGGTCCCCGACCGGTGCGGACCGGGTCCGGCCGGTGAGGAGCACCGGTCGGCCGGTGTGCGACGACGCGGTCCGGAATCTTCGAAGCGGAGGACACGCGTCGGGATCGCATGGCATGCGTCGAGGCTACGCAGGGTGCGGTCGCCGGGCATCCGTCCGATGGTGAAGACATCAAGAATTCCAAATCCTCCCTTGAGGGGCTTGTATCCCTAGTTAGTAGAGAAGGGCATTTTAGACATTCGGTTGCCTCCATATAACCCAAGAGGTGAGAGGATGGCAGCCAACTCTTGGAACCCTAGCTCATTAGTTTTCCTATTTTCCACCTATTTTCTTTAGGTTTTCCTTAGGACTAGCAAGAGAGCTTCACGGAGAGATCTTGTAGAGAGGGATGGATGATCGGGCGGCTTGCTAGACCTTGTACGAACCTTTGTTTCATGTATAGATGATTCGGCGTGGTTCCTCAAGGTTTGGATGTGTTTTCCCCGGTTGTTCTTGGTGGTGATTTTCGAGCCCTCTCTTGGTGATTTCTTTTGGTTGTTTTCGGGACTTTTCTCTTGGGGATTTGATGGGGGAAATTTGTGGGAACCCTTCGTGATTCTTTGGGTGTGATTCCCCTCCCAAATCCGTGAGAAAAAGTGCTCGATTTTGGGGTTTCTTGAGTTCTTGGGTTGGAAGTGCCTTCGGCGGGATTTCTTCGATTCCTCCTTTTTGAACGAGTTTTGGTGGGATTAAACTTGGCTATGAACTCCTCATGAGGTGTTCATGATATCCCCAAAGTCTTGTTCAAGTCCGTGGAGCGTTTCTCGGGTCGGAAGGTTGTGTGTTGGTTCCTAGGTCCGGTGGCACTCCGGTGGCTACGTGGGCTTGACCAACCTTGGTAGTGAGTCGGAGATGTGTGTTGGAAGCCGCGTTCGTCTTGTTGGAGTTTTCATCTCCTTCGAGAAGAATTTTTATCGGCTCCCATTCACTCCCCCTTCTCGGTTCGCCGTATCGGTCCTTCAAGAGGTATTAGAGCCGGTTCGGGTCTTTATTGACTCTAACCGGTCTAAGATCCAAGGATGGCGTACCGGGAATGGGGTTCGGGGGCCTCCACACTTCGATGGCAAGAACTACCCGATGTGGAGCAAGCGGATCGGTGCATTTCTCCGCGGAAAGGGTCGGATCCTTTGGGATGTCACGGTGGACATAGGATATGTCCGGCCGGTTGATTTCCTCGCTCCGGGATCGAGGGGACGGCTTCGACGCCAACAATAAGGCGGTCGACTACTTGCTTCGTGCTTTGTGTCGGCCGAGTTCGATCGGGTGCACACCGAGCACTTGGCTTGTAGGATTTGGGCGGTGTTGAAGGAGGCTCATGTTGGGAACGCCCGGAGTTCGGACACGGATGTATGCGACCTACGGAGAGAGTACGAGAACTTCACTCATCTCCCCGGTGAGTCCATCGATGCCTTGTTTCAGAGGTTCATGGTGGTGGTGAACAACATGAGGGCCAATGTGGACGTGCTCCCGTACGATGATCATGATAGAGCGGTCAAGCTCTTACACTCTTTGGATCGTACGATATGGGGCGGAAAGTTCGAGGCCATTGTCGAGTCGGAGAAGTATGATACTATGACGGTGAACGAGCTGTTCTCGAAGCTCAAGTCGGTCGAGGTGGATAGGGGCATGATCGCCAAGCTAGAGGGACCGGCGATTCCCATAGTCTTGCCCTCATTGGTGGTTCCAAAGGAAAGACTAACTCTAACCCATCCACCGGGATGTTCTCGTTTTCCTCTTTGATGTCTATGCCGGATGAGGAGTTTGATGACCTTGGAGAGGACGAGTCGGCGGCGGTGACGAGGCGGTCGAGAGGCCGCACGAGAACCGCGTGAACATGAGGAGGAACACGAGGACTTGCTTCCGGTGCGGCAAGCCGAGACACTTCGTCGCCGGCTGCCGGAGAAGGCCGAGAACGGGACGGCTACAAGCACAAGCCGAGGATGAACGATGGCAAGTACCGTTCGAGGCGCGACCACAAGAGCAAGCACAAGAACAAGTACAAGGACGAGCGGAGATTGAGGAAGAAGGAGGGCCAAGGCAAGGCCCGAGCGATGGTTGGAGCGAGCGACGTCGACTCCGGTTCCGCGTACTCCACCTCGAGCTCGAGCGGCGGTGAAGACGAGGGAGATCGCCGCAAGAACAAGAAGTCGTCCAAGAACACGAGCGGGGCCGAGCCGCTCGCGAGAGATGGCTTCGCACCATGGCGCCGAGCTGCGGCGGCAAGAAGAGCACACATAGCGACTCGGACTGCGAGTCCGACGACGAGGTGCGTGATGAACTTCCCTTCTTGCGCTAGGAGAATGAGAGGCTTGGCTCTTTGCTTGATAATCGTGATGACATGCTTAGAGAGGCCAAGAAAATGAGGAAAGAGCTTAGGGCTTCACTCGAGGATGCTAGGACTAGAGTGGGTGAGCTAGAGACACGGGTGCTTGATAGCAAGCTTGAGATTGATTCGCTTAAGGCTAGCCCTGTTGTTTCGATGAGAATGATTGTCTTTGATTGCTCCATATTCCTTGCCGATCTTGCTTTGTTTAAGGAGAAGCATGCCTCCAAGTGTGAGCAACTAGATGTGCTTAGGGTTGAAGTGGGCGAGCTTAAGTCTAGACTGCTTTGTTAGGTGCTTGCACTTCTTGCCTGTTTTGCATGCTAAGATTGATGAGATGCATGCTTACACTAGTTCGCTCGAGGCTAAATTGAAGGAACCCATGCCTACATCTTGCTCTACCTGTGAAATGCATGCATTGAAAAATTTGGAGCTCGCACATTATGTTGATCGTTTGCAGGATGAGAATGATGATTTGAGGAAGTTGATGGGTTGGTTGTCCGGTCATGAGCCTCAGTTGAGGATGATGATCGAGGCCTTTAAGAGGCAAGATGGTGAGGGGCTTGGGGCAAACAAGGTTGGTGAAGGAAGTGGAGAGAATATCCCGGAGCCACCAAAAACCCACCACAAAAATAATTTCCCTCCAAAACCTAACCATCTAAGGAACCGACTAGACACAACCCCAGCTCCACCCGTGTTTCCTACACCCACAAATGACCTACAAAAGCCTATCAAGTTTGTGAGCACTTCGGGAAAAGTGTTCTTTGGGAAGGAGAGTGAGAAGGCTAGTGGTGAGAAACCGGTGGAGGGTTTGAGTGGAGAGAAACCAAGTGAGCGACCACATCCCAAGCCAAAGCCTAAGCTTGTGAGGTTCCATTGTGGCTATTGTGGGAGAGATGGCCATAAGGAGGAGTTTTGCTTCAAGAGGAAGCGAGAGGAGAGAATGAAGAAGGAGTGGGCTAACAAGGACAAGTACCACCCTTCCGATGGTGTACTTGAGCCTCGTATGCGGATGCCGGGGGCAAGGCGATTGTGAGGACGAGTTCGGGCTTGGGGAGAGAAGAAGGCTGCGGTGGTCTTGCTTGTCCGAGTCTCACCGGTCGGACCGGTGTGGGGCACCGGTCGGACTGTGCGGGCGGACAGACGGACGGCTTTTGGGTTTCGAGCTCGTACGGTGCGAGGGTTGTTTACGGAGGTCGTGGTTACGGTGGTTGGGGTGGAAAGGGTACGGGTGGCCGGTTGCTAGGCATTCTCCCCCTCGAGCTCACTACGGGGATGGGAGGAGTCATGGCTTTGAGAAGGAGAGGAGGGATGGTCCACGGGCTTTCTTTCGTGGTTTTGGTCCTCCTCCGGGCATAGAGGGTTGGTTCCCTCATGATGGTTACCGTAGTGGTGTTCGTGGAGGTAGCTTTGGTAGGAAAAATGGTTTGGTTTGTGCTAACCCCACTTTCGAGCAAATGGCTAGGCACTGGTTTCACACGTTTGGAACTAACCCCAGTGTTGAGTCGTTTGCTCGCCCTCGCTCTTGGTTTTGAGTTGCAGGTGGACGGTCCGGAGAACATTTGGTTGATATTGGGGGTGGTTCTTCGGCTTCATATCCCGGTGGTGACATGTAGATGCATCACTTTCGAGGATGGTGGACAAGGGTGAGTGAATTGTGAAGAAATGATAAAGGTAAGTGTATTTGTGACCTTCGAGTGTGTGGCCTTGGTCAAGCCACTTGGTTTCTTTTGCTCTTTGCCTTATCTCATGTGTGTAAGGTGAGCTTTGTACGCTCTTTGGCCTTAATGCATGAGTTTAGGGGGAGCTTGTGAGTTTGGTGCTCCTTTGCTCTTTTGCGGTGGTGTCGAGCCCTTTTTGCCTCCCCTCGAGGAGCGGTGGTTTGTGAGCTTTGTGTGTGGGAGCTCCTTTGTAGCATATGTATAGCTTTTCTTTGTGCATTTCTTGCATTTGGCATGGCATATGTAACATGATGTATAGGCATCCTTGCATCTTAGATTGCATGCTTTTTGTATCATATGCATTGGTTAGGAAAAGCTTCTCTCATATACATTGTTCACCATGGAATGAGATATATGTCTTTGTGAGCTTGTTTGGTATGCTACGGTTAGTTTGGCTTAGCTCTTAATGATCTTGATGAATAATCCATGGTTGATAGCTATGCTTTTGAAAAATGTCACATGTATGCTCTCTCATGTGTAAATGCCTTTACATGCTCTTGACATGTTTTTGTGGCCTTGCTATGCTTAATTTGTGGTTGGATGGCTAGTTTATTGATCATATGGGGCCAAAGGCTCATTTGCCATCATGAATGTTTAGCCCTCTTGATTTATCTTGTGGAGGAGCATAAGTTCCTTTTTGTCACAAAGACATTTCATGTACCATTTACAAATCTGAAAATGAAATGAAAAATGCTTGGAAAATATGCCCCCATGTCATATGTGCTGAATTTAATTTGCTTTGGGTGCTAAACCGTTGCATGATGCCTACCAATGAGAAGTCTCATACATAGAAGTAGGCACATGGCTCGGTGGCTTTGACATGACATGAGGTGCTTGTGGGTGTTTGTGATGGTCTTATGATTAGAATGGCTGTCCTAGCATGAAGTTTGTGTGGCTTTGCCATTTTGACATGCTTTGATCATGTTTAGGACTTTGCTCATGAGAGGCAAGTTTTTCGCAAAATTGCCAAAATCCATCTTCCAATGGTTGTGAAACTTGGTGATCATGTAGTTGAGATCGATACGAAGCTATAGAGTATCTAACTTGCTCATTTGGACATGTGTAGCATTCTTTGTTGAATTTTGTCTATTTGAGAAGCTCTAGGTTGAATTTTTTTGCATTTTTGGCTTGATTCATGCATTGCCAACAAGGGCGAGAAGTTTGAGCTTGAAATGGCTTGTTGGACGCGTTTAGAAGGTTTTCGAGTGGTTTCGAGCCATTTTACGGGGCTGTGTTGTACACCGGTCGACCGGTGATGAGCACCGATCCGACCGGTGTGAGTGCTGGTCCCGTACACATGTTAGGCACCGGTCGGCGGGTGGTGATGACCGATCCGACCGGTGTGAGCCGAAAGTCTTTGCGGCTGTCTGTTTTCAAGTGGTTTGCATGCATTCGTCCAGGGGGAGTTGCATTGGTTCAGGGGGAGCTTGCATGTGTGCAGGGGGAGCTCTTTGTGGTTTTTCGAGCTTTGTTTCGGTGGTTTGCGCTCTTTGCTTGAGCTTTGTTTTGTCTCGGATGTGTCGAGCCGTTGCCCTTGCCTAAGGGGTCCGAGACTTGTCTTCTTCAAGTGATCTTGCTTTTTGCCTTTGTTTGGCTTTCGATCGCTTGTTGGAGTTTCTTTTTGTTCGTTTCTTTTCTTTTTCTTTTCTCTCTTGTTACTTTCATGTGGGTGTTGTCAATGCACTCATCAAGGGGGAGATTGAGGACCATGTGTGGTTCGAGGACCCGGTGGATGGTCGCTTCCTTGTGTGATGAGTGATTGACAACGTTGTGTGGACCGATTCTTGGCTAAGTATTGCGGGTGCGGGTTGCGGCTTGGCGGTGTTGGTGCGGGTGAAGAACAAGCGCGAAAGGTCGTTGCCGGTGAGGCCTCCGGGTGTGGAGAAGACAAGTAGGCTTCGTTCGAGGGAGCCGGTGGCCGGCGGGGTCAAGTGCGGGCCGCATGGTGGCATGAACGACGAAGATGAAGTCGTGGACGGTTTCTTGGTTGAGCCTCAAAACCAAGGTCGAGCCGGGACTACGTGGGAGCCGAGTCATGAGTGGAGATTGGCGGAGGCTACACCGAGTTCGCGGGGTTTCCGGTGGTTCACCGAGAAAACCACCGGGTTCCTTGGTTGATCCACAAAGCCAAGACCGGAGAACCGAAGACGGAGGCAAAGCGGCGGCACTGGGCCGGTCGACCGGTGGGTCGACCGGTCGACCGGTGTGGATCGGTCGGCCGGTGAGGAGCACCGGTCGACCGGTGTGCGACGACGCGGTCCGGAATCTTCGAAGCGGAGGACACGCGTCGGGATCGCATGGCTTGTGTCAAGGCTACGCGGGGTGCGGTCGCCGGGCATCCGTCCGATGGTGAAGACATCAAGAATTCCAAATCCGCCCCCGAGGTGCTTGTATCCCTAGTTAGTAGAGAAGGGCATTTTAGACATTCGGTTGCCTCCATATAACCCAAGAGGTGAGAGGATGGCAGCCAACTCTTGGAACCCTAGCTCATTGGTTTTCCTATTTTCCACCTATTTTCTTTAGGTTTTCCTTAGGACTAGCAAGAGAGCTTCACGGAGAGATCTTGTAGAAAGGGATGGATGATCGGGCAGCTTGCTAGACCTTGTACGAACCTTTGTTTCATGTATAGATGATTCGGCATGGTTCCTCAAGGTTTGGATGTGTTTTCCCCGGTTGTTCTTGGTGGTGATTTTCGAGCCCTCTCTTGGTGATTTCTTTGGGTTGTTTTCGGGACTTTTTCTCTTGGGGATTTGATGGGGGAAATTTGTGGGAACCCTTCGTGGTTCTTTGGGCTGTGATTCCCCTCCCAAATCCGTGAGTAAAGGTGCTCGATTTTGGGGTTTCTTGAGTTCTTGGGTTGGAAGTGCTTTCGGCGGGATTTCTTCGATTCCTCCTTTTTGAACGAGTTTTGGTGGGATTAAACTTGGCTATGAACTCCTCATGAGGTGTTCATGATATCCCCAAAGTCTTGTTCAAGTCCGTGGAGCGATTCGGGAGATCGAGATTTGGATTTGGGGGAGTTGACCCGCGGGTCTTTGTTCATCCCGAGCGCCGAGCTACACCGGTCTGACCGGTGCTCTTGACCGGTCTGACCGGTGCAAGCCCTTGTGGGATTTTGCTCGGGTGAACGTCTTGGTGTGTTCGTTGTTGTCCCGCGTTGCTGTCGTTTCGAGTTTGGGTCCGTTTGGTGGTCGGTTGGCTTTGTTTGGTGCATTGGGGGCTTTCGGTCGCCATCGGTCGACTCGTGTGTCTCACCGGTCGACCGGTGTAGAGCCACTTAGTGGAAGTTGCTCGGTTTCACTGCGGGGACCGGTCCGGCCGGTGGTGCTCACCGGTCCGACCGGTGTGGGTCTCGTAGACTCGAGGTTTGGTTTTTCCGCTACGTTTCTCGGGTCGGAAGGTTGTGTGTTGGTTCCTAGGTCCGGTGGCACTCCGGTGGCTACGTGGGCTTGACCAACCTTGGTAGTGAGTCGGAGACGTGTGTTGGAAGCCGCGTTCGTCTTGTTGGAGTTTTCATCTCCTTCGAGAAGAATTTTTATCGGCTCCCATTCACTCCCCCCCCCTCTGCGGTTCGCCGTATCGGTCCTTCAAGGGACCCGGTGGACGACGGGACTAGGTGCGGGCCACATGGTGGCAATACGAGCGGGACGAAGACATGGACAATCGAGCCGGTGCACGGTGGCGGTCGAGTCAAGTGGTTTGGCGGGAGGCCGGACCGAGCACGCGAGGTTTGGTGGGTTGCCCACAAAACCATCGGAGGACGGTTTCTTGGTTTGGGCCTCAAAACCAAGTCCGAGGGCCCAACACGACGGAGACGGGATCCGGGCGTGTCGGGAAGCTTCGAAGCGAAGGACACGCGGCGGGATCGCATGGCTTGCGTCGGGAGGACGCGGGGTGCGGCAAAGGCGTGGCCGTCCGATGGCAAGACCCACAAACATTACCTAAATGCCCCTACATCGGTTGTATGGCCAGTAGTTGAGTTAGGGGTAGTCGAGTCATTTACCACTCCGGCGGGACCTGATATATAAGCCATGAGTGTGTGTGGATGGCTCTCTCTCTCTATCTCCGCAAGTTAGGGTTTCATTTTCCCCTCCCATTTCTCATTTTCGTAGCTATTTTTTCTTCTCCATTTTCTCTAGGCTAGCATGAGAGCTTCATGAGAGATTTCTTCGGAGGGATGGATGGTAGGGGGGCATGCTAGACCTTGTGAATCTTTCCTGGTTTGTATAAAAGATTCGGAGTTGTGTTTCCCGTGGTCTTTTTCGTGCTTGTTTTTGGTGCCTTTGTTCTCGGTGTGATTCCGCAGATTTGACTGGGTTTCTCCCCGGATTTCTTTAAGGGAAACATGGATGGATGTCTCGTGCATCCTTGTGATTGATGTTGTGCCCTCCAACGCCGGGAAACCACTTCGATTCAAGGATTTTCGTTCGGTGCTCTAGCTTTTGGTGGTGCTCAAAGGATTCGCGATTCCTGGTGATTTAGGGAGTTAGGAGGAAAGATTTTTGGGCTATAGCATCCTTGTGTGACGCTTTTCAAGTCCCCAAACCCTTGTCTCCACAGCTTCTACCGTCCGGGAAATCCGATAATGATTTGGGGGAGTTGACCTTCGAGGTCGGGCTGTTTTTCTACAATGTCCGTGCGGCGCGGACGATCTGCGTGGTGTTGGCGGACAATCCGCGTGGGTCTTGTTCGTCGCGTGTTCGTTGTGTTCTTGTGCGCCTTTGCTTTCGATCCGATTTGGTTTTAGGTTTTCGTTGCGGCCGGTTTGCGGATGGTCCGAGCTTCGGTAGCGGACGGTCCGTGGCCCGCGCGGACGGTCCGCCCCGTCTTCGTGGACGGTCCGTTTTTCTCGGGTCGTTTCTAGTGGTTCGTTCGCTTTAACGGACGGTCCGCGGCTCCGGCCGGACGGTCCGTGGCGCGGGTGCGAACAGTCCGCGGGACCTGCCTGGACGGTCCACGCGGCCATCGCGGACGGTCCGCCTGCCCGGTCCGGACGGTCCGCCGAGCCTTGCTTTGCTTTGCTCTTTGGTTGGATTCCTCCCTCCTTCTTTCGTGTTTCCGCGTGTGCTTCAAGGAATCGTTCCTAAGACTAGAGGTTGATCCATAACCTCGTTGTCTTGGCGATTGGCGTGTGATTTGATCCATCGCTTGTGTGTGACCGGGATTTGACTAGGGTATAGCCGGGTTCTTTGAGAAGAATTTTTACCGGCTCCTATTCACTACCCCCCTCTCTAGTCGCCATATGATCCTTCAAGATACCGAGCCACCGTTGCCGGTCGACCAAGTCATCCGCCAACAACTCTACACCTCCACGACTACTTGTGGCGGCTTCGGTCATTGGCGCGGGCGGATGGGCTCCGCATCTTGGATCTCCGGGGAGCGAACAACCACTTCCGCAGTGGGTTCCCGGCTGCGTGGTGGCCTCCTCTCCCCCGGTCGTCGCGGCGGCCTCTCCGGAGGCCACCTCCATCAGCTCGGGGGCTCCCCCGCATGCCTCCCCGAGTTTCGGTGTCAAGTTCTCCATGGGCACCATCAATGGGATGTCGTTCCCCTCGGCCTCGGCGCCCGTCAACGAGAAGACAAGAGCATCGGCGTTATCCGATGACTACGAATACTCTTCGGGGATACTACGGCCTCGGCGAGTACTCACCTTCGACTACGGCGGCGTCGGGCAACATAGCCTCGGCGGCCGGCGCTTCGGGCTCCGCCCCGAGGGCGGGAGCGGACTCCTCGGCGGGCGGCGCATCTTCTTCTTCCGCCACCGCTACGGAGGGTTCATCCCCCTCCCAAGACGGATCCGTCGACTTCTGCCGCAGTACACAAGCCGGTTGTCGGTCAAGCATGACTACGACATCAAGTACTACTCGGGAAGATTCAACACTTACAAGCTTGATCGGACCACCATCACGGTCGGGGCGCCGAGGATGCGGCGATGTCTACCGGTCCGGCCTCGGCGGGCGCCTCCTCTTGCGCCTCTACGGCCGCCGCCTCTTCTGCGGTAATAGCGGCGGGTGCGGCGCTCTCCCGCGTTTCGCGGCCACCACTTCTTCCGCGGCGGCGGCCCGCGGGCTCCATGCTCTCCCGAGGAGCGAGGGGGCGGCGCTCCATCTACGCCGGGAGTTCTTCGACGATGGGGGGGGGGGGCTGCGACTCTCGGTGGCCTCCCCCACCGTGTCCCACTCACCCTCGTCGCCCGATCAACGGGCTCCGTAGGCGGCAACTCCTGCAAGAAAGGAAACTTCTTCATCAACAAATGAACTCGAGGCACTAGTACTCGACTACACTACTCAAGACGGCTTACCTCTGGGGACGTGGTCTCAGTGACCTTTAACTTCTTTGTCACGTGCTTGCGGGATGCATTGCGCGGCTTCCGCGGCGGCGCGACCAGACTAGCCTCTAGGCTAGCCGGTGGATCCTGAACAAGAGGAACGTGAGGCAAGTCGGGACGGTCGAACCTCGATCGCAACCGGAAGCGATCTGCGGTGTCTCCTCGTTGTCGTACTCGTCGGACGTGTCCTCCATGACAACGGTGTCGTCTCCTTCGCCGACCTCACGCCGCTCCTTGGCCTTGGTCTTCCCCTCCTGCGGGATCTTGACTTCTTGAGGGGGTGGCGGCGACTCGGAGACTAACTTCTTCAAGTCGTCCTGCAAGACACAACCCATCAGTACGACTACTCACACGGAATGGGTACTCGACACGGGGTACGGCTACTTACCTCCTTTGGCGGGCGCGCGGCGGAGTACTCCGGACGGGGCACCCCGTGTACGGCGGCATGTCCTTGAAGATCCGCGCCAGCCTATCGACAATGTCGTCGTTGTCGACTTCGTCTCCAGGCATCCGTGACGTGTCGTCGTCGCTGGTGTACTCGAACCCCAGGGTGTCGCGGGCCATCGGCGGCTCCACCCCCGCACTTCATGAAGCCGAAGGCCACGTGCTCGGCCCTCGGTCCGGCTTCCCTTAGCACCTTGATCCGCGCCAACAACTCCCGGGAGCTAGATCCCCTCCCGCATCGTCGGCTCCGTGTTCCACCACGGGCGATGCTTGAGCCGCTTCCCGCTCGGCTTCGGCAACCCCGGATGGTGGTTCGTGATGTAGAACCACTTGGCCTTCTAGTCTTGGTTGGAGTCGATGAGCTTGTACGAGAGGTACGCTCAACGGCATCTTCCCGCATCCGGATTCCCGCTCCTCCGACTACCCGTGTGTTGCCGGCGCTTGGTTGAGGCTTCACCGGAAGAACTTTTGGAACAAGATCCAATGGGGCTTGATCCCCAGAAAAGCTTCGCAAAAATGAACGAAGACTGCAGTGTGAAATATACCGTTGGGGTTGAGGTTGAGGTACTCGATGCCGTAGTACCCCATGAGCCCCTTGAAGAAGTTGCTCGCCGGGAGCGAGAGCCCGCGCTCCGCGAATCGCGCGAACATCGGGATCTCATCTTCATTCTTCTCCATCGGGTAAAGATCCCCGGTGGCGACCCTCCACATGTCCACCTCCTTCTCCCGGATGAATCCGGCCGTTGAGGAGGGCTAGCGAGGTCTTCGGTCTTCGCCTTCGACTTCTTCCATTCGCGGTTCGGATCTGGCCGCGTTGGAGACATTGGCGGTGATGTCCCCCGCGGCGGATCCGGCGGCTTCGTCACAGCTCCTCTTCTTCCCGCCGGCGGCCTTCGCGGTCTTGGACGGAGATGGCTTCATCCTCCAAGTGCATGGGGTCTTCACGCGCATTCGCTCGGGGGCTATCGCGGTGGCTCTCTCTCGGCGGTGCGCTCGGATCTACACTTCGGTCGGCGAGGCGGTGCGCACCGGTGGTGATTTCTGGCCAAGATGTGTTTGGAATGGCTACAGCTGCGTAGGGTGAAAAACCCTAAGGGATTTGGCTTCTATTTATAAGTCAACGCGGCCCTCCAATGGTCGGATGGATAAGTTGGCGCTCGGGCGACTCGGCGGCCGCGTGTGACTCTTCAACTTCAACTAGTTGACGCGCCTCACCTCGGGGGCTCGGCTACCTCTACTCGACCACCTTGGAAACGACAAGACTCGGGAGCATCTCGGGACACATTCTACAAGATGACCCTTCAATTCGAGAGGAAGTCTTGGACTCAAGGCTCGGGGGCTCCGTGCCACGTGTCCTTCGGTTTTTTCTCCGGATTTTCGGGATATTCTTGCCAAAACTTCGAGATGGACCCTCGGCCGAGTCCGCAACTCAACCTAAGGCTCGGGGGCTACTCCATATGGAGTGCGATTTTGCAATCGCACTTCCATATCGACTTCGGCTTCAAGACAACACGGGCATTGTTGAAGACCTTCGAGGGCGGCACTCGAGGACGCTTGGGACTACTCGAGAAGACTTCAAGATTGCTCAAACATCGAGTGGAGTACATTCCGGCCTCGGGAAGCTTCGACTACTCTTGAGGACTTTTGACTTGTAGTACTCGGGGACGCTTGAGGACTACTCGTTAAGGCCGTCAAGACTACTTGAAGCTATCCTTCTCGACTACAAAGTACTCGGGGCTTGTCGTATGGACCTCCCTTGGCCCACTACCTTGGTGGGTACCAGGACCGACTACTCGGTGGGCCCCGGGACTACCCGACTTGCGCTACACGGTACACGATGGCGTGAAGAACAAGGACTGCAGAGGAGAAGTACTCCGTTAGGAAGCCGTACATGTCCCGCACTATATGGACGACTCCTAGACGTACTCGACTAGTACTCTCTCCCCAAACCGACTTGTAACCCCGCCTCCCGGACTATATAAGGCGAGGCGGGGATCCTTCTCTCGGATCTCATCTCATGGCGTACAATTGCACCATCTTGTAATCGTACCTAAATCAATCCCGAGTTACGCAAAGCATACGGGACGTAGGGTATTACGCACCTTGTGGCCCGAAACTATCTAAATTGTGTGCCACATGTCTCTTCCTTCGAGTTACCGATCTCGGCGAGGACACATTCATCTACTTCGGGTACTCCCCTTAGTAGGTTGCCGGTCTAAAATACCGACAATCACCATCATGAGCAACCAACAACTTCTCCCAAATTTGCCAAGCAAGATTCAAATGGCGAACACACTCAAACTCGGGATCACACAAGCTTCGACCAAGTGATCAATGACTTTTGCATTGGCCTCATACTTGGCCTTAGCACCGGCATCGGTCACCATAAGAGTATGGATGTTGGCCGGAATAGCATAGGTCTTGTCAAGCACAATGAAATCCAACAACTTGCCATGAAGAAAGATCATCATTCGGGCCGCCCACTTATGGTAACCCTTCCCATCGAAGTGCGGCGGACCGCCCCGCTCAACATACGCCATCATAGGATTCAAGACTTGTCAAAGTCACAAAGAATCCGGCACCAAGCTACGATACCAATTGAAGGATCGGATGGCGGCCGGAGAGGGGGAGTGAATAGGAGCCGGTAAAAATTCTTCTCAAAGAACCCGGCCTATACCCTAGACAAATCCCGGTCACACACGAGCGATGGATCGAATCACACACCAAACGCGATGACAACGAGGTTATGGATCAACCTCAAGTCTTAGGAACGATTCCTTGAAGCACACACGGAAGCACGAAAGAAAGGAGGGAGGAATCGAACCAAAGAGCAAAGCAGCCGAGCAATGGCGGACCGTCCCGGCCGGGTGGGGAGGACCGTCCGCAAAGGCCCAGGCGAACGATCCGGCCAGGTGCCACGGACGGTCCACAAGGGCCACGCGGACCGTCCGACCAGAGAGCCACGGACCGTCCGTTAAAGCCAACGGAACCACCGAACCGACCCGAGAAAAACGTACCGTCCGCGAAGACCACGCGGACCGTCCGCGCAGTTCCGTACCATCCGCTACCGAAGCTCGGACCGTCCGCAAACCGGATGCAACGAAAACCTAAATCAAAACCGGATCAAACCGAAACAAAAGAAGAACACAAAGAACATCATGACGAACCGGGGCTGAACCGGCTCCTCGCGGACGGTTCGCGAGGAGCGGGCGGACGATCCGCCGGTTCAAAACGAACGAGAAAAGCCCGAGCTCGCGAAGTCAACTCCACCTACTCATCACCGGATCTCCCAAACGGTAGAAGCTATTGAGACAAGAGTTTGGGGACAAGACAAGCATCAAACAAGGATGTTATGCCCCAAAAATTTTGCCTCCTAACTCCCTAAAACACCGGGAATCGTGGATACTTTGAACACCACCAAAAACTAGAGCTCCGACCAAATATCGTTGAATCGAAGTGGTTTCCGGCGTTTGAGGGCACAAGATCAATCCCAAAGATGCACAAGACATCCATCCATTTTTCCCTCAAAGAAATCCAGGGAGAGACCCACTCAAATCCGCGGAATCACACCAAGAACAAAGGCACCAAAAACAAGCACGAAAAAGACCACGAAATTCACAACGCCGAATCTTCTATACAAACCAAGAAAGATTCACAAGGTCTAGCATGCCGCCCTAGCATCCATCCCTCTCAATAAATCTCTCATGAAGCTCTCATGCTAGCCTAGAAAAAATGGAGAAGAAAATAGTCTCGGGAAAAGAGAAAGAGGTGGGGGAAAATGAAACCCTAAGTCGCGAAGAGAGGGAGCCATCCACACACACTCATGGCTTATATATTGAGTCCCGCCGGTGTGGGAAATGACTCGACTACCCCTAACTCAACTACGGCGATACAACCCACGCAAGGGCATTAATGTAATGTTTGTGGGTCTTGCCATCGAACGGCCATGCCTTCGCCGCACCCCGCGTCCTCCCGCCGCAAGCCAAGCGATCTCGTCGCGTGTCCTCCGCTTCGAAGCTTCCCGACACGCCCGGATCCTGTCTCCGTCGTGTTGGGCCTTCGGACTTGGTTTTGAGGCCCAAACCAAAAAACTGTCCTCCAATGGTTTTGTGGGCAACCCACCAAACCACGCGTGCTCGACCCGGCCTCCCGCCAAGCCTCTTGACTCGACCGCCACCATGCAACGGCTCGATCGTCCACGACTTCGTCTTGCTCGTCTCGCCACCATGTGGCCCGCACCTAGTCCCGCCGTCCACCGGGTCCCTCGAACCGAGCCTACTTGTCTCTCCATCTCCGGAGGCCCCTCAAGGCCGAAGACCTTTCGCGCCCGTTCTTCACATGCATCAACATGAACTAGGCCGCGGCCTACACCCGCGCACCGAGCCAAAAGTCGGTCCAACACCCGTTGTCAATCACTCATCACCGAGGAGCGGTCATCCATCGACCACCGGGACACTCCCGGTCCTCGGATTCGATCAATTCCTTTGAGGTAGAGGTTGCCCGTGAGGTAACCTAGCTATTCCCGAAGTTTCGCCGCAATCCGTGGAGGATTCGGGAGATCGGGCGCGAGGAAGTTGAGGTTTGACCCGCGGGTTCATTTTCCGGGAGAGGCGGTCTAACCGCCCGGAGGGGGCGGTCTAACCGCCCGGGTCTTCCAGGTCAAAGTTTTGTTTCGTCGAGATTTTCCTTTGTGAGTTTGTTCGCCTTGATCGAGGAGCGTCTGGGTGAAATTTTGGGTCGTTCTCGTGCCGTTTGCTAGGTGTTCTTGGTTGGAGTTCGTTTCGGGTACAAGAGGATAGACCACCCCCGGTAGCCGGTCTAACCGCCCCTAGGCCCCTAGGTGGAGTTTTGGTTTTCGCCAAGATTTTCCGGTAGCTAGCATGGCCCCGACCGGAGATCTCTCGTTGGTGAAACCGTGGTGCGTTTTGGTGCTCGGAAGAGGTGTTTTGGAGGATTTCTTGGTTGCACCGGTGGAGGCGGTCTAACCGCCCCTATACCCGGTCTAACCGCCCCCCTCGGACAGCCGGCTTTCGAGTTGTTTCCGTTGTCGTCGGTGCGTGTGTGTTGAGGTTGCTTGGTAGTGTTTGTTCCTAGGACCGGTAGCACTCCGGTGGCTACGTGGTTTTGGCAAACGGAAGGTAGAAGTGTGGAGCGTGTGATTTTGGGGGTCCGACCGAGCAAGTTCATCTTGTCGGAGTTTCAATCTCCTCCGAGAAGAATTTTTATCGGCTCCCATTCACTCCCCCCCCCTCTCCCGGTCGCCTAATCGGTCCTTCGGACTCACTACCCAAATTGGCCAAGCCCACGTAGCCACCGGAGTGCCACTAGACCTAGAAACCAACACGCAACCTTCCGACCCAAGAACGCAGCGGAACACCAAACCTCGAGTCAACCGACCAACACCGGTCGACCGGTCCCTCGCCGGTGAAACTTAGCGACTTCCACTAAGTGGCTCCACACCGGTCGGGCGGTGCGACACACCGGTCGAGCCGGTCTAAGCCTCAAAGCCCCCAAATCGCCAAACAAAGCCAACCGAGCCTCCAAACGCGACCCAAACTCTAAACAGCCCCAACACAAGGGAACAAAACACACCTAGTCGTTCACTCGAGCAAAAACCCACTAAGGGTTGCACCGGTCGGACCGGTCAAGAGCACCGGTCGGACCGGGTGTAGCTCGGGCAGCTCGGGATGAACAAGACACCGGGTCAACTCCCCCCAAATCCAAACCTAGATCTCCTAAATCGCTCCACGGACTTGAACAAGACTTTGGGGATAATAGGAACACCTCAAGAGGAGTCCATAGACAAGTTTAATCCCACCAAAACTTGTCCAAAAAGGAGCAATCGAAGAAATCCCACCAAGAACACCTCTAACCCTAGAACTCGGAAAACCCCAAAATCGAGCCCCTTTACTCACGGATTTGGGAGGGGAATCACAACCCAAAGAACCACGAAGGGTTCACACAAATTTCCCCCATCAAATCCCCAAGAGAAAGGTCCCGAAAACCACCCAAGAAAAACACCAAGAAAGGGCTCCAAAAATCACCACCAAGAACAACCGGAAACAACACAACAAGGCCTTGAGGAACCATCTTGAATCATCCGTACATGCCACAAAGGTTCATACAAGGTCTAGCTTGCCGCCCGATCATCCAACCCTCTCACAAGATCTCACCATGAAGTTCTTAAACATGTCCTATGGAAATCCTAAGAAAATAGGAAGGGAAAATAGGAAAGCAAATGAACTAGGGTTCCAAGAGGTCGCTGCCACCCTCTCACCTCATGGGTTATATGGAGGCAACCGAAAGTCGAAAATACCCTTCCCTAACAACTACGGATACAAGCCCCTCAAGGGCGGTTTTGAAGTCTTCAAGCCTTCTCCATCGGACGGATGCCCGTGGACCGCAACCTCGCTTAGCCTCGACGCAAGCCTTGCGACTCCGACATGTGTCCTCCGCTTCGAAGATTCGGGACCGCGTCGTCGCACACCGGTCGGGCCGGTGCTCCTCACCGGTCGGACCGGGTACCCACCGATCGGGGACCGGTCGAGCCACCGGTCGACCGATCCGGCACCTTCTGCCGCAAGCACCGTCTTCGGTTCTTCGGTCTTGGCTTTGCGGATCAACCAAGGAACCCGGTGGTTTTCCCGGTGAACCACCGAAACCCCACGAACTCGGTGTAGCCTCCGCCAATTGCCACTCATGACTCGGCTCCCACGTAGTCCCGGCTCGACCTTGGTTTTGAGGCTCAACCAAGAAACCGTCCATGACTTCATCTTGCTTGTTCATGCCACAATGCGGCCCGCACTTGACCCCGCCGGCCACCGGGTCCCTCGAACAAAGCCTACTTGTCTTCTCAACACCCGGAGGCCTCACCGCGACGACCTTTCGCGCTTGTTATTCACGTGCACCAACACCAGTCAAGCCACAACCTACACCTACAATACTTAGCCAAGAATCGGTCCACATGACGTTGTCAATCACTCATTACACAAGGAAGCTACCTTCCACCGGTCCTCGAACCACACATGGTCCTCAATCTCCCCCTTGATGAGTGCATTGACAACACCCACACGAAAGTAACAAGAGAGAAAAGAAAAAGAAAAGAAACGAACAAAAAGAAACTCCAACAAGCGATCAAAAGCCAAACAAAGGCAAAGAGCAAGATCACTTGAAGAAGACAAGTCCGGACCCCTTAGGCAAGGGCAACGGCTCGACACATCCAAGACAAAATAAAGCTCAAGCAAAGAGGGCAAACCACCGAAACAAAGCTCGAACAACCACAAAGAGCTCCCCCCACACACATGCAAGCTCCCCCCGAACCAATGCAACTCCCCCCGGACGAATGCATGCAAACCACTTGAAGACAGGGGCGGTACCGCAACAACTTCACTCACAACGGTCAGACCGGTCACCACCACCGGTCGGATCGGTGCCCAACATGTGCACAGGACCAGCACTCTGACCGGTCACGGTGACCTCGACCGGTCGACCGGTGCACACCAGAGCCCAGAAATGGCTTGAAACCACCTGAAAACCTTCTAAAAGCATCCAGAAGCCATTTCAAGCTCAAACTTCTCCCCCTTGTTGGCAATTCATGAATCAAGCCAAAAATGCAAAACTTTCAACCTAGAGCTTCTCAAATATACAAAATTCAACAAAGGATGCCACACATGTCAAAATGAGCAAGTTAGATACTCGTAGCTTCGTATCGACCTCAACTACATGCTTATCAAGTTTCACAACCATTGGATGAAGCTAAGATGGATTTGGGCAATTTTGCGAAAAACTTGCCTCTCATGAGCAAAGTCCTAAACATGATCAAAACATATCAAAATGGCAAAGCTACACAAACTTCATGCTAGGACAGCCATTCTAATCATACGACCATCACAAATACCCACAAGCACCTCATGTCATGTCAAAGCCACCGAGCCATGTGCCTACTTCTATGTATGAGACTTCTCATTGGTAGGCATTATGCAACGGTTTAGCACCCAAAGAAAATTAAATTCAGCACATATGACATGGGAGCACATTTTCCAAGCATTTTACATTTCTTTTTCAGATTCATATATGGTACATGAAATGTCTTTGCGACAAAAAGGAACTTATGCCCCTCCACAAGATCAAGCAAGAGGGCTAAACATTCATGATGGGAAATGAGCCTTTGGCCCCATATGATCAATAAACTAGCTATCCAACCACAAATTAAGCATATCAAAGCCACTAAAACATATCAAGATCATGTAAAGGCATTTAAACATGAGAGAGCATATATATGTGACATTTTTCAAAAACATAGCCATCAACCATGGATTATTCATCAAGATCATCAAGAGCTAAGCCAAACTAACCATAGCATACCAAACAAGCTCACAAAGACATAAATAGCATTCCATGGTGAACAATGTATATGAGAGAAGCTTTTCCTAACCAATGCATATGATACAAAATGCATGCAATCTAAGATACAAGGATGCCTATACATCATGTTACATATGCCATGCCAAATGCAAGAAATGCACAAAGGAAAGCTATACATATGCTACAAAGGAGCTCCCACACACCCAACTCAAGAAATTAAACACACACCAAGTTCCCCCCTGCAAACGAGTGAAAGTTGCTTGATCTAGGGGTTTGGTGAAAATATTGGCTAGTTGGTCATGTGTGGGTACATGGATCAAAGCTATCTTTCCTTTCTCTAGGTTGTCTCTCAGAAAATGATACCTCACTTCTATGTGCTTGGTTTTCGAATGGAGCACCGAGTTCTTTGCAACACTTATGGCACTGGTGCTATCACATTGAAGTGGGACATGGGTATACTCCTCACCAAAGTCACTCATGGTGTATGAAATCCAAAGGAGCTTAGAGCAAACACTAGTAGTGGCAACGTACTCGGCCTCGGTAGTGGATTGAGCAACACTCGACCGTTTGCGGGAAGACCGGGACACCAAAGAAGATCCCAAAAACTGGAAAGTCCCCGTAAGTGGACTTCCTATCCAACCGACACCCGCAAAATCCGCATCCGAAAAACCATGAAGCGCTAAAGAAGAGGATGCGGTGTATCAAAGGCCGAAGTCGGGAGTGTGACGCAAGTACCTAAAAATTCGCTTCACCGCTTGCCGATGCGAAGTCCTCGGAGACGCTTGAAAACGAGCACACGGACATACCGAGAACCGGATGTCCGGCCTCGTCGCCGTCAAGTAGAGGAGTGACCCGATCATGCCTCCATACTCCTTCTCGGTCCACGTGTTCACCTTCCTCGTCCGCATCAAGAGCCGTAGTCGTACTCATCGGCATCGTCATGCCCTTGGAATCCTCCATCTTGAACTTCCGCACAATGTCCTTGGTGTACTTAGCTTGGTGCACAAATGTTCCTTCCTTTGATTGTTTGATTTGTAGCCCGAGAAAGAACTGCAACTCACCCATCATGCTCATCTCAAATTCCCTGCTGATATCCTCTGCAAACCTTGCAACAAGAGAGTTAGACGAGCCACCAAAGACAATGTCATCCACGTACACCGCACAATCGGGATATCTCCGCCCTGCCTCGGTAAAAACAAGGTCCGATGGACCTTTCCCATCTCAAAACCTCTCTCAAACAAGAACCCCCTCAACCTACCATACCAAGCTCTAGGCGCCCGCTTTAACCCATACAACGCCTTCCTCAACTTGTACACCCGGTGGGGGTACTTCTCACTCTCAAACCCCAGTGGTTGCCACACATACACTTCTTCCTCCAACACACCATTCAGGAAAGCACTCTTCACATCCATTTTGTGCAACTTGAACCCTTTAGCCACAGAAAAAGCTAGAAGGATCCTTATTGCCTCCAAACGGGCTACGGGAGCAAAAGTCTCCTCGTAGTCGATCCCCTCCTTCTGACTGAACCCCTGAGCAACAAGTCTCGACTTGTTTCTCACAACTTCACCTTTCTCTCCCTCTTTGTTCTTCCACAGCCACTTTGTACCAATCGGCTTACACCCTGGGGAAGGGTCAACCAACTCCCAAACATGATTCCTCTCAAAGTTCTCCAACTCCTCATGCATCAAATTAACCCAATTGTGATCAAATAGTGCGTGTCCAATGTCTTTGGGCTCAAAAGTAGCAACAGATGCAGCATGAGCAAAATGAGAATTGTTCCGAACCCTCGATCGTGTAGTGCGTTCATTCATGTCGCCGATGATCCTCGAAGCTGGGTGATCCACTTGTACTCACCGGGGAGGTTCTCGCCTTGATGCTACCTCCCCCTCAACAGTAGCTTCTCCTTGATCTTGTTTTGTCGTCATAGGTGTAGGACAGGATCCGTCCACCACCGTAGTCGAAGTAGTGGGTACATGTTCAGACGAGGGCACCGCACCCCCATCTTCATAGTCTCCATGTTCATGCTCCTCCTCCTGAAATATCTCCTCGCCAAGCTCATCATCACCTGCACACTCAAAGACAAGCTGACTACGTGGTTGTGTCTTGTCGAAGGTTACCTCGCAAGTCTCCACGATTTGGTTAGTTTCAAGATTGAGCACTCGATATGCTCTAGAATGAGATGCATAACCAAAGAAAATACCGTCGACAGACCTAGCCTCAAACTTATCCAACTTCTTGCCTTTCTTCAGAATAAAGCATTTGCAACCAAAGACATGGAAGTGACTCACGTTGGGTGTGCGACCATGCACCAACTCATAGCATGTTTTCTTCTTGTGCACTCGAGGTAGATCTGTTTGACACATAGCACGCGGTATTCACCGCCTCGGCCCAATACTTCCTCGGAGTCCTATACTCACCAAGCATCGTCCGAGCCATCTCGCACAAGGTCCCGTTCTTCCTTTCCACAACACCATTCGGGGAGGCGTATACGGACTCGAAAACTAGTGCTCAAGACCCAAGTCATGGCAAAAGGTTTCAAAATGAGAGTTTTTGAATTCCGAGCCATTGTCACCGGCGGACTGCTCGTATGGCATCTCCGTGCCTCTCGTTCCTCAACCTCAAGACTAGATCTCGAACAAAGCCAAACGTCTCCCCCTTATCCTCGAGAAAGAACACTCACGCATACCGAGAATAGTGGTCCACCACAACAAGGACATACCACTTCCCATCCGCGGATCGCACACGAGCCGGGCCATCAAGGTCCATATGGAGCGGCTCGCATGGACGCTTAGTCATCACATCGGTGAGAGGCGGTGAGAAGAGACTACCATCTTGGCATGCCTACACGGCGCACAAACCAACTCTTTCTCAAGCCTCAACCATGGCAATCCTCGTACCAAATTGACTTTACTCAAGCGAGACAAAAGGTCAAAGTTCAAGTGACCCAACTTCCTATGCCACTTCCACAACTCACGCGAAGAACCAGCCAAGAAACAACGCTCCACACCCGAAGACTAAGAAAAATCAAGCACGAAACACCCGACCCTTGGGAACGACCATACAAACAAGGTCCCCTTGAGAGTCCAAAATCCGAGAACCACCGGCCGAAACAACACCTCAAAACCCTCATCCAACAACCGGGACACGAAAAGCAAATTTTACCCCGGTGATTGAACAAGAGCAACACGCCTCGAGTTATCTTGTCACTCACCTTAATCCGACCTTCCGAAAGCACACGCCCACGCCCATTGTCCCCAAAAGTGATATACCTCCTTGTCACCATCGGGACGAGACTTGAGAACCACCCCTTGTCTCCGGTCATATGCCTCGAGCAACCGGAGTCAAGCAACCAATTGTTCTTCAAGTCTCCCACCGGTCAAAAACGAGCACGTGAGCGAACAAACGACTCAAAGACCGGGGTTAGTACCAAAAGAGTAAAACCGAAGCCGAGCCATTTGCTCGAAAGTGGGGTTAGCACAAACCAAACCATCTCTCCTACCAAAGCTACCTCCACGAACACCACCACGGTAACCAACCCGAGGGAACCACCCCTCTCTACCTAGAAGAGGACCAAAACCACGAAAGAAAGCCCGTGGACCGTGCCTCCTCTCCTTCTCAAAGCTACGACTACTCCCATCCCCGTAGTGAACTCGAGGGGGAGAATGCCTAGCAACCCGATCACCCGCAAACTCTCCAGCCCAACCACCGTAACCATGACCTCCGTAAACAACCCTCGCACCTTTACGGGCACGAAAACCAAACTGCTGCTCGTCCGGTGCCTGCACCGGTCCGACCGAGTGCCCCACACCGGTCCGACCGGTGTATCCCGGCGCAGACACCTCCAACGACCTTCCGCTCTCCCCAAGCCTAAACTTTCCTCACACTCGCCTTGGCCCTGGGCATCTGCACAAGAGGCTCAAGTACACCATCGGAAGGGTGGTACTTGTCCTTGTTAGCCCACTCCTTTGCCATTCTCTCCTCTCGCTTCCTCTTGAAGCAAAACTCATCCTTATGGCCATCTCTCCCACAATAGCCACAATAGAACCTCACAAGCTTAGGCTTAGGCTTGGGCTCGTGGTCGCTCACTTGGTTTCTCTCCACTCAACTTCTCCATCGGTTTCTCCTCACTAGCCTTTTCACTTTCTTTCCCAAAGAACACTTTCCCCAAAGTGCTCACAAACTTGATAGGCTTTTGGAGATCATTTGTAGGTGTAGGAAACATGGGTGGAGCCGGGGTTGTGTCTAGTCGGTTCCTTGGATGGTTAGGTTTTGGAGGGAAATCATTTTTGTGGTGGGTTTTTGGTGGCTCGGGATATTCTCTCCACTTCCCTCACCAACCTTGTTTGCCCCAAGTCCCTCACCATCCCGCCTCTTAAATGCCTCGATCATAATCCTCAACCGAGGCTCATGACCGGACAACCAACCCATCAACTTTCTCGGCTCATTATTCTCATCCCGCAAACGATCAACATAATGTGCAAGTTCCAAGTTTTTCAAAGCATGCATTTCACGGGTAGAGCATGATGTTGGAATGGGTTTTTTCAGCTTAGCCTCAAGAGAACTAGTGTAAGCATGCATCTCATCAATCTTAGCATGCAAAATAGGCAAGAAGTGCAAGAACCTAGCAAAGTAGGTCTAGATTTAAGCTCGGTCACTTCAACCCTAAGCACATCTAGTTCCTCACACTTGGAGGCAATGTTCTCCTTGAACAAAGCAAGATCGGCAAGAAAGATGGAGCAATCAAGACAATCAACCTCATCCGAAACAACGGGGCTAGCCTTAAGGGAATCAATCTCAAGCTTGCTATCAAGAACTCCGTGTTTCTAGCTCGGCCACTCTAGTCCTAGCATCCTCGAGTGAAGCCCTAAGCTCTTTTCTCATTTTCTTGGCCTCTCTAAGCATGTCATCACGGTTATCAAGCAAAGAGTGAAGCCTCTCATTCTCCTAGCGCAAGAAGGGAAGTTCATCACGCACCTCGTCGTCGGGATCGCAGTCCGAGTCGCTCTCCGTGTGCTCTTCTTGCTGCCGGAGCTCGGTGCCATGGTGCGAAGCCGTCTCTCGCGGCGCGGCTCAACCCGCTCGGGTTCTTGAACGACTTCCTACTCTTGCGACGATCGCCTTCGTCTTCACTACTTGCTCGAGCTCGAGGTGGAGTACGCGGAACCGGAGTCAACATCGCTCGCTCCCACCATCGCTCGTGCCTTGCCTCGGCTCTCCTTCTTCCTCGATCGTCGCTCGTCCTTCCGCTTGTTCTTGTGCTTGCTCTTGTGGTCACACCTCGACCGGTACTTGCCATTTGTCCTCAACTTGTGGTTGTAGCCGTCCTTGTTCTCGACCTTCTCCGGGCGGTCGGCGATGAAGAGTCCCGGCTTGCCGCACTAGAAGCATGTCCTCGTGTTCCTATGAAGGATCAGATGGCGACTAGAGAGGGGGGGAGTGAATAGGAGCCGGTAAAAATTCTTCCCAAAGAACCCGGCCTATGTCCTACTCAAATCCCGGTCACACACAAGCGATGGATCGAATCACGCACCAATCGCCAAGACCACGAGGTTATAGATCAACCTCTAGCCTTAGGAACGATTCCTCAAAGCACACGCGGAAGCACTAGAAAGGAAGGAAGGAATCGAGCCAAGAAGCAAAGCACACAGGCTCGGCGGACCGTCCGCGCGAGGGGGCGGGACCGTCCGCGAGAGCCGCGCGGACCGTCCGGCCGGGTATCGCGGACCGTCCGCACCCGGCCGCGGACCGTCCGGCCTTAGCCGCGACCGTTCGTTAATTTACACGAACGACCCAAAGACACCCCCGTGCCACGGACCGTCCGCGGGGAGCACGCGGACCGTCCGCCTAGCACCCGCGGACCGTCCGCCCGACACCGCGGACCGTCCGAAACTTCGTCCAACCAAAAATCAAAATCACAACGGATCGAACAAAGGACGAGCAAGAACACGAAGAACACGGGATGAACCGGAGCCGCGCGGACCGTCCGCCCGGTCCTCACGGACCGTCCGCCGGTGCGGACGAACGAAAAATAGCCCGACCCCGAAAGTCAACTTCCCCAAATCATCATCGGATTTCCCAAACGGTTGAAGCTGTAGAGACAAGGGTTTGGGGACTTGAAAAGCGTCACACAAGGATGCTATAGCCCAAAAATCTTGCCTCCTAACTCCCTAAATCACCGGAATCGCGAATCCTTTGAGCACCTCCAAAAACTAGAGCACCGAACGAAAACTCACGAATCGAAGTGATTTCCCGGCGTTTGAGGGCACAAGATCAAGCACAAAGATGCACAAGGCATCTACCCATGTTTCCCTCAAAGAAATCCGGAAGAAACTCACTCAAATCCGCGGAATCACACCGAGAACAAAGGCACGAAAATAAGCACAAAAAGGCACGAAAAACAACCCCGAATCTTCTATACAAACCAGGAAAGATTCACAAGGTCTAGCATGCCGCCCTAGCATCCATCCCTCTCAACAAATCTCTCATGAAGCTCTCATGCTAGCCTAGAGAAAATAGGAAGGAAAATAGCTACGAAAATGAGAAAGAGGAGGGAGCAAATGAAACCTTAAGTCGCGAGAGAGAGAGCCATCAACACACACTCCAGGCTTATATATCGAGTCCCGCCGGAGTGGTAAATGACTCGACTACCCCTAACTACACTACGGCGATACAACCCACGTAGGGGCATTTTGGTAATGTTTGTGGGTCTTGCCATCGGACGGCCACGCCTTCGCCGCACCCCGCGTCCTCCCGACGCAAGCCATGCGATCCCGCCGCGTGTCCTCCGCTTCGAAGCTTCCCGACACGCCCGGATCCCGTCTCCGTCGTGTTGGGCCCTCGGACTTGGTTTTGAGGCCCAAACCAAGAAACCGTCCGCCGGTGGTTTTGTGGGCAAACCACCAAACCCCGCGTGCCCGGTCCGGCCTCCCGCCAAACCACTTGACTTGACCGCCACCGTGCACCGGCTCACTTGTCCATGACTTCGTCTTGCTTGTGTCGCCACCATGTGGCCCGCACCCCGGTCCCCGCTCGTCGACCGGGTCCCTCGAACCGAGCCTACTTGTCTCTCCATCTCCCGGAGGCCCCTCAAGGCCGAAGACCTTTCGCGCCCGTTCTTCACCTCGCAACAACACGAACTAGGCCGCGGCCTACACCTACGCACTAAGCCAAGAGTCGGTCCAACACCCGTTGTCAATCACTCATCACTTAAGGAGCGGTCATCCACCGACCACCGGGACGCTCCCGGTCCACAATCTCCCCCTTGATGAGTGCATTGACAACACACAACGCGAAATGAAATTCGAGTGAAAGAGAAAGAAAGAAGAAAGAAAAACAAGGAAGCTCAACTCATGACCAAAACCGAAGAAGGGCGAAGAAAGGTGACAAGCCAAGCAAAGCACAAAATCCACACCGAAAAACAGCAAGAAAGCTCCCCCTGAACAAATGCAAGCTCCCCCTGAACATGTGGATGTAAACTCATGCAAACTCCCAAATTTCAGCTCACCTCTTCTGAATTTTCATTAAGCTCACCTTTTCTCCCCCTTGTTGACAATGTATGAATCAAGGTGAAAATGCAGAAATGCAAAGCAAAGCATATAAACATCTACATGAGCTTCTCAAATAGGCCAAATCTAGTGTCAAAGGCTAAAAATGAGACAACGATCACACACATGAATCATAGCATAGTCAAAGCATTGCCACAAGTAATATATGAAAATACAAGCATGTGACAAAGCAAAATTTTCAGATTTAAGCAGTTTTACCAAAAGAAGACTCGCTTCACATGTAAAAGCCTATCCATGTCACACTTGAGCCACAAACATGCATACCATTTAAAGATCATACAAGGATATCAAATTCTCAAGCAAAAGATCATGGCAAACACCCATAAAGCAAAGCATGTCATGTCAAAGCTCATGAGCCATGTGTCCACTTCGGGGAGACTTCTCCACCGGTGAACATCATGCAACATGTTTTGCACCCATATGTGAAAGATAAGACATTTTAAACATAGACATGATGGATGGAGCATTTTTCAAGCATTATGCACTTCTTTTCAAGATTAATCCATTTCATGGTACATGAAGTGCCTTTGCGGCAAAAAGAAGCTTATGCTCCTTCATGAATGCAACATAGGCTAAACATTCACAATGATATCGGCCTTTGGCCCAAATGCAAGAACAAGGCATCCAAGCACAATCTAAGCATGAAAAGCATATTTAGACCAAACTGTTACATGGATATACTACTACACATGAGTGGAGCACATTTCATCAAATTTAGTCAAGATTAGCATTTGATTCAAAAAGGCTATCTCACAACACATATATCTCAAATATTCCAAGAGCATCGCCTCACATAGCTATTTCTCCACACACATGACCAATATCTCACAAGTAGCCAAAGAAACTCAAATGAGGCATATGGAAGAAGCTCATCATCCTAAAATGCAATATGATACAAATGCAACATAGGTAGATATGTACATCGAAAAGAACATGATATATGACAGGATGCGAGACACAAATTTCAAACCTACCAAAGTCTATACATCATGATATATGATACAAATGCAATGCGAGAATGCATAGGGAGACAAGGAACTTGACTTAACACCAATAAAGCTCACGAGGGAACACACCAACCAAGAATCGCTCCAAGCGAGAGAAGAGCCACCAAAGGTCCCAATTGAGCACCATAGAAAAAGTACCAATTGCAAAACCGCAAAGATCCCAATTGAATACCATAGAAGGGATACCCATTTAAGGATCACAAAGACCGCCCGTAAAGCCACAACCCTTCTTGGAATCAAATTCCCTATCAAAAGAAGCCAAGCTCCCCCTCAACCAAGGGCAGCTAACAAAGAAAAAAATAGGAAAAGGAAGAGCAAGGAAAAACTCTAAAACCAACCGAAAAGAGGAACAACAACACAACTCGAAGACAAGACAAGCCCAAAACTCCAAGGAAAGCTCACAACATGCTACACAATGCATTGATACTATCGATTAACATAAATAGAGCATTGTAACATGATTCCACAAATATGAATAAGCATGGGCAAGCAAGTATGTCAACAAGGTACAACACTAAACCAAAATGATACCAAAGAACAACATGCCAAACACTATACAAGAACTAAACAAGGGCATGATACAAGATCACATGGATCAACCACCAACATATATTACAAAACTAGCATGACAAGATATACATGGGGGACAAACATGCTAACAGGAAAGGTACCATCGAGCTAGACAAACATGATATGAATGAACAACATGACATATCCGAGCAATCAACCATAAAGCATGACATGATGTTCATAAATATCACCCACCATAAAATCATACAAAGATAGCAAGATAGATATTCAAGATCACAAAGCTATCATGAACAAGGTGGCTAGCCTACTATGGTTTTCACACAAGCAAGACACAAGTATATACAAGAGAGTACAAGGGGAAAAGAAAACTCACTATACATGTGTACAAAGGCTTTCAAGAGCCATTCTCTTCAACGTTACCTTATCACTCACATGCACAACACCCTCGAATGACACCCTACCTCGTCCATTGTCCCCAAATGTGATGTACAACTTTTCCTTCACTGGGGTGAGGCCGGAGAACCACTTCTTATCTCCGGTCATGTGTCGAGAACACCCGGAGTCGATCAACCAAATGTTCTCCAAGCCTCCCTGCCCGCAGTCGAAACAAGAACGAGAATGAGCTAGCGACTCGACACTCGGGGTTAGCACGAGAGAAAGTTAAACCGGTGTCGAGCCATCTGCTCAAAAGAGGGGTTAGCAAACATCACTCCCTTGCCACCAAACTTCCCATGTCCCATGGGAGGAGTACGAGCACCACGAGGGGGAAAACGTGGTCCGTAGTTCCTCTGGAACCCAAAGCTGCGATCATCTCCCCTAAACCCGTACTGAGGACGAGTAGGAGGACGTCCAGGCAAAACCACCACGAGCCCGACCAAACCTCTCACCAGCACGCACACCATCATCTCTCCTGACAAACCTCTCACCACCACCACCTCTCTGTGGGAACCTGCCAACACTCCTCACACTTCCCACACCCCGTGGAAGTGGCACTCTAGGCTCAGGAATACCGCGAGGCTGGCGATACTTTGTCCCGGTTTGCTTGCTCCCTAGCAAGCCTCTCATCCCTCTTCCTCTTGTAGCAAAACTCGCAAGATGCCTCTCCTTGCCACAATACTCACACCTGAAGGGGATGGGTTTTGGTTTTGGCTCGCTTCTCTCTAGGCTTCTCACCCTTCTCACCCACAAACTTCACTTGGTTTCGAAAATCATTTGTTTTAGGTGGGAATTTGGGTGGATCTTGGGTTGTGTCAAGCTTGTTGCAAAGGTGGTTGGGCTTTGGTGTGAAAGAGTTCTTGGGTGCTTTTGGGAGTGGGACTTGAATCTCTCCGATCACCTCAAACCCGGGGTTAGACTCCACACACTTCTCGTACACACTCTCCCCACTTGTTCTTTCCCACTTTCTCACCCAACTTCTCAAACCCCAAACCACGACCATCGGCTCTCTTGAACTCCTCAATCATGATTTTCAATTGAGGTTCCCCGCCCGGACAACCAACCCAACACCTTCCTCAAATAGTCATTCTCCTCATAGATGACATCCAAACGGGAAGTAAGTTCAAGATTACGCAAAGTGACTTCATCACAGCTAGAACATGCATTTGCAATAGGAGATTTCAAAGATGCTTCCAAAGAACTAATGGTAGAACGAGCATCGACAAGCTTAGCATGCATAGTAGGACATGATTTGCAAGCACCAAGCAAAGTAGGTCTAGCCTTAAGCTCATCATGTTCGGTCCTAAGAGCATCTAGTTGAGCCAAAATAGAAGCATTCTTCTCATTAAGCGAGTTTGATCTCATTCAACCAAGCATCACATTCAACACATTCAACATCATCGGGAGAAGTAGGAGCAAGTTTCAAAGAGTCATTCTCAAGTTTCAATTCAAGCAATTTTGACTCTAACTCTCCTACTTTCTCGCTAGCATTCTCAAGCCGAGCCCTAAGATCTTTCATCATCTTTTTGGCATCTCTCGGCACACTATCACGGTTATCAAGCAAACCATTCAACCTAGCAATCTCGGCAAGCAAAGAGTCGGGGTCATGGTTTACCTCATCCTCGAGTCGGAGTCGCCGTCCTCCTTCACACTCTTCTTCTTGCTCGAGCTATGGGCCATGCCACAAAAGCCCTCGAGCGCCACACGGCTCGGCCGGCGAGGTTCCGGCTTGCACTCTTCTTGCCACCTTGCGCCTCCCGGCGTCTTCATCTTCGGCTGCTTGAGCTTGATCGCTCCTCGCTTGAGCTTGAGTCGACGTCGCTCGCACCGGCCACCATCGCTCTTGCCTTGTTCTTCTTGTAGGTGCTCTTGCTCGGTCGCCGCTTGTCCTTGTCCTTGCTCTTGGACTTGTTGAAGTGCTTGCCCTTGGAGGAGTACTTGTCTTCACGCCTTGGGTGCGCCTTGTACTCGTTCACCTTGTATTTGTTCTCCTCCGCTTCGGGCACTCGGCGATGAAGTGGCCACGCTTGCCACACTTGTAGCACGTCCCCGAGCTCCGCCTTGCGTTCCTTCGACTCTCGTGTAGTCGTTCAAACCTTCTTGAGAGCAAGGCCGGCTCCTCCTCGCCCGGCACATCAAACTCCTCATCCGGAATGGACATAAGAGAGGACAAAGAAAACGTCGACGGGAAGGGTTAGATTTGCCCTTTGATCCTCCCACAAGAGCAAGACTATGGTCGGTCGAGCCCTCATGCTTGGATAGCATCTTCCCGTCAACCTCAGCCGACTTGAGCTTAGAAAAGAGGTCATCCAACTCAATAGTCAAATAATTCCCGGACTCCTTGATGGCCTCAACCTTAGCACCCCAAACATTTGGATCCAAGACATGCAAGAGCTTCAAAGCCCGATCATGCTCGGAGTACGGAAAATCCTCAACATTAGCCTTCATGTTGTTCACGATGGCGATGAACCTCCGAAACATCGCATCAATGTCCTCACCGGGAAGTGGAGTGAAATTCTCATATTGCATCCGGTAAGAGACAAAGAGGCGAGCCTTCACATGGTTATCACCACCTTGAGCAACCAACAACTTATCCCAAATTTGCCAAGCAAGATCCAAATGGCGAACACGATCAAACTCGGATCACACAAGCTCCGGCACAAGTGATCAACGGATTTTGCATTAGCCTCATACTTGGCCTTGGCATCGGCATCGGTCACCATAAGAGTATGGATGTTGACCGGAATAGCATATGTCTTGTCAAGCACAATAAACTCCAACAACTTTCCTCGAAGAAAAATCCTCATACGAGCCGCCCACTTGTGGTAACCCTTGCCATCGAAGTGTGGCGGACCGCCCCGCTCAACGTACGCCATCTTAGGATTCGAGACTTGTCAAAGTCGCAAAGAATCCGGCACCAAGCTACGATACCAATTGAAGGATCGATGGCGACTAGAGAGGGGGGGAGTGAATAGGAGCGGTAAAAATTCTTCCCAAAGAATCCGGCCTATGTCCTACTCAAATCCCGGTCACACACAAGCGATGGATCGAATCACGCACCAATCGCCAAGACCACGAGGTTATAGATCAACCTCTAGCCTTAGGAACGATTCCTCAAAGCACACGCGGAAGCACTAGAAAGGAAGGAAGGAATCGAGCCAAGAAGCAAAGCACACGAGGCTCGGCGGACCGTCCGCGCAGAGGAGGGCGGACCGTCCGCGAGAGCCGCGCGGACCGTCCGGCCGGGTATCGCGGACTGTCCGCACCCGGCCGCGGACCGTCCGGCCTTAGCCGCGGACCGTTCGTTAATTTACACGAACGACCCAAAGACACCCCCGTGCCACGGACCGTCCGCGGGGAGCACGCGGACCGTCCGCCTAGCACCCGCGGACCGTCCGCCCGACACCGCGGACCGTCCGAAACTTCGTCCAACCAAAAATCAAAATCACAACGGATCGAAACAAAGGACGAGCAAGAACACGAAGAACACGGGATGAGCTCGGAGCCGCGCGGACCGTCCGCCCGGTCCTCGCGGACCGTCCGCCGAGTGCGGACGAACGTAAAATAGCCCGACCCCGAAAGTCAACTCCCACAAATCATCATCGGATTTCCCAAACGGTTGAAGCTGTAGAGACAAGGGTTTAGGGACTTGAAAAGCATCACACAAGGATGCTATAGCCCAAAAATCTTGCCTCCTAACTCCCTAAATCACCGGGAATCGCGAATCCTTTGAGCACCTCCAAAAACTAGAGCACCGAACGAAAACTCACGAATCGAAGTGATTTCCCGGCGTTTGAGGGCACAAGATCAAGCACAAAGATGCACAAGGCATCTATCCATGTTTCCCTCAAAGAAATCCGGAAGAAACTCACTCAAATCCGCGGAATCACACCGAGAACAAAGGCACGAAAATAAGCACAAAAAGGCACGAAAAACAACCCCGAATCTTCTATACAAACCAGGAAAGATTCACAAGGTCTAGCATGCCGCCCTAGCATCCATCCCTCTCAACAAATCTCTCATGAAGCTCTCATGCTAGCCTAGAGAAAATAGGAAGGAAAATAGCTACGAAAATGAGAAAGAGGAGGGAGCAAATGAAACCCTAAGTCGCGGAGAGAGAGAGCCATCAACACACACTCCAGGCTTATATATCAGGTCCCGCCGGAGTGGTAAATGACTCGACTACCCCTAACTACACTACTGGCGATACAACCCACGTAGGGGCATTTTGGTAATGTTTGTGGGTCTTGCCATCGGACGGCCACGCCTTCGCCGCACCCCGCGTCCTCCCGACGCAAGCCATGCGATCCCGCCGCGTGTCCTCCGCTTCAAAGCTTCCCGACACGCCCGGATCCCGTCTCCGTCGTGTTGGGCCCTCGGACTTGGTTTTGAGGCCCAAACCAAGAAACCGTCCGCCGGTGGTTTTGTGGGCAAACCACCAAACCCCGCGTGCCCGGTCCGGCCTCCCCGCCAAACCACTTGACTTGACCGCCACCGTGCACCGGCTCACTTGTCCATGACTTCGTCTTGCTTGTGTCGCCACCATGTGGCCCGCACCCGATCCCGCCGTCCACCGGGTCCCTCGAACCGAGCCTACTTGTCTCTCCATCTCCCGGAGGCCCCTCAAGGTGAAGACCTTTCGCGCCCGTTCTTCACCCTCGCAACAACACGAACTAGGCCGCGCGCCTACACCTGCGCACTAAGCCAAGAGTCGGTCCAACACCCGTTGTCAATCACTCATCACTTAAGGAGCGGTCATCCACCGACCACCGGGACGCTCCTGGTCCACATCCTCCTCATGTTCACCCGGTTCTCGTGCGGCCGCTCGAACCGCCTCGTCGAAGCGCCACCTCATCCTCTCCAAGCACGGCGAACTCCTCATCCGGCATAGACATCAAGGAGGACAAAGAGAACATCTCGGTGGATGGGTTAGTGTTAGCCTTTCCTTTCGAACCACCAACGAGGGCAAGACTATGGAAGTCGGTCGGACCCTCGAGCTTGGCGATCATGCCCCTATCCACCTCGGCCGACTTGAGCTTCGAGAACGGCTCGTTCCCGCGTCGGAGTGTCATACTTCTCCGACTCCACAATGGCCTCGAACTTTCCGCCCCATATTGTACGATCCAAAGAGTGTAAGAGCTTGACGGCTCTATCATGATCATCGTACGGGAGCACGTCCACATTGGCCCTCATGTTGTTCACAACCACCGTGAACCTCTGAAACAAGGCATCGATGGACTCACCGGGGAGATGAGTGAAGTTCTCGTTCTCTCTCCGGTAGGTCGCATATATCCGTGCCTGAACCTGGGCATTCCCAACATGAGCCTCCTTCAGCACCGTCCAAATTCTACAAGCCAAGTGCTCGGTGTGCACCCGATCGAACTCGGTCGACACAAAGCACGAAACAAGTAGTCGACCACCTTATTGTTGGCGTCGAACATGTCCCTCGATTGTGGAGCAAGGAAGTTCATCGGCTGGACATAGCCTTGTGTCCAATGTGACACCCCAAAGGATCCGACCCTTTCCTCGAGAAATGCGGCCATCCGCTTACTCCACATCCGGTAGTTCTTGCCGTCGAAGTGTGGAGGATCCGAACCCCATTCTCGCGTACGTCATCCTTGGATCTTAGACTCGTTAGAGTCAATAAAGACCCGAACCGGCTCTGGTACCACTAGAAGGACCGATACGGCGAACCGAGGGGGGAGTGAATGGGAGCCGATAAAAATTCTTCTCGAAGGAGATGGAAACTCTAGCAAGATGAACACGGCTTCCAACACACGGCTGCGGCTCACTACCCAAATTGGCCAAGCCCACGTAGCCACCGGAGTGCAATTACACCTAGGAACCAACACGCAAACTTCCGACCCGAGAACGCGGCGGAACACCAAACCTCGAGTCCACTTACCAACACCGGTCGGACCGGTGAGCACCACGGATAGACCGGTCCCTGCCGGTGAAACTTGGTGACTTCCACTAAGTGGCTCCACACCGGTCGGGCGGTGCGACACACGGTCGGACCGGTCTAAGCCTCGAAAGCCTCCAAATCGCCAAACGAGCCAACCGACCTCCAAAGCCGACCCAAACTCGAAACGGCCCCAACACGGGACAACAACAAACACAACCGGATGTTCACCCGAGCAAAAACCCACCAAGGGTTGCACCGGTCGGACCGGTGTAGCCCGGGCGACTCGGGATGAACAACACCCGCGGTCAACTCCCTCAAATCCAAACCTCGATCTCTCGAATCGCTCCACGGACTTGAACAAGACTTTGGGGATAATACGAACACCTCAAGAGGAGTCCATAGCCAAGTTTAATCCCACCAAAACTTGTCCAAAGGAATCTAAGAAATCTTGCCAAGAACACTTCTAACCCTAGAACTCGAAAAACCCCAAAATCGAGCCCCTTTACTCACGGATTTGGGAGGGGAATCACAACCCAAAGAACCACGAAGGGTTCCCACAAATTTCCCCATCAAATCCCCAAGAGAAAGGTCCCGAAAACAACCCAAGAAAAACACCAAGAAAGGGCTCTGAAAATCACCACCAAGAACAACCGGGGACAACACAACAAGGCCTTGAGGAATCACGCCGAATCATCTATACATGCCACAAATGTTCATACAAGGTCTAGCTTGCCGCCCGATCATCCAACCCTCTCACAAGATCACACCATGAAGCTCTCAATCTAGTCCTATGGAAATCCTAAGAAAATAGGAAGGGAAAATAGGAAAGCAAATGAACCAGGGTTCCCAGAGGTTGGCTGCCATCCTCTAACCTCATGGGTTATATGAAGGCAACCGAAAGTCTAAAATACCCTTTCCTAATAACTAGGGATACAAGCCCCTCAAGGGCGGTTTTGGAAATCTTCAAGCTTTCTCCATCGGACGGATGCCCGGCGACCGAAACCTCCTTAGCCTCGACGCAAGCCTTGCGATTTTGACGTGTGTCCTCCGCTTCGAAGATTCGGACCGTTGTTGCACACCGGTCGGACCGGTGCTCCTCACCGGTCGACCGGTACCCACCGATCGGACCGGTCGGACCACGGTCGGACCGGTGCCGCAATCTCTGCGGCACCATCTTCGGTTCTTCGGTTTTGGCTTTGTGGATCAACCAAGGAACCTAGTGGTTTTATGGTGAACCACCGGAAACCCCGCGAACTCGGTGTAGCCTCCGCCAATCGCCACTCATGACTCGGCTCCCACGTAGTCCCGGCTCGACCTTGGTTTTGAGGCTCAACCAAGAAACCGTCCATGACTTCATCTTCTTGTTCATGCCACCATGCGGCCCGCACTTGATCCCGCCGGCCACCGGGTCCCTCGAACGAAGGCTACTTGTCTTCTCCACACCCGGAGGCCTCACCGGCGACGACCTTTTGCGCTTGTTCTTCACCCGCACCAACACCCGGTCAAGCCGCAACATGCACCCGCAATACTTAGACAAGAATCGATCCACACGACGTTGTTAATCACTCATCACACAAGGAAGCTACCATCCACCGGTCCTCGAACCACACATGGTCCTCATCAACCCTCCCAACCGAAGCTCAAAAAGGGAAAACAACGCCAAGCTCTCCTCCCAAACGAGCAAATGTAGCTTGGTCCAATGGCTTGGTTAGGATATCGGCAAGCTGATTTTACGTAGGTACATGGTTGAGGTCTATGTTTCCCTTCTCAACATTGTCTCTCGGGAAGTGGTATCTCACTTCTATGTGCTTGGTTACACGGAGTGAAGCACGAGATTTTTGGCAACACTAATGGCACTCGTGCTATCACACATGAGAGGTACATAGGAACATTCCTCATCAAAGTCACTCGGCGTGTAAGTGATCCAAAGCGAGTTGGGAGCAACAACTAGTGGCAACAACATATTCGGCTTCGTGGTAGGTCGAGCTACACTAGGCTGTTTGCGAGAAGACCAAGAAACAAGAGAAGATCCCAAAAACGGACAAGACCGCGAAGTCGACTTCCTATCGACTCGACACCCCGCAAAATCGGCATCCGAAAAACCAAGAAGCGAAAGGGAAGAGGACGCCGAGTACTAAAGACGGAGCTCGGGAGTGTATCGAAGATACCTAATGATCCGCTTGACGGCTGCCGGTGTGAAGTCTCGGTGACGCCTGAAAACGAGCGCATAGACACATAGAAAACTGGATGTCGACCTTGTCGCCGTCAAGTACAAGAGGGAACCGGTCATGCTCGGTTCTCCTTTTGGTCCACGGGCTCTCCGTCCTCGTCCGCGTCGAGCGCTATAGTCGTACTCATCGGTGTCGATAGGGGCTTCAAGTCGTCCATCTCGAACTTCTTGAGAATATCCTTCGTGTACTTGGCTTGATGCACAAAGGTTCCCTCCTTCGCACCGCTTGATCGAAGCCCAAGAAAGAGCGCAATTCTCCCATCATAGACATCTCGAATTCTTTGCTCATATCCTCTCGCAAACCTTGCAACCAAAGAGTGAGACGAGCCTCCAAAGACAATATCATCCACGTACACTTGAACAATTAGGATATCATCACCCCACTCGAGGAGAAAAAGAGTCTTATCAACCTTGCCCATCTCAAACCCCTTTCTAAACAAGAACCCCCTCAAATGGCCATACTAAGCACGGGGAGCTTGTCTCGGCCCATACAACACCTTTCTCAACATATACACGTTGTGGGGAAACTCAACACTCTCAAAGCCCGGCGATTGCTTCACATAAACTTCCTCCTCTAAAAACCCATTCAAGAAGGCACTCTTCACATCTATTTGGTAGAACTTGAACCCTTTAGCCACGAAAAGGCTAGAAGGATCCTAATTGCCTCCAAATGGGCTACGAGTGCAAATGTCTCCTCATAGTCTATCCCCTCCTTCTAACTATAGCCCCGAGCTACCAACCTCGACTTGTTCCTCACCACCTCACCATTTTCTCCCTCTTTGTTTGTCCACACCCATTTTTGTCCCAATAGGTTTGCAATTTGGTAGTGGCTCCACTAACTCCCACACTTGGTTTCTCTCAAAATTCTCTAACTCCTCATGCATGGCACTCACCTAATTAGGATCGGATAGAGCATGTCCAATGTCTTTCGGCTCAAAAGTAGCAACAAAAGTTGAATGAGCAAAGTGAGAAGCATTTACGGACCTCGACCGTGTCATACGCTTATTGATGTTGCCGATGATTCTTGAGGGTGGATGATCAAATTGTACGTGCCTCGGTCTTGTCGTATGGACCTCCCCGGGCCCACTACCTCGGTGGGTACCGGGACCGACTACTCGGTGGGCCCCAGGACTACCCGACTTGCGCTACACGGCACCCGAAGGCGTGGAGCACAAGGACGACACGGGAGTAGTACTCGGATAGGACTCTGTACATGTTCCGCACTTTGTGTAGAGGTCTCCTAGACGTACTCGACTAGTACTCCTTCCCTACTCCGACTTGTAACCCCGCCTCCCGGACTATATAAGGCGAGGCGAGGGACCGATCCCGGGATCACCTCATCCAATCTCAACTCACGGCGCACCATTGCACCATCCCGTAATCGTGCCCTATCAATCCCGAGCTACGCGGCATACGGGACGTAGGGTATTACGCACCTCGCGGCCCGAACTCGTCTAAATTGTGTGTCGCGTGCCTCTTCCTTCGAGTTACCGATCTCGGCGAGTCACATTCATCTACTTCGGGTACTCCCCGTAGTAGGTTGCCGGTCCAAAACACCGACGGTGGCGCGCCGGGTAGGGGCTCTCGCTCGAGATCACATGGCGAACTCGACGGCTTCCGTTCACATCAAGCCAACCGTCGCCTTCAACCGCGGTGACACCTTCGTCTTCGGCGCACGGGTCCGCACGCTGCGATGGCGCGGGCTCTTTCCGGCGCCGCTTGATCATGCAACCCGACTCGAGGACGGGCGCTTGTGACGCTTCCCGAAGTTGTCACGGGCAAGCTCGCCGGCAAGTTCGGCGAAATTTCGCTCTCCAACCTCCACGCCGACTTCGAGCTCGAGTCGGTCTCCAACTCGAACCCGACGTCGCCATGGGCCATCGCATGCGAGCCGGCTCCTCGGCCATCGCGGCGGTCCCCTCTCCACGTCGGCGCTGCGTGCGTGGCCCTCGCGTTCCCGGCCGGGCTCGCGCGGAGGCTTCTACGCCACGCGGGCCGGCAAGGAGCCCGTAACCGAGTACAACTCGGACTCCGACGCCGTCTCCAACCGCGTCTCGGACTCCGGCCCTCTCTCCGAGTTCTACTCGAACCCGGACTACGAGTTCGACTTCGGGTCGGACCCGAGGAGCCCGAGTCCGAAGACAACTCCTCCGAGCTTCCCTTGTCGGGGGCCGGCCTGCGGGCCGGTTATAAGATCAACGCCGGCCGGGAGATACGTCTGCGGCCGGACCGCAAACCCGCCGAGCCGACAACAGAGGGACTCACGCTACGTCGCCTACATCGACTCGCTACCGTTCCGGAGGGAACACCACTAGCCCAAGCCGACCCAAGCACACCAGGCCGAGGTGGCGCCTTCCGAGCCAAGCTTGGGTACGCCCCGACCGTCAAGTCTTCATGGCTGCCGGCGACACCCGGGAACCTCGAGGCACGGCCGCGGACAAGTACTTGGAGGACATCTCCGCGACGAGCCGCATCCGCGATGCCCCGCGGGACGAGACCGACGCCGGCGAGGGACGCCGGCGCGAACGTAACAGGGAAGCGCAACGAACGACGCCGGCGGCTCGGAGACAACCTTCCCATCCGCAACCTTGCGGAAGCTCTCGGCGGTTGAGAGCGAGTTCACACCACTCCCGAGCGGTGCCTCATGTCGATCACGGCGATCGCACGCCGAGCTCGGGGTATACGGGCCGGAGAAGTCATCGCCAAGCTCGGCCGAGGAAGCCTACTTCATGCGGGTCGACAAGAGAGTCGGCCAACCTCTCCCGGCCAAGCCTCGCGACAACGAGGCTACTAGTCGCGATGTTGACCCCGGTCCTAACCGTACTCGGGGCGACATCCCAGCTGAACCAAACCGTCGACGCTCCACCGCCGGCGGACCCTCACGACAAGACAACGTCAACCGAGAAGTCGTCCCCCACCGTGCTCCGGCCGGTGGCGGCGGCAACGACCCAGACGGCGGCGGCAGCGACGGCGGCAGCTCCAACCACGGAGCCAACAAGAAAGCCGGAGGCGGCGGCGGCCGCGGCGGCCGCGGCCACGCGCATAGCCACGCCTCCGGCGCCTCTCACGGCGGGTACGATGCTCGCCGCGAGAATCGAAGAGTTGCGGCGAGAAGAAGTCGACGACCGCCGCCGAAGGCGACGGCTTCCACTGCCTTCTCACCCCGGCTTCGCAACCTTTGCTCCTCCCCGACAAGTTCAAGCCTTTGGGGATCACCAAATACGACGCGACGCAGGATCCCATCCGGTGGCTCCGATGCTACGCTCTTTCCATCGAGAACGGCGGCGGCAACAGCGACACCAAGTGCCTCTACTTCCCCTTCTCCGCTCGGACCAAGCCCCACTCACGTGGCTCGAGTCGCCGGACAAGCACTCAATCGACAAGTGGGACCAGTCGAAGGAGCAATTCACAAGCAACTTCGCGGGCGCCATGGGCCGTTCGGGTACTCGCATGGACCTTGCCATGATCAAGCGAGGAACAAGGCGAGACCCTCCGCAAGTACATGCGCCGCTTCTTCGACAAGCGCGCTACCGTCGTGGACGTCACCGACAAGGAGGTCATCGACCTCTTCCGGGACGGGCTCTACCATCGCCGCACCTTCGAGGACTTCGGCCGGCGCCGCCCCAAGTCCATTCCCCACCTCAAGGACATGATCACGTCCCGGGCGGATGAAGAGGACAAGGCCAACGCCAAGTACGACGCCATCCGCGGCAAGTCCAAGCGAGAACCAAGGCGGCGGCGGCCGGCAGCAACCCAAACCAAGGCGGCCGCAACAACAACAACAACAACAACAACTTCTCGGGTCCCAACCGCAAGCGCAAGCCGGACAACACCGTCGCGGCTATCCGGCGTCCCCCGAAAGGGAACTCGAAGAAGAACTCCGGCGGGTTTAAAGACCTGGCAGAAGGAGAAGTGCCCGTGGCATCCAAACGGCAACCACACCACCGAGCAATGCTACCGGCTCGGGCATGCGCTCAAGGATACGCCGGAGCCACCGCACCCTCACGATCGAAGAACAAGAAGAAGGACGGCGACGACTTCCAAGAACCCGAGAAGACCGTCAACGTCCTCTTCGGCGGACTACCCCGCAGGCGGGAGCGAAGGCTACTCGCCGTGAAGTGATGTCCATTGAACCGGCGGTTATGACCCCCTCTCGGGTGGTCGCAGACGCCCATCACCTTCTCCCGCGCGGACCAATGGACCGGCTTCTCCGAACCAGGACGTTTCCCTCTCGTCCCGAAACCAACGATGGCGGGCTCTAAGCTCAACAAGGTGCTCATCGACGGCGGAAGCGGGCTCAACGTCCTCTTCACCAAGACTCTCGGGAAGATGAACCTTGACGTCACCCCCATGCTCGACAAGAGCGAAAGATGCCTTTCTACGGCATTGTCCCGAGCAACGCGGCTATCCCACCGGGCTCGGTGGTACGCCGCTTACCTTCGGGGCGTCTCGCGACAACTACCGCACCGAGTACATCAAGTTCGAGGTCGCGGATATCGAGACTTCCTACCATGCCATCCTCGGCGGACCGGCCATCGCCAAGTTCATGGCGGTGCCCCACTACACATACTTGGTACTCAAAATGCCAAGCCCGGTCGGCGTACTCTCCCTCCAAGGGGACTTGAAGATCTCTCACGACCGCGATACGAGAGGCCGTGGTGATTGCTTCGACAAATCAAGTACCCACCCCAATGATGGAGGTCTACGCCGCGTCGAAGAAGCTTGCCACAAGCGAACTCGACATCCCGCAGAAGTCCGACGGCGCCAACAAGCCTCGGCCACCCGAGGAGGTGCTCACCAAGTCGGTCGACCTCGGAACGGGCGACCCCACCAAGACTACCACCATCGGGGCCGGCCTCGACCCCAAATAGGAAGACGCGCTCATCGGCTTCCTTCGGGCTAACCGCGACATCTTCGCGTGGAGGCCGACGGACATGCCGGGGAGTGCCCGGGGAGCCGATCGAGCACCGCCTCAACGTCGACCCAAAGGCTACCCCCAAGCGACAACATCTCCGACGCTTCGCCGACGACGGACGGGATGCCATCAAGAAGGAGCTCGCCAAGCTACTCGCCGCCGGCTTCATCGGAGAAGTCTTCCATCTCGAGTGGCTCGCCAACCCCGTCCTCGTCCGCAAGAAGAACTCGAACGAGTGGAGGATGTGCGTCGACTACACCGACCTCAACAAGCACTCGCCCCAAGGACCCCTTCGGGTTGCCACGGATTGATCAAGTCATCGACTCCACGGCGGGGCTGCGACCGCTCTCGCTTCCTCGATCGCTACTCCGGTACCACCGGATCGCAATCAAGGAGGAAGACCGGGAGAAGACCGCGTTCATCACCCCGTTTGGCGCGTCTTCGCTACACGACCATGTCTTTCGGGTTGAAGAACGCCGCGCTACTTACCAACGGGCCATCCGGGCACGCTTCAAGCGGCAACTCAACAAGAACGTCGAGGCCTACGTGGATGACGTGGTTGTCAAAACCGAGGGACTCCGGTACCCTCATCGACGACCTTGAAGAGACCTTCGCATCGCTACGCGAGTACCGCCGGAAGCTCAACCCGAACAAGTGCGTCTTCGGCGTACCTTCGGGCAAACTACTCGGCTTCATCATCGCCCAACGTGGCATCGAAGCCAACCCCGAGAAGATCTCCGCCATCACCGGCATGAAAGCTCCCACGAGCATCAAGGACGTCCGAAGTTGACGGGGTGCATGGCGGCATTGAACGCATTCATCTCGAAGCTAGGAGAACGGGGTCTCCCCTTCTTCAAACTACTCAAGCACCACGAGAAGTTCGTGTGGACTGCAGAGGCGGACCAAGCCCTTGCCCGGCTCAAGGACTTCCCCGTCGAAGCCCCCGGTCCTCACGGCTCCCTACAAGGGCGAGCAAACCGCTCGCTCTACCTCGCCGCGACTACTCACGTGGTCGGCATCGCCATCGTCGTCGAGCGGCGGGAAGACGGCCACGCCTACCCGGTCCGGGCCGCCCGGTCTACTTCGTCGGCGAGGTTCTATCGAGTCCAAGGCTCGCTACCGGCCCGTGCAGAAGCTCCTGTACGCTCTACTCATCACCTCGCGGAAGCTACGACACTACTTCCAGGAGTACTCGGTCTCCGTCGTCACCGACTACCCACTCGGCGACATCCTGAGGAACCCAGACGCCACCGGAAGGATCTCCAAATGGGCTGTCGAGCTCGGCGCCCTCACCATCGACTTCAAGCCACGCACAGCCATCAAGTCGCAAGCTCTAGTCGACTTCATGGCGAGTGGCGGGAGAACCGGCTACCTACTCCCACCGTGCGACCGAGCATTGGGTGATGTACTTCGACGGCTCACTCAACCTCGAGGGCGCGAGCGCGCGGGGGTACTCCCGATCTCCCCAACGGGCGAACAACTCAAGTACGTCCCGCAGATCTTCCGGAAGGTCTCGAACAACGAAGCCGAGTACGAAGCCCTCCTACACGGGCTCCGCCTCGCGGCTTCACTTGGCATCAAGCGGCTACTAGTCTACGGCGACTCCGCGGTGGTCATCAACCAAGTCAACAAGTCCCGGGACCGCAACAAGGAGAACATGGACGCCTATCGCCTAGAAGTCCGCAAGCTCGAGAACAAATTTTATGGTCTCGAGTTCCATCACATCGTTCGCGACAACAACGTTGCGGCGGACGTCCTCTCGAAGCTCGGATCCACCCGCGCCCAAGTACCCGCGGGCGTCTTCGTCCATGAGCTTCACGCGCCATCCATCCCGGAGCCGGCGCCACCGACCACCTTGTCCCGGCTAACCAACCAGGTGGGCGGGGAGGTCATGATGATCGACGTGGACCGGAGGCAACCCTTCATCGACTACCTCGGCGAGCGAGAAGGTCCCCTCCGACAAGAACGCAGCCGAACAACTCGTCCGCCGCGCCAAGTCTTACGTCCTCGTCGGCGACAAGCTTTACAAGCGAGGCGCATCTTCCGGAGTACTCATGAAATGCGTTCCTCGCGAAGAAGGCAAGGACATCTTGGAGGAAATCCACAAGGGTGTCCGCGGCAACCACGCGTCCTCCCGCACGCCGGTCGGCAAGGCCTTCCGGCGAGCCTTCTGCGGCCCCACGGCCCGGGCGACGCCGAAGAACTCGTCGGACGGTGCCAAGGATGTCGGTTCTTCGCCAAGCGGCAACATGTCCCCGCCTACAAGCTAGTCACCATACCACCAACCCGGCCCTTTGCCCGCCGGGGGCTCGACATGATTGGGCCACCGCCAACCGCGCCGGGAGGATTCAACCGGGTGCTGGTGGCTATCGACAAGTTCACCAAGTGGATCGAGGTCAAGCCGGTCACATGCCCCAAGGGCGACGAGTACTCGACTTCCCGGATGAACTCGTACACCGCTACGGGCTACCCCACCGCATCATCACGGACACGGGGTCTAACTTCAACAACCACCAGTTCTGGGAGTGCTGCGAGAACAGCGGAATCGACGTCAGATACGTCTCAGTCGCCCATCCACGGGCCAACGGACAAGTCGAGCGCGCTAACGGGATGGTGCTCGACGCCCTCAAGAAGCGGCTACACGACGCTGCTAACTCAAAAGGGGGCAAGTGGATCAAGGAACTACCCAACGCACTGCGGGGGCTGCCGGACTCAACCATCCAAGCCAACGGGGCAATCCCCCTACTTCTCCGGTCTACGGCTGCGAAGCCATCCTCCCTGCCGATGTCATATGGAACTCGCCGGCGGTGGAGCACTACGACGAAGGCGTCTCGGAAGACGACGAGACGAGTTGATATCGACGGCCTCGAAGAAGCTCGCCGTGCCGCCCTCGTCCAATCGGCAAGGTACCTCGAGGGTATCCGACGCTACCACGATCGCAACGTCAAGGAACGCTCCTTCAACGTTGGAGATCTTGTCCTCCGCCGTATCCGAGAACACGGAAGGACTTCACAAGCTCGGCTCCCCACGGGAAGGACCCTTCACCGTGGCTAAGGTGACCGGGCCGGGGCTCCTACCGCCTCCAAACACTTGAAGGCGAAGAAGTCAACAACTCGTGGAACGTCGACCGGCTCTCGTCGATTCTACGCCTAGTCTACTCGACTACTGCGGGGTTCAAGTCCACACGACCGCATCAACACCCCCTTGCCGCAAACGACCCTCCGGTCCCGGCTTCAAGTCTCGGACTATTCTACTCCGGAGTCCGGCCCGTGCGGCTACCTACGGACACGGGCCGCAACGAGCGTCAAGGACTCTAGCGGCGGTCTACCAAGAAGACCACACTCCAAGATCCGGCTGCGCGCGGCTACTTACGGATGCGCGATCCGGCCCGCACGGCTATCTACGGATCACTCACCGTAAGCGGCTACCCGCTCCCGATCTTTGCTCGGTATGTAAGCGGCCTCCGGTCCCGGCGACTACTTGTAACTACGGCCCCGGCCATCCAGGTGCACTTCTTCGGTAATAAAGTTCGATTGTTCATCAACTTCTTTACTGCCTACTCCTCCGCGACGGGACTACTAAGCCGAGTACTACTACTCGCACCTACTCCACGATGGGCGCTCCGCACTGCGAGATCGCGGTTACGAGTACTCATTGATGGAACTTCACATTTCATTGATATATGAGATAGCTCATTACAATCTGTTTCCTATACAACCATGGCTACTAGCTATCTATGCGAGCTACCGGAGATTCAACTTATCGGCTACTCGCTCCGCGATGGGAGCCATCTCGCTCCGGCAACTCGCGTCTTCGCTCGTTCGAGCGGTTGGCGGCTACTCCGCCGGCGACTACCTCCACCGGGGCCTTCGGGAAGTACGACTTCATGAAGGCCGGCCTCGCTTCGGGATTGACTTGGCCATATGCTTCACGTAGGCGGCCGGCCGGCTTGGCGCCTCACGAAGTCGATCCGCCAACGGAGCAATCTTGGGGCCGCCCGGGTGCGGCACCGGGAGCCTCGCGATCGGGAGGGCGACCTCTTCAAGGTCCTTCGAGTGGGCCGGAGCGCCTCACGGTCCTCGTTCAACTTCGCAAGGATTTGTAGCGGTTGACAAGATCCCGGTCGAAGCAATTCGCAACTCCATGTGCTTCTCGCACTCGAAGGCCGGCTCCTTGTAGTCGAGTTCAAGTACACGGCGAGCTTCCTCGCTCCCGGTAGAAGAGATTCTTCATGCCGATCTCCGAGCCCTTCGGACGCTCCACTCCGGCCTTCGAGTTCTACAACACCGGAACACAACAACGGGTCAGAGCTTGATGACTCCCAACAAGTACCCGACAAGTCAAGAGACATACCTTTATTCTTGTTGCGGAGGCTTTTGTTCTTCCGCACCAGCTCGTCGCTCTTCGCCTGCAAGTCCATCACATCGTTGTGGTACTTGGCGAAGGCGGCGTCAAGCTTCGACTGCATGGCGGCCGCGTGCTTCCTCGACTTCATGAGCTGCTCCTCCAAGGCTTCAGCTCGCAGCACCGTGTCGCCATAGCCTTGCAGCAGATTGGACTTCTCGCGGGATCGCTCCGCGACGTCCTGCACAAAACCAATTCAAGTCAAGCAGAGTACTCAACGAAAGGATTGACTACTCGGGAGGCAACGGCTACGTACCTTCATCCACTGTTCGGCTCGCCGCATCGCCTCCAGATGCTGCGCCAACACCGCCGGCTCGACGAGATCGTCGGCAAGCAGCTCGATCCCCCTGCGGCTACTCGACGTAGCCTCCGTCATTGGCGCCGAGCGGATAGGCTCCGCGTCTTGGATCTCCGGGGACCGGATCGCCACCTCCAGGGCAACCCCTGGCGACGTGGCAGCCGCCTCCTCCTCGGCGGACTTCTCGACGGTTTCCCCCACGGGCTCGGGGGCTCTGCCCGCGGCCTCGGGGCCTCTCGGTGTCAACTCTTGCACGGGCACCCCTGCGGGGATGTCACCCCCTTCGGCCGCCACGTCGACAAAGAGCACGCGCATCGGCATCTACGACTACTCTTTTTGGGGCTCTACGGCTTCGGGAAGAGTACTCACCTTCGACTATGACCGCCTGCGGCGGCGCCGCTCCGGCGGTCGGGGGCTCGGTCGTGGCTTGGGCTTCTCGGAGCGGGTTCCTCGACGGGCGGCGCGGCCTCTTCTACCTCTCGCCGCCGCGGGCTCCTCTCCGTCCCGGCTCAAGTCGGTGGATTTTACGCACAAGTATCCACAAAGGTTCATCGAGATAACATCGGCTACTACAATGAGTACTACTCATGAAGTGTGGTACTTACAAGTTCGACCGGACGATAGCCACGGCCGGCGCACCGAGGATGCCTGGCGATGTCAACCGGTCCACACTCGGCGGGCGTTTCCTCCTCCGCCTCTCCGACTACCGCCTCTTCCACGGCGGCGGTGGCCGCGCGGACGTTCTCTCGCGCCCCGCGGTTTCCACCTCTTCGGCGGCGGCGGCCGCGGGTACTCTGCTCCCCTTCGGGGCGGGGGGGCGGCGCTCCGGCCGCGCCGAAGCTCTTCGACGGGGGGAGCCGGACTTCGGCTTCCGGCCCGGTTCCCCCACCGTGGGCCACGTGCCCTCATCGCCCTCCTCCACGGGCCCGCTGGCGGTCTCTCCTGCACATGGGGATAACTACTCGTCAGCACCGTACTCGATCATTGGGTACTCGACGCCTTCTGCTCAAGATGACTTACCTCAGGAGGCGTGGTCTCTGAGACCTTCATCTTCTTGGCTACCCGCTTCTTGGCGGGGTTGCGCGGCTTCCTCGGCGGCGCGGCAAGGCTAGCCTCCAGGCTAGCCGGAGGGTCTTGGATGAGAGGCACATGAGGCAAGCCTGGACGGCTAAACCTCGACCGCAGCTGGAAGCGATCCTGCAGCGTCTCCTCGTCCTCTTCGTCATCGGAGGTATCCTCCACGATGACGGGATCGTCGTCGTCTCCGACTACTCGGCGCTCCTTCACCCTCTCCACCGCCGGAATCTCAATTCCGCTCGGTGGTGGCCGCGGCTCGGAGACAAACCGCTTCACATCGTCCCGCATCAAAAAGACACAAAAGGCGTCGGCAACTCGCTACAAGTGCCTACTACTCGACGAGGCCGGTACGGCTACTCACCTCGTTGGGCGGGCGCGCGGCGGAGAACTCCTCGACGGGGCACGCCGTGTACTCCGGCATGTCCTTGAAGATCCTCGACAACCTCTCGATGATGTCGTTGTCTTCAATTTCACCCCCCCGCATCCGCGACGTGTCGTCGTCGCCGGTGTACTCGAAGCCCATCGTATCCCGCGGCCGGCGGGCCGGATCCGACGCTTCATGAAGCCGAAGGCCACATGCTCGGCCCTCGGTCCCCGCATCACGCGGGGCCTTGATTCTTCCCGGCAACTCCGGGAGCCGGATCCCCTCTTGCATGGTGGGTTCCGTGTTCCACCACTCTTGGTGCTTGGGCTGCCGTCCGCTCGGCTTCGGCGGCTCGGGATGGTGGTTCGTGGTATAGAACCACCTCGTCTTCCAATCCGTGTTGGAGTCCACGAGCTTGTACGCCGAGTGCGCTCGGCGGCATCTTCCCTCAGCGGATCCCGGCCCCGCCGACTACTCGGGGTTGGAGGCGCCGGGCCGCGGCTTCACGCGGAAGAATTTCCGGAAGAGAATCCAATGCGGCTTGATCCCCAAGAATGCTTCGCGAAGTGGACGAAGACGAAGTGTGGAAGATTCCGTTGGGGTTCAAGTTGAGGTACTCGATGCCATAGTACACGAGAAGCCCTTTGAAGAAATCGCTCGCCGGGAGCGCAAGCCCGCGCTCCACGAAGCGCGAGAACATCGGGATCTCGTCTTGCGCCTTCTCCATTGGATAGGAATCTCCTGCGGCGGATCTCCACATATCGATCTCCTTCTCCCCGATGAACCGGAGTTCAACGGGGTCGCAAGTCCTCGGTCTTCACCTTCGACCTTTTCCACTCGCGGCTTGGGTCAGCGCGCGGTGGAGACGTGGGCGGCGCCGCTCCGTGCCCGCCGCGGCGGCTTCGCATGGCTCCTCTTCTTCCCGCCGGCCTTCAACGTCTTCGACGGGGACGGCTTCATCCTCCAAGAACAGGGAGTCTTCACTCGCATCCGCTCGGGGGCTACCCTACAGCTTTCGGGTGGCGATGCGCTTGGATCTCTTGCGGCGGCGGTGCTCGTTGGAGTGGATCTACTTCAAGATTCAAGTGGCGAATGATCGCGGCTCACTTGGGTGAAAAACCCTAAGGGTTTCGGCTTGAATTTATAAGCCAAATCGCCTCCGTAACGGGCGGCCGGATAAGTCCGCGCGTGGGCCGACTCGGCGGTCGCGCGTGACTCTTCGTATTCTACTAGTCGACGTGCCTCACCTCGGTGGCTCGGCTACTTCTACTCGACTACCTGGGACGCGGCTAGTCTCAAGAGCATCTCAGGACACATTCTTCAAGAAGACCCTTCAATTCGAGAGGAAGTACTCGACTCAAGGCTCGGGGGCTCCGTGCCACGTGTCCTTCGGTTTTTTCTCTCCGGATTTTTCGGGATTTTCTCGCGAAGGCTTCGGATAGATCCTCAGCCAGAGCCCGCGGCTCGAGGCTCGGGGGCTACCCTACATGGATTGCGGTTCCGCAAATCGTATCTTCTTGACGGCTCCGGCTTCAAGACAAGACGAGCATTTTTGAAGACCTTCGAAGGCGGATTTCAAGGACGCTTGGGACTACTCGAGAAAACTTCAAGATTGCTCAAACATCGGTGGAGTACATTCCGGCCTCGGGATGCTTCGACTACTCTTGAGGACTTTTGACTTGTAGCACTCGGGGACGCTTGAGAACTACTCGTTAAGGCCGTCAAGACTACCGGAAGCTATCCTTCTCGACTACAAAGTACTCGGGGGCTTGTCGTATGGACCTCCCCGGGCCCACTACCTCGGTGGGTACCGGACCGACTACTCGGTGGGCCCCCGGGACTACCCGACTTGCGCTACACGGCACCTGAAGGCGTGGAGCACAAGGACAAAGCACGGGAGTAGTACTCGGTTAGGACTCTGTACATGTTCCGCACTGTGTAGAGGTCTCCTAGACGTACTCGACTAGTACTCCTTCCCTACTCCGACTTGTAACCCTGCCTCCCGGACTATATAAGGCGAGGCAGGGACCGATCTCAGGATCACCTCATCCAATCTCAACTCACGGCGCACCATTGCACCATCCTGTAATCGTGCCCTATCAATCCAGAGCTACGCAGCATACAGGACGTAGGGTATTACGCACCTCGCGGCCCGAACCTGGTCTAAATTGTGTGTCGCGTGCCTCTTCCTTCGAGTTACCGATCTCGGCGAGTCACATTCATCTACTTCGGGTACTCCCCGTAGTAGGTTGCCGGTCCGAAACACCGACGAGGTGCCTCTCGCCCGGAGACAACCTCCCCCTCGATGGCTGCTTCCACTTGATCTTGCCGAATCGTAGGCGATGTAGGGGATGGACCATCTGCCGCACCGTAGTCGTCGTAGTGGAAGTAGAGGGTACATGCGTGGCGGGAGCTTCACCATCATCCTCCTTGTCCTCAAAGATCTTCTTGCCAACTTCATCATAACTCGCACACTCAAAGACAAACGAATTGCATGGTTGTGTCTCGTCGAAGGTCACCTCGCAAGTCTCCATGACTAGGTTAGTATCAAGGTTGAGCACACAAAATGCTCTAGAATGACTAGCATAACCCAAGAAAATCCCATTAGAAGACCTCGACTCAAACTTATCAAGCCTACCCTTCATGAGAATGAAGCACCGACAACCAAAAGCCTTGAAATGGCTCACTCTAGGTGCTCGCCCGTGCATGAGCTCATAGAACGTCTTGTTCAAGAAGGCCCTCGAAAAAATCCGGTTCCCAACATGGCAAGCGGTATTAACCGCTTCCACCAAAAATCTCCTCGGAGTCCTATGCTCATCAAGCATCGTCGAGCCATCTCACAAAGGGAACAATTCTTACTCTCAACCACACCATTCTCACAAGCCACATAGGGAGAAGAAAACCGATGTTCGAGACCCAAATCACGACAAAAGGTTTCGAAATGAGAGTCTTAAATTCACTACCATTGTCACTACGAATAGCTCGAATAGCATCTCCATGTCTCTCGTTCTTCAACCTCAAAATTAGATCCCTCACAAAGCCAAACGTCTCCCCCTTGTCGGCCAAAAAGAAAACCCAAGCATAGCGAGAATAGTCGTCCACAATCACAAGGACATACCATTTCCCGGCCGCCGAGCACACACGGGCCGGACCAACCAAGTCCTTATGGAACAGCTCGCATGGCCTCTCTCGTCATAACGGATGTCGAGGCGGATGAGAGGCGGCGACCATCTTGCTATGCCTACACGGAGCACATACCAAGTCCTTTTGGTACTTCAACTTTGGCAATCCTCGCACTAATCTTAGCCCACTCAAGCGTGACGACAAGTCAAAACTCAAGTGACAATTTCCAAAGCTCGCCGAAACACCAGGCAACCAAACAACGAGAAGAGACAACACACCGTGAAAAATCGGCTCGAAAATTTGACCCTCGGGGACAATCGCACACACAAGATCGCCTCGAGAATCCAAAACACGAGAACAACCCATTTTTAAACGGACTTCAAAACCCTCATCAAGAAGTTGGGAGACGAGAGAGAAGATTGTACCCCAAAGACTTGACAAGAGAAACAGACCCGAAGAGTCACGGATTCACTCACCTTCACCGTGCCCACCGAAAGCACTCTACCTTTCCCATTGTCCCCAAAAGTTATGTACTCTTTAGTCATCACCGGGGTGAGGCCGGAGAACCACCGTCGATCTCCGGTCATGTATCGAGAGCAACCGAGTCGATCAACCAAAAGCCCTCCATGCCTCCCACCCGCAAAATCAAAAACGAGAGCGAGAGTGAGCAAAGGAGTCGGCAAACGGGGTTAGTACAAAACAAATCAAACCGGTGCCTTGCCATTTGCTCAAACGTGGGGTTAGCAAAATCCATCCTATCTCTCCTAGGTGAAACACCAAAATGTGCCCTTGGAAGACTATGCGTACCACGAAGGGGAGACCGTGGCTCGTAACTTTTTTGGGACCTAAAGCTGCGATCATTCCCCCATACTCGTATTGGCCACAAGCAAAGGAACGTCCAACAAACTCACCACACCCAAACCCAACACGCCTACCACCGTCTCTATGTGGTGGCTCACCTCGAGGCACAAACTCACGCCTCTCATGAGGGTAAATGGTACGCACCATACCTTCACCTCTCAACACCAACCTAGGCTCAGGCACAAAATGAGAAGGGTGGTACCTGTCCTTGTTGGCCAACTCTCTAGCCAACCTCTCTTCACGCTTCCTTCTAAAGCAAAACTTAGCAAGGTGCCCATCCCTCCCGCAATGCTCACAATGGAAGGGTTTCGGTTTTGGCTTTGGTTTTGCATTCTCTTTGGGCTCTGGTTTCTCCTCACTGGGTTTCTCTCCCTTTTCCCCAAAGAACTCATTCCCCAAGACACTCTTGAACTTGATGGGTTTCCCGGAAGTTGTAAATTTGTGGAGGAAACACGGGTGGAGCCGGGGTTGTGTCTAGTCGGTTCCTAAGATGATTCGGCTTAGGAACAAAAGCATTTTTGTGGTGGGTTTTTGGTGGCTCTAGGATATCACTCTCACCACTTCCCTCACCAGACCTTCCTTTCCCCAAGCGCCTCCCCCATCCTGGCGCTTGTATGTCTCGATCATTATCCTAAACCGAGGCTCATGACCGAAAAACCAACCCATCAACTTTCTCAACTCATCATTCTCATCCCGCAAATGATCAACATAGTGTGCAAGCTCCATATTCTTACAACATTTATTTCACAAGTAGAGCAAATAGTAGGAATAGGAGCTTTCGGTTGAGCCTCTAGAGATCTAGCATAAACAAGCAAAACATCTAGCTTCTCATACAAAACGAACGGAAGTGCAAGCACCTAGCAAGGAGGGCCTAGATTTCATCTCATCTAGCTCAACCGTAAGCACATATAGTTCCTCAACCTTGGAGGCATACTTTTCCTTAAGCACGATCAATTCACCAAGAAAAGTGGAATAATCGGTGCATTCGAGTTCATTGGTCATAATAGGAGCGAGTTAAGAGAATCTATTTGAGCCATAGCATCATCAAGCAAAGATTCTAGCGCAACCACCTTCTCTTTAGCCTCTTCAAGAAAAGACCTATACTCCCTCTTCTCCTTGTTGGTCTTTATAAGCACATCATCACGGTTTTCAAGAAAGTCATTCAACCTAGCATTCTCCGCTACGAAGAAGGATGGGCTATTGTTTACCTCTTCCTCGGAGTCGGAGTCGAGTCATCCTTGTTGCTCTTCTTGCTTGCGGAGCTATGTGCCATGCCGCAAAAGCCTTGGGCGGCGAAGCACAAGCCATTGATGTTCTTGCCCGACCGCTTGCACATGAGCCGGTTCTCTTCTTCATCACTTGAGCTCGATGAAGAGTAGCAGGAACTTGAGTCGATGTCGCTCGCACTAGCCACCATTGCTCGCTCCTTCTTATTGGGACCACCGCCCTTGTAGTCTTCCCTCGAGCGGTGCTTGTGGTCGGTCTTCGAACGGTTCTTGTGCTCGGGCTTGACCTCCATGGCTTCCGGGCACTCGGCGATGAAGTGCCCGTGCTTCCCGCACCGGTAGCACATGCCCGAGCTCCTTCGAGCGTTCTTCCGGTTCGTGTACATGCGCTCGAACCGCACCGTCTCGAAGCAACGCGAGGTCCTCCTCGCTCGGCATGTCAAACTCCTCATCCGGCTTGGACACAAGGCAAGACAAACAAAATTGTCTCGAAGACAAGTTAGCATTAGTCCTTGAACCGGATACGAGAGCCGGACTATGGGGATCGGTCGGGTTCTCGATCTTTGCATGCAACCTACGGTCCACCTCGGACGACTTGAGCTTGGAAAACGGCTGGTCCACCGTGTCTCATACTTCTCTAACTCTAGGATGGCCTCGACCTTCCCACTCCAAACGGTATGATCCGGATAATGCAAGAGCCCGACGCCTCCGTCATGGTAATCATACGGGAGCACGGCCACATTAGCAATCATGTTGTTCACAATCACTATGAAACGCCGAAATATGGCATCTATGGACTCACCAGGGAGATGAGTGAAGTTCTCGTACTCTCTCCGGTAGATCGCAAAGAGTCGAGCTCGAACCCGAGTGTTCCCGGCATGAGCATTCTTCAACTACTCCCAAATCATGCACGCCAAATCCTCTCTCCAAACCCATTCGAATTCGGATTCACACAGAGAACGATACAGGTAGTTGACCGCGTTGTTGTTGGCATCGAACATGTCCCTCGATCCTGGAGCAAGAAAGTTCACCGAATGAACATAAGCCTGTGTTCACCGTGACATCCCATAGGATCCGACCCTTGCCGCGGAGGAAAGCGGCCATCCGCCTTTGCCACATATGGTAGTTCGTACCATCAAAGTGTGGAGGACCCGAACCCCGTTCCCGGTACGCCGTCTATGGATCTTAGACTGGTTAGAATCATGAAGATCCTTAACCGGCTCTATACCAATTGAAGAACCGATTAGGCGACCAGAGAGGGGGGGGGTGAATGGGAGCCGATAAAAATTCTTCTCCAAAGAGAGAACTCGGCCTATGCCCCAAAATCACAACCAAGGATTCCCACACGAGTTTGCCAAGGTCATGTAGTCACAGAGGACCTACCAACCCTAGGAACAAACTCCAAACAATCCCAACGCGGAACCACGAATCAAGAAGAAAAGGACTTAGCAACCCCCGCGTAGTACCACGCATCGTCCGCGAGCTCCGGCGGGACCGTCCGTGAGCCCACGGCGGACCGTCTGCGAGGTACCGCCGGACTATCCGAAAAAGACTCACTAACCTCTAGTACCGCACCAACAATAATGGACCGTCCGCGGAGGCACCTCGGACCGTCCGCGACCAACACCCTCCTCGCGGACCGTCCCGCGGACAACAGGCGGACCGTCCGCCAAACTCCCCGCAACCGAAGTCCGCCGGGAAAACGGATCGAAAGAAAGGCACACAAGAACAAGCGACGAACACGAAGAACACAGAGCCGGCCGACTCCACGCGGAACATCCGTGGCCTACAGGTAGACCGTTCGCCCGGCACGAACAGAGCAGCCCGAGCTCCAAACCGCAAGCACAACCTCTCCTACCCTTCCATGGATCTCCCAAACGGCTTGAGCTCTTGAGGAAAGATTTGGGGAAGGTGTGAAGCGTCCCTAGGGGATGCTATGCCCCAAAAATTGGGTCCTCAAATGAACTAAAATGCCGGGAATCGAATCGCCACGAACTCAACCAAAAACCTAGGTTCCAACCAAAATCCTTCAATTAGAGGCCGAACTCGAAGTTTGGGGGATCAAGATCAAGCACAAAGATGCACGGGGCAACTATCCATGATTCCCACCAACAAATCCGAGCCCAAACACCTAAGAATAAAGGGTACAAGCCGCGCACAACAAACCGATGAAAATAGCTCGAAAAAGACACAAAAATCCAATGAGCTACAAACCGGGAATCGACGCAACCATGAAAGCTTCCGTTCACTCAAAAGTCGGATTCTTTACAAACGAGAGGTAAAATCTAACCCTATGGAGCGAAAAACGAGAAGCGATCCGAATGGATGGATTGCCCGGAAACCTTAGAGCTAATATATGTGAGTCTCCTCCGGGCCGGGCAAAAGACCACACTACCCCGAGCACTTAAGTTGCGATACAACCCCTCGGGGGCAAATAGGTTATGTAGCACTCCTCTTCATCGCACGATCACGCCGTTGCCGCGGATCGCGCCCTCCCGACACAAGCCCCCGCGATCCCGCCACGCGTCCGCCGACATCGAAGCTTCTCGGCGCGCTCGGATCTCGTCTCCGCCCGTCGAGCCTCTCGTTCTTGGTGATCCGACGCAAACCCCGCGTGCGGACTTGACGATTGTGAGCCGCTACCCTACACCGGCTTTGGTTGACGTCTTCATCTTGCTTTTCTCGCCGCCATGCGGCCCGCACTTGACCCCCGCCGGCCACCGGGTCCCTCGAGTCGACCTACTTGCCTCTCCACTCCTCAAAGGGCCCACAAGGCATAGACCTTTTGTGCCACTCTTCACCTACACCCACGCAAATGAAGCCGCAACCTGCACCTCGCCTCGATCAAGGCACGACCACAAGCACAAGCACAAGAGCAAGCACAAGGACGAGCAATGAGCGACGATTGAGGAAGAAGGAGAGCCGAGGTAAGGCCCGAGCGGTGGTTGGAGTGAGCGACGTCGACTCCGGTTCCACGTACTCCACCTCGAGCTCGAGCAAAGATGCGGATGAAGGTGATCGGCGCAAGGCCGGGAAGCTCGTCCAAGAACCTAAGCGGGGCGAGCCGCTTTGCTATAGATGGCTTCTACACCATGGCGCTTAGCTCCGCAACAAGAAGAGCAACCGGAGCGACTCGGACTTCGACTCCGACGACGAGGTACGTGATGAACTTCCCTTCTTGCGTCGGGAGAATGAACGGCTTGGCTTGTTGCTTGATAATCGTGATGACTTGCTTAGAGAGGCTAAGAAGATGAGGAAAGAGCTTTGGGCTTCACTTGAGGAGGCTAGGACTAGAGTGGGTGAGTTAGAAACACGAGAACTTGGATGCTAAACTTGAAATTGACTTGCTTAAGGCTTCAACCGTTGTTGTTTTCGATTAAGTTGAATGTGCTTGATTGTCTTATTTTCCTAGCTGATCTTGCTATGTTTAAGGAAAAGCATGCCTCCAAGTGTGAGGAACTAGATGTGCTTAGGGTTGAAGTGGCTGAGCTTAACTCTAGACTTGCTTTGCTAGGTGCTTGCACTTCTTGCCCTATTGGGCATGGAAAAATTGATGAGATGCATGCTTACACTGTTTCGCTTGAGGCTATGTTGAAAGAACCTATTCCCACTTCTTGCTCTACCTATGAAATGCATGCTTTAAAGAATCTGGAACTTGCACATTATGTGGATCGCTTGCGGGATGAGAATGATGAGTTGAGAAAAATGATGGATTGGTTGTCGGGTCATGAGCCTCGGTTGAGGATAATGATCTATACATATAAGCATCGGGATGGTGAAGGGCTTGGGGCAAACAAGGTTGGTGAGAGAAGTGGTGAGAATGAGGGAAAGATAGGAGATATCCTAGAGCCACCAAAAACCCACCACAAAAATGCTTTTATCCCTAAAGCAAACCATCTTAGGAATTGACTAGACACAACCCCGCCTCCACACGTGTTTCCCCCATACACCAACAATTTCCAAAAGCCTATCAAGTTCAAGAGCACTTTGGGAAATGTGTTCTTTGGGAAAGAAATTGAAAAGCCGAGTGAGGAGAAACCGGTTGATAAGTCAAGTGAGGAGAAGCCGGTTGAGAAGCCGAGTGGAGATAAACCAAGTAGCAACCCCATCCAAAGACTAAGCCTAAGCCCTAAAGGTTTCATTGTGTCTATTGTGGGAGAGATGGCCACAAATATGAGTTTTGCTTCAAGAGGAAGCGTGAGGAGAGAATGGCGAAGGAGTGGGCTAACAAGGACAAGTACCACCCTTCCAATGGTATACTTGAGCCTCGTGTGCGGATGCCTAGGGACAAGGCGAGTGTGAGGATAGTTCGGCTTGGGGTGAGCGAAAGGCCGCCGGAGGTGTTGCTGGCCGGGCTACACCGGTCGGACGGTGCACCACACCAGTCAGACCGGTGCAGGTTTGGGCAAACAGGGGGCTGGTTTTTGGGCCCGTGACAAGTCTAGGTTTGGTTCAAGAGGTCGTGGTTCCGGTGGTTGGTCCGGAGAGTTTGCGGGTGGTCGGTTTTCTAGGCGCCCCCCCCTCGTGCTCAATACGGGGATGGGAGGAGTCGTAGCTTTTAGATGGAGAGGAGGAACGGTCCACGCTCTTCCTTTTGTGGTTTTGGTCCTCCTCCGCTTAGAGAGGGCTAGTTCCCTCATAGTGGTTACCATGGTGGTATTTGTGGAGATAGCTTTGGTAGGAGAGATGTTTTGGATTGTGCTAACCCCACTTTGGAGCAAATAGCTCGGCACTTGTTGTACTCTTTTGGTACTAACTATAGTGTTGAGTCGTTTGTTCGCTCACGTGGGAGGAATGGTCCACAGTCTTCCTTTTGTGGTTTTGGTCCTCCTCTAGTTAGAGAGGGCTAGTTCCCTCGTAGTGGTTACCATGGTGGTATTTGTGGAGGTAGCTTTGGTAGGAGAGATGTTTTGGATTGTGCTAACCCCACTTTGGAGCAAATGGCTCGGCACTAGTTGTACTCTTTTGGTACTAACTATAGTGTTCGGTCGTTTCTTCGCTCACGTGCTTGTTTTTGAATTTCAGGTGGGAGACTTGAAGAACATTTGGTTGATTGACTCTGGTTGCACGAGGCATATGACCGGAGACAAGGGGTGGTTCTCAAGTCTCGTCCCGGTGGTGATAAAGAGGTACATTACCTTTGGGGACAATGGGCGAGGGCGTGTCTTGTTAGAAGTTGAGATTAAGGTGAGTGACAAGATCACTCTCAAGCATGTTGCTCTTGTTCAATCGATTGGATACAATTTGCTTTCCGTGTCCCCCGATTGTTGGATGACGGTTTTGAGGTATTGTTTCGGCCTGGTAGTTCTCGGATTTTGGATTCCCGAGGGGATCCGGTCCGTATGGTCGTTATCGAGGGTCGGGTGTTTCGAGCTGATTTTTCTCGCTCTTCGGTGTTGAGCGTTGTTTCTTGGCCGGTTCTTCGAGTGAGTTGGGGAAGTGGCATAGGAAGTTGGGTCACTTGATCTCTCGACCTTTTGTCTCTCTTGAGTAAACTCAATTTGGTCCAAGGATTGCCACGGTTGAGGATTGAGAAGGAGTTGGTTTATGCACCATGTAGGCATGCCAAAATGGTAGCCTCTTCTCATCCGCCTCTCACCGATGTGATGACTAAGCGTCCATGTGAGCCGCTTCATATGGACCTTATTGGCTCGGCTCGTGCGCGATCTCGCGGGTGGGAAGTGGTACGTCCTTATTGTGGTGGACGACTACTCTCGGTATGCGTGGGTGTTCTTTCTTGAGGAGAAAGGTGAGACGTTTGGTTTTGTTTGAGATATTGTCTTGGGGTTGAGGAACGACAGCACGGAGATGCCATATGAGCAATCCGCGGTGACAATGGCTCGAATCCGTAAACTCTCGCTTCGAAACCTTTTGCCATGACTTGTGTCTTGAACACCGCGTTTTCGAGTCCGTATACGCCTCCCTAGAATTGTGTTGTGAGATGGCTCGGACGATGCTTGATGAGCATAGGACTCGAGAAGGTTCGGGCCGAGGCGGTGAATGCCGCGTGCTATGTTTCGAACAGATCTACCTTAGAGTGCACAAGAAGAAAACCTATTACGAGTTGATGCACGGTCGCACACCCAAGGTGAGTCACTTCCATGTCTTTGGTTGCAAGTGCTTTATCCTTAAGAAAGGGGAGAGGTTGGACAAGTTTGAGGATAGGTCGGTCGATGGTATTTTTTTTGGTTATGCATCTCACTCTAGAGCATATCGTGTGCTCAATCTTGAAACTAACCAAATCTTGGATACTTGCGAGGTAACCTTCGACGAGACACAAGCACGTAGTCGGCTTGTTTTTGAGTGTGCAAATGATGATGAACTTGGTGAGGAGATCTTTCAGGAGGAGCAACGTGAACATGGAGATAATGAAAATGGTGGAATGGTGCCTCCGGCCGAGCATGTACCTACTACTTCGACTACCGTGATGGACGGCCTCTCTTCCACACCTACGACGACAAACCAAGATCAAGGAGAAGCTACCGTTGAGGGGGAGATAGCATCAAGGCGAGAAACTCCCCGACGAGTACATTGGATCACCCGGCTTCAAGGATCATAGGCAACATGAATGAACGTACTACACAGTTGAAGGTTCGGAACAATTCTCATTTCACTCATGTCGCTTTTTTTGCCACTTTTGAGCCCAAAGACATTGGACACGCGATCTCGATCATAATTGGGTAAATTCGATGCATGAGGAGTTGGATAACTTTGAGAGGAAAAAGTTTGGGAATTGGTTGACCCTCCCTAGGGCGTAAGTCGATTGGGACAAAATGGGTGTGGAAGAACAAAAAGAGAGAGAAAGGTGAAGTGATTAGAAACAAGTCAAGGCTTGTTGCCTGAAGGGTTTAGTCGAAAGAGGGGATTGACTACGAGGAGACCTTTGCTCCCGTAGCTCGTTTAGAGGCGATCGGGATCCTTCTAGCCTTTTTCGTGGCCAAAGGGTTCAAGTTATACCGTATAGATGTGAAGAGTGCCTTCTTGAATGGTGTGTTTGAAGGACCGAAACGACAATCCGAGAGAGGGGGGAGTATATGGGAGCCAATAAAAATTCTTCTCGAAGGAGATGGAAACTCCAACAAGATGAACACGGCTTTCAACACATGTCTCCGACTCACTACTCAAGTTGGCAAAGCCCACGTAGCCACCGGAGTGCCACCGAACCTAGGAACCAACACACAACCTTCCGACCCGAGAACGCAACCAGAACACCAAACCTCGAGTCTACGGACCAACACCGGTCGGACGGGTGGTGCTCACCGGTCCGACCGGTGAGCACCAAAGGTTCATACAAGGTCTAGCTTGCCGCCCAATCATCCAACCCTCTCACAAGATCTCACCATGAAGCTCTCAAGCTAGTCCTATGGAAATCCTAAGGAAAATAGGAAGGAAAATAGGAAAACAAATGAACTAGGGTTTCAAGAGTTGGCTGCCATCCTCACACCTCTTGGGTTATATGGAGGCAACCGAAAGTCTAAAATGCCTTTTCCTAATAACTAGGGATACAAGCCCCTCAAAGGCGGATTTGGAAGTCTTCATGTATTCACCATCGGACGGATGCCCGGCGACCGCACCCCTGCGTAGCCTCGACGCAAGCCATGCGATCCCGACGCGTGCCCTCCTCTTCGAAGTCTCCGGACCGCGTCGTCGCACACCCGCCGACCGGTGCTCCCCACCGGTCGACCGGTCTAGCGCCGCTTGTTGACGGTGAATTTCCGTCAACCTAGAGTACTTGTTATACATTGGTTTCAATTATGATTTGCAACTAACCCGCCACTAGGCATACTAATGATATAACAAGTTCACACTTGCATGTCGAGTTTGGAGTTTGTTGTTTACGCAGAAATCTACGCTAATGAGGAGACTTTCGGGATAAGTTCACCAAGCACTTTGGAAGAAGTTCATGAAGCCCGACAAGAGTCAAGACACGCGATGAACATGACTCCAAATGACCCGAGGACCGAAGCGTCAACGTGCAAGTCTTCGGGGACTCAACCGAAAACGGCCGAAGCTTGCATAGCAAGGATTCAAGCCTAAACCGTGAAGGAAACGACGTCAAAGGCCCACATGCAAGTGCACACGAATAAGGGATCATGCGAGAAGCAACCGGGGAGGAAACCGGGGCCGAACCGGCCGAAGTGGGCTCGGGCCGGCCGGCCCGGGCCGACCGGCCCACCCCACTCCGGGGTCGGTTCGGTCCCCCCTTTGCCCTAGGTGTTCGTCTATTTATTCCCTCCGCCGCCGTCGACCGACACATCGAACAAATCATCCTACCGACGCCAATCACCGAAAACCGCCGCCGCAAGATGAGGGAGAGAGTTAGATGAGCTCGTCGCAAGGATCAACGCCGGCGGAGAGAAGGAAGCAAGAGGAGGACTCCAAGCCGTTGGCCTAGGGGTGTTCCCAAGCTCCATCGCCGCCATCTTCATCGACGACGTTCTCCGAGTCTCCATCACCCCTATGTGCTTCAATCCGTGTAAGATGATGGGGTAATGTCTCCGTTCATCCCTAGGATTAGATGGATACATGCTATGTAATTGCTACTTGATTCGTGGTTCCAATCTATTGTTTTCATGTTGATGATGCTTTGATGATTAAGGTAGGCCACCGTGTTTTTCGGGCGTATGATATCCACTACTCCCATAGATTCCATCAACATACCGTGTCCATCATAGGTCTAGTCACGAATACCTTCGCGTAGTGACAAGACGAGAGGAGGGAAAGGGCGAAACCGTGGTCACAACCCCCGGAGATTGGTTTACCGCTTTCGTGTAGTAGATGCATACCATGTTATCCTAGATCCTAGGGAGGGAACGCTTATCTTTCTTGCTCACTCTCTTGTGTTCACCCTTTACCATATAGTTTAACCCTATATTTGTTTGATCAACTTAACTTAGATTAACTTAGGTAGATTGTCTTTACTTTTAGATTAATACTCTCTTTAAAGGTTTCCTTAGTCAACTAGATTAGTACTTGGTTAAGCGCTAGTAATCCCCTTGCTCCGCGGATTGACAAGAACCTTGGGAATCCCGTGGTGAAAAAGGTGTAGGTCCGTACGCTTGCGAATCGTAGGTGGATACGAGTTTTATCCGTCAACAAGCCCCTTTTTCTGGGCGCCGTTGCCGGGGAGCAAGCCGCTTGCTACGTTTAATCTAGTATTAATTTTGTTGATTACTAACACCTAACCCTTATTTTCTAAAAAAAAAAGAAAAAAAAATCTTTTTTGTTTTTCTTTCTACTCTTCTTGTGCCTAGATGGATTTGTTCACCTCACCATTGGAAGACGAAGAGATGTCGCTAAGGGAGCTAGCAATGCCGTCAATGGAAGACATTGAGATGCAAAAATCAGATTTGGCGCTTGCTACAACCCACTATGAATTGAAGCCTGGAATCATCAATTTAGTGGCGACAAAACCATTTAGAGGATTGGAGGATGACAACCCATATAGACACATTAAGGAATTCACGATGTTATGCAACACGGTCCAACAAAAAGGAGTTCCAGCCGCTTGGTTCAAGTGGAATCTTTTTCCATTCTCTCTCGAAGATGAAGCGCGAAGATGGTACACACTTGCGTCCGTTGAAGCAAAAGGAAATTGGGATGAGCTAGTGAAGAAGTTTCTTTTGAAGTTCTTTCCCATAAGCAAGGTCCAAGACTTAAGGAGGCAAGTGCTCAATTTCAAGCAAGGAGAGGATGAAGGAATTGATGAAGCATGGGACCGATTTAATGAACTACTTGAGCAAGGCCCGAACTTGGGATTTTCCGGTGACTTGATGTTGCATACCTTTTATTTTTCACTAACCCCTAACTCGTCTCATTTTGTAAGCATGTGTGCAGGCGGTGATATATTGGATAAAACAATTAGTGAAGCCGCACAAATCTTACAAAGGATAAGCAATGGACAAAGAACAATACGAGATTGGCAAAGATGTTGTCAAGAGGAGCAAAATGACAAAAGCAAGCCCAAGGTGCTTGCTGAAATTTCTGAAAAAGATGAACCGAAGGTCAAGGAAGATGAGCCGACCATACAAGAAAGTGAAGATCCACTTCCCAAGGTAAGAGAAGTCATTTCAGATGTTAAAAATGTTGAAACTAACATGAATGTAGGCCGAAGTATGTGGAATGCTAGACCATTGGCGGAGTTCAAGCAATCCGGTTGGGTTCAAGTTGATTTCGCCCCACTAATTAACTACCGAAGGAAGGAGGAACGCCGACACATTGCCAAACTAGTTGAAGATATATTTGATCAAGAGATGAGTGGAGAGTCGATCCAAAAGATGTTTGAAGAAGAAAGAGAAGAAGGAGATGAAGGATGGATCGACCGGTTTGACAACTCAAAGATTTATGATGAAGGAAGAGAAGAGTACAACCGTGATGAGCCTAGTGACTCAAAGGATAAATGGGAGGAGATAGGACTCAAGCTAGACGATAGCTTGTGTGCCATTGAAGCCTACACACTAGCAAATCAAGACATGGAAGTACTCAAGGATGAAGGAAAGAGTGAATCAACAATGAGCGATCTTGATGACATGTGGTACATGGAAGATAAAGAAAGCAACATACAAGTCTTTGAAGATGAAGATATAGTTGATAAATTTGAAGATGAAGATATAGTTGATAAAGAAGACTTCAAAGAAGAGATGAATGCATACATAGTTGAAGGATTACATGTTCCACATGATGAGATGGAGGGGATGCAAAAAGGTAACAAAGAGACACCTTCACTCGTTGAGATCGATTCGCCTTCAACACCGCTTGATGAACCAAATATCACTCTTGTTGAAAAATCTCTAAGGCCAAGGTACGCGCTGAAATCTCAAGATATTATTGGTATTGATGATGATAAATTCAAATACTCATGCTTAACCAATAGTATGAATGATAGTTTAATGTCTATGCTTTGTTCCAATAGTGATCATGTTGATAGGCTAGATTTTCTTGAGAATGAAAAAGAGGAAACATTTATTTTTGATCCAATTAATCTCACACCTAAACAACCTTTGCCTAATGATAAGCTAAGCGCTATGCATGAAACATATGCTTCTTTTATTTACACCTTGACTTGTTGCTACAATTCACATGTGGTGTTAATTATGGACGCGTATGTTTACAATAAGTTTTGTAAATCTCGATCATGCTTTGCGCTTGGTCAAGCTAGTGACCTTAAAGAATCATATGTCGGGAAAGGCCCGATTTTCACTAACCATGTAGACAAGGCTTGAATAATGAAAAAAAAAGAAGTCATGCCTGAAAGAGTTGCAAGATAAATCATCAACCTCTCCGAATCCCGCGATGGATGCTGCTGTCTTCATCAATTTGAGAGCTTGTTCAGAGGTGTACAAATGAAGAAAATGAGATATCCAGAAGCTCCATCAAGTTACCATTCCAACGCATCAAGAACCAACAAGTTTGAAGACCCGTGCAAGGAGTTATGGAGAAAACATTGAGCGTTGCGCGTTCTGAAATTTCAGGACAGATTTCATCGCCGAAGTAAAACCGACGTAACTCTCTTGTCCGGAGTCCGATTTGAGCAAATGAAGACTCGTTGGAAAGGAAATTTTGTGCACTGTGCAATGGAGTAGAGCTTGAGTATACTTTCTGTTCTGGACATTAAAAAAAAATAGAGTGAAGGCAGCACCGAAGGATGATAAAGAAGGAGATAACGATGAAACAAAAGGATGCTTTGGGCAAGTCTTCTATAAGTGATCAAGCACAACATGGGAAGTAAATTAAAGCTGCATTGGTACCTTTTCTTCTTGCATGAAGGGCCATGGCTATGCAACGAAAAGAAGGTATGTGAGAAAGTCGAGCTCTATGACTTTAAATGAAGCGCTTTTCGGGAGGCAACCCGTTTCTTTATATTTTTGCTACTTTCTTAGAGAAAATAAAAGAATGGCACTATCTTATGATGATCAACTTGTAGTTATTAATCTAAGTTCAGTTTTCCTTTTTAGAACCACCATCATGTTCATGATCTTATTTATTTGCATGCATTGCATTTTGTTGTCCTCGTGATGTTTCTTTGTGTATACATGTTTTGCACATAGTTGGCTTGGTTGTTTTATATACTTAATGATGTATGCTTCATTTTCCATGTTAATACTTCATACGGCCTTATGAGTATTTTTCTTTTGTGATCTTGTGTAAACGTGGTGTTTAAACATGATTGCGGACCATCATCATTAAGTTCGATAAACCTTGCTAGCTTTTCATATGTTTTCATGTTGCATTGGTTAGTTTATAAGCTCTGCAATGCGCTTAATTTTTCTTGTGCTATAAGAGTTATTGATTTATGGATAGACATGGTGTTTTAACCCTAGATATATAAACCTTTATGGCTATGGAGAAGTTCAGCAACCTAGTTGTAAACATGGTGTTTAGAACTAGGTGAAAACATTGTCTTTGTTTATATGCTTTCCTATCATGTGCATACACACCTTGCACCACGTACACTCATGAGGTTTTTATTCCTCATTAAACTAATTATGCCACGAGTTAAGAATCTTATAAGACATTGTTGGATTGTTGGCAATTCTATCTACTCCCAACCGTCACCTTGGGGTAGAATGTGCGTTTAAAACGTCTTACAGGCAAGATAAAGACTCTCACTACAAGGAAATTGAAGGATGGCTAAGAAGTGCTTTGTCTTCTTCTTCCATGACTAGCAAAATGCTAAGCATGGGGGAGACCCTGAATCTTCAACATGGAAGTGCAACATGACACTCTAGAAGATAGAATGATAAAGATCGTTAACATCTCCGGATCAATGCGCAAGAAGCCACCAATCTCGTCAAAATTCTGCATGGTCTCGAAGGGAAAACACTGGATATTTCTGGATATGTAGAAGCCCCATGAAGTTACAATTCCAACAAATCAAGAATCAAGACAATCGGAGGTTCCTACAAGCGGTTATGCCCGAATCACCGAGTGCAACACGTCCTGAAATCAGTTTTGGACAGCACGCAGCGCTGAAGTAAAACGGACATAGCTCCCTTGTTTGAACTCCGTTTTCGATGAATGACCACATGTTGGAAAGGTAATTTCATAAACTTTTCAATAGAGTTATATTTCGATATATATTCTGTTCTGGACAGAGGGGGAAATCCATGAAAAAGAGACAGCAAGGAGATGATGAGAACAAGAAAGAGGAGATGGTGATGACAACATTGAAGAGAAGGGTGACCAATGACTCCATTAAGCATACAAGATCAAATTCAGAAGTTTAGGAGCATTAATAAATCAAGACAAAAGCAAAAGCCACATCGATACATGGAGATGTCGGAAGAAGGCAACGAAGAATTACAAAGGATGGTAACATCTCCATGGACCTTCTCTTTTCCAAACACAAATGCTTGTAAGTATGCCTTCAACATCAACTAGGTGCAACCTTTTGTTTTTCTCTTCAAACAATAACATGGCTACTAGGAGGACAACCTAGGTTTCTTTTTTACTTTCAATAGATAAGCATGACCATGTGTTCACCTCGATGTTCTATATTGCCTTTGCTTACGGAAAGATGATGAAAGTTGCCGCTTTGTTTTACCTACATGAAGTTATACATGTCTTGGCTGATTGCTCTCTATAATATGATCTGAAATTAATTTAAATACCGGCTCTTTTATTTGTGGAGGTGAAATGACTATGCTCTAGACCCACATACATATCTTTGCTCTTTGATTTAAGTTTATGGATAGCCGGATAACTTGTTGTTTTTATGAAAACTTAACTTTTATGCTATCTACATATTTGTGATGCTCTTGCAAAGTTCTACCTACCAAAGCCATATACATATATGTTTTATGATAACAAAACCCGTAGATTGCAAACATATGTTTTGATGAGTTGGATTAGGATTGATTTCTATGGTTCGAGACTAAGAAGCTGGTCATTCCTTTGTGTAACGTTTTCATGCTAGCCTTTTTGTCCAAGCATTGTGGGTTTTCACATCGAAAATTTCACAAACTTCGCCGGGCATCCACCCTAAACCAAAAACATCTTTTTGTGATCACCTCCTTGTCCACAACCCAATTTGAGTATGGAGTAAAATTCTCGATGTAGATTCAAATATTCCACAATATTATGGAATTTATACTCACTTTAGCGCTATTTCCCCTCTCTTTTATGCTCGAGGACGAGCATCGTTCAAGCATGGGGGAGGAGTCATTCTCCGACACAAATGCTATGTAAGTATTATGTTGCAAAAAGTTTTGAGGAAAAAAAAAGAATAGAAATGAAAAATGAAAAAAATATATGATAAGAAGAAAAGAAAAGTAAGAAAAATAGGAAGAATAAAGTGTAAAAAAAAAGAAAGAGAGAAAAATGAGAAGGAAATAAAATAAAGAAAAAAAATAAAGATGCTCCTCGGTTCTTTTTGCTTCATAAGTTCTCAAGTGCCTTAATGACAAATCCATACTCAAATCTTCCAACCATGTGCAATCCGATAACGAGGACTTCACTCGTGCCTCGGGATTATCCATTTGCCACTTGCACATGTCCACTTATCTAAATGTGTGTGTTTCGTCGCTCTCTCTTTCCAACAATTATTTTCCATGGCCTTTTTGACGAGTCTCGGTAATTCCAATAGACCTCTCTCTTAATTTGACAATATTTCGAATGTATGTTTTGCTAGGATTGTTTTTAACCTTCCAAGCTCCACATAAGCCTTCCACTATCACATATGAGTAGAGTAGGTTGAAAATAATCTAGTATAGGCTTGAGTGACTTGATGAGATGAGTGTTCCATGGGCTCTTGCAAGAGATTTTCACTTATGTTGGATATGCATCTTTTTGAAAATCTTCCATGTGACAAGGTAATGGTTTGAAGTTCACTTAAGTTTGAGAGCATCGTGTTAAATGTGGCTTGTTCTTTATTGTTAGTCCATCTTCCATAATGAAAAAGAAGTCGGTCACAACTTGAACTTTAAAAATAAATTCTTAAGAGAGAGCAATTTGCCTCGTCATGAATGACTAAGTGCGGGACAACATTGGAAGGCAACACCGATTTCCCTTTTTAGCAAGGATTACTTACTCGAGGACGAGCAAGGTTTAAGCATGGGGGAGATGTTGACGGTGAATTTCCGTCCACCTAGAGTACTTGTTATACATTGGTTTCAATTATGATTTGCAACTAACCCGCCACTAGGCATACTAATGATATAACAAGTTCACACTTGCATGTCGAGTTTGGAGTTTGTTGTTTACGCAGGAAATCTACGCTAATGAGGAGACTTTCGGGATAAGTTCACCAAGCACTTTGGAAGAAGATCATGAAGCCCGACAAGAGTCAAGACACGCGATGAACATGACTCCAAATGACCCGAGGACCGAAGCGTCAACGTGCAAGTCTTCAGGGACTCAACCAGAAAACAGCGAAGCTTGCATAGCAAGGATTCAAGCCTAAACCGTGAAGGAAACGACGTCAAAGGCCCACATGCAAGTGCACACGAATAAGGGATCATGCGAGAAGCAACCGGGGAGGAAACCGGGGCCGAACCGGGCCGGAGTGGGCTCGGGCCGGCCGGCCCGGGCCGACCGGCCCAGCCCCACTCCGGGGTCGGTTCGGTCCCCCCCTTTGCCCTAGGTGTTCGTCTATTTATTCCCTCCGCCGCCGTCGACCGACACATCGAACAAATCATCCTACCGACGCCAATCACCGGAAAACCGCCGCCGCAAGATGAGGGAGAGAGTTAGATGAGCTCGTCGCAAGGATCAACGCCGGCGGAGAGAAGGAAGCAAGAGGAGGACTCCAAGCCGTTGGCCTAGGGGTGTTCCCAAGCTCCATCGCCGCCATCTTCATCGACGACGTTCTCCGGAGTCTCCATCACCCCTATGTGCTTCAATCCGTGTAAGATGATGGGGTAATGTCTCCGTTCATCCCTAGGATTAGATGGATACATGCTATGTAATTGCTACTTGATTCGTGGTTCCAATCTATTGTTTTCATGTTGATGATGCTTTGATGATTAAGGTAGGCCACCGTGTTTTTCGGCGTATGATATCCACTACTCCCATAGATTCCATCAACATACCGTGTCCATCATAGGTCTAGTCACGAATACCTTCGCGTAGTGACGATGACGAGAGGAGGGAAAGGGCGAAACCGTGGTCACAACCCCCGGTAGATTGGTTTACCGCTTTCGTGTAGTAGATGCATACCATGTTATCCTAGATCCTAGGGAGGGAACGCTTATCTTTCTTGCTCACTCTCTTGTGTTCACCCTTTACCATATAGTTTAACCCTATATTTGTTTGATCAACTTAACTTAGATTAACTTAGGTAGATTGTCTTTACTTTTAGATTAATACTCTCTTTAAAGGTTTCCTTAGTCAACTAGATTAGTACTTGGTTAAGCGCTAGTAATCCCCTTGCTCCGCGGATTGACAAGAACCTTGGGAATCCCGTGGTGAAAAAGGTGTAGGTCCGTACGCTTGCGGATCGTAGGTGGATACGAGTTTTATCCGTCAACACCGCTGCAGCCTCCGTCTTCGGCTCTTCGCTCTTGACTTTGTGGATCGACCAAGGAACCCGGTGGTTTTCCCGGTGAACCACCGAAACCCCGCGAACTCGGTGTAGCCTCCGCCAATCTCACTCATGACTCGGCTCCCACGTAGTCCCGGCTCGACCTTGGTTTTGAGGCTCAACCAAGAAACCGTCCATGACTTCATCTTGTTGTTCATGCCACCATGCGGCCCACACTTGACCCCGCTGGCCACCGGGTCCCTCGAACGAAGCCTACTTGTCTTCTCCACACCTGGAGGCCTCACCGGCGACGACCTTTCGCGCTTGTTCTTCACCTGCACCAACACCAGTCAAGCCGCAACCTGCACCTCGCAATACTTAGCCAAGAATCGGTTCACACAACGTTGTCAATCACTCATCACACAAGGAAGCGACTATCCACCGGTCCTCGAACCACACATGGTCCTCAATCTCCCCCTTGATGAGTGCATTGACAACACCCACACGAAAGTAACAAGAGAGAAAAGAAAAATAAAAGAAACGAACAAAAAAAAACTTCAACTAGCGATCGAAAGCCAAACAAAGGAAAATAGCAAGATCACTTGAAGAAGACCGGTCTTGGACCCCTTAGGCAAGGGCAACGGCTCGACACATCCGAGACAAAGCAAAGCTCAAGCAAAGAGCGCAAACCACCGAAACAAAGCTCGAACAACCACATAGAGCTCCCCCTACACACATGCAAGCTCCCCCCGAACCAATGCACATCCCCCGGACGAATGCATGCAAACCACTTGAAAACGAGGGTAGCCGCAACACTTTCGACTCACACCGGTCGACCGGTCATCACCACCGGTCGACCGGTGCCCAACATGATCACGGGACCAGCACTCACACCGGTCGGATCGGTGACCTCGACCGGTCGACCGGTGCACAACAAAGCCCGTAAATGGCTCGAAACCACTCGAAAACCTTCTAAATGCATCCAACAAGCCATTTCAAGCTCAAACTTCTCCCCCTTGTTGGCAATGCATGAATCAAGCCAAAAATGCAAAATTTTCAACCTAGAGCTTCTCAAATAGACAAAATTCAACATAGGATGTTACACATGTCCAAATTAGCAAGTTAGATACTCTACGACTTCGTATCGACATCGACTACAAGATCACCAAGTTTCACAACCATTGGACGAAGCTAAGATGGATTTGGGCAATTTTGCGAAAAACTTGCCTCTCAATAGCAAAGTCCTAAACATGATCAAAACATATCAAAATGGCAAAGCCACACAAACTTCACGCTAGGACACTATTCTAATCATAAGACCATCACAAACACCCACAAGCACCTCATGTCATGTCAAAGCCACCGAGCCATGTGCCTACTTCTATGTATGAGACTTCTCATTGGTAGGCATCATGCAACGGTTTAGCACCCAAAGCAAAATAGATTCAGCACATATGACATGGGAGCACATTTTCCAAGCATTTTTCATTTCATTTTCAGATTTATAATTGGTACATGAAATGTCTTTGCGACAAAAAGGAACTTATGCCCCTCCACAAGATGAAGCAAGAGGGCTAAACATTCATGATGGCAAATGAACCTTTGGCCCCATATGATCAATAAATTAGCTATCCAACCACAAATTAAGCATAGCCAAGCCACCGAAACATGTCAAGATCATATAACGGCATTTACACATGAGAGAGCATACATGTGACATTTTCAAAAGCATAGCTATCGACCATGGATTATTCATCAAGATCATCAAGAGCTAAGCCAAACTAACCATAGCATACCAAACAAGCTTACAAAGACATATATCTCATTTCATGGTGAACAATGTATATGAGAGAAGCTTTTCCAAACCAATGCATATGATACAAAATGCATGCAATCTAAGATACAAGGATGCCTATACATCATGTTACATATGCCATGCAAGAAATGCACAAAGGAAACTATACATATGCTACAAAAGGAGCTCCCACACAAAACTCACAAACCACCGGCTCCTCGAGGGGAGGAAAAAAGGGCTCGACACCTCCGGCAAAAGAGCAAAGGAGCACAAAACTCACAAGCTCCGCCTAAACTCATGCATTATGGCCAAAAAGCATACAAAGCTCACCTTACACACATGAGATAGGGCAAAGAGCAAAATGAACCAAGTGGCTTGACCAAGGCCACACACTTGAAGGTCACAAATTTACTTACCTTGATCATTTCTTCACAATTCACTCGTCCTTGTCCACCATCCCCGAAAGTGATGTACCTCCATGTCACCACCGGGGTATGAGGCCGGGGACCACCCCCGATATCAACCAAATGTTCTCCGGGCAATCCACTTGCAACTTAAAACCAAGGGCGAGAGCAAGCAAACGACTCAACACCGGGGTTAGTTCCAAAAGTGTAAAACCAGTGCCTAGACATTTGCTCGAAAGTGGGGTTAGCACAAAGCAAACTATCTTTCCTACCAAAGCTACCTCCACGAACACCACCACGGTAACCACCATGAGGGAACCAAACCTTTGTACCTTGAGGAGGACCAAAACCACGAAAGAAAGCCTGTGGACTATCCCTCCTCTCCTTCTCAAAACCACGGATCCTCCCATCCTCGTATTGAGCATGAGGAGGAGAATGCCTAGCAAACTGATCTCCTGTAAACTTTCCAGACCAACCACCAGAACCACGACCTCCTGAACCAAATTTAGCATCCGTACGACCAAGAAACCCAAACCGCCGCCCTGTCCGAGCTCGCACCGGCCGACCGGTGTAGCCCGGGCAAGCAACACCTCTAACGACCTTCGGCTCACCCCAAGCCCGAACCGTCCTCACACTCGCCTTGGCCCCGGGCAACCGCACACGAGGCTCAAGTACACCATCGAAGGGTGGTACTTGTCCTTGTTAGCCCACTCCTTGTCCATTCTCTCCTCATGCTTCCTCTTGAAGCAAAACGCTCTCTTGTCACCATCCTTTCCACAAAACTCACAATGGAAACGGATTGATCTGGGCTTAGGCTTGGGGTGAGGCTCTTCACAAGGCTTCTCACTTGGTTTCTCACTAGGCTTTTCACTTGCCTTCTCACTCGGTTTTTCTCTCGGTTGGTTTGGCTTGGATGTAAACTTGTCTTTGGGTGTGGCATGTGGTGGAACCGAAACATTCCAAAATTTCCCTTCTCTCTCACCACCGCCCTCACCAACCTTATCCAATCCCAAAGTCCAACCATCAAAGCGCTTACGCCTAGCAATCATCATACCAAGCCGTGGTTCTTGACGCGACAACCAACTCGGCGCTTCACACAACTTATCATTCTCATCTTGCAAGCGACCAACACATTTTGCCGGATCCAAATTCTTCATAGCATGCAACTCACATGTAGAACAAGAAGTAGGAATAGGCACTTTCAAATCAGCCTCAAGTGAAACAATGCGTGAACGAAGCTCAACAATTTTCTCATGCAAACTAGGGCAAGAAGTGCAAGCGCCAAGCAAAGTGGGTCTAGATTGTAGCTCAGCCAACTCAACCCTAAGCACATCTAGTTCCTCACACTTGGAGGCATACTTCTCCCTAAGATCAGTCAAGTCAGCCAGGAAAGCAGAGCAATCAGCACAATCATTCTCATCAGAAACAACAGGGCTAGCCTTAAGAGAATCAATTTCAAGATTGCTATCAAGAACCTGTGTTTCTAGCTCAGCCACTCTAGTCCTAGCATCCTCGAGCAAAGATCTAAGCTCCTTCCTAAGCTTCTTAGCCTCTCTAAGCATGTGATCGCGATTATCAAGCAAGTCAACCAACTCCTCGTTCTCCTTGCGCAAAGAAGAGAGCTCATCACATACCTCATCCTCGGAATCCAAGTCCGAGGCGTCCTTCCGACTTCTCTTGTTGCTCGAACCGCGAGCCATGCCGCGAAGTCGTCCTTGAGGCTTAGGCCCGTCACACAAAGGCCGTTGAGATACTTGTCGAGGTTCTTCTTCTTCTTCTTCTACTTCTTTTTCTTCTTCTTCTTCTTCTTCTTCTTCTTCTTGTCATCCTCTTTGTATTCATCACTTGAGCTTGAAGACGTGTCCTCGGAATCGGACTCGATGTCGCTTGATCTCTTCATCTTCTCTCGAGACCGAGCCTTCTTCCTATGTTCATGATCCTTCTTCTTGGACTTCTTCCTCTTGTCCATAAACTTGTGCTTGTCGTGGTTGTTCACCTTCAAACACTCGGTGAAATAGTGTCTAGTCTTGCCGCACTTGAAGCATGACCTCGTGTTCCTCCTCATGTTCACCCGGTTCTCGTGCGGCCTCTTGAACCACCTCGTCGGGAGCGCCAACTCGTCCTCTCTAAGCACGTCGAACTCCTCATCCGGCATGGACATCAAAGAGGACAAAGAGAACATCCCGGTGGATGGGTTAGTGTTAGCCTTTCCTTTCGAACCACCAACGAGGGCAAGACTATGGGAATTAGTCGGACCCTCGAGCTTGGCGATCATGCCCCTATCCACCTCGGCCGCCTTGAGCTTCGAGAATAGCTCGTTCACCATCGAGTGTCATACATGTCCGACTCCACAATGGCCTCGAACTTTCCGCCCCAAACCGTACGATCCAAAGAGTGTAAGAGCTTGACCGCTCTATCATGATCATCGTATGGGAGCACGTCCACATTGGCCCTCATGTTGTTCACAACCACCGTGAACCTCGAAACAAGGCATCGATGGACTCACCGGGGAGATGAGTGAAGTTCTCGTACTCTCTCCCGTAGGTCGCATACATCCGTGCCTGAACCTGGGCATTCCCAACATGAGCCTCCTTCAACACCGTCCAAATTCTACAAGCCAAGTGCTCGGTGTGCACCCGATCGAACTCGGTCGACACAAAGCACGAAACAAGTAGTCGACCGCCTTATTGTTGGCGTCGAATCTGTCCCTCAATCTTGGAGCGAGGAAGTCCATCGGTGCGTACATAGCAAGTGTCCACCGTGACATGCCAAAGACCCTTTCCGCGGAGGAACGCACCCATCCGCTTACTCCACATCCGGTAGTTCTTGCCATCGAAGTGTGGAGGACCCGAACCCCGTTCCCGGTGTTAACACCAAAATTTGGTAAGGAGTCCGACTTGTGGGACAAACTCGGTGAGAAATCCGTCCGTGGAAGGAAGGTTTCTTCGGATGCATTCGGCGAGAAAAATCGCGGTCGGCTATCCGCTTCCGTTCGGCAAGGAACCGTTGAGCCGATTTTGCGGGATTGTATGGTGACGTGGCCCAAGCGGAAAGGACGAATGGATGGATAAGCGATCGAGCTTAGAGATAAATTAGGTATCAAATCCATTCGAGGTCATGCTTGGCGGGTATAAATATGAACCCCGAATGTATGTAACGGATATACGAAATCATTATCAATACAAACCGGCTTTATGCCGGACCCTAGAGTCCATTTGTCGTGTCGTCGAGTTCTTCGAGAGGGTTCATCGATCCGTCGACCTCCGTGAGTACCGGCAACCTTGTATCATATCTAGTATCATGTGGTGGATTTAGATCGATACAAGTAGTCTTGTTACCATGCTTAGTGTCATGCGGTAGATTCAAGCTTGGTTCAAGAAGGTTTCTTGTTAGGTCATGAGTCATGCGGTAGGCTAAGATCTAGCTTGAAGCTAGTTATCGGCTCTATTGAATTTTGGCAAGATTCAATAGATTCATTAAGTTACCCCGTGTTACTTTGAGTTTATGCTTTATGTTTAAATTCATGTAACACTTCTTTGGCCAATATAGATTGGTTTGAATCGGCTTTATTTTTTTGATGATCCTTATGCGAATCGAGTTCGTATCCTTGGCTTAAATAGCACGTGGATCACATGCTCCATGATAGCCGAAACCGAATCGATCTAGGTGGTCACTTGTTGCGGGTTCAAGCTTACCAAATCTTGTATAAATCTTGAAAGAACTAGGTATCACGCGGTAGATGCGGTTGTTGGGTTGTTTTGGAGCTAGTCATCCGGTGGATTAGATTTCAATCCAATCGATAGATTTGTCTTGTTTGGTAATGTTCGTTCCTTCTTCATGAACCCCGAATCGGTACATTCGGCCGTGTTCGGTTATGCTTTCACGAGTAAAACGTGCTCATAATCTATGCTCTAAGTATTGTATGCTTTTAGCTTTCCATATTTGGATTGTATCATGTGGTGGATAGATCTATTTGTGGAAGGTGGTATGATCTCAAACAAGTTGTATCATGCGGTGGATAGATTTGTTTGGTATCATGCTTGACGGGTTTTAAAGCACCTAGACATGCGGTAGACTAGTGCTTTTGACCTATGCATGCTTGTTTATTACATATTTATGACCATGCTTTACTTCATTTACTATTTAATGTTGTTTGCAGTGAGGATCGGTCACGGTCTTGCGCACGTGCATCTTTGTCCGGATAAAAGACCGATTCGTCGTCATGCTCACGTCATCTATTCGTCTATGTTACTTTTTCCTTTTTAAAGCTCCCGAATAGTTTCAATTTGCTTTGTGAGATAGCTTTCCATAGCTATATGTCATCCCATTTGGCTCTATAGCCGTAAATATGGAACCGTGCGGTACCACCCGGCATGTTCCATGCTTTGGAATTTAACTACTCTTGTCTTTTGTCAATTTTCGGGGAAAATTGACTCGGCACATCTTGTGATCTCTTCACGTGTGAAGCCGCCTTGTTCGGCTTGCCTGTGTGCCCGGCGCTAGGTGCGGATTTTGCGTCAACACACTTTTTGGCACGCCTCGGTGGGACCACAACCGAAAATCAAGATGCCTGACATCGGGGATATCATGGATGTCAATGTCGAAGACCTCTCTCCGGAACAGCGGCAACAGCTACAGGACGCCGTGGATCAATTCCAACAGAAGTGTTTGCTGTTATTCAAGAAGAACAGGAGCGGCGTCCCATACTTAAAAAATGAGATGCCCAGGGTGTTGTTGCCAGGGGAGAGTGACGCTACAACCTAGCAGGAGAGGGAGGAATGCATGCAAGCGTTCCGAGATACCGCGGACCACGTCTTAAGCAGGCACCATAGAGCTTTCCTGGGTGTGTTCAAACAAATGATGGTGGCTGTCTTCGGTCCAGGCGGGGAGCGGTGTTCAATAAAACACCCTTTTAAGGAGGCACCGTGGAGATGGGTGAGTCCGCTTCTCAACCGCCATTGTAGAGCCGGCCGGCCCGGCCTCCTCCGCGAGTGTTGGGAGCCAAGCCTTCCGGCCTCCTCCACAAGGTGCCGGAGGTCGGCCGGTTCGGACCCCACTACGGGCCGCGGGGAGGGAGACCGGTCCGGCCACCACCGCGGGCAACGCGGGACAACATGTGCAACGGCCCGAACCCGTACCGGCCCACGTACGGGGAGCCGGAATTAGGCTCGCCCGGAGCCCCACTTGCTTCCCGCTACGGGATTGCTCCACGGTCGGCAACAGTGCGCAGAGGAATTTGTACGGCGGAGGCTACCACGAGGTGGGGAACTACGGAGCCATCGATGCTCTCCCGAATGCGGGTTACGGACCGGCTATGGGCGTGCGGGGAAGATGATATCCCCGCCTCGAAGATGGCCGACTTGATGCGGAATCAATTCGGCCTCAAACCTAAAATGCGGGGACCTACCTACACGCCTCCGTTCCCGCAGTGGTATTACAACGTGATCCTCGCCGCTAAGAGTAAAGCCTCCGACGTAATTCACAAAGTTTTCCGAGCAGGATGACACGAGCACGGTGGAGCATATTGCTCGCTACCCGATGTAGCTTGGAGAGTGCTCATCCGAAGAGGGGTTCGGGGGTCGGTACTTCCCCATGTCACTGACAGGCGCGGCGTTCCAGTGGTTTTCATCTTTGCCTCCCCAATCAGTTAGCACATGGAGGGAGCTGGAACGGAAATTCCACGCCCATTACTTCAGCGGCTCCACAGAAAAGAAGCTCATCGACCTCGCCACTGCGAAGCGAGAGACACGGTGAGACGCCCTTGGAAATCCTTAGGAGGTTCGGGGAAATCAAGGGCATGTGTTTTTCGCTAAATCTGCCAGATGATCAGTTGGCCGACATGGCCGTCACCGGAATGCCGCCGCCGTACGTGAAAAGTCGTTTGGCATGGAGTTCGATAACCCGGGTCAACTGTCCCAAAAGCTGTCATTGATGAGCAACCAGGCCTACGGTTTTAAGAAAGATGCCAGGTTCGGCAAGTAGCACGACGTAGCCGATATCCACCATCGGTTCTCGGAAAAGGCCGACCGGATGGGGGGATTCGATGATGACCGGGACGTGGCCGCGACCGAAATCATGTGGGGGAAGGAACCATTGACCATGAATCGGCGGCGGGTCAAACGGACTAAGGGCACCTACGATTTCGACGTCACTAAAGCCGACAAGCCGTTTGAATTCTGGTGAAGGAAGGCCGAATTAAGTTGCCTAAAGGGCATTCCATGCTTCGGCCCGATGGAGTAAAGGAGAAACGTTATTGCGGTTTCCATGACAGAATTCTCACTCCATCAACGACCGCAGAGTCTTCGTGGATGAGGATCCGGAGGGCTATCTAGGAGGGTCATCTCAAGTTTGATAACAAGATGAAACCGCACGGCCACCCTTTTCCCCGAACATGATAAACTTTTCGTTAACATGGTGACAACCGAGGAGAAGGGCAAGGTCAAAGTCTTGACTTCGACCGGGGCAAGGCAATATGGAGCAAGAGACCCGTAACGTCAAGTGACCTTGGAGCGAGTGCATGGTGAAGCCCCCCGCGTTCTCAAGAGCCATATCGAGATCGGGGAATCGTCCGCAGCCAAACCCGGGGTGACTACGCGCATCCTCCTCAACAAGTGGCAGCACCAGCTGGAGAAAGAGCGCTACCAGAAACGAAAGCACGAGGAGGAGAGGCACGAGTCGAAGAGGAAGCGCGCAGGAGAGATCTGGAGCAATACACGCGCGAGTAGGAGCGCGCACACTGGGGGTGCGCATTCTTCGGTGCACCGCCGGAACGAAGGGTTGAAGCTTCCCACGGCCGAGAAACCGCCCCGAGTGCGGCGATAGGTACTTTGAGTACGGGCGAGAAGCGCCAATCGCCGATCCGTCCATGATAGAATTGGAAGGATACATCCTAATGAGGATCGGCATCAAAAATATTGAAAACATTGATCATCCCGGAAGAGACAAGCCGATTTGAGATGGGTTGATCGGGGAGGAAGACGAGGACAAATACATCCGGCAAAAGGGGCAATGGTGCCCGCCCGGCCTAAGAAAGAGTCGAAAAGGAGGGTTCGGCGCTTGAGGAACCGCAAAATGAGGCAGGGCGGGGATCCAAACAAGGCGGTGTGTGGCATCCAAAGGATAAACCCGAGGGGTCAAACCGCTCGGCGCCGGCATGTATGGTATATTTTCTGCCGAATGAATTCATGGATCCTCCTAATCGGGTTGTGCGAAAGAAGCGTCCCTAGAAGATGAGCGGCTCGAGGGACCGATGGCGCGGTCGGTGCTAGCCAAGCAAGCCATCTTCGACAAACCGGCCAAAAATCGGCATATGAGGCCGCTATACTTGAAAGGATATGTCAATGGCAAGACATTGACCAAGATGTTTGTCGACGGTGGAGCGGCGATCAACGTAATGCCGTACACCACTTTCGAAAAACTTGGCATGGGCCACGGCGACTTGACTCCTACAAGCATAATTACGAACGATTTCGTCGGGAATCCTTCGATACCAAGGGGTGCGCCCATGTGGATGCGATGATCGGGTCCAAGACACTTGCTCACAACCTTCTTTGTCATCGAAGGTAAAGGAGCCTACAACCTCTTGCTTGGACGGGGATCGGATTCATGCCAACCTGCCGCGTCCCATCTACCATGCATCGGCGGCTCATCCAATGGGTAGACAACGACATTGAGGTGGTCCAAGCGAGATGACTCCGTGAGCATCGCAAATGTGGAACCGGCTTTTCGGGAATACCAAGGTATTGATTGTTTCTCGGGGAAAAGGCGGGGAGAAGGTCTGTTGAGCCCGTCGGCGGTGATCGGCGGCCGATTCAAGCGGTCGGCTCTTATAGCAATTTTTAATGGATAACCCCGTCGACGGCACCGACGGCAAGTTGGGACGAGGATTCTTGTCGGCCGATAAATTGGAGGAAGTTGACATTGGAAGCGGTGACAAACTAAGGCCGACATTCGTCGGCGCAAACTTGCAATCGGACTTCGGGGAGAAATTGATCAAGTTCCTTAAGGAATACAAAGATTGCTTCGCTTGGGATTATTCGGAGATGCCTGGACTGGACCGTTCCATTGTTGAGCATCGGTTGCCAATCAAATCTGGTTTTAAACCATACAAGCAACCTCCTCGGAAAATCTACAAAGATGAAGTATTGGCCGATGTGAAGAAAGAAGTTGAAAGGTTACTTGATGCAAACTTCGTTCGGCCATGCAAATATGCGGAGTGGATCTCTAATATTGTCCCTGTCTACAAGAAGAATGGAAAGATGAGGGTCCGTATAGATTTCAAGGATTTAAACGAGCTACTCCTATGGATGGTTACCCCATGCCCGTTTGCCGATTTGTCAGGTTGACGCCGCCGCCGGACACAAAGTCATCGGTTTCATGGATGGTAATGCGGGATATAACCAAAATTTTATGGCAATAGAGGATATATCAAAGACGACCTTCGGATGTCCTGGTCATATAGGCCTTGTTTGAATGGGTAGTCATGACATTTGGGTTGAAGAATGCCGGTGCAACTTATCGGCGAGCCATGAATTATATCTTTCATGAGTTGATCGGCAAAATTCTCAAAATTTACATTGATGACGTCGTGATCAAGTCTTTGAATCATGACAAGCATTTGGAAGACGTGAAAAGAACATTGGAGTGCACCGGAAGCATGGTTTGAAAATGAATCCAAACAAATGCGCTTTTGGGGTATCAGTGCGAGTTCTTGGGATTTTTGGTCCACGAAGGGGGAATTGAAGTTGGCAAGAAAAGCATGAAGGCTATTGATGAAGTTGTTCCACCAACTAATCTCAAGGAGTTGCAATCACTGCTCGGCAAGATCAATTTTGTAAGGAGATTCATCTCAAATCTGTCACAAAAGGTTTTACCATTTTCTCCATTGCTGAAGCTTAAGAAAGATCAGAAATTCACATGGTGCAACGAACAACAAAAGGCTTTTGACGAGATCAAGCAATATATGAAGGAACCACCAGTACTAGTCCCTCCACAGTTGGATAAGCCTTTCAAGTTGTACGTGGCGGCCGATGCCCAAACCATTGGATCGGCCCTTATTCAAGAATTCGAAGGAAAGGAGCGGGTGGTAGCGTATCTTAGCCGAAAATTACTTGATACCGAAACCAGGTATTCGGCCGAGAGAAGGCCGTGCCTATGCGTGTACTACTCGTGTACAAAGTTTCGGCACTACTTGTTGAATGCCGAATGCATTGTATATTCTAAGTTCGATGTAATAAAACATGTTATCTATGCCAATTTTAAATGGCAGGATTGGCAAGTGGATCTTGGCTCTATCGGAGTTTGAATTGAAGTTCGAATCGGCAAAGGCTATAAAAGGTCAGATCATTGCCAATTTTATAACTGAACATCGTGATCCATCAATTGATTTGCTTGAAATTACTCCTTGGGCTTTGTTTTTTGATGGATCATCGTGTGGCAAAGGTGGAGGAGTAGGGATTTTATTAATTTCACCCGGAGGTGAGATGTTTGAATTTGGCATCCCTATACGACCTTCGTTACAAACAATCGGTGAGTACGAGTCATTGCTTTGAGGGCTTCAATATTTGAGAGAAGCGGTGCCGTTTCGGTTGAGGTTTATGGAGATTCGAACCGGTGATAAAGCAATTGAACGGCCGGTACGAATGTAAAAGTGAAGTCTTCGAGGAGTTACTTCGCGAAGAATGTAGGGAGATCTTGAAGAGCTTTCCGTTGGTGACTCTCTGACATATTCCTAGGTAACATAACGAAGAAGCGAACGGGTTAGCTCGGAGCGCCTCTGGTTATAAAGAGAGTCAAGAAGCATTTGCTACAAACATATGTGCGGCGGGGATGGATCTTGCGGAAGGTGATTGGAGAAAAGAGATCGTTGACTATTTGAAAGATCCATCCCGGAAGGTCTCTAGGAAGCTCGGTACAAGGCCATAAAATTCGTTCTTCCGGATGATAATTTCTTTTACAAATCATTAGATGGGGTGTTGTTACGATGCACCGGGTCCGAGAGGAAGCTATAAGGATGATGAGTGAAGTGCATGATGGGATATGAGGAGCACACCAATCGGCCTACCACATGAAATGGGTTATCGAGCAAGCTGGGTGCTTTTGGCCGACGATATTAGAGGACTGCTTTGAATATTACAAGGGATGTCAAGACTGCCAGAGGTTTGGAAATATTCAAAGGGTTCCTGCATCAGCATTAAATCCCATTATCAAGCCATGGCCATTCAGGGGCTGGGGTATAGACCTGATTGGCCAGATTAATCCACCATCCAGCAAGGGGCATAAGTTTGTGCTTTTGGCTACAGACTATTTTACTAAATGGGTTGAGGCGATTCCACTAAAGAAGGCGACGTCGGAAAACATGGTTGAGTTCGTCAAGGACCACATCATCTATTGGTTTGGAATCCCTCGAGACAATCACAACTGATCAAGGAGCCCAATTCGTGTCCTTGGAGTTCAGAGAATTTGCCGAAAGCATGGGGATCAAATTGTTTAATTTTTCTCCTTATTATGCCCAAGCTAATGGTCAGGCAGAGGCTTCTAATAAAATCATGATCAAGCTGATACAAAAGAAGATCGTCCAGAAGCCAAGGAGGTGGCATTCGGTACTCAGTGAAGCGCTATGGGCTTACCGAATGGCCCCTCATGGAGCTACAAAAACATCTCCTTATGAATTGGTTTATGAACACCATGCGATTCTACCTTGGGAAATACAATCAGATTGCAGGAGAGTTGTTTTACAGAAAGATTTAAGCTCCAAAGATTACAGTGGCTTAATGATGGATGAGCTAGAAGATTTGCACATGATCCGTCTTAGGGCCCTATAAAACATCAAAAAGAACAAGGCTGCGGGTTGCCAAGTATTATAACTAGAGACATTGTGCCACAAGAGCAACGAGAAAGCAATGGCGACTCCTCCCCCCACCCTCGTAGGCTTCCGGCGATCATCTCCCTGGCGATCTACTGCTGGTGATTGGTGATTGGACTCCTTCCTGGATCTTTCTCTCATGGAGGTGCCTTCGGATCTGATTGGCAAGTTGGATTTCAACCATGGGAAGCTTTTCCAAGATCAAGTCTTTGGTACGTCATCGCAAGTCCGTGCATCACCCTTCCTCCTCTCCGAATGGCTCTTTCTTCCTTTTGGCTGTTTTTCGTCGCTTTACGGTCCGTTTGACGGAGGATTCAGTTGCTTGGATGCTCCAATCATGCCTTGGTGGGTCGGCTGCTGGTTTTCATGTTCAATTCCAAAGTGATCGCCATTTTCGGTTCTCGGTGTCCTGCAAGGCAGTGGGTTTTATGATCTACAACCTCAAACGATTCATTGGTGACTGTTTTGATGTCTATTTCTTTCTGTGGAGTAATGGGGCTCCTCATTGGGAGAGAGAAAATTTTTTGTGGGAGCGAGAACAATTGAAAGAATGGCATTATGTGCAATCTAAGAGGCAAAGGAAGCTTTCTTCTCGGTCTCGTGGTCGCCGAGTTCACTTTGCTCCTGACGTTTCTCGTGATCCTCCATTGCATAGACCTGATCCTGTGAAATCGTTTGTGGTTGGTTCGCTTGTGGTTCCCACTACAGTTAATTTTTCGACTGTCTTTGGAAGAATTTCAGCCGATCTCCTTCAATCAGATCCGGCATCCGGGCGTGTTCTTCGGGTGTTGATACCCCCGATCAAAATTCAAATTCAAAGGCCAAATCTGCATCGTGTGGCAAATGTCTCGCAGTGGGCCATCGGGCTGTTTCCTGTCAAAGCCCGTGGAGATGTCGGGCTTGTTTTGGGTATGGGCATAAACAGCGTTGGTGTTTTACTCGAGCTAAACCTAAAGTCTATTGGGCCCCCAAAGGAAAGTGCCCGGCTCAGCCCGTGGAAGATGGAAGGTCACGCTCTGTTTCCTTCTCTGCCTCCCACGACTCCCGAGGAAATAGCAATCCCGAAAGTTTCCAATCTTCCCCAAGCTACAGTGCTGATCGCTACTCCTCGTCGCCGCCTTCTGCTTCCCCACCACCACCGCCACCACCTCCTCCGCCCCCTCCTGAGCCCGACGACATGGCCAACTTTCCTTGCAACCCAATGCTATTTCTCCCAGCCGGGTTTCATGTGGAGCATGGATGGCATCGCCCTGCCCGAGCTCGCGTCGCCTTGGGAGGTGAGCCGCCTCGCCGACATGAACAGTACGCCATCATCTCCTTGGAGCCGGAACCGCAGCAAGGTCAAGTGTCTGGTATCCTTCAGCAAGTCAGTGAGTTCTTGGAACATAACTTCCACGTTGATGTGGTTTCATCGTTCCCATCTCCGCTGGGCTTGGGGCTTTTTCGGTTTGCCAATCCTGTCCAGCGTGAAGAATTGCTGGACGCTTCCCCAATTAATTTTGGTCAGTGGGTCATGTCGATGCATAAGCATGATGAGGCTCCACGTAACTTTAGAACCTGCAACTATATCAGAGAATCATGGATCATGTTCTTGGCTTTTCCGCCGGATTATCGGAATCAAGACTTCATCCGGCAAATTGTGGCCCATTTGGCGGATTAATTAGATGGTTTGAGGGACCTAACAAGTCAAGAGTGATTGCACGCTGCTTAATTCTGTCCCCTGATCGTGTCCCTCGCAGCCTGGTGGTTTCGCAAGGCACCATGCTTGGCGGTGCGGGGAGATCCTGGACGGTACCTGTCTTTATTCGAATGGCAACTTTCCTGATGGTTTTCCTCAAGATGAGGACCCGGTACCAGTGGATGGTAACCCGCACCCAGTTAATGGGGACGTTCAGCCTGGTAATGTTGCTGGGGCTCAGGGGTGGCAGCATGATCTCAATGGAGCTGGACACCATGTCCATGCAGATTTTGGATTAAATGACCAACAGATGGCTGACGTCCAACAGGAGCTGCAGGCTCAACCTGTCCCCCATCATCAGTTGGCTGGATGGGATGCTTGGCCTGATGTTGAGCAACGGCGAGGAGAATGAGTGGCAGGGATGAAGTTGATCGGGCTATGGAACAACCCGTTCAACGGCGGGGATTCGGTCACTTTTGATCGGTCGGGATCTACGGTGAGTTTCGAGGGCTCATGGTCCTGACATTGTGCTGAACGTAGAAGATGTCCTAGCTGGGAAGTTCAAGGCAGGTTCCTCTTCCTCCACTTCATCTGATGCATCTTCTCCAGTTGACTCTGAGGTGCAGAGCATGCTACACCCTACTTTGCAGTCAGTTGAGATGACAGCCTTTCAGAACCTCCTGATTCCCAGTATTCCCCCGATCTTGCATTTCCCCGATGTCGTCAATACTTCACTCATACAAACTCTCATCTCTGGTTCTACTTCGGTGCAGCACACTTCAGATGATTCACTTGCTATTGTTCCTGTGAAGCCTCCTAGTTTGCATTCTGTTCTTCTGCATCTTTGGGCCTTTTGGCACAGCGACATTCAGGCACACCCAAGCAGCAGTAGCACAGATATGGAAGTGGAAGTCCCTGCTGAACAATCTCTTGAACCCCTGCTGGATTCACCCCTTCAGGGTGGGGCCTCATCTGGGACCTCATCTGTTTCTCAGCAAACTAGGAAGGCTTTGTCTCTGCCCAAGACAGTCTCTAAAAGAAACAGCAGGAAGCCTCTCGTAACACAAGGGTGTAGGAGAAGCGAGAGGCTCAATATCTTTGAAGGGTTTAAGCATTCTCGGTACCCCGACAAGACTCCCGGGAAGAAGAGGAAGGTCTGGACAGTCTTTGCTCTTCACCTTTTGGACAATCCTCCTAGGCCTTCGAAATTGTCCCCGCCCTCGTCCCAATTGAGACTCTTCAACAATGGGGGCTGTTCCCGCAATGTGTCTCCTAGTGAGCTCACAGTGATGAACTTATGACAAGGAAGACAAATGATGGACGGGATGTTGTGCCTTAATTTCCTAGTGCCCAAGTGTTATTTTGTTTCTTTCGGCTTCTCTGTTTAGCTCCGGATTATCTCTCTTTTGGTGGACTTTAGTAGTTTTAGCTACTATGTCTTCACTCCGTGGATTTTAGTAGTTTTAGCTACTATGTCTTTACTCTGTGGTGCTTGTGGGCCTTTCAGACTCTCCTGTGCTTGTCTATTGGACCCGTGCCTTTTTTCTGCTTTGTGCCCCCATTGTCTGGCTATGGGTCATCTACTGGCATCCTTTATATTTTCATTCTTGGCTGTGTTTGGATTATGCTCTGGTAGTTTTAATCCCCTCTTTTATTACCTCGGTAACAAATGAACAATAGAAATTGGAATATTTTGTGCTGGAACATACGAGGTCTTAATGCCATTGACAAGCATGATGCTGTTAGAAATAAAATTGAAGAGAGCGGTTCCTCTATTATCTGTTTACAAGAAACAAAACGCAAAGTGTTGATATGCAATTTATAAGGAAATTTGCCCCGAGACGCTATGATAAGTTTGATTTTGTCCCCTCCCCGGGCGCTTACGGTGGAATCCTTGTGATATGGAATAGTGCTCATTTTCTCGGGTTGACTTTAGATAAGCGACCCTTTGGTCTTACAATTTCTTTCACCTCACAATTCAACTCGGCGATGTGGAAACTCACCACGGTTTACGGCCCTTGCCATGACCCCGAGAGATCTAATTTTGTTCCCTTGGATGCGCTCTCATGTTATTGATGACGAGGAGAACCGGTTATTTCTTGGTGACTTTAATTTTTACAGATCCCTAGAGGATAGAAACAAGCCTGGAGGAAATCTATCGGATACTCTAATTTTTAATGACCTTTTGGGTCACCTGGGTTTGCTGGAGCTGCCTTTAAAAGGAAGAGCCTTTACCTGGTCCAATATGCAACAGGACCCGCTCCTAGAACAATTGGATTGGTTCTTCACATCTGCGAATTGGACAGTTCAATATCCGAATACACTTGTGCTTCCCTTGGCCAAAATAACTTCAGATCATATTCCTTGCAAGATTACTATTGGTACTGACATCCCCAAGGCAAACATTTTTCGCTTTGAGAACTTTTGGCCAGAGCATCCGGGGTTTTCGGAGGTCGTGGTTTCGCTTGGGCTGAACCGGTGAGGAACTCTAATTCCTATGCTAGTGTTTTGGCGGGGAAAATTAAAGAATACAAGGTTTAAATTGAAGAAGCTGGAGTAAAAGTTTGTCCCGGCTTTCCTCATTGATCAAGAACTGTAACAAGGTTATTTTTTTCCTAGACTCTCTTGAGGATTGCGGACAACTTCGTTGACGAATGTAATCCGAGATCTACTATTAAAAGACGAGTTGCAAATGCTTCGAGATATAAAAACTTATCTTGGAGGAAGAGATTCACCGTCAACGAATACGGTTTGGGGATGAATGTACTAAATTCTTTCATGCTATGGCCACGAGTCTCCCATAGGAAAAATTCCATCACCTACCTAAGAGATGACAACCGGTAATCAAGTACATGATCATGAAGGGAAAGCTGCTCTTCTACTTCGGGAATACAAGAATAGAATGGGAATTTCTTTACGTGACCGACTATCTTTGTTTGATTTGTCTCAACTAGTTTCCATTACTCAAGATCCGGACGGACTAGTGGCACCTTTTCTGCCACAAGAGATTGATAATATCATCAAAATGGTTCCCATTGACAAAGCTCCGGGGACGGATGGTTTTAATTGTTTATTTCTAAAGAAGTCTTTGGGGGATCATCAAAAAGGACTTCTACATTCTCTCGCGGGATTTTTTTGACTGCAATATTAATTTAGATTGCTTGAATGAATCCTTCATTACTCTTGTGCCAAAGAAGAATAACCCCGAATCCGTTAATGACTTTCGGCCTATTTCCCTCCTTAATAGTAGTATCAAATTGATCACTAAGATTCTTGCGAGAGAGGCTACGGTCGTAATCTTAAGTTTGATCCATGCTAATCAATATGGTTTCATAAAGTCATGATCCATTCGGATCGCATTGCTTGGTGCTTTGAATATATTCACCGGTGTCAACAAAGCAAGAGGGAGATTATCATTCTAAAGCTTGATTTTGCAAAAGCTTTTGATACCGTTGAGCACAATGCCATCCTTAGCATGATGGAGGCTTTAGGTTTTCTCGAAAAATGGTTGTCATGGATTAAAGCTATTCTCTCTTACGGCACTTCTTCAATTCTACTCAATGGTACCCCCGGAAGGAAATTTAAATGTAAAAGGGGAGTTAGACGGGGTGATCCTCTCTCCCCCCCGTTATTTGTTACTTCCTTTGAGTTACTTCAGTATGTAATCAATGATGCACTACGCAACAATCACTTGTCTTTGCCAATCCCTCATGTCGCCAATGACTTCCCAGTTGTGCAATATGCGGATGATACTATCTTGATCCTACCGGTGATAGAGCACAAGCTGCTTCATCTTAAGGGCCTCCTACAAACTTTTGCCTGATTCCACCGGCTTGAGAGTCAATTTCCACAAGTCTTCTATGGTCCCCCTGAATGTGTCTGAAACTAAGATACAAGAGCTAGCTGCAGCTTTTGGTTGTCAAATTGCCAGCATGCCTTTTACCTATTTGGGTCTCCCAATGGGTACAACCAAACCTCGAATGGAAGATCTCACTCCTCTAATGGATAGAGTTGAGAGGAGACTGAATGCTTGTTCGATATTTCTTTCATACACTGGTAGGCTTGAGATGATCAACACAGTCCTTACTTCAACGGTGACCTATGCCATGTGCTCCATCAAGCTGCCTGTGGGAGTAATTGACAATATAGACAGAATGAGAAAGCAATGTTTGTGGAGAGGTAATCATCCGGATAAGAAGGGGGTAACTTGGCTGCTTGGTCTATGGTTCGAGAGGCCAAAATCCAAGGGAGGACTAGGTATCATTAATCTGAGATTACAAAATGAGGCTTTGCTTCTCAAGCAACTCAACAAGTTTTACAATCATATGGATATCCCTTGGGTTCATTTAATCTGGAATAAATATTATCTTGGGAAAGTTCCTCATGCTTCCTCGGAGATTGGTTCCTTTTGGTGGAAAGATGTTTTGCGCCTAAATATCCTCTTCAGAGGGATTGCCTTTTGTGTTTTGGGAAATGGTACTACGGTCACTTTTTGGGAAGATCTGTAGTGTGGTCAAGTTTTGGCTCATAAGTTTCCAAGACTTTTTTTCTTTTGCCAGGAATACTGCCATCTCTGTCCAAGATTTTGCGCAAGCTGATGATCTAGACACACTGTTTGCCTTGCCTCTATCGATTGAAGCTCATGAGGAATTGCTACGGCTTGATGTCTTGTTGCTTTCGTGGAATTAAATCCGCTTGAACATGATTCTTGGTCTTTCGCTTGGGGAAACCAAAATTACACCTCTAGAAGGTATTATCGAATGGTGTTTAAGAACTTTCACTCTTCTCGGATCTTCACGCTAATCTGAAGTCCAAGTGTATAAACGAGCTCAAATTCTTCATATGGTCAGTCCTGGTGGATCGTTTAAATACAAGGACTATGCTTTTACGGAGGAACTACAATGTGCAACCCAATTCTTGCTTGCGTCTTATGTACTTGCTAATGAGGAGGAAGACATTGATCATCTTTTCTTTTCTGTGTGTTTGCTCTCGATTGTTGGGCAAAACTTGGCATCGAGTGGAACATGAACCTACCGATTGATGAAAGGGTTCTTCAAGCTTTTCGGATGTCTACCCTAGAGTTCTTCATGGAGGCCTTCGTCATAGCAAGTTGGGAGATGCGGAATCTCGAAATGCTTGTCATCTTTGATAATGGTTTAGCTTCTGTTAGCACTTGGATTAGGAAGTTTAAAGCTCAGGGTCTTCTTCACATCGTGAGAGTGAAGAGTGATAGGCAGGCTTCTTTTAATTCGTTTTTGGAGAGTATCTCTTAATGTAATGGTAGCCTCCCTCCTCCCTCTCTTTCCCTCTGGTTACTGCTTGTACATATACTCCTTTTGGTTTATTTAAGTTTTTTTGAGCTGTGGGGAACTCCCCCACAGTATTTTCCTCAAAAAAAAAGTATTATAACTAGAAAGTAAGAGTTAGGCAATTTGCGAGAAGGAGATTTGGTTTGGAAAGCGTTACGCCGATTGGAACCAAATACGATGAATTCGGCAAATGGTCCCCTAGCGGGAAGGACCCTTTCGTGTGGTCGGATGCGTCCCTGGTAATGCATACATGTTGAAAACTTTAGGAGAAGAATTTTCCGCTGCAATAAATGGGAGATATTTGAAGAAATATTATCCTAGTATTGAAATCGATCGGTGATCACCAGCAGTGGGATTACATGCATCTGATACAGGAACAGCCGGCACTCGAGAACGAGGCCGCCTTTAGAACAAAAATTCCCAAACAGAAGGAACGGCCAGTGCCTAGATGCATTGCCCTTAGCACAAAACTACATTACAACTGCCTCTTGCAAGTTTACATCCAACAGCCCAGGTGATCAGGACTTCGAGGAGGCGGGAAGCGAGAGGCACTGGAGTAAGAAGCGAAAGTATGATTCAATCTTTTCTTTGCTTCTTCGGCTGCTCCCTCTTCAGTTGCTCCAAGACCACCGTGACGACAACTTGAAATGCATTGGGATGACCATGATTTGCTGCCTCCACTAAGCTGTCCCAAGCCGCTTTCAGGTTATTGTACCTATCAGAGACATCTGAGACAGAGGAGTGGTCATTAGGGGTAAAGGTCCAGATGTGAACACAGAGTCAAGAAGGAGTTAGAAACATTTACCTCCCACCAGTGCCTCCAAAGCCATGCGACGCTCGCGCTCGGCCTGGCAACGAGCCGTGATGTTCCCCGAGGTCATGCTTCGGGTGCCGAATGCGGCGACGCGGTTGATGGGCGGTTCTCTGCTCGGGCGTGGCATCCTCTCGCTTCGAGGGAAGAATCGGAGGAGATGTACTCGAGCATGTCTTCGGTCCCGATGATTTCCTCGGGGAAGCGGATCAAGGCCGAAAGAGGAAAGGTGGGGAGGAGGTAAAACGCGATTACCCCGAAGAAACAAGGAGCAAATCAAGGGAAAACTCACTCTCGAATCGTGCGCTTCTTCGGGGTGCTGCCCTCCTGGGGCTGCTTGCCTTTGTCCATGGCCTTGGGGTTTTTTCCTCTGAGGACAGAGGGGGAGATGAGAAGTGATGGATGAGTGTGTGAGTGGATTTGCAGGGCATCTCATCAGACTATTTTATTGACTGAGGGAGTGCATTGGGAGTGATGACCGGCCGGCGTGCCTTTGTTGGAATACCAAACGGCGGGGTTTTCTTCCCGAATGCGAAGGGTTTTCGTTTGAACAAGTAATTACGGATTGCCGATTCGAGGATCTTCGCGGATTTTGCGCCAAGGGGAAGGCGATTACCATTGGCTAAGTGTGAAGCCATTACAATGTGATTCGAGTGGGCTCATTGGCTTTACCACGAAGATGAAACGCACAACCACATGTTCAAGAACGCTCGTATTCGGCTTCACCAAGGGGACCATCTTTCATATGATTCCGGATATAATTTTTATATCCGCTCCCCGGTTTCACCCCCGTTTGTCTTGTGGAACCTTTGAAATCCCGGGGACGAACGGATCCCGTAATGTCAAGGCCGGTGATCATGTATACATCGGCCGAGTTGGGGACATTGGGCCATGACCAAAAAGGAAGGCGTTGACGCCATTTGACCGAAAGTGGCAAGCTGCTATCAAGAGGTCTTCGTTTTTGGGGGTCTCGGCCAAAGACTGACTCCAAGCATTGAGCAATGCGGAGGGTATCACGGCTTTGGGTCCCGGCACTCTTATCCGCAAGGACTCTTTGGTACCAATTCTTCCCGACTGCGATTGGGGGCAAGGGACGCGTTCTTAAAAGCATCCTACCACGGGGGGAAGCTTAGTTAAAGCCGCTTTGAAGGGGATCCTTTGGGATTCGAAATGCGATAAATTCGTGGGGATCGAAACTCCCACGGGACCAAGGAAGTAGGATCTTGAATTGGCCTCAGTACGGATTAAAAGCTCGGTGGAGAGCTCCTGGAGGAAAGCGGAGAGGAAATCTCAGGTAAAAATTGAAAATCTGAATGCCGAATGAAACTTATGGCGGAGGAATTTACCTAAGCGAACTTGGTTTTGAGCCGCCATTGGGGATTTGAGCTCGAGAAAATGCGATCTAGGGTTTGGATCTAGACGAAGACTCGGCGGATTGCGAAGAGAGAGAACAGGTGTTGAACGAGATTTGATTTGAAGACGTTGGTGGTCGGAGTCAATTCCGGAATAAAATCAATTTTATCCCATAATTGAAGGGGCATGTGTTAACACCAAAATTTGGTAAGGAGTCTGACTTGTGGGACCAACTCGGTGAGAAATCCGTCCGGTGGAAGGAAGGTTTCTTCAGGTGCATTCGGCAGAAAAAATCCGTGGTCGGCTATCTGCTTCTGTTCGGCAAGGAAACCGTTGAGCCGATTTTCTTTGGATTGTACGGTGACGTGGCCCAAGCGGAAAGGACGAATGGATGGATAAGCGATCGAGCTTAGAGATAAATTAGGTATCAAATCCATTCGAGGTCATGCTTGGCGGGGTATAAATATGAACCCCGAATGTATGTAACAGATATACGTAATCATTCTCAATACAAACTGGCTTTACGCCAAACCCTAGAGTCCATTTGTCGTGTCGTCGAGTTCTTCGAGAGGGTTCATCGATCCGTCGGGCTCCGTGTGTACCGGCAACCTTGTATCATATCTAGTATCATGCGGTGGATTTAGATCTGATGCAAGTAGTCTTGTTACCATGCTTAGTGTCATGCGGTAGATTCAAGCTTGGTTCAAGAAGGTTTCTTGTTAGGTCATGAGTCATGCGGTAGGCTAAGATCTAGCTTGAAGCTAGTTATCGGCTCTATTGAATTTTGGCAAGATTCAATAGATTCATTAAGTTACCCTGTGTTGCTTTGAGTTTTTGCTTTATGTTTAAATTCATGTAACACTTCTTTGGCCAATATAGATTGGTTTGAATCGGCTTTATCTTTTTGATGATCCTTATGCGAATCGTGTTCGTACCCTTGGCTTAAATAGCACGTGGATCACATGTTCTTGATAGCCGAAACCGAATCGATCTAGGTTGTCACATGTTGCGGGTTCAAGCTTACCAAATCTTGTATAAATCTTGAAAGAACTAGGTATCACGCGGTAGATGCAAGTTTTTGGGTTGTTTTGGAGCTAGTCATCCGGTGGATTAGATTTCAATCCAATCTGATAGATTTGTCTTGTTTGGTAATGTTTGTTCATTCTTCATGGACCCCGAATCGGTACTGCTCAGCCGTGTTCGGTTATGCTTTCACGAGTAAAACGTGCTCATAATCTATGCTCTAAATATTGTATGCTTTTAGCTTTCCATATTTAGATTGTATCATGCGGTGGATAGATCTATTTGTGGAAGGTGGTATGATCTCAAACAAGTAGTATCATGCGGTGGATAGATTTGTTTGGTATCATGCTTGACGAGTTTTAAAGCACCTAGACATGTGGTAGACTAGTGCTTTGGATCTATGCATGCTTGTTGATTACATATTTATGACCATGCTTTACTTCATTTACTAATGTTGTTTGCTGCGAGGATCGGTCACGGTCTTGCGCACGTGCATCTTTGTCCGGATAAAGACCGATTCGTCGTCATGCTCACGTCATCTATTCGGATATGTTACTTTTTCCTTTTTAAAGCTCCCGAATAGTTTCGGTTTGATCGCATAGATAGCTTTGGAATATGGAACCGTTCGGTACCACCCGGCAAGTTCCAAGCTTTGGAATTTAACTACTCTGTCTTTTGTCAATTTTCGGGGAAAATTGATCGGCACGTCTTGTGATCTCTTCACGTGTGAAGCCGCCTTGTTCGGCTTGCTTTGTGTGCTTGGCGCTAGGTGCAGATTTTGCGTCAACACCCGGTACGCCATCCTTGGATCTTAGACTCGGTTAGAGTCAATAAAGACCCGAACCGACTCGATACCACTTGAAGGACCGAAACGGCGAAACGAGAGGGGGGGGGGAGTGAATGGGAGCCGATAAAAATTCTTCTCAAATGAGATGGAAACTCCAACAAGATGAACACAGCTTTCAACACACGTCTCCGACTCACTACTCAAGTTGGCCAAGCCCACGTAGCCACCGGAGTGCCACCGGACCTAGGAACCAACACACAACCTTCCGACCCGAGAACGCGGCGGAACACCAAACCTCGAGTCTACAGACCAACACCGGTCGGACCGGTGAGCCCCCACCGGTCGGACCGGTCCCCGCCGGTGAAACCGGGCTACTTTCACTATGTGGCTCCACACCGGTCGGACCGGTCGGACACACCGGTTAGACCGATCCACGGCTCACCCGAAAGCTCCCAAAGCACCAAACAAAGGCTAACCGACCACAAAGCCGACCCAAACTCGAAACGGCGAACACAACACGGGACAACGGCGAACACACCCGGACGTTCACCCGAGCAAAAACTCACCGAGGGTTGCACCGGTCGACCGGTCAAGAGCACCGGTCGGACCGGTGTAGCCCGGACAGCTCGTGATGAACAGACACCGCGGGTCAACTCCCCAAAACCAAACCTCGATCTCCCAAATCGCTCCACATACTTGAACAAGACTTTGGGGATATTAGAAACACCTCATGAGGAGTCCATAGCCAAGTTTAATCCCACCAAAACTTGTCCAAAAAGGAGGAATCGAAGAAATCCCGCCAAGAACACCGCAAACCCTAGAACTCAGAAAACCCCAAAATCGAGCCCCTTTACTCACGGATTTGGGAGGGGAATCACAGCCCAAAGAACCACGAAGGGTTCCCACAAATTTCCCCCATCAAATCCCCAAGAGAAAGGTCCCGAAAACAACCCAAAGAAATTACCAAGAGAGGGCTCCGAAAATCACCACCAAGCACAACCGGGAACAACACATCCAAACCTTGAGGAACCATGCCGAATCATCTATACATGCAACAAAGGTTCATGCAAGGTCTAGCTTGTCACCCGATCATCCAACCCTCTCACAAGATCTCACCATGAAGCTCTCAAGCTAGTCCTATGGAAATCCTAAGGAAAATAGGAAGGAAAATAGGAAAGCAAATGAGCTAGGGATCCAAGAGTTGGCTGCCATCCTCTCACCTCTTGTGTTATATGGAGGCAACCGAAAGTCTAAAATGCCCTTTCCTAATAACTAGGGATACAAGCCCCTCAAGGGCGGATTTGGAAGTCTTCATGTCTTCACCATCGGACGGATGCCCGCGACCGCACCCCGTGTAGCCTCGACGCAAGCCATGCGATCCCGACGCGTATCCTCCGCTTCGAAGTCTCCGGACCGCATCGTCGCGCACCGGTCGACCGGTACCCACCGGTCGGACCGGTCCGGCACTCGCTACACCTCCGTCTTCGGCTCTTCGGTCTTGGCTTTGTGGATCAACCATGGAACCCGGTGTTTTTCGGTGAACCTCCGGAAACCCCGCGAACTCGGTGTAGCCTCCGCCAATCTCACTCATGACTCGGCTCCCACGTAGTCCCGGCTCGACCTTGGTTTTGAGGCTCAACCAAGAAATTGTCCATGACTTTATCTTGCTGTTCATGCCACCATGCGGCCCGCACTTGACCCCCGCCGGCCACCGGGTCCCTCGAATGAAGCCTACTTGTCTTCTCCACACCCGGAGGCCTCACCGGTGACGACTTTTCGTGCTTGTTCTTTACCCGCACCAACACCGGTCAAGCCGCAACCCGCACCTGCAATAATTAGCCAAGAATCGGTCCACACAACGTTGTACATCACTCATCACACAAGGAAGCAACCATCCACCGGTCCTCGAACCACAAATGGTCCTCGGTGTTGGAGGAAGAAGTGTTTTTGAGGTCGCCACCGGGGTTGGAGAGCGAGAAGTACCCCCACCGGTGTACAAGTTGAGGAAGGCGTTGTATGGGTTGGAAGCAGCGCCTAGAGCTTGGTGTGGTAGGTTGAGGGGGTTCTGTTTGAGAGAGGATTTGAGATGGGGAAGGTCGATCGGACCTTGTTTCTTCTCGGGCGGGATAGAGATATCCCGATTGTGCGGGTGTACGTGGATGATATTGTCTTTGGTGGCTCGTCTAACTCTATTGTTGCAAGGTTTGCGGATGATATGAATAGGGAATTTGAGATGAGTATGATGGGTGAGTTGCATTTCTTCCTCGGGCTACAAATCAAGTAATCAAAGGAAGGAATATTTGTGCACCAATCTAAGTACACCAAGGACATTGTGAGGAAGTTCAAGATAGAGAACTCCAAGGCCGTGACGACACCTATGAGTATGACTACAACTCTTAATGCGACCGAGGAAGGAGAACCCGTGGACCGGACGGAGTATCGAAGCATGACCGGGTCACTCCTCTACTTGACGGCGACGAGGCCGACATCCGCTTCTCGGTATGTTTGTGTGCTCATTTTCAAGCGTCCCCAAGGACGTCGCATTGTTGACGGTGTATTTTGGTACACCTAGCATGTTCATTACACTTTGGTTTGGATTTGATTATGAAAGTAACCCGCCACTAGGCACACTAATCATATAACAAGTTCATCTAAGTGCATGCATTTGGAAGTGTTGTGTTTATGTAGGAAAACATGGACATATGGGACGGATTCGCAACAAGTTCAAAGGAGCATTTACGGAGTCTTGTTCGTGTTCATGAGCTTGATGAAATCACATGCAATGGTGGCGAGGACCGAAGTGCTACGTGGAACACCCCCGGGATTGAAGCGTAAAAGACCGAACTTCATGCGAAGAGAACCTCCATCTTGGACGCGAGGATGACATCTTCAAAATCATGCAAGTGGAGGGGGCAAAGTACATAATTACATGAGGACCCACGGGAGCGAAGGGGCGACCGAATCGGGCCGAGGTGGGCCCAGGCCGGCCGGCCCGGTCGGCCCGGGCCGGCCGACCCAGCCCACTCCGGTGGCCGGTTCGGCCCCCCTTTCCTTGCACCCGAAGGATCTTCAACCCTAAAACCCTGGAGGCACCGCCAATCGACAGAGAGAGAGCCATTCGCACTAGGAGGCCATCCACAAGCTAGAGAGAGAGGAGGGAGATCTCCGAGGGAGATCAACCACCTCGAAGGAAGCACCCACAAGCGGAGAAGAAGGAAGACACCGTCGGAAGGGAAACCATGATCAACGGTGCTATGTCCAGCACCTTGATGGAGTAATCTCCTTATTCGTCCATGGGTTGTAATCGATCTTGAGATGTAATCGCACTTTTCCGGATTATCTATCTATCATCTTGTGTTGAATATGTTTTAATGCTTAAGGTTAGCTACCACGCCGTAAAGGGAGTATGAGCTCCAATGCTTCCTTGGATCCATTCAATACGCCGTGTCCATCATAGGTCTAGTCATGAATACTTTCACGTAGTGACAAGACGAGAGGAGGGAAAGGGCGAAACCGTGGTCACAACCCCGATAAATTAGATTGGTTTTCATGTCTTTAAGCGACCGCATGCTCTAGTATCATAGACCCGTGGGCGAGTGTCTTTTATCTTGATATCTTGATCATTCTCTCTAGTGTAGTTTAGTTGTTTTCTAGTTTAATCGTAGTTAGAGGTTTGAGTAGCTAGAGTGTGAAGGTAGATCGAACGCTTGTAATCCCCTTGCTCCGCGGATTGACAAGAACCTTAGGAATCCCGTGGTGAAAAGGTGTGGGGTCCGTACGCTTGCGGATCGTAGAGGGATACGTCTTTTATCTGTCAACAAGCCCCTTTTTCTGGCGCTGTTGCCGGGGAGCAAGCTAGTTTACATCGTTTGATTTGCATTTAATTTGGTTTTATATTTTAGTTTATCTTTTATTTGCTTTATCTGACATATATTATCTAGAAAACCACTTGTTTCGTTTTTGTTTTTGTTTTTATCTTATTGTCTAGATGGCGTTCGTTAATCAACCCGTGGACGAACCGGAGAAATCACTAAGGGATTACGCTAGCCCTCGATGTGAAGACATAAAAGTATAAGAGTCGGATTCGAAGCTCAAAGCGACCAAGTATGAGATTAAATCCAATGTCATCGAGATGGTGGTGGCAAACCCATTTGAAGGGATGGTTACGGAGAACCCATATAGACACATAAGGAATTTTACGACAATATGCAACACGGTATGCCAAGAAGGAGTCCCCGATGAATGGTTCAAATGGAATCTCTTTCCGTACTCACTTGCCGGCAATGCAAAGACATGGTACTCGTTTGCGTATTTTGAAGTTGAAGGCAATTGGAACAAGTTGACAAAGAAGTTTTGCGAAAAGTTCTTTCCAATTAGCAAAGTTCAACATCTAAGGAGGCAAGTGATCAATTTCATGCAAGGAGAAGAGTAAGGGATAGACCAAGCCCGGGATAGGTTTAATGGGTTAATCGAACAAGGACCAAGACTCGGCTTCTCCGGTGACGTACTCTTGCATACATTTTTCTTTTCCCTAACCCCTAGTTGCATGCAACACGTCGAAATGTGTGTAGGTGGGGATCTCATGGAGAAAACACTTACGGAAGCCGCTCAACTTCTACAAAAAATTAGTAAAGCGGCTGCCATGCGAAGAGATTGGGAAACAAGACTTGCGGAAGAGCCGGAATATAATTCAAGGAAGAAGAAGTGTGCTGAATTTTCTAAAGAGGCAACCCCGAAGTCACAAAAGAGGAGCCAATCCCGGAAAAGCTTGAAGAAGAACACATCAAGTCAAGCACTACCCCGAACATTGACTTCGTCGTATCAAATGAGACAATCAAGAGAAGCATGTCAAGCGTGAAGCCACTAAGGAGTTCGAATCAATAGATTGGGTTCCGATCGATTACGGAGAAGTATTCGACAAGAGAAGACCGTTCCCTAATCAAAAGGGAATGGCAAGAGCATTGGAAGTGGATTTCCCACCGGAGAAGAAAACGAGAAAATTCATACGACCTTGAAACCACATAGTCGACATAGTGGATCCGGAACACATAGCCGAGGTGAAAAGAACCATTGGGATCAAGCCCGAAGCATCACCATATGCTTGCCTCGCTGAAGTCTACGTGATAGGATCTGAAGAAGAAGAGAAGACGGCACCACACTTGAGTTGCGAGATCAATGGAGTTCAATGCAAAGCTTTATACGACATCGGAGCACAAGTAAGTGTTCTATCTTCTAAAATTTACGATAAAGTTCAAGACCACAACCTAGACTTAGCTCCAACATCAACGAAATTAATCACGGGAGATGGTAGAACTATTAGACCTCTAGGTATTGCTTGCAACATGAATGTAAAAATCTTTGGAAATTGTATACTAACCGATTTCTTTGTTATTGATGCTTACCATAGTAATCATGACATAATCTTAGGTAGGCCCTTTCTTAAGTTGGTTGATGCCGTGTTAGATGCCGAGAAGGCAAAGTAACGATGAACCTTAATGGAACAAAGTACACATATAACTTTCTTCGCGCTTCTAAACACCTTACACCCTTTCCTCCGAGTTTGAAGAAGTAGAAGAGATAGATAGCATTTGTTTTATTGAAACCCTTAGAGACCCGCTACAAAGAGCGATGGAGAATCAAATTAGGGATCAACGAGATGAAGAACTAAAAGAAGCAACAAAAGGCTTGGAATCACATGATGGAAGCGTGGAGGAAGGAAAATTTGAAGACATAGGAGAAATAAAATCCGAGGAGTCACAAGCGCCCGAGGTAGACCTTAAACCTTTGCCCAAACGATTAAAGTATGAATATTTGGGCACGGACAAGACCTATCCACTCATCGTGAGCGACGAGTTGAGTCCCGAAGAAAATGAGGCATTGCTGATTTTATTGAAAAAACATAGGAAGGTGATCGGATATTCGATTAATGATCTCAAAGGAATTCGCCCGACCTTTTGCACTCATCGTATACCAATGGAAGAACAATGTAAGCCCGTAGTGGACCACCAAAGGAAGCTAACCCATGCCATGCGAGAGGTAGTAAAGAAAGAGGTCCTCAAGTTACTTGATGCCGTAATCATCTACCCTGGTTCCGCATAGCGAATGGGTGAGCCCGATAGATTGTGTACCAAAGAAAGGAGGTTTGACCGTGGTGAAGAATAAGAAGAATGAATTGATACCGCAAACAACCGTGACCGGGTGGCGGATGTGTATCGATTATCGTAAGCTTAACAAAGCGACGAAGAAAGATCACTTCCCCTACCGTTCATCGACGAGATGCTCGAGAGATTGGCAAACCCACGCTTATTTTTGCTTTCTCGATGGGTACTCGGGGTTCATGCAAATTCCCATTCACCCGATGATCAACACAAAACAACGTTTACATGCCCTTACGGAACGTTTGCATATAGAAGGATGCCCTTCGGTCTATGCAATGCTCCGGCCTCTTTTCAACGTTGCATGATGGCCGTATTTTCGGAATTCATCGAAGAAATTGTCGAGGTGTTCATGGATGATTTTCCGTTTATGGGAAGACGTTCATGGATTGCTTGGCAAACTTGGAAAAGGTCCTCACGAGGTGTGCGGAGGTAGACTTGGTGTTAAATTGGGAAAAGTGCCACTTCATGGTTAAGCAAGGCATAGTGCTCGGACATGTTATATCCGAGAGAGGCATTGAAGTGGACAAGGCTAAGGTAGAGACGGTTGAGCAACTCCCACCTCCTACGGATGTTAAGTCCTTAAGGAGCTTTTTAGGACATGCCGAATTCTATAGAAGATTTATTAAGGACTTCTCAAAGATCACTAAGCCTTTAATGCATCTTCTTCAAAAGGATGTGGCTTTCGACTTTGATGAGAAGTGCCTAGCGGCATTCCGACCTTGAAAAGTGCGTTGGTGAGTGCTCCCATTATTCAACCTCCGGATTGGAACCAACCTTTCGAGATCATGTGTGACACAAGTGACTACGCCGTAGGCGCGGTTTTGGACCAAAGAAAGGAAGGCCGAGTTCACGCCGTTTACTATGCTAGCAAAACTCTTAGTGGGTCGCAATTAAATTACGCCATTACGGAAAAGGAGTTGCTAGCGGTGGTATTCGCTTTTGAAAAATTCAGATCTTACATCATGAACTCGAAGGTCATTGTTTACACCGATCACGCAGCCATCAAGTATCTCTTGGCTAAGAAGGAAGCTAAACCACGTTTGATTCGTTGGATCCTTCTTCTCCAAGAATTTGATGTTGAAATTCGTGATAAAAAGGGGGTGGAGAGTGTTGTGGCCGATCATTTGTCTAGGATGAATCGTGGACAAGATGATAAAGAGCCCATAGAAGATAAGATGAGAGATGACCACCTCTATAGAGTGCTTGATAAATATACTTGGACGATCAATATCATTCGAGCAATCCGAAAGATGCCTCTCGATCATCTAGATAAAAACTCTCAAAAGAAGATAATCTCCGAAAGTAGGAAATACTTTTGGGATGCACCATACCTCTTCAAACTTGGAAATGATGGAGTAATGAGAAGATGTGTGCCAAGATAAGAAAAGTTAGAGATTTTGAGAAAGTGTCACTCGGTGGAGTACGGTGGGCACTATAGCCATTTTCAACCCAAGCAAAAGTATGGTCAAGCGGATTCTATTGGTCGGAGATGCTTGAAGATACTAAAAGATATGTTGCATCATGCCCCGAATGCCAAAGAATCGGAAACATCTCTCAAAGAAATTCTATGCCTTTGAAATACAACCTACAAATCGACATATTAGATGTATGGGGTATAGACTTCATGGGGCCTTTTAAAAACTCATTTGGATTTGAGTATATCCTAGACATGGTTGATTATGTATCCAAGTGGGTAGAGGATATACCATGTCATAAAGCTTCCACAGAGGAGTCCATTACTATGATCAAGAACGTGATTTTTCCTCGTTTTGGTACACCGAGAATCTTGTTAAGTGATGGAAGAACTCACTTCACCGGAAGAATTTCAAAAGGTGCTTGTCCAAGTTGGGGATTGAACATAGGGTCTCTACGGCCTATCACCCGCAAACCAACGGACAAGCGGAAACGTCAAATAGGCAATTAAAAAGCATCCTCAACAAAACCATAGAGAAGGGAGGCAAAGATTGGTCAAAGAAATTAGACGGAGCTTTATGGGCATATCGAACGGCGTTCAAAACACTGATAGGTATGACCCCTTATCAATTCGTCTATGGAAAAGCTTGCCACCTTCCGGTTGAGTTGGAACATAAAGCCTATTGGGCGATTAAAGAGATGAACCTCGATCTCGATGCCGCGGTGGTGAAACGAAGGATCCAAATAAGCGAGCTAGAGGAGATGAGGTTGAAAGCATATGAAAATGTGAGCATATACAAAGTGAGAATCAAAAGGTGGTATGACAAAATATTGAAAAAGAAAGAGTTTAAAACCTTAAGAAAGGGGAAGTTGCAAAGCAAGTGGGACGGACCTTATGTTGTGCATTCGGTGCTCTCCAACGGAGCAGTAACCATTATGGATATAAAAAGCGATCAATTTATGGTGAATAGTCAATGGCTTAATGTTTACTACGAACCCAACTGTCGGTGCGGAATATGGTCCCGACACTAACCAAGAGAAAGCGCCGAGGTCTATCCCTCAATGGTCGATGCTAAGCAATAGGAGACACGGGATTTATCCCGGTTCCCGCCGAGGGGGCCGTACGTCCGGCGCGTGGTGTGCTCAAGGCACTATATTGCTCGAGACCGGGGGTGCTCCGTACCGGGGCTGCTACAAGCAAGGCGGGAGAGGAAGCGTGGCTTCCAAGTCCCCGGAGGAGTGGTCGAAGATATTGTGGGAGAATTGGAGAATGAGTACGTGGTGTGCCGTGTGCTATCCGTTGCTCTATGTCTCGTATGCTCCTCGTCCGTGTCCGTCCCCCGCGGGCCGGGGGGTTCGCCCCCCCCCTTTTATAGGTCAAGGGGGAGGCGGATTACATGCGCGCCGCGCTATCTAGCTACATGGGGAAGCACGACGTGCTATGCCGTAGAATGGGCGGCCGTCCGACGATCCTTGCGGCGATCCGGCCATCATGGCCTACCTTGTACCCGAACAAGGTGGCGGTTCGAGGGTTGAAGGGCGGCGGATGGTGGCAACGCTTTCGATAGGCTTCAAGGGAGGTGTCGACGTTGGCCCGTACGGAGTACGGGAGTAGATAACACGGCGTCCCTTCCCGACGCGCTTCACGCGTCCGGAGTGGTTGCTACGGCGACCGGCGTGCGCCGGCACGCGCGGGGATTGCGGCCACGCCGTTACGGTTGCGGGGATGGTGTTCCACCGGCCTAGCGCCTCCACCTAACCCCCGTAGGGTCACAAGAAAGTGAATCGAGGGTGCATCCGGCCCCCCCTTCGAGGGCTCGGCGCGTTAGCCGTCATCGGAGCGGCGCACGGCGTCACGGGACCGACACCGGCCGCGCCGCACGGTCCCTCCCCACGGTGATGGGGATGGGCTCCTCCCCGGGGAGTTGGTGCGGCGGCACCGGGCGCGAGCCCCGGCGCATGATGGCGCCGTCCCGCCGGTGTCGGGCGTTAAATGCCCGTGTACGGGAGCCGGCGCACGCGTGAGGGGCGCCCTCGAGCGTGGCGGACCCCGCCGAGGGCGGGACGTACCCTAGAGCGAGGCGGAACCCGCTCGAGGGGGAGCGAGCCCTCGAGCGAGGCCGAGCCCGCTCGAGGGAAGTGCTACCCCTCGAACGGGCGGAGCCCACCCGAGGGGGCGCGCATCCTCGAGCGAGGCGGAGCCTCGCTCGAGGGGATCTCTAAGAGGGCCGCCTTGATGGGCCGTCGGGGTCCCCGCGGCGTGGGCCGTTTCTCCGCATGGTTAGGCAAATTGTGTTTTGGCTTTGTTGCGGGTTTTAAGTGAGGATTCCCCCATTGTTTAAGGGGACCCATAGGGCTGTCCCCGACAATAGCCCCCGAGCATCCGCGGGTTTGCCATTGAGGCTCCCGCAGATGCTGGAACCTACTGATAGGACGTTCTTCCCTCCTTGTTTTGCGAATGCTTTCCGTGGGGCCGCGTTAGCGGACCCGCGGGTCTAGCCCCGAAGCCCTGCAGGAGTGTGGGTGCTCCTGCAGGGGTTAACCGCGAGAACTGGTCAGATGGCGCGGCACATGTTTCAACCGGCATCGACAGTGTCTCAGCCGGCTTCGGTGACGCACGCGCTGCTGGCGCTGTCTCCGGCGGGTGCAGGCCAAGGAGGTGTAGCCGTGCGTTAAGCCCCCCGAGCCCGGGCCCGTTCGAGGCGATCGGGTAGAGCTTCACCACTTGTTTCTTAACGCGCCCTCGCCGTCCCTCCGCGGGACGGAGGGTGAGGTTTCCACAACCCCCATCGAGCGGGTCGCGAATTGCGGATTCCTCTTTGAGCTGCTAGTGGGTGGTTCGAGTGGACGCCCATGCCCCGTTCGATAAGGGTAGGCCGCGTGGTCCGCAGACACGTCCATGGATGCGCTTGCGTGGGTTTGCTAGGTGGGGCTCGGTCCCCGTTCGATTGGGACCGAGGGCGCGGAAGCTCTCCCTCGGTGGGATCCCCCCGCTAGGCGCCCTCGCCGGCTCTCGAACACGACATGTGGGGCACCCTCGAGCCGACGGGCTCGAGGAACGGCTCGAATGCGCGTGCCTTCGTCGTCCCCGACTCGCGGTCGCGAGGCGCCCGTTCGAACCCGTCGAGGGTCGGGCTTCGAACCTCCGATCGCAGGGCCGTGCGGGGGGCGGCGCCCGGGCGGCCCCGTCTTTTTCGTTTGCGGCCGTCGAGGGGTCCGGGCGAGCTAGCCCTCGAGGCGCTGGTTGGTAGCACAGCGCGGCATGGGTGCTTGTGGTGCCCGCTTTCAGCGGTGCCCCGGGCGACCTTCTCACGCATGTGCCCTTTTTAGAGAGTTGATATTGTCTCGAGCCAGGGGCTCGTGCCGCTCGAGGGTTTTGCATGGCATGGGTGCTCGCGGTACTCTCTTTACTTTAAGCGAGCCCCGGCGACCTTCTCACGCCGATGTCCCTTCGTGGGCCGACATCGTCTTGAGCCAAGGGCTCGTGCCGCTCGAGGTTTTTGCGTGGCATGGGTGCCCGCGGTGCCTCGCTTTACATCAGCGAGGCCCCGGCAGCCTTCTCACGCCGATGTCCCTTCGAGGGCCGTCTTTGTCTCGAGCCGTGGGTTCGCCCCGCTCGAGGGTTCTCCTTGCTTGGCAAGGGACCGAGTCATTAAATGCCTCGCGATCGGGGCTGCGGTTTTGCAATGAGGGCGCGCCTTTTTAGGCGTTGCGGCCGCGCGCGCGCGCGTGTAGTGGGCGGCATGGCGGGCGGACGTGACCGCTTGCCTCGGTCCCCTGCAAGTCTTCGCCGTGATGATGGCCCGTCCGCGGTGATGTGGCCGCCGCGGTCGTGGTGGGGCCCGTTCGTAGGCGTGAAGAGAAGATTCCCCGCGGTTAATGCGCGCGGGACATCCGCCCCCGAGAGCTCGCCCGCGGCTTATAAATCCGAGGGGAGGGGGAGACGGCGGTTTTTTACCTTAGTGCCTCACCATTCCGGCCCCTTGTGCCTTCGTCTCGCCTTTGCCACCGTGCGGTGTCGCCATTAGAGCTCTTCTTCCGTTTCTCGTCCTCTCGCTCTCGCATTCCTTTGCCTTCTTCTCATGGCACCGCTTCCGCCCCTCACGATCCTTGACCCGTACGCCTGGGAGCGGTCGACGGTGACTCCGCTGGCCCTTGGCGAGCTGGTCGCCGCCGGCCACCGACGGCGAACGAGGATGGCCGCCCGGCGGAGTGGATAATGCCGCCGGCGGCGGACCGCACGCCCAACCTGCCGGAAGGCTACGTGGTCAGCTTCGTCCGCTTCCACGAGCGGGGCTTCAACGCGCCGGCGAGCCACTTCATGCGGGCGCTGTGCCACTACTACGGCGTGGAGCGGGACAACTTCGCGCCCAACGCGATTTCGCGCAGCGGCCACGTTCGTGGGCGTCCGCGAGGGGTACCCGGGGATCCCGCCAACCGGGGAGCTCGGGTACACCTCTTCCGCGCGTTGCTCTTCACGCAGCCCACGACGGAGCCGAGGACCCGCCGCGCGGTGCACGCCGGTGGGATGTCGCTTGCCCCGCGGGGGGCGGGTTCAAGGATGACTACATCCCCCGCACCATGACGACGAACAATGCCGGCTGGGAGCGGGGATGGTTCTACTTGCGCAACGCCGAGCCCGGCCTCCCCCCCTACACCGATCGGGTGTTCAAGGAGAAGCCCAGCTCTTGGGGCTACGGGGTGTCCACGCCCCAACATCGGAGGCGGCAGGACTCGGTCCTGGCCGCCTTGAAGAGCCTGGCGGCGCAAGGGCTGACCGCGTTGGGCGTCCTCGCCTTCCTCCATCACCGGCGGATCGTGCCTCTGATGGAGAGGCCGCTCTGCATCTACGAGATGACAGAGGCGGCCAACCCCGTCGAGCTGGCGAGGTCGCAGATGCTCCCCGCCCCCCTCGGGCGGCCGTATGCGCTCACCCGGGCGCGGAACGCCGTCGACACCCGGATGCCGATGCATCCGGACCGGACCCCATGGGACCTCGAGATGCTCCCCACCGGCCCACTGGTGAGTGTGATTCTTGATTTTGTTTTAGTTCTTGGTGTTGCTTCTGCCTCCTGACGCGTCCTTGATGTTCATGTATGCGGTGGTGAGCTTTACCGCCTCGAAGTCCGTTTCGCCCACCCCCCGACTCCCGCGCGCTCGGTCGGGCGGCGCGGCGGCGGCGGGAGCGAGGAGCGGGCGGCGCGCAGAGGGAGCGCGCGAGGCGGCACAACGAGCGCCGTGAGCCGCGGAACGCGGAGTACGGCGGCGTGAAGAGCCGGGGCTCTCCTCCCCGGGACCGAGGGAGTACTCGTCCTCGGAGGAGGACGAAGAGGAAGAGGCCGAGGGTCGGGGCCCCTCCGAAAGGTGGGAGCCTTCGCCCCCGTTGCGGAGCCGGCTCCGGCGGCAAGGGCGGCATCGCACCGGGCGGGCGCAACGGCGCCCGCCGCCGGGCAATCGACATCGTGGGGCGGCGCGCGCCGCGAGGCGCCGGCGCGCACCACGGGGGCGCGCGCGCGCGGCCGCGCGCGCGCGCGCGGGGCGGGGCTCGTGCGCACGGCAGCGACGTCGGGAGGCGCGGCGGCGGGCGCGCCGCCGGCCGCGCCGGCCCCATCCGGCCGAGGCTTCGAGGAAAAGGAAGCGCGCTTTTTCCTCCTCGAGGTAAGGGGCTCGATCCTTTACTTGGTTTGATTTTTTGATGATCGGGCGTTCTAACCCTCTCGTTTGTGCCTCGCGCGGTGGTGCCAACCGTGCCTCCCCTCGCACCGGCCAAGGTGATGAGGACGGACGCGTCCATCCCCACCCCGGCGGCGCTCGTCGAGGGCGTCGCGGGCGGGGGCAAGCACGGCGGCGGCGGGCGAGAGCTCGCGAGGGCGCGGGCCGGGGCCTCGAGGCCTCGACCGGCGGATCGCCCGCCGCGGCGCGGCCGGCGGTCACCGAGGAGCGACCGGCGCCGGCCATTGTGGGGGCGCGGGCCGCGGCGGCGGCCGTGGTGGAGGCGCAACCCGCGGAGGATGTTGCTATGGAGGCGCGGTCCGTGGCGCCGGTTGCAGAGGAGGCGGAGCGGGTACAACCCGTGGCGGCGCCCGTGGTCGCGAGGCGGCGGCCGGAGGTGGTGGCCGTGGCGCCGCGTCGGCGCCCGCGGCCACGGAAGCACAAGTGGAGGCGCCGGTGGAGGGCGGCGCAAGGGCCGGTGCCCGCCGGCGGTTCCCGGCGGAGGTGGTGGAGGTCCCGGATGACGACTCCCCACCGCCGGGTGGGATCGGTGGGCTAGCTTCCCCACATGCTCCCACGAGCCCCAAGAGGGGGCCCTCGTGAGGTGGCACGAGGGGCACATGGTGGCGGGGGACCGAGGACACGGTGCCGAGGCCTCGTCCTCCCGCGCCGGCCACCCCGCCCGTGTGGAGGGGGCCATTGACGATCCCCCCGGCGTTTGCCGACGCCCGGGGGGAGCGAGAGCTCCGGGGCGAGCTCGGAGCCACGCGCCACGCTCAACCGTGCGCCGAACGAGGCGTTGCGGGTCCATGGCGGCCCCGCATGGCGCGTCTTCCAGGTAGGGCGTCGTCGCTCGTTTTCTTCTTCTTCTCATTTTTGTGCGCGCGCCTCCGTGCCGTAGCGCTTACGGGTTTTGATGTGTGGGTGCCAGGAGCTCGAGCGCCGCGCCCACAACAAGTACGACGCCTTCGACCGGGTGAACGCCGAGGTCCACCGGCCTCCGGGAGCGGTGCAGCGCTTTCGACGCGCTTGCTGACGCCCTCAGGTCCCCGGACGGTGGGCCGGCGTACGGCCATGGCTCGGCGCGACGAACTCCCCGAGAGCTCGAGGCAGACCCGCCGCGCCGCTCGAGCCTCGAGCGGGTCCGCACGCCCTTATCGATCGTGATGAGGAGCCGTGGCGGTGCACGCTCGGACTTGGAGAAGATGCGGACGCCGGCAACCAATTGGGAGGCGGAGGTGGCCAACGTCCACGGCGAGAACCGGGAGCTTCGCTCGTCGCTCGAGGGGGTGCAAGAGCAGCGAAGCCGGGGCCGAGGAACGGGCGCGCGGCCGGGAGCAACGAGCCAAGGAGGCCGACGACTTGAAGGCTCGCTCATGACGCCTGGGCCGCGGCGCTCGTCATCGCCGAGGAACGCTCCCGCAGAGCGCACCGCCCGCCAAGAGGCCGAGGGGCGGCTCCGGCGAGAGCGAGGCCGCCCTCGTTGACGCCGGCGGCGCCGGGAGCGATGCGCGTCGCTCACGAGGCGGCGCGAAGGTCCTTGGCGGAGCGGGACGACAAGCTCTCCAGGACCGAGGGTGAGCTCATTGTGCTCAGCATTGCAAGCGCAAACCAGGAGCTGGCCCTCCAGGAGCAGAGCGAAACCGTCAAGCGCCTCGAGCTGGCGGTCGAGGCCGAGCGCCGCGCTCTCGAGATGGAGAGGAAACAAGTCGAAGGTGAGCCACTGTTTGACTCTTGCCTTGTTGGTTTTTCTGTTAGAGGGCTCGCATCCCCCTTTCTAATTTCTTTCTTGTCTTGGTGATTCCAGGCTTGCGCACCGCCCTGGGGCACGCAGCTGAGCGGGCCGAGGCGCTGCAGGCTTCCTATAACTCCTCCGAGCAGGAGCTGCGCGGTGCGGCCCTCGAGACCTGCCAAGCCGTGGAGGAGGGCGAAGCACGGGCCGGTAGCTCACCGGCCGGCCGCCCGCGTGCCCTTGGCGGTCACGTCACCGAGCGGATGCGCCGGCGCCGCTTCGTTCGTCCCGAGAAGGCCCTCGGAGTGGTGCGGCCCACTACGAGGTCAACTTCGAGGCGCCGCGGAGGGCTACATCGTTCCTGAGGGCGTCGAGGACGAGGTAGCGATGGAGCGTGTGGATGCGCTCGCCGCTGACGCCGCCGGGTCGCTCGCTGAAGCCTTCGAGGAGTTCCTCTTCCCGGACGCCGCTGACGCTGCCGCCCCACCCGCCTGAAGACATTTGGGCACTAGGCCCGTTTTTTGTTCGTGTATCAGTATTCTGGCCATGCGGCCTTGTAAATAAGCACATTATCTCAGTCGTAAACATTTGTTGATACGAAATGAAATCTTTTGCTTATTGCGCTTTTTTGTTTCTCCTTCTTCCCGAGTAGATTTTACTTAGGGGAGTTCGATTTTCGCGGGGGCCCGTTGGGTTGGAGGCGAGAGAGAAGGGTCGTATCCTCGCGGCGTAGGATATCTCGGCTCGCGCGCTCCTTCCGCTAGGCCGCCCGCGCCCCGTTCGAATCGTTGCTCGAGGTTGAAGTTGAAACGACCCGAATTTCCGCGAATGGAAACCCGACTCTCGCACCTCCGTGATAGTCCCGTGGAAGAGGCTATCACGTGCAATCCCTGTCTCAAGTGGTACAAATCCATACAACACGGGAATAAAAGAAGAATTACATAATATTATTACAACATCAGAGTACAACTCTTCGGCACGAGCCGGGTACAAGTCCAACAGGACTGAATCAAGAAAGGTAAAACACCTACGCAGCGGATCTATCGAAGCGAAGCGTCTCCAGCACCACAGGCAAACTCGAGCATAGGACCAGCTCTAGTCTTCACACCTTCGTCACAGAAGTTGCAGTCGTAGACGGTCACCGAGTCTGAAATGCCAGCATCTACCCGATAAGCGGGTAGGTCATGTCAGCTTCCCAACAAAGAGCAAAAGCGGTGGTTGAATCTAGTATGCATGGATAAAACCTATATTGGGCTGTAGAAAGTTATGCATGCAGCAATGCGGTAGCAACAATCAAGGTTTGCAGAATATGCAGCGAGGTCCACACCTCCGAGAGGTCCACACCCTCGAGGTCCACACCTCTGAGGTCCACACCTCCGGGGTCCGCACCCCTCAACAAGGCTGTCCACACTAAAGCACTGAATCACAACCACGATCCAGCTCCCAACTCTCAACTGCGATGTGGGGCCCACCTGCTCCTATCCCCACATCTCAACGGCCTCAGGCCCGGCTCACTCACTCGGGGGAGAAAAGAAGCACAAGAAAAGAGTCTAGCCGGGTGAGAGATCACGGGACCGTCCATAACCGATGGACACGGACTATAGCTATAGGTTTAACACTCGCGAGAGGTTGTACAACCGTACCCGCCCGAATAGAGCCCGGATGGTAGCGAACCACCCGAAACCCTACCATACGGCCGGAGTCCAAGTAAGTGGATAGTACCCTCCCCGCGTCTCCGAGTCGGCGCGCCTCCGCCGTAGAGCTCATACGCCGCCGAGAGGTCCCTCGAAGCCGTGGAACCCTTCCCCGGCCTCGCCGGGCGAAGTCTTCTAAGGAGGAAAGCCGTCTCCCGACACGATCACACCGATCCGCCTACGGGAGGGATGCTATCCACTACGAGTCTCACCCCGCACCCCCGCCCAATACAAGGCGAGCGGTTTGTACGGTAAAAGTCCACTGAAGCAAGGTCAACTGACGATCGGTCCTTAAGGGCCGAGAGCAACACACAAGTGATATTTGTGACAAGGTTAGCAATATTTGTGAGCATAAAAGACATCTTTAATCTATTCATAACTTGAGAGCACATAAAACACTATGGGTCTTTATTTTAATCATAACCTCCGCTGAAGATTGAGCTAGCATTTAGATAATTTCAGATTTGTATTTTTAAGAGAGCACTAGTTCAAACATGCATAAATCAATTACAAAGATAAACAAAGCGGCAATTATAATCATATATCATCATGGCACAAACTTTGTAACTTTACCAAAGGTAAAAACTTGGTGGTGACATTATTCATGATGAAAATAAAAACTAAGATACATGCTGAAAAAATTAAACTAACACACTTTCTGAAATTTAAATAAAAAAATTGAAAACACTACGCATACATAGGCGCAAACAAGCTGAAAATTAAAGAAAAGGGGGTAAAGGAAAGATAACTAAAGCTCCTCCTCTCTCTAATCTTCCGCCGGTGGTTGATATTGATAGTCTTGGTTGTTGTACCCTTACTTGCAATAGGAATGCGCCTCTCCTCCTATGAATTGTCCAATGGTATTAGGTGAAGGTGTCAAAGCTCATAAGCGACGTTTGCATTTCCTTCACCCATTTGGTTTGCATTGGTTAGGATGGCTGCAATAATTTGCATGTTCCTTGCAGCGTATCCTCCAATGGTGGCCACATTTTGTTGTGGTTGAGGAAGGTGTGCAAATGGCTCCGCAAAGGCTACGTTGGGCACCGCAAAAATGGTGGGGGTATGGCCGCACCACTCCCCCATGCTTGCATTGGTACACCACCGTAGTAATTTGGCGATGCCGGAATTTCTCCGAATGGTGGAACATAATTTTGTTGTGCACCTCCTTCTTGGGTCGTGGAAGATTCTTCTCCTATAATTCTTCTCCTTTATTTTTCTTCGCAGTGCACAAGAAGTCCTTTCTCTAACCAATCTTCTTCCTCTCAAGAAAAAGTTTGAATCCTCAATCCGAAAGAGGCAAATTCACCTAGGCCACTTGGAAGCCTCCTCTCTCATCTTTACTCTTATATTTTCCTTTCTTCATATATTCCTAGGGAAGTCCCGGGTAGGAGATGATTTGGGTTCCTTGTAATACCCGGTTTTAAAGAGATAGTCAACATGGAGAGGTAACACCCCGAACCAATATCTTCCGAACTCGATGTTGCTTAACAACACCACCGGTTGATCATAGGTGAGTGGGGTCTATTGGCCACTTGGCAATCAAAGCCGAGTAAAGCCAATTCAACTCCGTGTTGGTTATCTTTGTCTCTCTTGTTCTCCCAAAAATCCATTTGCACAAAAGTGACACACTTGGATGATGGGTTCCGGATAGTATTTTTTTCGTTGATGGACTCTTCCCGTGATCATACTCCCATGTGCCTTCATGCACATACTTGTTCCGAGCTCCCTTCGAAAATAGGGGACACTCGCCCATGGGTCTACGATACTAGAACATGCAATCGTTTCGAACATGAAAGCCAATCTAATCTATCGGGGATTGTGTTGAATGGATCCAAGGAAGCATTGAGGCCTTACTCCCTTTGCGGCATGGTTGCTAGCCTTAAGCATTAAAGTATTTCCAACAAAAGACGATAGATAGATAATCCAACAAAGTTTGATTACATCTCAAGATCGATTGCAACCCATGGATGAAAGGAGATTACCCCATCAAGGTACTAGAAATAGCATCGTTGATCAAGCTTACCCTTCGACGGTGTCTTCCTTCTTCTCCTCTTGTGGGCTCCCTCCAACGGAATGAGAGACTCAGCACTCCTTCATCAAGGTTATGCGCCATGGTCATGAAAATTTCCTAGGCGAATTTCTTGTGGGTGTTTGCCGACACTCCGCTAGAGAATTGCACCGGTGTCCCGTGTGAAACCCAATATGTGGAGAGCTTGGTCGTCGATGTCGGCGTTCGCTACAAGCCTCTACTTAAGGCGAGCGAGCTTCTTCTCCTCCTCCGTCATGATGACATACCCCTCGGAATACCGCGGAGCATATGGAGGTGGAGCGGATGATCGTGTCAAGTGGTGAGGTTGGACGGGCGGATCCTCCATACGTTATTGAAGTTTGGTAAACCTAATAAACGAGTTTCGTGTGGCCCTCATGCCACCAAGGAGAAGAGTGTGGTTCCTCCTCGGCGGTGCCGTGTCCTCCTCCATACTCCAAGGAAACTCGGAAACCGAGTGCCTCCTCGAAGAGGTTGTCGATGATGGCTTAGACGACGATGATCCCTTCTTCTTCGGTGAAAAGACTTGTAGTTTTCTTACTTGATTGCAGCACTCTCCCTCATAAATATATATCGGGGTTTTCACCCGGTAACAAGGTACACAAATATTATTTTGGAGTCCGGACTTTGAGTGGATTAAGGATGTGATTTGTTGCACGAAACAAACGCGGTGGATGGCTAAGTCTAAGGTGATTCCGGCCTACAAACTAGAGCACACGAACAAAGAGTTGGATGAAAGACTTACCTCTCTCCTCCTCTTGGATCGGTTCTTCTCTAGTGCATCATGTTGCTTCGTGACCGCGTACACCTTCCAAACGTTCCCGTCCACTCCTTCGCTTGCATTATTGCTCCTTCCACTTGATGTTTTCGCTTGATTCACTTCCATACTCATTGCCTCACATGCATCCATGATATTCCTACAAAACAAAGCCTTGGCTGCCCCCCCATGCTTGTACTTTGCATGTGGTTTAAATATGTTGGAGGGGCATCCCGTGATGTATCATGGTGCATGCATGGTTAGGTTAACTAGATTGCCTCCCTTTAAGTGTGTTTAAGGCTAAGCACTCCTCTAATTTCGAAATTTAAAAATATTTTTTCAGAGCCATGCAAGAGCTCAAGCATAAATTTAGAGAAGTTTTTAAACCATTAAAAACAAATGTAAGTCGAAAATATTTTTCGACTACGTCGATTTCGGTCTCACCGGTATAGTTTGCCTTCATTAGTTGAGAGCAAGCTTTTCCCGGCTTGATCATGGGGGCATAGGTTTAGGTCCTAATTTTGATTAGATGAGAGAGATTTTGAATGAAATAAAATTAAGCGAGGCTTAGAAAAATTCTAATCTTAGAGAAACCAAGGATATGGATTTTTAAACCAACCAAAAATCAAGATTATAGGTTCACGCGAGTCCTACCACATGCTGAAATTTAAATAACATCTAGATATAAGTTGTGGCTCTACTCGAGTGTTTTTAGCATGAAAAACAAGTCAACCACAGCACCATAATGAGAGTGAAGGGTTGAGTTAGGTTCTGAATTTTTTTCTTTTTGGTTGTGGTTTCTCGAAAAGAAGCAAACAAACACTTAGGATGGTTCATGTAAAGGGTTTATGATCAAGCAAAATATTCAACCAAGAATTATGTCTCTAATATTATTCAACCATTCTAAGTCTAAGGTTTTGCGTAGTAAAACTGAATTATTAAAAAGACTTGAAAAACCCGGAATCGGGTTGTCCTCCCGTAGCTTATTCTTGACTCGACGAAACGGGTTGCCTCCCCGCCTAGCGCTTCGTTTATAGTCCATGGCTAGACTTCTTCACTTGATTACTCCGGATCAACGCTCTTTGCGGGCGTTGCAATCTTGGGTACCCACTTCGGCTTAGTCATTTTTTTTGGTCTTCACGAGTCGGCTTTGTCCTTTGGTTTGACGGATGCAACAACTTCCTTGTGGCTCGGCATCTCGAACTCCGGTCTTCGGTTGCGATCTTCATGGTCTCCTTAGTGTGATCCTCCATCTCTCCCGAATGAGTTTGAGTAGTCTTTCGTCGTCTTGGGACCTTGGAGTTGTCTCGGATATTCTTCTTTGTTACCCATCGGGCGCCCGGCAAGTTGTCCCACTTGCGTCTAGCATCTTTATCACGATGAACACTTCACGTATAGAGCTTCCGACCTCCGTCACCTTGCCATCTAAATTCTTCAATATTTTCTCCATAGCCTCGAACTTAGTGACGGCATCCTTGTTGATCTTAGCTTGCTCGTCCATCAAGTCCTTGAATTGTGCACAAAGAGGAACCAAATCTTGAATGGACGAACTTGCATTAAATCGGAGTTACCTTGGATATGGTCGTACTCCACACACTCCTTGCATGTGGATCTTGCTTTGGCGGCCTTTAGGTGTTGACCTTCTTTCTCCATCTCCATCTTCTCCATCCTCTTCTTAAGTAAACCGATATGCCACTCAAGGAATCCGGCTCGTATGCATTCAGCTCTCGCAATCGTCATGCGGATAGTTGAGACTTTGACCTTGAACGGCCTCCCGTGTCTTGACTTGGAGGTGGTGATTCCCTTGGAGATTTTGATGGTCCTTCGAGCTTGTGTTGCACGTCACGTTTGCCCGTAAAGTTTTCCCGGATCATCCACAAAAAAGTTTTGGGTTTCTTGGAGAGGTAGCCAACCATCTCCGGTTAGGGTTAGTGATAAAACAAAAATCTAACAAAAGAAAAATTAGGGTTAATCAAAACTAGATTAGATTGACTCTTTTTTTTCTTTTGAGGATGATCAAACATAAGAGATGCAAAAGAAAATCAAAAGAAAAAGCTGAAAGATAAGCGATACTAGATCGGATCTTGATTGCTTGTTCCCCGGCAACGGCGCCAGAAAAAGGGGCTTGTTGACGGTTAATAGTTGTATCAAAGTTCGTTTAGACTTGCAAGCGGACAAGTCTCCCGTCGTAGTCAAGGGACCCTTCTTCCCTCGAGTGGTGAACCCAAGGTATCGAATCCGTGGAACAATGTGCAACGCAAGGATTCAATCTAGTAAAGCAAGGTAAAGCTATCTAATGAAGACAAGATGCATCTAATCTACTAACTCATAAAAAAAACGAATCTAATCTAATCTACTAAAGAGGTAGCAAGAGAAAGAAAAAGATAACCAATCTAGAGAATCTAGATCATGCTTATGTTGTAGCTCCAAACAAGATAGATGAAGATAGAAAAGCGAATCTCATTAAAAGCATCTTTAAATCGTGGCCTTCCCATCCGACTCCGAAAACATCCGCCTTTCGAGACCCCCCGTTCGTCACAACGTATCCCTATTCATGCGGGGAGCTTAGGGCGAGTTCGATAGAACAAGTTGAAATCACTTGGCCGGTCCGGTATGCACCTCTAGCCACCGCGGCTACAAGAGCACCCTATGTAATCTAGCTGCAAACTAGATCTTAGAAGAAGCAAAACCAAGAAGAAAACAAAATCATCGAGAAGGCACTTGATTGCTAGAAATCGAATTCACTTACAAACTTCACCATGAATGATTACATGAACAAGATCACCACCGGGGCCCTCCCTCGATCTTGATCCTCGCTCCGAGCTCCGACGTGGTCTTCCATGGAAGGTTCCCACGTCGGCCGTGGAAACCCTAGACAACTAGCACGACCCTCATCTTCAAGTTGGTGTCCCTCAAACTTCTCTCGCTCCTCGGCGGTGGATTACGACTTCGGTTCTGCGTGGCTCTCGGTCGGGGGGCTATTTATAGCCCGAGAAGCAATTAGGTCAAAGGAGAGGCCGATTGGGCCCCGAATTGGGGCCGGGCCGCCGGCCCGGGCCCAATTCGGCCCATCCCGCGGCTCGCTTCGCCCGGTGTTGCTTCCCACGTCTTCTAGATGTTCTCCCCTTTTGCATGTGGGCCCTTGACGTCGGTTTCTCTCCGAATTGGACTCAACTCCTTGTCTTGCAAGATTCGAGCACTTTTCCGGTTCGGTCCTCGGAGTTTATCATCTTCTCGGGCTTGGTCCTTGGGCTCTTGGAGTCATGTTCACTTCATTGCTTGACTTGTATCGGGCTTCAAGGTCTTGTCATGAGGTGCTTAATGAACTTATCCCGGAAGTCTTGCTTTCAACGTTAAAACCCCGCGTAAACACATAACTCCAAAACCGACATGCACAAGTGAACTTGTTATACCACGGGGGTTAGTACCAATGAATAAGATACAAAAGTCATGCCAACACCGAAGGTAGACTCATGGCGAGGTTGACGGATTTTCACCGTCAACACGGACTCGCACCGGAGAAGTCCGGTGGGGGTCCTTGGGATTTTCCGGGATGCATGGCATACCCTTGCTATCCATGCTCGTCTCGGTGCACACCCGATGGCACCGGTGCTCGGCGTCCGGCGACGAAGGCGATTCCGGTGCTAGCGCGAGCGGATGCTAGTGTCTACTAGGACCCGACGACTTCACTAGCGCGGCCATGGCCCCGGGGACGAGCTCTTTGGCCGGTGCGGCGCGACGTGGCGTGGTGGCGCTCTCGGCGCGTCGCGAGGCGACACGGTGACAGCGGCGGCTTCAGCCTCGCGCAGCGCCTGTCCTTGCGCTAGGGGCGCTGGACGTGGACGCATGCGCGCGCGTAGGAGCGTAGCGCGGCAGCGCACTAGGCACGACGCGACGCTGGACGACGATGACAGGACAACGGTGGCGCGACGAGGGAGACGGCAGCAAGGCGGTGAGCTCCTGGAAAAAGGGGGTGCGGCACGAAGGCCAGGTTGCGCATATCAACGACATGGTCGGTGGCGCACGACCGGGACAGGAAAGCAAATACGCTATGCTCAAGGCTTAGGTACAAGACATCGAACAGGTCATGGGCATGCCATGGCTTGCACCCCCGGCATGCCATCCCAGGGGTTGTGGCTCACACACAAAACATCGAACACGCTGAGGGCGTGCCCGGTTCCTACCATGGGCAAGCCATCCATGGTCACTGGTGTTCGAGGGACATCGTAAACAAGTTGCACAGCACGAAGGCCGGCGTCACAGGCATGCCGCCGGGGGAAAAAGAGGCGGCTAGGTCGGTCGTCTCACCATCGGGCTTGTGGAAGGTCACCGTGGGGCAGGAAGGGTTCGTGGCCGTGGCGATGAGGTTCGAGCAGCAGGCCGGCTCGGTGTCGTGGTTCGGCTTGGGCGCGGCGTCGTCGTTCCCGGGGCTGAGGATACAGCGGCGACGTCGTGGAGCATCCAGGCAGCGAGGACGCGCAGCACCCACCGGTGCTTCAACGCCGACAACGTGGCGAAGGCGTTCCCGGCGCGGTGTTCGGAGCTCGGCGTGGCGAGCTCGATTCCTCTGCTTTCATCTTCTCCTCCTCTTTCTAGTTCCCTCTCTAGCAGCTTGGGTGGATGTGCTAGGGAAACGAGATGGGCAAGCGGCGGTACCGCCGGGTGCGTGGTGAAGGAAAAGGGGTTGCAAGCATGTGATAGCAATTTCTTTTGGAGATCGTGATTGGCTCAAATAATTTGGAGCAGATGGGGTCAACGCGAGAAGAGAACAGGAAGGTGCTTGTTTGCGTGAGGGGCTTTGCGGCTTGTTGCCTTGACGGAGAAGGGAGCGGTTGAAACGACCCGGATTTCCGCGAACGGATCCCCGAATCTTAGCACCTCTGTGGTAGTCCCAGGAGGCTACCACGTGCAATCCCTGTCCCAGCGATTCCAAAATCCATACAGAAAAGGTAAAACAATGAATAGAGTACAACATTTATTTTATTACATTAATCAGAGTACATCTCTTCGGCACATGCCGGGTACAAGTCTTTCAGGACTGAATCAAACAGAAATAAATCGTCTAGCAGCGGCTCCATGGAAGCGCGGGAAACTCCATCTCCGCAGGCAGCTCAAGTGTAGGAAGAGCTCAGTCCACCCAACCGTCGTTGTCGAAGTCGTAGTCCGGCTCGCGTCGAGTCACCAAGGTCTACCCGATAAGCGGGTAGGTCATGTCGCCTTCCCAACAAAGAGGCAAAAGCGGTGTATATTCTACTATGCATGAGGTAACCCTAATGCGGCGTAGAAGGCTTAAGCAAAGCAAAGAAGACAACATTCAAGGTAAGCGAGTAGCAAGGAGGTCCACACCTCGGGGGAAGCCTTCGCTTCCGAGGTCCACACCTCGGGGTCCACACCCCGCTCAAGGATCACCACACCAAAGCACCGGATCTCAACCACGATCCAGAACCCAACTCTCATCTGCGATGTGGGGCCCACCGGCTCCTATCCCCACATCTCAACGGCCGAAGCCGGGCTCACTCACTCGGGGGAGAGAAGAAGCACAAGAGAAGTGTATCTAGTCAGGTGAGAGATCGAAAGACCGTCCATAACCAATGGACACGGACTATAGCTATAGGTTTAACACTCGCGAGGGTTGTACAACCGTACCCGCCCGAATAGGTCCGGAACCGCCGTCACCGTGTCCGACCCTACCATACCGGCCGAAGCCCAAGTAAGTGGATAGTACCCTTCTCGCATCTCCGAGCCCCGGCCCAGCCTCCGCGGCGAGCTCATACTACCCGCGAGAGGTCCCTCGAAGCCGTGGAACCCTTCCCCGGCCTCGCCGGGGCAAAGTCTACTAAGGAGGGAAAGACCACTCCCGACACGATCACACCGATCCTCCCCGGAGGGGTGCTATCCACTACAAGTCTCACCCCGCACCCCCGCCCAATACAAGGCGGGCGGTCTGTACGAAAGTAGTCATTCGAAACAAGGTCAACTGACGATCGGTCCTTAAGGGGCCGAGAGCGAGCACTCAACATCTCCATCCCACACGACACGACCCTCGGGTAAGAGGCCAGATCGCATCTTCCCTCAGCAGCCGTTCACAAGTAACCAGCGGCTCGCTCCCGCCAAAACACAGCAAGGGGGGGGTACACAACCCAGAACACACGCTAGAATCATACCGAGATACCCACATCTCAGCTCAAACCCAGAGCACCATCCATAATCAAACAACAAAAGTATGGATAGTTGAAGTAAGGGACTAGCTAGGGGTCTGTAGCTAGTCCCGCAGGTAGTAGAACAAGGAACAGGATATAATAAACATCAAGGCATGGCTAGTAAACAGGTTATGCAATTCATCGAACAATGCGGTAAAGTAAAGCACTAGCGACTAAATATCAACATGGGATCTATATGGTTGGGAGTGACATGACACCTTCGTGCCGTTGAAGCGATCGGCCGTCCGGTGCGGTGTACTCGGGGTCCTCCACGTCCTCCTGGTCGAAGCTCGGGTCTGCGGCACGAGATTCGACGCGAAAATATAAATACGGTGCACATCTAAGCAATAACTCCAAATAAAATCCAATTTAGAAGATCCAAAAGCTCCCAAACTACCTACAATCGCAAGGTTTTGCAGATACGGATTTATAGAAATTAGTTTTGTATTTTTCCGAGCCCCCTAGAATTTATTACTAAATTTTAAAGGTCCAAAACATTTTCTCGGAAATTAAAGCGAAAAAGAAAAGGGGTTTTCCTGCTCTATGGGCCGTAAACGGGCTGGAAGGCTATCTGGGCTGATAACAGCCCCTCTGGGCTCGGTCCAACGAGTTCAGGTGGAAAAAGTCTAGGGATCCTCCCTAAATTGCCGGTTGAGACCCCAGACTTCAGTTTGGTCCCGCTCTTAACGGCCTGGCTCCTAATGTGGCCCGATGGGCCGGACGGCTCTAAAGGCCCAACTCGCCGGCCCAGCGCCCTGATTTTCCCTTTTACCATGACCGGGGAAAATCCCCCCGCTCCCTCGGTGCTCGCCACGCCGGGCGGCGCGCGGCCGGCTCGCCGGCTTCGGCGGCGGCGGGCGTCCCCGCACACGGCGTCGGCGCTTCGGCCCTCCTCTTTTCCCCCCTCGCCGCTCGCACATGGCTCGAGGGTTGGTCCGCCGCACGCTCGCCACGGAGCACGGCGCGTCGCCGTCGCCCGGCGCGCGCGCGCGTTCCCCCGTGCGGGCGAAGCCCCGGGCGCGCCGGGGTGCGGCCGATAGGGTCGTTCGCTCGCACACTCCCGCATAAACATGTGCACGGCTCGGGGCCGGCGCAGCCCCGGGAACGGTAGGCGGCGAGGCACGACTACACGCGCGGCCTCACCGGCGGCGGGGCCACGGCCATGGCGCGCATGGGTGCGGCCGGCCGGCGCCCGCGCCCTCCTCCACCCTCGCACCGCACATCCACGGCACGAAGGCCGGGTTCGCGGCAGCCACGGAACACGCCGAAACGAACACGGTTGACACCGGCCGGGCGGCGCGTCACGCGCTCGGCGCGCGCGCACGACGGCGCGGCGCACATCGACGCGGCGCGACACGGGGTGATCCCCCGCCCCACCCGCAATAGCGCCAAGAAGCACCACGAAACGGCGACGGCTGCGGGACATCACGGCTTGGGGTAGCCATGACCCCCGGCCGCCGCCGCACGCCGCAACGCGGAGCGACGAGGCGTCACCCATGGGGAGGCGGCGGCGCGCGCGCACGAACAGAGGCGGCTCGAAGGCACGCACACAGGCATCACGGCTAAGGCGACCGGCGCAAGGAGAAGAGAAAGGTGACCACGGTGCTCACCGTGGGTCGACGGTGAAGGCGTAGCAGGCTTGGCGGTGCGGTCGTCGGCGTCCACGGCGTGCTCCGGTCCGGCTCCCTCTCAGACACGAACGGCGCCTCCCCCTTGTACACGAACGGCGCCTCACGAACTCGTCCCGCCTCCGCGGCCGACGCGCGCGGCGGCGGCGCGCGTCGCACTCCCCGCCTTGCCTCCTCTTCCCCGGCTCCCCCTTCTTCTTCCTCCCCCGGTGGCGGCTCTGGATTGGGGGCAAAAACCCCAAGTGGGTTGGTAGCGGGCGGTTGGCTCTGGCTCTACTCCTTTCCCCCTTTTGAAACCACGGCGACGCGAGGCTTAGGCGAAAACCCGGCGGTGCCCTCCCCCGGCTTGGCATCCGAGGCGGCGGCGGCCCTCTCTCCTCTCTCACGCAGTCAGGGGAAAAGGTACAGGGGTAGAAAGGGACTTTCCCCCTCCCTGACTTGGCTCGGTTCGCGCGCTCGCCTGGCCCCCTCGCGCGTGCGCGCCGGCCGGCGGCTCGGCCGCGCCCCGCGCCGCGCAAGCGGTGCGACGGGACCGGCGGCGGCGCGCGCGTGCGGCTGGCTGGCTCGCTCGGGTTAGGTGGGAATGGGTTAGGGGTGCGGCTGACCGGCGGGGCCCGCTGGTCGGCGGGTGCAAGAGGGTGAGGGGCAGCTGCGGTGTGGGCTGGTTTGGGCCAGAACAGGTCGTGGGCTAGGCTTGAGCAGCGCAAGAGAAAGGTTGATTCGGCCCACTACACCTAGCTGCCAAAAGGTTTAAAAGCTAATAGGTTTGAATAAGGGTTTGATTAGGAGTTTGAATTTGAATCCCAATCAAATTCAAACTACACACAAAAGAACTCCGAATAAACCAAGGAAAATCCAACTCACTTGTTATACCATATTTTAAATATAGGTTTTATAAATAGGATACACTAGTGGAGTATTTGGTGAGAGGCTAGCAATTTGGCTAAAAATTTGATAGGACCCAATTGCAGACGAAAAGTTTTAAATTTTCGCAAAATTCACACACCTAGATTCCTGGGTTGTTACATTCTCCCCCACCACCGAGAATCTCGTCCTCGAGATTTAGTCCTCGACCTCCTCCGTGAACAAGTGAGGGTACTCCTTCCCCGAGATCGGCTTCCTTCTCCCATGTAGCCTCTCGTTCGGTATGGTTGCTCCACAACACTTTACAGAAGGGAATGGTAGTTCTCCTTGTTTCCTTGACGGCTCTGTCCAAGATTTTCTCAGGATATTCTCGTATACTCTAGGTTGTCTTGCAAGTCAAGCAACTCCATGGGCACTCGTTTTGCCTCCACTTTGCCTTCTCACTCTTCTTCAGCTGTGACACGTGAAACACTGGGTGAACTCCTGCCATTGTCTCGGGTAGTGCAAGCTGGTAGGCCAAACTTCCAATCCTTCGGGTGATAGGGTACGGTCCCACGTACCTCGGTGCAAGCTTTCCTTTCACCAAGAACCTCTTAGTTCCTCGGAGCGGTGAGACTTTCAAGTACACTCTGTCGCCAACTGCAAAGGTCAACTCTCTCCTTCTCTTGTCGGCATAGCTCTTCTGACGACTTTGAGCGATTCTCAGGTTCTCTCGAACTTTCTCAACCTTCTCCTCTGCTTCCTCAATGATTGCTGGTCCGAACAGAGCTCGCTCTCCAACCTCTGACCAAGCTAGCGGGGTCCTGCACTTCCGACCGTAAAGTGCCTCAAAGGGTGCCATCCGGAGACTTGCTTGAAAGCTGTTGTTGTACGAGAACTCTGCAAACGGCAAACTGCTCTCCCAATCGCACCATAGGTGAGTGCACAAGCTCGTAGCATGTCTTCCAGGACTCGGTTGACTCTCTCTCGTCCGCCCGTCGGTCCGTGGGTGAAAAGGCGTGGCCGTAGCCGAGGGTGGTGCCCATAAGCTTGTGGAAACTCGCCAAAACTTGGAGACAAGCGTGGCCCTCGATCGGACACGATACTCCTGGGTGCCCCGTGTAGCCTGAGTATGTGTTCTACGAACAGCTCTGCCAACTTCTCGGTTGCATACCTGGTCTTCACCGGCACAAAGTGAGCCACTTTAGTCGGCTTTGTCCACTATGACCCAAACGCGAGTCGTTTCCTTTCGGTGTCCTAGGGAGTCCCACCACAAAGTCCATGGAGATGTCCTCCCACTTCCACACTGGGATATCCAACGGCTTCAACAAACCAGCAGGTTTCTGATGTTCAATCTTTACTCTGCTACAGGTGTCGCAACAGGCCACGTAGTGTGCTATGTCCTTCTTCATATCCTTCCACCAGTACCTGACCTTCAGATCTCTGTACATCTTGGTGCTGCCTGGGTGAATCGAGTACCTCGAGTCGTGAGCTTCTCTCATGATCTGATCTCGGAGAGTCTTGTCTTGTGGTACACAGATCCGTTCTTTCAACCACACAGTGCCTGTTCATCCACCCGATAATCCTCTCGCTTTGCCCCCGCTTCATTAGCTCTCGCGGCACTTTGATTTCTCGCACACTCTTTACGGGCCGTACGGATTCGCTCCTCCAGGTCATAGGTCACTTGCATCACGTTGACTTGGCCTTGATCCACAATCTCGATTCTCGCCTTCTCTAGCTCTTCATGCAAAGCGAGTTGCTCTTCCTTTATCATGAGGTTGTTGCGGTATGTTTTCCGGCTCGGTGCATCCGCCACGACGTTAGCTTTGCTCGGGTGGTAGTTGATCTCGACGTCGTAGTCCTTGATCGGCTCTAACCACCGTCTCTCGCCTCATGTTCGGCTCGGTCCGTGTAAAGAAGTACTTCGAGGCTCTTGTGGTCGGAAAACGGCTCACACTTGTTCCCTATCGTGTAGTGTCTCCAGATTTTGAGCGCATGCACAACGTACCGCCAACTCCAAGTCGTGTGTCGGGTAGTTTTCCTCATGTTTCTTCAAACCGTCCGGAAGCATAAGCCACAACTTTCCCTTCCCCGCATCGGCACACAACCAAGTCCTTGCTTTGAAGCGTCACGGTAGACCACAAAGTCTTTCTTGATGTCCGGCGGGGGTAAGCACCGGGGCCGTGGTGAGTCTCTTTTTCAGCTCTTGAAAGCTCTTCTCACACGCTTCGACCACTCGAACTTTGTGTTGTTCTTGAGCAATTCGTCATTGGCTTTGCGATCTTAGAAAAGTTCTCAATGAACCTCCGGTAGTAACCTGCCAACCCAAGGAAGCTTCTGACATCCGTCACGTTCAAAGGTTGCTCCCACTTGGTCACCGACTCAACCTTGGACGGATCCACGGCTATCCCCTCTGCTGACAACACGTGTCCCAAGAACGCGACTTTCTCCATCCAAAACTCGCACTTGCTGAACTTGGCGTACAGTTTCTGCTGCCTCAACCTCTCTAGCACAACTCTCAGGTGCTCCTCGTGCTCCTCAGAGGTCTCAGAGTAGATCAAGATATCATCGATAAACACCACTACAAACCTGTCCAACTCTTCCATGAAGACCTTGTTCATCAAGTTCATGAAGTAGGCAGGGGCGTTGGTCAGCCCAAAGGAAACCACCACGAACTCGTACAAACCGTAGCGTGTGGTGAAGGCTGTCTTGGGTATGTCCTGCTCTCGGATTTTCATCTGGTGGTAGCCTGACCTCAAGTCGATCTTGGAGAAGAACCTTGCCTTTTTGAGTCTATCCAGCAAATCCTCGATTCTGGGCAGTGGGTACTTGTTCTTGATTGTCATCGAGTTGAGCGTGCGGTAGTCAATGCACATCCTCTTCGTACCGTCTTTCTTCTCCACGAAGAGCACCGGTGAACCCCACGGTGAGGCACTCGGCCGTACAAACCCTTGCTCGAGCAACTTCGTGAGTCGTTTCTTCAACTCGTCCAGCTCGTCGGACGACATCCTATACGGACTCTTAGCAACGGGCCCCGCCCCTGGCATCAGCTCAATCACGAACTCCACGTCCCGGTCTGGGGGTAACTCCGTAAGCTCCTCTGGGAACACGTCCGGAAACTCACGGACCACCGGGATCTCTTCGATCTCTTTCCCACTCATGTTGCACATCATCGTAGCAACCTTCGGACTCTGCGGCTCGATCCGTACGGTAGTCCCGCTGGGGTGTTCAAGCTGTATCACTCTGGGGTTGCAAGAAACTATCCCGTTATGCTTTGCCAACCAATCCATCCCTAAGATCACGTCTATCCCGGACGACTCCAAAACTGTCAGGTCTGCCGTGAACGGTAGCCCCTCAAACACCATCCTCACTCCCCTGCACTCTAACGTACTCCTCTTCTCTCCTAGCGGAGAGCTAGTCAAGATAGGCCTTGGTCGAGGCTTAGTTGGTAAAGACCTTTCTTTAGCAAACTTGGTAGAAATATACGAAAACCGAGCTCCGGTATCAAACAAAACAATAGCCAAAACCGAGTCAACAAGGAACTCACCAAGTGTGACATCGGGTGCGACCGCCGCATCCTCGACGGTGAGGTGGTTCGGACGGCCTCGAGTAGGCGGCGGCCGAGTAGACCTCTCGCCTGTGTACGAGGTGGCCGTCCTCCTCGGTGCCGGTGGCTTGGCCGGGGTCCGGAACCGAGTGCCTGCGGCTCGACTCCCCGGTAGTACCCGCTGGGGACACTCAAACGACTTATGCCCCACCCGACGGCGGTTGAAGCACGTCACCTTGGATCCGTCCGCCGCCCTGCGGTGGTGGCCTCGGCTTCCGGCTGTTCGGCCTCCACTCCCACCCCGGGTGGGTCTCGCTCTATGGCCGAGACCGAGAGGCGTGGTGCCTCTCGCCGAGTCCGGTGGCCCCGTGTGTAGCCTCCGTCCTCTCCGCCTCGGGGTGGACCCGAGCGTCCCGCTCGGTCGGTGCGCTTGGACTTGCTCCCTCGTACCTCCATGTACTCCCGGCCGGACCTCTCCACTATCGAGCCTTGTCGATTATGGAGCGAAGTGTCGGGCCGTCGTGCGCGGACAAGTGGTGTGCCATCCCCTTGTGCGGCCCCTTCCCCGAACCAAGACACCTTCTTCTTTTCGTGTCGGTGTCGTCGGGCGCGTACCTCATCGGCTCCCTGGTAACGGTTGGCGTACTCCTGTACTGACATGTTTCCCATCTTGAGGTGCCTGAACTCGTCAGCCTTTCTGTCCATCACTGCGTCCGGGATGTGGTGGCTCCGGAAGGCCTCCACGAACTCGTCCCACCCGATGTGTAACGGGTCCCGGTGCGAGTCACAGTAGCTGTCCCACCACGCACTGGCCGTGCCAACCAGCTGGTGCGCGGCCACAGTCACACACTCCTCCTCTGTAAGCTCAGTCAGCTCCAGCTTCTTCTCGATCTCACGCAACCAGTTATCCGCATCCATCGGGTCCGCTGAGTGGTCAAAGGTAGGCGGGCGCAGCTTGTTGAAGTTTTCAACCTTCTTCTGGAAGCCCTCTGGAGCGTTGCGGTTCTGGCCCCTGTGGTTGTTGTGGTTGTTGTTCTGGGCTAGCATCTGGGTGATCGTCTGCATCAGCTGAGTTTGCACTGCCATCACTTCGGCCAAGTTCGGGGGAGGTGGCGGTGGTGGCACCTCGTGTCCCTCGAGCCCGGCTCCGCTCCTCCCTCCGGGCCGGGGTACCCGCTCGTGCTCGAGCTCCTCGCTCCCCGAGCTCCCGCGTCGTCGCGCGCGGCTCCTCGACCGCCGACTCGGCCTCCTCGGCCTCCGCGGAGTCCGCCTCATGGCGCGAGACCTCCACGACGTCCACGGCCTCTCGCTCCGGCCGGGTTAGAGGCATCCTCCCCTCCGTCGTCCCCGGCGACCTCCTCGAAACGGGCCGGGAGTCGCCGGACCTCCTTGCTCCCGACATCCGTTCCGGTTGCAACGAGTTAGTAGTGGTAGGGAGAACGTATTAATCGGGTTTTAAACTATAATGGAGTAACCCCCGCTAACAATCACAACATTTCGGACGGACATTAAGAAGCATGAAATCCGAATGAAACCATGAAGATCCATATCACTCAATCAATGCCACCATACAAAAGGGGTGCACCTCGAGGTTTACTCCTACGACCTTCGAGGGTACACGGCAACACGTCCCCGCTAACGCATGGTACATCATGGGGTAGCTACTACGAGCATGTCACATGAACGGTAGCATTACATCGACTCACTACATCTACTCGAATCTGCTACAAGATCTCTCGCTCCCATCACCGAATACTCGAGGTGCCTCGGAGCCGGTGTCTGTGGAACCGAGTAGAACGGTGGTGAGTGGACTCTGGGTAACCCGGCACCACGATCGCCGGTCCCCGTAGTAGTCACAAGTGTCTCGTAGAGCACGATCCATCTCTCGCCGTGTCCCGCGAACCACTCGGGTACGGCCGCACTCGTGGAAGGAGTGTCGGGGGAAGCTCGAAAGTCTCCATCCTCGCTCCGGGCCTCTTCTTAGGTGGTAGCCGTGCGGAAAGCGCCTCCCGGCTCGGCCGGCCTCGCTGGTCGGGAACGCTCCCCGAGCCGCGCGGGTCTCGTCTGCTCGGTCCCTCTCCTCGTAGACCGCTCCTCCCGGGTAACACATGTGGTGGTAGTTGTGTCGGCTCGCCTCCCCGTAGGTCCCACACCTTGACCTGGTAGTCGACTGCTGCGGCTCCGATCGACTCCACCTGGACCCGAGCCTCTGCCCGGCCCTCACTCGATCCTCTCGCGCGGCCTCCACCGAAGCCCGGTGAGCCTCCTGCTCCGCCCTCAACCGTGCCTCCAACGTAGCGATCCTCCAGGAGTCTCTCTCAGTGCTGGCTGCGGCCGCTGCTAGCCCAAGCTGCACTAGCTCTCCGTTCCTCACGTGCGCCGCCTCCAGCTCGTCCAGTAAGTCCTCTCTGTCCTCCTCCAAGTCCCGAACCTGCCGCAGGGCAACGTCACACCTCCACCGAAGGTACAGTGTCTCTCCGTCCGCCCAGAACAGTGCCTGGTCCTGGGCCAGGATGCACCGCCTGGCCGCGAGCATCGCCTGGTCCTCCCCGTCCACTGGAGTCACCTCCTGGTACCGTGCTCGGTCACTCGAGTCCCAGCGACCGTGGTCGAAGATCTCTGCCGGAAGTACCCTGAACGGTGTGTCCTTCAGCCTCTCTCTGAGCAGGTCACAAGCCTTCTTGAGAGCCCTGCGTGCACCGGTCTGGTGCGCCTCCGTGACCGAGCTCTCGAAGCAGTACACCACTACCTCCTCAAACTCTGGCACCCGCGGGTCTGCTGGTACCGTGACGGTCAGGTACGTGGGAGTCTGCTCCAAGTGCCCCATGGCCCTCCCCCTGTAGCTGACACCGTCGGTCTCCACTCCTGCTGCCTCCAGGCACTCCCTCAGCAGGTGGCAGAAGCCTCCGTAGCTCTTGCCGTCCGACTCCAAGGTAACCCACGTCGTTTCCGCCATCTGCACAACGTTGTTAGAGCGTAGTTAGTAAGGCAGTTAGTAAAAGTTAATCAAGGTAATGCATATATATAAGTATAGTTATATACATACGGAAGCCAAGGAGTTTATATAAAGTTTCAAGGTTCAGAAACGGCTTCCTATGCTATCGACCACTCCCGGGGCTCGTCCTACGGTCAAGCATGGCTCGATACCAACCGAAACGACCCGGATTTCCGCGAACGGATCCCCGAATCTTAGCACCTCCGTGGTAGTCCCGTGAGGCTACCACGTGCAATCCCCTGTCTCGCCGATTCCAAAATCCATACGTAAAAGGTAAAACAAAGAATAGAGTACAACATTTATTTTATTACATTAATCAGAGTACATCTCTTCGGCACATGCCGGGTACAAGTCCATCAGGACTGAATCAAACAGAAACAAATCGTCTAGCAGCGGCTCCATGAAAGCGCGGGAAACTCCATATCCGCAGGCAGCTCAAGTGTAGGAAGAGCTCAGTCCACCCAGCCGTCGTTGTCGAAGTCGTAGTCTGGCTCTGCGTCAGAGTCACCAGGGTCTACCCGATAAGCGGGTAGGTCATGTCAGCTTCCCAACAAAGAGGCAAAAGCGGTGTATATTCTACTATGCATGAGGTAACCCTAATCTGGCTGTAGAAGGCTTAAGCAAAGCAGCAGTGCAACATTCAAGGTAAGCAGAGTAGCAAGGAGGTCCACACCTCGGGGAAGCCTTCGCTTCCGAGGTCCACACCTCAGGGGTCCACACCCCGCTCAAGGATCACCACACCAAAGCACCGGATCTCAACCACGATCCAGAACCCAACTCTCATCTGCGATGTGGGGCCCACCGGCTCCTATCCCCACATCTCAACGGCCGAAGCCGGGCTCACACACTCGGGGGAGAGAAGAAGCACAAGAGAAGTGTATCTAGTCAGGTGAGAGATCGAAAGACTGTCCATAACCAAGTGGACACGGACTATAGCTATAGGTTTAACACTGCGCAGAGGTTGTACAACCGTACCCGCCCGAATAGGTCCGGAACCGGCCGTCACCGAGTGTCCGACCCTACCATACGGGCCGAAGCCCAAGTAAGTGGATAGTACCCTTCGCATCTCCGAGCCCCGGCCCGGCCTCCGCGGCGAGCTCATACTACCCGCGAGAGGTCCCTCGAAGCCGTGGAACCCTTCCCTGGCCTCGCCAGGGCAAAGTCTACTAAGGAGGGAAAGACCACTCCCGACACGATCACACCGATCCTCCTGCAGGGAGGGGTGCTATCCACTACAAGTCTCACCCCGCACCCCCGCCCAATACAAGGCGGGCGGTACGTACGAAAGTAGTCATTCGAAACAAGGTCAACGACGATCGGTCCTTAAGGGGCCGAGAGCGAGCACTCAACATCTCCATCCCACACGACACGACCCTCGGGTAAGAGGCCAGATCGCATCTTCCCTCGGCAGCCGTTCACAAGTAACCAGCGGCTCGCTCCCGCCAAAACACAGCAAGAAGGGGGGGGGGGTACACAACCCAGAACACACGCTAGAATCATACCGAGATACCCACATCTCAGCTCAAACCCAGAGCACCATCCATAATCAAACAACAAAAGTATGGATAGTTGAAGTAAGGGACTAGCTAGGGGTCTGTAGCTAGTCCCGCAGGTAGTAGAACAAGGAACAGGATATAATAAACATCAAGGCATGGCTAGTAAACAGGGTTATGCAATTCATCGAACAATGCGGTAAAGTAAAGCACTAGCGACTAAATATCAACATGGGATCTATATGGTTGGGAGTGACATGACACCTTCGTGCCGTTGAAGCGGTCGTCGTCCGGTGCAAGTGTACTCGGGGTCCTCCACGTCCTCCTGGTCGAAGCTCGGGTCTGCGGCACGAGATTCGACGCGAAAATATAAATACGGTGCACATCTAAGCAATAACTCCAAATAAAATCCAATTTAGAAGATCCAAAAGCTCCCAAACTACCTACAATCAGCAAGGTTTTGCGGATACGGATTTATAGAAATTAGTTTTGTATTTTTATCGAGCTCCCTAGAATTTATTACTAATTTTTAAAGGTCCAAAACATTTTCTGGAAATTAAAACAGAGAAGAAAAGGGGTTTTCCTGCTCTATGGGCCGTAAACGGGCTGGAAGGCTATCTGGGCTGATAACAGCCCCTCTGGGCTCGGTCCAACGAGTTCAGGTGGAAAAAGTCTAGGGATCCTCCCTAAATTGCCGGTTGAGACCCCAGACTTCAGTTTGGTCCCGCTCTTAACGGCCTGGCTCCTAATGTGGCCCGATGGGCCGGACGGCTCTAAAGGCCCAACTCGCCGGCCCAGCGCCCTGATTTTCCCTTTTACCATGACCAGGGGAGATCCCCTGCTCCTCAGGTGCTCGCCACGCCGGGCGGCGGCGCAGCCGGCTCGCCGGCCCGGCGGCGGCGGCGGCGTCCCCGCACACGGCGTCGGCGCTTCGGCCCTCCTCTTTTCCCCCCGCGCTCGCACACGGCTCGAGGGTTGGTCCGCCGCACGCTCGCCACGGAGCGCGGCGCGTCGCCGTCGCCCGGCGCGCGGCGCGTTCCCCCGGTGCGGGGCGAAGCCCCGGGCGCGGCGGGGTGCGGCCGATAGGGTCGTTCGCTCGCACACTCCCCGCATAAACATGTGCACGGCTCAAGGCCGGCGCGGCCCCGGAACGGTAGGCGGCGAGGCACGACTACACGCGCGGCTCACGGGCGGCGGCGGGGCCACGGCCATGGCGCGCATGGGTGCGGCCGGCCGGCGCCCGCGCCCTCCTCCACCCCGCACCGCACATCCACGGCACGAAGGCCGGGTTCGCGGCGACACGGAACACGGCGAAACGAACACGGTTGACACCCGGCCGGGCGGCGCGTCACGCGCTCGGCGCGGCGCACGACGGCGCGCCGCACATCGACGCGGCGCGACACGGGGTGATCCCCGGCCCACCCGCAATAGCGCCAAGAAGCACCACGAAACGGCGACGGCTCCGGGACATCACGGCTTGGGGTAGCCATGACCCCGGCCGCCGCCCCGCACGCGCAACGCGGAGCGACGCGGCGTCACCCATGGGGGAGGCGGCGGCGCGCGCGCACGAACGCAGGCGGCTCGAAGGCACGCACACGGGCATCACGGCTAAGGCGACCGGCGCAAGGAGAAGAGAAAGGTGACCACGGTGCTCACCGTGGGTCGACGGTGAAGGCGCAGCGAGCTTGGCGGTGCGGTCGTCGGCGTCCACGGCGTGCTCGGTCCGGCTCCCTCTCGGACACGAACGGCGCCTCCCCCCTCCGAACACGAACGGCGCCTCACGAACTCGTCCCGCCTCCGCGCGCCGACGCGCGCGGCGGCGCGCGTCGCACTCCCCGCCTTGCCTCCTCTTCCCCGGCTCCCCCTTCTTCTTCCTCCCCGGTGGCGGCTCCGGATTGGGGGCAAAAACCCCCAAGTGGGTTGGTAGCGGGCGGTTGGCTCGGCTCTACTCCTTTCCCCCTTTTGAAACCACGGCGACGCGAGGCTTAGGCGAAAACCCGGCGGTGCCCTCCCCCGGCTTGGCATCCGAGGCGGCGGCGGCCCTCTCTCCCTCTCTCACGCGGTCGGGGGAAAAGGTACGGGGGTAGAAAGGGACTTTCCCCCTCCCCCGACTTGGCTCGGTTCGCGCGCTCGCCGGCCCCCTCGGCGTGCGCGCCGGTCGGCGGCTCGGCCGCGCCCCGCGCCGCGCAAGCGGTGCGACGGGACCGGCGGCGCGCGCGCGCGTGCGGGCCGGGCCGGCTCGCTCGGGTTAGGTGGGAATGGGTTAGGGGTGCGGCCGACCGGCGGGGCCCGCCGGTCGGCGGGTGCAAGAGGGTGAGGGGCAGGCTGCCGTGTGGGCCGGTTTGGGCCGGATCGGGTCGTGGGCTAGGCTTGAGCGAGCGCAAGAGAAAGGTTGATTCGGCCCACTACACCTAGCTGCCAAAAGGTTTAAAAGCTAATAGGTTTGAATAAGGGTTTGATTAGGAGTTTGAATTTGAATCCCAATCAAATTCAAACTACACACAAAAGAACTCCGAATAAACCAAGGAAAATCCAACTCACTTGTTATACCATATTTTAAATATAGGTTTTATAAATAGGATACACTAGTGGAGTATTTGGTGAGAGGCTAGCAATTTGGCTAAAAATTTGATAGCACCCAATTGCAGACGAAAAGTTTTAAATTTTCGCAAAATTCACACACCTAGATTCCCGGGTTGTTACGGCGATGGCTTAATCTTGGGGTGGAAGATCAAAGCAAGCACGAAAGCCGAGAGCCAAGTGCGCGGCGGCGGTGTAGGAGAGGGCGGGGGTAGAGATGAGAGAGGGTGAGAGAGTGGGATGGATATTTAAGGGAAGGAGTTAGGGTTAGATAGATGGGCTTTGCGATGAGCCCGGTGATTTGGGCCGAACAAATTAAGCCCGCGAAATAAATTGGTAATAATTTATTTCGTAGAATTGGAACAAAAGAATTAGACTAATTTTCCGGAATCAAACTAAATAGTCGACATTAATTTGAAGGGCCGGAAAATATCGACATAACTCAAAAGGAGCTCCCAGATATTTATTCCATATGAATTAGCATATTCTCTGTGATCGAACCGATTGCAAAGGATTAATTTCGAGAAGTCGGAAAATATTATATAATTCACTTAATAAATTCCATAGCACTTCGGAAGGCTCGGAAAAAGGTTGTGAGCTTGGAGATTAGCGGATCGAGCTGAGGAAGATGTTAGTAGATCAAGCCGAGCTAATTGGCTAGTGTTAGCTCGGGCGCAAAGTTAGTGTTAGTTAAACAAGGTTTAGATTTTAAACAAAATAGTTTTATATTTAGTTTGAATTTGGATATAGTTCAAATTCAAACTCCACACAACTTCAAAATCCAAATAAGATCCATTTGTAAAATCCAACTCACAATTAAACCGTAATTTGAAAATAATTTATATATGGTTTTAATTTGTATGGAATTTTAAGATGAGTGGCTAGCAATTTGGCATAAAATTTGGTAGCACACATGTTCAAACGAAAAGTTTTTAATTTTTGCGAAAATTCACACATGGTAAATCATTCAAAATTCTGGTATGTTACATTCTACCCCCCTCACGAGAATCTCGTCCTCGAGATTTAAGCTCATACCCGGTGTGGTGAGGGTCTTCACTTCGGTATGCCTTCTGTTTCCTCTTTAAGTTCGGCTTCCCAATGTGGATGATTTGACGACGTGTTTATTCCAAGGTTCCACGGGTGATTAGTCTCAACATATCCGGTCCGCCGACGGGGCCTCCAATGCGAGTGGTATTATATGTCCTCTATCGATAGCATCCATAAGACTCTCGTATTATCTTCCATATATAATCCAAGATTATTCTCCGGTTCAAATACGTGAGAAATTCCAACTACGGCCTAGATTCCCCTTATCTCAATCCATCTCATCTAGCCCTCCACCCAATCCCAATCCTCGAGTTTGAGGTAACATCCTTCTTATCAATTAGCCTATTCCAAGAATCATGGCAAACGAGATTGATCATACTCTCATGGCATCCTTTAAGTACTTTTAATCCAAAATAGACACGATTCTCCCACTTCCTATCGTATGAGGGAGTCCTATATTCTCTCGCGTTCCCCAAGGTCATCCAAGACTTCTTATTGAATTCGTAGCTCATTCCGGATATGAAGATATAAAAACATTATCTCTTAATCCATAGGTAGATATCCTAGTTTTTCCAAAGAATTAGATGCAATCGCACCTCTTATGGTGTGCACTCTCGGCAATTAGCCAATCTTGAGGTGAACATGACTTCCTTCCAACTTACTTTTCCGAGGGTCCAACAATCATCACCAACTTCGTATAACCCTCATGTTGTAATCCATTTGTTGGCTTAGCACACCAATTCTCGTCAAGGTTGTTGGCGATATCTGACATGTCCGATTAACTTCTGGTCATGAACCATATGAATGGTTACTTCCCATTCATGATAGTCCATGTTAAAAGGGGTCATCTACAACATCCTCGACTATGCAAGTGATTCTATCCATCTGAATCTCACATTAGTCCTTTTGATTACAACTTTTCAGATGGACCCTATCAACAAAGTCGCATCTATTTTACTCATGCACATTTAGCAAACTCGGGATACATGGTTGGTGTCACTCCTTAGGAATACCATCAAAGCATATTTAATTCCTCAGAACGTCTGTAGTTATCATACTTTGAGGACGGATCGGTTCACTTGGGCAACCTTAGTGTAGACCTTGATCCTTCACCATTCCTTTTTGTTACTCATGATGGTATTCTCACCTTTAGGTACCCTGGAAATATTCATAGCTTCATGGCTTTCCATGCTTATTTAACAATTCCAAATAATGTCACCCGTTTAGGTGAGCAATTTTCCTCATTTTTGCTCACAACCTCTTATGACCTATTTTCCAATAGGGTGGTAGGTTCCAGCTGCGAGGTCGAACGAATAACTTACATCCAGTAGTTGTCGGAGTTATTCTCTTTTCCATTAGTTCAATATACGGTGTCCAGTATAGCTTCTTTATTAATTACTTATTCCAAAAGTGGGATCGACTGAATTCCATATATTTTTCCAAAAGTCGACCTCGAAATCCCCTTACATACCCTCTGGGCATCCTATTCCAGAAGCACAACTTGTGGTGCACAGCTATTTATTGCTTACACAGAAGTTCCAAAACAACTGCTTATGGGTGTAAGAGGGATTAATCCAATAAAAATGACTCTAGAATGACTGCTCGTGTAGTGCAATCCCTATATCCTTTGAGTTTAGTCATCCGAATTAAATCTAAAACCTCCGCAATACCTTCCAGGTCGAGGTATTGTCTACTTAGGGATGATCCCTTATTCATGGATTCGTTACCTCTGAATACACGGTCGGGGGCGCAATTCCATAAAATATGTGTGATTGTCCATCCGTGGAGAGTTGGATGCGCTTATATCCACTCCCTCGATATCTTGAGTTGTCTTCTGATATGTTAATCGTTCTCGTCGATGGATCCATTACCAAGATATGAGGTTACCATGTTCTTTTGAGTCTCCATATGGGTCAATTCGCGTTTAGTGCGAATGACCCTTATCGCAAACTCGTATTCTATTAGGAAAATTACTAAGGTGGACATTCATAATGTACCTTACGGAAGCTAAAGTACTCGAATAAAATTTCCCGTATTGATTGTTGTTCCATATGGAGTACCTCATCCTTATCCGATAATTGAGTCCTGGCTGAAATTATCCAAAATGCATCGCTTACATCTTAGGGTACTCAATTGATCTTAACCAATGTATGCTTCCATAGAGGTACATACACTCCCAAGCTTCGAAAGTTGCAAATTCTTGAGGTACTCATTGCTGGTTTACGAACTTGAGTCCGATGTTCATAGGGTTTCTCATCCAAAGTCTTGGTCTGAATTGTCGAGGTTGCAAGAAATCTTCCACGTCTTCCTTGTTAAGTCGACTTGAGCACGTCGATCTTCATTCTGCTAGCTTGATCTTGTAGGATGGGTAGCTAAGGCCTCTAAAGGAGTCATCTAAAGATCTAGCAAGCATAAGCACTCAATACAATTACACACAATCATGAAGAGGCATAACAACAATAAGACCAAAAAGATCCAACCACTCAAGCAATGCACCAAAACAAATGTGTTTATTGAGGCAGACTCCTAAGACCTTCGAGGTTACACCGGTGTAAACATACTAGTATATCGTGGGCACTCGAGGGATTTTTCCTAATGTTAGTCATAGAGCACTTGAAAGAATACGTGTCATCTGATGTTTCGGCACTGAACCTTCGAAAGCAGGTTGGTGGAACTTTTCTTTGTGTTGGCTCTCATGGCTTTGTCCTTGGAGGAAAGGGGGTACTTTATATTTAATTCAATCTGTGCCCTCCATTTCTCATTTATTCACCTTTTAGTCCAAAATCAAACCCTTGTAGGCAATAGGAGTTCCATGGCGAGCATTCACGTTTCACACTGCTTGGCGAGGGGAAAGTCCATAGGGTCAAGTATCCAATGGTTATTCCGAATATGTGATGCTCGCTTGTAGGTTGGTACTAACTCGATGGTTCAATCAATTGGTCCTCCTTTGCCTCTTGCAGCTACGGCTCGTTATAATATATTAATCCTTCACGACTCGGCTATCCATATCGCTTCAAGTCTTTGGGCTTTCATCCAACTGTCGAGCTACCGACATCTCGGGAGAGTCTTCGACTCTTCATCCAACCTTGTGCGTGTCGATTCCATATAGTAGACCACGAGTATGCTTGGCACACTTGGATCCAAAATCTTAACTCCTCAATATCCTCGGAGTAGGCATCTCGTGTTATCCAACCTTCATTCTGAGCAAAAGGTGGAAGAGTGCATCCTATTTGTTGTAGATTCATTTGTATGCAGACTTCATGTATCACGGGGCAATCTAATCATTCCTCGGTGGATTGAGTTCCAAAGTAGAGACAACCGTGTTGGCATAAGATTACATTGCAGAGTCATCGGGGATATTCCAAGTGAGTCCAGTAGATTCTCTTCCTTTTCCCCGTACTCAATCTTCATAGCTGTCACTGTCGTAGTTGTCTTTCCCTTGTATCAGACATTGTCCCGTAGAGTTGCAGGGTCTTGAAACATGTGACATCTGTTGTTCTCCTTAGGTCACCAACCGCGTAGAGGGGTTGTTAGTAAGTCATTTAGTGAGAATTCAAGGATGTAATTGTAGAATTCAAGGGGTTTTATATAAAAGTCAAGGAGTATATACTCAATCAAAGATATTTAGGCTGTCCTAAACTATCGGCCATTGCTAGGGCTCATCCTACGGTCAAGTACGGCTCTGATACCACATGAAACGAACCGAATTTCCACGATCGGAAACCCGACTCTCTGCACCTCTGTGATAGTCCCAGGAAGAGGCTATCACGTGCAATCCCTGTCTCAAGTGGTACAAATCCATACAACACGGGAATAAAAGAAGAATTACATAATATTATTACAATATCAGAGTACAACTCTTCGGCACAAGCCGGGCACAAGTCCGACAGGACTGAATCAAGAAAGATAAAATACCTACGCAGCGAATATATCGAAGCGAAGCATCTCCAGCCCCACAGGCAAACTCGAGCATAGGACCAGCTCTAGTCTTCACACCTTCATTGTTGAAGTTGTAGTCGTAGACGGTTACCATGTCTGAAACGCCAGCATCTACCCGATGAGCGGGTAGGTCATGTCAGCTTCCCAACAAATAGCAAAAGAGGTGGTTGAATCTAATATGGATGGATAAAACCTATATTGGGCTGTAGAAAGTTATGCATGCAGCAGCGCGGTAGCAACAATCAAGGTATGCAGAATAAGCAGCGAGGTCCACACCTCCGGGAGGTCCACAACTCCGAGGTCCACACCTCTGGGGTCCGCACCCCTCAACAAGGATGTCCACACCAAAGCACTGAATCACAACCATGATCCAGCTCCCAACTCTCATCTACGATGTGGGGCCACCTGCTCAAATCCCCACATCTCAACGGCCACAGGCCGGGCTCACACACTCGGGGGAGAGAAGAAGCACAAGAAAAGAGTTTAGCCAGGTGAGAGATCAGAGGACTGTCCATAACTAGTGGACATGGACTATAGTTATAGGTTTAACACTCTGCAGAGGTTGTACAACTGTACCCGCCCGAATAGAGCCCGGATGGTAGCGAACCACCCGAAACCCTACCATACGGCTGGAGTCCAAGTAAGTGGATAGTACCCTCCTGCGTCTCCGAGTCTGGCGCAGCCCCTGCTGTAGAGATCATACTGCCAGCGAGGGGTCCCTCGAAGCTATGGAACCCTTCCCAGGCCTCACCGGGGCGAAGTCTTCTAAGGAGGAACACCGTCTCCCATCACGATCACACCGATCCGCCTACAGGCAGGGTGCTATCCACTATGAGTCTCACCCCGCACCCCCGCCCAATACAAGGCGGGCGATTTGTACGGTAAAAGTCCACTGAAGCAAGGTCAACTGACGATCGGTCCTTAAGGCCCGAGAGCGAGCACTCCCCATATCCATCCCGTCCGACACGCCGCTCGGGTAAGAGGCCAAATCGCATCTTCCCGAGGCAGGCGTTCACAAGTAGCCAAATGGCTCGCTCCCGCCGAAAACACGTCGAGGAAGAACACACCCAGAACTCACGCTAGAACACACTGAGATCTCCTACATCTCAGTCCAATCCCAGAGTACCTTCCATAATCAAGCAACAAAAGTATGGATAGTGTGTACATGGGACTAGCAAAGGGGTCTGTGGCTAGTCCCGAGGTAGGTAAAGCAAGGAAACAGGATATATCAAATATCAAGGCGTGGCTAAACAAATGGCTATGCAATCCATCAAATCAAGTAACATAAATATAGCACTAGCAACTAATAGCATGCATAGGTTCTACATTGTTGGGAGTGACATGACACCTGCGCGGTAGTCGTCGTAGAGTAGTAGAGGTTGAGCGTCCTCTCGGGCAAAGTCGGGGTAGTCGCGTCTTCTCAGTCGTCGCAGCTCGGGTCTTCAACAAGAACACAAGCCTACACGAGATGCGACGTGGAAATAAATAACGAGCATTCATCTAATGCAAAAACATCAATAGGAACCAATTTAGAAGATCCAAATAAACTCTAGAGTAAATACAAGCAGCACTGGTTTAATTAATGAAAATAGAGCAATTGATTTTAAAACAAAAGTAGTTTAAGCAACTAGTTTTTATATCCTAGAAAACAGGGTACGATCAAGAGTTAGTTCAAAGTTAGCTTACGGGTCTTACGGCTAAGATCTTAGGTAATCAAGCCTGCAAGCAGGAAAGCGGAGAGGCTAAGATCAAGCACTTGCTAGGTTTTAGCTCTTGGATGATCAAAGCGGTAGCGCGAAGGGTGATGAAAGCAGAGCGAAGCAAAGATAACTAGAAAAGGCATTATCATGCCAAGATATGCGGCGACAGCTCAGAGGGGATGAAAGGATCAACTTGTGACCGACATCGGGTGGAGATGAGGTAAGGTGTGCTTAAGAGCGCTACGAGGCATGTACTGATGATGCGGCAACGTCCATGGCAAGGAAGCTAGGTTGCAGCTCGGGGTTGCCGAGCGTGAAGCAGAGGCCTCTGCTCACGACACGGCTATCCATCACGTGCGGCATCCTGGTTTCAAGCACATGGCACGGTACATGCTTCACAGCACGAAGCAAAGTAGAGCGAGAGAGGATATGCGCGAAGCAGCAAAGAGGGAAGGCAAAGGTGTAGAGAAGGTCGACGATGAGATAATGGGGTAGGATTCCTGTCTGCGGCACGCCAATGGTTAGTTGCGGGGCTCCGGCGTCCCAGACCCACATTGGCACAGTGGCGGGCAGTGACCACGAATTCTACACCATGAACGCGGGGTATAAAGGGCTCGGTTCAAGGGCAAGAGCGGTTAAGGATAGGATAGCAGCAAGCGCCTCGGAATTATGAAACCAACGCAAGTGGTTTCATAATTTTCGGGTCTTCGGATAATTAGTTATGAATTTTTGAGGGGGGTTTTATAAATTAATTTCTAGATTTATTTATAAAAGAAAAGGATTTTTATTAAAAAAATAGGAATGTCATCGAGCATGACATCATCGTGACGTCATCGTCACGGATGGTGGGCCGAAATTGGGTCCCCGAAAGTGTTAGTGGCCCAAGGCCGAAAGAGTCCACCCTCGATTCTCCCCCTCGAGGTTCGAATGGGTTCTTTGGTCACGCGTCGATGTACCCCGTTCTCGACGATGCAAAATCCGGTGCTCCACGGCGGTGAAGCACGAAAAGAGGCCGAGACGGGTTACACGGGTGTCGGCGATAGATTCGAGACAGGGAGAAGGTTGTTGGTTCATAGGATACAACCAAGCACGCAAGCGGGTCCAAACTTTGGACCCCTACGGCCGCGCCCGACATGGTGGTGAGGCAAAGGCGGCGCGCGCGGTGCGAGGGTCTGGCCAAATGCCACTGCGCGCCTGGCGACAAGGCGAGCCGGCGGTGGCACACCCGTAGAAGACCACGGGCACAACGGCGCGTCGCGCAGGCGAGGACAAAAGGGGAGAAACATGTGGCTGCATTCTTTGGTGCACAACATCGAACATGTGGTGGGCATGACAATGATGCAGGCTTCAACAAGGCAACTATGGTTGCCGAGGTGATAGAGGAGACAAACAGCAGGCACAACACGATGGCTGGCGACACGAGCATGATCACGGGGAGAAGGTGGCGCGTCACGAGGGGATACGTTCAAGCATTTTATCGAACACCGAGAGGGTAAAGAAGAGGTCGGTTGTGTGACTCATCGTGGGCTCGGGGATGGTCTACGGTGAGGTAGGGAGAGATCGCGGGGCGTGACGACTTGGTGCCGTGCGCGTGCCATGCCGGGGCGGAGGTCACGCGCTAAGCTCGCACACGGTCGGTGTCGTCTTCGGCTCGCGACCAGGGGCGGGCCGTCCGTGTCCCGCGGTGAAGTGAAGCAGTGCGGTGGCGCATCGAAGGCGTCCACGGAGTGTCGTGTCCTCGGCTCGCGCGGCGCGGCGGGAACGGCAACGGTGTGGTGGCGATGACGGTGTGTGTCGGGGACCGCCCTAAGGGTCCCCTCAAACGATGGGGGAACCCTCACTTAAATTCCTGCATCAAATAAACTGGGCCTAACCATGCAGGGAACTAACCATGCAGGACGTGGCCCACACAGCAGGACTTCGGAGGCCCCGCCAAGATAGCCCGACCGCGAGACCCCTCGAGCAGGCCCCGCCTCGCCCGAGGGTACGCTCCTCCTCGAACGGGCTCCGCCCCGCTCGAGGGGCAACCCCCTCCTCAAACAGGTTCCGCCCCGTTCGAGGGGCGACCCTTCCCTCGAGCGGTCCCGCCCCGCTCGAGGGCCCGCTCCCCCTCGAGCGAGGCCTCGCCTCGCTCGAGGGCTCGCTCCACCCTCGGCGGGGGCCCGCCACGCTCACGGGCGCCCCCGCACGCGTGCGCCGGCCCCGTGCCCGGGCATTTAACGCCCCGACGCCGCGGGACGGCGCCATCATGCGCCCGGGGCTCACGCCCGCGTGCCGCCGCACCAACTCCCCAAGGAAGGAGCCCATCCCCGCCACCGTGGGATGGACCGTGCGCTACGGCCGGTGTCGTCCCGTGACACCGTGCGCACGCCGCCGTACGGCTAACGCGCCCGACCCTCGAAAGGGGCCGGGCGCACCCTCGATTCCACTTTCCCCGTGACCTTGCGGGTTAGGTAAGGGGCGCTAGGCCGGTGGGTGGCCATCCCGGCCACCGTAACGACGCGGCCGCCGTACCCACGCATGCGGGCGCACGCCCGACTCCGCGAGGGCGCACGCCCGAGCACTTGCAGCAACCACTCCGCCACCGCAGCTCATTGGGAAGGAACGCCGTTCGCCCGCTCCCCGTACCCCGTACGGACATCATCGGCACCTCCCCTCGAAGCCTACCGCAGAACGCCATCGCCATCCGCCGCCTCCTACCCTCGAACCGCCACCGTTCGGGTACAAGGTAGGCCATCATGGCCGGATCGCGGCGAAGATCGACCGACGGCCGCCCACTCTACACCATAGCGCGACGTGCTCCCTCACGTAGCTAGGCGGCGCGGCATGCATGTAACTCGCCGCCCCCTTGGCCTATAAAAGGGGAGGCGAGCCCCCAGCCGCGGGGGGGCAGAAGAGGACGAGTTCGGACGAACCGGAAGAACACGGCGCACGTGCACTCACTCTCTTATTCTCCCACAATATCTTCAACCACTCACCGGGGACTTGGGAGCCACGCTTCCTCTCCCGCCTTGCTTGTACTTGCCCCACTACAAGCACCCCCGTGCCGAGCAATATAGTGCCACGAGCACACCACCGCCGGACGTACGGCCCCCTCGGCGGGAACCAGGATAAACCTTGTGTCATTTGTTGCTTGGCATCGACCATTGAGGGATAGACTTAGGCGTTATCTACTCGGGTTAGTGTCGGGACCATATTCCGCACCGACGCTTGGCGCCCACCGTGGGGCAAACGAGCGCCTAAGGTCATTTCGCTAACTCCCTCCATGGTGATTCGCACCGAGTACCGTAGCACCCGCTACAACATGGGTAGCTCGGACCCCCCTTCCGCCGGGTTCGAGATCCGCTTCGGGGACTTGAACTTCCGGGCCACGGGGAATGGCTATCTCATGCGCCTCACCAACCGTGAGGAGCTACGCGCGCGCGGCGGGAGGCCGGGTCCGCTGCGGTCACCACCGCACGCACGACGCGGCGCGGGCACCCGCAGCACGGATGCGCGGGACCGTCGACACCGCGACGTCGTCGTCGCTACCGGGCCGCGCTCGCGACGGGCACGGTCCGAGCGGCGGCGGCCGAGCGCACCGCCGCCCAACGCGGAGCGTCCAACGTCCACGACGACCGCCACCGCCCTAGCGGGACCGCGTGCGGTCTCCGACCACGCGTCCCCATCGGGTTGCGTGGCGCCACTACGGCCTACAACGCCAACGTCAACACTACAATGCGCAGGGTTCCGCCTGGTCGGCACATCTTCGTCGCCAGGGATCCCGGCACTTCAGCAGCGGGACGAGTCGTCCCCGGGCTCCGTCGACACGATGCCACTCGCCGGCCGCCATGGGTACGCGGAGTGGGACTTCTCTGGTGTGCCGGACCCAGTCGCGTTCAGGCGCTTCCTCGACGCCACGGACTGCGGTTCGGCCGCTCCGACGACTCCCCGCACGGGAGGCCGCGACCCCACGCGGGAATGCCGCGCCGTCATCACCAACGACCCGCCAACGCCGCCGGTGCGGCGGGCGCCGGAGATGGGGAGGTCACGCCGGCCCCCGGATCGCCACGCGCCCGGCCGCGGGGGCCAAGCGCTCCCGCTAGGGCCGACGTCGATGCGCAATGGCCCAAGCTCGCGAGCTCGAGGCCAAGCCGCGCAGGAGTACGGACCGTGCGGGCGCTCCGCGCCTCGATGGCGGGGAGAGGCCTCTCGCGCGCGGCGAACGCGCGCGGGAGCCGGGCCGACAGTCCGAGACCGCCTCAACCCCGTCCCCAACGTCGACAACGCGGATACTCCGCGCCGCGGCGAGCCAAAAGCTAATCGCCGCCGCAACACCGCCGCGCGCCATGCGGCACCCTCGACCCCCGAGGCTCGAGACATGCACCGCGAGGTGCGGACCCTCCTTGAGCAAGCGGCCGTCCGGCAAGCCGAAAGCTCGGCCTCACGCATCCGCCAACGGGGGGGACGCGCGGGGGTGATGATCCCGCACCGGGGGGCGAACCCTCGGTGCATGCGGGTCGACCCGCCGACCGAGGGACGCACGCCGGCCAAGGAACGCCTCCTCGACACACGCGGGCGCCGGATGGTGACGCCCGCAACGTCATCAACGCCGGGCGCACCGGCAAGAGGCGGACGCGCGAGCGGCCGGGGGCTACCACCCTCGAAGGGGTGGACGCTATGACAGCGGTGAGGATCGCTCCCCAACGCCGGAGCCCCCCGGCACCCGCGTGTTCGGCGGGGAGATCCGCACGGCGCCGTTCCCCCGCCGCTTCCGTCGGCCCTCGACGATCATCAAATACAACGGGGAGACGGACCCTCGTGTTTGGCTCAACGATTACCGCCCGGCTTTGTCGGTGCCGGGCGGGGCCACCAACGACGAAGTAATCATCCGCAACTTGCCCCCGCATCCGGGCGACGCGGCCCGACATGGCTCGAGCACTTGCCCGCCGGCCCGGATCCACAACCGGGACGATCCGGTCCACACCTTTGTGGGCAACTTCCGTGGGCACATACGTGCGCCCCGGAACTCCCCGGGATCCGCGCTCCCGCACGCGAGAAGCCGGGCGAATCGCCGGGGACTTCATACGGCGCTTCTCCAAGCGCCGCACGGAGGCTCCCCGCCGTGGCACAATCCGAGATCGTGCACGCGTTCCTCGAGGGCACCACGTGCGGGACCTTGTGCGCGAGCCGGGACGCAGCCCGCCCACGGACTCGAACGAGCCGTTCGACATTGCCACCGGCTTCGCCTCCCGGAGAGGAGGCCGTGGGGGCAATTTTCGATGGCAAGAAGGGCAAGCGCTCCGAGGACACGCCCGCGGAGGGCGCCGCGGGTCCAAGGGAGCCGCGCGCGCAACGACAAGCGGGGCAAGAAGGGGAAGAAGCCGCGCCGTGAGGCGCGCGAGCGAGGGCGCAACGGCGGCAACGCCGAGGCCCTCGGCTCGTTGACCCGCCCCGACGGGGCCCTCGACCGGCTCCTCGAGGCCCGGGGGTGTTCGATGACATGATGAAGAAGCCATGCCCCTACCACAAGACCCCCGTGAATCATACTCTTGAGCGATGGCGACATGCTCAAGAAATTCTACGGCCGTGCCGCCGCGAAGGAGGCGAGAGGCCAAGAAGGATGGGGGCGACGGCGACGCGGTGGCTTCCCTCGCCGTCGAAAATGTGTTCCTCATTTTTGGGGGACCCACCGTCGACATGTCAACCCGCGGCGCAAGAAGGAGCGGCACGAAGTCCTCGCCGCGAGAGGGCACCTCCGGCCTTTCTCAACCGGTCGAAGGATGCCATCACCTTTAGCCGGGATGATCACCCAAACCGCATCCCGAACCCGGGCCGGTACCCCACGGTGGTCGATCCCATCATTGGGAACGCCCGGTTTTCGAAGGTCCTTATGGACGGAGGCGGTGGCCTCAATATCCTCTTCGCGCATACGTTGCGCCCGATGGGGATTGGGGTGGACCAGCTGCGGCCCGAGCACGAAGCCGTTTCACGGCATCGCGCCCCCGAAAGAGTTCAACCCCTCGGGCGGTCGATCCGCCCGTCCGGTTTGGGACCCCCAAGAATTTCCGCAAGGAAACCCTCACCTTCGAAGTGGTGGGATTCAAAGGGGCCTACCATGCCATCCTTGGGCGACCATGCTATGCCAAGTTCATGGCGGTCCCCAACTACACGTACCTGAAGATGAAGATGCCGGTCCAAACGGCGTCATCACCGTCGGGTCATCGATCGAGCATGCATTCGGCTCGCGATGTCGAGTGCGTGGAACATGCGGGAGGCGCTAGCGGCGGGATGAAGCGCCGGTAAACACGCCGGAGAAGATGGTCAACGACGACCTCAGCTCCGCCACCAAGCACGTCGGCACGTTCGAGGCCGCCGAGCAAACCAAAGGGGTCCCTCTCGACCCATCGACCCCCGAGGGCAAAGCATTGAGGGTCAGCACGACCCTCGATCCTAAATAGGAAGCAGTGCTCGTCGACTTCCTCCGCGCCAACGCCGACGTTTTCGCGTGGAGCCCCTCGGACATGCCAGGCATTCCGAGGGAGGTCGCCGAGCACTCCCTTGATATCCCGCCTAATGCTCGCGGCTGTTCGGCGGCGGGCCGCGCCGCTTCGACGAGGAACGGCGACGGGCGATCGGAGTGGAGCCGCGGAAGCTCCTCGAGGCCGGATTCATCAAGGAAGTGTTCCACCCGACATGGTTAGCTAATCCTGTGCTTGTAAAAAAGAAAAATGGGAAGTGGAGGATGTGTATTGACTACACCGGTCTCAATAAAGCATGTCCAAAAGTTCCTTTTCCTTTGCCGCGCATAGATCGGATCATTGATTCCACCGCCGGTGTGAACTACTCGTTTCCTTGATGCCTATTCGGGATATCATCAAATAAAAATGAAGGAGTCCGACCAGCTCGCGACTTCGTTCATCACACCGTTCGGGACGTTCGTTACGTCACGATGCCTTTTGGCCTCGTAAACGCGGGCGCAACATATCGGCGCCGCATGCGGCACGTTTTTGGGGACCATATCGGGCGGACGGTCGAGGCTTACGTAGACGACATCGTCGTCAAAACCAGAAGGCGGACGACTCCGGTCGGCAATCTTGGCATCGCATTCAGCTGCCTGCGGGCCAACGGGGTCAAGCTCAACCCCGAAAAATGTGTCTTTGGAGTGCCGCGGGGCATGCTCCTAGGATACATCGTCTCCCAGCGGGGGATCGAGGCCAACCCTGAAAAGGTCGCGGCCCTCGAGCGAATGGGTCCACTTCGGGACCTCAAAGGAGTGCAGAAAGTGTTGGGGTGCCTCGCCGCCTTGAGCCGCTTCGTCTCGAGGCTCGGTGAGAGAAGGGCCCGCCCTCTCTGCGGCGCTCAAGAAGCACGAGCGCTTCTCTTGGACCGCCGAGGCCCGAGGAAGCGCTCGACAAGCCGAAGGCATCGCCGACGCACGCCCCCAATCCTTACGCCGCCGCGAGACGGCGAACCCCTCCAACTCTACGTGGCCGCGACCACCCAGGTGGTCAGCGCCGTGATCGTCGTGGAGCGCACGGAAGAAGGGCATGCCTTGCCCGTGCAGAGGCCGGTCTACTACATCAGCGAGGTCCTATCGGACACGAAGACGCGCTACCCCCAGGTCCAGAAGCTGTTGTATGCAGTAGTCCTCGCGCGGCGCAAGCTCCGCCACTACTTCGAGGCCCACCCAGTTACAGTGGTCTCTTCCTTCCCGTTAGGAGAGATCATTCGCAACCCCGACGCGGCGAGCGGGGGTGCCAAGTGGTCCGTGGAGTTGATGGGCGAAACGCTCGCCTACGCCCCGCGCAAGGCCATCAAATCACAAATCCTTGCCGATTTCGTCGCGGGTGGACGGACACGCACCGCCGCCCCCTCGCATCCAAGCGAGTGCCGGACTCCGTTCTTCGACGGCTCGGTGATGAAGACAGGGAGCGGGCGCGGGCCTCGCTCTTCGTGTCACCCCTCGGGGAGCACATGCGCTACGCGGTGCGTCTCCATTTCCCCGCATCCAACAATATGGCGGAATACGAGGCCCTCCTCTGCGGCGCTCAAGATCGCCATCGAGTTGGGCATCAAGCGCCTCGACGTGCGAGGGGATTCGCGACTCGTGATCGACCAAGTCATGAAGAACGCGAGTCGCCACGACGACAAGATGGAGGCCTACCGCAAGGCCGTGCGGGCCCTCGAAGACAAATTCTACGGCATCGAGCTCAATCATGTACCCCGCCGGTACAACGAGGAGGCGACGAACTTGCCAAGATCGCGTCCGGCGGATCACCGTTCCCCCGAACGTTTTCGCGCGCGACATCGCGCGGCCATCGGTCACCTTCGAGCCCTACCCCTCGAGCGACGAGGCGGACCCTCGGGGGCTCCCTCGAATCCGGCGGGTGCGGAACCCATGGAAGAGGACCCCTCGAACGAGGCGTACGTGCTCTCCCTTCTCGAGGGGTACGGCTCCCACGAGGCGGTCGCGATGGACATCGAGCCAGCTCCCGCCCCCGGTGCGGACGGCGGGAGAAGTACATCGCCCGGATTGCTCGAGGGGAGCTCCCCCCGCAGAGGGCCACAGCCAGGCGTGTCGCCAGGATGGCCAAGTCATTCACCTTCGTCGACGGTGAGTTGTACAAGCGCGCCGCGTCAGGCATCCTCCAGCGATGCATACCCATTCCCGAGGGGCGCGAGCTCCTACGGGACATCCACGCGGGGATGTGGGCCACCACGCCGCGCCGCGCACCCTCGTCGGCAACGCGTTCCGCCAAGGCTTCTATTGGCCTACCGCGGTCGCGGACGCCAACGAAATCGTGCGCACTTGCGAAGGGTGCCAGTTCTACGCCCGCAAGACCAACTTGCCAGCTCACACTCTGCAGACAATCCCCGTAACGTGGCCGTTCGCCGTGTGGGGGTTGGACATCGTCGGGCCCCTGCGGAAGGCGCCCGGGGGCTTCACCCACCTGCTCGTCGCAATCGACAAGTTCTCCAAGTGGGTGGAGGTGCGCCCCATTACGAATTTGAGGGCCGAGCAGGCAGTTACGTTCTTCACCGACATCGTCTACCGCTTCGGAGTGCCAAACTCCATCATCACAGACAACGGGTCCCAGTTCACGGGCCGGAAATTCTTGGAGTTCTGCGACAAGTTCCACATCCGAGTGGACCGGGCAGGGCGTGGCGCACCCGCGGTCTCCAACGGCCAAGTGGAACGTGCCAACGGCATGATTCTACAAGGCCTCAAACCCGAGAATTTTCGACCAGCTCAACAAATGCGGCCGAAAATGGCTCCAAGAACCGCCGGCGGCCGTGTGGAGCCCAAGGACTACCCCAAGCGAGCCACGGTTCACCCCGTTTTTCCTAGTCCATGGCGCGGAGGCCATCCTCCCCACGGATCTGGAATACGGTTCGCCCAAAGTTCGAGGCTACAACGAGGACGCTAACCAGCGAGCCCGCGAGGACTCACTGGATCAGCTAGACGAAGTACGCCTCGTGGCGTTGATGCACTCCGCAAGGTATCAACAGTCCCTACGACGCTACCAAGCGCGAAAGATACGTCGCAGGGATTTCAGCGAGGGGGATTTGGTCCTAAGGCTACGCCAAGACAACCGAGGGCGCCACAAGCTATCGCCCCCATGGGAGGGACCCTACGTCGTGGTGAAGGTGCTCAAACCGGCACGTACAAGCTTGCCAACGAGGACGGCGAAGAACTCACCAACGCTTGGAACATCCAACGGCTACGTCGCTTCTACCCTTAGCTAGGATTTCCAAGTATTTTACGTTGTAAAAACGCACGGCCAACGCCCCAGTTGGCGTCACCTATGTAAATACTCCGAATCCAATAAAAGGGCAACTCGGCTTTCCCCTGAAACCCAAGTTACCCTCGGGGGCGCTCGCGGGGGGGGCACCCCCCCCCCCCCCCAATGGTCCCATTTTTTCGTGCAAAAAACGTAGTAACACGCGCTAAGTTTGTTTCCTACTTCAACCACGAGCCACGATTTGAACAGGGCGTAGGCGGCACAGCGGAAGGAGCGCGCGAGCCGAGGGCCGGCCTACGCCGCGTGGCTACGGCCCGTCTCTCTCGCCTCCAACCCAGCGGGCCCCTGCGAAAGGCGGACTTCCCTAACTAGAATCTACTCTGGATGAAGAAGAAGCAAAAAGCGCAATAAGCAAGCGATTTCATTTACAAACTGACCATGTTCACGAAACTACTTGTTTATTTACAAGAGGCCACGAGGCCAGAGTTCTGATACACATAAACAAAAAAACGGGCCTAGCGCCCAGATGCTTTCAGGTAGAGGGAGCGGCAGCGTCGGCGGCGTCCGGGAAGAGGAATTCCTCGAAGGCCTCGGCGAGCGTTCCGGCGGCGTCAGCAACAAGCGCGTCCGCGCGCTCCATGGCCACCTCGTCCTCGACGCCCACGGGCACGATGTAGCCTTCCGCCACCGCCTCGAGGTTGACCTCGTAGTGGGGATCGCACCACTCCGAGGGCCTTCTCGCACGCCCGTGTGCAACGCCCGGCGCACCCGCTCCGTGACGTGGCCACCGAGCGCGCGCGGGCGGGCGGCCGGCGGGCTGCCCGCCCGGACATCGCCTTCCTCGACGACGTGACGGGGTCTCGAGGGCCGCGTCCCGCCGGCTCTGCCGGCTCCCCGCTCGGAGGAGTTGTAGGAGGCTGCGGGGCCTCGGCCCGCCCAACAAGCGTGCCCCAAAGCCGTGCGCGAGGCACGGAAGCGACAAGACGACAAGAAATCGGAAAGGGGGGAAACGAACCCTCTAAAAGCAAAAACTAACAAGCGAGGTCGGACGGTAACTTACCCCTCGACTTGCCTCTTCTCCCGCATCGAGGTCGCGGCGCGCGGACTCGAGCGCCGACTCGAGACGGCGGACGGTCTCGCCTTGCTCGACGAGGGCCATCTCTTGGGCGGCATTGCGCGATGCGAGCGCCGGCGCCCTCATCCTTAACCTCGGAGAATGCGGCGTTCCGCTCCTCCGGGCCGACCTCTCCGCCGTCTCGCGCGCGACGCGCTCCCGCTCCGGCGGCGTCCGGCGTCGCCAAGGGCGGCCCTCGCTCCCCGCCGGAGCCGCCCCTCGCCCCCCGGCGGGCGATGCGCTCTCCGCCGGAGCCCCCTCGGCCGGCGACGAGAGCCGCGCCCTTGACGTCGAGGGCGGCCTTCGGGTCATCGGCCTCCTTGGCGCGGCCCCCGCTCCCGGCCGCGCGCCGCTCCTCGGCCCGGCGGCCGCCGCGCCCCCGCGCTCCCTCGAGCGACGTGCGGAGCTCCCGGGCCTCGGCGCGAGCGGTGGCCACCTCCGCCTCCCGGTGGCGGCCAACGTCCGCGTCTTCTCCCGGTCCTCGCGCGCGTTCCACGGCGCCTCGTCACGATCGACGAGGGCCGCGCGGATCCGCCCGAGGCTCGGGTCACGCGCCGCGTCCCCGCCCCCGAACTCTCGGGGAAGCACGTCGCACCAGCCATCGCCGGTACACCGGCCCGGTGTCCCGGCGTTCGAGGGCATCCGCAAGCGCGTCGTAAGCGCCGCATCGCTCCCGAGGGCGCGCGGGGCCTCGGCGTTCACCCGGTCGAACGCGCTATACTTTTCGCGAGCGCGGCGCTCGAGCTCTCGGCATAACACACATCGAATCCCGTAAGCGCCAAAGTTTGGGTGCGACACGCGAAAACGAAAAAAAGGAAGGGAAACGAGCAACCGTGGCTCACCCGGAAGACGGTCCCGAGCCGGCCGCCGTGGGACCCGCGGCGCTTCGTTCAACGCGCGGTTGAGCGTGGCGCCATGGCCCGAGAGCTCGCCCCCGCAGCTCCTGCTCCCCCCGAGCGTCGGCAAACGCCGGGGGATCCTCCACGGCCCCCCCCCCCCCACCCGGGCGGGGCGGCCGCACGGAGGACGAGGCCTCGGCATCGTGCCCTCGCCCCCCGCCGTCATGCGACCCTCGTGCCGCCTCACGAGGGCCCCCTCCCGAGGCTCGGGGGAGTTCGCGGGCCGCCCGGCCCACCGGTTCCACCCGGGCGGCGGGGAGTCATCCGAGAGCTCCACCACCTCCGCCCGGGGACCGCCGGCGGGCGGAGCCGCCCTCGCGCCGCCTCCGCCGGCGCCTCCACCTCGCGCCTCCGCGACCACGGGCGCCCGTCGTGGCGCCGTGGCCGCCACCACCATCCGCGCGGCCACATCCGCGGGCGCTCCCGCAGGCTGCTCCCGCTCCGCCTCCTCCGCGGTGGCCGCCACCGCGGCGGCACCTCCACCGTAACCGCCGCCGCGCCGCGCCTCCGTGGCGACCGGCGCCGGTCGCCCCCCGCAACCTGCCGGCCGCGCCGCGGCGGCTGATCCGCCCGCCGGGCCCCCGAGGCCCTCGGGCCGGGCCTTGCGAGCTCGTGCCCGCCGCCGCGCCGTTCCCCGGCGCGACCCCCTCGACGAGCGCCGGCCGGTGGGGATCGGCGCGTCCGTCCTCGGCACCTTGGCCGGTGCAAGAGGAGGAACGGTCGCACCGCCCCTCGCGCAATCACGAACGGAGAGTTAGAACATCTAACCACCGGCACACCAAAGCCACACGGAGGAAGGCGAGGCTACGTACCTCGCGGAGGAAAAGGCCCGCTTCCTTTTCCTCGAGGCCTCCGGACGGGGCCGGGCGTAGCGGCCGCGCCCGACGCGAGCCGCCTCCCGATGGCGCCGCCGCACGCGCGGGCACGCTCGCCCGGTGCGCGGGCGCACCCGACGCCGCACCCCCCGACGGCGCCACGGTGCGCGGGGGCACGCTTGTCCCGCGCGCGCGGCACGCCCTCCCGACGCGCCCCTCGACGACGACGGCCGCTCGTGCGGACGCACTCCCGCCGCGTGCGGGCACGCTCGACGCGCGCGCGCGCACGTCCGCCGCGCGCGCGCCTCCGCGGCGCGCGCCCCGGCCTCCGCGGCGCGTGCCGCCCCGACGACGACCGGCCGGCGGCGGACGCCGACGCGCCCGCCCCGGACGAAGCCGCCCCCGACGCGGCGCGAGATCCGGCCGACGGGGCGCGGGCCGCCACCGTCCGAGGGGCCCTCCCCCTCGGACTCTTCCTCCCTCGTCCCCCGATCCGAGGACGAGGGCTCCTCGATGTCGGGGGAGGAGAGCCCCGGCCTCCTCCCGCCGCCGCACTCGGCGGACCGTGCGTCGCGACGCGCTTGGCGCCGCCTTGCGTGCTCCCTCCGCGCGCCGCCCGCTCCCCTGCCTGCTCCCGGCGCGCCGCCCGGCCGAGCGCACGGGGAGTCGGGGGTGGGTGGAACGGACTTGGCGGCATTGAACCGCACCGCTGCGCACGAGAGCAACGGCGGCACATCGGGAAACGGAATCAAGAACAAGGACCAAAACGAGTAGAAAACCACACTCACCAACGGGCCGGTGGGAAGCATCTCGATATCCCACGGGTCCGACCCGCCGGCGCCGGCGTCGGTGTCGACGGCGCTCCGCGCCGGGTGAGCGCGTACGGCCGCTCCGGCGGCGGCGGGAGCATCCGCGACCTCGCCGGTCGACGGGGTTGGCCGCCCTCCGTCATCTCGAAGATGCGGAGGGGCCTCTCCATCAACGGCACGACTCGCCGGTGATGAAGAAAGGCGAGGACGCCCATCGCGTTGAGCCCTTCCCTCGCCCGGCCGCCGCAGGGCGGCGAGGGACGGACTCTCGGCGCGCCGGTGGTTGGCCGTAGGCAACCCGTAGCCCCGCCGGTCCCGCCTCTCCTTGAACACCCGCCCGTGTAGGGAGGGAGGCGGGCTCGGCGTTGCGCGGATAAAACCATCCCCGCTCCCGGCGGCGTTGTTCGTCATCATGGTGCGGGGGATGTAGAAGTTCTTGAGCTGCCCTCGCGGGGGCAAGCGACATCCGCGCCGGCGCGCACCGCGCGACGGGTCCTCGGCTCCGACGTGGGGCTGCGTGATCGGCTCCCGCGGAAGAGGTGTACCCGCAGCTCCCAATTGACCGGGATCCCCGGTACCCTTCGCGTACGCCCACGAATGTGGCCGCCCTCGCGAGATAGCGTTGGGGGCGAAGTTGTGCGGCTCCACCCCCGTAGTGGTAGCACAACGCCCGCATGAACGTGCTCGCCGGCGCGTTGAAGCCGCGCTCGTGGTAGCGGAGAAAGCTCACCACGTAACCCTCCCGGCGGATTGGGCTCGTGGTGCGACGCGGCGGCACGATCCACTCCGCCGGCGCCCTTCTTCGTTGGCCGAGAGCCGGCCGGCGGCGACCGCTTCGCCCGGGGCGAGCCGGGTCACGGTCCGACTTCTCCCGGTGCGTACGGCTCCCGGGACCCGATCGGAGGGCCGAGGCGGCGCCATGAGGGAGGACGAACGAGTACGAAGGTGGAGGACGAGGAAACGAGGAGAAAGATCTAAGCAAGCGAGCCCGCGCGACCCGCAAGGGTGAGACGAAGGCGAAGAGGCGGAGGACTAAAACGGTGAGGAGCCAAGGTAAAAAACCGCCGCCTACTCCTTCCCGCGGTTTTATAGGCAACGGGCGAGTTCTCGGAGCGGACGCCCCGCCGACATTTAACTGCGGGGAATCTTTCCGTCGCGTCGGCAAGCGGGCCCCACCACGACCGCGAGCGGCTCTCTAACACCCTGCAGCGGGTCATCATTACGGCGAGACCGGCGACAACCGAGGTGAAACCGTCACATCCGCGCGGCCGGCGCCGCCCACTACGCGCGCGCGCGAGCGCGACGCCTAAAAAGCGCGCCAGCGCTGCAAAACCTGCGGCCACGACCGCAAAGCAATTAAATGCCCGGGCCCCTTGCCAAGCAAGGAGAGCCCTCGAGCGAGGCGAATCCTCGGCTCGAGACAGGGGTGACCCTCGATGGGATATCAGCGTGAGAAGGTCGCCCGGACCTGCTCGATGTAGAGCGAGCCACCGCGAGCACCCATGCCACGTAGGACCCTCGAGCGGCATGACCCCCAACTCGAAACAAGGCGACCCTCGATGGGATATCAGCGTGAGAAGGTCGCCCGGACCTCGCTTCGGTGTAGAGCGAGCGCCGCGGCACCCATGCCACGTAGGACCCTCGAGCGGCATGACCCCCAACTCGAGACGATGTCGACCCCCTAAAGAAGGCACGCGCATAAGAGGATCGCCCGGGTCACGCTTGAAATAGAGCGACACCGAAAGCACTCATACCGCGCCATGCCACCAACCAAACACCTCGAGGGCGGCACGCCCCGGACCCCTCGACCGGCCGCAAACGCGAAAAGACGGGGCTGGCCTAGGCACGGCCCCGCACGGCCTTGCGATCGGAGGTTCGAAGCCCGACCCTCGACGGGTTCGAACGGGCGCCCCAGATCACGCAGTTAGGGACGACGAGGGCACGCGCATTCGAGCCGTTCCTCGAGCCCGTCGGCCGAGGGTGCCCCACTGTCGTGTTCGAGAGCCGGCCGAGGGCGGCCTAGCCGGGGGGATCCCACCGAGGGAGAGCTTCCGCGCCCTCGGTCCCTAGCGACCCGGACCGAGCCCCACCTAGCAAACCCACGCAAGCGCTTCCATGGACGTGTCTCGGGACCGCGCGACCTACCCTTATCGAACGGGGCATGGACGTCCACTTGAACCACCCGCTGGCGGCTCGAAGAGGAATCCGCGATTCGCGACCCGCTCGATGGGAGTCGTGGAAACCTCACCTCCCGACCCGCGGAGGGACGGCGAGGGCGTGATAAAAAACAAGTCGTCGAGGCTCGACCCGATCGCCTCGAACGAGGCCAAGGCTCGGGGGCTTGACGCACGGCTACACCTCCTTGGAATTGCACCGCCCGAGACGGTGACGGGGAGCGTGCACCCCCGATGCCGGCGAAATACCGCCGATGCCGGTTGGCATATGTGCCACGCCTTTACGACCGAATTGCTCGCGGTTAACCCCCGCGGAGAGCCCACACTCTGCGGGGCTTCGAGGGGCTGGGACCCGCGGGTCCGCTAGCGCGGCCCCACGGAAAGCGTTCGCAAACAAGGAGGGAAGAACGTCCTATCGGTAGGTTCCGGCATCGCGGGAGCCTCAATGGCAAACCCCCGGATGCTCGGGGGCTACTTGTCGGGGACCGCCCTAAGGGTCCCCTCAAACGATGGGGGAACCCTCACTTAAATTCTCGCATCAAATAAGCCCGGGCCTAACCATGCGGGGAACTAACCATGCAGGACGTGGCCCACACGGCGAGACTTCGGAGGCCCCGCCAAGATAGCCCGACCGCGAGACCCCTCGAGCAGCCCCGCCGCCCGAGGGTACGCTCCTCCTCGAACGGGCTCCGCCCGCTCGAGGGGCAACCCCCTCCTCAAACAAGTTCCGCCCCGTTCGAGGGGCGACCCTTCCCTCGAGCGGTCCCGCCCGGCTCGAGGGCCCGCTCCCCCCTCGAGCGAGGCCTCGCCTCGCTCGAGGGCTCGCTCCACCCTCGGCCGGGGCCCGCCACGCTCACGGGCGCCCCCGCACGCGTGCGCCGGCCCGTGCTTGGGCATTTAACGCCCGACGCCGCGGGACGCGCGCCATCATGCGCCGGGGCTCACGCCCCCGGTGCCGCCGCACCAACTCCCCGGGGAAGGAGCCCATCCCCGCCACCGTGGGATGGACCGTGCGGTACGGCGGGTGTCGGTCCCCGTGACACGTGCGCACGCCGGCCGCGTGCTAACGCGCCCGACCCCTCGAAAGGGGCGGGGCGCACCCTCGATTCCACTTTCCCGTGACCTTGCGAGTTGGGTAAGGGCGCTAGGCCGGTGGGTGGCCATCCCGACCATCGTAACGACGCGGCCGCCGTACCCACGCATGCGGGCGCACGCCCGACTCCGCGGGCGCACGCCCGAGCACTTGCGGCAACCACTCGCCACCGCGAGCTCATTGGGAAGGAACGCCGTTCGCCCGCTCCTGTACCCCGCTGGGACATCATCGACACCTCCCTCGAAGCCTACCGCGAGAACGCCATCGCCATCCGCCGCCTCCCTACCCTCGAACCGCCCTTTGTTCGGGTACAAGGTAGGCCATCATGGCCGGATCGCGGCGAAGATCGACCCGGACGGCCGCCCACTCTACACCATAGCGCGACGTGCTCCCTCACGTAGCTGGGCGGCGCGGCATGCATGTAACTCGCCGCCCCCTTGGCCTATAAAAGGGGAGGGCGAGCCCCGGCCGCGGGGGGGGGGGGGGGCGAGGACGAGTTCGGACGAACCCGAAGAACACGGCGCACCTGTGCACTCACTCTCTTATTCTCCCACAATATCTTCAACCACTCACCGGGGACTTGGGAGCCACGCTTCCTCTCCCGCCTTGCTTGTACTTGCCCCACTACAAGCACCCCCAGTGCCGAGCAATATAGTGCCACGAGCACACCCTCGCCTGGACGTACGGCCCCCTCGGCGGGAACCGGGATAAACCTTGTGTCATTTGTTGCTTGGCATCGACCATTGAGGGATAGACCCCAATTCGGCCGCCCTTCGTCCCGTGGGTCCTCATGCATTTGTGCACTTTGCCCTCCACTTGCTCTATTTGACGATGTCATCCTCACGTCTAAGATGGAGGTTCTCTTTGAATGAAGTCCGGTCTTACGCTTCAACTTTCTGGGGTGTTCCTACGTAGCACTTCGGTCCTTGCCACCATTGGAAGTGATTTCATCAAGCTCATGAACACGAACAAGACTCCGTAAATACTTCTTTGAACTTGTTGTGAATCTGTCCTTTATGTCCCAGTTTTCCTACATAAACACAATACTTCCAAATGCATGCACATAGATGAACTTGTTATATGATTTGTGTGCCTAGTGGTGGGTTGTTCCATAATCAAATCCAAACCAAAGTCTAATGAACATGTTTGGTGTACCAAAATACATCGTCAACACTAACCATGTACTCTTTTATCATGGATCAATTTTATCCTTGTACACTCACACCCGTCTGGTTCTCACTTTTTCCATTATGTCCAGATGGACAACCTTGGATCTGTGGCTTCATGATGGGTGCCCTGGACTAATGAACTATATCGAGGAGGGTGGATTTCCCGCACTTTGTGGGACACCCCGAAGGACTTTGGGTACACCGTTCCGCAGTACTCGACACGTGAGGTCATGACCACAGCTACCTCCTTTGTTGTGAAGTGAAGGTGAAAATTTCCGTGTGCCCAACCAATCCTGCTTGGGAAGAGTGGGAGTGTAAGGAACAAGGACTAATCCGGATGACACCGTGCGTATACGTCTCGAACCTATCTGGTGCTGAAGATGCCGGCTCCCCGCGGGGTCCTCAATGTCTACGGTGACCTGCTCGTCTCGTTCAAGTGCAACAACGAGGCCCTGTAGATCACCATGACGAACGCCTGCTTCAACGCCTCGGCTGTCATGGTTGCCGAGGCCAAGAAGGTCGCTCCGACCGACCTCACCATCCCGGAGCAGAAGCGCATCGAGACCGCCTTGGATGCCGCACCGGCAACGAAGAAGGTCTGCTTCGGCCTTGCCGACCCAGCCAAGACGGTAATCATCGCGGACAACCACTGGGATAAATAGGAACTCGCGCTCACTAGTTTCCTCCGAGACAATGCTGACATATTCGTATGGATCCCATCGGATATGCCGTACCCATGAGCCTGCCGAGCACTCCTTGGATGTAAGCAAGACGGCCAAGCCTGTCAAGCAGAAGCTACGCCGCTTTGCGAAGGATCGAAAGGAGGTCATTAGGGTAGAGATAATAAAGCTCCTAGCTACCTAATTCATCCGTGAAATTAAAACCCGCATGGCCCCCGGCCAACCCGTACATGTACCCAAGATAACCGGTCAATGGAGGATGTGTATCGACTACACGGATCTCAATAGGCACTGCCCTAAAGACCCCTTCCCTCTTCTGCGCATCGACCAGGTCGTTGACTCCATTGCAGGAAGCGTCCTGCTATGTTTCCTCGATTGCTACTCAGGCTATCACTAGATATCCTTGAAGGTCTCTGGCCAGGATAAGACAATGTTCATAATGTCAAGACGACATCTACCGCTACACACCTATGACTTTTGTCCTCAAGAACGATGGAGCAACCTACCGAAGGCCATCCGGTATGCTTGGAATCCTGCATCGGCAAGAACGTCGAAGCCTACGTCGACGACGTGGTCAAGACCACCACCGAAGACAACCTCATCGCCAACCTCGCTAGACTCTTCGCCAACTTCCAAAGACGACCGCCGGAAGCTCAACCCAGTGCGATCTTCGTGTCCCATCCGGTGCTCCTAGGCTTCATGGTGAGCCATCGGGGGCATCGAGGCAAACTCACCAAGGTCGACACCATCCGCAAGATGAATCGACCACTAGGAAAGAAAGACGTAATGAAGCTCACCAAAGATGATGGCGGCCCTTAGGTCGCTTCATCAAGAAGCTTGGGGAGAAAGGCCTCATTTCTTCTTCAAGCCGCTGAAAAAGTCCGACAAGTTCGAGTGGACAGATGAGGCGGATCAGGCGCTCGAGGAGTTGAAGACCTTCCTCACGACGCCTCCGATCATGGTGATCCTGGGGCTGGCCAAAGAGACCGTGCTACTTACACCTTCGCGTCCACCCGGTGTGGTCGTCGGTCTTCGTGGTTGAATGATCTGGAAGAAGGTCACCCATACTCCCATCCAACGACCTCTGCATTCACTTACGCCGCCGAGGCTTCTGTCCCGATGCCAAAATCAGATACTCGCAACCCCGTAAGGATGTTGTATGCTCTCCTCATGACATCACGCAAGTCGCGCATTACTTTCGCCGCACAGGATCAATGTCGCCTCTAGTTCTCCCCGGGTGAAATCCGGCACAACTGCGACACCGTGGGGCGCATCATCAAGTGGTCGGTCGAGCTGGGTGAATTTGAGCTCGAGTTCTACCCACGTCAGGCCATCAAGTCCTAGATCCTGTACTTCATCTCTGAGTGGACAGAGACCCAACAACCCCTGCCGACGGAGAAGCCGGAGCCCTGGAAGATGTACTTCGATGGTTCCTTGAATCTCGAAGGAGCAAGTGCAGGCGTACTCTTCATCTCGCCCTGTGGCGACCATCTCACACATCTTATGCAGATCCACTAAGCAAAGCGTCCAACAATGGCGTCGAGTACGAAGGGCCTTGATCCACGGATTGCGCATCACTATTTCCTTGGGAATCCAGCGCTCATCGCTTACGCGTGACTCCAAGGTCGTCATCGATCATGTCAGCGTGCGACATCGGAAGGACTCGATGAATGCTGTCACGCCGAGGTGCGCAAACTCTGCAGGCTCACTTCGAGGGCTCGGAGTTTCACCACGTCTCGTTGGGACAACAACGTGGCGCCGACGTCCTCTCCAAGCTTGAAGGACCGAAACGACGAACTAGAGAGGGGGCAGTGAATGGGAGCCGATAAAAATTCTTCGAAGGAGATAGAGGCTCCAACAAGATGAACACGGCTTCCAACACACGTCTCCGACTCACTACCCAAGTTGGCCAAGACCACGCAACCACTAGAGTGCTACTAGCCCTAGGAGCTACCAAACAACTTCACGTAATTCGAGAAAGCAAAGTGGAAACACAACTCGAGCCTCACCGACCAACACCGGCCAGCCGGTGAGCACCAACGGGCCGACTCGGCCCCCGCCGCAAACTCGAGAATCGCACAAAAGCGCCCCTACATCGGTCGTGCCAATGTAGCTCACCGGCCGTACCCTGGCCCAAGTCAAGAAAACCTTCAAATCTACCAAACAAGCCTACCGAGCTCCAAACTGACCCAAACTCGAAACAGTAGCAACACTGGACAACAGCGAACTCACCCAAACGTTCATCCGAGCAAAACCAAACTCGGGGTCCGCACTAGCCGACCATGAGAAGCACCCGCCGGGGACGGTGATCCGAGCTCTCGGGATGAACAGCGCCCTCACGGGCCGAACACCGAAATCCAACTCCCGATCTCCCGAATCATTCCACGGATTTGCGCAAGACTTGGGGATAGTAGGAACACCTCATGGGTAGTCCATGTAGCCAAGATTTGTCCACCAAAACTTGCCAAATCAAAAGGAATCGAAGAAATCCCGCCAAGAACTCCTCTAACCCTAAAATATCCGAAAACCCAAAACCGAGCCCCTTTGCTCATGGATTTGGGAGGGGAATCAAAGGGAAAAGAACCACGAAGGGTTCATGCATACATCCCCCACCAATTCCCCAAGAGAAAGGTCTCAAAAAAACTCCAAGAAAATCGCCAAGAAAGGGCTCTGAAAATCACCAAAAAGAATCAATGGGAAGAACACATCCAAGAATTGAGGAACCACGCTGAATCATCTATACATCACAAAAAGGTTCATACAAGGTCTAGCTTGCCGCCCGATCATCCTTCCCTCTCACAAGATCTCACCATGAAGCTCTCAAGCTAGTCCTATAGAAATCCTAGGGAAAATAGGAAGAGAAAATAGGAAATCCAAATGAGCTAGGGTTCCAAGAGTTGGCTGCCATCCTCTCACCTCTTGGATTATATGGAGGCAACAGAAAGTATAAATGCCCTTACTAGCTAATTAGGAATACATGCCCCTCGAGGGAGAATTCGGAATTGGCGACGCTCCATCCTGACGAATGCCTGGCCGATCGCAAATCCTGTGCTTCCTCGACGCAAGCCTTTGTGATTCGACGCGTGCCTTCCTTCGAAGTTCCTCGGACCGCGTCGTCGCACACCGGTCGACCGATACCCACCGCGCCGACGAAGCGACCCACCGGTCGACCCCGTCCGGGAGCCACCGCACCTCCGTCTTCGGTTCTTCGGTCTTGGGTTTGTGATCAACCAGAACCCGTGGTTTCTCTCGGTGAACCACCGAAACCCCGCGAACCTCCTGTAGCCTCCGCCAATCACCACTCATGACTCGCTCCCACGTAGTCCCTGCTCGACTCCTTGGTTTTGAGGCTTAACCAAGAAATCATCCATGACTTCATCTTCCCCCGTTCTCGCCACCATGCAAACACTCGCACTTGACTCCACCTGCCACCGAGTCCCTCAACCAACCTACTTGTCTTCTCCACACTTGGAGGCCTCACCGGCAACGATCGTCTCCGCGCTTGTTCTTCTCCCCGCACCGACACCCGCCCGCCAAGCCGCAACCCGCACTCGCAATACTTAGCCAAGAATCAGCGTCCACACAACGTTGTCAATCACTCATCAAGCACTAGGAAGCGACCATCCACCGGTTCCTCGAACCACACATGGTCCTCAATCTCCCCCTTGATGAGTGCATTGACAACACACACATATAGAAACCCGAGAGAAAAGAAAAAAGAAAAGAAAAAAATAAAAAGAAACTCCAACAAGCGATCGAAAGCCAAAAAAGGCAAAGAGCCAGATCACTTGAAGAAGACAAGTCTCGGACCCCTTAGGCAAGGGCAACGGCTCGACACATCCGAGACAAAACTATGCTCAAGCAAAGAGCGCAAACCACCAAACCAAAGCTCGAAAACCACAAAGAGCTCCCCGCACACATGCAAGCTCCCCCGCACCAATGCACCCCCCGGACGAATACATGCAAAACACCACATGAAATAGAGCACTCGTAACAGCCTCGGGCTCGACAAGTCAAACCGGTCACCCTCATCGTCGTACCTATGGGCAAGACGCCCAACATTCGGAACTACACCTGGCCGACCTGCCCCGACCGGCCAGGCCAATGCCACCTGGGAAACTGCCCGAGCTCAAAAATAGCTCAAAACCACTTGGAAACCTTCTAAATGCGTGCAGCAAGCCATTTCAAGCTCAAACTTCTCCTCCTTGTTGACAATGCATGAATCAAGCCAAAAATGCACAAAATTCAACCTAGAGCTTCTCAAATAGACAAAATTAAACATAGGATGCTACACATGTCCAAATGAGCAAGTTAGATACTCTATAGCTTCGTATTGACCTCAACTACATGATCATCAAGTTTCACAACCATTGACGAAGCTAAGATAGAATTGAGCAATTTTGCGAAAAAATTTACCTCATGAGCAAAGCCCTAAACATGAGCAAAACATGTCAAAATGGCAAAGCCACACAAACTTCACATGCTAGGACGACCTACTGTAATCATAAGACTATCACAACACCCATAAGCACCCTATGTCATGTCAAAGCCACCGAGCCATGTGCCTACTTCTATATATGAGAGACTTCCTTACTGGGTAGACATCATGCAACGGTTTAGCACCCAAAGCAAATTAAATTTAGCACATATGACATGGGAGCATATTTTCCAAGCAATTTCCATTTCATTTTCAGATTCATATTTGGTACATGAAATGTCTTTGCGACAAAAAGGAACTTATGCCCCTCCACAAGATAAAGCATGAGGGCGAAACATTCATGATGACAAATGAGCCTTTGGCCCCATATGATCAAAATAAGCTATCCAACCACAGATTAAGCATAGCCAAGCCACTAAAAACATGTCAAGATCATCTAAAGGCATTTACTCACAAGAGAGCATACATATGACATTTTTCAAAAACATAGCCATCAACCATGGATATAAACCAAGATTATCAAGAGCTAAGCCAACCTAACCATATCATACCAAACAAGCTCACAAAGACATAAATATCATTCCATGGTGAATAATGTATATTGGAGAAGCTTTTCATAACTAATGCATATGATACAAAATGTATGCAATCTAAGATACAAGGATGCCTATACATCATGTTACATATGCCATGCCAAATGCAAGAAATGCACAACGGAAAGCTGTACATATGCTACAAAGGTGCTCCCACACACCCAACTCAAGAAAATCAAACAAACACCAAGTTGCCCCCACAAACCAAAGGAAAGTTGCTTGATCTAGGGGTTTGGTGAAAAATATCGGCTAGTTGGTCATGTATACATGAATCAAAGCTACCTTCCCTTTTCTCTATGTTGTCTCTAAAAATGATACTTCACTTCTATGTGCTTGGTTTTGGAAATGGCACCGGGTTCTTTGCAACACTTTATGGCATTGGTGCTATCACATTGAAGTGGGACATGGGTATACTCCTCGCCAAAATCACTCATGGTGTATGTGATCCAAAGGGAGTCGAGAGCAACAACTAGCAATGGCACCGCATCACCTCGATAGTGGATTGAGCAACACTCGACCGTTTGTGGAAGACCAAGACACCAAAGAAGATCCCAAGAACTATGTCTTAAGTGGACTTCATCCAACCGACACCCGCAAAATCCGCGTCCTAAACCATGTGAAGCGCCAAAGAAGAGGACGCAGAGTACCAAAGGCCAAAGTTGGGAGTATGACGCAAGTACCTGAATATGCGCTTGACCGCTTGTCGAAGGCGGAAGTCCTTGGAGACGCTTGAAAAACGAGCGCCTAGACATACCGAGAACCGGATGTCCGGCCCGTCACCGTCAAGTAGAGGAGTGACCCGACTGCTCCGGCATCGTTCGGTCCACGTGTTCACCTTCCTCATCCGCATCAAGAGCCGTAGTCGTACTCATCTATGTCGCCATGGCTCCTGAGTCCTCCATCTTGAACTTTCGTACAATGTCCTTGGTGTACTTAGCCTTGGTGCACAAACATTCCTTCCTTTGATTGCTTGATTTGTAGCTCGAGGAAGAACTGCAACTCACCCATCATGCTCATCTCAAATTCCCTGCTCATATTATCTGCAAACCTTGCAACAAGAGAGTTAGACGAGCCACCAAAGACAATATCATCCACGTACACTGCAGACAATCAGATGTCTCTCGCCCTCGCTTGAGAAGTAACAAGGTCTGATCGACCTTCCCCATCTCGAACCCTCTCTCAAACAAAATGAACCCCCTCAACCTACCATACCAAGATCTAGCGCCGCTTCAACCCATACAAAGGTTTCTCAACTTGTACACCCAAAGGGGGGTATTTCTCACTCTCAAACCTCAAAGGGTCGCCTCACATACACTTTTCCTCCAACACACCATTCAAGAAGGCACTCTTCACATTCATTTTGTGCAACTTGAACCCTTTAGCCACGAAAGGCTAGAAGATCCTAATCGCCTCCAAACGAGCTACAAGAGCAAAAAGCCCCTCGTAGTCGATCCCCTTCTTCCGACCGAACCCTTGAGCAACAAGCCTTGACTTGTTTCTCACCACTTCACCTTCCTCTCCCTCTCTTTGTTCTTCCACACCCATTTTGTCCCAATCGGCTTACACGTTGGGGAGGGGCCCAACCACCCCAAACTCGATTCCTCTCAAAGTTCTCCAACTCCTCATGCATCAATCACCCAATTATGACCAGATAGTGCGTGTCCAATGTCTTTGGGCCCAAAAGTGGCAACAAAAGCAAGATGAGCAAAATGAGACTTGTTTTGAACCCTCGACCGTGTAGTACATTCATTCAAGTCGCCGATGATCCTGAAGCCGGGTGATCCACTTGTACTACCGGGGAGGTTCTCGCCGATGCATCCCCTCAACAATAGCTTCTCCTTGATCTTGGTTTGTCGTCGTAGGTGTGGGAGAGGGGCCGTCCATCACCGTAGTCGAAGTAGTAGGTACATGCTCAGCGCTGGGTACCCACACCGCTCATCTTCATCATCTCCATGTTCATGCTCCTCCTCCCGTAAAGATCTCCTCACCAAGTTCATCATCACCGCACACCCTCAAAGACAAGCCGACTACGTGGTCGTGTCTCGTCGAAGGTTACCGCAAGTCTCCATGATTTGTTAGTTTCAAGATTGAGCACACGATATGCTCTGCAGAGTGAGATGCATAACCAAAGAAAATACCATTCACCGACCTAGCCTCAAACTTATCCAACTTCTTCCCTTTTTTTAGGATAAAGCACTTGCAACCAAAGACATGGAAGTGACTCACCTTGGGTGTGCGATCGTGCATCAACTTGTTGCAGGTTTTCTTTTTATGCACTTTGAGGTAGATCCTATTTGAAACATAGCACGCGATATTCACCGCCCTTTTGCACCGTAACCTTCTCGCAGTCCTATGCTCATCAAGCATCGTCCGAGCCATCTCACACAAGGTTCGGTTTTTCCTTTCCACAACACCATTCTCGGGGAGGCATGTGGCTGCACTTGAAAACCGGTGTTCAAGACCCAAGTCATGGCAAAAGTTTCAAAATGGTAGTTTCTAAATTTCGAGCCATTGTCACCGCGGATTGCTCGTATGGCATCTCCGTGCCTCTCGTTCTTCAACCTAAGACAAGATCTCGAACAAACCAAATGTCTCCCCTTTCCTCGTTCAAGAAAGAACACCCACGCATACCGAGAGTAGCTGCTCACCACAACAAGGACGTACCACTTCCGACCCACAAATCACACACGAGCCGGGCCAACAAGGTCCATATGGGAGTGAGCTCGCATGGACGCTCACCATCACACTCCTGAGAGGCGGGCAGGCGAGGCTTACCATCTACATGCCTACATGGCGCACAAACCAACCTCTTTCTCAAGCCTCAACCGTGGCAATCCTGACCAAATTGAGTTTACTCAAGCGAGACAAAAAGGTCAAAGCTCAAGTGACCCAACTTCCTATGCCACTTCCACAACTCACTCGAAGAACTACCAAGAAACAACGCTCAACACCCAGAAGACCGAGAAAAATCAGCTCGAAACACCCTCGACCTTCTAGAATGACCATACGTACAAGGTCCCCTCGAGAATCCAAAAAATCCGAGAACCACCAGGCCGAAACAACACCTCTCAAAACCCTCATCCAAAAGCCGGGACACAAAAGCAAATTGTATCCAAGCGATTGAACAAGAGCAACACGCCCGAGAGTGATCTTGTCACTCACCTTAATCTCACCTTCCGACAACACACGCCGCCCATTGTCCCCAAAGGTGATGTACTCTCTTGTCACCACCGGGATGAGACTTGAGAACCACCCTTGTCTCCCATTGGTGCCTCGAGTAACCGCAGAGTCAATCAACCAAATGTTCTTCAAGTCTCCCACCTGAAATTAAAAAACGAGCACGTGAGCGAACAAACGCACGGCACCGGGGTTAGTACCATATGCCTTCGAGGAGTTCCTCTCTCCCCCGACGGCCGCCGACGCCGCCGCTCCTCTCGCTCGAAATAGTTGGGCGCTAGGCCCGTTTTGCTCCCGAGCATCGCATTCCGGCCATGGGGCCTTTATAAATAAGCACATTATCTCGATCGTAAACATTTGATGATACGAAATGAAGTCTTTTGCTTATTGCACTTTTTTGTTTCTCCTTCTTCCTGAGTAGATTTTACTTAGGGGAGTTCCGATTTTCAAATGGGGCCCGCCGGGTTGGAGGCGAGAGAGAAGGGCCGTATCCTCGCGCGTAGGTTACTCGACTCGCGCGCTCCTTCCGCTGGGCCGCCTGCGCCCTATTCGAATCGTTGCTCGAGGTTGAGGTAGGAAACAAACTTAGCGCGTGTGAGTTGTTTTTTATTTTTGCGCGAAAATGGGACCATTTTGGGGGGGGGGGGGCCCCCCGCAGTAGCCCCCGAGGGTAACTTGGGTTTTTGTGAAAGCGAGTTGCCCTTTATTAGACTTGGGAGCATTTACATAGTTGTCACCAACTCGGCGTTGGTCGACGGTTTTTACAACAAAAATACTTGGAAATCCTAGCTAAGGGTAGAAGCGATGTAGTCATGGATGTTCCAAGCGTTGGTGAGTTCTTCACCGTCCTTGTTGGCCAGCCTTGCGCCGGCTTCTGAGTACCTTCACCACGACGTAGGGTCCCTCCCATGGGGGCGATATCTTATGGCGCCCTCGGTTGTCTTGGCGCAGCCTTAGGACTAAATCCCCTTCACTGAAGTCCCGTCGACGTATCTTGCGTGCTTGGTAGCGTCTTAGGGACTGTTGATACCTTGCGGAATGCATTAAGGCTACGAGGCGTGCCTCGTCCACCGGTCTGCACGAGTCCTCGCGGTCGCCGTTAGCATCCTCGCCATAGCCTCGAACCCTGGGCGATCCGTATTCTAAGTCCGTGGGGAGGACGGCCTCCGCGCCATGAACTAGAAAACGGTGAACCCGTGGCTCGGCTTTGTGGTCCTTAGGTTTCACACAACCGCCGGGTAGTTCTAGAGCCATTTTCGCCCGCATTTGTTGAGCTGGGTCGCGGATTTTGTGCTTAAGGCTCGTAGGATCATGCCGTTGGCACGCTCTACTTGGCCGTTGGTCCTGGTGTTACGTACCGCCCAATCCACGCGGAGGAACCTGTCGCAACTAAGAACTTCCGCCCGGAACCGGGACCCATTGTTCTGTGATGATGGAGTTTGGCACTCCAAAGCGGTAGACGATGTCGGTGAAGAATGTTACCGCCCGCTCGCCCTTAGATTCGTGATGGGGCGCACCTCCACCCACTTGGAGAACCGTGTCGATCGCGACCAAAGAAGTGGGTGAAGCCCCGGCGCCTTCCGCAGGGGCCCGACGATGTCCACCCCCCACACGGCGAATGCCGGTGTAACGGGGATGGTTTCGTGTGGCATGGGCGGGCAAGTTGGACTTGCGGGCGCAGAACCGGCACCCTTCGCAGCGCACGATCTCGCCGGCGTCCGCAACCGCGGGGCCAAGAAAGCCTTGAAGGAACGCATCGTCAACGAGGCACGAGGCGCGGTGTAGCCGCGCATCCCTCGCGTGAATGTCCCGTAGGAGCTCGCGTCCTCGGGAATGGGCACGCACCGCCGTAGGATGCCCAGGCGCGCGCCAGGCGCCCGCCGTCAATGAGGGCAAAAGACTTGGCCATCCCGGGCGACGCGCCCGGCCGCGGCCCGGCCCGCGGGGAGTTCCCCTCGAGCGGACCGGCGCGGGCGGGGACGCCGCGCGTCCGCTTGGGCATGAGCCGGCTCGATGTCCACGCGCGCCTCGTGGGAGCCGTACCTCTCGAGGAGGGAGAGCACGTACGCTCGTTCGAGTCCTCGCCCATGGGTTCCGCGCACCGGATTCGAGGGAGCCCCCGAGGGTCCGCCGGGACTTGGTGTAGGCTCGAAGACGACCGAGGGTTGCGCGATGTCGCGCGCGAAAACGTTCGGGGGAACGGTGATCCGCCCGGACACAATCTTGGCGAGCTCGTCCGCCTCCTCGTTGTACCGGCGAGGCACATGGTTGAGCTCGATGCCGTAGAACTTGTCCTCGAGGGCTCGTACGGCTTTGCAGTAGGCCTCCATCTTGTCGTCGTGGCAGCTCGCGTTCTTCATGACTTGATCGATTACGAGCTGCGAGTCCCCCCGCACGTCGAGGCGCTTGACACCCAGCTCAATGGCGATTTTGAGGCCATAGAGGAGGGCCTCGTATTCAGCCATATTGTTGGACGCGGGAAGGGAGGCGCATCGCGTAGCGCATGTGCTCCCCGCCAGTGACACGAAGAGCGCGGTGTCCGAGTCGCCCTCGTTTTCATCACCTGAGGCCATCGAAGCATCGCAGTCCCGCATCTCCGCTGGATCCGTGGGGGCGGCGCTCGCGTATCCGTCCACTTCCGCCGACGAAATCCGCCGTATTTGCGACTTGATGGCCTTGTGGGGGCGTAGGCGAGCGTCTCGGGCCCATCGCCCCCACGACCACTTGGCGATCCTTCCCGCGCGGCGTCGGGGTTGCGGATGATCTCTCCCTGGGAAGGAGGAAACCACCGTGACGGGGTGGGCCTCGGCGAGGCGAGCTTGCGCCGCGCAAGAACTACCGCGTACAAAGCAGCCTTTCCCCGGACCCGTGGGCGCGTCTTCGTGTCCGATGTGACTCGCCGCCGGGATGTAGTGACCGCCGCCGTATTGTGCAATGCATGCCCTTCCTCCGTGTGCTCCACACCCATCACGCCGCACCGACCACCCGGGTGGTCGCGGCCACTTAGAGCCGGCGGGCAGGGGTTCGCCGTCCGGCGGCGGCGTGAGGATCGGGGGCGGGCGTTAGAGACGCCTTCAGCTTGTCGAGCACATCCCGGGCCCTCGTGTCCGCAGAGAAGCGCCGTGCTTCTTGCTAGGCGCGTAGAGGGGCAGCCCTTCTCACCGAGCCGCGAGATGAAGCGCTCAACTCAAGGCGGCGATGCACCCCAACACCTTCTGCACCCCTTTGAGGTTCCGGATCGGACCCATTCGTTCGAGGGCCGCAACCTTTTCAGGGTTGGCCTCGATTCCCCGCTGGGAGACAATGTATCCCAGGAGCATGCCCCGCGGCACTCCAAAGACACACTTTTCAGGGTTTAACTTGACCCCATTGGCCCGTAGGCAGCCGAACGCGACGCCAAGGTCGCCAACTAGGTCGTCCGCCTTCCTGGTTTTTACGACGATGTCGTCAACGTACGCTTCGACCGTCCGCCCGATGTGATCCCCAAAAACGTGCTGCATGCAACGCTGGTATGTTGCACCCGCGTTTCGAGGCCAAATGGCATCGTGACGTAGCGAACGTCCCAAACGGTGTGATGAATGAAGTCGCGAGCTGGTCGGACTCCTTCATCTTTATTTGGTGGTACCGGAGTAAGCATCAAGGAAGCAAAGCAATTCACACCCGGCCGTTGAATCAACGATTTGATCAATGCGTGGCAAAGGAAAAGGAACTTTTGGACATGCTTTATTAAGACTAGTGTAGTCTATACACATCCGCCACTTCCCATTCTTTTTCTTTACAAGCACGGGGTTTGCTAGCCACGTTGGGTGGAACACCTCCTTGATGAATCCGGCCTCGAGAAGCTTCCGCAGCTCCGCTCCGATTGCCCGTCGCCGTTCTTCGTCGAAGCGGCGGAGCCGTTGTTGCACGGCAAGGGCGTTTGGCAGGATGTCATGGGAGTGCTCGGCGACTTCCCTCGGGATGCCTGGCATATCCGAGGGGCTCCACGCGAAGATGTCGGCGTTGGCGCGGAGGAAGTCGACGAGCACCACTTCCTATTTGGGGTCGAGGGTGGAGCTGACCCTCAACACCTTGCCCTCGGGGGCTGAAGGGTCGAGGGGGACCCCCTTGGTCTGCTCCGCGGCCTCGAAGGTGCCGGCGTGCTTGGCGGCGGAGTCGAGGTCTTCGTTGACCATCTTCTCCAACGTGTCCACCGGCGCTTCATCCGGCGCCGGTGCCTCGCGTGTTCTACGCACTCGACGTCGCGAGTCGAATGCGTGCTCGATGGATGAGCCGACGGTGATGACGCCGTTTGGTCCCGGCATCTTCATCTTCAGGTAGGTGTAATTGGGGACCGCCATGAATTTGGCGTAACAGGGTCGCCCAAGTATAGCGTGGTAGGCCCCCTTGAACCCCACCACCTCGAAGGTGAGGATCTCCTTGCGGAAGTTCTTTGGGGTGCCAAACCAAACTGGCAGGTCAATCTGCCCGAGGGGCTGGACCTGCTTGCCCGGCGCAATGCCATGGAATGGCTTCGTGCTGGGCCGCAGCTGGTCCAGCCCGATCCCCATCAAGCGCAGCGTATGCGCGTAGAGGATATTGAGGCTGCTGCCTCCGTCCATGAGGACCTTCGAGAACCGGGCGTTCCCGATGATGGGGTCGACCACCAGCGGGTACGGCCCGGGTTGGGGATGCGGTTCGGGTGGTCTTCCCGGCTGAAGGTGATGGCGTCCTCCGACCAATTGAAAAAGGATGGAGGCACCCTCTCCGCGGCGAGGACCTCGTGCCGCTCCTTCTTGCGCCGGCGTGTCGACATGTCGGCGTTGGCCCCCCAAAGATGAGGAACACATTTTCGACGGCGGGGAAGCCGCCTGCGTCGCCATCGCCTCCGTCTTTCTTGGCCTATGCCTCCTTTGCGGCGGCACAGCCATAGAACTTCTTGAGCATATCGCACTGCTCAAGGGTGTGGTTCATTGGGGTCTTGTGGTAAGGACATGGCTTTTTCAGCATGTCGTCGAACACCCCCGGGCCTCGAGGGGCCGGTCGAGGGCCCCGTCGAGGCGGGTCAACGAGCAAGGGCCTCGGCATTGCCGCCGTCGCGCCCCTGCTCGCACGCCTCGCGGCGCGGCTTCTTCCCCTTCTTGCCCCGCTTGTCGTTGCGGTGGGGCTCCTTGGACTTGCTGCCCTCCGCGGGCGCGTCCTCCGAGCGCTTGCCCTTCTTGCCATCGAAGATCGCCCCCACGGCCTCTTCTCCGGAGGCGAAGCTGGTGGCGATGTCGAACAGCTCGTTGGAGTCCGCGGGCGGGCTGCGTCCCAGCTCCCGCACGAGGTCCCGGCACGTGGTGCCCTCGAGGAAGGCGTGCACAATCTCGGACTGCGCCACGCTGGGGAGCTCCGTGCAGCGCTTGGAGAAGCGCCGTATGAAGTCCCGCAGCGACTCGCCGGGCTTCTGCGTGCAGGAGCGCAGGTCCCATGAATTTCCAGGGTGCACGTACGTGCCCTGGAAGTTGCCCACGAACGTGCGGACCAGATCATCCCAGTTGTGGATTTGTCTAGCGGGCAAGTGCTCGAGCCATGTCCGGGCCGCGTCGCCGAGGTGCAGGGGCAAGTTGCGGATGATGACCTCATCGCTGGTGGCCCCGCCCAGCTGGCAAGCCAAGCGGTAGTCGTTGAGCCACACGCGGGGGTCCGTCTCCCCGTTGTACTTGACGATGGTCGAGGGTTGGCGGAAGCGTTGGGGGAACGCCGCCGCACGGATCTCCCGGCTGAACACACGGGTGCACGGGGGCTCCGGCGTCGGGGAGCGGTCCTCGCCGCTATCGTAGAGTCCACCCCGTCGAGGGTGGTAGCCCCCCGCTGCTCGTGCGTCCGCCCGCCGGGTGCGCCCGGCGTTGATGACATTGCGGGCGTCGCCATCCGGCGCCCGCGTGCGTCAAGGAGCCGCTCCTTGGCCGGCGTGTGTCCTTGGTCGGCGGGCCGCCCCGCCGGTCCTCTGCGTGGACCGAGGGTTCGCCTCTGGTGCGGCCTCGTCGTCCCGCGCATCCCCCCGTTGGCGGATGCGTGAGGCCGAGCTCTCGGCTGGCCGGACGGCCGCTTGCTCGATGAGAGTTTGCACCTCGCGGTGCGGGTCTCGAGCCTCGGGGCTCGAAGGTGCCGGCATGGCCCGCGGCGGTGTCGCGGCGGCGATGAGCTTTTGGCTCGCCCGTGGGGGCGCGTCCGCGTTGTCGATGTTGGGGACGGTGTTGATGCGGTCGCGGACTGTCGGCCCAACTCCCCGCGCGCGTTCGCCGCGCGCGGAGGCTTCCCCGCCATTGAGGCGCGGAGCGCGCCGCACCGTCCCGTATTCCTCCGCCGGCTTGGCCTCGAGCTCGCGGGCTTGGGCTAGGCGCGCGTCGGCGTCGGCCCCGGCGGGGAGCGCTTGGCCCCGCGGCCAGGCGCGTGGCGATCCCTGGGGCAGGCGTGACTTCCCCGTCTCCGGCGCCCACCGCACCGGCGGCATTGGCCGGTCGTTGGTGATGACGGCGTAGCATTCCCGCGCGGGATCGTAGCTCCCGGTGCTGGAGTCGTCGGAGCAGCCGAACCAGTAGTCCGTAGCGTCGAGGAAACGCCGGAACACGACTGGGTCTGGCACGCCGGAGAAGTCCCACTCCGCGTATCCGTGGCGGTTGGCGGGTGGCAACGCGTCGAGGGAACCCAGGGACGACTCGTCCCCTGCTGAGGCGCCGGGGTCCCTGGCGACGAAGACGTGACGGCCGGGCGGAACCCTGCGCATCGTGGTGTTGATGTTGGCGTTGTAGGCCGACGTAGCGCCACGCAGCCCGATGGGGATGCGCGGTCCGAGAGCCGTGCGGCGCCGCCCCGCCGGGGCGGTGGCGGTTGTGATGGCGGGCGCGCCGCGGCGAGTGGCGGCGCGCTCGGCCGCCGCCGCTCGGACCGCGCCCGGCGCGAACGCCGCCCGGAGCGACGGCGGCGTTGTGGCGTCGACGGGCCCGCGGCATCCGTGCCTGTGGGCACCTGCGCGTGGTGGTGCGTGCGGCGGGGACCGGAGCGGACCCGGCTCGGCGCCGCGCGCGGAGCACCTCACGGTTGGTGAGGCGCATGAGATAGCTCGTTCCTCGTGGCACGAAAGTTCGGGTCCCCGAAGCGAATTTCTAACCCGGTGCGGGGGAGGGGGTCCGAGCTACCCATGCAGTAGCGTGTACCACGGTACTCAGTGCGGATCACCATGGAGGGAGTTGACGGAATGACCTTAGGCGCTCGATTGCCCCACGGTGGGCGCCAGCTGTCGGTGCGGAATATGGTCCCGACACTAACCAGTAGAAAGCGCCGAGGTCTATCCCTCAATGGTCGATGCTAAGCAATAGGAGACACGGGATTTATCCTGGTTCCGGCCGAGGGGGCCGTACGTCCAGCAGTGGTGTGCTCAAGGCACTATATTGCTCAGCACCGGGGGTGCCTGTAGTGGGGCTGCTACAAGCAAGGCGGGAGAGGAAGGGTGGCTTCCAAGTCCCCGGAGTAGTAGGCGAAGATATTGTGGGAGAATTGGAGAATGAGTATGTGGTGTGCCGTGTGCTATCTGTTGCTCTACGTCTCGTATGCTCCTGTCCGTGTCCGTCCCCCCGCGGCGGGGGGTTCGCCCCCCCTTTTATAGGTCAAGGGGGAGGCGGATTACATGCGCGCCGCGCTATCTAGCTACATGGGGAAGCACGACGTGCTATGCTGTAGAATGGGCGGCCGTCCGGACGATCCTTGCGGCGATCTGGCCATCATGGCCTACCTTGTACCCGAACAGTGGCGGTTCGAGGGTTGAAAGGCAGCGGATGGTGGCAACGCCTTCTGATAGGCTTCGAGGGAGGTGCTGACGTTGGCCCGTACGGAGTACAGGAGTAGGTAAAACGGCGTCCCTTCCCGACGCGCTTCACAGTGCTGGAGTTGTTGCTACAGCGCCTGGCGTGCGCCTGCACGCGCGGGGGTTGCGGCCACGCTGTTACAGTGCCAGGGATGGTGTTCCACCGGCCTAGCGCCTCCACCTAACCCTGTAGGGTCACAAGAAAGTGAATCGAGGGTGCATCCGGCCCCCCTTCGAGGGCTCGGCGCGTTAGCCGCACTTTGGAGCGGGCGCACGGCGTCACGGGACGACACCGGCCGCGGCGCACGGTCCCTCCCCGCAATGATGGGGATGGGCTCCTCCACGGGGAGTTCTTTGCGGCGGCACCGGGCGCGAGCCCCGGCGCATGATGGCGCCGTCCCGCCGGTGTCGGGGCGTTAAATGTCCATGTACGGGGGCCGGCGCACGCGTGAGGGGCGCCCTCGAGCGTGGCGGACCCCGGCCGAGGGCGGGACGTACCCTCGAGCGAGGCGGAACCCGCTCGAGGGGGGAGCGAGCCCTCGAGCGAGGCGGAGCCCGCTCGAGGGGAAGTGCTACCCCTCGAACGGGGCGGAGCCCGCCCGAGGGGGCGCGCATCCTCGAGCGAGGCGGAGCCCGCTCGAGGGGATCTCTAAGAGGGCCGCCTTGATGGGCCGTCGGGGTCCCCTGCGGCGTGGGTCGTTTCTCGCATGGTTAGGCAAATTGTGTTTTGGCTTTGTTGCGGGTTTTAAGTGAGGATTTCCCCGTTGTTTAAGGGGACCCCTAGGGCTGTCCCCGACACCAACGTTGTGCCCCTTCATCATGTTGATGTCTTCACCATGGAAGAGGAGCCCGAACGTCCCGCCTAGGACGAAAATCATGCCATGAATTTCTCGTAAATAGTTTTTCTTTTAATTTTCTAGAGTTTCTCGTGAAGATTTACTTGGGCCAACTTTTTCCCATGGGCTAAAGAGGTAAAAAAAGGGCGGTGCGCGAAAAACCGGACCGGCCCGGCCCCCGAGACGGGGTGGGCCGGCCGGCCGGTCCGACCGTCCCCGGAGGGTACCGGCGGCGGACGTCCCCGATTTTTGCCCGAATTGCTCCTTTTCGACTTCCTTCTTCGGTCAGAAAATTTTAAGGGATGTTTAAAAAAGGAAAATGAGGTTCCTAGGGTTTTTCTCTTCGGACTATTTATTTGGCCGAATTGGGAGCTCGGGCATCAATCCTTTCAAGAAATATTTTGCACCCTTGCGGCGGCCATTGTGTCCCCAAGGAGCTTAGAGTTGAAGCTAGAAGCCAAGGAGCCATCCATGGAGGAGGCGAAGCGATGCGAGCTCAAGCTACCCATCGAGATCAAGAGGACCGCCCGCATCCGTTGCGGAGGGCGTGTCCCGACCGGTGCTATTGCATCTCGCAACCCCGTCGAAAGAGAGAAGGTCCGTACGCCCGTTCGAAGGTCGGCGCGCAACCAAGACATGAAGCGGAAAGACTACAAGTAGGTGTCGCCGAGCCTAAAAATTATGGGGGTAGCGACTACTCCGATGATCGTAGCCCGAGCTCGTGGGCGGCCGCCGGAAGAGATGATAACGACCTCTACATTTGGGATGACGTGCCCAAGGAGAAGACTCCCGAAGGCCCTAACGGCGGCGGCGACGGCGGCGGCGACGATAATGGCGGTGGCGACGACGGCGGCGACGACGATGGTGATGATGGTGGAGATAATGGTGATGACAACCCCTTCGAATTGCATCCGATGTGTTGTTGAGCTTGACGTCAATCCATCGCGGATCTCTACGCGTCGGTCGACGAATGTCTCCAAGCCATGGAGGCGATGAAGCGGCATTTGGAGGATTTGGAGCACGTAGTTGAAGACGATTACAAGTTCCTTAACCGCAACGTGCGCAAACTCTTTGGCACGGTCGGGAACATGAGAGGCAAGTGGTGCAATACTTGCTTAAAGTACCACTAGGTCTAGTTTTCCCCTTAGGATTTTTGTAAGATACGACGAGGACGTCGTATGTTTTTAGCGTGAAGGAGAGCTGGCTAGCTAGCCTTAGCTTTTGAGTTTCAAGTTTAGGTTTGGTTTAATCTTCGAGTGAGAGTCTTATAGTTTAATGAGTCTTAGTTTTCGAGTGTGTTTTAAATTTTTGCAAGTTTGAAAGTGTCTTAAATTAGTGTTGAGTCAAAGAAAATCAAATAAAAAGAGTCTTTATATTTTTGTGTCTTGTGTGATGCTTATCTTTATTCACTTGTTTGTTTATCTTTGATTCTTGATATATGAACATAAGTGTGTGGTTTGAAAAACGTTTACCGTGGTGCTTAGTGGAATTGCTACTACTTAAAGTATCCATACCACACTTAGATCTTGAGCTTCACAAGTTAGTTGTGCTATGTTCAATGCTAAAAGTTGGAGGATTTCAGTTCTCAAAATTATCTTAAAACCCTTGTAATAAAGGTTAGCAAAACCTCTTTTTCCAAGTTGAGAGTGAAAAGAAAAAATTCCTATACAAAGCCAAATTTATTTTTGGCTCCACCATAAGTTTGATTAGCACGATGAGTTAGTCTAGGATCCTTCTCTCTTGGGAGTTTTAATTTCAAGCAATGATCATGTTCTTGTGCTTATCTTTTGTTGGTAGCCTCGTCATACATTCGGTAACGTGACTTTCACATTGGAAGTCCCGTACATCGCCGAATTCCATACCCAAACCTATACATATCTTTTGTACATCGCATTCCTTGAACACAACCTATTCTCAAAGTTTCGTCTCGTCTCTAGCATGATTTATTTAAAATTTCAGATTGTATACATGCGAGAAAGAGAGGAGTTGAGAGCTTTGAAAAGTTGTCAAGAGAGGGAAAAATAAAGAGTATGAGTATGGAAAAGAAAGAAAGAAAAAATATGCGAATGCAAGAGAGAAGAAAAAAAGAAAAAGAAAAAAAAGAAAAGAGGAGGTAGCAATAAAGATATGAGAGGGATGGATCAAGTAAAAGAAAAGAAAAATAAAGTGTAAGGAAGGATGTCACGTTGTTGAGAGACGAAACTTTGATTCTTTTTCCAACCATGTGCAATCCGACAACGAGGATGTCATCGGTGCCTTGTAGTCATAATTTTCTTTTGCCCTTGCACATGTCCACCATTCTAAATCTTCTCATCCTTGATATCCCAACATATGGTTAATTCTCATGATCATTGGCTTTCAAAGGTAAACAACCATTAGAGGAAGTTCTTAGCTTGACAATATTTGTGTTGATTTCGCTAGCCCTACCTATAGCTCCACTTTACATGTTATATGATAGACTTATGGGAGGTGAGAGTTTTATAAAATTGGTTTAGGATAGCCACCTCATATGAGTGACTTGAGAGAGCTTGGAGAAAGGTTTTTGTCTAATACTTGTTGCAGTAATTTGTTTTCAAAAATCATAAAAACCCTCCGATGGAAGCAAAGAAGTAAGCATGGCTGAAATCGAAGACTTCGAGTGAAGAGTTTGGGTTGTGGGGTAAATCTTGACGTGTTAAAAATTCTAAACGCCCATGTTTATGTTTGATGATCATCACTTTGTGTTTATGTATTAAAGATGAAAGGATTGACTAACTTGTGAAGAAGGATTAGTGATACACGATTACAACGCTTTGGACAAAGTTCTTTTATGAGTACTTGCTCGAGGACGATCAAGAGCTAAGCGTGGGGGAGATGTTGACGGTGTATTTTGGTACACCTAGCATGTTCATTACACTTTGGTTTGGATTTGATTATGGAACTAACCCGCCACTAGGCACGTTAATCATATAACAAGTTCATCTATGTGCATGCATTTGGAAATGTTGTGTTTATGTAGGAAAACATGGACATAAAGGACAGTTTCGCAACAAGTTCAAAGGAGCATTTATGGAGTCTTGTTCGTGTTCATGAGCTTGATGAAATCACTTCCAATGGTGGCGAGGACCGAAGTGCTACGAGGAACACCCCCGGGATTGAAGCGTAAAAGACCGAACTTCATGCGTAGAGAACCTCCATCTTGGACGAGAGGATGACATCGTCAAAATCATGAAGTGGAGGGGGCAAAGTACATAATTACATGAGGACCCACGGGAGCGAAGGGGCGACCGAACCGGGCCGAGGTGGGCCCACACCGGTTGGCCCAGGCCGGCCGGCCCGGCCCCCACTCGGGTGGCCGGTTCGGCCCCCCTTTCCTTGCACCCGAAGGATCTTCAACCCTAAAACCCGGAGGCGCGCGCCAATCGACGGAGAGAGAGCCATTCGCATCGGGAGGCCGTCCACAAGCTAGAGAGAGAGGAGGGAGATCTCCGGAGGGAGATCAACCACCTCGAAGGAAGCACCCACAAGTGGAGAAAAAGGAAGACACCGTCGGAAGGGAAACCATGATCAACGGTGCTATGTCCAAGCACCTTGATGGGGTAATCTCCTTATTTGTCCATGTGTTGTAATCGATCTTGAGATGTAATCGCACTTTGTCACATTATCTATCTATCATCTTGTGTTGAATATGTTTTAATGCTTAAGGTTAGCTACCATGCCGTAAAGGGAGTAGGAGCTCCAATGCTTCCTTGGATCCATTCAACACGCCGTGTCCATCATAGGTCTAGTCATGAATACCTTCGCGTAGTGACGGTACGAGAAGAGGGAAAGGGCGAAACCATGGTCACAACCCCGGTAGATTAGATTGGTTTTCATGTCTTTAAGCGACCGCATGCTCTAGTATCGTAGACCCGTGGGCGAGTGTCTTTTATCTTGTTATCTTAATCATTCTCTCTAGTGTAGTTTAGTTGTTTTCTAGTTTAATTGTAGTTAGAGGTTTGAGTAGCTAGAGTGTGAAGGTAGATCGAACGCTTGTAATCCCCTTGCTCCGCGGATTGACAAGAACCTTGGGAATCCCGTGGTGAAAAAGGTGTGGGGTCCGTACGCTTGCGGATCGTAGAGGGATACGTCTTTTATCCGTCAAAAGGCATCGACGAGCGGTCAAGCGCATTTTCGGGTACTTGCATCACACTCCCGACTTTGGCCTTTGGTACTTTGCGTCTTCTTCTTTGGCACTTCATGGTTTTTTAGATGCGGATTTTGTCGGGTGTCGGTTGGTTAGGAAGTCCACTTTTGGGACTTGCCAGTTTTTGGGATCTTCTTTGGTGTCTTGGTCTTCCCGCAAACAGTCAAGTGTTTCTCAATCCACTACCGAGGCAGAGTACGTTGCCGCAGCTAGTTATTGCTCTCAGCTCCTTTGGATCACATACACCATGAGTGACTTTGATGAGGAGTATACCCATGTTCCACTTCAATGTGACAGCACCAGTGCCCTTAGTGTTGCAAAGAACCTAGTGCTCCATTCCAAAACCAAGCACATAGAAGTGAGGTACCATTTTCTGATAGACAACGTAGAGAAAGGGAAGATAGCTTTGATCCATGTACCCACACATGACCAACTAGTCGATATTTTCACCAAACCCCTAGATCAAGCAACTTTCACTCGTTTGCGGGGGGAGCTTGGCGTTTGTTTGATTTCTTGAGTTGGGTGTGTTGGAGCTCCTTTGTAGCATATGTATAGCTTTCCTTTGTGCATTTCTTGCATTTGGCATGGCATATGTAACATGATGTATAAGCATTCTTGTATCTTAGATTGCATGCATTTTGTATTATATGCATTGGATAGGAAAAGCTTCTCCTATATATATTGTTCACCATGGAATTATATTTATGTCTTTGTGAACTTGTTTGGTATGATATGGTTAGTTTGGCTTAGCTCATGATAATCTTGGTTTATATCCATGGTTGATGGCTATGTTTTTAAGAAAATATCATGTGTATGCTCTCTTGTAAGTAAATGCCTTTATATGATCTTGACATGCTTTAGTGGCTTGACTATGCTTAGTTTGTCGTTGGATAGCTTATTTTGATCACATGGGGCCATTACTAGGAATTGATCATTAGAGCACCAATTATTTTTGCAACACCAAGTATTTGGTTGCAATATTTGGTTTTATAGCAACGAATGTTTTAATGGGATACGATATCTGGATCTTATGGCCACCAAAAATGTGGGTTGCGTCTGTTGAAACATTTGTTGCAACAAGTTAGTGTTAATGCTACGGTGAAAAAGGTGGTTGCTTTTATGGGTACCTATCGCCACAACTAATTGTGCATTGTGATAGTATCGATTTAGTGTTGCGATAGATGTGTGTTTTTTGCCACGAATAATTATTTGGTTGCGAATAGGCATGCCTATGGCCACGATGAAAGAACATTGTCTACAACATAACCTTTGTTGCGACAACTCATGTGTCTGTTGCATCCAGAAACTCATTCGTTGCCTTTGATGTGTGTTTGTTGCCACACACATTTAGTTGCTTGTGAATACGCATGCTTGTGGCCACGTTGAAATAATGTTGTTTAAAATTTAACCATTGTTGCAATAGCTCATGTGGCTATTGCATCCAGCAAATAGTTTGTTGCATTTGATGTGCATTTGTTGCCACGAACATTTAGTTGGCTGCGAATAGGCATAACTGTGGCCACGGTGAAATAACGTTGTCTAAAATTTAACCTTTGTTGCGATAGCTCATGTGGCTGTCTCATCTAGAAAATAGTTTGTTGCATGAATTATGTTTTATTTCCATCAATGAATTATGTGAACTTGCATGTAACGTGTGAAAAAAATAGAGAAAACAATTTTTTGAAGAGGTCAAGCTTGGAACCGTGCACCTCTTGCCTCAAATAAACTATACTTACCACTACGCTACATACAAATTTGTGTTTTTTCTTTGCATTCAATACTTCTGTACTTGGTTTAGCCACCGGCCAATTGTAGCCACGGTCGGCCGAGCCCCTGCCGGCCGCAGCCGCCCTCCCGCGCCATGACCCCGGCTAGCCGCAACCTCCCACGCAATGTAGCAGCCGCCCCATGGCCCTAGCCTCCCACTCAATGCAGTGGTTGTGCCCTCCGTCCAGGTGTGCCAAGGCTGTTGCCGTTCCCGGCTGGCCGCGCCAAGCCACAGCCACACAGCAGCCACCCTCAAAATTAAAGGTAAAACATCAAAAAATAATATGGCCCAACATGGGTCGAACCCTACACCCCTTGGAAGGAGTAAAAGCATTTCTACCACTAGGCCACCTCCTCTAATGTGGTATATTGTGTTATTTAAATTTACTTCTAATTGTCCATTTGTGAACAATGTATATAGTATCACTTTATCAAAATTATTTTAATTTTTATCGTATTATTGTGAGCCTAAAATATGTCTCCAAACTAATTTTTAATTTTTGGACCAAATTTGAATATTAATCTATTTACTATGAAAATTAAAAAATTGGATGCAAAATAGGATTCGAACCTAGGTATTGGGCTTAAGACTCCCACGTATTACCACCACACTACAACTTTAGTTAAGAAAAACTTTGGTATTATATTATTTATACTATCAAGCAATGATGTCAACTACAACCACAATTTTTCACACTAAATGATGTCAAATGAAAAAGTGATGAATACCAAAGTGTCATATCTCATCAAGATCAACAACTTTGATATTGGTCATTTTCTCATTCGACAAAGTTACGATAATAGTGTTCACAAATTTTGGTTGAGTTGTGAAACTTACCAATGCAATTATGTGGAAAAAATTTATTGTACGAGTCTTTTTGAACAATCTAATTTTGAATTTCCAAACTTGACAACTACAAGCATGATTTTTTAATATTAAATGATGTCAAATGGCAAAGTGATGAATAGCAAAGTTTCATATCTCATCAAGATCTACAATATTTATTTAGCTTATTTTGTCATTTTCAAAAATAGTAATAACATGTGAACAATGTATACTCCTTTTTTGTGGAGCCTAACAAAAATTTTGTGTCAAGATTAAACATCCATAAAATAATTGCATATCAATTTTTAGAATTTTTCGACAAGTTTTTAGTTTTTGTATCATTATTTTGTGATAATGTGGCAAGTAGAAGTTTGAGTTTTATGATAATTTTATCGATATTACCAAGGCCGCCGTTGTTCCCGCCGGAGCCGCGCCAAGGCCCCAACCGGCCGCGCAAAAGAATAAATCAATAATAATTGGCAAAGGTGGGGTTTGAACCCAAGTCTTTCAACCGAGATTTCCATGCCTTACCACTACACCACAACATCAATTGTTAACAAGTTGGGTATTATATTATTTATACTATAAGGTAAAGGTTATAATTAAAAAAACTTTGTGCAAAAGAGAGAAGGTTGGGATTCGAACCCGAGTCTTGGAGACAAAAGACACAACACCCTACCACTACATCACAACCACATTAGTGACCAAGTGTAGTAATAACTTGTTATTAATTGTGTTCATGTTTTATATCAAAGAATAAAAAGAAAGGTTAATTAAAATCATTCTTATGAATTGGATGGTAAATGTAAGAATGAGTCAACATTTGAGATTCATACGAATTAAAAAATGTTACAAGGTATTAAAATCCTAAAGTTTGACTCTACTTATAAGAAATTTTTTGAGACATGTATACATTATGAATAGAGTACTTAAATTTTCAAAAAATCTTAAGAAACTTTTTTATAACAAGGTGACTAGTAAAAGATTGAGTTTTCCTATAAATCAATTGAATTTTTTGACAATCTCCTAAATTTGGGCTATAACGGACCATAGGTGCTTAATATATTTTTGTGAATTTTAAAAATATTATTAGATATATGTATAGATCAACATAGAATTACTTTCGGTAAACATACAAAAATTCATTTGAATACTAGAAAGGCCGTGCACAGAAGCAACAGTTGAATAGGATCGACGGAGTCTTCGAGACAACATACACCAGACGACCGAAAGATGCTTGGATTGTCGTTACCAGAGGTTAAAGGAGGAGCTCCATGTCGAGATCCAAGTGAAGACGAGGTCGATGATGCATCACATGATGTAGACGAGTCGCTGATTGCATAAATCTGCAAAACATGTGGCTACTTGAACCAGGGGCGATGCGGAGGCGGATGGAGGTGGGAGTCGCAGGCGGGAGGGGGAGGCGACCAAAAACTAATCCACAGACCAGATCCTCGAAGAAGGGGACCCAATCCATGAGAGACACAACAACTTCAACTTCGGCTGGATCGAAGGCAACAAGGTGGGAGCTCCAGCAGCGGACGAAGGGTGGAGAGAGAACTGCAATAGCCAGCGGGGGAGGACAAACCAGATCTTTAGGGCGATGTTGGCGAGGCGAGGTGGGGTAGGCAAAGACGAGATCCAGGGGAGAAGCAGATGAACTGCTTTATTTATTCTGACCTCGAAGAAGTCAGCGACGACAGCGAGAGGCTGCCAAGAAAGATCTAGGCAACAACAGCGAGGACGACGACGAGCTTTGGGGAGGACGCCATACGGCAAAATACTACTAGGAGCGAGTTACTAGAAGCTAAATCTACAACTACTAAAAGACCGAGGGCTCCCCTCCCTACCCGCTACGGCAAGACGAGCTCGCCGGAGGCTGGAGGGAGGGGGCCGAGAGGAGGCGGCAGAGAGAGCTCTCGAGAAGGGTGGTTCCTTCCGAGTGTTTCTTGCCGTGTGAAGCTGAGCTATACCGTTTGTTTGGACTTTTAAAGTGTGACTTGAATTGTAAGAAACTTATGAGTGACTTATCTATTTTGTGAATAATGTATACTCTAATTTTCATAAAATCTTATAATTTTTTTGTCAAACTTGTACTCCCATAAAATGATTTTATGCCACATTTCATAATTTTGGGAGATATTTTAGGTTTTATTAGCATCATCTCTACTCTAATTCTCTACTTCTCTATCTCCATCTCTATCTCTATCTATACTATATATATACTATCTCTGCTCAAAGTTGCGGCGCTGTGCCGATATGCTCTCACTTTGGAAGCTCAAGTGGAGGATTTGAAAGCATACCACCTTGTGTCAATATGAGCTGACTCGATAAATTCATGTCAATATAAAAGTCGAAGACGAAGGAATTGTCTACTGGTTTCCTAACCAAGTTCAGAGTTCGACTACCACAAACGTGCGCCCTCCGCCCACCACGCCCTCGCACGTCTGCCTCCCTGCACCACATTTTTCTCCCGCACCCCCGTCATCTCTCGCACTCCCTCCCCTCGAACCCCACGCGCCGCCGCCGCCACTCTACCTCGCGTCCTCCCCACATCCGTAATGATCTCGCCGCTCGGATATTCCGTCGGCCGCTGCACCTCCTTCTACGTCGCCGCCACAGTCACCCCTGTCCTGTTTGCGCCCGGCCGCCAGAGAGGCTGGGGCACGAATCCACGTGCACGTGCCTTTCCGACCATCACACCGCCACTCCTTCCTTATTCTCTACTACTCTTGCCACTTGGATCCCCCGCTGGTCGTCGCTCCTCCTTCTACACCACAACCGCAATCACCCCCCCATTCCGTTTGTGCACGGCCGACGGTGTGGCTAGGGCGCGAACTACCATCGGCATCACGGATGTGGGCCGGTGCTCATGCTTCTCCCCTACCTACACGGATATGTTGCCGTTCTCACCGGAGGAAGGGAAGCCGTACGAGTTCGGCGGCATGGAGAAGCGGGCGCCATGGCTGCCCTTTATTGCCGCCCCCATCGCGCCGCCGCCGCTCGGTGGTGAGCGAGAATGACACCTCCCCGTCATCTCGTCACCGAGGGCCCATCCTATTTTTCCCTCCGTCCTCCCTTTTTCTTCGATATTTGTTCAATTTATTTTTCTCACCAAGTTGCTTGTCCAATCTACATCATTGTAACCTCGTATCCCATCTATCTCTACATCAGCAGCATTGAAGGTACAACCAGCTCCTTCTGATCTGTGCAATTTTGTACCAGTTGTTATTTGTTAGAAATGTAATTATAATCAGTGTAGTAATCACGTTTGTCTTAGGAAATAAGGATGTTCTGGTTATATATTGTCTATATATGATTTCTCTGTGTTTTTTTACTGTCGCTCCTGTTGTAGAGTAAAGAAACATGGAGCATGTTCAAGAAGATAGGGGGATTCGAAAAGCTGTACCTATAGCAGGTTATGATGTCGGACAACACGATAAATGAATTTCTTCTTGATCCATCTTCGCTTCGTAGAGAAAGGAAAGATAGCTTTGATTCATGTACCCATACATGACCGACTAGGCGATATTTTCACCAAACCCTTAGATCAAGCAACTTTCACTTGTTTGCGGGGGGAGCTTGGTGTTTGTTTGATTTCTTGAGTTGGGTGTGTTGGAGCTCCTTTGTAGCATATGTATAGCTTTCCTTTGTGCATTTCTTGCATTTGGCATGGCATATGTAACATGATGTATAGGCATTCTTGTATATTAGATTGCATGCATTTTGTATTATATGCATTGGATAGGAAAAGCTTCTCCTATATATATTGTTCACCATGGAATTATATTTATGTCTTTGTGAACTTGTTTGGTATGATATGGTTAGTTTGGCTTAGCTCATGATAATCTTGGTTTATATCCATGGTTGATGGCTATGTTTTTAAGAAAATATCATGTGTATGCTCTCTTGTAAGTAAATGCCTTTATATGATCTTGACATGCTTTAGTGGCTTGACTATGCTTAGTTTGTCGTTGGATAGCTTATTTTGATCACATGGGGCCACTACTAGGAAATGACCCTTAGAGCACCAATTATTTTTGCAACACTAATTATTTGGTTGCAATATTTGGTTTTATAGCAACGAATGTTTTAATGGGATGCGATATTTGGATCTTATGGCCACCAAAAATGTGGGTTGCATCTATTGAAACATTCGTTGCAACATGTTAGTGTTAATGACACGGTGAAAAAGGTGGTTGCTTTTATGGGTACCTATTTCCACAACTAATTGTGCATTGTGATAGTATCGATTTAGTGTTGTGATAGATGTGTGTTTTTGCCACGAATAATTATTTGGTTGCGAATAGGCATGCCTATGGCCACGATGAAAGAACATTGTCTACAACATAACCTTTTTTGCGATAGCTCATGTGTCCGTTGCATCCGAAACTCAATCGTTGCCTTTGATGTGTGTTTGTTTCCACGAACATTTAGTTGGTTGTGAATAGGCATGCTTGTGGCCACGATGAAATAATGTTGTTTAAAATTTAACCATTGTTGCACTAGCTCATGTGGCTATTGCATCCAAAACAGGTTTGTTGCATTTGATGTGCATTTGTTGCCACAAACATTTAGTTGGTTGCGAATAGGCATAACTATGGCCACGATGAAATAACGTTGTCTAAAATTTAACCTTTGTTGTGATAGCTCATGTGGTTGTCTCATCTAGAAAATAGTTTGTTGCATGAATTATGTTTTATTTCCATCAATGAATTATGTGAACTTGCATGTAACATGTGAAAAAATAGAGAAAACAATTTTTTGAAGAGGTCAAGCTTGGAACCGTGCACCTCTTGCCTCAAATAAACTATACTTACCACTACGCTACATACAAATTTGTGTTTTTTCTTTGCATTCAATACTTCTGTACTTGGTTTAGCCACCGGCCAATTGTAGCCACGGTCGGCCGAGCCCCGGCCGGCCGCGGCCCGCCCTCCCGCGCCATGACCCCGGCTAGCTGCAACCTCCCACGCAATGCGGCGGCCGCACCATGGCCCCGACCTCCCACTCAACGCGGCGGTTGTGCCCTCCGGCCGGGTGTGCCAAGGCTGTTGCCGTTCCCGGCCGCCGCGCCAAGACACGGCCACACGGCGGCCACCCTCAAAAATTAAAGGTAAAACATTAAAAAATAATATGGCCCAACATGGGTCGAACCCTACACCCCTTGGAAGGAGTAAAAGCATTTCTACCACTAGGCCACCTCCTCTAATGTGGTATACGTGTTATTTAAATTTACTTCTAATTGTCCATTTGTGAACAATGTATATAGTATCACTTTATCAAAATTATTTTAATTTTTATCGTATTATTGTGAGCCTAAAATATGTCTCCAAACCAATTTTTAATTTTTGGACAAAATTTGCATAATATTCTATTTACTATGAAAATTAAAAAATTGGATGCAAAATAGGATTCGAACCTAGGTATTGGGCTTAAGACTCCCGGTATTACCACCACACTACAACTTTAGTTATGGAAAACTTTGGTATTATATTATTTATACTATCAAGCAATGATGTCAACTACAACCACAATTTTTCACACTAAATGATGTCAAATGAAAAAGTGATGAATACCAAAGTGTCATATCTCATCAAGATCAACAACTTTGATATTGGTCATTTTCTCATCCGACAAAGTTACTATAAAAGTGTTCACAAATTTTTGTTGAGTTGTGAAACTTACTAATGCAATTATGTGGAAAAATTTCCTGTATGATTCTTTTTGAACAATCTAATTTTTGAATTTCAAAACTTGTCAACTACAAGCATGATTTTTTAATATTAAATGATGTGAAATGGCAAAGTGATGAATAGCAAAGTTTCATATCTCATCAAGATCTACAATATGTATTTAGCTTATTTTGTCATTTTCAAAAGTAGTAATAACATGTGAACAATGTATACTCTTTTTCGTGGAACCTAACAAAAATTTTATGTCAAGATTAAACATCCATAAAATGATTGCATATCAATTTTTAGAATTTTCTGACAAGTTTTTAGTTTTATTATCATTATTTTGTGATAATGTGGCAAGTAGAAGTTTGAGTTTTATGATAATTTTATCGATATTACCAAGGCCGTTGTCGTTCCCGCCAGGCCGCGCCAAGGCCCCGACCAGCCGCGCAAAAGAATAAATCAATAATAATTGGCAAAGGTGGGATTTGAACATAATTCTTGCAACTAAGATTCTCATGCCTTACCACTACGCTACAACATCAATTGTTAACAAGTTTGGTATTATATTATTTATACTATAAGGTAAAGGTTATAATTAAAAAAACTTTGTGCAAGGGAGAGAAGGTTGGGATTCGATCCCAGGTGGTGGAGACAAAAGACACAGCACCCTACCACTACATCACGACCACATTGGTGACCAAGTGTAGTAATAACTTGTTATTATTTGTGTTCATGTTTTATATCAAAGAATAAAAAGAAAGGTAAATTAAAATCATTCTTATGATTTGGAAGGTAAATGTAAGAATGAGTCAACATTTGAGATTCATATGAGTTCAAAAATGTTACAAGGTATTAAAATCCTAAAGTTTGACTCTACTTATAAGAAACTTTATGAGACATGCATCATTTTATGAATAGTGTGCTTCAATTTTCAAAAAATCTTAAGAAACTTTTTTATAACAAGGTGACTAGTAAAAGATTGAGTTTTCCTATAAATCAATTGAATTTTTTGACAATCTCCTAAATTTGGGCTATAACGGACCATAGGTGCTTAATATATATTTTTTGAATTTTTAAAATCCTATTAGATATATGTATAGGTCAACATAGAATTACTTTCGGTAAACATACGAAATTCATTTAAATACTAGAAAGGTCGTGCACGAAGTAACGGTTGAATAGGATCAACGAGTCTTCGAGACAACATACACAAGACGACCGAAAGATGCTTGGATTGTCGTCACCGGAGGTTGAAGGAGGAGCTCCAAGTCAAGATCCGGGGGAAGACAAGGTCAATGATGCATCGCATGATGTAGACGAGTCGTTGATTGCGTAGATACGCAAAACATGTGGCTACTTGAACCAGGGGCGATGCGGAGGCGGATGGAGGTGGGAGTCGCAGGCGGGAGGGGGAGGCGACCAAAAACTAATCCACAGACCAGATCCTCGAAGAAGGGGACCCAATCCATGAGAGACACAACAACTTCAACTTCGGCTGGATCGAAGGCAACAAGGTGGGAGCTCCAGCAGCACACGAAGGGTGGAGAGAGAACTGCAATAGCCAGCGGGGGAGGACAAACCAGATCTTTAGGGCGATATTGGCGAGGGCGAGGTGGGGTAGGCGAAGACGAGATCCGGGGAGGAGAAGCGGATGAAGCGCTTTATTTATTCGACCTTGAATAAGTCGGCGACGACGGCGAGAGGCGCCAAGAAAGATCCCGGCGACAACAGCGAGGACGACGACGAGCTTTGGGGAGGACGCCGCACGGCAAAATACTACTAGGAGCGAGTTACTAGAAGCTAAATCTACAACTACTAAAAGACCGAGGGCTCCCCTCCCTACCCGCTACGGCAAGACGAGCTCGCCGAAGGCCGGAGGGAGGGGGCCGAGAGGAGGCGTCGAGAGAGAATTCTCGAGAAGGGTAGTTCCTTCCGAGTGTTTATTGCCATGTGAAGCCCAGCTGTACCGTTTGTTTGGACTTTTAAAGTGTGACTTGAATTGTAAGAAACTTATGAGTGACCTATCTATTTTGTGAATAATGTGTACTCTAATTTTCATAAAATCTTATAATTTTTTTTGTCAAACTTGTACTCCCATAAAAGGATTATATGCCACATTTCATAATTTACGGAGATATTTTAGGTTTTATTAGCATCATCTCTACTCTAATTCTCTACTTCTCTATCTCTATCTATACTATATATATACTATCTCTGCTCAAAGTTGCGGCGCTGTGCCGATATGCTCTCACTTTGGAAGCTCAAGTGGAGGATTTGAAAGCATACCACCTTGTGTCAATATGAGCTGACTCGATAAATTCATGTCAATATAAAAGTCGAAGACGAAGGAATTGTCTACTGGTTTCCTAACCAAGTTCAGAGTTCGACTACCACAAATGTGTGCCCTCCGCCCCCATGCCCTCGCACGTCCGCCTCCCCGCACTCCGTTTTTTTTCGCCCGCACCCCCGTCATCTCTCGCGCTCCCTCCCCTCGAACCCTACGAGCCGCCGCCACTCCGCCTCGCCTCCTCCCCACATCCGTATTGATCTCGCCGCTCGGATATCCCGTCGGCCTGCTGCTCCTTCTACGTCGCCGCCACGGTCGCCCCCATCCTGTTTGCGCCGGCCGCCGAGAGACGGCGGGGCACGAATCCACGTGCATGTGCCTTCCCGACCATCACGCCACCGCTCCTTCCTTATTCTCTACTACTCTTGCCGCTTGGATCCCCCTGCGGCCGCCGCTCCTCCTTCTACACCACAACCGCAATCACCCCCCCGTTCGTTTGCGCCGGCGGACGGTGTGGCTAGGGCGCGAACTACCTCCGGCATCACGGATGTGGGCCGGTGCTCATGCTTCTCCCCTACCTACACGGATATGTTGCCGTTGTCACCGGAGGAAGGGAAGCCGTACGAGTTCGGCGGCATGGAGAAGCTGGGCGCCATGGCTGCCCTTTCTGCCGCCCCCATCGCGCGGCGCCGCCGCTCGTTGTGAGCGAGAATGACACCTCCCCGTCATCTCGTCACCGAGGGCCCATCCTATTTTTTCCCCTATGTCCTCCCTTTTTCTTCTGATATTTGTTCAATTTATTTTTCTCACCAAGTTGCTTGTCCAATCTACATCATTGTAACCTCGTATCCCATTCCCATCTATCCCTACATCGGTAGCATTGAAGGTACGGCCCGGCTCCTTCGATCCGTGCAATTTTGTACCAGTTGTTATTTGTTAGAAATGTAATTATAATCAGTGTAGTAATCACGTTTGTCTTAGGAAATAAGGATGTTCTGGTTATATATTGTCTATATATGATTTCTCTGTGTTTTTTTACTGTCGCTCCTGTTGTAGAGTAAAGAAACATGGAGCATGTTCATGAAGATAGGGGATTCAGAAGCTATACCTATAGCAGCTTATGCTGTCGGACAGCAGGATAAATGAATTTCTTCTTGATCCATCTTCGCTTCGTAGAGAAAGGAAAGATAGCTTTGATTCATGTACCCATACATGACCGACTAGTCGATATTTTCACCAAACCCCTAGATCAAGCAACTTTCACTTGTTTGCGGGGGGGGCTTGGTGTTTGTTTGATTTCTTGAGTTGGGTGTGTTGGAGCTCCTTTGTAGCATATGTATAGCTTTCCTTTGTGCATTTCTTGCATTTGGCATGGCATATGTAACATGATGTATAGGCATTCTTGTATCTTAGATTGCATGCATTTTGTATTATATGCATTGGATAGGAAAAGCTTCTCCTATATATATTGTTCACCATGGAATTATATTTATGTCTTTGTGAACTTGTTTGGTATGATATGGTTAGTTTGGCTTAGCTCATGATAATCTTGGTTTATATCCATGGTTGATGGCTATGTTTTTAAGAAAATATCATGTGTATGCTCTCTTGTAAGTAAATGCCTTTATATGATCTTGACATGCTTTAGTGGCTTGACTATGCTTAGTTTGTCGTTGGATAGCTTATTTTGATCACATGGGGCCACTACTAGGAATTGACCCTTAGAGCACCAATTATTTTTGCAACACCAATTATTTGGTTGCAATATTTGGTTTTATAGCAACGAATGTTTTAATGGGATGCGATATTTGAATCTTATGGCCACCAAAAATGTGGGTTGCATCTATTGAAACATTCGTTGCAACAAGTTAGTGTTAATGACACGGTGAAAAAGGTGGTTGCTTTTATGGGTACCTATTTCCACAACTAATTGTGCATTGTGATAGTATCGATTTAGTGTTGTGATAGATGTGTGTTTTTTGCCATGAATAATTATTTGGTTGCGAATAGGCATGCCTATGGCCACGATGAAAGAACATTGTCTACAACATAACCTTTGTTGCGATAGCTCATGTGTCTGTTGCATCCAGAAACTCATTCGTTGCCTTTGATGTGTGTTTGTTGCCACGAACATTTAGTTGGTTGTGAATAGGCATGCTTGTGGCCACGATGAAATAATGTTGTTTAAAATTTAACCATTGTTGCAATAGCTCATGTGGCTATTGCATCCAGCAAACAGTTTGTTGCATTTGATGTGCATTTGTTGCCACGAACATTTAGTTGGTTGTGAATAGGCATAACTGTGGCCACAATGAAATAACGTTGTCTAAAATTTAACCTTTGTTGCGATAGCTCATGTGGCTGTCGCATCTAGAAAATAGTTTGTTGCATGAATTATGTTTTATTTCCATCAATGAATTATGTGAACTTGCATGTAACGTGTAAAGAAATAGAGAAAACATTTTTTTGAAGAGTTCAAGAATGGAACCGTGCACCTCTTGCCTCAAATAAACTATCCTTACCACTACACTACATACAAATTTGTGTTTTATCTTTGCATTCAATAGTTTTGTACTTGGTTTTGCCACCGGCCAATTGTAGCCACGGTCGGCCGAGCCCGTGCCGGCCGCGGCCGCCCTCCCGCGCCATGACTCCGGCTAGCTGCAACCTCCCACGCAATGCAGCAGCCGCGCCATGGGCCCAGCCTCCCACTCAACGCAGCGGTTGTGCCCTCCGGCCAGGTGTGCCAAGGCTGTTGCCGTTCCCGGCCGGCCGCGCCAAGACACAGCCACACAGCAGCCACCCTCAAAAATTAAAGGTAAAACATTAAAAAATAATATGGCCCAACATGGGTCGAACCCTACACCCCTTGGAAGGAGTAAAAGCATTTCTACCACTAGGCCACCTCCTCTCATGTGGCATGTTGTGTTATTTAAATTTACTTATAATTGTCCATTTGTGAACAATGTATATAGTGTCACTTTATCAAAATGTATTCCTGTGAGCCTAAAATATGTCTCCAAACCAATTTTTAATTTTTTTGGACCAAATTTGCATATTATTCTGTTTACTATGAAAATTTAAAAATTGGATGCAAAATAGGATTCGAACCTAGGTATTGGGCTTAAGACTCCCACGTATTACCACCACACTACAACTTTAGTTAAGAAAAACTTTGGTATTATATTATTTATACTATCAAGCAATGATGTCAACTACAACCACAATTTTTCACACTAAATGATGTCAAATGAAAAAGTGATGAGCACCAAAGTTTCACATCTCATCAAGATCAACAACTTTGATATTGGTCATTTTCTCATTCGACAAAGTTACGATAATAGTGTCCACAAATTTTTGTTGAGTTGTGAAACTTACCAATGCAATTATGTGGAAAAAATTTATTGTACCAGTCTTTTTGAACAATCTAATTTTTGAATTTCAAAACTTGTCAACTACAAGCATGATTTTTTAATATTAAATGATGTGAAATGGCAAAGTGATGAATAGCAAAGTTTCATATCTCATCAAGATCTACAATATGTATTTAGCTTATTTTGTCATTTTCAAAAGTAGTAATAACATGTGAACAATGTATACTCTTTTTCGTGGAACCTAACAAAAATTTTATGTCAAGATTAAACATCCATAAAATGATTGCATATCAATTTTTAGAATTATCGGACAAGTTTTTAGTTTTATTATCATTATTTTGTGATAATGTTGCAAGTAGAAGTTTGAGTTTTATGATAATTTTATCAATATTACCAAGGTCGCTATCGTTCCCGCGGGGCTGCGCCAAGGCCCCGACCAGCCGCGCAAAAGAAAAAATCAATAATAATTGGCAAAGGTGGGATTTGAACATAATTCTTGCAACTAAGATTCTCATGCCTTACCACTACGCTACAACATCAATTGTTAACAAGTTTGGTATTATATTATTTATACTATAAGGTAAAGGTTATAATTAAAAAAACTTTGTGCAAAAGAGAGAAGGTTGGGATTCTAACCCGGGTGGTGGAGACAAAAGACACAACACCCTACCACTACATCACAACCACATTAGTGACCAAGTGTAGTAATAACTTGTTATTAATTGTGTTCATGTTTTATATCAAAGAATAAAAAGAAAGGTTAATTAAAATCATTTTTATGAATTGGATGGTAAATGTAAGAATGAGTCAACATTTGAGATTCATACGAATTAAAAAATGTTACAAGGTATTAAAATCCTAAACTTTGACTCTACTTATAAGAAATTTTATGAGACATGTATACATTATGAATAGTGTACTTAAATTTTCAAAAAAATCTTAAGAAACTTTTTTATAACAAGGTGACTAGTAAAAGATTGAGTTTTCCTATAAGTTAATTGAATTTTTTGACAATCTCCTAAATTTGGGCTATAACGGACCATAGGTGCTTAATATATATTTTTTGAATTTTTAAAATCCTATTAGATATATGTATAGGTCAACATAGAATTACTTTCGGTAAACATACGAGAAATTCATTTAAATACTAGAAAGGCCGTGCACGAAGTAACGGTTGAATAGGATCAACAGAGTCTTCGAGACAACATACACAAGACGACCGAAAGATGCTTGGATTCTCGTCACCGGAGGTTGAAGGAGGAGCTCCAAGTCAAGATCCGGGGGAAGACAAGGTCGATGATGCATCGCATGATGTAGACGAGTCGTTGATTGTGTAGATCCGCAAAACATGTGGCTACTTGAACCGGGGGCGAGAAGGAGGCGGATGGAGGTGGGGGTCGCGGCCGGGAGGGTGAGGCGACCAAAAACCAATCCACGGACCGAGATCCACCAAAAAAGGGACCCAATCCATGAGAGACACAACAACTTCAACTTCGGCTGGATCGAAGGCGGCGAGGTGGGAGCTTCGGCGAAGACACGAAGGGTGGAGAGAGAACTGCAATAGCCAGCGGGGGAGGACAAACCAGATCTTTAGGGCGATGTTGGCGAGGCGAGGTGGGGTAGGCAAAGACGAGATCCAGGGGAGAAGCAGATGAACTGCTTTATTTATTCGACCTTGATTAAGTCGGCGACGACGGCGAGAGGCTCGCCAAGAAAGATCCCGGCGACAACAGGTGAGGACGACGACGAGCTTTGGGGAGGACGCCGCACGGCAAAATACTACTAGGAGCGAGTTACTAGAAGCTAAATCTATAACTACTAAAAGACCGAGGGCTCCCCTCCCTACCCGCTACGGCAAGACGAGCTCGCCGAAGGCCGGAGGGAGGGGGCCGAGAGGAGGCGTCGAGAGAGTTCTCGAGAAGGGTGATTCCTTCCGAGTGTTTATTGTCGTGTGAAGCCCATTTGTACCGTTTGTTTGGACTTTTAAAGTGTGACTTGAATTGTAAGAAACTTATGAGTGACTTATCTATTTTGTGAATAATGTATACTCTAATTTTCATAAAATCTTATAATTTTTTTGTCAAACTTGTACTCCCATAAAATGATTTTATGCCACATTTCATAATTTTGGGAGATATTTTAGGTTTTATTAGCATCATCTCTACTCTAATTCTCTACTTCTCTATCTCTATCTCTATCTATACTATATATATACTATTCGCTCAAAGTTGCGGTGCGTGCCCATATGCTCTCACTTTGGAAGCTCAAGTGGAGAATTTGAAAGACATACCACCTTGTGTCAATATAAGGTGACTCGATAAATTCATGTCCATATAAAAGTCGAACGGGAAGGAATTGTCTCTTGGTTTCCTAACCAAGTTCGTAGTTCGACTACCACAAACGTGTGCCCTCCTCCCCCATGCCCTCGCACGTCCGCACTCCCCGCACTACGTTTTTTTTGCCCGCACCCCCGTCATCTCTCGCGCTCCCTCCCCTCGAACCCTACGCGCCGCCGCCACTCCGCCTCGCCTCCTCCCCACATCCTTAATGATCTCGCCACTCGGATATCCCGTCGGCCGCTGCTCCTCCTTCTACGTCGCCGCCACAGTCGCCCCCATCCTGTTTGCGCCCGGCCGCCAGAGAGGCTGGGGCACGAATCCACGTGCACGTGCCTTTCCGACCATCACACCGCCACTCCTTCCTTATTCTCTACTACTCTTGCCACTTGGATCCCCCGCTGGTCGTCGCTCCTCCTTCTACACCACAGCCGCAATCGCCCCCCATTCTGTTTGCGCCCGGCCGACAGTGTGGCTAGGGCGCGAACTACGCCCAGCACCACGGGTGTGGGCCGGTGCTCACGCTTCTCCCCTACCTACATAGATGTGGCGCCGTTGTCACTTGAGGAAGGGAAGCCGTACGAGTTCAGCGGCATGGAGAACTGGGCGCCATGGCTGCCCTTTGCTGCCGCCACTCAGTGGTGAGCAAAATGACACCTCCCCCATCATCTCGTCACCGAGGGCCCATCCTATTTTTTCCCCTATGTCCTCCCTTTTTCTTCTGATATTTGTTCAATTTATTTTTCTCACCAAGTTGCTTGTCCAATCTACATCATTGTAACCTCGTATCCCATCTATCTCTACATCAGCAGCATTGAAGGTACAACCAGCTCCTTCTGATCTGTGCAATTTTGTACCAGTTGTTATTTGTTAGAAATGTAATTATAATCAGTGTAGTAATCACGTTTGTCTTAGGAAATAAGGATGTTCTGGTTATATATTGTCTATATATGATTTCTCTGTGTTTTTTTACTGTCGCTCCTGTTGTAGAGTAAAGAAACATGGAGCATGTTCATGAAGATAGGGGATTCGGGAGCTGTACCTATAGCAGGTTATGATGTCGGACAAAGCACGATAAATGAATTTCTTCTTGATCCATCTTCACTTCTCTTTATCTTCGGAGATAAAATATTGAGCATATCTCTTTGTTCTTTTTCAGATTAGTAGACGAGGAATGTGATTCTATTTCCACCTACATGGATTTGGGGAGACAATGATGCTGCATATTCCGGTAAGAACTCTTATTAAGGGTGAAAAATGGCTCTTGATCCTAGGATGAGGTTGGTAGCCATAATTGATGATCTCTTGCAAGTTGTTTCATCATAGACACCATACTTTTGTTCATCCATTTCGTCAATGGATGCAAGGAGGGATTTGTTTTAACACTGTTTAATTTTGATGGCACTTAGGTGAAATGAAAGATAATATTGGAGAAGTTACTTTTATGTGAATGCCGTTAGATTATAGAATTAATTTTTTGTTTTGCACTGGAAAGACCTTACGCTTTTTATCAGAGAGTATTTAGAGTGGCTTCAGAATAGCTGGCAAACCTATACTTACAAAAAAACTGTCTAACTGAATATTTAGAGTATTCAAAACAACTGAATTTTTTGAACAAAATAAAGCAGATTGTCACTGTATAACTCAAAAGTTTTGGTAACTTAGATGTGTTGGTCACAATGGTCATCTTACACTCTTTAGTTGTTGCAACAAGTGGATTGCAAAACTTGGGAGCAGCTAACCTAAGATGGCATGAGAGAAAAGGTTGCATTTAAAAAACATGGATGATTTTAATCTCTTGGCGGTTGGTCTGTAGAAGGGATCCTAAATGCTCACTGCATCAGGTGGTCAAACTATAAGTAATGCAACAACAACCAGATCAGTGTGTTTAGTATCCTCAAATCATGGTCAATGGAGTACTGTCTAGCCTGAATTGCCGAATGAGTTTGACTTAATCTGAACATATAATTTGCAACTGCAAATGCTGCAGGATGCAAAACTTCAATTTAAGTAGTTTATTTTCTTTGTAGACTTATTTAACCATTTAACCTAATCTCCAGATAGCAATGGTGAAACATGCCTCATGTATGTTCTATTTATTATTGATACCAAATGTTCCTAGTCAATTAAAAATAGTGATCACAGATGTTCTTTGTCTGAAAGAATATGTCTCTATTGCTACATCTAAAGCTGCAGACAAGTCTCTCTTCCATATTTATTCTGCTTCGTAAATTTATCACCCAACTTCATAGCTTTTGTTTGGATTGTATTGCATTTTATTGAAATGATTGTGAGATTTATTACCCATCATTCCATTGCTTGAAAATCCTTATTGTGGAGAATTAATGCTCTGATGTTTCTAAAATACTAATGTGCTTTTATAAATGCTTAAAAGTGTTTTGAAAATATGGAATACACGAAACCCAACAAAAATTCTCAAGCACGAGGGCAACCTTTGGTAAATATATCAACTTATTTGTTCCCTCAACTTTGGTTATCAGCTGCCATGGTTAACACAAACAGCTAAGCACATATTGCTAAGTATTTGTTTCATAGTTCTTCACCTTGAGATATTTGACGTCAGTGGCACCACCGATCTGACACTAAAAAATGCATGCCCAAGCACTACTTCTATCAGTCCCTCATGTCTTCCTTATTTATCAGATAGATCTTTGTTTATTTTCATATGAATCTTATGCTCACAAAGGAGGGGTGAAGATTGACAAGTACACTTATTAGGACCTGACAGAAGTGAACAAGTTGAAGCGAGATGAGCAGGGTATGTTGTTGCCCATTTTTCTACTCTATCTAGATCATGTCCAGTAGAGCCCTCTCCTTTATTTATTCCAAGAATGCATGGTCATGTTATTACTAGGAAAAATTTTATGTGTACTAGAAGAGTAATAAGAGATCAGTCTATCCATAAATTGGACCTACTCTTCGACGGTACTAGCTATCCAAACAAATGATGTTTTTCTTTTCAATTTGTATTTCATTAATTAATAGTAACCTTTAGTCTTCTGATTTTTGGGGTCATACAGATTTTGATGTTTCAGATTTTCAATAGTACCCATGTACTGATGTACATATTTGGCAATACTCCAGGCTGCGACGACTTTTCTATGGTGTTTCAATCCTATTCCTGAAGGTAACATATTTAAAAACCAAGGTCTACCATAGTTTGATCTTTAGATATTATGCTTTTGCGATTTGTGATGATTTCACCATTTAATTCAGATGAAAGATAAATTGAAGCGAATCTCTTATTTTGGGTGTCTTTCTCAAGTCTGGAAACGGATTAGTTCACTGTTCTTTGCATGGAAGAATATTTAACAAGTACTATGAGACAATGCCATCATTCCAAATGGTAGATGATTATTTTTTGGTTCAGAGTTTAATCCAAATTTTTTTTGTTATGTTCTACAGAAAGTTGCACTGCATACAAATTACTACATGTTTGGGAACATGTTAATTTGTGTTTATCCAAACGTGTAAGTCTTGCAATTTTAGTATGACTGGATGTGGAACTACTCAAGTTAGGCATAGTTAATGTACTGATTTATTATTGGTAAAAGGAATATTGCTAGCTTTGTATTGTCAAGTAGAAAAATAGCACTTACATAGCAACGTTTGAGCAGTAAGGATAACTATTTGTAATTTAGTAATTTCATAGACAATCATTTGACTGTTTATCCATGGATCAAATTGAAATTTTGAAATGTTGTAAAATGACATGTTTCAGTGCTAACATGACATTTGATATGCACTCTGATTTGTTTGGGATATATTGTACATAATCTATGTTTTGTGATATCAGCTCATTTAAAGTGCAGATTGTGTGGAGTACTTGTTCCTTTGCCAGGTTAAGCTAAGCTAACATCATCATATTTCTCTTGAGCTTATGAGGGTCTGTAGTTTCTATAAGATGGTGATTAGCATGCTTTCAGCATGAGGCAGACTTGCCTGTTTTGGTGATTAGCATGCTTTGAGCATGAGGCAGACTTGCCTGTTTTATCGTCTCAAGTAATTGCACATCCATCCTTTCGATGATTGCTAATTACTCTTAATTTAATCATATATGTTTTCATGAATTGCAGAGAAACTCAGACAGCCAAAACAATTAGAGAAAGCTTCTATGGCTTAATGTTGATGGCAGACACCAATAAGAATGACAAGTTACAAAGATACTTATTTATGATGGTGTAGTTGATGGGTGATGGAGCAACCAGCAGTGAAATCATTTTAGATTTATTTATTATGTGCTAAACAATGTTGTGAACTTAGTTAAATATGGTGTCTTTATTTCGTTAGTTGTGACCATGTTCTTTTAAGTTGAATTCTGGTCATTGTGTGTTACTTTGGCTTGAGACAGTTTAAATTAAAGAATGTATGAGTTATTATATATGATGTGCATGCTATGAATATAATTTAAAAACTACTATTCAAATTCCCATCGTTGCGATAGAATAATAGATAATCATTGATTTTGGTTGCAATATGCATTATTGCAACAAACTTTTTGTGTTGCATTACCATATCATCTGTTGCCACCAACAATTATTTGTTGCATGTGCTCTCTATTACCACCGACACAAAATCGTTGCAACTTTTATATATTACCTCGAAGACTAGTTCGTTGCATTACCATACCATCTATTGCCACCGTATCTGATATTTTGCAAAAGCATTGTAATGCAATGGACCACCCTTTATGGTAATACGAGTATATTCCCACATAGTTTTGGAGTGGCAATACTTTTCTATTGCAACACATTCGTTCGTGGCAATCATGAAATATTACATCATAGTGGTTCGTCGCAATAACCTTAGGCAACAAATGTAATCGTTGCAACATTTAATCTTGCAACCAAAAATTGGTTGCATTTACTTTTTTGTTCGTTGCCATATTTGTTATTACAACCAAGTATTGGTTACATTAGGCTTTTTTGCGTTGCAATATTTTTTCTAGCAACCAACTATTGGTTGCAATAGGGTTATTTGGTTGTTGCATTAGCAAAATCTGTTGCAATGCAACATCTTATGGTTCCCTCCGGCTATTGCACCGTTCCAATTGCAACCATCTGTCGACCACCAAACTTCGATGCAACTGAATCAAGATGCAACCAAAACAGACATATTGCAACCATATATAGGCGTTGGACAAGGACTGATTCCTAGTAGTGGGCCAAAGGCTCATTTGCCATCATGAATGTTTAGCCCCATGCTTTATCTTGTGGAGGGGCATAAGTTCCTTTTTGTCGCAAAGACATTTCATGTACCAAATATGAATCTGAAAATGAAATGTAAATTGCTTGGAAAATGTGCTCCAATGTCATATGTACTAAATTTAATTTGCTTTGGGTGCCAAACCGTTGCATGATGCCTACCAATCGAAGTCTCATATATAGAAGTAGGCACATGGCTCGGTGGCTTTGACATGACATGTGATGCTTGTGGGTGTTTGTGACGGTCTTATGATTAGAATGGTTTTCCTAGCATGAAGTTTGTGTGGTTTTGCTATTTTGACATGTTTTGCTCATGTTTAGGACTTTCCTCGTGAGAGGGTAACTTTTCGCAAAATTGCTCAATTCTATCTTAGCTTCGTCCAATGGTTGTGAAACTTGGTGATCATGAAGTTGATGTCATTACGAAGCTATAGAGTATCTAACATGCTCGTTTGGACATGTGTAGCATCCTATGTTGAATTTTTTTCTATTTGAGAAGCTCTAGGTTGAGTTTTTTGCATTTTGGGTTTGATTCATGCTTTGTCGGCAAGGGGGAGAAGTTTGAGCTTGTTTTGGGTTACGGAATGCATTTAGAAGGTTTTCGAGGTGGTTGCGAGCCATTTCGGGCTGCGGTGTGCACCGGTCCGACCGGTCGAGGTCACCGGTCCGACCGGTCGAGTGCTGGCCCTGTTCACATGTTGCGCACCGGTCTGACCGGTGGTGTCGACCGGTCGACCGGTCGAGCTAAGCCGATGCAGCGCTCTATTTTCATCAAGTAGTTTGCATGCATTCATACAGGGGGAGTTGCGTTGCTTCAAGGGGAGCTTGCATGTGTGCGGGGGGAGCTCTTTGTGGTTTTTGAGCTTTGGTTTGGTTGTTTCCGCTCTTTGCTTGAGCATAGTTTTGTCTCGGATGTGTCGAGCCGGTATCGTTGCCTAAGGGGTCCGAGACTTGTCCGCTTCAAGTGATCTTTTTCTCTGCCTTTCTTTGGCTTTTGATCACTTGTTGGAGTTTCTTTTTATTTGTTTCTTTTCTTTTTTTCTCTCGGGTTACTATATGTGTGTGTTGTCAATGCACTCATCAAGGGGAAGATTGAGGACCATGTGTGGTTCGAGGACCGGTGGATGGTCGCTTCCTGGTGTGATGAGTGGTTGACAACGTCGTGTGGACTAATTTTTGGCTGAGTATTGCGGGTGCGGGTTGCGGCTTGACCGGAGTTGGTGGGGTGAAGAACAAGCGCGAAAGATCGTTACCAGTGAGGCCTCCGGGGTGTGGAGAGGACAAGTAGGCTTCGTTCGAGGGACCCGGTGGCCACCGGAGTCAAGTGCGGGCTGCATGGTGGTAAGAACGGCAAGATGAAGTCATGGACGGTTTCTTGGTAGAGCCTCAAAACCAAGGTCTAGCCGGGACTGCGAAGGAGCCGAGTTATGAGTGGCGATTGGTGGAGGATACACCGAGTTCGCGGGTTTCCAGTGGTTCACCGGAAAACCACCGGGTTCCATGGTTGATCCACAAAGCCAAGACGGAAGAACCGAAGACGGAGGTGCGGCGGCATTGGACCGGTTTGACCGGTTGGTCCGACCGGTCTAACCGGTGTGCGACGACGCGATCTAGAGACTTCGAAGTGGAGGACGGGCGTCGGGATCGCAAGGCTTGCGTCGAGGCTAATCAAGTTTGCGGTCACTTGGCATCCATCCGATTGAGCGATGACAAAGACTTCCGAATTCACCCTCGATGGGCATGTTTCCCTAATTAGCTAGTAAGGGTATTTTAGACTTTTGGTTGCCTTTATATAACCCAAGTGGTGAGAGGATGGCAGCCATTTCTTGGAACCCTAGCTCATTTTATTTTGTTATTTTCCTCTTCTTTTTTCCCTTGGAATTTCTAGGACTAGCTTGAGAGCTTCATGGTTAGATTTTGTGAGAGGGTAGGATGATCGGGCGAGAAGCTAGACCTTGTATGAACCTTCATGGTATGTATAGATGATTCGGCGTGGTTCCTCAAGGCTTGTTTGAGTTCTTCTCGGTTTTCCTTTTTGGTGATTTTCGAAGCCTTTTCTTGGCAATTTTCTTGGAGAGATTTCGAGGTCGTTCTCTTGGGGACTTGTTGGGGATGTATGTAAGCCTGCCACTTGGGAGGGTATGGATAAATCCACTCTTGCTCATACCCAAATCCAAATAATTATTATCCACTTCTTACCCTCCCCAATCCCACCCATACCCAATGGATAATTAGTTTTGTACTAGATTATATACATACCCAATGGATTATTTGTACCCTCCCCACACCCACCCTACCCATTTCTTCAATGGATAATTATTTTCTACCCATACCCTCCCCATTTGAGATGGGTGTGGATTTGAATGTGGATAGTGGATAAAAACAACGAGGCCTAGATGTATGCATGAATCCTTCGTGGTTCTTTTCCCTTTGATTCCCCACCCAAATCCGTGAGAAAAGAGGCTCGATTTTGGGGTTTTCGTTGTCCTAGGGTTTGTGGCGTTCTTGATGGAAATCCTTCGATTCATCTTGATTCAACAAGTTTTGGTGGACCATAACATGGCTATGAAGTGCCCATGAGGTGTTCCTACTATCCCCAAAGCCTTGTTCGGATCCGTGGAGCGAACCGGGAGATCGGGAGTTGGATTTGGAGGAGTTGACCCGCGGGTGTCTTGTTCATCCCGAGCTGCCCAAGCGTGACCGGTCCGACCGATGCTAGTGACTGGTCCGACCGGTGTGTGCCTTTCGTGGGATTTTCCTCGGGTGAGTTGCTTGTCTCGTGTGTCTTTGGGTCGTGTTAGTTCTGGTCGGTTCTTGGCTGGTTTGGAGGTGTTTTGCGTGGCTTTGTGAAGGGTTCTTTTTGCTTGTAGGTTGTGTTTGGGGGTGTTTCTTTTCCGGGGCCGAGAGAAGTCACTTAGGCTCTCTAGAACGCTTGTTGTCCACTACTGCAGCCACCGGCCCGACCGGCTGTGTCCACCGGTCTCGACCGGTGTAGCACGAGCAAGAAGCCGTGCAAGTTTCCGCTGTGCGTTTTGGTGAGTTTTGGCTCGAAGGTTGTTTGTTGGTTCCTAGGATTAGTAGCACTATAGTGGCTATGTGGTCTTGACCAACTCGGGTAGTTGAGTCGGAGACGTGTGTTGGAAGTCGTGTTTGTCGTATGGACCTCCCCGGGCCCACTACCTCGGTGGGTACCGGGACCGACTACTCGGTGGGCCCCTCGGGACTACCCGACTTGCGCTACACGGCACCTGAAGGCGTGGAGCACAAGGACAGCACAGGAGTAGTACTCGGATAGGACTCTGTACATGTTCCGCACTGTGTAGAGGTCTCCTAGACGTACTCGACTAGTACTCCTTCCCTACTCCGACTTGTAACCCTGCCTCCCGGACTATATAAGGCGAGGCAGGGACCGATCCCCGGATCACCTCATCCAATCTCAACTCACGGCGCACTGTTGCACCATCCTGTAACCGTGTCCTATCAATCCAGAGCTACGCAGCATACAGGACGTAGGGTATTACGCACCTCGCGGCCCGAACCTGTCTAAATTGTGTGTCGCGTGCCTCTTCCTTCGAGTTACCGATCTCGGCGAGTCACATTCATCTACTTCGGGTACTCCCCGTAGTAGGTTGCCGGTCCAAAACACCGACAGCTGGCGCGCCAGGTAGGGGCTCTCGCTCGAGATCACATGGCGAACTCGACGGCTTCCGTTCACATCAAGCCAACCGTCGCCTTCAACCGCGGCGACACCTTCGTCTTCGGCGCCTGGGTCTGCACTGCTGATGGCGTGGGCTCCTTCCAGCGCCGCTTGATCATGCAACCCGACTCGAGGACAGGCCTTGTGACGCTTCCCGAAGTTGTCACGGGCAAGCTCGCCGGCAAGTTCGGCGAAATTTCGCTCTCCAACCTCCACGCTGACTTCGAGCTCGAGTCCGTCTCCAACTCGAACCCGACGTCGCCATGGGCCATCGCATGCGAGCCGGCTCCTCAGCCATCGCAGGCGGTCCCCTCTCCACGTCAGCGCTCTGTGCGTGGCCCTCGCGTTCCCAGCCGGGCCCGCACGGAGGCTTCTACGCCACGCCGGGCCGGCAAGGAGCCCGTAACCGAGTACAACTCGGACTCCGACGCCGTCTCCAACCGCGTCTCGGACTCCAGCCCTCTCTCCGAGTTCTACTCGAACCCGGACTACGAGTTCGACTTCGGGTCGGACCCTGAGGAGCCTGAGTCCGAAGACAACTCCTCTGAGCTTCCCTTGTCGGGCCGCCTGCGGGCCGGTTATAAGATCAACGCCGGCCGGGAGATACGTCTACTGGCCAGACCGCAAACCTGCCGAGCTGACAACAGAGGACTCACGCTACGTCGCCTACATCGACTCGCTACCGTTCCAGGAGGGAACACCACTAGCCCAAGCTGACTCAAGCACACCAACTGAGGTGGCGCCTTCCGAGCCAAGCTTGGGTACGCCTGACCGTCAAGTCTTCATGGCTGCCGGCGACACCCCGGGAACCTCAGGCACGGCCGCAGACAAGTACTTGGAGGACATCTCCGCATACGAGCCGTCCGCCGATGCCCCCGCGGATGAGACCGACGCCGGCAGGGGACGCCCGGCGCGAACGTAACAGAAGCGCAACGAACGATGCCGGCGGCTCGGAGACAACCTCCCCATCCGCAACCTTGCGGAAGCTCTCGCGCCGAGAGCAGAGTTCACACCACGCTGGCCGAGCAAGTGCCTCATGTCGATCACGGCGATCGCACGCCGGGCTCGGGGCATACGAGCCGGGGAGGTCATCGCCAAGCTCGCCGAAGAAGCCTACTTCATGCGGGTAGACAAGAGAGTCGGCCCAACCTCTCCCGGCCAAGCCTCGCGACAACGAGGCTACTAGTCGCAAGTGTTGACCCCGGTCCTAACCGTACTCGGGGCGACATCCCGCCCGAACCAAACCGTCGACGCCTCCACCGCCGGCGGACCCTCACGACAAGACAACGTCAACCGAGAAGTCGTCCCCCACCGTGCTCCGGCCGGTGGTGGCGGCAACGACCCCCGACGGCGGCGGCGGCGGCGGCGGCGGCTCCAACCACGGAGCCAACAAGAAAGCCGGAGGCGGCGGCGGCCGCGGCGGCCGCGGCCACGCGCATAGCCACGCCTCCGGCGCCTCTCAGGGCGGGTACGATGCTCGCCAGAGAATCGAAGAGTTGCGGCAGAAGAAGTCGACGACCGCTGCTGAAGGCGACGGCTTCCCTGCCTTCTCACCCCGGCTTCGTAATCTGCTCCTCCCCGACAAGTTCAAGCCTTTGGGGATCACCAAATACGACGCGAAGCAGGATCCCATCCAGTGGCTCCGATGCTACGCTCTTTCCATCGAGAACGCTGGCGGCAACAGCGACACCAAGTGCCTCTACTTCGCCTTCGCTCGGACCAATCCCCACTCACGTGGCTCGAGTCGCCGGACAAGCACTCAATCGACAAGTGGGACCAGCCGAAGGAGCAATTCACAAGCAACTTCGCGGGCGCCATGGGCCGTTCGGGTACTCGCATGGACCTTGCCATGATCAAGCAGGAACAAGGCGAGACCCTCCGCAAATACATGCGCCGCTTCTTCGACAAGCGCGCTACCGTCGTGGACGTCACCGACAAGGAGGTCATCGACCTCTTCCAGGACGGGCTCTACCATCGCCGCACCTTTGAGGACTTCGGCCGGCGCCGCCCCAAGTCCATTCCCCACCTCAAGGACATGATCACGTCCTGGGCGGATGAAGAGGACAAGGCCAACGCCAAGTACGACGCCATCCGCGGCAAGTCCAAGCGAGAACCAAGGCGGCGGCAGCAGCGGCAACCCAAACCAAGGCGGCCGCAACAACAACAACAACAACAACAACTTCTCGGGTCCCAACCGCAAGCGCAAGCCGACAACACCGTCGCGGCTATCCAGCGTCCCCCGAGAGGGAACTCGAAGAAGAACTCCGGCGGGTTTAAAGACCCGCCGAAGGAGAAGTGCCCGTGGCATCCAAACGGCAACCACACCACCGAGCAAAGTGCTACCGGCTCGGAGGCATGCGCTCAAGGATACGCCGGAGCCACCGCACCCTCACGATCGAAGAACAAGAAGAAGGACGGCGACGACTTCCAAGAACCCGAGAAGACCGTCAACGTCCTCTTCGGCGGACTACCCCGCAGGGCGGGAGCGAGAAGGCTACTCGCCGTGAAGTGATGTCCATTGAACCAGCGGTTATGACCCCTCTCAGGTGGTCAGAGACGCCCATCACTTTCTCCCGCGCGGACCAATGGACCAGCTTCTCCGAACCAGGACGCTTCCCTCTCGTCCTGAAACCAACAGTGGCGGGCTCTAAGCTCAACAAGGTGCTCATCGACGGCGGAAGCGGGCTCAACGTCCTCTTCACCAAGACTCTCGGGGGAAGATGAACCTTGACGTCACCCCCATGCTCGACAAGAGCAGCATGCCTTTCTACGGCATTGTCCCTGTGCAACGCGGCTATCCCACCGGGCTCGGTGGTACGCGCGATTACCTTCGGGGCGTCTCGCGACAACTACCGCACCGAATACATCAAGTTCGAGGTCGCGGATATCGAGACTTCCTACCATGCCATCCTCGGCGGACCGGCCATCGCCAAGTTCATGGCGGTGCCCCACTACACATACTTGGTACTCAAAATGCCAAGCCCACTCGGCGTACTCTCCCTCCAAGGGGACTTGAAGATCTCTCACGACTCGCGATACGAGGCCGTGGTGATTGCTTCGACAAATCAAGTACCCACCCCAATGATGGAGGTCTACGCCGCGTCGAAGAAGCTTGCCACAAGCGAACTCGACATCCCAGCAGAAGTCCGACGACCGCCAACAAGCCTCGGCCACCCGAGGAGGTGCTCACCAAGCTCGGTCGACCTCGGAACAGGCGACCCCACCAAGACTACCACCATCGGGGCCGGCCTCGACCCCAAATAGGAAGACGCGCTCATCAGCTTCCTTCGGGCTAACCGCGACATCTTCGCGTGGAAGCCAGCGGACATGCCAGGAGTGCCCAGGGAGCTGATCGAGCACTGCCTCAACGTCGACCCAAAGGCTACCCCCAAGCGACAACATCTCCGACGCTTCGCCGACGACAGACGGGATGCCATCAAGAAGGAGCTCGCCAAGCTACTCGCCGCCGGCTTCATCGGAGAAGTCTTCCATCCCGAGTGGCTCGCCAACCCCGTCCTCGTCCGCAAGAAGAACTCGAACGAGTGGAGGATGTGCGTCGACTACACCGACCTCAACAAGCATCGCCCCCAAGGACCCCTTCGGGTTGCCGCGGATTGATCAAGTCATCGACTCCACGGCGGGCTGCGACCTGCTCTGCTTCCTCGACTGCTACTCCGGGTACCACCAGATCGCAATCAAGGAGGAAGACCAGGAGAAGACCGCGTTCATCACCCCGTTTGGCGCGTACTGCTACACGACCATGTCTTTCGGGTTGAAGAACGCCGGCGCTACTTACCAACGGGCCATCCAGCTCGCTTCAAGCGGCAACTCAACAAGAACGTCGAGGCCTACGTGGATGACGTGGTTGTCAAAACCAGGGACTCCAGTACCCTCATCGACGACCTTGAAGAGACCTTCGCATCGCTACGCGAGTACCGCCGGGAAGCTCAACCCGAACAAGTGCGTCTTCGGCGTACCTTCGGGCAAACTACTCGGCTTCATCATCGCCCAACGCGGCATCGAAGCCAACCCCGAGAAGATCTCCGCCATCACGCAGCATGAAAGCTCCCACGAGCATCAAGGACGTCCGGAAGCCGACGGGGTGCATGGCGGCATTGAACGCATTCATCTCGAAGCTAGGAGAACGGGGTCTCCCCTTCTTCAAACTACTCAAGCACCACGAGAAGTTCGTGTGGACCTGCGAGAGGCGGACCAAGCCCTTGCCCGGCTCAAGGACTTCCCGTCGAAGCCCCCGGTCCTCACGGCTCCCTACAAGGGCGAGCAGGCCGCCGCTCTACCTCGCCGCGACTACTCACGTGGTCGCATCGCCATCGTCGTCGAGCGGCGGGGAAGACGGCCACGCCTACCCGGCCCGGGCCGCCCGCCTACTTCGTCGGCCGAGGTTCCATCGTAGTCCAAGGCTCGCTACCAGCCCGTGCGGGAAGCTCCCGTACGCTCTACTCATCACCTCGCGGAAGCTACGACACTACTTCCGGGAGTACTCGGTCTCCGTCGTCACCGACTACCCACTCGGCGACATCCCGAGGAACCCGCACGCCACCGGAAGGATCTCCAAATGGGCCGGTCGAGCTCGGCGCCCTCACCATCGACTTCAAGCCACGCACGCCCATCAAGTCGCAAGCTCTAGTCGACTTCATGGCGCAGTGGCGGGAGAACCGCCTACCTACTCCCACCGTGCGACCGAGCATTGGGTGATGTACTTCGACGGCTCACTCAACCTCGAGGGCGCGGCGCGAGGGTACTCCCGATCTCCCCAACGGCGAACAACTCAAGTACGTCCCGCGGATCTTCCGGAAGGTCTCAAACAACGAAGCCGAGTACGAAGCCCTCCTACACGGGCTCCGCCTCGCGGCTTCACTTGGCATCAAGCGGCTACTAGTCTACGGCGACTCCGCAGATGGTCATCAACCAAGTCAACAAGTCCCGGGACCGCAACAAGGAGAACATGGACGCCATCGCCTAGAAGTCCGCAAGCTCGAGAACAAATTTTACGGTCTCGAGTTCCATCACATCGTTCGCGACAACAACGTTGCGGCGGACGTCCTCTCGAAGCTCGGATCCACCCGCGCCCAAGTACCCGCGGCGTCTTCGTCCATGAGCTTCACGCGCCATCCATCCCGGAGCCGGCGCCACCGACCACCGTCCCGCCTAACCAACCAGGCCGGGCGAGGAGGTCATGATGATCGACGTGGACTGGAGGCAACCCTTCATCGACTACCTCGGCCGAGCAGAAGGTCCCCCTCCGACAAGAACGCGGCCGAACAACTCGTCCGCCGCGCCAAGTCTTACGTCCTCGTCGGCGACAAGCTTTACAAGCGAGGCGCATCTTCGGAGTACTCATGAAATGCGTTCCTCGCGAAGAAGGCAAGGACATCTTGGAGGAGATCCACAAGGGTGTCTGCGGCAACCACGCGTCCTCCCGCACGCTGGTCAGCAAGGCCTTCCGGCGAGCCTTCTACTGGCCCACAGCCCTGGGCGATGCCGAAGAACTCGTCAGACGGTGCCAAGGATGTCGGTTCTTCGCCAAGCGACAACATGTCCCCGCCTACAAGCTAGTCACCATACCACCAACCCGGCCCTTTGCCCGCCGGGGGCTCGACATGATTGGGCCACCGCCAACCGCGCCGGGGAGGATTCAACCGGCATGCGGTGGCTATCGACAAGTTCACCAAGTGGATCGAGGTCAAGCCGGTCACATGCCCCAAGGCCGACGAGTACTCGACTTCCCGGATGAACTCGTACACCGCTACGGGCTACCCCACCGCATCATCACGGACACGGGGTCCAACTTCAACAACCACCAGTTCCGGGAGTACCGCGAGAACAGGCGGAATCGACGTCAGATACGTCTCCGTCGCCCATCCACGGGCCAACGGACAAGTCGAGCGCGCCAACGGGATGGTGCTCGACGCCCTCAAGAAGCGGCTACACGACGCTGCTAACTCAAAAGGGGGGCAAGTGGATCAAGGAACTACCCAACGCACTCTGGGGGCTGCGGACTCAACCATCCAAGCCAACGGGGCAATCCCCCTACTTCCTGGTCTACGGCTCTGAAGCCATCCTCCCTGCCGATGTCATATGGAACTCGCCAGCAGTGGAGCACTACGACGAAGGCGTCTCAGAAGACAGCAGACGAGTTGATATCGACAGCCTCGAAGAAGCTCGCTGTGCCGCCCTCGTCCAATCAGCAAGGTACCCGGAGGGTATCCGACGCTACCACGATCGCAACGTCAAGGAACGCTCCTTCAACGTTGGAGATCTTGTCCTCCGCCGTATCCAGAACACGGAAGGACTTCACAAGCTCAGCTCCCCATGGGAAGGACCCTTCACCGTGGCTAAGGTGACCGGGGCCGGGCTCCTACCGCCTCCGGACACTCGAAGGCGAAGAAGTCAACAACTCGTGGAACGTCGACCGGCCTCCGTCGATTCTACGCCTAGTCCGTTCGACTACTCCGGGTTCAAGTCCACGCGACCGCATCAACACCCCCTTGCCGCAAACGACCCTCCGGGTCCCGGCTTCAAGTCTCCGGACTATTCTACTCCGAGTCCGGCCCGTGCGGCTACCTACGGACCCCCGGGCCGCAATGAGCGTCAAGGACTCTAGCGGCGGTCTACCAAGAAGACCACACTCTAAGATCCGCACGCGCGGCTACTTACGGATCCGCGATCCGGCCTACACGGCTACCTACGGATCACTCACCGTAAGCGGCTACCCGCTCCAGAGTACTACTCCGTAAGCGGCCCTCGGGTCCAAGCGACTACTTGTAACTACGGCCCCGGCCACCCGAGTGCACTTCTTCGCAATAAAGTTCGATTGTTCATCAACTTCTTTCTGCCTACTCCCCGCGACGGGACTACTAAGCCGAGTACTACTACTCGCACCTACTCCACGATGGGCGCTCCGCACTCGAGATCGCGGTTACGAGTACTCATTGATGGAACTTCACATTTCATTGATATATGAGATAGTTCATTACAACCGTTTCCTATACAACCATGGCTACTAGCTATCTATGCGAGCTACCGGAGATTAAACTTATCGGCCACTCGCTCCGCGATGGGAGCCATCCGCTCCGGCAACTCGCATCTTGCTCATCCGAGCGCTTGGCGGCTACCCCGCCGGCGACTACCTCCACCGGGGGCCTTCGGGAAGTACGACTTCATGAAGGCTAGCACCCGCTTCGGGATTGACTTGGCCATGTGCTTCACGTAGGCGGCCAGCCGGCTTGGCGCCTCACGAAGTCGATCCGCCAACGGAGCAATCTTGGGGCCGCCCGGTGCGGCACCAGGAGCCTCGCGATCGGGAGGGCAGCCTCTTCAAGGTCCTTCAGCTGGGCCCGGAGCGCCTCACGCGTCCTCGTTCAACTTCCTCGCAAGGATTTGTAGCAGTTGACGAGATCCCCGTTCGGATGCAATTCTCAACTCCATGTGCTTCTCGCACTCGAAGGCCGCCCTCCTTGTAGTCGAGTTCAAGTACCTGGCGGGCTTCTTGCTCCCGGTAGAAGAGATTCTTCATGCTGATCTCCGAGCCCTTCGGATGCTCCACCCGGCCTTCGAGTTCTCGCAACATCGGAACACACACAACGGGTCGAGCTTGGTGACTCCTAACAAGTACCCGACAAGTCAAGAGACATACCTTTATTCCGTTGCGGAGGCCTTTGTTCTTCCGCACCGCATCGTCGCTCTTCGCCCGCAAGTCCATCACGTCGTTGTGGTACTTGGCGAAGGCGGCGTCAAGCTTCGACCGCATGGCGGCCGCGTGTTTCCTCGACTTCATGAGCCGCTCCTCCAAGGCTTCAGCTCGCAAAGACCGTGTCGCCATAGCCTTGCGGCCAGAGATTGGACTTCTCGCGGGATCGCTCCGCGACGTCCCGCAAGACAATTTCAAGTCAAAAAGAGTACTCAACGAAAGGATTGACTACTCGGGAGGCAACGGCTACGTACCTTCATCCACCTGCTCGGCTCGCCGCATCGCCTCCGGATGCCGCGCCAACACCGCCGGCTCGACGAGATCGTCGGCAAGCAACTCGATCCCGCCACGGCTACTTGTCGTAGCCTCCGTCATTGGCGCCGAGCGGATAGGCTCCGCGTCTTGGATCTCGGGGACCGGATCGCCACCTCCGGGGCAACCCCCCGGCGACGTGGCGGCCGCCTCCTCCTCGGCGGACCTTCTCGACGGTTTCCCCCACGGGCTCGGGGGCTCCCCGCCGCGCCCTCCGGGCCCCCGGTGTCAACTCTTGCACGGGCACCCCCGCAGGATGTCACCACCTTCGGCGCCCGTCACTAGGGAACACGCGCATCGCATTCTCGACTACTCTTTTTGGGCTCTGCGGCTTCGGGAAGAGTACTCACCTTCGACTATGACCGCCTGCGGCGCCGCCGCTTCGGCGCCGGGGGGCTCGGTCGTAGCTTGGGCTTACGGGAGCGGGTTCCTCGACGGGCGGCGCGGCCTCTTCTACCCTCTCGCCGCGGGCTCCTCTCCGTCCCGACTCAAGTCGGTGGATTTTCCGCACAAGTATCCACAAAGGTTCATCGTACAACATCGGCTACTACAATGAGTACTACTCATGAAGTGTGGTACTTACAAGCTCGACCGGACGATAGTCACGGCCGGCGCACCGAGGATGCCGGCGATGTCAACCGGTCCACACTCGGCGGGCGTTTCCTCCTCCGCCTCTCCGACTACCGCCTCTTCCACGGCGGCGGTGGCCGCGCGGACGTTCTCTCGCGCCCCCGCGGCTTCCACCTCTTCGGCCGGCGGTGGCCGCGGGTACTCTCGCTCCCTTCGGGGCGGGGGGCGGCGCTCCCGACCGCGCCGAAGCTCTTCGACGATGGGGAGCCGGACTTCGGCTCCCGCCCCGGTTCCCCCACCGTGGGCCACGTGCCCTCATCGCCCTCCTCCACGGGCTCCGCCGGCGGTCTCTCCCCGCACATGGGGATAACTACTCGTCGGCACCGTACTCGATCATTGGGTACTCGACGCCTCTCGCTCAAGATGACTTACCTCAAGAGGCGTGGTCTGCGAGACCTTCATCTTCTTGGCTACCCGCTTCTTGGCGGGGTTGCGCGGCTTCCTCGGCGGCGCGGCAAGGCTAGCCTCCGTGCTAGCCGGAGGGTCTTGGATGAGAGGTACATGAGGCAAGCCTCGGACGGCTAAACCTTGACCGCAACTCGGAAGCGATCCCCGCAGCGTCTCCTCGTCCTCTTCGTCATCGGAGGTATCCTCCACGATGACGGGATCGTCGTCGTCTCCGACTACTCGGCGCTCCTTCACCTTCTCCACCGCCGGAATCTCAATTCCGCTCGGTGGTGGCTGCGCTCGGAGACAAACCGCTTCACATCGTCCCGCATCAAAAAGACACAAAAGGCGTTGGCAACTCGCTACAAGTGCCTACTACTCGACGAGGCGGGTACGGCTACTTACCTCGTTGGGCGGGCGCGCGGCGGAGAACTCCTCGACAGGCACGCCGTGTACTCCGGCATGTCCTTGAAGATCCTCGACAACCTCTCGACGATGTCGTTGTCTTCAATTTCCGCCCCCGGCATCCGCGACGTGTCGTCGTCGCCGGTGTACTCGAAGCCCATCGTATCCCGCGCTGACAGCGGCTGGATCCGACGCTTCATGAAACCGAAGGCCACATGCTCGGCCCTCGCCTCCTGCATCACGCAGGGCCTTGATTCGTCCCAGCAACTCCGGGAGCTGGATCCCCTCTTGCATGGTGGGTTCCGTGTTCCACCACTCTTGGTGCTTGGGCTGCCGTCCGCTCGGCTTCGGCAGCTCGGGATGGTGGTTCGTGGTATAGAACCACCTCGTCTTCCAATCCGTGTTGGAGTCCACGAGCTTGTACGCCGGTGCATCGCTCGGCGGCATCTTCCCTCAACTGGATCCCGGCCCCGCCGACTACTCTGGGGTTGGAGGCGCTGGGCTGCGGCTTCACGCGGAAGAATTTCCGGAAGAGAATCCAATGCGGCTTGATCCCCAAGAATGCTTCGCAGAAATGGACGAAGACAGAAGTGTGGAAGATTCCGTTGGGGTTCAAGTTGAGGTACTCGATGCCATAGTACCTGAGAAGCCCTTTGAAGAAATCGCTCGCTGGGAGCGCAAGCCCGCGCTCCACGAAGCGCGAGAACATTGGGATCTCGTCTTGCGCCTTCTCCATTGGATAGGGATCTCCGGCGCGATCTCCACATATCGATCTCCTTCTCCCCGATGAACCCGGAGTTCAACAAGGGTCGCGCAAGTCCTCGGTCTTCACCTTCGACCTTTTCCACTCGCGGCTTGGGTCGGCGCGCGGTGGAGACGTGGGGCGGCGCCGCTCCGGCACCGGCCGCGGCGCCTCTCGCATGGCTCCTCTTCTTCCCGCCGGCCTTCAACGTCTTCGACGGGGACGGCTTCATCCTCCAAGAACAGGGAGTCTTCACTCGCATCCGCTCGGGGGCTACCCTACAGCTTTCGGGTGGCGATGCGCTTGGATCTACTGCGGCGACAGTGCTCGTTGGAGTGGATCTACTTCAAGATTCAAGTGGCGAATGACTTCGGCTCACTTGGGTGAAAACCCTAAGGGTTTCGGCTTGAATTTATAAGCCAAATCGCCTCTGTAACGGGCGGCCGGATAAGTCCGCGCGTGGCTGACTCAGCGGCTGCGCGTGACTCTTCGTATTCTACTAGTCGACGTGCCTCACCTCGGTGGCTCGGCTACTTCTACTCGACTACCTGGGACGCGGCTAGTCTCAAGAGCATCTCAGACACATTCTTCAAGAAGACCCTTCAATTCGAGAGGAAGTACTCGACTCAAGGCTCGGGGGCTCCGTGCCACGTGTCCTTTGGTTTTTTCTCTCCGGATTTTTCGGGATTTTCTCGCGAAGGCTTCGGATAGATCCTCGGCCCGTAGCCTCGCGGCTCGAGGCTCGGGGGCTACCCTACGTGGACGCGGTTCCGCAAATCGTATCTTCTTGACGGCTCCGGCTTCAAGACACGACGGGCATTTTTGAAGACCTTCGAAGGCGGATTTCAAGGACGCTTGGGACTACTCGAGAAGACTTCAAGATTGCTCAAACATCGACCGGAGTACATTCCGGACCTCGGGATGCTTCGACTACTCTTGAGGACTTTTGACTTTGTAGTACTCGGGGACGCTTGAGGACTACTCGTTAAGACCGTCAAGACTACCGGAAGCTATCCTTCTCGACTACAAAGTACTCGGGGGCTTGTCGTATGGACCTCCCCGGGCCCACTACCTCGGTGGGTACCGAGACCGACTACTCGGTGGGCCCTCGGGACTACCCGACTTGCGCTACACGCACTCCGAAGGCGTGGAGCACAAGGACAAAGCACAGAGTAGTACTCGGATAGGACTCGTACATGTTCCGCACCGTGTAGAGGTCTCCTAGACGTACTCGACTAGTACTCCTTCCCTACTCCGACTTGTAACCCCGCTCTCCCGACTATATAAGGCGAGGCGGGGACCGATCCCGGATCACCTCATCCAATCTCAACTCACGGCGCACCGTTGCACCATCCTGTAACCGTGCCCTATCAATCCAGAGCTACGCAAAGCATACAGACGTAGGGTATTACGCACCTCGCGGCCCGAACCTCGTCTAAATTGTGTGTCGCGTGCCTCTTCCTTCGAGTTACCGATCTCGGCGAGTCACATTCATCTACTTCGGGTACTCCCCGTAGTAGGTTGCCGGTCCAAAACACCGACGGTGTTCATCTTGTTGGAGCCTCTATCTCCTTCGAGAAGAATTTTTATCGGCTCCCATTCACTCCACCTCTCCGGTTCGCCATTTCGGTCCTTCACCCCGTTAATAACGAGTTGATGAAACTCGACAAGCTCAAGGACAAGAGGATACGGTGGAGAAGGTATCGGATTGACATCAAAGGAGCACGAACATGTATATCTCGTTAGTACAAATTCCCCGTAGTTCACACAAGACGGTACATGTTCCTTCCTCGATGGTTCCCCTCCTCCTCCTCCTCCTCCACCTCAATCCCCACACGTTCCATCCCCACATCCGAAGGTACACAAAATATTCCATCCCCACCTACTCCTAGTCCCGAAAACACGGAAAAACTTGCATCCCCACATCCGCAAGAAACATCAAATATTCCATACCCACCACCACGCCCATCACCTCCTCCTCCTTCTCCAAAAATAAAAGCTCTACACCACCTATAGCGGGCAAGCAAGCCCTTAAGAAACCTTCTTCAGCCATCTCAAAATAGCAGGAAAAAAAATGCTATAAATAAAACCTCTAAGAGGCCTACTAGAAAGCGATCTAAAAGAAACAATAAGGAGAATCGTTGGTATATGATTAACCCAAAGCAAACTGAGAGTAACACCGAGAAGAATCATTAGGCTATGGTTAACCCAAATTAGAAATTCGGGAAGAGCCTTCTCGGTGATGGTGATCTCAAAAAGGTCGCTCCTTTTACCGTAAAAGCTCCACATATTCTACATGGAACGTGGTAAGCCGGATGATTATTCTCAAATTATGGTCGCACTTCGGCCCGGGACCAATGCATGGCTGAAGAGAGATGAATCGTCAAACGAACTCTAGTAGCTACCGTGCAAATCGGTGATTTGTACGATCTCTTCAACTTGGATGCTTTGGATCCGACACTTCTCGTCGCTTCACTCGTAAGTTGCTTCAAAATTTAATCTTCTTCTCACTAATCACATCCTCTATCTAAATGTGCTTTTTGCCTCACCACATCTTTATTACCATGTATTTTGCCTCCTTACACTTTGTTTTTTCTTAATAATAGGAATAACTCGTAGAAGTTGAGAACAAGGGCCTTGCGGTTGGCTATCTTGATCCCGAATGCCTTTGCTCGGCAATGTTGAACAAACACGAGATAACACTCTTGCTTTCTCTCGTGTCCTATATGCTCAATGCCTTCAAACTATATGGCAAATAATTTAATGGTTACCGCTTATCTCAGGTACGACCCATTGGATTGCATTGGCGATCATTTTTAAGCGGCGGAAGGTCTACTATCTTGATTCATTGAAGAAAATTAATACTAATAGTGGCCCTTTCGGGCTAATCATTATTGAGTAAGTTATTTCTTTCTTAACCTGCGGATGTTCCTCAACAAACCGTACGAGTATATTAATTAATAGTGTCCTAACCATTGCCGATTGTTTCTTTGTAGGGTTCGGGAACATTACCGTGGCAAAAAGTTCTCGCGCCTTGGCGCCTTGAAACACGTCAAAGATGTTAAGGTACATATCACTTATTTCCGTCTTGTGGAAGCTAGTACTAAAGCTTGAGTTTATTTCTTCACGATCACCACTATTTTTCTTTGTAAATTTATTGCGGTACCACCAACAACCTACGGATCCGGAATCCGGAAACTTCTATTGTGCCTATCACATGCTTCGATTAAAAGAAAGCAGCCCACATATGGGGGTACTTTATTGGGTTCTTCATTTGTAAAACCTGCAACTGAGCACAGTTCTTGCTTATTAGCACTGCACATATTTGGTAACCACCTATATATGTGTGCTGACTAGTGACATTGTTATATCCGGAGCTTAGGGCTAGAGGAGCATCCTCCTGACAAATCATTGCTGGCAGATGTTCGTGAAAGAATTGCCAAATTCCTCATGGAACAGGTGATCACAGCCGGAGGAAAATTTTATGCTGATGACGCCGTGTGGGCCGAGATTATGTATGGTGACTAGGAAATTTTTGCATTCCTCCTTGTCCATGAATTTTTGTGATATTGTTGCATTCCTCCTTGTGAGATGCATTTCCTCCTTGTGTGATATGATGATGTTGAATTTTATCACATGATGCATGTGAAATGTGGATTTCGTGAATTTGGATGCCGGATATAATTTCGTGAATTTAGTCATATCCTGGCTGGTTCTAGGATGCGGCCCCCGTTGGTCGCCAAATCTTAGCCGGATCCAGGATGCGGTGGCAAGCGTGACAACGGAGTTACCGTAGGGGTGGCCTACGAGTCCGTAATGGGTGTTAATTAAAGCTTGTTACAAACATCGACCACCGAGTAACGGGCTTCAATTGGAACACCCATTACAAACTTGCCAACAAAGTAACGGGCACCATAAAAGCCCGTTACCAATATGCTCGGTGGGCCCCACAACGTGGCCCGTTCATTGAGACATCGAGACGCAAGTTCACCACACGCATCTCTCGATATTGATTTCATAGCAACGGGCTTTGTTTTGGTGCTCGTTACCAAAGTTCCCCGTGGGCCCGGAGAAACGATCATTTTCATGTGACCGGTGGCTAGTTGTGGTAACTATTGTTGTTTTATGCCCGTTACGAATTTGTGTTATCGCAATGTGCATCCGCCCGTTACCTTTCATGGCTTATTTGTAACACTTGATCGGTAACGGCGCATTTCCCATTACCAAAGGCGATCTAATCCCGTTACCAAAGCCAGCTTTTTCACGTAGTGGTTGGGCCATTTCCTCAAAAGTAGGGTTAGCAACATCCATCCTATCGTGCATATCAAAACCGCGATCCATCCGTCAAACCTATCAAACCCGGTACCACCATGGGAAAACCACTCTTGTCTCATTGGAGGAGTACGAGTACCACGAAAGAAAGACCGTGGTCCGTAGCCCCTCTAAGACTCAAATCGCAACCTCTCTCAATACGAGTACCACGAAAGAAAGATTGGTACCCACCGATCCGGGGACCGGTCCGGAGCCGTTGCACCTCCATCTTCGGTTCCTCGTCTTGCTTTGTGGATCAACCAAGGAACCTAGTGGTTTTCTCGGTGAACCACCGAAACCCCGTGAACTCGGTGTAGCCTCCGCCGGTCACCACTCATGACTCGGCTCCCTCGTAGTCCCAGGCTCGACCTTTGTTTTGAGGCTCAACCAAGAAACCGTCCATGACTTCATCTTGTCGTTCTTGTCACCATGCAGCCCGCACTTGAAACCGCTAGCCACCGGGTCCCTCGAACCAAGCCTACTAGTCTTCTCTACACTTTGAGGCCTCATCGGCAACAACCTTTTGTGCTTGTTTTTCACCTCGCACCAACAATAGTCAAGCCGCAACCCGCACCCGGAATACCGAGCCAAGAATAAGTCCACACAATGTTGTCAATCACTCATCACACCAGAAGCGACCATCCACCGAGGACAATCACTCATCACACCAGGAAGCGACCATCCACCGGTCCTCGAACCACACATGGTCCTCAATTCCCCTCCCAAAGCCCCGAGCAAAGGGACTCGATGTTGGGTTTTCTTGGTTCTAGGGTTAGAGGCGTTCTTGGTAACTTCTTCGATTCCTCTCAATTTAACAAGTTTTGGTGGACCAAATCTTGGCTATGGAATGCCCATGAGGTGTTCATACTATCCCCAAAGTCTTGTGCAAATCCGTGGAGCGATTTGGGAGATCGGGAGTTGGATTCGGGGGAGTTGACCCGCGGGCGTTGTTCATCCCGACACTCAAGTCACATCGGCTCCGACCGGTGCCGCTCATCGGTCCGACCGGTGCGGACTCTTGGTTGAGTTTTGCTCGGGTGAACGTCTTAGTGAATTCCCTGTTGTCTCGTGTTGGTGCTATTTTGAGTTTTGTTTTGTTTTAGCCCACAAGGTCGGTGTGTGGTTTTGGGGCTTTCGGCTTACACCGGTCTAACCGGCGTGCTACATCGGCCGATCGGTGTAGGAGCCTTCTATGGAAGTTCTCGGGTTTGCCTAGCTGCTCCAAAGCAAGGACCGGTCCGGTCGGTGCGCTCACCGTCCGACCGGTGTAGTCCGTATGTGCTCAAGTTGCTTGTTCTGTTGCGTTCTTGAGTATGTGTAGGTGGTTGTTGGTTCCTAGGGATAGTAGCACTTCGGCGGCTATGTAGTTTTGGCCAACTTGAGTAGTTGAGTCGGAGACGTGTTTTGGATGTCTTGTTCATCTTGATGGTGCGTCTATCTCTTTCGAGAAGAATTTTTATTGGCTCACATTCACTCCCCCCTCTCTAGTCACTAGTTCGATCCTTCAAGACGCCCGGCGTCGGGGAAGCGTGTGCAAATCACATGATCTTGTTTGTCATGTTTCTCCTCAAGCGAGGCAAAGATATCCTAATTGGGCGGTATACATGGATGATATTGTCTTTGGTGGCTTGTCTAACTCTTTGGTTGTAAGGTTTGGTGGCTTGTCTAACTCGTGCGCTCGTTTTCAAGCATCCGAGAGGACTTCGCATCGACAAGCAATCAAGCACATTTTCATTTATTTGCTCATACTCCCGACTTTTGCCTTTGGTACCCCGTGTCCTCTTCTTTGGCTCTCCATGGTTTTTCGGATGTGGATTTTGCCGGGTGTCGGTTGGATAAGAAGTCCGGTTCGGGAATTTCCAGTTCTTGGGTTCTTCTTTGATTTCTTGGTCTTCCCGCAAATAGTCGAGTGTTGCTCAACCCGAGGCAGAGTATGTGGTCGTAGCTAGTTGTTGCTCTCGGCTCCTTTGGATTACATACACCATGAGTGATTTTCGTGAAGAGTTTACCCATGTCCCACTTCAATGTGATAGCACCGGTGCCATAAGCGTTGCAAAGAACCCGGTGTTCCATTCCAAAACCAAGCACATAGAAGTGAGATATCATTTTCCGAGAGATAATGTGGAGAAAGGGAAGATAGCTTTGCTCCATGTACCCACACATGACCAACTAGCCGATATTTTCACCAAGCCCCTAGATCAAGCAACTTTCACTCGTTTGCGGGGGGAGGGGGAGCTTAGTGTTTGTTTGATTTCTTAAGTTGGCGTGTGGGAGCTCCTTTGTAGCATATGTATAGCTTTCCTTTGTGCATTTCTTGCATTTTGCATAGCATGTGTATCATGTTGTATAGGCATCTTTGTATCTTAGCACTAGTAGAAATGTTAATATCCATGACGTTATAGTGACGTTACATTTATTCGTCATGGAAGTGGTCTCTATCCTGAAAAATTTTGTAACTCGTCACAGATAACTAGTGACAGTGCCAAGCCACTAAAAATAATGACAAACCTCAAAGGATCGTCACAGAACAACGAACTTGTTCATCACAGATGAATCGTTCCAGTTGTGCCCTATGGGAACCAATGATGAACACAACTGGACATCACAGAACAACAAATGTTATCATCACAAAACAACTGACAAAATAAGACAGATCTGGTCCCACTTGCAAAACGTGTAATTGTGGGTCCGGTCGTGGGTCTCGCATACGGTCCCACCGGGGCAGAATCGGTGGCCTCGGCCGTATGCCGATGTGGCACTACATGTTAGCATGACCCCTCCGCCGTGGTCCCACCGCCACGTGGAAATATGGGCCCACAAACTCTTTTTTGAGAATTCGGAGCGGGCCCACGGACTCTTGGTCCCGCCGTTCGATTGGCAAGGTGCCACCAAAGCATATCTCTATTGGGCCGGCCTATTTCGCTTTTCGAAACAAAGTGGGCCATCATCCGAGTAGCATTGGGCCGCCTTCTTTGTTCCGGGGAGGTGGCTCGCAACTATTTGGCAAAAAAATTTGCTTTCCCTAGGATTCGAACCGGAGACGAGAGGATAGCAGAGAGGAAGTCTTGCCACCGCACCATTAAACGTATTGCGTTAGAGAACTACATATTTACATAGTTAACGTTTAGGACATGAATTCCTTGTTCAATAAACAAATAGACCGAAAGTCCGAAACTCAATCGACCGAAACTCAATTAGACCGTGGAGGCATCCCCGCGCTCGGATGGAGGCCGCCGTGTTGCGGTGTCCCCGGTGGCCGGACGGAGGCCGCCGTGTGGCGGCATCCCCGGCGGCCTCACGGAGATTGCTGCTTTGAGGCATCGTCGGTGGGTGGCCGGCGGCGTCCTCGCGCACTTCGGCGGCATCCTCGGGCCGGCGGCGTCCCCGCGCACCGAGGCGGCGTCCCCGCGACGGCCGTGTGACAACTCGATCCCTAGATTTCAAATTCTAGATAGTATCATGTGTACTGGAATGCATTTCTTCTCAGGTTTTTGGTCCAAAAGTAATGCTTTTCCATAGATGTAGCTAGTAGAACCAGTTAGCAGGAAGACATGGGCTTGCTGGGCGATTTGGGAAGGTCTATAGTCTGAACCTTAGCCGTAATGCCATACGGTTTCTTCGGTGTGGTTTGGAGGTGGTCATGGGAGGGAAGTGTGTTGTCGCTTGGGTCAATGCAGCCTTGTCCGAAGAGGAAGGGCGACCTTGGCATCCCAAACCCGTATCTCGGGGGCTTTGCACTACAACTTCATTGGTTATGGTTGGCTCGGGTGGATTCGAACAATACTTCGTCGGGGTACAACTTTCGGGTCGACAAGTCGTCGCAAGATTTATTCGATGCCTCGGTTACCGTGCAAGAGGGAGATGGCTCACGCGCTCTCGTTATGGATGGATCATTGGCTAAACGGTTGTTCCAATCATCATTTAGCACCACATTTCTAGGACACAGCTTCCTCCTCGCACTAGTAAGTCTCATACGGTTCGGGATGCACTCTAGGGTATGTACTAGGTGAGGGATGTTGCCTTCGCCCGAACCGTGTATGTGGTCATCCAATACCTTCACCTCTATGAAGACATACTAGTGACTTCCACCTATCCGACCAGCCATATAGGTTCATCCGGAAGTGGTCATCTTCAAAGGAGTTCACCTCGTATTCGGCATACCACGTGTTGTTCATGGGGAGAATTCATCTTGCAAGTGCGGACCGCATTTGGAAGATCCAAGCACGGGGAAGGTGTCGCTTTTTTATTAGCTCGTGTTACATGGTCATTGCTGGACCTTGAACCGGCCGCATCGTCATGGCCTACGACATACGTATGATTATGCAATTTGCGCACAAGATGTTGAAACTTTAGACCATTTGCTGGTCGGGTGTGTCTATAGTGGCAAAACATGGTTCATGATTTTGCGTTACTTCGGCTGCAGGATCTAGCACCACAAATGGAGTCGCTTTGTTTCATGAAGTTGTTTGCATGCATTCGTCCACGGGGAGTTGCATTGTTTCGGGGGGAGCTTGCATGCGTGCGGGGGGAGCTCTTTGTGGTTTTCGAGCTTGGGTTCCGCGGCTTTTGCTCTTTTCTTACGCATGGTTTTGTCTCGGATGTGTCGAGCCGTTTCCCTTGCCTAAGCGGTTGGAGACTTGTCTTCTTCAAGTTATCTTGCTCTTTGCCTTTCCCTTGTCTTTCGATCACTAGTTGAAGTTTTCTTTACCGTTTCTTTTATTTTCTTTTCTCTTTGGTTACAAAAACCTTTATGTTGTTAATGCAATCATCAAGGGGGAGATTGAGGACTTGTGTGGTTCAAGGACCGGTGGATGCACGCTTCCGGTGTGATGAGTGATTGGCAATGTGGTGTCGACCGATTCTTGGCTAAGTATTGTAGGTGCGAGTTGCGGCCTGGACTGGTGTTGGTGTAGGTGAAGAGCAAGTGCAAAAGGTCATTGTCGGGTAGGCCTCCGGGTGTGGAGAAGACAAGTAGGCTTTGCTCGAGGGACCCGGTGGCTAGCATGGTCAAGTGCGGGCCACATGGTGGCAAGAACAGCCGAGATGATGTCGTGGACGATTCCTTGGTTTTGCCACAAAGCCAAGATCGAGCCGGGACTACATGGGAGTCGAGTCAAGAGTGGTGATTGGCGGAGGCTACACCGAGTTCGCGGGGTTTCCAAGTGGTTCACCGTAAAACCACTAGGTTCCTTGGTTGATTCACAAGCCAAGGCCGAAGACCCGAGGCAGAGCACCGACCGGTCCGACCGATGGGGACCCGCCTAACCGGTGGAGGACACCGGTATAACCGGTGTGCGATGACGCAAGATCTAGAGACTTTGAAGTGAAGGACACGCGTAGGATCGCATGGTATGCGTCGAGGCTACGCAGGTGCGATCACCGAGCATCCGTCCGATGGTGCAAAGACAAAAATTCCCAAGTTGCCCTTCGGGGGTGTGTATCCTAGTGTTAGTACTTAGGGGTAGTTTAGTCTTTCGGTTGCCTCCATATAACCCAAGGGGTGAGAGGATGATAGCCATCTCTTGGAACCCTAACTCATTTGTTTTGCTATTTTCCTCTTCCTATTTTCCTTAGGATTTCTAGGACTAGCTTGAGAGCTTCATGGTGAGATCTTGTGAGACGGAAGGATGATCAGGCGGCAAGCTAGACCTTGTATGAACCTCTTTGGTATGTATAGATGATTCGGCATGGTTCCTCAAGTCTTGGATGTGTCTTTCCCATTTCTCCTTTTTGGTGATTTCCAGAGCCCTTTCTTGGCGATTTTTTTGTGGCAGTTTCGAGGCCTTTCTCTTTGGGATTTGGTGGGGGTGTATGCTTGAACCCTTCGTGGTTCTTTTCCCTGTGATTCCCCTCCCCAATCCGTAAGCAAAGGGGCTCGATTTTGTGGTTTTCTTAGTTCTAGGGTAAGAGGCGTTCTTCGTGGGATTTCTTCGATTCCTCTCGATTTAACAAGTTATGGTGGACCAAATCTTGGCTATGGAATGCCCATGAGGTGTTCCTACTATCCCAAAAGTCTTGTGCAAATCCGTGGAGCGATTCAAGAGATCGGGAGTTGGTTTTTGGGGAGTTGACCCGTGGACGTTGTTCATCCCGAGAGCTCAGTCACATCGACCGACCGGTGCCTCTCCGGTCCGACCGATGCGTACTCTTGGTTGAGTTATGCTTGGGTGAACATCTTGGCGAATTCCCTATTGTCTCGTGTTGGTGTTGTTTCAAGTTTGGTTCGGTTTGGAGCCCGAAGGTCGGGAGTGTGGTTTTGGGGCTTCCTTGCTTAGACCCGGTCGACGGGCGTGCTACACCACCGACCGGTGTAGGAGCCTTCGTGGAAGTTCTCGGGTTTGCCCGGCTGCTTCAGCAGGACCGGTCCGGCGGGTGCCGCTCACCGGTCCGACCAAGTGTAGTCTAGGGGTGCTCAAGTTGCTTGTTCCGTTGCGTTCTTGAGTACGTGTAGGTGGTTATTGGTTCCAAGGGCTAGTAGCACTCCGGTGGCTACGTAGTCTTGGCCAACTTGGGTAGTTGTGTTGGAGACGTGTTTTGGAAGCCTTGTTCATCTTGTTGGAGCTTCTATCTCCTTTGAGAACATTTTTTATTAGCTCTCATTCACTCTCCCCCTCTCTCGCTCGCTAGTTCGGTCCTTCAAGACGCCCGACATCATGAAGCGCGTGCAAAACACATGATCTTGTTTTCCATGTGTACCTCTCACGACATACGGTGAACGTTGACGTCACCATGTGCCCGATATAAAGCACACGGCGACTAGCTTCGCGCACGACGACAAATCATTTTCCCGGAGTGATGGCAGGAAGAGGTTTCTTGGTCAAATTCTCCGTCATCTAAAGCTGGGTCAGAAACTTCCTTTTGGAGTGGAAGAATTCGCAGGCCGTGGGACAAAGCTTCCATTCTCAAGGAAACTAGCCAAGTTTGAAAGCATTTAAGAGGGCTGGGTATTGAAAGAGTCTGGCAGGAAGAAGTATAGTACCAAGCGGCAGCAATGCAAAAAGGTCAGTTTTAGGAGGTCGGTGTCTAGTGGAGTTCTGTGATAAACTAAAAGTAATACAAACCTATTTGTTGTGAAGTGATTGCTTCGCACCTTTCAATATTTCTTGACTTCTAGTGCTATCTGCTATTGTCCATCTGTTCCATTTCGGATCTTCTTCTTCTTGTAGAATGAGAATTGGATTAATTCCTATAGTTCTCCATGTGCAAATTCATTACTTAATAACGATCAACATTTTTAGAATGGTGGATAGATATCTTTCCCAATGTCTCCTAGTCCCGGCCCTTATTTTTCACTCTTTGAGTTTTCGTCTTCCTCTAAATACTCACCCTCTATCCAACCTATTTATCTTTTATCAAGTTGCGCACACATATTAGGGGAGGTGTGACACCATATTATTGATGAAATGATCTAGGAATTTTCAGATATTCCTGCATTTAGAGGCGAAGGTTGTTTGTTGTGGTACTTATTTAAACTTTTTGGTTGGATGATGGGTAGAAAAACACTGATCTCAGGTATTGTAGTTGGGCGCTAGTAATAAGAAACGAGGAAAGGAGATTTGTTGAGTACTCCGTTTCAAATTACCCGTCACTCTTGACTTTTGGTCACAATATTTGACCATTTGTCTTATTAATAAAATTATGGACACATAATTTGTTTTGTTTGTGACTTATTACTTCATCATCAAAAGGATTATAAGTACATTGCATATTTGCACCGATTTTTTAAGAAGACAAATGGTGAAACGTTGTGATAAAAAAAATCAACAATGACAAGTATTTGGAAAGGAGGGAGTATATATAACTACGAAAATGTTTCGTATATTGTCGGTGCTTTAAGGGCAATCCCAATGGTCCACGTAGGATGGTTTCTATCCCTAATAATGTGCGAACACATCAGCATTTTGGTGACATGGCAGTATATTTAATGAAGAAAGAGGAGAAAATCGGAAGACTTTGGGTCCCTTTGGTAGAGCTCCCGGCTTCGGAGGCGGAGGCTGTTTTTTGCCGGAGCACTACCAAACGGGAGCGCAAAACGGCTCCCGACAAGGAGCCGCCGCAAAATGCGCTCTCCGGCGCGGTTGGGGTGGGGAGGGAGCCGACAAACGTAGCTCCCCCCGCTCCCCCGGCGGCTCCGCCCTCCCTTTTCCCCATTGCCCTCGAGGCTGTTGCGGGGGGCGCGAAGCGAGTCCGGCGGTTGCGGGCGTGGGGAGAAGTTGCGGGGGGCTCCATCTCGACGGACGGCGGCGGCGCGACTTGTTGGAGGAGGCCGCATCGACCGAGAGGGATGTCGCCGCCGGGAGAGGGAGCGGCCGTAGAGAATGCCGTCGCGGTGGAGCTCCCGGGCCGCCGCGGTCGAGCCCCCGGACCACCGGCGGATCGAGCTTCCCGGCGCTCCGTCGGCGGGCGGAGCCGGGAGGCGGGTGGCCGGACCCCCTCGCCCACCCCGCGCGCCGTCGCCGTGTTCGCCCTCCCGGCGGCATCCCGTGACCCCCGCCGCGAGCGAGGCGCCGGGCTCCTCGCCACGCCCCGACTCGCCGGCACGGTGGATGCCGGAGGCATCGCTCCCGTGCCGGCGGATCAACCTCCTGCCGGCGGATTGAGGCCCCGGCCGGCGGATCGACCTCCCGTTGCCGCAACGAGCTCCCGCCACTACATCGAGCTACCTCCGTTGGATTGATGCATCGGCCGAGGGAAGGCGCGGCGGTGAGGGGAGGTGGGCCGGCGGGGTAGTGCGCCGGTTAGGGGAGGTCGACGAGGTGAGGGGAGTCCGGCGGGGGAAGAGCTCGCGGAAGAGTCCGGAAGTCCGCGAGAGGTGGTGAGGTGGGGTGTGGAAGAAACGGGTGGTGGTGGTTGTCGTATGGACCTTCCTAGGCCCACTACCTCGGTGGGTACCGGGGACCGACTACTCGATGGGCCCTTGGGACTACCCGGCTTGTGCCACACGGCACCCGATAGCGTGAGGCGCAAGGACTACGGTGGAGAAGTACTCGGATAGGAAGCTATACATGCCTTCTACGTGTAGAGGAGTCCTATACGTACACGACTAGTACTCTCTCCCTAAACCGACCCGTAACCCCGCCTCTTGGACTATATAAGGCGAGGCAGGGACCCTTATCTCTCATATGCATCATCTTGTAATCACACCCAATCAATCCCGAGCTACGCAAAGCATACGAGACGTAAGGTATTACGCACCTCGTGGGCCGAACCTATCTAAATTGTGTGCCACGTGTCTCTTCCTTCGCGTTACCGATCTCGGCAAGGCCACATTCATCTACCTCGGGTACTCCCCTTGGTAGGTTGCCGGTCTAAAACACCGACACTGGAGCGCCGTGTAGGGGTTCTCGCCGGAGATCTCATGGCGAACTCGACGGCTTCAATCTTCATCTAGCCAACCGTTGCCTTCAACCGCGGCGAAACCTTTGTCTTCGGCTCCGGGTCCGCACCGCCGACGGCGCCGGATCTTTCCGGTGCCGCCTCACCATACCGCCTGACCCGAAGACCGGGCTCGTGATGCTTCCCGAAGTTGTCACGGGCAATCTCGCCGGAAAGTTCGACGAAATTTCGCTCTACAACCAACACGCCGACTTCGAGCTTGGATCCGCCTCCAACTTGAACTCGACGTCCCCGTGGGCCATCGCATGCGAGCCGGCTATAGAGTCATCGTGTGCGGACTCCCCACTCCATGAGCACTTCCTATACGGCCTCTCGCAACGCCCGGCGGGGCCCACGCAAAGGCTCTTTCTCCGCGCCGGCCGGGAAAGAGATCGTCTCCGAGTACAACTCGGACTCCAATCCCGTCTGCGGCTACTACTCGGACTCCTCCTACGAGTTAGACTTCGAGGAAGACCCCGACGAGCCCGAGTTCGAGAATCACACGACCGAGCTTCCGGCCCGGTTATAACATCTACACCCACCGGGAGATGCGTCTATTGGCCGGACCGCAAGCCCGCGGACCGAAAGACGAGAACTCACGCCGTGTCGCCTACCTCGACTCACTTCCCTTCCAGAGGGAACACCGCTAGCTCCACCGAGGAGCACCGTTGACGGTTAATAGTTGTATCAAAGTTCATTTAATGACTTGCAAGCGGACAAGTCTCCCGTCGTAGTCAAGGGACCCTTCTTCCCTCGAGTGGTGAACCCAAGGTATCGAATCCGTGGAACAAATGTGTGATACAAAAGTTGATCTAGTAAAGCCAAGTAACTCCAAGCTTCGGTAAAATAAACTCTAATGCATCTAGGTGAAAGACATGAAACTAATCTAATCTACTAAATACCGGAGATAACAAAGTAATATTGGGTAGATAAACCGATCTAGAGAGATCGGGGTAAGCCTTTTGTTGAAGTTCCAAGCAAGAGAAGAAGTAGCAAATTGAATCTTATAAGAAGCCTCTTTAAACCGTGGTTTCCCGTCCAAATCCGAAAACATCCTCCTTTCGAACCCCCATTCTCGTCACAACGTATCCCTACTCATGCGGGGAGTCTAGGGCGAGTCAAGAGACAAGTCGAGATTCTTTCGGTAGATCCGGCGTGTACCTCTAGCCACCGCGGCTACAAGAACACCCTATGTAATCTATCGCGCGAATAGAATTGGAATAAGCAAACCGATCGAAAAACGAAATCTTCGAGGAAACACTTGATCTCTAAGAATAGATTCAACTTGATAATTCAACTATAACAACGATACATACACAAGATCACCACCGGGATCCTTCCTTGATCTTGCTTCTAGCTCCGGAACTCCGACGTGGTCTTCTAGCTCGACCCTCTCCTCTCCGAGATGGTGTCCCTCTCTTCTCTCGCTCCTCGGCGGCCGATGACGAATTAGATGATGCGTGGCTCTCGGTCGGGGGGCTATAAATAGCCCGATTGGCGGCTAGGGCAAAGGAGGGGGAAACGGGCCCCGGAAAGGGCCGGGCCGAACGCCTCCTTTGCTCTACTTCGATTCCCTTGCTTCCCGGATGTTTCCCCCTTCGCATGTAGGTCCATGTCGTTAGTTTCTCTCCGAATTGGGCATAACTCCTTGTCTTGCAAGATTCAACACTTTTCCGGTTAGGTCCTCGGAGTTTGTCGTCTTCTCGGATCAAGTCCACGGCTTCTTGGAGTTAAGTTTGCTTCATTGCAAGCTTGTACGGGGCTTCAAGGTTTTGTCATAAGATGCTTGATGAACTTATCTTGAAAGTCTTGCTTTCAACGTTAAAACCCCGCATAAACACTAAACTCCAAAACCGACATGCACACGTGAACTTGTTATACCACGGGGGTTAGTACCAATGGATAAGGTATAAAACTTATGCCAACACCGAAGGTAAACTCATGGCTAGGTTGACGGATTTTCACCGTCAACATCTCCCCCATGCTTAAACCTAGCTCGTCCTCGAGTAAGCCTTCGATGGATATCATCGTTGCCAAACAATGTTTAAACGTTGCACTTGATCATACACGAGAAAACATAATGCTCTCAAAATTTTAATTCATTAAAGTTCCATAATGTACTAGCCTTCATCTCTACGGAGGGTAGATTCTTATTAAGCTTATCCCACAAGTATTAACATGCTCACAAAGTTTAAATAGATCTCGAATTTTTGAAATAAAGAACAAGATAAAGAAAAGCTAAACCAAGTTCACAAATTTAAATCATCTTGTATATTGCTCATGAACTCTCATCTCACTTGTCCCTCAAGCATATATATTCTACTCCTTTCCCTCTCATCACATATATGTGTGGTAGGCTTTATATGGAGCTTTTTGGGAAAGTTTAGTCCTAACAAGATTTTATAAATGAGGTGTTCTCAAAACAAGACAAGCTTCTCATGGTCTTACCGAGACTCGTCAAAAAGGTCATTGGAAAATAATGTTAAATCAAGGAGGGGAAAGAGAAAAATACACACACTTTAGATGAGTGGACATGTGCAAATGGCAAAGGGTGATCCCGAGGCACAAAGGAAGTCCTCGTTATCGGATTGCACATGGTTGGAAAATGAGAATGGATCTTTTAAACTTGAAGCCTTGAATGCACTTTAGAGAACCTGGGAGTTCACTCTACGCATACTCATATTTTTTCTTTTTCTCATATTTCTCCTTCTTTTCTTTCTTTCTTTCTTTCTTTCATTCATTTTTTCCCTTGTCATTCATTCGGTCATTTTTTTTTGAGACTTTCACCTTGGAAATCACGTACATCGACTTTGAATTTTCTTTCATTCATCATTTTATAAAAAAATTGCTCCCCTTTGAACTCTAAAACTGCACCGTACCTACCTCCTCCCCCATCCTTGCACGTTGCTCGTCCTCGAGCAAAGAGGCGATAAATAAGGTAGGTACCGTAGATACTTTTCCTTTGGAGAGATACTTGAAATCTTCAATGTTGGCACCGTCTTGCGATCTTCCTTGAATTGATGATCCATTCTCAACGATAGGTTGTGGTCAAGGAGGTAATCACAAAAGATGATATTTGGTTTTAAGGGTGGATATCCAGCGAGGTTTGTGAGATCTCCAATGTGGGGATACACAATGCACGGATAAAAGGCTAGCAAAAAGATAGATATGCAAAAACGGAATGACCAGCTTCTTAGTCTCGGGCCGGAGAAATCATGGCCTGCAATAACTCACTCAAAAATAAATCTTGTACACTAAGGTTTATGCACTCAAATTTATATTAGGCTTTGGATAGGTTGAGCAACACACAAGCGATATTTATGACAAGGTTTGCAATATTTTTGAGCATAAAAATCATCTTCAATCTATTTATAACTTGAGAGCACATAAAACACTATGGGTCTTTATTTTAATCATAACCTCCTCTAAAGATTAATCTAGTATTTAAATAAATTCAGATTCATATTTTAAGAGAGCACTAGCTTTAACATGCATAAATCAATTACAAAGGTAAACAAAGCGGCAATTATAATCATATATCATTATGGCACAAATTTTTGTAACTTTTCCAATGGTGAGAACAAGGTGGTATCTTTATTAATGATGAAATCAAGTTGAAATACAAACTGAAAATAAACAAACACACTTGCTGAAGTTTTAAATAAAAACAGAAAATATTACGCAAACACACACAAACAAAAGCTGAAAATTACGAGAGGAAGGGAAAATAAAAGAAAACTAAAGTTCCTTAATCTTCCTAGTCCTCCGCCGGTGGTTGATGTTGATAATCTTGATAGTAGTACCCTTGCTCGTAGTATGGTTGGACACTCCCTCCAACGAATTGATCCGGCTCCACTAGGTGAAGGCGTCCAAGCTCATAAGCAATATTTGCATTGCCCTCACGAAGTTGAGCCGCGTTGGCTTGGATGGCTGCGACGTTTTGTGCATTTCTCGCAACATACCCTCCAATTATGGCCACGCTTTGTTCCGGTTGGGGATATTGTGCGTAGGGCTTTGCGAAGTTTACGTTGGGCACCACATAATTTGGGGGGTACCGGTGCACCACCCCCCATGCTTGCTCTTGTGGCCCTCCGTAATAACTTGGCGGAGGAGGGATCTTGCCGAGTGGTGGCACATTGGGTTGTGCTCCACTCGCTTGTGCGGAGGATGTTCCCTCCTCTACGATTCTTCCTCTTTTGTTCTTCCTTGCCGGGACAAGGAGTCCCTCTTCCAACCAATCTTCCCTCCCTTCGATGAAAAGCCTAAGCCTCGCATCCGGGAGGGGTAGGTTCACCATGGCCAATTGAAAACCTCCCCTCTTATCCCCACTAATGTATTTGCCTTGTCGCAAATATTCAATGCCGAGAGAGGTACCATGCAAAAGATGGTCGGGGTTTCTTGCGATCCCCGGCCGTAAGGAGAAGACCAACATGGAGAGGTAGCACCGGAACCAATATGTCCCGCCCCCGATGTTGCTTCGCAACACCAACGGTTGATCATAAGGTAAGAGGGGTCTATTGGCCGTCCGGCAATTAAAGCCGAGTAGAGCCAATTCAACTCCGTGTCGGTCACCTTCGTCTCCTTCATCCTCCCCAATACCCTCTTGCACATCCAAGAGTGAAATATCCGGATAATGGGGTTGCGGATGCAATTGCGTTGTTGATGGGCTTCTCCGGAGATTAAATTCCAATCCGGCTAACATGCGGGTGGCACGTCGACTTTCTCCGGAGCTCCCTTATGGAAACCAAGTAGCTCCTTAACATGCTCATAGGGAACCACTTGTTGGACTCCCTCCAAACGGAATGATAACCTTTGCACCACATCATCAAGGATAGGTGCAATGGTCATCAAGATTTCCAAGGCGAACCCCTTGTGGGTGTCCGCCGATACTCCGTTGGAGAATTGCACCCATCCAAGGTGCCCCAACATGTAGTATATGTCGGCGCAAAAACCCAAGGTGTAGAGTGCTTGGTTGTCGAACTCGACATTGGGCACAAGCCTCTTCTCAAGACGAGAGAGCCTCTCCTCCTCCTCCGATGACAAGATGATGAAGTCGTACGAAGAATATATCGGAGTGTAAGGAGGTGGCGCGGTCGAACGGGTCGATCGTCGTGGTGGCGAGGGCTGCTCCTCCGTGTTCCCTTGAGGTTCGGTAAACCTTATGGACGTGCTCCTTGCAGCCCTCATACCACTAAGGAGGAGAGCATCGTTCCTCCTTGGTGGCGCCGTATCCGTCTCCATGCTCGGGGAGACTCGGAAACCGAGTACCTCCTCGAAGATGTCGTTGATGACGGCTTGGATGACGAAGAACCCTTCTTCTTGGAGAAGAGACTTGTGGTTTTCTTCCACATGGTTGCTGCACTCTTCTCTTCTACTAAAACTCCGGGTTGCAACCGGTAACTAGGCACTAAAAATCTTTACTTCGGATGTGTACTTTGAGTGGATTAAGGATGTGGATTTTTTTTGAGCTATCAAGCTTGGGAAGGTTGGCTATATCTACGGAGGTTTTGGGCACACAAACTTGAACACACAAACTAAGGATGGAGAGGGAAGCTTGCTGCCAGAAAACGGGAGCCGGGGGCTCCTTAAGTAGGGGAGGCCGGCCTGCCTAGGCCGACCGGCCCGGGTGGCCTGCGGCTCCTCCCCGCCCCGGCTTTCTTCCAGCACGATCATTTCTCCTCTCGCAACTTTCTTGCTCGCGTGCTCCACGAGTTGCACCGCCCAACCGCTCTCGTCCACTCCTTTTATTGGTCCTTCCACTTGATGCTTCATGCTTTGAGTCATGTCCATGCTTCTTTGCTCCACTTGCTTCACATGCCACCATGAAATTCCTGCAAAGTTCATGCTTGCTTCCCACCATGCTTGTCCTTTGCATGTGGACTTGGTGAAAGTTGATGAAAGGGTATCCAATGGTGCATGCATGATTAATTCAAACTAGATTGCCTCCCTTTAGGTATGTTTAAGGTTAAGCACTCCTCTAATTTCGAAATTTAAAAATATTTTTCAGAGCCATGCAAGAGCTCAAGCATAAATTTAGAGAAGTTTTTAAACCATTAAAAACAAATGTAAGTCGAAAATATTTTCCGACTACGTTGATATCGGTCTCACCGGTATAGTTTGCCTTCATCGGTTGAGAGCAAACTTTTCCCGTCTTGATCATGGGGGCATAGGTTTAGGTTCTAATTTTGGCTAAATAAGAGAGATTTTAAATAAAACAAAATTAGATGAGTCTTAGAAAAATTCTAATCCTAGAGAAACCAAGGATATAGATTTTTAAACCAACCAAAAGTTTTGATTTCTAGGTTCACGCGAGTTCTACCACGTGCTGAATTTTATTAACACCTAGATAAGTCGTGGCTCTACTCGTGTGGTTTTAGCATGAAAAATAAGTCAACCTCAGCACCATAATGAGGGTGAAAGGTTGAGTTAGGTTCTGAAATTATTTGGTTGTGGTCTCTCGAAAAGAAAAGATCAAACAAGCACATCGGAGGGTTCATGCAAAGGGTTTATGATAAAGCAAAATATTCAATCAAGAATTATGTCTCTAATATTGTTCAACCACTTCTAAGTCTAATGTCTTTGTGTAATAAAACTCAAAACTAAATTATTTAAAAAAGATTCGAAAAACCTGGAATCGGGTTGTCCTCCCGGTAGCTTATTCTTGACTCGACGAAACGGGTTGCCTCCCGCCTAGCGCTTCATTTATAGTCTATAGCTAGACTTCTTCACTTGATTACTTCGGATCAACGCTCTTTGCGGGCGTTGCAATCTTGGGTACCCACTTCCGCAACATCTTGGGCACGGGCTTCTTCTTCGGCTTAGTCAATTTTTTTGATCTTCACGAGTCTGTCTTTGTCTTTTGGTCTTGACGGATGCAACAACTTCCTTCATGTAGTGGCTCGGCATCTCCAACTCCGGTCCTTCGGTTGTGATCTTCATGGTCTCCTTAGTGTGTTCCTCCTTCTTTCCCGAATGAGTTTGAGTAGCCTTCGCCGTCTTGGGACCTTGGAGTTGTCTCGGATATTCTTTTTTGTTACCCGTCGGGCGTCCGACAAGTTGTCCCACTTGCGTCTCTTCATCACGATGAACACTTCAATCCTCGCATGTGGATCTTGCCTTGGCAGCCTTTAGGTGTTGAGCTTCTTTCTCTATCTCCATCTTCTCCATCCTCCTCTTAAGTAAACCGATTTGCCACTCAAGGAATCCGGCTCGTATGTATTCATTGAAACGCTCCAAAGCTCCCGCAATCGTCATGCGGATAGTTGAGACCTTGATCTTGAACGGCCTTCGGCGTCTTGAAGGTTTATGATAGGTAGATCAATGATGTCGGTTTAGGTTGATCTTCCTTTGGACATGGAGATGGTGATTCCCTTGGAGATTCCGGCGGTCCTTCATCTTCGGCTTTTGAATCTAGGGTTTCCAACCCTTTAGCTTGTGTTGCACGTCACCTTTGCACGTAAAGTTTTCCTGGATCATCCAAAAAAAAAGTTTGGGTTTCTTGGAGAGCTAGCCAACCATCTCCGGTTAGGGTTAGAAATAAAAAAAGAATGCAAAAACTAGAAAGTAAAAATAAATCTATAAAAACTAAGGTTAGGCAAACTAGATTAGATGTATTTTGAGGATGATCAAAGTTTAGTAGATGCAAAAATAAAAACAAAAAGAAAACTGAAAATTACAAAAAGGCAATAAAAAATCAAATCTTGATCACTTGTTCCCCGGCAACGGCGCTAGAAAAAGGGGCTTGTTGACGGTTAATAGTTGTATCAAAGTTCGTTTAATGACTTGCAAGCGAACAAGTCTCCCGTCGTAGTCAAGGGACCCTTCTTCCCTCGAGTGGTGAACCCAAGGTATCGAATCCGTGGAACAAATGTGTGATGCAAAAGTTGATCTAGCAAAGGCAAGTAACTCCAATCTTCGGTAAAAGAAACCCTAATGCATTTAGATAAAAGACACGAAACGAATCTAATCTACTAAAGACCGGAGATAACAAAGTAAGATTGGTTAGATAAACCGATCTAGAGAGATTGGGGTAAGCCTTTTGTTGAAGTTCCAAGTAAGAGAAGAAGTAGCAAATCTAATCTTATAAGAAGCCTCTTTAAACCGTGGTTTCCCGTCCAAATCCGAAAACATCCGCCTTTCGGAACCCCGTTCTGTCACAACGTATCCCTACTCATGCGGGGAGTCTAGGGCAAGTCAAAAGACAAGTCGAGATTGTTTCGGAAGATCGGCGTGTACCTCTAGCCACCGTGGCTACAAGAACACCCTATGTAATCTATCGCACGAATAGAATTGGAATAAGCAAACCGATAGAAAAACGAAATCTTCGAGGAAACACTTGATCTCTAAGAATAGATTCAACTTGATAATTCAACTATGACAATGATACATACACAAGATCACCACCGGGATTTTTCCTTGATCTTGCTTCTAGCCCCGGGAACTCCGATGTGGTCTTCCATGCAAGGTTCCCACGTCGGCTAGGGAAACCCTAGTCAACTAGCTCGACCCTCTCCTCTCCGAGATGGTGTGCCTCTCTTCTCTGCTCCTCGGTGGCCGATGACGAATTAGATCATGTGTGGCTCTCGGTCAGGGGGCTATAAATAGCCCGATTGGCGGCTAGGGCAAAGGAGGGGGCAAATAGGCCCCGGAAAGGGCCGGGCCGACCGGCTCGGGGCGGCCGGCTCGGGCCCATCCGAGGCCCGGCCCGATGCCTCCTTTGCTCTACGTCGGTTCCCTTGCTTCTTGGATGTTTCCCCCTTCGCATGTAGGTCCATGTCATCGGTTTCTCTCCGAATTGGGCATAACTCCTTGTCTTGCAAGATTCAAGCACTTTTCCGGTTAGGTCCTCGGAGTTTGTCGTCTTCTCGGATCAAGTCCCCGGCTTCTTGGAGTTAAGTTTGCTTCATTGCATGACTTGTACGGGGCTTCAAGGTCTTGTCATAAGATGCTTGATGAACTTATCCCGAAAGTCTTGCTTTCAACGTTAAAACCCCGCAAAAACACTAAACTCCAAAACCGACATGCACACGTGAACTTGTTATACCACGGGGGTTAGTACCAATGGATAAGGTATAAAACTTATGCCAACACCAAAGGTAAACTCATGGCTAGGTTGACGGATTTTCACCATCAACAAGCACACTCCAACGAGAGGTGGCGACTAGCGACTCCGGCCCTCGACTTTCCCGATCGTCAAGTCTTCATGACTACCAACGAGACACGGGACCCTCGGGGACACAACCCGACCGATATCTCGAGGATATGCGAGCGGACAAGTTGTGCCGCTAACGCACACGCGAGACGAGACCGACGCCAACAAGAACGCCGGACGTGAGCGCAACGGAAGGTGGAACGAACGGCGCCGACGTCTCCGTGAGTCCCTACCCATCCGAAATCTCGCGAGGCTGTCGACCAAGTCAAAAACCGGATGCACACTACCCCGAGCAATGCCTTATGTCTATCACAACGATAGCACGTCGGGCTCGGGGGGATACGAGCGGGAGAAGTCATCGCCAAGATCTTGGAGGACGCCTACTTCATGAGAGTTGACAAGCGTCGGTGTTTTGGACCGGCAAACCTACCAAGGGGGTACCCGAGGTAGTAGATTGTGCGGCGAGGATCGTGATGCGGGAGACCGAGAACTCGAAGGTATGCGCAAGGACACGGGACACAAGATTTATACGGGTTTGGGTCGCCAAGGTGGCGAACCCTACGTCTGTTTGGGGGATCAAGTATGGCGCCCGCGCTTGGTGTTGGTTGAGATCGGGTGCGGGACTAGGTACCGGCCCTCCTTTATATAGTCCGGGGGGCGGGTTCCTAGTTCGTTACAAGGCGGGAGTCCTAGTAGGATTACACGAACGAGTCCTAATTGGATTACATGGGAATTCTAGTATGAGTCTTTCTTCTTCCTTCCTTGCATGAGTACCGGGGAGTATGCCGACAAGCCCCCGAGCACGTTGTAGTCGAGAGTAGTAGTTCGAGTAGTCTTGAAGCCTCTTCGAGTAGTTCTTGAGCGTCCTTGAGTAGTGCTTGGAGAAGTATTCAATAGTACTTGAGCGCCGCGAGGGCCGGAAGGTGGTCCAACTCATCGGTCTTGAAGTCGAGATTATATGGAAGTGCGATTGCAAAATCGCACTCCATATGGAGTAGCCCCCGAGCCTTAGGTTCGGTTGCAAACTCTAGCCGAGGGTCGGTCGTGATTCCGAATCTTCCGTCTTGAAAAATTTGAACGATGGGTGTAGCATTGTAGCCCCCAAGCCTTGAAATGATTAGGTAATCAATCCAAGGGACTTCGGTGTTCGTGAAAGCCATCATCTAAGTACTCATGCAGCGTGTAGCCCCCGAGATAAGAGAGCCGTATGAGCCACATCGAGTAGTGATTGGTGAGGAGCCCCCGAGCTTGAGAGCAAGTGAAGCATGCTTGAAGTTACCTTCGAGTAGTATGTTAAGTGCGGCCCCCAAGTGGAGAGATTCCAAGTAGTTGTTTGGCGTCGAGCCGTGGAGCATGAGAAGTAGTCGTGCCATCAAAGCGGACTTAAATGCGACCGAAGTCAACTTTAGATGCCGGCGAGTGGACTTTAGAATGCGAATTGAAAACCGAAGTCGACTTTGTGCCGCGCGTAGCGGACTTTGAGATGCGACTTGAAAACCGAAGTTGACTTTAGTTGCCACGCGAAGCGGACTTTGATATGCGACTTTAGAAGTCGACTTTAGAATGCCGCGCGGAGCGGACTTTGAGATGCGACTTGAAAACCGAAGTCGACTTTAGTTGCCGCATAGAGCGGACTTTGATATGCGACTTTAGAAGTCGACTTTGTGCCACGCGAGGGTGGACTTAAGATGCAAAAAACGAAAAGCACTTTCCGGAAAGCCAAAGCGAATGAAAAATCAGAGAAAACGAATAGTTTTGCCGCCGAAGCAGGCTTTAAGATTGCGACCAAAGCGGCTTGTGCCACCGGAGTGGGCTTGGATGTGACTGTTAGCGTCGACTTGTGCCACCGGAGTGGGCTTGAGTACCGAGCCATGGATTTCAGACCCAAGGTACAGTTGCCGCCAGAGCGAGCTTGAGGGTGCGACCGGAGTCGGCTTGCGTACCCGGGCCATGGATTTCAGACCCAAGGTACGGAGCGCGAGTACTAAGGGTACTTGGACCCATGGTACGGAGCGTGAAGACCACGTGCGGCTAGGTTCCATCGTCGCGGGACCCGAGGGCCGCTTACAACTAGGTTCCATCGAAGCCTACATACGTAGTATGCCATCGAAGCGGCGAAGATGCGGCCGGAGTCGACTTTAAGTTGCCGCACGGAGCGGACTTTAGAATACGACTTTAGAAGTCGACTTTGGATTGCCGCGTGTAGCGGACTTTAGAAGCTTGCCTCCTAGGGATAGCCCCCGAGTTGCTGAAATAGACTCGTGGCGACTTGATTGATATGCCTCAAGAGTAGTCGGCAGAGTGTAGCTCCCGTGAAAACCCGCCGAGAAGCATACACAAATGAGAAGTCGGCAAGTAGTCCTACATGATGAGGAGAACAAGCCAAGAGAACGGTAATCATTTAGATAAATGACTTAGGCATTCTTTGCCGAGCGGACCGATGATGAAGGCTGTGGCGATCGGCGATGGAGCCGCGACGGTTGTTGTTGAAGTCGACTAGTCGAGTTGATTCCGACCGAGTTGTTGGGGGCGTGAGCGCCGTTCTCGACTAGTTTGGAAAACTAGTCGAGATGAATGGTCAACGCGATGCGGCCCGGAAGATGACGTCGAGGCGGCGTGCGGCGTACTCGAAGTAGAGCCGGTGTTGCCACGAGACAAGTAGTCGAGACGCACGGCGTGGCGAAGTAGAGCCGGTGTGTCCGCAAGAAGAAGTTGCGGCGCACGGAGTAGTCGACGACGAACCCCGTGACGAGGCCGCGCGACGTGCCGAGGCACCCGGATGCGCGGCGTAGGCGAAGTAGTCGACGACGAGTGGTGTGACGAGCCAAGCGACGAGCCACGCGACGTGTCGACGCACCCGGCCGCGCGGCGGAGGCGAAGTAGTTGACAACGAGCATGGGTGAGGGCGGAAAAGTTGACGACGAGTGGCGCGACGAGCCACGTGACGAGCCGCGCGACGAGCGGGAGGCACCGGACGCGCGGCGTAGTCGAGGTAGATCACCGCAACCGGGAGAGTGGAGACGAGTACTCGCGGTGCACGACGAGGTTGACGTAGAGCGTGTGCGGCCGGAGACGAGTAGTCGTGGCGCACGGCAAGGTCGACGTAGAGCGCGTGCGGCGGAGACGAGTAGTCGCGGCGCATGACAAGGTTGAGGTGGCCGAGGGTAGTTGTACCCGAGTAGTAGTACTCACGTCTTTGTATTGTGTGTGCACCAAGCCAAAGATCTTGGACTTCCCTAGTAGCCTTCCGTGTGGGTGTAGCTTTGCGTGTGCGCGTAGCAAAAATCCTTGAAATTGGTTGCTTGTGAAACCGGTCTGTGCACCTCACCGTGTGGTCGTAGTGAGGAGCTAATGTACTCCGTGTGCTTGCCGACATGCGGCGGGGGCACACTTTTTTTTTTTGAGATGGAGGGAATCCGAGTTGCTGCCGCCCGGGATCGAGTTCTTATCTGTGTTGGACTCGAACTTGATGTTGATGCTTGCATGCCTCGTCGGTATTGATCGGCACGGAAATTTTTCTCGCCGCGGTGGCGGTGAAATTTTACGGTGAGAAGGGACGTCTGCTCTCGAATTTGCCCGGTGCATGTGCTCGGATGGAATCTTCGGGGCCACCACGTACGGACTTGTGCGGGAAACCAACTTGAACTCGAAATTGAAAACGGCTAGGACTTGACAATTGCAAACACGCCGAGTTGCCGACAAATAGCTGCGGATGAATCTAAACCGGCGAACCGCTCCGGGGTGTTGTCTTAGATAGAAGGTCCTTCGAATTCGCCGGTGGTGATGATCACCCCTACCGGCGCGCCAAGCGTCGGTGTTTTAGACCGGCAAACCTACCAAGGGGATACGGGAGGTAGTAGATTGTGCGGTGAGGATCGTGATCGAGAAACCGAGAATTCGAAGGTATGCGCAAGGACACGGGACACAAGATTTATACAGGTTCGGGTTGCCAAGGTGGCGAACCCTACGTCTTGTTTGGGGATCAAGTATGGCGCCCTGCTCTTGGTGTTCGGTTAGATCAGGTGCCTGACTAGGTACCCGGTCCTCCTTTATATAGTCCAGGGGGCGGGTTCCTAGTCGGTCAGAAGGTAGGAGTCCTAGTAGGATTACACGGAATGAGTCCTAGTATGATTACAGGGGAATTGTAGTAGGAGTCCGTCTTCATCCTTCCTTGTATGAGTACTCGGGGAGTATGCCCGACAACAACGAGAGTTACTCAAGTGCCCCCCATCGGGAATCGCCAACCCGACAATGAAGCCACAAGTCGCGGCCCGGTCGACAATGGTCGCAACCATACTCGAGGAGAGCTACCGGCTAATCCCAACCGTACTCGGGGGGGGTGGCAACGGCGCGGCGGCGCCGGTGGTAACCGCGATATCGTTCCTCACCGCGATCCCGGCGGCGGAGGCAATGGCGGTGGGCGCTCCTCACACGGAGGTGGAAGGAGAGCCGGTGGTGGAGGCGATCGCGGCGGCCGAGGCCACGCAAACGGCCACGTCACCGCGGTCTCGGGCGGCGGCTACGATGCCCATCGCAAAATCGAGGAAATTCGAGCAACCGATCCCGAGGCGAGAATGATGGCTTCCCCGCCTTTTACGCACGGCTTTGCAATCTACTTCTCTCGGAGAAATTCAAACCACCGGGGATCACCAAGTATGGTGCGAAGCAAGATCCGATACGGTGGATCGGATGCTACGCCCTCTCCATCGAAAACGGCGGTGGTAATAATGACACAAAGTGCCTCTACTTTCCCTTCTTGCACGGATAAAGCTGCGCTTACATGGCTCGAGTCACTCGAGAAGTACTCGATCGACAAGTGGGACCAGCTCAAGGACCGGTTCACCGGCAACTTCGTGGGCGCTATGGGTCGCTCGAGTACTCGCATGGACACGGCAATGGTGAAGCGAGGAACGAGGGCAAGACCCTACGCAAGTACATGCGGCGCTTCTTCGACAAGCGCGCCACCGTAGTCGACGTCACCGACAAGGAGGTCATCGACTCGTTCCAAGACGGTCTCTACCACCGTCGCACCTTTGAAGAATTCGGTCGCCGCCGCCCGAGCTCCAACACCCACCTCAAGGACATGATCACCTCCGAGCCGACGAAGAAGACAAGGCTAACGCCAAGTACGACGCCATACGTGGAAAGAGCAAGCGGATTGCGGGCGGCAACAACAACAACAGCGGGAACCAAGGTGGTCGTAACAACAACTACTCGGGTCCTAATCACAAGCGCAAGCCAGACAACACAGTCGTGGCTATCCAGCGCCCTGCTAAAGACAACTCGAAGAAGACCTCCGGCGGCTTCAAAGACTTGCTGAAAGAGAAGTGCCCGTGGCATCTGGATGGCAACCACACTACAGAATAGTGCTACCAACTCTGGCGAGCACTCAAGGACACTCCAGAACCACGGCACCCACACAACAAGAAAGGCAAGAAAAAGGCCGACGAAGGCAACGTCGACTTCCAAGAACCCGACAAGATGGTGAACGTCCTCTTCGGCGGACTACCCAACCGACGGGCTCAGAAGGCCACCCGACGAGAAGTTCTAAGCATTGAACCAGCGGTCCCGACCCCTCTCTGGTGGTCGGAGGTACCCATAACCTTCTCCCGCATGGATCAATGGACAAGCTTCTCTCGAACCGGGACGGTTTCCACTTGTCCGAAGCCGATAGTTGCGGGCTCCGGACTCAACAAGGTCCTCATCGACGGTGGAAGTGGGCTCAACGTCCTTTTCACCAAGACTTTGAAGAAGATGAAGCTCGACATCACCCACATGCTCACCAAGAGCACTTCGCCCTTCTATGGCATCGTCCCCGAGAACGAGGCTATCCCACCGGGCTCGGTGGTCTTGCCGATTACCTTTGGGGAGACAAGGGAAAACTACCGCACCGAGTACATCAAGTTCGAAGTCGCGGACTTCGAGACTTCCTACACCGCCATCCTCGGCGGACCGGCTATCACCAAGTTCATGGCGGTACCTCACTACACATACTTGGTACTCAAGATGCCAAGTCCGGCCGGTGTACTCTCGGCCGCAAGGGGACTTGAAGATACCCTTCGATTGTGACACGAAGCTGTGGAACTCGCAGCCACGAATCAAGTACCCAACGCAATGATGGAGATCTACGCTGCATCCAAAAAGCTTGCCCCAAGTGAACGCGACATCCCGGAGAGAAGTCGGACGGCGCCAACAAGCCTCGGCCCTGGCGAGGAGGTTCAAGTCAAGACGATTGACCTTGGGACGGTGATAGCGGCAAAACCACCACCGTCGGGGTGGGCCTCGACCCGAAATAGGAAGACGCGCTCGTCGGCTTCCTTTGGGCTAACCGAGGCATCTTCACGTGGAAACCGACGGACATGCCGGGGGTGCCCGGGCATCGATCGAGCACTCACTTAACGTCGACCCAAAAGCTACCCCGAAGCGACAACACCTCTGCCATTTTGCGACGACGGACGGGATTCCATCAAGAAGGAACTCGCCAAACTACTCGCGGCCGGCTTCATCGAGAAGTCTTCCATCATGAGTGGCTCGCTAACCCCGCCCTCGTCGCAAGAAGAACTCGAACGAGTGGAGGATGTGCGTCGACTACACCGACCTTAACAAGCACTGCCCCCAAGGACCCCTTCGGGTTGCCGCGGATAGACCAAGTCATTGACTCCACGGCGGGCTGCGACCTACTCTACTTCCTCGGCCTCGCTACTTTGGGTACCATCGGATTGCTATCATGGAAGAAGACCAGGAGAAGACCACGTTCATCACCCCGTTTGGCGCGTCTCGCTACACGACCATGTCCTTCGGGTTGAAGAACACCGGCGCTACTTACCGGCGAGCTATCCGGGCTGTTTCAAGAGGCGGCTCAACATGAACGTTGAAGCTTATGTGGATGACGTGGTTGTCAAGACCAGAAACTCCAACACGCTCATCGCCGATCTTGAAGAGACTTTCGCATCCCTGCGGGAGTACCACTGGAAGCTCAACCCGAACAAGTGCGTCTTTGGCGTACTGTTGGGCAAACTACTCGGCTTCATCATCAGCCACCGCGGCATCGAAGCCAATCCCGAGAAGATCTCCGCCATCACCAGCATGAAAGCTCCCACGTGCATCAAAGACGTGCAGAAGCTAACCGGGTGCATGGCGGCCCTGAACAGATTCATCTCGAAGCTTGGAGAACGGGGGCTCCCCTTCTTCAAACTACTCAAGCATCAAGAGAAGTTCGCGTGGACTCCAGAGGCAGACCAAGCCCTTGCTCAGCTCAAGGACTTTTTATCCAAGCCACCGATCCCGACGGCTCCTCGCAAAAAGGAGCGGCCACTCTTGCTCTACCTCGGCTGCGACTACCCACGTGGTCGCATCGCCATCGTCATCGAGTGGCGGGGAAGATGACCACGCCTACCCGATCCGGCCGACCAGTCTACTTCGTCAGCGAGGTCCTGTCAGAATCCAAGGCACGCTATCAACCAGTACAGAAACTACTGTATGCAGTGCTCATTACCTCGCGGAAGCTACGTCACTACTTCCAAGAGTACTCGATCTCCATCGTCACCGACTACCCGCTTGGCGACATCTTGTGGAACCAAGATGCTACTGGAAGGATCTCTAAGTGGGCAGTCGAACTCGGCGCCCTCAACATCGACTTCAAGCCATGAACGGCCATTAAGTCGTAGACACTAGTCGACTTCATGGCGAGTGGTTGGAAAATCGGCTACCTACTCCAACCGAGCGCCCCGAGCATTGGGTGATGTACTTCGACGGCTCACTCAAGCTCGAAGGAGTAGGTGCGGGGGTACTCCGATTTCCCCAACGGGCGAACAACTCAAGTACGTCCTGGGATCTTCTGGAAGGTCTCAAACAACGAAGCCGAGTACAAAGCTCTGCTACACGGGCTCCGCCTCGCGGCTTCACTAGGCATCAAGCGGCTACTAGTCTACGACGACTTCGCAGTGGTCATCAACCAAGTCAACAAGTCCTGGGACCGCAACAAGGAGAACATGGACACCTACTTCCTAGAAGTCCGCAAGCTCGAGAACAAGTTCTACGGTCTCGAGTTCCACCATGTCATCCACGACAACAATGTTCGGCGGACGTCCCGTCCGGGCTTTGCTCTACTCGCGCTCATGTACCGGCGGGTGTCTTCGTCCACGAGCTTCACGCGCCATCCATCCCGGAGCCGGAGGGCGGCGCCACCGACCACCGATCCGGCCACATCCCCCCCGGCCGGGGGAGGTCATGATGATAGACGTGGACCGGCGACAACCCTTCATCGAGCGCATCCGCGAGCGAGAAGATTCCCATGGACAAGAACTTGGACGAGCAACACATCTTCCGCGCCAAGTCCTACGTCCTAGTCGGAGACAAGCTCTACGAGGTGGGGCGCATCTTTCGGAGTACTCATGAAGTGCGTCCGAGGACCATGTGTGGTTCGAGGACCGGTGGATGGTCGCTTCCTTGTGTGATGAGTGATTGACAATGTTGTGTGGATTGATTCTTGGCTAAGTATTGCAGGTGCAGGTTGCGGCTTGAGCGGGTGTTGGTGCAGGTGAAGAACAAGCGCGAAAGGTCATCACCGATGAGGCCTCCAGGTGTGGAGAAGACAAGTAGGCTTCGTTCGAGGGACCCGGTGGCCAGCGGGGTCAAGTGCGGGCCGCATGGTGGCATGAACAAGCAAGATGAAGTCGTGGATGGTTTCTTGGTTGAGCCACAAAACCAAGGTCGAGCCGGGACTACGCGGGAGCCGAGTCATGAGTGGAGATTGGCGGAGGCTACACCGAGTTCGCGAGGTTTCCGGTGGTTCACCGAGAAAACCACCGGGTTCCTTGGTTGCTCAACAAAGCCAAGACCGAAGAACCGAAGACGGTCTTTGCGGTAGTGCCGGACCGGTCTGACCGGTGGGTACCGGTCTGACCGATGGGAAGCACCGGTCTGACCGGTGTGCGACGACGTAGTCCGGAGACTTCAAAGCAGAGGACACACGTCGGGATCGCATGGCTTGCGTCGACGCTACGCAGGGTGCGGTCGCCGAGCATCCGTCCGATGCTGAAGACATGAAGACTTCCAAATCTGCCCTTCAGGGGCTTGTATCCCTAGTTATTAGGAAAGGGCATTTTGGACATTCGGTTGCCTCCATATAACCCAAGAGGTGAGAGGATGGCAGGCAACTCTTGGAACCCTAGCTCACTAGTTTTCCTATTTTCTTCCTATTTTCCTTAGGTTTTCCATAGGACTAGCTTGAGATCTTCACGGAGAGATCTTGTTGAGAGGGATGGATGATCGGGCGGCTTGCTAGACCTTGTATGAACCTTTGTTTCATGTATAGATGATTCGGCGTGGTTCCTCAAGGTTTGGATGTGTTTCCCCCGGTTGTTCTTGGTTGTGATTTTCGGAGCCCTCTCTGGTTGATTTCTTTGGGTTGTTTTTTGGACCTTCGTGGTTCTTTGGGCTGTGATTCCCCTCCCAAATTCGTGAGTAAAGGTGCTCGATTTTGGGGTTTCTTCAGTTCTTGGGTTGGAAGTGCTCTTGGTGAGATTTCCTTGATTCCTCCTTTTTGGACGAGTTTTGGTAGGATTAAACTTGGCTATGGACTCCTCATGAGGTGTTCCTAATATCCCCAAAGTCTTGTTCAAGTACGTGGAGCGATTCGAGAGATCGATGTTTGGATTTGGGGGAGTTGACCCGCGGAGTCTTTGTTCATCCCGAGCCGCCGAGCTACACCGTTCGACCGGTGCTCTTGACCGGTCCGACCGGTGCAACCCTATGTGGGATTTTGCACGGGTGAACGTCTTGGTGTGTTCGCTATTGTCCCGTGGTGCCGCTTGTTTCGAGTTTGGGTCGGTTTGGTGATCGGTTGGCCCGTTTGGTGCCTTGGGGGCTTTCGAGTGCCGCGATCGGTCCGACCGGTGTGTCTCACTCCGTCCGACCGGTGTAGAGCCACTTGGTGAAAGTTGCTCGGTTTCACCAGCCGAGGGACCGGTCCGACCGGTGGTGCTCACCGGTCTAACCGTTGTGGGTCCGTAGACTCGAGGTTTGGTGTTCCGCCGCGTTCTCGAGTCGGAAGGCCGTGTGTGTTGGTTCCTAGGTCCGGTGGCTCTCCGGCGGCTACGTGGGCTTGGCCAACTTGGGTAGTGAGTCGGAGACGTGTGTTGGAAGCCTCATTCATCTTGTTGGAGTTTCCATCTCCTTCGAGAAGAATTTTTATCGGCTCCCATTCACTCCCCCCCTCTCGGTTCGCCGTATCGGTCCTTCAAAGCATCCCTCAAGAAGAAGGCAAGGGCATCTTGGAAGAGATCCATAAAGGCGTTCGCGGCAACCGCGTGTCTTCACGCACGCCGGTCGGCAAGGCTTTTCGACAAGCTTTCTATCGGCCCACAGCTCTGGGCGATGCCGAAGAACTCGTCAGAAGGTGCCAAGGGTGCCAATACTTTACCAAGCAACAACATGTCCCAGCCTACAAGCTAGTCACCATACCACCAACCTGGCCCTTCGCCTGCTGGGGGCTCGACATGATTGGGCCTCTCCCAACCGCGCCGGGGAGGATTCATAGAGTCTTGGTGGCCATCGACAAGTTCACCAAGTTGATCGAAGTCAAGCTAGTCACATGCCCCAAGGCCGACAGAGTACTCAACTTCTTGGATGAACTCGTGCATCGCTACGGACTACCCCATCGCATCATCACGGACACGGGCTCCAACTTCAATAATCACCGATCCCGGGAGTACCGCGAGAACAACGGGATCAACGTCGATACATCTCGGTCGCCCATCCACGGGCTAATGGACAAGTCGAGCGTGCCAATGGGATGGTACTCGACACTCTCAAGAAGCGACCGCACAATGATGCTAATACAAAAGGAGGCAAGTGGATCAAGGAACTACCCAACACACTGGGGGGCCGCGCACTCAACCCTCCAAGCCAAAGGGGCGGTCGCCATATTTCTGGTCTACGGCTCCGAAGCTATTCTACCTACCGACGTCATGTGGGATTCGCCGGCAGTAGAGCAATACGACGAAGCCATATCTGAAGATAGCAGGCGAGTTGACATCGACGGACTCGAAGAAGCTCGCTGTGCTGCCCTCGTCCAATCAGCTAGCTACCTTGAGGGTATCCGACGCTACCATGATCGCAACGTTAAGGAACACTCCTTCAATGTTGGTGATCTCATCCTCCGCCGCATCCAGAACACGGAAGGACTACACAAGCTCAGCTCGCCATGGGAAGGTCCCTTCACGGTTGCAACTCGTGGAACGTCGACCGTCTCTCGTCGTTTCTATGTGTAGTCTCCCGGCTACTCGGGGGCTCAAGTCTACATGACTACCTCAAGACCCTTTCGCCGTAAGCGGCCTCCGGTCCGGGCACTAGTCTCCGGACTACTCTACTCTCCAAGATCCGGCGTTAACGGCTACTAACGGATCTCGGGCTACTGCGAGCATCGAGAGGACTCTAGCATCGGTCTATGCAAGAGACCATGTACTCCTAGATCCAGCCTATACGGCTACTAACGGATCTACCGCTGTAAGCGGCTACACGCCCTAGCAGTACTTAGCCGTAGGCGGCCTCCGGTCATGGCGACTACACTTGTAAACGGCCCCGGCCATCCGGATGTACTTTTGTCGGTAATAAAGTTTGATTATCAATCAACTCATTTACCGTGTCTCTCTCAACGAGTCTATCGCCGAGTACTACTACTCGCACAACTCCACAACATGGGCACTCCGCATACATATCTCGCGACAACGAGTACACATTTATGGAAGTTTTCTCATTCATATTCAAACAAGTTCATTACAACTTTGTTTACACATAACTATAGCCACAAGCTAAACCTACGGGACTACCGGAGGTTTAGCTTCTCGGCGACTTGTTCGGCCTATTGGCGCCATCTCGCTCCGGGAGCTGCGTGTATTGCTCATCGGTACAATTGGCGGCTAGTCCACCCGCGACTACGTCCCATTGGAGCCTTGGGGAAGTACGACTTCATGTACACCAACACTTGATTGGGGATGGACTTCGCCGGATACTTGACGTATGTCACCGGACGAACGGGGGCTTCTCTCACCGGTCAACCAACAGAGCAATCTTCGGCCCGCCGGATGAGGCACCGGCGGCCTTGCAATGGGAAGTGCGGCTTCTTCAAGTTCTTTGAGTTGTCTCCGCAACTTCTTGCAATCCTCGTTCGGCTTCGCAGAGATTTGTAGCGATTGACAAGATCACAATCCGAGGCAATCCGAAGCTCCATGTGCTTATCGCACTCATAAGCCAACCGCTTATAATCATATTCAAGTACCCCGTGAGCCTCCTTCTCCCGATAGAAGAGATTCTTCATGTCGACTTCGAGGCCTTCAGCTGTTCAACCCGAGGTCTCAAGCTCGCAAACAACAAAAGAGGCGATGACAGACTACTACGGGGTACTTCCAAATAAGTACTCGACAAGTCGGCGGCATACCTTTGTTCTTGTTGCGGAGCGACTTGTTCTTACGCACCGGTTCATTGCTCTTCGCCGCATGTCTTGGACCTCACCGTGGTATTGGACGAAGGCACCATCAAGCTTCGACCGGAGCATGGCGGAGTCTTTGCCGGCCTTGGCGAGTTCTTTCTCCAACGCTTCGCCGCGAGCACCGTATTGCCATATCCTTGGAGCATCTCGCATTTCGTCGGGATCTCTCCACGACATCCTGCGGCGGACAACAAGTGTTACTCGGGGTACTCGGCACTTATGGCGGATCTACTATTCAAGGGTACCGATAACTTACCTTCATCCATTGTTCGGCCCGCACATCGCTTCCAAGTTGCGCGCTACGCTGCCGGGTCGACGAGATCGTCCGCCGAAGCTCAATCCCACCACGACTAGTCGTGGCGGCCTAAATCTCGGCGAATGGACGACTACTTCCGGCCTTGATTCTCGCTAGTACTTCGTCGCGCTTCCCTTCGGCTACCCGGGGGCTCCTTCTGCGGCTATTTCCGCCGGCTCGGTCGCTGCTCGGCGGCCTCTTAGGTCTCCGGCATCACGCCTTCAACGGGCACGGCCTTGGGGATGGTGCTTCCCTCAACTTCGGCCCCCGTCACCGAAGACATGTGGGATTAGTTTCCCGGGGGCTACGACTACTACTCGAGGAAGGTCGTGTCCGTGCGGTATACTCACCTTCTACTATGCCGGCCTCCGGCGATGTAGCCTCTACGACCGGCGCCAAGATCTCGGCTTGGGGGAGGGGAGCGGACTCCTCAGCAGCAGGCGTGGAATCTTCTTCAGTCACCGCCGCGCTAGGTTCATCTCCCTCCCAGGACAAGTCTGTTGATTTCCTGCAGAGTACATTATTGATGGTCAACCAAGTAAGGCTACCCAGCTACACGTACTACTCGGGAAAGATCTTCACTTACAAGCTCGACCGGACAACAGTCACGGTCAGGGCGCCAAGTATGCTGGTGATGTCAACAAGCCCAGCTTCGGCGGGCGCCTCTCCTTCGGCTTGAGTTGCCACGGGCTCTTCGGCGGAGGGGGCCGCGGCCGTTCCGTCCCCGCCTTCGACGACCGGCGCCGCGGCTCTACTACTAAAGTCGACCGATGTGTCAATTGCGACACGAGCTCTTCCACAGTGGGGGCCGGGCTGCGGCTTCTTTCGGCCCGGCTCTCCCACCGTCTCCCATTCGCCTTTGTTCCCCGGTCTAAGGGGTCGGAAGTCGAAATCTCCCGCAAGCACTCGGAATACGGTTGTCGGCATACACAACAATTGCAAGACAAGTACTCGACTACTCTACTCGAGGAGTTCACCTCTTGGGACGTGGTCTCGGTGACCTTCCACTTCTTGGCGACGCGCTTACGTGCCACGTTGCGCGGCCTCCTCGGCGGCGCGAGCGATTAGCCTCAAAACTAGTCGGAGGATCGCGGATGAGGGGGACATTGGGTAGTCTAGGGAGGCCGAACCTCGACCGCAGCCGGAACCGCTCCCCGAAGCGTCTCCTCGTCTTCTTCGTGTGACGTGTCCTCGACGATGACGGTGTCTTCACCTTCGCCGACTTCGCGACACTCCTTGGCTTTACCTTTCCCCTCCTCCGGGATATTTACAAGTCGGGGGAGGCGAAGCCGCTCGAAGACAAACTTTACAATGTCATCCCGCAACAAGTACATTGGGTGACCATGACTACTACCACATAATCGGTACTTGTACACCGAGTGCGGCTACTGACCTCGTTCGGCGGATGAGCGGCGGAGTACTCGGGGACCGGACAGGGCGTGTACACCGGCATGTCCTTCAAGATCCTACCCAGCCTATCGATGATGTCGTCATCATCAATTTCACCACCGGGCATCCTCAATGTGTCGCCCTCACCGGTGTACTAGTAGCCGAGGCTGTCACGAGCCATCAGTGGTTGCACCCTCCTCTTCATAAAGGCCGAAGGTCACATGTTCGGCCCTCACCCGGCTTCTCTCAAAGCCTTGATTTACGACGCAGCTCGGGTGGCCGGATACCCTCCCGCATCATCGGCTCCGTAATCCACCGGGGCCGGTGCTTCGGCCGTTTCCCGCTTGGCTTCGATAGCTCGGGTGGTGGTTGGTGATATAGAACCATTTTGATTTCAAGTCCTGGTTGGAGTCGATCAACTTGTACGCCGGTGCGCTCGGTGGCGTCTTCTCGCATCCGGATGCCGGCCCCTCCGACTACTCTTGGATCATTGGCGCTTGGTTCGGGTTTCACATGGAAAAACTTCCGGAACAAAGCACCCGGTGGGGCTTGATCCCCAAGAATGCTTCGCGAGAAATGAATGAAGACAGATACGTGAAAGATGCCATTGGGGTTCATGTTGAGGTACGCGATACCGTAATAATCGAGGATACCCTCGAAGAAGTCGCTTCCGGGAGAGCCAACCCACGCTCCACGAATCGCGCGAACATCGGGATCTCGTCGAGATTCTTCTCCATCGGGTACGGATCTCCCGCGGAGGCGCGCCACATGTCGACCTCCTTCTCCCGGAGGAACCCGCCGTTCAACGGCGCCAACGGAGTCCTCGTCTTTGCTTTGGATTTCTTCCACTCCTTGTTTGGATTCGGGTGCGGGGGAGACACCGCGGTATTGACCCTCCGGCGGATCGAGTAGCCTCCTCACGGGATCTCTTCTTCCCGGCGGTGGTCTTCATGCTCTTTGATTGTGAGGGCTTCATTCTCCAAGTGCGGCGGGTTTTCACTCGCATTCGCTCGGGGGCCGCGGCGGTGGCTGCGGCGGCGGTGCGTGTGGATCTACGATTTCCGCGCGCGGTGGCGGTGTGCACCGGTGGCGGCCTCTTAGCGCGATCTACTTTTAATGGCCGCAAGTGTGGGGAGGGGGGGTGAGAAATCCTAAGGGTTTCGGCTTCTATTTATAAGTCGGCCCGGCGGCTCCGCAACGGCGGGATGGATATGTTTCAAAACGGTGACTCGGCGGCGGCCGCCCGACCTTTCAACTTCCGGTAGTCGATGCGCTCTATCTCGGGGGCTCGGCTACGACTACTCAACTTCCTGGGTGGCAACAAGATTCAAGAGCAACTCAGGACACATTCTACAATCAATATGACCCTTCAATTCGAGAGTAAGTAGTCAACTCAAGGCTTGGTGGCTCCGTGCCACGTGTCCTTCGGTTTTTTCTCCAGATTTTGCGGGATAATTTTGCGAGAAATTCAAATTGACCCTCGCCCGAGTCGACAACTCAACCTAAGGCTCGGGGGCTACTCCATATGAAGTGCGATTTTGCAATCGCACTTCCATATAAATTTCGGCTTCAAAACAACGTGAGCATTGTTGAAAACCTTCAAGAGTGGAACTCGAGGACGCTTGGGAACTACTCGAGAAGACTTCAAGATTACTCAAGGATCGACTGGAGTACCTTCCGGCCTCAAGATGCTTCAAGTATTCTTGAGGACTTTCGGCTTGTAGTACTCGGGGACGCTTGAGGACTACTCGTCAAGGCCGTCGGGACTACTCGAAATTATCCTGCTCGACTACAAAGTACTCGGGGGCTTGTCGTATGGACCTCCCCGGGCCCACTACCTCGGTGGGTCCGGGACCGACTACTCGGTGGGCCCACGGGACTACCCGGCTTGTGCCACACGGCATCCGATGGCGTGAGGCGCAAGGACTACGGTTGAGAAGTACTCGGATAGGAAGCTTTACATTCCTTGTATTGTGTAGAGGACTCCTAGACGTACACGACTAGTACTCTCTCCCTAAACCGAGCCCGTAACCCTACCTCCCGGACTATATAAGGTGAGGCGGGGACCCTTCTCTCTCATACACATCATCTTGTAATCACACCCACTCAATCCGAGCTACGCGGCATACGGGACGTAGGGTATTACGCACCTTGCGGCCCTAACATGTCTAAATTGTGTGCCACGTGTCTCTTCCTTCGAGTTACCGATCTCGCCGAGGCCACATTCATCTACCTCGGGTACTCCACTTGGTAGGTTGCCGGTCTAAAACACCGACAGGTGGTGATAAAGGAGGGAGAAAAAAAGAAAAGAGGAAAAATGAGAAGGAAAAATAGAAAAAGAAAAAGAAAAAAGAAAAATAGAAGGGTATTACGGACAATTCATCCTCTTATCCATTAGGAGAAGTTTGTTTTGCCAAACGTTTCTCTAAAATGGACTCGGCTCCCTCAAAGAATCCGCTCCACCGGCACAACCACAGTGGGAGCCGCCACGACGAGCCGGAGCCGTGCCAAATGCACCCTTTGTTTCTTCCGGGCGACTCGGTGTCCTCGCGCGAATCGAGATGCCAAGACTTCACGAAATCGCCGTTGGGAAGACTCCGATAGGGTCTTGCGGATCCGCCGTTCCCCCATCGCCTCCCGCGCCGTCGCCCGCCCTCCCGCCTCGCGCTCCTCTCCCCGCGCGCACCACCGCTTTCTCCGAGCGCCCCGTGTTTTTCTTCGGCGAGGCTGCAGCACCGTGCGCCGCCTCCTGCTACCGGATTTCCCCGTCGTCGTGGGTGCCGCGCGCCTAGCCACCAAATCCTCTCACGGATCCTTCGTACCGCTGGGGCGCTTGCCATCAAATCCCTCCCAAATCCCATTGAGTTGGCCACCAATCATCACTCCAACCCCCCAAATCGTTTGGACATGAATCCATTGTGGCCGGATCCGCTACGGCCCGCCGGTGGTACCGCCACCGCCGCTATTGGATTCGATTCGGTCCCGTTAATCCCATCGCCATAGCCGCAACAACATCTCCAACACTTGGAAGTCTTCAATCACGGCTTTCCTATGTGGTGCACAAGTTCCTTGCCGATGGGCTCCGGTCAAGGGTATGTTTTTTTCGGTGAACCATTTTTAGTACGATTCAATTAAGGTTGTCCCATGTTTGATTGTTCAATGATAGTAATAGCATGTTGATTGTGACAAGATGTTGAAGCATGTTGACAGCAAGTTGGATTTATTATCCGCTACTAAATAAGTTTGATGTCCTTTTAAAAATAAATTTCGGGTTATATTGTTGGGAGAAAAGTATTAGACTTGTTTTTATTTTAGATGAAAGCTTTCGTGGATAGCTATTCTATATGGCGGTGCTTATATATTCATGAGATATGAATAAATCGGTGATGAATAATTGTAGATATGTAATTTTAGATATGAAAAATCGATGTTGTGGTTTATTTGTTCGGGATGTTTCCTTTAACGGTTTTTATGATCACTTAGCAGATGGAAGGCTTGTTAATTATTGATCCGAAACTAGATCCTCTTGATTGCTTTTTTTGGATGTACCCACCGGGTGGGTTTACCGTTTTTTTCCGGTCAACCGTAGTCCCGAAAATTCCCATTTAGTTGGCAATACGACAAGCGAGCTACAAATTCTCCATCTACTCCAAGTTTTCATGGAACCCTTGTAGGTGATAGCAATGCACAAGACAAAGAAACAATTAATGTTGATGAGGAATACATTGTTGAAGATCTAAGGACCGAGAATCGGTTGAACTGGACAAAAGATGAAGACATTAGATTGGTAAGGAACCTATCTTAAATTGATTTTCGATCGATTCGAAAAATTCCGCGGTGGTATAAACTGAATTTGATTTTTTTCTAAATGTAAGCTTCTCGCTTGGGTGCAAAACCGTAGTCCTTTTGGATTTCTTGAAATTAGAAACTCCATACTCCAAATCTTTTTTGTTTGCTAAACCATGGTTGTATGTACACATACGTTTGTAGCTCTACAACCAAAGTTCCTCGACACTACGGCTTATCAAAGTTGCAACATCCAAATAAGTCGGGGAAAAAACAATGTCAATTTTTTTGTCGAACCCGAACTTAAACCGGTGAACCTTAATTGTGTAACCGAAATTGTCAATTTAATCCTTAGTGGACCACTTGGTATGAAGGCGAACTATTTATTTCTCAATGGACCACTACTTCATATGAAACCGAACTATTTATTTCTTAGTGCACCAATACTTGGTATGAAAGCCGAACTATTTATTTTTTAGTGCACCACTATTTCTTAGTGTAAACTCGACCAACTACGAGAATATCTCATGTGCATATAAGCACCACTAGTAGTCTTGTATCGACATGTAGTTCTCCTCTTTGCCTACTCCAAATGTCTCAAGAGCCACCACCAAGTGATGCTTGAACCTCATGATGAGGATGAAGTCATGGATCCGAGAAGATCCGTACGCATTCGAAAAATGTCTAGTTGGGCAAGATTTATTAGAAGAGATGCAACTTGAAATGGTTGTAGAATTGAAGGCCGACTTTGAAGCGCTTGAAGAAGGAGGGGGACGCAACGGTGGACCAAGGACATATTTGTGAAGGCCTCATGAAGAAGCAAATCAACGTCTTATGGATGATTATTTCTCGGAGAATCCTCTCGCAATTCCACAATATTTCGTAGAAGGTTTAGGATGAGGAGGTCTCTATTCTTGCGCATTGTCGCCGCCCTCGGTGAGTGGTCTCCATTTTTTACGTTGAGATATGATGCTACTAATCGCCCGGGCTACCACCAATCCAAAAGTGCTACTTTTGCTATAAGACAGCTTAGCAACTAGGAGCACCTGCAGACCGGTTTGATGAGTATATTAAGATTGGTGAAAGTACTGCAGTAGAGTGTTTGAAGTTTTTTGTCAAGGGAGTGAATGAAATATTTGGGGATGAGTATTTGAGGAGACCTACAGTACAAGATCTTGAGCACTTATTGGAGAAAATGAGCGTGATGGGTTCCCCGACAAGATAGGGAGTGTTGATTGTATGCATTGGCGTTGGGAAAAATGTCCTTATGGATGGAAGGGTATGTATACCCGTGGTGATCATGGTGTGCCTACTTATCATTCTAGAGGCGGTTGCTTCGCATGACCGTTGGATATGGCACGCCTTTTTGGTGTTCCCGGATCCAACAACGATATCAATGTGCTTAACCAATCACATTTGTTTATCAAGCATCCGAGAAGAGAAGCCCCTAAGGTCGAGTAAACTACGTGAAAACTTCAAATAGGTCACATAACATTTGTAACGGGCCCTTAACACTCGTTACATCCACCCACATCCGTAACGGTTGTTTTTTGGCGCTCGTTACCTATAAGTGCGCCGGGACGACTCGGGGGTTGGCCTCCACAACGCCCGTTATTGTAACTCCCGGTCTTAAAGGACAAACCGAATGGACCCTTTATGCATGCCCAGGATAAAATTCATGCATAAAGTAACATCATCAGTGTAATATCACAACATATATCATTACAAGCGTATAAGTATTACAAAATGACTAGGGCGTCAAAAACAAAATATTACACATCGTTATTCTATCGCAGCAGAGTAGGCACCATCTTCCACAGGAACGTCGACTGGGGGCACGCCAACCTAGAACTCCTGGTCTTCACGATGCAACTCCTTCTTCTGTCTTTTGTCTTCAATTTATCTGAGCAGCAGTGGGGAGAGAACAGCAGGGGATGAAAGGGAAAACGGTGAGTACACCTGGAGGCGTGTGCTCCGTGTTGATGGTGAAAATCCGTCAACCTAACCATGAGTTTACCTTCGGTGTTGGCATGACTTTTGTATCTTATCCATTGGTACTAACTCCCGTGGTATAACAAGTTCACTTGTGCATGTCGGTTTTGGAGTTAAGTGTTTACGCAGGGTTTTAACGTTGAAAGCAAGACTTCCCGGATAAGTTCATTAAGCACCTCATGACAAGACCTTGAAGCCCGATACAAGTCAAGCAATGAAGTGAACATGACTCCAAGAGCCCAAGGATCAAGCCCGAGAAGATGATAAACTCCGAGGACTGAACCAGAAAAGTGTTGAATCTTGTAAGACAAGGAGTTGAGTCCAATTCGGAGAGAAACCGATGTAAAGGGCCCACATGCAAAAGGGGAGAGGATCTAGAAGACGAGAGAAGCAACACCGAGCGAAGCGAGCCACGAGCCGGGCCAAATTGGGCCCGGGCCGGTCGGCCCGGGCCGGCCGGCCCGGCCCCGTTCGGGGCCCAATCGGCCTCCCCTTTGACCTAGTTGCATCTCCGGCTATTTATGGCCCCCCGACCAAGAGCCACGCATCAATCAATTCTTAATCCGCCGCCGAGGAGCGAGAGAAGCTTGAGGGACACCATCTCGGAGATGAGGGTTGTGCTAGTTGTCTAGAGTTTCCCTAGCCGACGTGGGAACCTTGCATGGAAGACCACGTCGGAGCTCGGAGCGAGGATCAAGATCGAGGGAGGGCCCCGGTGGTGATCTTGTTCATGTAATCATTCATGGTGAAGTTTGTAAGTGAATTCGATTTCTAGCGATCAAGTGCCTTCTTGATGATTTTGTTTTCTTCTTGGTTTTGCTTCTTCTACGATCTAGTTTGCAGCTAGATTACTTAGGGTGCTCTTGTAGCCGTCGTGGCTAGAGGTGCATACCGGACCGGCCAAGTGATTTCATCTTGTTCTATCGAACTCGCCCTAGACTACCCGCATGAGTAGGGATACGTTGTGACAGAACGAGGGTTCCGAAAGGCGGGTGTTTTCGAAGTCGGATGGAATGCCACGATTTAAAGATGCTTTTAATGAGATTCGCTTTTCTATCTTCATCTATCTTGTTTGGATCTACAACATAAGCATGATCTAGATTCTCTAGATCGGTTATCTCTTGCTTTCTCTTGCTACCTCTATAGTAGATTGGATTAGATTCGTTTCCTTTATGAGTTAGTAGATTAGATGCAACTTATCTTCAATAGATAGCTTTACCTTGCTTTACTAGATTGAATCCTTGCGTTGCACATTGTTCCACGGATTCGATACCTTGGGTTCACCACTCAAGGGAAGAAGGCTCCCTTGACTACGACGGGAGACTTGTCCACTTGCAAGTCTAAACGAACTTTGATACAACTATTAACTGTCAACAAGCCCCTTTTCTGGCGCCGTTGCCGGGGAACAAGCAATCAAGATCCGATCTAGTATCGCTTATCTTTCAGTTTTTCTTTTGATTTTCTTTTGCATCTCTTAAGTTTGATCATCCTCAAAAAGAAAAAAAAGAGTTAATCTAATCTAGTTTTGATTAACCCTAATTTTTCTTTTGTTAGATTTTTGTTTTATTGCTAACCCTAACCGGAGATGGTTGGCTACCTCTCCAAGAAACCCAAAGCTTTTTTGTGGATGATCTAGGAAAACTTTACGGGCAAAGGAGACGTGCAACACAAGCTAAAGGGGTGGAAACCCTAGATTCAAAAGTCAAACTCGAAGGACCGTCGAAATCTCCAAGGGAATCACCACCTCCAAGTCCAAAGGAAGATCAACCTCAACCACGGAGCGCGAGATCGAGCTACGCACCCCGAACATTGTTGATCTACCTATCATAAGCCTTCAAGACACGGGAGACCGTTCAAGATCAAGGTCTCAACTATCCGCATGACGATTGCGGGAGCCGAATGCATACGAGCCGGATTCCTTGAGTGGCATATCGGTTTACTTAAGAGGAGGATGGAGAAGATGGAGATGGAGAAAGAAGCTCAACACCTAAAGGCCGCCGAAGCCGGATCCACATGCAAGGAGTGTGTGGAGTACGACCATGTCCAAGGACGCCGTCACTAAGTTCGAGGCTATGGAGAAAATATTGAAGAATTTAGATGGCAAGGTGACGGAGGTCGGAAGCTCTATACGTGAAGTGTTCATCGTGATGAAGATGCTAGACGCAAGTGGGACAACTTGCCGGGCGCCCGATGGGTAACAAAGAAGAATATCCGAGACAACTCCAAGGTCCCAAGACGGTGAAGGCTACTCAAACTCATTCGGGGGAGATGGAGGATCACACTAGGAGACCATGAAGATCACAACCGAAGGACCGGAGTTTGAGATACCGAGCCACTACATGAAGGAAGTTGTTGCATCCGTCAAGGCCGAAGGACAAAGCCGGCCCGGTGAAGACCAAAAAAATTGACTAAGCCAAAGAAGAAGCCCGTGCCCAAGATGGTGCGGAAGTGGGTACCCAAGATTGCAATGCCCACAAAGAGCATTGATCCGAAGTAATCAAGTGAAGAAGTCTAGCCATGGACTATAAACGAAGCGCTAGGCGGGAGGCAACCCGTTTCGTTGAGTCAAAAATAAGCTACGGGAGGACAACTCGATTCCGGGTTTTTCGAGTCTTTTCAAGTAATTCAGTTTTGAATTTAACTACGCAAAACATTAGACTTAGAATGGTTGAACAATATTAGAGACATAATTCTTGGTTGAATATGTTGCTTTGTCATAAACCCTTTGCATGAACCCTCCTATGTGTTTGTTCGTTCTTTTTCGAGAAATCACAACCAAACAATTTGATAACCTAACTCAACCCATCACCCTCATTATGGTGTTGTGGTTGACTTACTTTTTCATGCTAAAAACACGGGAGTAGAGCCACGACTTATAGCTAGGTGTTAATTAAATTTCAGCACGTGGTAGGACTCGCGTGAACCTAGAAACTAAAACTTTTGGTTGGTTTAAAAATCCTTATCCTTGGTTTCTCTAAGATTAGAATTTTTATAAGCCTCATTTAATTTTATTTTATTCAAAATCTCTCTTATCTAATCAAAATTACAACCTAAACCTATGCCCCCATGATCAAGCCAGGAAAAGTTTGCTCTCAACCAATGAAGGTAAACTATACTGGTGAGACCGATATCAACGTAGTCGGAAAATATTTTCGACATACTTTTGTTTTTAATAGTTTAAAAACTTCTCTAAATTTATGCTTGAGCTCTTGCATGTCTCCGAAAAATATTTTTTTATTTCGAAATTAGAGGAGTGCTTAGCCTTAAACACACTTAAAGGGAGGCAATCTAGTTAACCTAACCATACATGCACCATGATACATCACGGGATGCCCCTCCAACATCTTTTATCAAACCACATGCAAAGTACAAGCATGGGGGGGCAGCCAAGGCCTTGTTTTGTAGGAATATCATGGACGCATGTGAGGCAAGGGAGTATGGAAGTGAGTCAAGCGAAAACATCAAGTGGAAGGAGCAATAATGCAAGCAAAGGAGTGGACGGGAACGTTTGGAAGGTGTACGCGGTCACGAAGCAACATGCACTAAAGAAGAACGAGCCAAGAGGAGGAGAGAGGTAAGTCTTTCATCCAACTCTTTGTTCGTGTGCTCTAGTTTGTAGGCCGGAATCACCTTAGACTTAGCCATCCACCGCGTTTGTTTTGTGCAACAAATCACATCCTTAATCCACTCAAAGTCCGGACTCCAAAATAATATTTGTGTACCTTGTTACCGGGTGAAAACCTCGGATATATATTTGTGAGGGAGAGCGCTGCAATCATGGAAGAAAACTACAAGCCTTTTCACCAAAAAAAGGAAGGGATCATCGTCGTCTAAGCCAACAACCTCTTCGAGGAGGCACTCGGTTTCCGAGTCTCCTCGGAGTATGGAGGATGACACGGCACCGCCGAGGAGGAACCACACTCTTCTCCTCGGTGGCATGAGGGCCACACGAAACTCATCTATGAGGTTCACCAAACCTCAAGGACATATGGAGGAGCCGCCCGTCCAACCTCACCACTTGACACGATCATCCGCTCCACCTCCATGGGCTCCGTGGTATTCCAATGGGTTTATCATCACGACGGAGGAGGAGGAGAAGAAGCTCGCTCGACTTGAGTAGAGGCTTGTAGCGAACATCTACATCGACGACCAAGCTCTCCACATATTGGGTTTCACACGGGACACCGGTGAAATTCTCTAACGGAGTGTCGGCAAACACCCACAAGGAATTCGCCTAGGAAATTTTCATGACTATGGCGCATACCCTTGATGAAGGAGTGTTGAGTCTCTCATTCCGTTTGGAGGGAGCCCACTAGTGGAGAAGAAGGAAGACACCGTTGGAAGGGTAACCTTGAATAACGGTGCTATTTCTAGCACCTTGATGGGGTAATCTCCTTTCATCCATGGGTTGCAATCGATCTTGAGATGTAATCACACTTTGTTGGATTATCTATCTATCATCTTGTGTTGAAAATACTTTAATGCTTAAGGTTAGCTACCATGCCGCGAGAGGGAGTAAAGGTCTCAATGCTTCCTTGGATCCATTCAACACAAACCCCAATAGATTAGATTGGTTTTCATGTTCGAAATGATTGCATGTTCTTGTATCGTGGACTCATGGGCGAGTGTTTCCTATTTTCAAAAGGGAGCTCCGGAACAAGTGGATGTGCATGAAGGCACATGGGAAGGTTGTTGGAGTATGATCATGGGAGGAGACCATCAACGAAGAAATACTATCCGGAACCCCATCATCCAAGTGTGTCACTTTTGTACAATTGGATTTTTGGGGAGAATAAGAGAGACATAGATAACCAACATGGAGTTGAATTGTCTTTACTCGCAGCCAATCAACCCTACTCACCTATGATCAACCGGTGGTGTTGTGAGCAACATCGGATTCGGGAGATCGGGTTGTTACCTCTCCTTGTTGACTATCTCTTTAAAACCGGGTATTACAAGGAACCCGAATCATCTCCTACCCGGGACTTCCCTAGGAATATATGAAGAAAGGAAAATATATAAGTGAAGATGAGAGAGGAGGCTTCAAAGTGGCCTAGGTGAATTTGCCCCTTTCGGAAGGAAGGTTAAGACTTTTTCTTGAGGGGAAGAAGATTGGTTAGAGGAAGGACTTCTTGTGCCGACAAAGAAAAAAAATAAAGGAGAAGGATTATAGGAGAAGGTTCTCCCATGGCCCAAGATGAAGGTACACAACAAAATTAGGTGCCACCATTTGAAGAAATTCCGGCGCCGTCAAATTACTACGGTGGTGTACCAATGCAATCATGGGGGAGTGGTGCAGCCATACCCCCACCATTTTGCGGTGCTCAACATAGCCTTTGTGGAGCCATATGCACACCTTCCTCAACCACAACAAAATGTGGCCACCATTGGAGGATACGCTGCAAGGAACATGCAAATTATTGCAGCCATCCAAACTAGTGCAAACCAAATGGCTCAAGGAAATGCAAACGTCGCTTATGTGCTTGGACACCTTCACCTAGCACCGTCGGACAATTCATATGAGGAGAGGTGCAATCTTATTATGAGTAAGGGTACAACAACCAAGACTTTCAATATCAACCACCTGTGGAAGATTAGAGAGAGTAGGAGCTTTAGTTATCTTTCCTTTACCCCCTTTTCTTTAATTTTCAGCTTGTTTGCACCTATGTATGCGTAGTATTTTCCAGCTTTACTTTAATTTTTAGTTTTTAGTTTAATTTTTAGCATGTGTGTTAGTATTTATTTTCATCATGAATAATGTCACCACCAAGTTTTTACCATTAGTAAAGTTACAAAGTTTGTGCCATGATGATATATGATTATAGTTCTTTGCTTTGTTTATCTTTGTGATTGATTTATGCATGTTTAACCTAGTGCTCTCTTAAAAATACAAATCTGAAATTATCTAAATGCTAGCTCAATCTTTAGCGGAGGTTATGATAAAAATAAAGACCCATAGTGGTTTATGTGCTCTCAAGTTTTAGATGGATTAAAGATGATTTATTTTTGTTCTTAAATGTAAAGCTAACCTTGTCATAAATACCTCTTGCTTGTTGCTCTACCTATCCAGAGCCTTATAAATATTTGAGTGCAAAAACTTAGTATACAAGATTTATTTTTGGGTGAGTTATTTCAGGCCTTGATTTCTCTGGCCCGAGACTAAGAAGCTGGTCATTTCGTTTTTGCGTATCTATCTTTTTGCTAGCCTTTTATCCGTGCATTGTGTATCCCCGCATCGGAGATCTCACAAACCTCGCCGGATATCCACCCTTAAAACCAAATATCATCTTTTGTGATTACCTCCTTGACCACAACCTATTGTTGAGAATGGATCATCAATTCAAGGAAGATCGCAAGACGGTGCCAACATTGAAGAATTCAAGTATCTCTCCAAGGAAAAATATTTCCGGTACCTACCTTATTTATCGCCTCTTTGCTCGAGGACGAGCAACGTCTAAGCATGGGGGAGGAGGTAGGTACGATGCAATTTTAGAGTTCAAAGGGGAGTATTTAAAAAAAAGAAGAAGAGAAAGAAAAGTTCAAAGGCGATGTACGGGACTTCCAAGGTGAAAATCTCACAAGAAAAAAATGAATGAATGAAAGAAAGAATGAAAGAAAGAAAGAAAAGAAGGAGAAATATGAGAAAAAGAAAAAAATATGAGTATGCGTAAAGTGAACTCCCCGGTTCTCTAAAGTGCATGAGGAAATTCAAAGCTTCAAGATTAAAAGATCCATTCTCATTTTCCAACCATGTGCAATCCCATAACGAGGACTTCCTTTGTGCCTCGGATCACTCTTTGCCATTTGCACATGTCCACTCATCTCAAGTGTGTGTATTTTTCTCTTTCCCCTCCTTGATTTAACACCATTTTCCGATGACCTTTTTGACGAGTCTCGGTAAGACCATGAGAAGCTTGTCTTGTTTTGACAACATCTCATTTATAATATCTTGGTAGGACTAAACTTTCCCATAAGCTCCATATAAAGCCTACCACATATATATGTGTTATGAGAGGGAAAGGAGTAGAATAAATAGGCTTGAGAGACATGATGAGATGAGAGTTCATGAGCAAGATGCAAGGTGGTTTAAATTTGTGAACTTGGTTTAGCCCTTTTTCATCTTGTTCTTTATTTCAAAATTTACGAGATCCATTTGAATTTCGGGAGCATGTTAATACTTGTGGGATAAGCTTAATTAAATATCTACCCTCCGTAGGGATGAAGGCTAGTACATTATGGAACTTTAACGAATTAAACTTTTGAGAGCATTATGTTTTTTCATGTATGATCAAGTACAAGGTTTAAACAATGAAGGGCAACGATGATATCCATCGAAGGCTTACTCGAGGACGAGCAAGGTTTAAGCATGGGGGAGATGTTGACGGTGAAAATCCGTCAACCTAGCCATGAGTTTACCTTTGGTGTTGGCATGACTTTTGTATCTTATCCAATGGTACTAACCCCCGTGGTATAATAAGTTCACTTGTGCATGTCGGTTTTGGAGTTAAGTGTTTACGCGGGGTTTTAACGTTGAAAGCAAGACTTCCGGGATAAGTTCATTAAGCACCTCATGACAAGACCTTGAAGCCCGATACAAGTCAAGCAATGATGTCAACATGACTCCAAGAGCCCAAGGACCAAGCCCGAGAAGATGATAAACTCCGAGGACCAAACCGAAAAGTACTCGAATCTTGCAAGACAAGGAGTTGAGTCCAATTCGGAGAGAAACCGACGTCAAGGGCCCACATGCAAAAGGGGAGAGGATCTAGAAGATGAGAGAAGCAACACCGGGCGAAGCGAGCCACGAGCCGGGCCGGGTGGGCCCGAGCCGGTTGGCCCGAGGCCGGCCGGCCCGGCCGTTTCGGGGCCCAATCGGCCTCCCCTTTGACCTAGTTGCATCTGTGGCTATTTATAGCCCCCTGACCGAGAGCCACGCATCAATCAATTCGTAATCCGCCGCCGAGGAGCGAGAGAAGCTTGAGGGACACCATCTCGGAGATGAGGGTCGTGCTAGTTGTCTAGGGTTTCCCTAGCCGACGTGGGAACCTTGCATGGAAGACCACGTCGGAGCTCGGAGCGAGGATCAAGATCGAGGGAGGGCCCGGTGGCGATCTTGTTCATGTAATCATTCATGGTGAAGTTTGTAAGTGAATTCGATTTCTAGCCATCAAGTGCCTTCTCGATGATTTTGTTTTCTTCTTGGTTTTGCTTCTTCTACGATCTAGTTTGCGGCTAGATTACTTAGGGTGCTCTTGTAGCCGCGGTGGCTAGAGGTGCATACCGGACCGGCCAAGTGATTTCAACTTGTTCTATCGAACTCGCCCTAGACTACCCGCATGAGTAGGGATACATTGTGACGAACGGGAGTTCCAAAAGGCGGGCGTTTTCGGAGTCGGATGGAAGGCCACGATTTAAAGATGCTTTTAATGAGATTCGCTTTTCTATCTTCATCTATCTTGTTTGGAGCTACAACATAAGCATGATCTAGATTCTCTAGATCGGTTATCTCTTGCTTTCTCTTGCTACCTCTTTAGTAGATTAGATTAGATTTGTTTTCTTTATGAGTTAGTAGATTAGATGCAACTTATACGCAATAGATAGCTTTACCTTGCTTTACTAGATTGAATCCTTGCGTTGCACATTGTTCCACGGATTCGATACCTTGGGTTCACCATTCGAGGGAAGAAGGGTCCCTTGACTACGACGGGAGACTTGTCCGCTTGCAAGTCTAAACGAACTTTGATACAACTATTAACTGCGTCAACACTCCGCAAGTGGAGGGAAAAGTATGCATGACATGTTGGCTTAGGGCAAGGAAAGGCTTTATTTGGTGGACTGCAAAGCTCAAGTTTTAGTTGGTCAAGTTTTGATTAAGCACCTAGACTTTATTGTGCGTAAAGCTTCCCATCCCTTTCGAGGCACATGCACCAACCTGTCCCGATCCTAGGGTTACAACATCATAGAACCAAAACCAGCTCCCAAACCACAGTTACCACCACTGTGATCCACCCAAACCACCAACTAACCATGCGAGGGTTCGGGCCGCTCATGACCGTGAGCACGACTGTTATAACAGTTTGTAACGCTCTGCAGATGTTGTACATCTTTACCCACGAGTCTTGTAAACGTTTAAAGAACGTTAAACCCCGTCACGTTGTGCTTGCAAGGCACTTTCACACTTCCTTAGGTGTGATAGAATAGGGACGCTACGAAGCTTTTTGTTGGTTCTCCAGTGCGCATTGACCCTTAGACCCATGCTGGCGGACCAGCGGTACACTGAGCTACGCATTTATATCCGAGGTGCTGCATGCCCCCATACCCTCTCAACGCAGACCACTGGATCACCCAACAGTGTAACCAAGACTGTAGCCCATCTAGTTCTCGTGGTTGTACGGTAAGTCCTGGGTGGTCACTCCATAGACCGGTCCTTAAAAGATCGACTCAAGCCAGGCAAGCAACACACATCACAAGCCACCATTCAACCCACTTGCCTGAGTCGCCTAGGGTGTTCATGTTGCTAATCATAACCCACATTAACATGTTGCATAGTATTTTATCAAGTTAAGACTTAACCCAACCCATGTTGAGCAAGCTAAGCATAAATCTACCCATATAGGTAACCTCTAAGGGTAAGCAAGGAATGATCATGAAAAATCTAGTAAACGGTCCTTAATAGGATTCCCAGCAAAATTAGACATCTAATGCAAGAAAGCATAAATAAAGTAATGATTATGGTGAATAAAACATAAAGGTATAAAATAGCAAGATGTCAAGGACACTTGCCCGTTTCCTGATGCTCCACTGCTTAGAGACGTTGCTTCATGCGCAACAATCAACTGAAACAACACAACAGTACAACTAAGAACAATACACCAATCAATAATGAAAGCATTTTGAAAAAGGTATGCTAACACTAAGTACAACAGGCGTGAGAGCGCAAGAAACGCTAAAGACGGGGCTGCGGTTGGAAAGGAGTGCAAGCAAAGCAAGGGATGGCAGTAGGACAGCAGGATCTGCGAGCATGGAGAAATTTATGTCGCAAGGATTGTGGCACAATTGGATGATCCTTCTTGCAGTGATGTGTTCAGGTACGGGAAGCTCCTCATGGCATAAGGGTTTAGCAACCGGACATGTGCATCTTTGTGAACATAGTGGAAACAGTATGATGCCACAACTGAGAACAGTAGAGATGATAAGTACTATGAGATCCATGTCTCCAATATTGCTGCTCATATGGCTAAGGGATTACTCATGGACCTGTGCATGTATAAGTTACATGTTGTGACTAAAGGATTTGATCTTCAGACCATTGGATCAGCGGGAAACATGAGAATAGAAGATGATTATGTGGTTGTGTAAACCGAACGGGCAGCAAGCATTGTGTGGTTTATATCTCAGGAGTCGTGGCTCATATAGATGGGCAACTTTGCAGGATTGTGTGCAGGTACAAAGGTCAGATGCTGGTGAAAGGCCTTGGTGAACAGAAGATAGGATTGGCGGGGAACCCAAAAACAAGACAGGGTGGTGTGGCTGTGTGGACAGCAAGGGCAGCGACCATGACGAGGATCATATCTCTAGTTCTGCAGGTCCTATTGCCCACAAAATTTGTAGAGACATGTGCAGTAACATGATACATGATGTGATAAAAGGATTTGGCCATTAGTGATTTCAAGAGTAACACGAATGCAGGACAGGGAGTCATGTCTGAGTAAACTGCAGGGCAGCAGGCATGACGAGATTAGTATCTCCAGATTTGCAAGTCCTTTTTGCTCCACAAATTTGCAGAGTCAAGTGCAGGTATATAAGACATAACATAGTCAAAGGATTCGAACACTAGAGCACTAGGTCAGTGGGGAACGCAATGCTAATCAGCACCTGGATGGCTGGACGCATGGACAACAACATGATTCAAAGAGAAAGAACACTGGCGATCGATATGGTTCGATCCAAGGACTACGAAACTCTAAAAGCAAATACATAACAGAGATTTAAAGTGTTAGGGGGTCTCACTTTGGGTGGTTGATGGGGCTGAAGACGAACACGGCGACGACGAGAGGCAGGAGGAGTCGATGACGATGATGGGGTGGAGCGGCCTGCCCACGGTTCAGCAGGGACTGCTTGGGATCCCTCCATGGGCCAGCGGCGACGAAGGGAAGGAGGGGGCTGCGTCCAACGGGAAGGAGGCGAGCTTCCTGCGTGGGACACAAGAGGGCGACGATGACGGTCTTCTCCAAACCATTGAATGGATGCACGAGCAGTGGAGTGCAGCGGAAAAATCAGACCATGACGACGAGGGCACTCCGTTTTGGTGGAAATTGAGAGAGATGATAGGGTTCTAGGGGGTATCCATGGATAGGAGGGAGGGAGGGACACGGCCATGGGGAGACTTCTGTCTTTCATCATGATCTGATCTGAGGGGAGAACGAGAGGAAAGGGGAGGGCGCCAATCCAGGAGATGGGCTGGGTACTTGCTGTTTTTGGCGTGATGGTGGATGTGGTGCTGTCTAGGTTCATGTGTGGCAGAGATGGGAGGGGAGGGCGACACGAGAGAGGCGCTGGTTGATGCGTGGAAGAGGGAGGAGGCGTCGTGAGGGGGAGGAGGGGAGGGGAGGGTGACGTGAAGGAGGGGTCTCTATCTAGCTTGCGGAAGATGGGACAAGCAAGTGAACTATAAAGCCCACGAAACTTAAAAACAGCTCACCTAACAGATTCAAGTTCCAAAAATCCCACGCGCTTTGACCTTTTTTTATAATAATTTTTGAACTATTGTTAGTAATATTTTCATCAACAATTTTTAGAAATGTTGTGAACATTTTTTTCAACATTTTTAAGTGATGTCAATATTTTTTTGACAACATTTTTAAGAGTGTAGCCCACATTTTTTGCCAACATTTTATAAATGTTCCAGCATTTTTTAGTTAACATTTTTCTGGAGGCTTCTTCCAATATTTTTACGGAGGCTTCTTCCAATATTTTTCATAAATGTTCCAACATTTTTAAGAAATGTTGATTTCGCCAACTATTTTTTTAAAGATTTTTAAAATGTTGCAACATTCTTTTTAAATGTTGGGCAACATTTTTCTCTTTTTAGACTTCTTCAAACATTTTTCAGAAAATGTTACAATATTTTTTCGTCAACATTTTTTGCCAACACATTTTTTGTCAATATTTTGTCATCAACTTTTTATGAAATGTTTCAAATATTTTTGTCAACATTTTTCAGGAGTGTACCGACATTTTTTGTCAAAATTTTTGAGGAGTGTTGCTGCAATTTTTTTCATCAACATTTTTCGGAAGTGTCGCTAATATTTTTCATTAACATTTTTGAAAGTGTTGCGAACATTTTTCCGTCAACATTTTTTGGAAATGTTACAACATTTTTTCTTGAACATTTGTAGTTCTTTTCACGAACATTTTACGAATCGTTATAACATTTTTTTGACCAACATTTTTTATATTTCTTCCAACAATTTTTTTGTCTTTTCCTAACATTTTTGGAAAAATGGATTTCAACAATGTTTTTCTCTTCTTCAACGCGGCAGCAGTGCCCCTGGCCGGCCGACATGCACCGGCGCCCGAAGGGACGGCGCAACGAGCTCGCACGTGGGACGGTAGGACGAGCTCGCACGCGGCCGATGCGGGGCGGTGCGGCTCGGGGAGCTTGCGCGCGGTCGACGCGGCGGCGCCGGCCGGCGACCTCGCGCGCGGCGGCGTGGCTCGACGACCTTAAGCGCGGCGGCATGACTCCGGGCCGGGGGAGGCCGCGGCGGGCAATGGCGGTGCGCGGCCGGGATCGGCCGCGGCGGGCGACGGCGGTGTGGGGTAGGTAGCGACCGCGCGGGGGGCTAGACTGGCGCGCGTGGCCGCTCGGCGGCGGCAGGGGGGGGGGGGGGGTGGCCAGGGGAGGAAGGCGAGGGTGGTTAGGGTTAGTTGTTTTTTGGGCTATGTGGGCTGGTTGTTGGGTCTTTGATCCAAAGATTGTGGTTGGTTGCACTAATCTCAAACATTGGAAGGTGGGGGAGAAAAAATCTTCCGGAAGTTATATAGAATTTCCATGGTGGGAGAGTTGGGCTTTGGCCCGAGGTTGGGTGAGGATTACGCGGGCGGATGGGATTGAAGCTCGACCCATTAGTGTAAACGGTCTTTCGGGGCTGTCACATAATGTGTGAGAGATAGGAGTGCTTGACGACCTAAACTTAGGTCAACTGTCACACTTGTTTTTCCAAAGAAAACCAAGTGCAAATCTATATGCATGCCAGGATCAAGTTTCATGCATATAGTGACATATAAGTGAATACAGAAACAGTATCATGTAAGAAAAAAGAAGTTCATCAGAGATTTACGCTTTATCCTGAAAACGAAGGCACCAAACATCACAGGAAGTCGACTGGGGGTTGCGTACGCCTAGCTCCAACAACATTTTCACAAGTCTTCATAACATCTTCCTCTTTCTGAGCAACATTGTTTATAGCAAGGGTGAGCACTTGTCGTACTCAGCAAGTGTGGGGAAATGTATGAATGCAAAGGCTTTATAGTGGACTGGCTATGAGCATTTAGCATTTTAGTTGGTCAAATTTTATTAGCACCTAATTACTAGATAAGTATAAGTATATACCAACCCTCATTAAGCATAAGGTAAGATGCACCATAAAAATATGGCGAGCATAACCAGAGAGCATGATTTAAGTCCATCTTCAAGTTTGATTATCATGTGAGGGTCCAGGTCGCTCTTGACCGTGAGCACGGCTAATCCATTAGTTTAACACTCTGCAGAGGTTGTACACTTTCACCACAAGTCGCGTAAAAACTCAAAGAGTTTTGGACCCAATCATGTGATGCTAGCTAGGCATGATACCACACTACCGAGGTGTGATTGCATTGGGATGCTACGAGGCCTTTACGAAGATCCTCCAATGAGCAACAACCCACTAGGTTTCAGCGCAAAGTGGGGCACAAAGCTCCCTAGCGGGTCAATACCCCACCATAAATAACAAACCCGGCTCCCCGCTAGAGCAGGTCTATGCTCCGTCAATGCCTCCCCATTTGTCCCTTTCGGGTAAGGTTGCTACAACACTAAAGTCTCTAGTTATTTAGACAAGACAGAGCCATGTGCCTTGTGGTTGTACGGTTTTCCGGGTGGTTCTCCATGTTCCGATTAAGTATATGATCTTGTATTAAGTAACCAGAGATGTAGCCTAAAAGAACATAGAGTGCGAAAGGGTAACCATGTTGATTATTACCAACCCGAGTTGAGCATGAAAAACGGTGTAGAGATCTATATAGCTTTTATTTAGAAAAGACATGTTTAATAAGCATTAACACGATTAATATTAAATTAATTTTCAGAAAACAAACATGATGAAAACACTCTACTAATACATGTTTTACATCATTATGAACCTACTGCAACTTGAACGGAAAAAAACGGAGCCAAAACGATCAAGATATGGTTGTTCAAAGGTTCAGGGACCTACCGGTAAAGATCAAAAACTTCCAGGGACATAACTGCGAGAAACTGAGGGCATACACATAATTATGTATATAAACTCAGGGCTTACTTGCAAAAATATCAGATTGGACTGGATCTAGGGAATCTATTAGATACAGGGGGTTTCCTAGAAAAGAAACAAGACACAAAAAAACAAGCTAGGAATGAAAGGGTTTCTCAGGGTCTTACATGCAAAACTGCAGGGGTCATCCCCTACCTCTATCCATGGCGGACAGGGAGCTCTGGGCGGCCTGGGAGAGTGGCGGCGCCGGCGTCCTAGGCTGCCAGTTGCTCGGGTAAGTAAGGGAAAACGAAAAGGAGCTCGAGGGGGACTCAAGGGCGTGTTCACCTTGGAGAGGAAAAGACGGCAAGCGGCCAGCGAAGTGGAGCAGGGTCGTCTTGTGGTGGCCCTAGACGGTGGTGATACTCCGGTGCTTGACTGACGACGGGAAGAGGCGGAGGATGCGCAGCTCGACCTCGCGAAGCTGCGGGTGGCGGTGGCTTCCCCCGGCCGGGCTTCACGCCGGCGAATCGAGGACGACCGGCGGCGAGCTTTCGGCTCCGGCGGCGGCGTCTTATGCAGGCGACGCAGGGCGGCGGTGGCTAGGGTTAGGGTCCACGCGGCTTGAGGCAGCGCAGCTAAATTGGGCGCACTGCGTGTCGTGCACGGCACGAACACCGAGGAAGGCCGGCGGCGGCCTGGACTCCTGGCCGTGTCCGCCATGGACACTGGCCACGGCCGGGGTCTGGGCCCGGATGAGCTAAGGCGGGCCGCGGGCCGGGGCGGAGCGGGTCGGGTCTACGGGCTCGTCCCAAAAGGATAGGATAGAATTTTTTTCGAATTTATTTTTAATGCGAAAACAATTCCAGAAAAATCTAGTAATTGTTTTAAAGCACCAAAAATACACGGAAAATCCCAAAATTTCAGAAAAATTCCTAGAGACACATAGGGACACGAACAATTCAAATAAAATATTTGGAGCTCATGAAAAAGATCTTAGAGCCTTCTAATAAATAGAAATAGCTCAAGGAAAATAAGAATAAATTCCAGAAAAATCTGGAAAGTTCTCGGAAGGATTTGGACAACACCTAATTATATTTTTGAAACTTTTTGTAGTCAAGAACCACTGAGATGCAACGACATGAATTCAACACTCACTCAATCATTTATTTAATTTCCGAAAAACAAACAAAGGTTTTCCCTATACTATATTCCCTGTAAAGAAAATAAATGTTTGGAAAAGTTTTAAAATTCTGAGAAAATTGTTATTTAGTTATTCTCTCTATTCACATCCTGAAATTGGAAATTTCAGGGTGTGACAAATCTACCCCCCTTAAACGGAATCTCGTCCCGAGATTCGAAGTAAGAAGAAGCAAGGAGGGAGATAAACAAGAACATTGCTGCCAAGGTAGATAGGCGGTCTTCCAATTTTGTTGATCGGTGTGAAGTCTTCAATCTTTTTCCTTGTTGGTTGCTGGGGTCTTCATTAGAGTGAGCTAGGTGGGATAAAAGCAAGCATAAGGTGGGAGAGAAAGTAGAGTGATGTCTTCTTTTCTTCATCTTTCTTACTTCTAGATGGTGATGGTAGTAGTAGCATTAGCTTGTTGGTGACGTTGGTGTTGGCTTCATTTTCTTCTTCCGGTGTCCTTTGATCACTTGATTAGGTAGAGAGAAAGAGAGATAGCAAGGGTGTGGGAGGCACAAAAGAGGAACCCAACTAAGCAACTAATGTTATTGCAGATATAAGACCCACAATACACAAACACTCACTTCAAAGAACCAACACAAGCAATGTCATAAAACCAAGCATCATCATGCAAGCACAGAACTTCACCAAACAAGACATGGTTAAGGGAACGATACTACATGTTATTAATACAATCAGAGGGTATCCTCCTAATAGATCAGATGTAGATCCCAGAAAGGAAATCCATAAATAATGGATTTTTCCCACATCAAGGAGGCCGAAATTATGAATTCATCCCAACCGGAATCACCTCAATCAGAGGTTTAGAACTCGAGATATGAATTAAACAAGATGGTTATGTCAGTAGTGTTGACAGATTTGGGAACCTCCAAAGTTTCGGGCATAACGCTTTGTATATGCAACCTAAACTGATGAATTTTTGACAGAGTGAAACTTATCAAGTTCCTGAACTACTCCAATTGAATTTACCTCAATCAGATGTCCATAGCCTGAGATATAAAAGAATGAAGGTATCTAGGTTAGCAGAGTTTACAGATTCTGATAGCTCCAATGTTTCGAGCATAGATCCTGGAATATATACTGAATATGACTGAATTTTGGAAAGAAATTAATACATGGAATTATGGAACTAACCCAACTGATTTCATGTCAATCGGAGTTCTGTAGCTCGAGAAAGAATTAAAACAGCACTGATGTGTTGGAGAGTGCGCGAACAGATAGAATATAAGGGTAACAATTCCACCAAAAAAATCAAGGGGGTGTTATTGCTTGAGAGAATGCACAGACAAGATCGAAGAAATTTTGAAGGAGAGAGAATATAATTATACAAGAATTCATGGTATGGAGAAAAGAAGATGGTGAGATCATTCATCAGAGAGGTCAAGGAAAAGGTAAGATGGGACTTTAGATCAAAAGAGACCTTAGGAAACATCCATTGCTAACTAGGCTTATGTCCTACAGTCGATACAACTCTGATACCACTCTGTCACACTTTTTTTTTCCAAAGAAAACCAAGTACAAACCTATATGATGCCAGGATCAAGTTTCATGCATATAGTGACATATAAGTGAATACAAAAACAGTATCATGTAAGAAAAAAGAAGTTCATCAGAGATTTACACTTTATCTTGAAAACGAAGGCACCAAACATCACATGCAGTCGACTGAGGGTTGCGTACGCCTAGCTCCAACAACATCTTCACAAGTCTTCATAACATCTTCCTCTTTCTGAGCAACATTGTTTATAGCAAGGGTGAGCACTTGTCGTACTCAGCAAGTGTGGGGAAAAGTATGAATGCAAAGGCTTTATAGTGGACTGGCTATGAGAATTTAGCATTTTAGTTGGTCAAATTTTATTAGCACCTAATTACGAAATAAGTATAAGTATATACCAACCCTCATTAAGCATAAGGTAGGATGCACCATAAGAATATGGTGAGCATAACCAGAGAGCACGATTTAAGTCCATCTTCAAGTTTGATTATCATGTCAGGGTCCAGGACGCTCCGTGAGCACGGCTAATCGATTAGTTTAACACTCTGCAGAGGTTGTACACTTTCACCACAAGTCGTGTAAAAACTCAAAGAGTTTTGGACCCAACCATGTGATGCTAGTTAGGCATCATACCACACTACCGAGGTGTGATTGCATAGGGACGCTACGAGGCCTTTACGAAGATCCTCCAATGAGCAACAACCCACTAGGTTTCAGGACGAAGCGGGACACAAAGCCCCCTAGCGGGTCAATACCCCACCATAAATAACAAACCCAACTCCCCGCTAGAGCAGGTCTATGCTCCGTCAACGCCTCCCCATTTGTCCCTTTCGGGTAAGGTTGCTACAACACTAAAGTCTCTAGTTATTCAGCCAAGGCAGAGCCATGTGCCTTGTGGTTGTATGGTTTTCCTGGGTGGTTCTCCATGTACCGATTAAGTATATGATCTTGTATTAAGCAACCAGAGATGTAGCATAAAGGAACATAGAGTATGAAAGGGTAACCATGTTGATTATTACCAGCCCAGTTGAGCAAGCTAAGCAAACATCTCCCATCAATATTAATTAAGAAACCCAGTTATAGAAGGCAATGGTAAAAATAATACTAGTCATCATCCTTAATAGGAACCCATCAGTATTAAATGCAAGCATATGCAATGGTGATTAATAAAGTTATTGGACAAAAGAACAAGGACACACTTGCCTTTAACCACAAAGTAGTTGCCTAGAATATCTTCAACCTCTTGTTCTTCAAACTGCTCGATCCACGTTCATTCTACTCGTATCAATCATCGGACACAAGCATACTAAGAACAAAGCACCAAACAAAAGAAAAGCTTTAAAAGAACGCACTAAAGGATAGGCTCGATTAGAAGGATCACTAAAGAACACAAAGTGTGCTTGGAAGGGAAAGGCTCGGTTAGCTTTAAAAAGATGGTTATGAAAGGTTGAGCGAGGACCGGAAAGATCACACTGAGATAGAGCTTGATAAAGAACGTCTAACGAATATTTTGCATTTATAAACATAAAAGACTTCAGGTTCGTTTTAATTAGCAAAACATATGTATAGGGTATCTTCATAAAGAAAAGTACCCTAAGTTAATACTAAAGAAAATTAAACTTCATTTGCAAAACCGTAGAAGAAAGAACCTAGTCAAGTTTTATTCATAAATGTTTATGTATAAATTATACTAGTTAAACATTTAACTTAGAAAAGATAAATTATATGAATAATCTAAACGTAACTTTGTGAGTGGATTATGTTATTATTAAAAACAGCATTACATTGGTTTTAATCAAAATTAACATTTATTTATAAAGATGGAGTAAAAGCCTAATCAACTTTTAATTATAAAAGTTAATTAATCATTAATCAAATTAATATTTGACTTATGGAAAACTGGGTAAAAGATCTAATTAGATTTTATTTACGAAAGCATGTGAGAGAAACATTAATCAAATTAAATCTGATTATGAAAAACGGTGTATAGATCTATATAGCCTTTATTTAGAAAAGACATGTTTAATAAGCATTAACAAGATTAATATTAAATTAATTTTCAGAAAACAAACACGATGAAAACATTCCACTAATACATGCTTTACATCATTATGAACCTACCGCAACTTGAACGGATAAAAACGGAGCTAAAACGATCAAGATATGGTTGTTCAAAGGTTCAGGGACCTATCGGTAAAGATCAGAAACTTCCAGGGACATAACTGCGAGAAACTGAGGGCATACACATAATTATGTATATAAACTCAGGGGCTTACTTGCGAAAATATCAGATTGCACTGCATCTAGGGAATATATTAGATCCAGGGGGTTTTCTAGAAAAGAAACAAGACACAAAAAACAAGCTAGGAATTAAAGGGTTTCTCAGGGTCATACATGCAAAACTGCAGGGGTCATCCCCTACCTCTGTCCATGGCGGACAGGGAGCTCTGGGCGGCCTGGGAGAGTGGCGGCACCAGCGTCCTAGGCTACCAGGTGCTCGGGTAAGTAAGGGAAAACGAAGAGGAGCTCGAGGGGGACTCAAGGGCGTGCTCACCTTGGAGGGGGCAAGACGGCAAGCGGCCGACGACGTGAAGCTGGTTCGGCCTGTGGCGGCCCTAGACGGCGGCGGTACTCCGGTGCTTGACTGACGACGGGAAGAGGCGGAGGATGCGCAGCTCGACCTCGCGAAGCTGCGGGTGGCGGCGGCTTCTCCTGGCCGGGCTTCACGCCGGCGAGGTGAGGACGGCGGCGGCCGAGCTTGCGGTTCCGGCGGCGGCGTCTTGCGCGGCGACACGGGCGGCGGCTAGGGTCGGTGGCGCACACGGCTTGAGGCGGCTCGGGTATATAGGGCGCACTGCGTGTCGTGCACAACCCGGATGCCGAGGAAGGTCGGCGGCGGCGACCTGGACTCCTGGCCGTGTTCGCCATGGACACTGGCCACAGCCAGGGTCTGGGCCCGGATGAGCTAAGGTGGGCCGCGACTGGGCCAGAGCGGGTCGGGCCTACGGGCTCGTCCCAAAAGGATAGGATAGAATTTTTTTCGAATTTATTTTTAATGCGAAAACAATTCCAGAAAAATCTAGTAATTGTTTTAAAGCACCAAAAATACTCGGAAAATCCCAAAACTTTCAGGAAAATTCCTAGAGACACATAGGGACACGAACAATCCAAATAAAATATTTGGAGCTCATGAAAAATATTTTAGATCCTTCTAATAAATATAAATAGCTCAAGGAAAATAAGAATAAATTCCAGAAAAAACTCGAAAATTCTCGGAAGGATTTGGACAACACCTAATCTTATTTTTGAAACCTTTTACACTCAAGAAGCACTGAGATGCAATGACATGAATGCAACACTCACTCCATCATTTATTTAATTTCTGAAAAACAAACAAATGTTTTCCCTATACTATATTCCCCGTAAAGAAAATAAATGTTTGGAAAAGTTTTAAAACTATGAGAAAATTGTTATTTAATTATTCTCTCTATTCACATCCTGAAATTGGAAATTTCATGGTGTGACATTGACTTGGGTATGATTTGGATGGATGAAGTAAGATGTGGTGAGAAAGACTCGATTCGGATACTAAATGTTGATTATCGATCAGGCGATACAAAGAAAGATGAGAGAAACTTGACATGGATAGAAATTGTGATTAAGCGTGAAAAGGGAAGGGGTAGGTAGGAGAAAAAGGAAGTGGTTCATCTAGGATTCGATAGAGTTTTCAAGGGACATGGGTAGAAAGGTTAACTCGAGAGAAAAGATGGAGTGTGACAGCCATTGTTGATCCAGTGTTTGGATAGGGTTCAAATTAGGGTTTAAGATTGTTTCAAGATTGAATCGAAACCTAGGCGTGTTTGAAAACACTTTTAAACTATTTTAGCACTCAAAACACTATGCAACCGGCATGAATGCAACAAACAAATTTATAACCTATGATTGTTTAATCTGTGTTTAGAAACTATTTTGTTTTCAAAAGGTTGCACACACATACTTTCTAACTTAATTCTAAAAAGTTTTATAAAAAAGTTTGAAAATGCTAGCAAAATTCGAACTATGGTGTTACAAATACTACCCCAGTTAACAGGAATCTCGTCTCGAGATTCAGCAAAAGGTTAGCAGGAGAGAGAGAAGGCTAGCAGTAGGAAAGACAGGGTTGCTTTGCGTTTATGTCATCTTGTCTTGTTCTTCACACCTTCATGTCACTTGTCCGAGATTTCTTCAACTCTTGTGGATGGTCCATCATGGAGATCCGTAGGGAGTCCTTTATGATGATTTTTTTCTGAGCAATGATCACCATGAACCTTCTTCATGTGTTGTCCTCTCGTTGTTACCATTGTTCCAATTGTCTGGTATCTTCTTGTGAATGGTCCACGTAGAGGTTCTTAGTGGCATAAGTTTGCTGAAGGTTCTTGTGAGGAGGATTCAAAATTTTATTAAAAGTTGTTAGACTTTAAATAGAGTGTGTACAATTATTTCAAAATAAACAATATTTTCTAAAAACAATAAATGAATCATAGGTTATAATTATTTGTTTGTTGCATTCATGCTGCGATGCATAGTTTTATTTGTGTGAAAAATGATTTTGAGTTTTTAAACTCGAATAGGTTCGCCTGTAGGTTTAACCTTTGTATCTTTATCTCTCAAACCCAATCTTTTCTTTATCTCGACCCATTTCTCTCTACCATAGGTCACTCTTCTCTCTCTAAAATTTGGGGACCAATCGATACCCCGCGCGCTGGTAGGAGAGTTGCAGGGAGCAAGATGGCCAACATGTAGCATTTGGCGACTTTGGCGGAGGGAGCGACGGGCCACAGATCATTATTGACGGTTAATAGTTGTATCAAATTTCGTTTATGACTTGCAAGCGGACAAGTCTCCTGTCGTAGTCAAGGGACCCTTCTCCCTCGAGTGGTGAACCCAAGGTATCGAATCCGTGGAACAAATGTGTGATGCAAAAGTTGATCTAGTAAAGCCAAGTAACTTCAATCTTCAGTAAAACCCTAATGCATCTAGATAAAAGACACGTAACTAATCTAATCTACTAAAGACTGGAGATAACAAAGTAAGATTGGGTAGATAAACCGATCTAGAGAGATCGGGTTAAGCCTTTTGTTGAAGTTCCAAGCAAGAGAAGAAGTAGCAAATCGAATCTTATTAGAAGCCTCTTTAAACCGTGGTTTCCCGTCCAAATCCGAAAACATCCGCCTTTCGGAACCCCCGTTCTGTCACAATGTATCCCTACTCATGCGGGGAGTCTAGGGCGAGTCAAAAGACAAGTCGAGATTCTTTCGGAAGATCCGGCGTGTACCTCTAGCCACCGCGGCTACAAGAACACCCTATGTGATCTATCGCGCGAATAGATCTAGAATAAGCAAACCGATCAAAAAACGAAATCTTCGAGGAAACACTTGATCGCTAAGAATAGATTCAACTTGATAATTCAACTATGACAATGATACATACACAAGATCACCACCGGGATCCTTCCTTGATCTTGCTTCTAGCTCCGGGAACTCCGACGTGGTCTTCCATGCAAGGTTCCCACGTCGGCTAGGGAAACCCTAGTCAACCGACTCGACCCTATCCTCTCCGAGATGGTGTCCCTCTCTTCTCTCGCTCCTCGGCGGCCGATGATGAATTCCATTATGCGTGGCTCTCGGCCACGGGGCTATAAATAGCACGATTGGCGGCTAGGGCAAAGGAGAGGGCAAACGGGCCCCGGCCGGCCGGCCCGGGCCCATCCAGCCCGGGATCCACGGCCTCCTTTGCTCTACGTCGGTTCCCTTGCTTCCTGGATGTTTCCCCCTTCGCATGTAGGTCCATGTCGTCGTTTCTCTCCGAATTGGGCATAACTCCTTGTCTTGCAAGATTCGAAGACTTTTCTCGGTCGGGTCCTCGGAGTTTGTCGTCTTCTCGGATCAAGTCCCCGACTTCTTGGAGTTAAGTTTGCTTCATTGCATGACTTGTACGGGGCTTCAAGGTCTTCTCATAAGGTGCTTGATGAACTTATCCCGAAAGTCTTGCTTTCGGCGCTAAAACCCCGCATAAACACTAAACTCCAAATCCGACATGCACACGTGAACTTGTTATACCACGGGGGTTAGTACCAATGGATAAGGTATAAAACTCATGCCAACACCGAAGGTAAGCTCATGGCTAGGTTGACGGATTTTCACCGTCAACATCTCCCCCATGCTTAAACCTTGCTCGTCCTCGAGTAAGCCTTCGATGGATATCATCATTGCCAAACAATGTTTAAACCTTGCACTTGATCATACATGAGAAAACATAATGCTCTCAAAATTTTAATTCATTAAAGTTCAATAATGTACTAGCCTTTATCTCTACGGAGGGTAGATTCTTATTAAGCTTATCCCAAAAGTATTAACATGCTCACAAAGTTTAAATAGATCTCGAATTTTTGAAATAAAGAACGAGATAAAGAAAAGCTAAACCAAGTTCACAAATTTAAATCATCTTGTATATTACTCATGAACTCTCAACTCGCTTGTCTCTCAAGCCTATATATTCTACTCCTTTCCCTCTCATAACATATATGTGTGGTAGGCTTTATATGGAGCTTTTTGGGAAAGTTTAGTCCTAACAAGATTTTATAAATGAGGTGTTGTCAAAACAAGACAAGCTTCTCATGGTCTTACCGAGACTCGTCAAAAAGGTCATTGGAAAATGATGTTATATCAAGGAGGGGAAAGAGAAAAATACGCACACTTTAGATGAGTGGACATGTGCAAATGGCAAACAGTGATCCCGAGGCACAAAGGAAGTCCTCGTTATCGGATTGCACAATGCACGGATAAAAGGCTAGCAAAAAGATAGATACGCAAAAATGGAATGACCAAGCTTCTTAGTCTCGGGCCGGAGAAATCATGGCCCGCAATAACTCACTCAAAAATAAATCTTGTACACTAAGGTTTATGCACTCAAATATATATTCGGCTTTGGATAGATCGAGCAACACACAAGTGATATTTGTGACAAGGTTAGCGATATTTTTGAGCATAAAAACCATCTTTAATCTATTCATAACTTGAGAGCACATAAAACACTATGGGTCTTTATTTTAATCATAACCTCCGCTAAAGATTAAGCTAGCATTTAAATAAATTCAGATTCGTATTTTTAAGAGAGCACTAGCTTTAGCATGCATAAATCAATTACAAAGATAAACAATGCGGCAATTATAATCGGATATCATCATGGCACAAATTTTTGTAACTTTTCCAATGATGTAATCAAGGTGGTGTCTTTATTAATAATGAAATCAAGTTGAAATACAAACTGAAAATAAACAAATTACACACTTGCTGAAATTTAAATAAAAACAGAAAATATTATGCAAACACACAAAAACAAAAGCTGAAAATTACGAGAGAAAGAGAAAAGAAAAGAAAACTAAAGTTCCTTAATCTTCCTAGTCCTCCGCCGGTGGTTGGTGTTGATGATCTTGATAGTAGTACCCTTGCTCGTAGTAGGGTTGGACATTCCCTCCAACGAATTGATCCGGCTTCACTAGGTGAAGGCGTCCAAGCTCATAGGCAATATTTGCATTGCCCTCACCAAGTTGAGCCACGTTGGCTTGGATGGCTGCAACGTTTTGCGTGTTTCTCGCAACGTACCCTCCAATTATGGCCACGCTTTATTGCGGTTGGGGATATTGTGCGTAGGGCTCCACGAAGTTTACGTTGGGCACCACATAATTTGGTGGGGGTACCGGTGCACCACCCCCATGCTTGCTCTTGTGGCCCTCCGTAATAACTTGGCGGAGGATGGATGACGATGAACCCTTCTTCTTGGAGAAGAGACTTGTGGTTTTCTTCCACAAGGTTGCTGCACTCTTCTCTCCACTAAAACTCCGGGTTGCAACCGGTAACTAGGCACTTAAAATCTTACTTCGGGATGTGGACTTTGAGTGGATTAAGGTGGTGGATTTTTTTGAGCTATCAAGCTTGGGAAGGTTGGCTATGTCTACGGAGGTTATGGGCACACAAACTTGAACACACAAACTAAGGAAGGAGAGGGAAGCTTGCCCTCGAGAAAACGGGAGCCGGGGGGCTCCTTAAGTAGGGGAGGCCGGCCGGCTTGGGCCGACCGGCCCGGGTGGCCTCGGCTCCTCCCCGCCTCGGCTTTCTTCCAGCACGATCATTTCTCCTCTCGCTCCACGAGTTGCACCGCCCAAACGCTCGCGTCCACTCCTTTTTTCGACATTATTGGTTCTTCCACTTGATGCTTCATGCTTCATGTCCATGCTCCCTTGCTCCACTTGCTTTACATGTCACCATGAAATTCCCGCAAAGTTTATGCTTGCTGCCCACCATGCTTCTCCTTTGCATGTGGACTTGGTGAAAGTTGATGAAAGGGTATCCAATGGTGCATGCATGATTAATTCAAACTAGATTGCCTCCCTTTAAGTGTGTTTAAGGTTAAGCACTCCTCTAATTTCGAAATTTAAAAATATTTTTCGGAGCCATGCAAGAGCTCAAGCATAAATTTAGATAAGTTTGTAAACCATTAAAAACAAATGTGAGTCGAAAATATTTTCCGACTACGTTGATATCGGTCTCACCGGTATAGCCTCGCCTTCATTGGTTGAGAGCAAACTTTCCCGGCTTGATCATGGGGGCATAGGTTTAGGTTCTAATTTTGGCTAAATGAGAGAGATTTTGAATAAAACAAAATTAGATGAGGCTTAGAAAAATTCTAATCCTAGAGAAACCGAGGATATGGATTTTTAAACCAACCAAAAACTTTCATTTCTAGGTTCACGCGAGTCCTACCACGTGCTGAAATTTAATTAACTCCTAGGTATAACTCGTGGCTCTACTCGGGTGGTTTTAGCATGAAAAATAAGTCAACCACAACACCATAATAGGGGTGAAAGGTTGAGTTAGGTTCTGAAATTATTTGGTTGTGGTTTCTCGAAACGAAAAAACAAACAAGCACATAGGAGGGTTCATGCAAAGGGTTTATGATAAAGCAAAATATTCAACCAAGATTTATGTCTCTAATATTGTTCAACCACTTCTAAGTCTAACGTCTTTGCGTAATAAAATTCAAAACTAACTTATTATTAAAAAGACTCGAAAAAACCGGAATCGGGTTGTCCTCCCGTAGCTTATTCTTGACTCGACGAAACGGGTTGCCTCCCGCCTAGCGCTTCGTTTATAGTCCATGGCTAGACTTCTTCACTTGATTACCTCAGATCAACGCTCTTTGCGGGTGTTGCAATCATGGGTACCCACTTCTGCACCATCTTGGGCATGGGCTTCTTCTTCGGCTTAGTCAATTTTTTTGGTCCTCACAGCCGGCTTTGTCTTTTGGTCTTGACGGATGCACCAACTTCCTTCATGTAGTGGCTCGGCATCTCGAACTCTTGTCCTTCGGTTGTGATCTTCATGGTCTCCTTAGTGTGATCCTCCTTCTCTCCCGAATGAGTTTGTGTAGCCTTCGCCTTCTTGGGACCTCGGAGTTGTCTCGGATATTCTTCTTTGTTCCCCATCGGGCGCCCGACAAGTTGCCCCACTTGCGTCTCTAGCAACTTCATCACGATGAACACTTCAATCCTCACATGTGGATCTTGCCTTGGTAGCCTTTAGGTGTTGAGCTTCTTTCCCTATCTCCATCTTCTCCATCCTCCTCTTAAGTAAATCGATTTTCCACTCAAGGAATCCGGCTCGTATGTTTTCATTGAAACGCTCCGAAGCTCCTGCAATCGTCATGCGGATAGTTGAGACCTTGATCTTGAACGGCCTTCCGGCGTCTTGAAGGTTTATGATAGGTAGATCAACGATGTCGGTTTAGGTTGATCTTCCTTTGGACTTGGAGGCGGTGATTCCCTTGGAGATTCCGGCGGTCCTTCAACTTCGGCTTCGAATCTAGGGTTTCCAACCCTTTAGCTTGTGTTGCACGTCTCCTTTGCTCGTAAAGTTTTCCGGATCATCCACAAAAAAAGTTTGGGTTTCTTGGAGAGGTAGCCAACCATCTCCGGCTAGGGTTAGCAATAAACAAAGTATGCAAAAATTAGGAAGTAAAAATAAATCTATGAAAACTAGGGTTAGACAAACTAGATTAGATGTATTTTGAGGATGATCAAAGTTTAGTAGATGCAAAAATAAAAACAAAAAGAAAACTGAAAATTACAAAAAGGCAATAAAAAATCAAATCTTGATCACTTGTTCCCCGGCAACGGCGCCAGAAAAAGGGGCTTGTTGACGGTTAATAGTTGTATCAAATTTCGTTTATGACTTGCAAGCGGACAAGTCTCCCGTCGTAGTCAAGGGACCCTTCTTCCCTCGAGTGGTGAACCCAAGGTATCGAATCCGTGGAACAAATGTGTGATGCAAAAGTTGATCTAGTAAAGCCAAGTAACTTCAATCTTAAGTAAAACCCTAATGCATCTAGATAAAAGACACGAAACTAATCTAATCTACTAAAGACTCGGAGATAACAAAGTAAGATTGGGTAGATAAACCGATCTAGAGAGATTGGGTTAAGCCTTTTGTTGAAGTTCCAAGCAAGAGAAGAAGTAGCAAAGCGAATCTTATTGGAAGCCTCTTTAAACCGTGTTTTCCCGTCCAAATCCGAAAACATCCGCCTTTCGGAACCCCCGTTCCGTCACAACGTATCCCTACTCATGTGGGGAGTCTAGGGAGAGTCAAAAGACAAGTCGAGATTCTTTCGGAAGATCCGGCGTGTACCTCTAGCCACGGCGGCTACAAGAACACCCTATGTGATCTATCGCGCGAATAGATCTAGAATAAGAAAACCGATCGAAAAACGAAATCTTCGAGGAAACACTTGATCGCTAAGAATAGATTCAACTTGATAGTTCAACTATGACAATGATACATACACAAGATCACCACGGGATCCTTCCTTGATCTTTCTTCTAGCTCCGGAACTCCGACGTGGTCTTCCATGCAAGGTTCCACTACAAGGTTTTCCCCCCTATTGCAACAAATCCCTTAGGCAACACCACTATTTCGGTTGCAATAGGGGGGGTACTATTGCACCGAAACGGTGATTCGGTTGCAATTTGTGTGTCTATTGCAACACAAAATTTGAGTTGCATTATTTATTGGTTCGGTTGCAACATGTTGACGCTAATGCACCCATTTTTAGAATTTTTGTTGCATTTTGTTGGAAATAATGCCACCCCATTATTGTGTTGCATTAGCATTCCTTGCGTTGCAACGAGAAAGTTGTTGTAGCCACCATACTAGGGATGGTTGCGTTTGAACAGACTATGTCACAACGTAGAATTTTGGTTGCAAATATATCTTTGTGATGTTGCAACAAGTTGGCGCTAATGCACCCATTATTCGGAATTGTGTTGCATTTGGTAGGAAATATTGCTACCCTATTTCGCGTTGCACTAGAAATTCGGGTGTTGCAATATAAACTTGCTATGGCTACCATACTAGGGTTGGTTGCGTTTGAATGGCCTTACGCAACGTCTTATTTGGGTTGCAATTATATCTTTGCGTTGTTGCAATACAAGGAAGGCTATTGCTTCGTTTCTAGCCTCAAGGAGGAATATTGTGTACGTATTGCCAAAAAAATTGTTTTGATGAAAAAATCTGCTATGGGGTTGTAGCGAAATTTAAAATGCGATTTAATAAATAAATTTTATTATGAAAAATCTGAATTTTAACAATATGGTATAGACTATTTGTACCATGAAAAAGAGAGAGGATTTGTTTAGATGAAAAAATTGTGTGCTATGGGGATGTGGGCTAAGCCGGACCACAATAGGCTCAACCGGCGAGCGTAAAGCCCGGCGAGCGGGAGCCCGAGTGGACCGTCTAGCCCATTAAGCCCCATAGCCCAAGTAGCAAGCATTAGTTGATGATGGTAATATGGAGTTCGAAAGTGCGAGTGCACACACACTGTCCTTCTAAGCCGGGATACCCCCTTCTCAGTTTACGGGGTGGCACTAAAGGTACTGGAGACTAGGATGTGAAAATGTCAAATGGGCCGGTGAGAGTAATAAAAACAAGGATGTGCCGGCCCAAATCGTCTATAACTTTCAGCTCCCCCACCCCCAATACACTTTTGCTCCCAACCATCCCCCTCGTCGGCTCTGACCGTCGCGTCCCCATCGAGATGCCCCGCATCGAGTTTTTCCCCGTGGCAAGCGGCGACGACGGCCGGAGTGGCCGCATCGAACCTTCCCGGACTAGCGGTGGGCACGGACGAAGGGGCCGCGCGCGCCGTAACACGGCCCGAGCGGCCGCCACGACGGGGGCGGGGCCGCATCGAGGGGATCCGGGAGAGCGGCGGCGGCGGGACGGCGGGGCCGCACCAAGGGTTTTTAGGCGGCGGCGGCGGCGTACGGAGGTGCCACGCGCTCCACCACGCGAAGCGCGATGCACGCGGGCGGTTCAAGTGTTCCACACCACCTACCTCGTCGTCCTCGGTATGGTCGGCGGCACCCCAACCCCGTCGTCCTCTGGTACGGACGACACCACCACCTCCTCGTCGTCGTCTCACGGCCCGCATCGCCAAGTCGATCCATCCGTAAGGGTAAGCGGGGCCCTAGTCGGATGCAAGCGTTCCGAGAAGAGAAGTGAGGTACACCGCCCTACCCTCTTTGATTTTCCGGGAATCGTGTGACTCCTTTTGCAATTAGAAAAATGTTAGTAGTTCATAGTAATCAAAATTTCATACTAGATAATGATAATTGTGTTTTTGTGTGGATCCATCTCACCCCATACTAGATAATGATAATGATAATTGGCTTGATTTCTTGCAATCTTTTGCCGTGAATCGACTTTCGTGTACATTTGATCACATTGCGAAAACAAAGCCAGCCAAATGAACGCAGGCTGTCCCATTTAGTAGGTTAGGCCTTTTCGGCGGTAGTAGGGGGATCACGGGTAAATTGGTATACATTATGAGTCAAGAGATTGAATAGGCTGTTTTAAACTGAAAAACAACAAATTGTTTTGTTTGGTCAGGCTAGTGAACACGCTAATCGGTGAGGATCATCATTCCGGACTCGGATGATGAGCGAGTAACAATAGCAAGAAACCGTCTCCATCGAAAGCTTCGGGATCATCGAAAAGAAAGGTGCATTTTTTGACTATTTTGTTGCATTGGCCACAGTTGTTGTAACACATTTCATGTTAGTAACTTGTGTTTGTTGTCTGCGATAGCAAATGCCCTTGCACCAAATGGTTCAACAGCTGAAGGAGCGCTATGATGATTTGCGGGAGCAGATTGAGAACCTAAGCGTCGACATTGTTGGAACGCAGGAAGACATGGAGATGACCCTAAAGGAATTCATGGAGAGCTGTGTCGACAAGTTAGAAGTGATGGCAAAGAAGATCCGCATGCTTCGGGATAAAGTCAATCGCAAGTAGTAGTAATCTAGCTTACTACGCAACATAACCAGGTCCTAGGTGAATGTTATGCGGATCTTTGGTGAATGGTCTAAGAATGGATGTGTATGTGGCAACATCTAAGTATGCCAACATCAAAATAATAACTTTGAACCTTTATATATGCATGTTCGTATGTCTATGTGTTTGGATCTAGATGAGCCCTTGCAAAATATTTGAACTTATGAGTGACACAAATTGAAATCGTTGGGTCCTCTCATGCATATTTGGACTAACCATCTGTCTGTTTTCAGAATTGCGACATGCTATTGTTTATGCTATTCATGTGTATATTCACAAAGCATTGTGATCACCAATTTGGAGACTCTTCACAAGAACTCCTGAATTTTGTGTATTATTGTTAGCCTCTATAGTAGCCGATTAGAAAAGAAAAATAATGAATTACGCATATGTTGAAAACCCGGGGCACATAATGTGAACCCTGAGAAAGGTCATACTACGTACAACCTTAGAAATATTGAAACGAGGTATTCCTTGGTTGTACTAAAATGTTGTCTATCGTGTATGTATTGCCACGAAATTTAGTTGTTGCATTATTTTTTGTGATCGTTGCAACTTTATAAAAATTATTGCAACGAGGTATTCCTTGGTTGCACCGTAATGTGTGTATCACAACGTTTATGCACGAGATCAATACAACGATCGGATAGGGGCTCTTCCGATCCGGACCATTCCAAAATTCCGTCTTCGACAACCTGGTTCTTGTTGCGGAGATCTCCACGAGGACCTCTAGGGGATCGATCTCCACGGTGATCTCCATGTGATTCTTGGTGCGGAGATCTGAGCGGCGCTACGGCCACGGCCGGTACATACCGATGTCTTGATCTCGTATATATATTCAATCGTTCGCTGCATATATATGCATATTGGTATATATATCATGATCAAGGTCGATTGAAACATGAACAATGCAGATTAACTAATGGCATCAGACGAAGATCGCAGTTGGATGTGCTTTCCTCAACACTCGGCGGATTGGCAGAACAATTTTCGAATTGTTTTGCAAAAATTTACGTCCTAATCAGCGCGAGGTGGATCTATTGCGTGTCCATGTAATTTGTGTCAATGCATGATCAGACATTCCACCGTGCTTCCCATTCAAATTCATTTACTCAATAGAGGGTTTGCTGATTGTTTCATCGATGCTGGTAACATTCAAGACCAAACTAATACTTCATCTCAGGGTCCTGTGAATCAAGATGTTACTGCTGATCTCAATAATCATGATGCAGTACCTACAGTTGATGATACAACACATTTATTTGTAAAAGACGATGAAGAAGATGGTTTGGATGATAACCCCGCCGCCACCAATACTCGATTAGAAACATTATCGGTGGCACTATACATCGTGGACAAACCCGAGACGAGGAAGAGGCGGATAAGCGAGCAGAGATCTTTTTGAAACTATTAGAGCGAGCAAAGAAGGATTTGTATCCAGGATGCAAAAATGCAACGAAGGTCTCTTTTATTGTGGAGCTTTTTCGGATAAAGTGCATGTATGGCTTAAGTAACGCGTCATTGGAGGCCATACTTAAGCTCTTTGGAAAGGTTCTCCCCGACCGGCATTGTATTCCCGACTCCTTGGATAAAGTGCTTAGGGTGATTCGAGACCCGGGCTTGGACTATGTCAAGATACATGCATGCGAAAATGATTGTGTGTTATTTTTGATAAATACGCAAATGCGGAAACATGTCCCATTTGTAAGGAGTCAAGGTGGAAAGTTGTAGATAAAACCTCGATAATAATTGCGGTGCGGTGGGTGCTACTTCGTTAAGAAGTGGTTACCGATTAAGATTTTACGCTACTTTCCTCTTATTCCCGGGCTGCAAAGAATGTATATGTCAAAGCAAATGTCAAAGGATATGCGGTGGCACAAGAATGAATTGGTGAATGATGGGAAAATGCGTCACCCCGCCGACTCAAAGGCATGGAAGCACGTGGATTCGAGTTTAAATAGTTTTCGAAGGAGGAGGTCGTAACGTTAGGCCGGGTCTTGCTTCGATGAGTTCAATCCCTTTGGCATGCAAAGTCTTACGTATTCCATTTGGCTTGTCATCCTGGTTCCTTACAATTTGCCTCCATGGATGTGTCGAAACAATCTAACCGGATTTTGTCAATGTTGATTCCTGGTCCAAAATCTCCTGGAATGGATATTGATGTATATTTGAGGCCCTCGATACCGGAGCTCAAGGAGCTTTAGAATAATGGTGTTAAAACAAGAGATGCAAGGACTAATAAGAATTTTAGATTGCGTGCTATACATCTTTGGACAATTAATGACTTCCCACCTATGCTATCTTTGTTCGGTTGGAGCACTAAAGGAAAGTTTGCATGTCCATACTGCCACAAACATACAGAGTATTTGTGGTTGAAACATGGGTGGAAGCACTGCTACATGGCACATCGACGTTTTTTGGCCCCTGACCATCCATGGCGCAACAATGCGGTCAGCTTCAACAACAAGGTCGAAACCGGGGAAGCACCGGAACCACTATTCGGTGCACGGATACTTGAGCGAGTATTCTACTTTTGAACAAGTAGAATTTGGAAAGACATTGTTATCAAAAAAAAGGAAGCGTGACGAAGACAACGGATGGCACAACTAGAGGTAGAAGAGTATTTTTTTTGAGCTCCCTTACTAGTCTTCTTTGCTCACCGGGCATAATTTGGACGTGATGCACATTGAGAAAAATATATGCGAGAGCATACCGGGCACTCGCTTAAATTGGATGGCAAATGTAAGACGGGGAGAATGCTCGGCTTGACATGGATCATCTACGGATACGACCGGATCGGCACCCCGTGATTAAAGATGATAAGTATACCTTGCCATCAGCCTTGTACGAGTTAGATAAGGATACCGGGGAAAGTTTGTGTGAATTTCTATATGGAGTGAAGATGCTCGATGGGGTTTCTTCGAATATAAGAAGATGTGTTGATGTAAAGTCACGTAAGGTGTCAGGCTTGAAAACGCATGACTACCATCTAATTCTACAAAAACTTTTACCCTTAGTGGTGCGTAGGATTTTGCCGAAAGTCGTTGTCATTGGATTGATTCGACTTAGTAATTTCTTCGATGCACTATGTTCAAAGGAGTTGGTGGAATCGTAATTGGACGGAGCTTAGCCGTTCAATTAGGGAGGCCGTTTGTCGACTTGAGATGATATTCCCACCGCATTTTTTGATATCATGATCCATTTGCCTGTTCATCTAGCCGAAGAAGCTAAACTTGGGGGGCGGTGTGTTACGGATGGATGTACCTAGTGGAACGGTACCTACGCACCGTGAAAGGATATGTGAGGAACAAGGCCCACCCCGAAGGTTCAATTGCTTGAGGGATACATACTCGAGGAGTGCCTTACATTTCGCTCAAGATTCTTGGACGTGGACACCAAAGACAATCGTGTCTATCGACATGAAACGGTTATCGTTAATGAGCCACCATCTAGTTTGAGCATTTTTTTCAAAAATGGATTACAAGAGGAGACGACGGACGGTTGAAGAAATACCACCAAATGAGTTTCGGAAGATGAGGCACTACATAATTTGCAATTGTGATGAAGCTAGACCATGTGTCGAGTAAGATGCACTACTCAACATCATTATTGATTTTAATTTTAAATATCAAACTAATGGTAATATTCTTTTGTGTGCGGCGAGCATTTGGAAGAACCGAGGGCACATGGATCCGTAAATCTTGATAAGCGACATGAGGCTCAACTCGTAAGATGGTTTGAAAGTAAGATCACGGGGATACATGCTAGAGGGGAAGTAAGTTCGGATTTGTTTGCACTTGCTCAAGGACCGGCTCCCCGACCTCGGACATTGAATAGATGTCATATCAACAATTGGTCGTTTCGTACCGTTAACATCAAGAGAATGCTTGTGACACAAAAAAGTGGTGTGCTTGTCAAGGGTGAGGCGAAGGCACAAATTGGTATGGGGTGATTAAAAGAATGATCTCACCGAAATTCCCTGGACAAAAAGAAGTTATTCGTTCCAAGGTGACTGGTTTGATGTGCCTCTTGTCACAAGTACCAACAGAGGCAAAGGATACAGTAAAGATAAATATGGGGTCATTGACATCGATAGTACTCGACACAAGTTTACCAATGAACCCTATATTCTGGCAACACAGGCAGAACTGGTGTTTTATGTGAATCTGGTGAACAAACCTGGTTGGAGCAAGTGTTATTTCAATGAAACCAAGGAACTTGTTTGCCATGCTCGAATTAGATCTCGAGGACTCACTTGTTGTGGGTATCGAAGGTATTAATTTGCTCGGTGAACACCGAGGTTTTGACAAATTGGTCTAGATCGGACAAGGTAGGCACAACCGGCGATGTCTCGATTATTAATCGGGTTCGGGCCGAGGCGGTTGATGAACTAGACGATGAAGTATTTGATGTTGATGATGAACATGATGCGGATGACACGTACATTGATGATGGAATTGTTGCACCAATAGTTCAAGATGCCCAAGATGATGAGTTTTTCAATTGATACTTACTCGACCGTAGTCATGACTTCTATGTTGCCATTATTTACTACTTCTGGAAGACTTTTGCATAAAGCTTGGAGATCTTCTTCTCCATCGCATCTAACTTGCCACCTACATCCTCCATGCATTGCCGGTTAACTGATTTTTTATTATTTTTTAATAACATTTGATTGTATGTTATTTTTAAACGAAAAAATATAATGAAATGTAGAATGTGATTTATTATGGTAAATGTTAATATTAAAAATATGAATCTAAAAATTGGTATTGGTATGACAAACAAAAATAGGGGGCGTAGGGCGGGGCCGGGTCACACAATGAGCTCTACCGGCGAGTGTGAAGCCCGGCGAGCGGGAGCCCGATGGGCCGGCCAGCCCAACAAGCCCGGAGGTTAGTAGAGAGGAAGCAAGTGTTCGGAGGAGTTCGGGATGGCAAGCACACATCCCCTTTTAAGTTGTGGTGCGCCCGCTTGAGGCGGCGGTGTGGCACTAAAGATTAGTCGATGTCTTCTGTGTGCGCTTCCCACACACCTAGGGAAGTAATAAAGACAAATGGGCCGGCCCACTCTCGAACTACAATCCTTTTCTAAAAAAAGTGCACATTGATAATTTGCATATGTCGTTGTTCCTTTTAATATGTTGATATAGAAAATAAAAAATTGACTCACAAATGATAAAAATTATTATTTAGTAAATCAACAAATAATTAGAGTAATATGGAAATTATCCGTCAAAATTGCCCAAATAAACAAGGCCTCTTAGTTTCAATCCATCACCGAATTACTAGAAATATGTACACGGATACTTGTTCCGAAAACCCGAAATTCTACTTGCTACTTTTGGTTAGTACATTAGTTACATGATTCTAACAAATTATCATCCGGCGAGAAATCGGTAACCATGCTTGATGTCAAGCCGATTAGCAATCTCAAAAGACGAGAGATGCATCCTTGGAGGCGTATTTCACCCGCCATTCGTGCAACACCCTCAAACCCCAATGCTTGTGGTCCACATTTCGTCCTTGTACGAGAGGTAGCTCCAGGTACAAATTTTCCAATCTTCTCCAGTGAAGACCTGTAACCATTTCGGTACAGATGGCTATACTTGTCATCAACGTCAGAAACAATCAGTTGAAGGTCTTTCTAATTAGAAATCTCGATGTCACAGTCCTCCTATAGGTGTTCAACATCATTGGTGATATGCGCTCCGACAAAGATGTGGCCTTCCTCGCTGAGAAACTTGCTCAGGACATCAGGAAGGTTGTAGCCGGCATGGTGCACCTGGTAAATAAGGCAGCGCGACCCGACACACAATTGCAACAATGCGAGCTTGTACCCGCCATCGCGAAGCTCAATCCACTCGGTGTCCAATCCAACAAGCAAACGTTCTGGAAGTGGGCTACCTTTGATTTCGTTGATGTACTCCGCCACTACTCCCGTGTCGCAAGTGATGGTGGTCTTGATGCTCGTGTACCGCTCCTTCAAGAATTCAACCTCGTGCATCGTAGTTGGGGGCGTTCCCTACTTCTCCGAAAGTCGTGGACGGACGACGGCGGGGCGCCATTCGTCCCACTCCCGGCCGCTGCGATCTCGAACGTCGGCCGGATCAACGCGCCTCCCACGGGTTCACGGCGACACGCTTGCCACCCCTGCGGTCCCAATCCAAGAAAACAAAGTTACGAATCTTCAACCTCGTGACAAATCCATGACTTGAAACTCATTGTGCCTTGAAGGACTAACCTTGAAAGCGACGCTCTCTCGCCGACGCGGCCGGGATTGCTCCGCCCGCATCACCCGTGTTATCGTGGAGGCCGGCGGCGGTTGCCTCTACGGCATCCCCCTTCGTTTGTGGGGCGCCACCGTCACTCGATGCGTCGCTTCGGGTCATCGCCGCCGTTTGGAGGTCGCTTGCGTTGGCGGTTGCCGAGATTGCAAGCTTCGGGGGTCGCCGGCAATGGCGGCAGCAAGAAAAGTGCTTCTCTTTCGATAAGACAGTTGGGGGCGGGGTAGGGATGAGGCTAAACTAGTATATTCTATGCCTGTCGTTTCGGCTTCATATACAAGTCAAATCGACGTGGTGATTGCCGAAGCAATGGGCATGGCAAGATTTGAAGACAACCGGCAAGACGAAGGGGCGGCGGTTCCTAATTAATCGCGACACGCACGCGCACACGGGGAGTCGTCGTCTTGCAAGCAATGCTTCACACCGCACCGGATAGTTGCATGCAAAATCACACTAAGGGTGTGATGTCCGAAAAGGTTTGCGAAAAGCTCGTATCGCAAAATAGATCCAAACTATGTAATTAGTTTTAGATTTCATCTACATTTACTACTCCATCAATGTGCACCATTAATTACAAATATTAAAGTAAGTTATTTTCAAAACTACTTTCACAATCTGTAGCTAAATATGGATTAAGTAGGTTCATTAGATTCGTCACACAAAGTTACGCTTACACGTGAAAAGGTTTTACAAATAAATTTTTATTTAGTATTCCATTTATGAAAGATTCTTGGGGCTAATTTTATTTAGATGCGAACGGGAGAAGGAACGCAGCGCTGCGCCTCGCGATTTCCCACGCGTTCAGTCGTACACTACTCGAGTACCCTGGATGACCGATCAACGAAGCTCCTACTGAGCACGCGTCAGGTGCTGTGACGGGTGAAAAGACGGCACGGGGGGACGGAGTTTGCTTCGTACACCCGACCACGCCCACCCCAAAGTAGTGAACAAGAAATCGCAATGGCACAAACAAGGAACAATGCGACGAAGTTCGATTTCCTCGGCCACGAGGGGCCGGTACAGATTAATCTTACAAAGGTGAGTTACGGGGCCGCCAATGTCGGCGGCGGCGCCATCGCGAAGCACGCCGTCGATGTCAACCCTCGCGGCGGCGGCATCGGCCGCAATGGGGAAGTGCGGCGCGTAGTGTCGGTGCCGATCCGGCGGTACCGGCCACTCCGGTGCAGATCGGCCAAGGGAAACTCGACTTGAATGTCCGCCGTCGCGAGCGCGCGGGCGGCTCCTTGGCGCGCACCGGCACACACCGCCTCTCGGACACGCCGGGGGAGCGCGCGAAGACGGTCGGGCGGCGGCCCCGGATCCCCGGGCCGACCGGCGCGACGGCGACTTCCGCCTCGCGCGTAAGGTCATTGTGGCGATCCTCCGGATCGTTCGGGCGGCGGTGCGGCTCCTCCCGCCGCTCGCGGAGGAAAGATGCCTCCGCCTCCTACCGACGCAAGAAACAATGGCGACGAGTCAAACAAGAGCCTAGTGGGCGTGCACCGACGGAATACGGGAACTCACCAAAGCGGCGGGCGTCCACATCGGCCTTGGCACCTGCGAACTTCGGTCGTCTCCGTCTCGCCCGCTCGAAGGGCGGTATGCATCGCATCCGGGTCCCCTTCGGGTCCCGTACCTTGCGCGGCGCGACATCTAGACGACGCCGCGTCCACACCGGTTCCTCTGCCGAGTCCTCGGGCCTCTCGACGAATCGGGGCGTCGCCCCGAGACGAGGAAGAAGACAAGCTACGGGATTCCGACGACGAAGATCCACCGGACGGAGGCGCCGCGCCGGGCCGAAGGACCCGGGGCCAAATGTCGCACTAGGAAACGAAGAAGAATGACAAGATCGGATCCTCGGCAAGCACATGAAATTATGGAGACAGGAAGACACTCACCCCCGGTGAGAAATCAACCGACGGAGATGCGGCGGGACCGATGGAGACGAACCACCGGGGGTCTCTTTTGCGGGGCGCTTCTCTCCGGCCATCGCCGCATGCGGGGAGTCGAGGGGGAAGACGAGCGGCTACTCAAGATCGACGAGAGCGGCGCGGTGCAAAGGAGTGGGATTGGAAAACACGGCAAGGCCCCACGGTTAATAACCCGCGTCGGGTGAAGCGGTTCCTATTCCGTTTGGCAACTGCATTCGTACCACTGCCGTGTGGGGCCGATAGATCAATGACTAAAAGGCAAAATATCCCATTGCATAAAATCTCCTCACCGGGGAATTGAAGGGGACGTGACCCCACTCACTCGGCGGGGTGGGGCGGTTACCAAAGGTCAATGACGGGTGTACCCGGCCACTTGTTGGCCCACAAATCGATCTTTAACGGAAATTTGACTCGGGTGACCCCATCCGTGGACGAGTTGCGGGTCCCACCTCGTCGATAGGATTGTTGCGCCAAACCGTCGGCCCGAACCCGCGAGAGATTTCCCCATTGGACGAGTTGTGGGCCCCACCTGTCGCGCCCGCATTGGGATGTGTTCTTGAGTTGTTCATGTTCATAATGAAGTTGATCATTTGTATCGTTTAATCATAACTTCGAAGTTGTTTATATTTGTCAAATGACGTCCAAATCAGGAAATTTTTTTCCTACATTCTTATGACAACATAATCTAGATCATGGTGTCCACTATATATCGTATCACAGCGTCTGAGCAATCATAATTTAAAAATAGAACATTTCATAACTAGATTCAAGATTTTCAATCAGTAGACGACGTCAATTTGAAATGAGATGAATACCAAAGTTTCATAGCTCGTCGAGATGAACAATCTTTATATTGGTCGGATTTTGATTTGACGAAGTGGTACTACACATTGTTCGTTAATCCTAGGTTCACTCTCATTGTTTAAGAAACTTGGTTGGAGACATGTCATTTTTGTTCTACATGTCTTTATGTTTGTTACACATATTTGTGTGATGCATTTTACTCTGGTACAAATTTGATAAAGAGTTTATGGTAGTCTGCTAAAGTTTATACAAATATGACATTCGTAAATTTACTACGACCACATCAAAAAATGTGTAACCAATATACAATAACTTTGTGGTAAACAAGAAGTAAACTTTGTGGGACCCACCCGTCAGCTGGCCACACCAAAACGCATCCCTCAAATACGCCAAGCTGTTCGTAAAAAATGGGTAGCCGGCGATTTGGAATGTGGCGCCGCTTTTTTCCCCATCCGAATTATTTAACTTTCGCCCAAACTACCGCGCAACCATGACCGGGGCCACCACGCCGGGTTACAAGAGTAAAAAGTCACGCGTCTTTACTTTCCCTCCGAATGCCCTCGCAAAACAAATCTACATCTCGGTCGGTTAGGGGCCGGGTAGACGATACGACTACCGCCGCCGCCGCCAATCCGCTTCTCGTCGTACACGAGGATGCCGTCGTCGAGGGAGCCGGCAAGGGTGACCCCTACGCCCTGCGAAGTGCGGCGCACACCGTCGTCGGCCATGCTACCTAGAATGTTCACAACAACCCCCGGTGCGGCGATTGGTGAACCTACCGCCACCATGGCCCCCGGGCCTAGGGCAACGAGGGGCGCTCTTTGGGTCATCATCACCTTCGGGCGACGATGAAGCACGCGTCGACGTGGACATAGATGCGGACACGATGTTCTACCTTCATCTCGGGATGAGACGACCGAGGCCGGGTATCGTATCGTGGTTCAATCTTTCCCCTCGTTCGTCTTGCTTCCAACATCTCATGCATCCGTGCACGCACCGGTACCCTAGATTTCATGCATTTGATCACGCGATTTGCACACCAAATTTCTTCACATGTTATTGATATGACATCGAAATGAATGCGCGGATCATTAGATGATCGAGTCTTGGACCGTATATATGATTGAGAAGGGTATAGATGGGGAGCCGGATACAACACATACTTGTTACCCTCTTGGTAAACAAATCACCCAACAAACCATAAACAACTCGAAACAAAAACTAGGGTATAGGATGAGGGACATTGTTTACTACAAGACTAGAATTCTTGACTCACCGCGGAAGCAACACTCACCGAGATCGACTATGACGTCGACGTACAAAGAATGAAACAGATTCACGAGGAAGAGATGGTGATCGGATTAGTTATCTCCGAGAGCCAATACCTATAAACCATACCATGTCCATAACACCTTTGAAATCCAAAAGTGCTTACATACATGCCGATGATGAAGAAGAAGTAGAAGAACGTGACTTAGATGAATACAAACTTTGGCTAGCTGATTTGCATCAAGAGAAGAAAGCCTTGGGTAAGATATGCTTCACCCAAATATTTGTGTACTTATACTCCCGAATTTGCATGTTCGGTCACATGAATGATTTTGGGGGGATTCGAAATCAAGCCTTCCGTATACCTAAAAAATAGAGAGCGGCCATGCGAAGGGTGCCGGCAGCAAAACCCCAGAAACAGCGGATTCCATTTCCACCCTCCGGCGTTGCGTTTTGGCCGGCACCCTTCGTCGCCAACGAAGCCATCAAACAAATCCAAGCATGACACGGGGTGTCGAAGTCTCGCTTGACGCCTTATTCCGAGACGAAACCTCCGGGGCAAATATTGTTCACTCCGGAGCCTCGGCCTGGTTTTCGCACAGGGGGTTTCGTCGTTCCTAACACTTAACCAGTTTGAACTTGAGTATTGTTTTCGTTTCGGGTAACGAAGAAGGCTAGGCGAAAGGGAGATCTCCAAAGGGCTTGGGGGAGTTTTTCACCCCCGACAAGCGCACGTGACAAGAGCTGGAAAGGCGCCGCGATTTGCGGCGTGACATCATGAAGCGCCGATTACGTGGAGACCCAATTGGAGATTACCCGAAGATAGCCTAGCACATTCTCGTTTTGATTCGTTTTACACGAGGGTGTTCTCGGAAATGTAAAAGTCCGCCCGCCTCCCTATAAAAGGAGACGGACCGGCACTTGTAAAGGGGATCGACTTTTGAGAAATCAACTATCGTGAAAAAGAGCCTTTGGCTGTCCTTTGTTTAGTGTTTTAGTTTTGGTTCTTGAGCTTTGATTTCCCTTCATTGTTCGTGTGCGAGAGCTGCGGCTTTCCCCACAACAAATGAAATTAATTATGGATTCTATTTCAGAATTAAAAGACATTTTCGGGGATGACACAATCGAGACATACAGAGAATACCCGAATGTTGCGGGACTACTTGAAGACATCGGTAATATCCCTCTCCTAATTTGCAAGGAAATTACCATTTTTTCTCGGACTACAAAATATGATAAGTCATCATATGCCACTAAATTCTCGCGAGAACGGTATGTGGACCCCGCCTTCATTTTTCAACACAGGGAATGAAATGAACCCAACACTGCAGGGTGCAGCCTCCATCTCATGCTCGGCGTTGGAAACGGCAGGAGCAAGGATCCGGTAACATGTGTTCCATACAAATTACTGTCCGTGCATACAATTATTTTTTGGGTATTATCACATGCATGTTGTTCGCATGGAATAGGCTCACAAAAAGTTAAGAAAAGAGTACGCGGTCCCGTAAGAGCATTGACGGTAATCGCCAAGAGAATCAAGGTGGGCAAGCAGCGGTTGGACATTCAATTCTCTAAACATGGAGGACCGGTCGGTGATAACTACCGCTCATTCGTTGATGAAGTGGTCATGTATACAAGGAAAAGGGCTCCTATCATTGGAGTGAAATCATGGAAAAATGTTAGGGAAGAAGTCGAAACGCAATAACAACCGATGTATTGGTAATATTAGACTTTGCTTTTCAGGACAATTCAAATAAAAACTAACATATCAACTCACATAATATTTGAATGGTATTGTGATTATATAACGAGCAAAGTGGGACATGGAGGATAATGCTGAATCAAGGGAAAAGATATGGCCATTGCTAGGGAGCGTCACAAAGGATGGCGTTCAACCTTCGGTGCTACGACCAAGACATACAACGACTACCACCGAGAGAATGTTACATAAGCCTACAAAATTAGATATTGTTGAATGGCACTATCTCGTTGAAGTATTTCAAGATCGCTAAATTCAAGGTTTGTTCCACATTGTTAATTACGATTTTCGACCACTACATTTTTCATTCAAATGGCGATGTCCGAGTCTTTAAGATTTTTGTTCATAACTTTACATTGTATAGGAAAGGAGCACACAAAATTCTGCGATTCAATGTCAACAAATGAGAAGACATTTGTCGGGCACTAAGCCTTATTCTCGGCGCAGCTATGAGAAGGTAATAACCGGAGAAGCACATCTCCAACTGCTCTTGCGGGATGAAGACATTAATTTGTTATTTTCTTGGCATAACGGAGAGACCCGAAACCGGTGAAGAGCCCGATGATATGGAACTTTGGTGGATAACTCACACTAACCGGGGGTCTTGGACGGATGAACAATCTAAAAATGTCTATGTGAGTTCTCAATGAATTAGTACATACATTACTATACATAGGCTTATGCAACTATAGAATGCAACCAATCTCTTTTTCAACTAACTCCTCCACCCGTGCCTTGCAAATGTTAGGACACCGCAAGCGGCGTTATTGCCGAGGCGGAATCAAATGCGAGAGAACAATTTAGTTTCCCAAAAGGAAAAAACGAGATGTTCCAAAAAGCCTACAAAGAAGTCACGAAGTGCAAATCAATCAAGTTGCATGGAAACGGGTACGGCAAAAAACCCAACTAGAAGGCAGTGCTCGGTGTGGAGCGTGAGGAAAAAATTCGTAGGGAAGAGCTACGAGCATGAGGAACACGTCGAGCTCATGGACGCATTTGGGCAGCTACAAGAAAAAATGTCGGGATGGGAAGAAGAAAGGGAAGCAGAAAGGAGAGAACATGCACGCCAACTTGAAGAAAGTGAAAAGAGAAGGCGAGCGGATCTACAACGGCTTAGGCAAGAGTTCCTATCAATGCCGCAAGCATCAAATGGACATCACAAGTTCCACAGTGCGGTCAAGCTATTTGCATGAATGGGTTTTTTCCTTGGGTTCTATATATGAATGTTTGTATCCTTTCGTAGGTTGACCGGCCAATATCCTGTCCAACCAAGCCCAAGCAACAATGTCATCGAATCTGCCGACGTGGCGGCGGTTGCATCAATCACCCCAGCAAAACAACATTGTCGGCCGAATCCGCGGACAACGTGGCGGCGGAACCATCAATTCCTACATCCGGGAATGTACGGCCCGGACTCCGGGAATGTGCTCTCGTGTACTCAGGGTTGTTCTCGAATTCACAACTTTTTACTAGTACATATCATCGATTACTAATGAAATTACACCTAATCTTTTCCTTCCAAATGATTGGTTCATAGGAGAAGGAATCAAGAAGTTCAAAAACAAGTATTTCGCAAAACCGAAGCACTAAAGGTGGTGTTAACAATCCCGAAACATAATCCACCGTTAGACAAATTTCTTCTCAACAGACTACAGTACAAGTTGCACAAAGGAGACGACAAAGCACCAACAAGACATGAGGTGAAACTTTTTTCAACAACTCTTCTGCTTGTGAATGTAATTCATGTTTCAGTTGTCAAAGTGTGTTTATGGTTGTGGTAATTATTTGATGTCATTATGCTATTTTTATGAACCACAATCAATCTTTGGTTTGCTACATGTTGTTGTTTCACAAATTCCAATATTAGAGATTAATTGATGCTAGCTTAAAAATTTTGTTGATTCTTTACGGGTGATGCGACCTCGCTTGCATTGAATCCCCCTTTGCTGATCAAGTGTTGGGATCATCTCCAAGTCACAATTGGCGAGACCAAGTTCTTCACGTCCTAGCAAATTTGTCTACTATGTGTTGAAACAATGTCCTGTGCCAAACTTTTCGGTATTTAAGTACTTCATGAGTCATGTAATTAACTCGGTGGATGGTTCAATGTTGGTTAATTAACTATAGATGCATAGTTATATTTATCTGTGATGTTAATTAATGTTGCAATCGATGTGCTACCTAAATGAGCGTGGCGAGAATACACCATATGTTGCAAATGATAAATCATGATATCACAACCGGTGTTTTTCGTTGCCAAAAAGTAGCGTGGCAATAGTAAGGTGCACTTGTAGCACCCCTAATACGAACGTGGTAATAAGAAATTCAACTTGTAGCGACGGAAAAGGAATGTGGCAATAGTATGGTGTACTTGTAGCAACCCTTAATAGGAACGTGGTAATAAGAAGTTCAACTTGTAGCAACACAAAAGGAACGTGGCAATAGATAGTGCACTTGTAGCAACCCTAATAGAAACGTTGTAATAAAGACTTTAACTTGTGGCAACCAACCAAATTTCGAAGCAATAATAGAGGACCACATATTACAACCAATCAAATTACGTGGCAATAGAGGATACCCCCTAAAGCAACGTAACCAATATTGTGGCATCGTACAATGCTACCTATCGCATCGAAATCAACTTTTGTGGCAATAGAGGAGACCACCTATAGCAACTAACCAATTTCGTGGCATCGACAATACTACATATTGCAACCAAATTACTTTCGTGGTAATAGACGAGGTTCAACCAATAGCAACCAAAGTCGGTGCGCAGCAATACTATAACTTGCAACGAAACGTAAACGTTGCAATTGCACCTTTGGCAACACCACGGATGTGTCGCAATAGTACACTTTGCAACCGGAACAAGCGTTGTAAAAAAACCTAATTGCAACGTTGCGTTACGTTGCAACAAAAAAACTTTGGCAACCACTAGATGGACAACGTCGTTATAACCTAATGCAACGTGGCTTTTCGCAGCCCACGGTCCACGGAACAATTTGGTCGCAATTGTGTCTATTGCAACCAAATATGGCATATTGCAACACATTTTGTGCGTTGCTTTAGGGGGAAAATCTAGTAGTGTTCCCACGTCGGCTAGGGAAACCCTAGTCAACTAGCTCGACCCTCTCCTCTCCGAGACGGTGTCCCTCTCTTCTCTGCTCCTCGGCGGCCGATGACGAATTCCATTATGTGTGGCTCTCGGCCACGGGGCTATAAATAGCACGATTGGCGGCCGGGGCAAAGGAGAGGGCAAACGGGCACCGGACGGGGCCGGGCCGTCCGCCTCGGGCCTATCCGGGCCCGGTCCACGGCCTCCTTTGCTCTACGTCGGTTCCCTTGCTTCCTGGATGTTTCCACCTTCTCGCATGTAGGTCCATCTCGTCGTTTCTCTCTCGAATTGGGCATAACTCTTTGTCTTGCAAGATTCAAGACTTTTCCGGTCGGGTCCTCGGAGTTTGTCGTCTTCTCGCATCAAGTCCCCGGCTTCTTGGAGTTAAGTTTGCTTCATTGCATGACTTGTACGGGGCTTCAAGGTCTTGTCATAAGGTGCTTGATGAACTTATCCCGAAAGTCTTGCTTTCAACGCTAAAACCCCGCCTAAACACTAAACTCCAAAACCGACATGCACACGTGAACTTGTTATACCACGAGGGTTAGTACCAATTGATAAGGTATAAAACTCATGCCAACACCGAAGGAAAACTCATGGCTAGGTTGACGGATTTTCACCGTCAACAATCATGCTTGGAAGACAAAGTTCTCTCGTTTGAGTAGGTGCTCACGATCGCCGGGTCTCAAGGGAGCGTTCGTGCGCAGGAAGATCAGAGTGGTGGGAGTCGCGTGGGCGTTGTGTCGCCGAGATAGGGCTACAAAAGGGGGCCATGTACATCCCGTGTAACTTGAGTTGAGTCCTTGAGATGGAACAGAAGCCAACATACGAGCCGTTCGGCGGCGGGGGCGTTCGTCGCCAATCTTGTGTTCGTGCACCGTTCGTCTTCCTCCTCCGTCCGGCGTGAGCGAGTGAGTTATCATAGGGTTAGATTTTCAGCAATTGGTACCGAGCTTGGATAGGGCTAGGAGCAACATGTCGAGGCGCACTGGTGGTGGTCGGTGTCATGGCGGCAATGCGGCGAGGTCACCGGGCTATGTGTCGATCTATGCGTGAAGCAAGGGGTGGCGCTACGGCGATTGACCGTGTGTCGGTCCTGCCGGGCGTGATGTGCTCGACGACGTGTGTCGCCGGAGCCGGAGAAGAAGCTCAGCGTGTGTCGACGAGGAAGAAAATGGTGGCTGTGGTAGCGTGTGGTGCTGTCCCGTGGCCGGTCTCAGCAGCGTGTGGCGCTGTGGAGAAGAAGCTTGGTGTGTGGCACCGAGGAAGAAGACGGTGGTTGTGGCGGCGTGCGGCGATGTCCGATGGCCACAAGTTCTGAAGAAGGAGGCCACAACGTTCGCTGGGAGATGAGGCATGCTGCGGGGTTTGCGTCGAGTCTGGAGGCCGTAGCAGCGGCCATGGCTGCGACGACAATGGGAGTAGCAGCATCAACTCCATAGACGGTGAACATGAGTTGGCGTTGTCCCCATGATAGGTGACGAGGAGTCGGCGTCTTGTGCGGCAGCATGAGTGGTGACGTCGTGGTTTAGGGAGAGATTGTTGGAATAAACAACGCCATAGTGTTCGTGGCCGTGGCGTGTGTATCGTGTCTGTGTCGCGCGCGTGTGGCGTACACTCGTTCGAGTTGGCGTCGTGTTCGCTGCGTGTGTGCGGGCATCCATGGCGTGTGTCATGATGAGTCATCAATGGCGTGCGTGTGTTCGAGCTCGCGTCTACGTCCATCGTCTAGAATGAGTTAGAGTCTAGGACGTTGGTATGGCCACGCTCTGTTTAACTTGTTAGCCTCTTAGGGTTGTTCGTTAGCTTGTCTAGGAAATCCGCTGGTGCATTAGTACGTGCTCGTGTTCGAATCCAGCAGGATGTCAAGCTCACGTTCGGCATCCGAGTCAAGCCCAACATGATATACGGTGCGCTCTGGCAGTAGAGTTGCAGGGAGCAAGATGGCCGAGACGTAGCAGTTGGCAACTTTGGCGGAGGGCGCGACGGGCCACAGATCATGCTGGAAGACCGGTTCTCTCGTTTGAGTAGGTGCTCATGATCGGGATGCCCGGGTCTCAATGGAGCGTTCGTGCGCAGGAAGATCAGAGTGGTGGGAGTCGCGTGGGCGTTGTGTCGCCGAGATAGGGCTACAAAAGGGGGCCATGTACATCCCGTGTAACTTGAGTTGAGTCCTTGAGATGGAACAGAAGCCAACATATAGGTCGTTCAGCGGGAAGGGCCTTCGTCGCCAATCTTGTGTCCGTGCACTATTCATCTTTCTCCTCCGTCCGGTGTGAGCGAGTGATCATAGGGTTAGATTTCCAAAAGCCACCCCGCTCGCACCCTCTCGCCCTAGCGCCGCCGTTCGCCGGAAATCACCTTCGCCAGCCACCATGGTAAGGAGCTCCGCCGCCGCCGCTTTGCTCCGCTCTGACCCGCACTGACCCTCTTCCATCCCTTTCGTGCGCACACAGGACCACCAGGAGACCACCTTGTCTTCAGGAGTGCAAGACCAGCACCACAACCCCCACCTCCGCGAGCACCCGAGCCGCCGTCCACCTCCTATCATCGTACGCCATCCCCGCCACGCCATCGATGATGAGATGCCCATGGTGAGCTCCGCGCAGTCCTCCTATTCCTCCTAGTACAAACCCCGCTCGAATCCGTGCTCTGTAGCGCCGGCGCCTAAACCTCCGGCGATGCTCCATTATGAAGAATATCCATTAAGATAGAAGTGTCGTGTCGAAGACCTCAAGACTACTAACTTAAAGCCATCGGTAGTTTTAGTCTTTCGAGTCTCAAGAAGCCTACCTAAGTTTTCTTTGACCGATAGACAACGATGCTAAGGCGTGATTGTTAGTGTGCTTTTATAAGGATTTGTGTCATGTTAGTGTGCTCTTGCCTAATGTTGCTTGTTTGTTATTATGCTCTAGTTGATTTGGCTCTTTGTAGTGATTGTCGATGTGTTGTTGGACCCTTGTCTGCGATGACATCAGTTACTTAAATGTATAGATCGTAGGTTGGGTTTTGAGTCTTTTGCTCCATCGAAACCTTGAGTCATTCTCCCTTCCTCGATCCTTGCTCCCTCTCTATCCTAACCGACATGGAATCAAGCAGAATCCTCTGTTAAGAGGGGTAGCACAAGCCATGCTTCTACATATGACAACCAAGGTGTACAATAAGGAAAAATTCTCACCAAACAAGCCAGTAATGCCTAAGAAAGTTATAAAGCCATCACTTCTGCACTACTCGAACCACTTCAAGAGAATGTTCACAAACACTCTCATGATGCAACCCATGAAGTAACAATGAAGAATGGGAAAGGACGAAGCAAGAAGTGTGATTGAGAAACTTCAGCAAAATTACGCCACTAAGAACTTCTACATGGACCATTCACAAGAAGATACCCCGACAAAGGTAACAACGAATGGACAACACATGAAGAAAGTGTAAGGTGATCGTTGCTCAGAAAAATTATCATAAAGGACTCATGAAAGACCTCTATGATGGACCATCCACAAAGAGTTGAAGGAATCTCTAACAAGTGACATGGAGGTGCGAAGAACAAGACAAGATGACAAAAATGCAAAGCAACTTTGTCTCTCCCTACTGCTAGCCTTCTCTCTCCTGCTAACCTTTTGCAGAATCTTGAAACGAGATTCCTGTTAAGTGGGGTAGTATTTGTAACATCCTAGTTTGCAAAATTGGCTAGGATTTAAAATTTTATTAAAATTTGTTAGACTTTAAATAGAGTGTGTACAATTATTTCAAAATAAACAATATTTTCTAAAAACAATAAATGAATCATAGGTTATAAATATTTGTTTGTTGCATTCATGCTGCGATGCATAGTTTTATTTGTGTGAAAAATGATTTTGAGTTTTTAAACTTGAATAGGTTCGCCTGTAGGTTTTAACCTTTGTATCTTTATCTCTCAAACCCAATCTTTTCTTTATCTTGACCCATCTCTCTGTACCATAGGTCTCTCGTCTCTCTCTAAAATTTGGGGACCAATCCATATCTCTCTCTATATATATACATGGAGACATATATATATATATATCTAAGCATCTATGTCTAATCCCCTTTGGACCCAAACTCTTGAGCAAGCCCAACAACCTCCTCGCACTCTTCTCCTTTCCGACCAGGCCGCAGCCCACCTGTCCCCCCTTCCTTTCCTTCTTTTCGTGGCCCAACAGCCACAGCTCAGCCCAGCAAGGCCCGCTACCCGCCTCCCTCTCACCGACACCCTGGCCCCACCAGTCATCCCCTTCCCCCTCCTTTCCTTCTTTTCGCTAGAGCAAGGCAGCACACCGCCGACGGCCGGGATTCAAATCTCGCACGCCGTACCCGTGATCTCCGCCCCGGCCCCACCAGCTGTCCTCCTCCTACGTGCCTCCCTCCCCCGCAACCCCTTCCCGGTGCACCCACCGTCTCAGATGGCAAGGCCCGCGCCATCCACGGCCGGGATGCCCGCCGCACCAATCCCCGGCACCCGCTGCCCCATCTTCCTCTATAAGACGGCAACTTCGAGCCCTGTCCCTCTCCTTTGCCACCCCGCTTGCACCCTCTCGCCCTAGAGCCGCCGTTCGCCGGGAATCACCTTCGCCGGCCACTATGGTAAGGAGCTCCGCTGTCACCGCTTTGCTCCGCTCCGACCTGCACTGAACCTCTTCCATCCCTTTCGTGCGCACAGAGGACCACCAGGAGACCACCCTGTCTTCCAGGAGCGCAAGACCAGTGCCACAACCCCCACCTCCGTGAATACCGAGCCACCGTCGGCCTCCTATCGTCGTACCGAGGCACCCCGGACGCGCGGCGGAGGCGAGGTAGTCGACGATGAGCCGCCGCGCGCGGCGGAGTTGTCGATGACGAGCTCGCGCGAGGTGGAGTAGTCGACGACGAGCCGGCGCGAGGCGGAGAAGTCAACGACGAGCGGAGCGATGAGCCACGTGACGAGCCCAAGGTGAGCTCCGCGTAGTCCTCCTATTCCTCCTAGTCCAAGCCCCGCTCGAATCCGTGCTCTGTAGCGTCGGCGCCCAAACCTCCAGCGATGCTCTGCTGTGCGCCGCCGTCTCCCTTCTGCCCCGGCGACCAAAGCCCAGCGACCCCATCAGCCGTCGGATCCCCAACGGGCGACCCCGATCTAATCTCGGCGTACCCCTTCGTTCGGTGCACCGTGGACCTATGGACCACAGGTCCACGGCCGATCCACGGTGTCGGTGTTTCAGACCGGCAACCTACCAAGGGGAGTACCCGAGGTAGATGATTGTGGACTCGCCGAGATCGATAACTCGAAGGAAGAGACATGTGGCACAAAATTTAGACAGGTTTGGGCCGTGAGGTGCGTAATACCCTACGTCATGTATGCTGCATAGCTCTGGATTGATTGGATATGTTTACAAGATGATGCGTATGAGAGAGGTAAAGGTCCCCGCCTCGCCTTATATATCCCGGGAGGCGGGGTTACAAGTCGGTTTGAGGAGAGAGTACAAGTTGGTTACGTCTAGGAGTTCTCTACACGGTACAGACATGTATAGCTTCCTATTCGAGTACTCTCCACCGTAGTCCTTGCACCCCACGCCATCGGGTGCCGTGCGACCCAAGCCGAGTAGTCTCGTGGGTCCACCGAGTAGTCCGTCCAAGTACCCACCAAGGTAGTGGGCCCGGGGAGGTCCATACGACAAGCCCCCGAGTACTTTGTAGTCGAGCAGATAGTTTCGAGTAGTCTTGATGGCCTTGACGAGTAGTCCTCGGGCGTTCTCGAGTACTACAAGTCAAAAGTCCTCAAGAATACTTGAAGCATCCCGAGGCTAGAAGGTACTCCAGTTGATCTATGAGTAGTCTTAAAGTCTTCTTGAGCAGATACCAAGCATCCTCGAGTTCTTCTCTTGAAGGTCTTTAATAGTACTCGCTCGTCTTGAAGAAAAAACCATATGGAAAATGCGATTCGAAGAATGGCATTCCAAATGGAATGTAGCCCCCGAGCCTTAGGTCGAATCATAGATTCAAGCCGAGGGTCAATCCGAAGTTCTCGCCAAGATTAACCCGTAAAATTCGGACAAAAAACCAAAGGACACGTGGCACAAAGCCCCCGAGCCTTGAGTCGAGTACTTCGTCTCGAATTGAAGGGTCATCTCTATTGTAGAATGTGTCCTGAGATGCTCTTGAGTCTTGTCATCACCCATGAAATCTAGTAGATGTAGCCGAGCCCCCAAGATGGAGCGTATCGACTACTAGAAGAGGAAGAGTTAGGCGGCCCGCCGCTAAGTCGCCCGCCGATACTTATCCATCCGGCTGTTGCAGCACCACCGGTTAGGTTATAAATAGAAGCCGAAACCCTTAGGGTTTTTCCATTCCCCGCATTAGCAGCCACTGGAGTAGATCTAGCCAACCATCCACTCGTGCTTCTAGCGCTGCGCCGTAGTTTGCAAATCCACGTGCGCCGCCACCTTGCCGCCACCGGCCGAAGCCCCCGAGCGAATGCGAGTGAAAACCCTATGCACTTCGAGGATGAAGCCTTCTCCGTCCAAGGGCGCAAATGCCGGTGCCGGGAAGAAGAGATCTCACAATGAGGCGGAAGGATCCGCCCAGGGCCGCCGCCGACGTCTCCCCCGCGCCCCAATCCGAACAAGGAGTGGAAGAAATCCAAAATGAAGACGGAAGATCTTCTTGCGCTGGTGAACAGCGGGTTTCTCCGAGAGAAGGAGATGGACATGTGGCGCCCCGCCGCGGGCAACCCGTACCCCATGGAGAAGAACCCCGACGAGGTCCCCATGTTCGCCGGGTTCGTGCAGCGCGGACTAGCACTCCCGACGAGCGATTTCTTAAAGGGTCTCCTCAAGTACTACGGTATCGAGTACTTGAACTTGAACCCTAATAGCATTTTTCACGTCTCCGTCCTTGTCCACTTCCGTGAAGCCTTCGTGGGGATCAAACACCACTGGATCTTGTTCCGGAAATTTTTCCGTGTGAAGCTGCAGCCGAGCGCCAACGACCCGTGAGTAGTAGGAGGAGCTGGCATTCAAATGCGTGAAGATGCCGCTGACCAGTACTTGGCGTACAAACTCATTGACTCGAACCAGGACTGGAAGGCCAAGTGGTTTTATGTCATAAACCACCACTCGGAACTGCCGAAGCCCAGCGGGAAGCAGCCCAAGCATCTAGCGTGTTGGAACACCGAAGCCGACGATGCGGGGAGGGTATTCAACCGACCGAGCGTTGCGAGAAAATCAAAGCTTTGAGAGAAGCCGGACCGAGGGCCGAACACGTAGCCTTCGGTTTCATGAAGAGGAGGGTGCGGCCTGCTCATGGCACGCGACACCCTCGATGCCACCGTACACACCCCCGCCCGCCTCCGGGTATTCCACGGCCTCGTCCGCCAAGCAAGGTTAGTAGCCAATGACATCTGCCTCCGAGTACTGATTAATTTGGAGTAGTCATGCTCACCCAAGTTACTTGCTGCAGGATGACATTGTGAAATATGTCTCCGACCCAACTCCCCCTTCAACTTGTAGATATTCCAGAGGAGGGCAAGGGCAAAGTTAAAGAACGCCGTGAAGTTGGCGAAGGTGACGACACCGTCACCATTGAAGATACATCAGACGAGAAGGATGGGGAAACGCTTCAAGAGCGATTTCAACTGCGTTCCAGGTTCAGCCGACCTGGGCTGCCCAATATTCCCCTCGTTGAGGATCCACCGACTAGCCTAGAGGCTAGTCTCCCTGCGCCGCCGAGGAGGCCACGCAATGTGGCGCGCAAACGTGTCGCCAAGAAGTTGAAGGTGACCGAGACTATGTCCCTAGAGGTGAGTTCTTCGAGTAGAGTAGTCGAGTACTTGTTCTTGAAGTATTGCATGCTGACAATTGAATTCTGAGTTGTCGCATGAAATTCCATCGTCTGACCCCATTGATCAAGGGAAGGGAGATGACTGGGATACGGTGGGTGAGCCAACTGAAAGAAGCCGCAGTCCAGCCCCTACCGTAGAAGAGCTTGTGTCGCGGATGACACAACAGGCGACTAGAGTTGCCGAACCGCAGGTGCCAGCAGATGAGAGCAGGCCAAAGCCGAGCGCGACTACTGGATCCGAAGAACTAGTAGCAGCCCAAGCTGAAGAGGAGGCTCCCGCGGAAGCCAGGCTCGTCGATATCACCAGCTTACTTGGCGCCCCGACCGTGACTCTTGTCCGGTCTAACTTGTAACATCCCTGAGTAGTACATGGAGTTGAGTAGTCTTGCTTGGTGACCACCCAATGTGTACTGTGCAGGAAATCAACTGATCTGTCTTGGGAAGGAGAAGAAACGAGACGCGGCGGTTGTTGAAAAAAAAAAAATCCGGCCGGGCTGTGTAGAGGAATCCACCCCCCATCCCCGGCCGAGACCATGGCGCCAAGGGCGAGAGGCCACGCCGCCGGAAGACACCATAGTGGAAGGTATGTGCGGCTCAACAACGTCGTTTGCCTTAGGTAATCATAGCCCCTGAGTACTGATGCCGCATATCTAGCGATGACGAAACACAAGTTGAAGGAACCGTGATCCCAGAAGCCCTACGAGTTGAAGGCACCGAACCGGAAGATGCTATGCCGGGGGGAAGTGACTACCGAGTCACGAGTCCCGTAGCCCCTGAGCCCACAGAAGAGGTGCACGACGACCCGCTCTCGGAGGCCAGCATGGATGTAGTCATGAGTTCGCCAGAGATCTAAGACGCGGAGCCAATACGTTCGGCACCGATGTCACAGAGCCGCAACGACTAGACGTGGCGGGGCCGGGAGCTTCGTCGGATGACCTCATCGACCCGACGACAAGGTGGCCCGGAACTTGGAGTCAATGCATCGAACCGAGTAGTGGATGAAGGTACGTGACGGTACCCTTGAGTAGTCGAATTATATCATAACCGAGTACCCAAGTAATAGTTGTTGCCTTGTGCGAGATGTCGTGGAGAGATCCCGAAAACAACCCGATATGCTCCGGGGATTTGGCGACACAAGTTGCTTCGGCGGAGACACTAGAGAAAGAGCTCAACAAGGCCGGAAGCACGCCGCCATGATGCGGTCCAAACCGGATGGAGCCTTCTCCCGCACCATAACGATGTACAAGAGATGCGGTGAAGAGCGATGACTTGATTCGCAAGAATAAGACGTTGCGCCGAAGAACAAAGGTATGCTGCCACCCAGCTTGTTGAGTACTTATTGCGAGTACCTTGGCGTAGCCTCGACATGAACCGCCGGACTTTTGCGGATCTCGAGCCCCGGAAGACCAAATTTGAAGGCATCAGAGACCGATCTGAAGAACATCGTCTACCGAGAGAAGGATGCCCGGGAGGTACTTGAGTATGAATATAAGCAGCTGTCTTATGAGTGCAACAAGCATATGGAGCTCCGAGAAGCCTCGGACCGTGACCTTGTCAACTGCTATAAATCTCTGCAGAAGCTCAATGAAGACTGCGAGAAGCTACGGGGCCAACTCAAGGAGCTTGAAGAAGCCATGCTTCCCATTGCAAGGCTACTCGTGCCTCACCCAGGCGGTCCGAAGATAGCTCCGTTGGTTGACCGGCTGAGGGAAGCCCTCGGGCGACCGGGCAACATATGTGATGCATCCGGCGAAGTGCATCCGAACCAAGTCTTGGCATACATGAAGTCAAACTTCCCCAAGGCTCCGGTAGATGTAGTCGTGGGTGGACTAGCCGCCAATTGCTCAGATGATCAGTACAAGGAGCTTCTGGAGCAGATGGCGCCAATCGCCGAACAAGTCACGGAGAAACTGAACCTCTAGTAGTTGTCCTGTAAGGTTAGCTTTTGGCAGTATTTGTAATATAAACAAAGTTATGATGAAGTCTGTTGAATTTGAATGAAAAAACTTCCATGAAATGAGTACACGTTGTCATGATGTGTATGTGCGGAGTGCCCATTCTTGGAGATGTGTGCGAGTAGTAATACCCGACAGTAGACCCATTCAAAGGGAGCACAGTAAATGAGTTGACTGAGAATCAAACTTTATTACTGAGAAAAGAGTACACCTGGATGGCCAGGGCCGTTTACAAATGTAGTGCCCGGACCCGAAGGCCGCCTACGACTAAAGTAGTTATAGGACACATGGCTTCTTACGCCTATAGATCCGTTAATAGCCGTATAGATCGGATCTAAGAGTACATGGTCTCTTGATAGACCGCCGCTTGTCGTATGGACCTCCCTAGGCCCACCGCCTCGGTGGATACTAGGACCGACTACTCGGTGGGCCCCTGGGACTACTCGGCTTGAGCCACACGGCACCAGATGGCGTGGGGCGTAAAGACTACGGTGGAGAAGTACTCGGATAGGAAGCTATACATGTCCTGTACATGTAGAGAACTCCTAGCCGTACCCGACTAGTACTCTCTCCTCAAACCGACTTGTAACCTTGCCTCTCGGGCTATATAAGGCAAGGCAGGGACCCTTCTCTCTCTCATACGCATCATCTTGTAAACACATCCAATCAATCCCGCAGCCACACAAAGATACGAGACGTAGGGTATTACGCACCTCGCGGCCCGAACCTCGTCTAAATTGTGTGCCATGTGTCTCTTCCTTCGAGTTACCGATCTCGGCGAGGCCACATTCATCTACCTCGGGTACTCCCCGTGGTAGGTTGCCGGTCTAAAACACCGACACCGGAGCGCCGGGTAGGGGCTCTCGCCGAAGATCTCATGGCAAACTCGACGGACCGATCCAAATCAAGCCGCCGTCGCTTTCAACCGAGGCGACACCTTCGTCTTTGGGTCTTGCGTGTGCACCATCGATGGCGTTGGATCCTTCCAACGCCACCTCATCATGACTCCCGACCCGAGCATGGGGCTCGTGATGCTTCCCGAAGTAGTCACGGCAAACTCTTTGGAAAGTTCGACGAAATTTCACTCTACAACCAACAAAGCCGACTTTGAGCTTGGATCCGACTCCAACTCGAAATTGACGTCTTCATGGGCCATCGCATGCGAGCGGCTATCGAGCCATCATGTGCCGACTCCCCACTCCACGAGCACTTCCCATACGGCCTCTCGCAACGTCGGCAAGGCCCATGTGAAGGCTCTCAATACACGCTAGGCTAGCAAGGAGATCGTCTCTCGACTACACTTCGGACTCCAACCCCGTCTCCGCTACTACTCGGACTCCTCCTACGAGTTTGACTTTGGATCGGACCCGCACGAGCCCGAGTCCGAAATCTCCACGACCGAGCAACCAATGTCGGGACCGCCTACTAGCCCGGTTATAACATGTACACCCGTGGGGAGATTCGTCACCGGCCATACCGCAAGCCCGCGGACCGACAGACAGAAATCACGCTACGTCGCCTACCTCGACTTGCTTCCCTTCCGGGAGGGAACACCATTATCTCCGGAAGCAGAGGAGCACACTCCAACGAGAGGTGGCGACTACCGACTCTAGTCTCGGCTCTCCCCGATCGTCAAGTCTTCATGACTACCAACGAGATGCCGGGACCTTCGGGGACGAGCCTCGACCGTTTCCTTGAAGACATCTCCGCAAACGAGCCGTCCGCCAACGCACCCGCCGAGACGAAACCAACGACGACAAGAACGCTCGACGTGAGCGTAACAGAAGCACAACGAACGGCGTCGGCGTCGCGTGAGAGCCTCCCCCATACGGAACCTCGCGCAGGCACTCAACCAAGTTGAAAGTCGGGTGCATACTACCCCCGAACAAGTGCCTCATGTCCATCACCACGATAGCACGTCGGGCTCGGGGGGATGCGCGCGGGAGAAGTCATCACCAAGCTCGCGGAGGATGCCTACTTAATGAGAGTCAAGAATAGATTCACTCAAGCGCCTCCCCTTCGAACTCGCAAAGCCGATCATGAAGCCACAAGCCGCAGCCCCCAACCGACAACGGACACAACCGTACTCACGGAGAGCTACCTCGAACCCCAACCGCACTAGGGCATCGTTGGAGGACCTTCTCGGGGCGGTCACGGCGCCGGTGGCGCCGGCGGCGGCCGTGCCGTGATCGCTCATGGCGACGCGGGTGGCGGAGGTAGCGGCGGCGGGAGCTCCTCACACGGGGGCCGGAAGGAGAGCCGGTGGCGGGGGTGATCGCGGAGTCCGAGGCCACGCGACGATCACGTCACCAGGTGTCTCATGTGGAGGCTACGATGCCCGCCGCAAGATCGAGGAAATTCGACACAAGAAATCCTCCACGGCGGCGAGAACAACGGCTTCCTTGCCTTCTCTCGCTCGACTTCGCAATCCACTCGCTCCTAGAGAAAATCAAGCCTCTTGGATCACCAAGTACGATGCGAAGCAAGACCTAGTACGAAGGCTCGGATGCTACGCCCTCTCCATCGAGAACGCCGGTGGCAACAACGACACGAAGTGCCACTACTTCCCCTTCTTCCCGGACTAAGCTCCACTTACATGGCTCGAGTCACTCGAGAAGTACACAATCGACAAGTGGGACCAGCTCAAGGAGCAGTTCACCGAAGCAACTTCGCGGGCACCATGGGACGCTCGGTACTCGCATGGAACCGGCCATGGTGAAGCCGGAACGTGGCGAGACCTTGCGCAAGTACATGTGGTGCTTTTTCGACAAGCGCGCCACCGTAGTCGACGTCACCGACAAGGAAGTCATCGACCTTTTCCAAGACGATCTCTACCACCGTCGAACCTTCGAAGCTTCGGTCGCCGCCGCCCGAGCTCCATTACTAAGCTCAAAGACATGATTACTTCGTGGGCCGACGAGTAAGACAAGGTGAACACTAAATACGACACCATTCGCGGCAAGAGCAAGCAAAATGCGGGCGGCAAGCAACAACAACAACCGGGATCAAGGCGGTCGCAACAACAACTACTTGGATCCTAATCGCAAGTGCAAGCCGGACAACACGGCCGCGGATATCCGGCGCTCGCGAAAGACAACTCGAAGAAGACCTCCGGCGGCTTCAAAGACTTGCCGAAAGAGAAGTGCCCATGGCACCCGGAGGGCAACCACACTACCGAATAGTGCTACCAACTCCGCCGAGCACTCAAAGACTCTCCGGACCCACGACATCCTCATGACAAGAAAGGCAGGGAAAAAAGCCGACGAAGGCAACGACGACTTCCAAGAACCCGACAAGACGGTGAACATCCTCTTCGACGGACTACCCACCAAACGGTCTCGTAAGGCCACTCGACGGGAAGTCTTAAACATTGAACCAAAGCAGTTTCGACCCCTCTCCGTGGTTGGAGGTACCCATCACCTTCTCCCCGCGGATCAATGGACAAGCTTCTCCGAACTATGGCATTTTCCTCTCGTCCTAAAGCCGTAGTCGCGGGCTCCCGTACTCAACAAGGTACTCATCGATGGTGGGAGCGGGCTCAACGTCCTTTTCACCAAGACCTTGAAGAAGATGAAGCTCTACATCACTCACATGCTCACCAAGAGCACATCGCCCTTGTATGGCATCGTCCCCGGAGCACGACTATCCCACCGGGCTCGGTGGTCCCGCCGTTACCTTTGGGGAGACAAGGGAAAACTAATGCACCGAGTACATCAAGTTCGAAGTCGCGGACTTCGAGACTTCCTAGCATGCCATCCTCGGCGGACCGGCTATCGCCATGTTCATGGCGGTACCCCACTACACATACTTGGTACTCAAGATGTCAAGTCGAGCCGGTGTACTCTCGCCGCAAGGAGACTTGAAGATATCCTTCGACCGCGACACGGAGGTTGTGGAACTCTAACGAGTGGAGGATGTGCATCGACTACACCAACCTCAACAAGCACCGCCCCAAGGGACCCTTTCGGGTTGCCGCGGATAGATCAAGTCATCGACTCCACGGCGTGCCGCGACCTGCCGTAACAACCTAATTTTACTAAAAAATTGGCTTTATCAAAATTTGCTAGAAACTTTAATTGCTTAAGGAATATAAGGTTGCTTTATTTCTTTTTATCCATTTAAAACTTTTCTAAAATAAAGTTAATGAAATATAGGAATTAATTGTTGCATTCATGCCGGAGCATTATTTACGGTTGCGGGAATTCAAATTCAGGTTTGAATTCTATTTTGGTTTGAAGCCTTTTCAAAACCCAAACCTAAATATCTAATTCCTAAACCCTTTTCCCTATCCGGCCCATCGGTGCCACTCGGCCCAACCCCGCGCCCGGCAGGCAGCCCCGCAACCGCGCCACCGCCCCGGCTCGGCCGGCCCACGGCCGCCGGCCGCTCCCCGCCTCCGCGCGCCGCCGCCGACAACGGGGTCCCACCGTCATCCCCTCCGTCCCGTCGTCCCCGACCCGGACACCATCGCGCCGCCGCCTCGAGTCCATCTCCGCACGCTCCGGACGCATGGCCCGCACACCATGGCCGGGTCCCCGGGACTATTTAAGGCCGCCGCGCCCCCGGAGCCCCAAGACTTGCCCTAGCCGCCGCCCTCGCTTCCACCACAAGCCGCCGGAACCCTAGCTCACCGCCGCCGAGGAAGCGCCGCCGTCGCCGCTCTTTCGTTGCCGTGAAGCCACCCAGGAGACGCACAAGGAGGTGAGGAGTTCTACCGCGCCGCTTGTGGACGTCCTCGTGCTTTGCACCGCCCGCGCTGCTCGCCGGAGCTCCGCCGCTACTCGAACCGCGCCGCCGCACCGTGTGCCACCTCTACCGCGTTCCGGCCGCTAGCACCACCCTAGATTGCTTCGCTTGCTTGCGCGCTCCGCGTTGACGCAAACCACGTCTCAAACCGTGGCCGGGAACCCTAGATTAGGGTTTTGCCGGCGAGCCCACGGCCGCTCGCCGCCGCCGGCCGCCGCCGCCGCCGTCCCGCCGCTCGCGCACGTTTTGTGCCGTTGGATCAAGATCCGGCGTCTCGGATCTAACCCCGCCGCCATCACTTAACCCGCGGCCCCCACGCCCGTCGGATTCAAATCCGATGGATTTGAACAACCCGACCCGCCCGCCTAGGTCAAACCCCCGCCGGCCCCGGAAGTTTTGTCGAAAACACCCCAAGTTTTTCTTCGATATTCACAAAAATACCCTTCCACCTTAGAAGATTCCCCCAGCTTCAGTCCTTTTTCTTTATTTTAGCCCAAAACCTTTCCAAATCTTTACAAAGTAGTCCCTACACCTTCTCTAAGCCATAACTTGGTCGTTTTAGCTCCGATTTTAGCGTTCTTTATGTCCACTCGTTCGTCTCGAAGCGTAGATTAGTTTTATGCTACTGTTTAGATCCGTTTGATCTGTTTGGTGACTGTTTCTTATTTATTCCAATTGTGTGCTTGTATGTGATGATTGTGGACCGTACGGAGCGATTCGTTCGAGGGATTTGAAGATCAAGTCGTGCAAGAGTTTGAGCAGCAAGGCTTTGTTGAAGGCAAGTATTCCTTGATGCATACCGCTTGTCCTACATAACATGCATTTAAATTCACCTTGTCTTTACTTTTCCTCTTGCATTAACATGATGGGAACCTATTAAGGATCATGCCTAGTCTTTTACTACGTTTACCTTGATGCCGGGTTTATCAAATTAATCTTGTGGTAGCTATTGCTTAGCATGCTCAACTCGGGATTGGTATTAATCAACTTGGTTACTTTTATTATTCAATGTTCCGTTTATGATCTTTACTTTACAAGACCACTTTAATATGTTAATCGGAACATGGAGAACCACCCAGAAAACAAGACAACCACAAGAACTAATGGGCAATGGTCTTGGCCGAATAATTAGGAACTTTAGCTTGGGATGGTCTTACCCGATAAGGATAAGGGATCGGCGGTACCGTGTGGTATGGAATCGCTCTAGCAGGGGTTTGGGTGAGTTATTCTTTTTATGGTGGGGTATCGACCTGCTAGGGGACTTCATACCTTGCTAACTCGATCCGACCTTGTGGGTCATAACTTGCTAGGGAACCTTTGTAAAGGCCATGTAGCGTCCCTATGCAATCACACCTCGGTAGTGTGGCATGGTGCCTTGCAAACACCGCATGGTTGGGTCTAAAGTTCTTTGGAGCTTTTACGCCACTTGTGGGTAAATATGTACAACCTCTCGCAGTGTTAAACTAATCGATTAGCCGTGCTCGCGTCAAGAGCGGCCGGACACTCACATGATTAAATTATAGAACTTTAATGTTTAATTGCTATTTTATTCTTTATTCATGATGCTTATATCTTGTTAATTGGGTTGGCATGAACTTACACTCTTTAGTAATCAAAGTTGCTAATAAAACTCGATCCACTAAAATGCTTAACTCGCTTGAACCTTAGCCATCCTCCATATGGCCTTGCATGTTATGTTGTTCTCTCTTGCCGAGTCATGTGCTCACGCTTGTTTATTCTCTTGCATCTACAATACCCGGATTTGTCGCTCGACCGGGAGAACTTTGAAGATATTCCAGGAGATTTCCAGGAGTTCTAGGTGTGAGTAGTCTTCGATCACCGCTCGTGGAGGCATTTTTGTCCGCCGCGAGAACTCGTTATTTAAGATTCGTTTAAGACTATGGTTTGTAATGACTCTTTATTCGTGTGGCACCATTTTTGGTATTCATAATGTCTAAGAGTGTGTGTAACTTGATCCCGGCGCACACGTGATCAATGCATTCGCGCTTTGCCTTTAAAACTCGGGTGCGACAGTGGTACCGTAGCCGTGTTGATCGTAGGAACGCTAGCCTAGATAGAAATGGTCGAACTAAGGATTTTATAATCGTAGAAGCTTTCTCTTACATGCTTTCTTTACTTCTATTAACCTTACTCTTGCCTTTTTGCCTTACTCTTGAGCTATCCGCATTCTTTACCTTGTGCTTGCTATAGCTCTCATCCTTTTTGTCTTACCATCTTTCTCATTCCGCACCGCACTACGTATGGTTCGTAGTTTGAAGACCTCTCTTGGCCGGAGTCGTCCACCGTATGCCCCGCAAGAACAAGATAATGACTTACATGATGGAGACATAGATGAGGAGATTGAGATGGAGCTCGCACCTAGGGTCTTCCCTAACCTTATCATGGTACCCGGTGATGAGGAGGATCCGGAGGAGATGATCCCGAGAAGAGGATGAGCCACCGAATAGCCCAACCTAGAGGAGCAAGCGCCGAGAGAAGATCGGGATCACCTTGATCAAGAGATAGAGGAAGAAGAACAAGAGCAAGAGCAAGAGGAGGAAGCCGAGGAAGCGATCCGGGGAAGTGTACCGCTACGTAGCCGATGGAGTAGACATTCCCATGGCGGACCACCCGCGAGCTATGGTACTCCACTTGGGCTATGATAAGGCCTCTCGTCTACCATTGTGAGCTATGGACTCATCCGTGGTTCGAACCCCATTGGGAAGTTGCCGCCATCCCGGAGGAGTACATTCCATGCCGTGGAGTGAAGGAGGTGTCCAAGCATCATGATGTGGCTCACAGGACTACTATGGATGCTGGTATAGCAGAGTCAGCTCGGAGGGCTCTCTATGTGCTCTCTCACAATGAGCGTGATAGGTTGGAGGATACCCATTGCCGGTACACACCCTTCAGAGCCAGTGGGGAAGCCAAGACCTACATCGCCCCAGCGCCAGCATATGAAGGAACGCTGAACAATGTCCGGAGTCTACTTGCAGCTGTGAACACCGCATTGGACGATGCCAACAACACTCTATATGCGGCACAACAGCAGATTTTCACTCTGGAGACGCAGAGGCGTGCCTTAGAAGCTGCACTTTAGAGCAGGGAGCAGCCAGATGCTCATGAAGCCACTGAAGCATGTACCTCCCCGTCACCCAAGAGGCCACACTACGACTCCCCTGACGCCCGCACAGATGCCATGGCAGAAGATAGTTCTTAGGTTTAAGTTAAGAATAGGATCTCTTTGTAATCGTTAGTAGACAATCGGTAAAGTGTGTTTAGTTTAGAGGTGTGGTTGAATGCTTGGTTTTGTGCTTAATGTTTGAGCGGCATTTTTGTTTGAGTGCAATGTGTTGTGGAGTGATGACCACAACGACATTGGTTTAGTAGTAAGTTTGTGGGGGTTAACTTTGAGTCTCAATCAATTATCTATCTTAATCCTTTTGTCCCTTAAAGTTTTTCCTTAATGCGAATCCGAGAGCTCTAAATCTGTTCGCGCACCTTTCTGAGTCAGCTGCACTGTTTTAATTTTATCTCGGGCTACAGAACTCCGATTGCAGTACAACCAAATGGAAAAGTTCAGAAATTTCGCGACTGATTTTCTGTGAAAAATTCAGAATATTTGGATGGATAACCAGAGAGTTATGACTGAAACATTACAGCCTCACGAATCTGTTAAACACTGCTGACCTAGCTGATTTGTTTATTTTATAACCAGAGTTATACAACTCCGATTGAGGTGATTCCAGTTGGAGTGGTTTCGTAATTTTATAACCTTTTATCAGTCCAAAATCCATAATTTGTGGTTACCGACACTGAGAGTTATGCCTGATTGTTTGGAGTCAACAGAATTTGTCTTATCTAAACATCATTGCTATCTATTCTTTACGAGTTTAACCCTTGGTAAAATCATCTAAAGTAATGTCCCTAACACTCGATGGTGAACACCAGGTCAGGATCGGGAGTTGATCAACCAGTAGGAAGAGCACCCCAGCTAGTACCAATGGATCTCGCTATGCAGCAGTTCTTGGAGGCACGGACTCGGCCTCCTCCAAAACCCGACCAACACCGTGACAAACCCGCAAGCTCGAGTCAACAACCCACCGGTGCAGCCACCGGCGCCTTGCAACAAGCACCAGGAGTTTATGAGTCATCACCCTCCCGTGTTCACTCATGCCGCCGATCCACTTGAAGCTGAAGATTGGTCGAAGATAGTGCTGAAGATGCTCACTACTTGTCGGTGTGACGACGAGAGAGAAGGTCCCGTATGCCGTAGGACGACTTCAAGGATCCGCAGCCGCTTGGTGGGATGCGTACTCGCCGCTCATGCCGCCCCCGTACACCATCACTCGGGAAGAGTTTACCACCAACTTCGGGAGCCATCACATACCCTCTAGAGTCATGAAGATCAAGAAGGAGTTCCTTTCTCTCGAAGCAAGGAGGAATCTCGGTGGCCGAGTACGTAAACAAGTTCATCGAGTTGTCTCGCTATGCACGCGAGGAGGTTGCAGAAGACAGGAAGAAGTAGGAGCAGTTCCTGGATGGGTTAGCTGGTTCGCTGCAGTACCAGCTGATGTCTTATCCTTTCCCCAACTTTCAGCAGCTAGTTGATGCCGCCATCCGCTTGGAGCACAAGCGCAAGGAGCTCGGAGAGCAGAAGAGGAAGGCCGCCGGCTCTAGGCGCTTTGGGAGTGCGTCACGCCCGCGCTTCAACCCACCGATGAACACCCCGTTCCGCTTTGGGGGACCAGGTGGAAACTTTGGGCAGCAGCTAGTCCCAACGTCCCGCTCGGCAGTTCCGGCCGGTCGCTCGGCCAGCTTTCGGCGTCCCGTTCCTCGGACTCCCCGCCCGGCCTTCCCGGCGAGTCGGCAGAGAGCCCCGCTTGGCACACCTATAAGGTCTGTGGCACCTCCTAATCCTGCCACCACTACTTGCTTCAAGTGCGGAGAGCTTGGTCACTATGCCAATGCTTGCCCAAAGAGAAACCCTCCACACACCCCAGTGTAGAACCAGCAGCAGGCAAGGAGCGAAAGCCAAACCCCGCAGACCAACAAAGGACAACAGAGCTATGCACGAGGCAAGGCGATGCACGTTGATGCTAAAGTCGCCCAAGAGAACCCCAGAGTAGTGCTCGGTATGTTTCTAGTCAACTCTACTCCTGCCTCAGTTTTATTTGATTCTAGAGCATCCCATTCTTTCATTACATCGCAATTCGTAGCTCAGCATAATATACCCATCAGTCCCATGTCTCGCCACATGTTAGTTACCTCACCGGGGGAATTGAAAGCCATATATAAATGTGACAACGTCCATCTCAAGATTGTGGGCGAGAGATTTTCGTGCCAATCTTATAATCTTGGAATCACAAGGGATTGATGTGATACCGGGAATGGGATGGTTGACCGCGTGTGATGCGGTGATACAGGTGTGCTAAGAGATCAATCCTTCTTACAAGTCCAAGTCGGTGAAAGGTTTGAGTTTGTAGCGGCATCCCGCACCATCAAACACCGAGTGCCGTGAATAAGCTTGATGGAGCAACCTTGGAAGACATACGAGTAGTGTGCGATTATCCCGATGTGTTTCTTGAGGAGTTGCCGGGTATGCCCCCGACCGAGATGTTGAGTTCGTTATTGATTTTTTGCCTGGTACGCTCCTATCTCTAAGCACCCATATAGAATGTCTAGTGATCGGTTACAAGAACTTAAAGCTCGATTAAAGAATTAATGAGTAAAGGGTTCATTCGTGCTAGTTCATCACCTTGGGGAGCACCCGTTATCTTTGTGGGTAAGAAAGATGACACACGGAGGATGTGTGTTGATTACGAGTCCCTTAATGATGTTACCATCAAGAACAAGTATCCTCTCGCCACGTATCGAAGACTTGTTTGATCGGATGAGAGGAGCTAAAGTGTTTTCTAAGATCGATCCGCAATCCGGTTATCACCAGTTGAAGATTAGGCCTTTGGATATTCCTAAGACAGCTTTTACTACCGGATACGGACTTTATGAGTACACCGTTATGTCCTTTGGGTTAACCAATGCACCCGCCTACTTCATGTACTTGATGAACAAGATCTTTATGGAGTATCCGGACAAGTTTGTTGTTGTATTCATTGATGACAGTTTGATTTACTCCAAGAACGAGGAAGAGCATGAGGAGCATTTGAGGCTTGTGTTGCGAAGCTAAGAGAGCATGAGTTATATGCAAAGTTAAGCAAGTGTGAGTTCGGCTCAAGGAAGTGTCATTTCTAGGTCATATCATCACCAACGGAGGTATCGCGGTAGATCCCAAAGCAAGGTCGATGATGTGTTGAAGTGGGAAGCCCTCGTACGTTGTCTAAGATCGGGTGTTTCCTTGGACTCACCGGTTACTATCGCCGATTCATTGAAGGATTCTCCAAGATTGTGAAGCCTCTCACTACATTGCTAGAGAAAGACGGGGAGTTCAAATGGACCAAGGTGCATGTCGACCCAGCTTTTGAAGAATTAAAGAAGCGGTTAACCACAAGACTCGTTCTCGTAATGCCCGATCCGGAAGAGCTTTGACATCTATTGTGATGCATCTCGACAAGGTCTAGGATGTGTGTTGATGCAAGAAGGTCACGTTATAGCCTATGCATCTCGTCGCTTGAGGAAGCATGAGTTGAACTACCCTACACACGATCTTGAGTTAGCAGCAGTAGTTCATGCATTAAAGATTTGGAGACACTACATTATGGGAACTAAGTGTCAGATCTATACTGATCACAAGAGTCTGAAGTATATCTTCACTCGAAGGATCTCAATCCGAGACGGCGTCGTTGGTTAGAGTTGATCAAAGACTATGATCCGGAGATTCACTATCATCCGGGTAAAGCGAACGGTTGCCGATGCTTTAATTCGGAAGGGCCATACTAACATGGCTATGATTATTCGATTTTCCCGATGAGTTGGTAAAAGAGTTTGAAAGGCTCAACTTGAAGGTGGTTGCACATGCGAAGGAGTGACTTTGGAAGTACGATCCACCCCGGAGCGAGAGATACGTAAGTGGCAGCTAGAGGATGCTGGAATACGGAAAATCAAGGAGAGTATGCAACAGGGAGAAGCCCCAGATTTCACAGAAGATGAACAAGGAACCGTGTGGTTCAAGAACCGGTTGTGTGTACCAGAAACAGGAGATCTCAGAGAGACTATCTTGAGAGAAGCTCATGACTCGGCCTTACTCTATCCATCCAAGCAGTACTAAGATGTACCGGGATCTCAGCGAGGTATTGGTGGTACGGTATGAAGAGAGATGTGGCCGCACATGTGGCTTTGTGTGACACTTGCCACCGGGTTAAGGTGGAACATCAGAGACCCGCTGGTTTGCTTCAACCATTGAAGGTGCATGAGTGGAAGTGGGAAGAGATCGGAATGGACTTCATAGTGGGTTTACCCCGAACCCGAGATGGTTATATTCGATTTGGGTCATTGTGGATCGTTTGACCAAAGTAGCTCACTTCATCCAAGGACTCACTTCATTCGGTGAAAACTACGTATACGGGGAGCTAAGTTGGCAGAACTATACATGTCCAGGATTGTGTGTTTGCATGGTGTACCGAAGAAGATTGTGTCAGACAGAGGTACTCAGTTCACTTCTCGTTTCTGGGGGGAGTTGCATGAGTCCCTGGATACTAAGTTAAATTTCAGCTCAGCTTATCATCCACAGACGGATGGACGGACGGAAAGAACCAATCGGATCCTAGAAGACATGCTGAGAGCATGTGCGCTTAAGCATGGTGGTAGTTGGGATAAGAGTTTGCCATACGCTGAGTTCTCTTATAACAACAGCTACCAAGCCAGTCTCAAAATGTCACCCTTTTAGGCCTTGTATGGAAGGAAGTGTAGAACTCCATTATACTGGAGTGAGACAGGCGAAAGGCAGTTATTTGGGGGAGACATCATCAGAGAAGCAAAGAAACGGAGTTCGCATCATCGAAAGAATCCGAGGATAGCTCGCCTAGACGGAAAAGTTATGCGGATGGTAAACGAATGGATGTGGTCTTTCGGGAAGGTGATTATGTGTACTTAAAGGTGTCACCTATCGAGGTTTGCGTCGATTCCGTGTTAAAGGAAAGTTGTCACCTTGGTTTATCGGACCTTTTAGGATCCTTGAGAGAGTGGGAGAAGTGGCTTACAGAGTTGGAGTTGCCGGTCCGGCCTAGCCGATGTGCATGATGTATTCCATATCTCTCGGTTGAAGAAGGGTTTTGGTCCTCATGACAAGGAGCCGTTGCCCTTGGATGATCTAAATGTTAAAGCGGATCTCGGTATTGTTGAACACCCTATTCGGATATTGGAAACCATGACAAGGGTCACCAGGAATAGTGTGATCAAGATGTGCAAAGTACAGTGGAGTAATCATGCAGAGGATGAGGCAACATGGGAAAGAGAGGATGAGCTGAAAGCAGAGTTTCCAGATCTTTTTCCCAATCTGTCCGAATCTCGAGGACGAGATTCTTCTTAAGGGGGGTAGGATTTGTAACACCCTAATTTTACTAAAAATTTGGCTTTATTAAAATTTGCTAGAAACCTTTAATTGCTTAAGGAATATAAGGTTGCTTTATTTCTTTTTAGGCATTTAAAACTTTTCTAAAATAAAGTTAATGAAATATAGGAATTAATTGTTGCATTCATGCCGGAGCATTATTTTTGGTTGCTCGGAATTCAAATTCGAGTTTGAATTCTATTTTGGTTTGAAGCCTTTTCAAAACCCAAACCTAAATATCTAATTCCTAAACCCTTTTCCCTATCCGACCCATCGGGCCACGCAGCCCAACCCCGTGCCCGGCAGAGCCCGCAACCGCGCCACCCGGCCCGGGCCTCGGCCCGCCCACGGCCGCCGCCCGCTCCCCGCCTCCGCCCGCCGTCGCCGACAACGGGGACCCACCCGTCATCCCCTCCATCCCGTCGTCCCCGACCCGAACACCATTGCGCCGCCGCCGGAGTCCATCTCCCGCACGCTCTGAGACGCGTGGCCCGCAAGCCAAGGCCGGGTCCTCGGGACTATTTAAGGCCGCCGCGCCACCCTAGAGCCCCAACCCGTGCCCTAGCCGCCGCCCTCGCTTCCTCCGCAAGCCGCCGAACCCTAGCTCACCGCCGCCTAGGAAGCCACCGAGGAGACGCACAAGGAGGTGAGGAGTTCAACCGCACCGCTTGTGGACGTCCTCGTGCTTTGCACCGCCCGTAGTTGCTCACCGAGCTCCGCCACTACTCGAGCCGCGCCGCCCCACCGTGTGCCGCCTCCACCGTGTTCCGGCCGCTAGCGCCGCCCTAGATTGCTTCGCTTGCTCGCGCGCTCCGCGTTGACGCAATCCGCGTCTCAAACCGTGGCCGGGAACCCTAGATTACGGTTTCGCCGGCGAGCCCGCCGCCGTTCGCCGCCGGCCGCCGCCTCCGGCCGTCGCTCGCCGCCGTCCCCGCCGCTCGCGCACGTTCGTGTCGTTGGATCAAGATCCAGCATCTCGGATCTAACCCCGCCACCATCACTTAACCCGCGGCCGCCACGGCCGTCGGATTCGATCCGATGGATGTGAACAACCCGACCCGGCCGCCCATGTCACACCCCGCCGGCCCCGAAAGTTTTGCAAAAAACACCCCAAGTTTTCTAATATTCACAAAAATACCCTTCAACCTTAGAAGATTCCCCGCAGCCGGTCCTTTTTCTTTATTTTAGCCTAGAACCTTCTCAAATCTTTACAGTTTAGTCCCTACACCTTCCCTAAGCCATAACTTGGTCGTTTTAGCTCCGATTTTAGCGTTCTTTATCTCCACGCGTTCGTCTCGAAGCGTATATTAGTTTTATGCTACTATTTAGATCTGTTTGATCTGTTTGGTGACTGTTTCTTATTTATTCCCATTGTATGCTTGTATGTGATGATTGTGCACCGTTCGAGCGATTCGTTCGAAGGATTTGAAGATCAAGTCGTGCAAGAGTTTGAGCAGCAAGGCTTTGTTGAAGGCAAGTATTCCTTGATGCATACCCGCTTGTCCTACATAACATGCATTTAAATTCACTGTCTTTACTTTTCCGCTTGCATTAACTTGATGGGAACCTATTAAGGATTATGCCTAGTCTTTTACTACCTTTACCTTGATGTCGGTCTTATCAAATTAATCTTGTGGTAGCTATTGCTTAGCATGCTCAACTCGGGATTGGTATTAATCAACTTGGTTACTTTTATTATTCTATGTTCCGTTTATGATCTTTACTTTACAAGACCACTTTACTATGTTAATCGGAACATGGAGAACCACCCATGAAAATAGTATAACCACAAGAACTAATGGGCAATGGTCTTAGCCGAATAATTAGGAACTTTAGCTTGGGATGGTCTTACCGATAAGGATAAGGGATCGGCGATCGTGTGGTATGGACTCGCTCTAGCAGGGGTTTGGGTGAGTTATTCTTTTTATGGTGGGGTATCGACCTGCTAGGGGACTTCATACCTTGCTAATCGATCCGGACCTTGTGGGTCATAACTTGCTAGGGAACCTTTGTAAAGGCCATGTAGCGTCCCTATGCAATCACACCTCGGTAGTGTGGTATGGTGCCTTGCAAACACCGCATGGTTGGGTCTAAAGTTCTTTGGAGCTTTTACGCTACTTATGGGTAAATATGTACAACCTCTCGCAGAGTGTTAAACTAATCGATTAGCCGTGCTCACGGTCAAGAGCGGCCTGGACACTCACATGATTAAATTATAGAACTTTAATGTTTAATTGTTGTTTTATTCTTTATTCATGATGCTTATATCTTGTTAATTGGGTTGGTATGAACTTACACTCTTTAGTAATCAGGTTGCTAATAAAACTTGATCCACTAAAATGCTTAACTGCTTGAACCTTAGCCATCCACCATATGGCCTTGCATGTTATGTTGTTCTCTCTTGCTGAGTACGTCATGTGCTCACGCTTGTTTATTCTCTTGCATCTACAATACCCGGATTTGCTGCTCAGACTGGGAGAACTTTGAAGATATTTTAGGAGATTTCCGGGAGTTCTAGTTGTGCGTAGTCTTCGGTCACCGCTCGTGGAGGCATTTTTGTCCGTTGCGAGAACTTGTTATTTAAGATTCTTTTAAGACTATGGTTTGTAATAACTCTTTATTCGTGTGTCACCGTTTTTGGTATTCATAATGTCTAAGCGTGTGTGTAACTTGATCCCGGCGCACACGTGATCAACGCATTCGGTTTTGCCTTTAAAACCGGGTGTGACACCGCTCCGCTTCCTTGATCGCTACTCCGGTACCACCAAATTGCTACCAAGGAAGAGGACCAGGAGAAGACCGCGTTCATTACCCCGTTCGACGTCTACTATTATACGACCATGTCGTTCGGGTTTAAGAACGCCGACGCTACCTACCGCCGAGCTATCCGGGCTCGTTTCAAGAGACGGCTCAACGAGAACGTTGAAGCCTATGTGGATGACGTGGTCGTCAAGACCGAAACGCCGACACGCTCATCGCCGATCTTGAAGAGACTTTTGCATCCTTACGAGAGTACCGCTGGAAGCTTAACCCAAACAAGTGCGTCTTCGGCGTACCGTCCGGAAAACTACTCGTCTTCATCATTAGCCATCGCGGCATCAAAGCCAACCCCGAGAAGATCTCCGACATCACCACTATGATAGCTCCCACCCGCATCAAAGATGTACGAAGCCGACCGGGTGCATGGCGGCCTTGAACAGATTCATCTCGAAGCTTGGAGAACGGGGGCTACCCTTCTTCAAAGTACTCAAGCATCAAGAGAAGTTCGTGTTGACTCCGAGAGGTAGATCAAGCTCTCCCTCGGCTCAAGGGTTTCCTATCCAAGCCGCCGGTCCTCACGGCTCCTCGCAAAAAGGAGCGAGCCATCGCTCTACCTCGCCGCGACTACTCACATGGTCAACTCTCGCCATCGTTGTCGAGCGGCGGAGAAGACGGCCACACCTATCCGGTCCGGCGACCGGTCTACTTCGTCGGCGAGGTCTTGTCGGAATCTAAACCACACTACCAACTAGTACGAAGCTACCGTATGCGTGCTCATTACCTCGTGGAAGCTACGACATTACTTCCGGGAGTACTCGGTCTCTGTCATCACCGACTACCCGCTCGGCGACATCCTGCGTAACCAAGATGCTACCGGAAGAATCTCCAAGTGGGCGATCGAACTCGGCGCCCTCAACATCGACTTCAAGCCACGAGCAGCCATCATGTCGCAAGCACTAGTCGACTTCATGGCGAGTGGCGGGAGAATCGCTCGCCAACTCCATCCGAGCGACCGAGCATTGGGTGATGTACTTCGACGGCTCACTCAAGCTCGAAGGTGCTAGTGCGGGGGTGCTCCTAATCTCTCCAACGGGCGAACAACTCAAGTACGTCCCGAGATCTTTTGGAAGGTCTCAAACAACGAAGCCGAGTACGAAGCTCTACTACACGGGCTCCGCCTCGCAGCCTTCCCCGGGCATTAAGCGACTACTAGTCTACGACAACTTTGCGGTGGTCATCAACCAAGTCAACAAATCTTGGGATCACAACAAGGAGAACCCGGACGCCTACCGCCTAGAAGTCCTCAAGCTCGAGAACAAGTCCTATGGTCTCGAGTTCCATCATGTCGTCCGCGACAACAATGTTGCGGCGGAAGTCCAATCGAAGCTTGGTTCTACTCGCGCTCAAGTACCGGCGGGTGTCTTCGTCCACGAGCTCCACGCGCCATCCATCCCGGAGCCGGCACCTACGACCACCGATCCGGCGCATCCGCCGGTCGGCTAGGAGGTCATGATGATCGACGTGGACGAGCGATAACCCTTCATCGACTACATACGCGAGCGAGAAGGTCCCGTCGGACAAAAACTTGGCCGAGCAGCCTCCTCCGCCGGCCAAGTCCTTCGTCCTAGTTGGGGACAAGCTATACGGTCGGGGTGCTACTTCGGAGTACTCATGAAGTGCGTTCCCCGAGAAGAATGCAATGACATCTTGGAGAAGATACACAAGGGCGTCCGCGGCAACCACGCATCTTCACTTACGTTGGTCGATAAGGCCTTCCGATGAGCTTTCTACCGGCCCACGGCTGCGGGCGATGCCGAGGAACTCGTCGAAGGTGCCAAGGGTGCTAGTACTTCACCAAGCAACAACACGTCCCGCCTACAAGCTAGTCACCATACCACGAACCCGGCCTTTTGCCCGCCGGGGGCTCGATATGATTGGGCCTCTTCCAAGCGCGCCGAGAAGGATTCAATAGAGTTCTAGTGGCCATCGACAAGTTCACCAAGTGGATCGAAGTCAAACTAGTTACCTGTCCCAAAGCCAATAGGGGTACTCGACTTCTCGGATGAACTCGTGCATCGCAACGGACTACCCCATCGCATCATCACGGACTCCGGGCTCCAACTTCAACAATCACCGGTTGTGGGAGTATCGCGAGAACGGCGGGATGGACGTTCGGTATGTCTCGGTCACCCATCCACGGGCCAATGGACAAGTTGAGCGTGCCAACCGGATGGTACGTCATGCTCTCAAGAAGCGATTGAACGATGCCGCTAACACGAAAAGAGGAAAGTGGATCAAGGAACCGCCCGACGCTCTCTCGGGGGCCGTGAACTCAACCCACCAAGCCAACGGGACGATCACCGTTGACGGTGAAAATCCGTCAACCTAGCCATGAGTTTACCTTCGGTGTTGGCATAAGTTTTATACCTTATCCATTGGTACTAACCCCCGTGGTATAACAAGTTCACGTGTGCACGTCGGTTTTGGAGTTTAGTGTTTATGCGGGATTTTAGCGTTGAATGCAAGACTTTAGGGATAAGTTCATCAAGCACCTTGTGACAAGACCTTGAAGCCTCGTACAAGTCATGCAATGAAGCAAACTTGACTCCAAGAAGCACGGGACTTGATCCGAGAAGATGACAAACTCCGAGGACCAAACCGGAAAAGTGTTGAATCTTGTAAGACAAGGAGTTTTGTCCAATTCGGAGAGAAACCGACGACATGGACCAACATGCGAAGGGGGAAGCATCTAAAAGGCACGGGAATCGACAAAAGGAGGCCACGGGGCCGGGCCCGGATGGGCCCGGGCCGGCCGGCCCGGCCCTCGTCTAGTGCCCGTTCGTCCCCTCCTTTGCCCTAGCCGCCATTCGGGCTATTTATAGCCCCGGTGTTGAGAGCCACGCATGATCCAATTCGTCATCATCCGCCGAGGAGCGAGAGAAGAGAGGGACACCATCCTGGAGAGGAGAGGGTCGAGCTAGTTGACTAGGGTTTCCCTAGCCGGCGTGGGAACCTTGCACGGAAGACCACTTCGGAGTTCCGGAGCTAGAAGCAAGATCAAGGAAGGATCCCGGTGGTGATCTTGTGTATGTATCATTGTCATAGTTTGATTATCAAGTTGAATCTATTCGTAGAGATCAAGTGTTTCCTCGAAGATTTCGTTTTTCGATCGGTTTGCTTATTCTAAATCTATTCTCGAGATAGATTACTTAGGGTGTTCTTGTAGCCGCGGTGGCTAGAGGTACACGCCGGATCTTCCGAAAGAATCTCGACTTGTCTTTTGACTCGCCCTAGACTCCCCGCATGAGTAGGGATACGTTGTGACAGAACGGGGGTTCCGAAAGGCAGATGTTTTCGGATTTGGACAGGAAACCACGGTTTAAAGAGGCTTCTTATAAGATTGGATTTGCTACTTCTTCTCTTGCTTGGAACTTCAACAAAAGGCTTAACCCGATCTCTCTAGATCGGTTTATCTACCCAATCTTACTTTGTTATCTCCAGTCTTTAGTAGATTAGATTAGTTTCGTGTCTTTTATCTAGATGCATTAGGGTTTCTCTTTTACCGAAGATTGAAGTTGCTTGGCTTTATTAGATCATATTTTGCGTCACATATTTGTTCCATGGATTCGATACCTTGGGTTCACCACTCAAGGGAAGAAGGGTCCCTTGACTACGACGAAAGACTTGTCCGTTTGCAAGTCTAAACAAACTTTGATACAACTATTAACCATCAACAAGCCCCTTTTTCTAGCGCCGTTGCCGGGGAACAAGTGATCAAGATTTGGTTTTTTATTGCCTTTTTGTAATTTTCAGTTTTCTTTTTGTTTTTGTTTTTGCATCTACTAACCTTTGATCATCCTCAAAATACATCTAATCTAGTTTGTCTAACCCTAATTTTCATAGATTTGTTTTTACATTCTAGTTTTTGCATACTTTATTTATGGCTAACCCTAATAGGAGATGGACGGCTACCTCTCCAACAAACCCGATAATTTTGTGGATGATCGGGAAAAACTTTACGAGGCTAAGGAGACGCGAAGCACATCAAGCTAAAAAGCCTGGATTTTGTAGATTCGAAGTCGGAAGACAAAGGATCGAAGGAATCTCCGAAGAATTCACCACCTCAAAGTCCTCGGGAGAATCGACTTCCACCGATGGGTGGCCAACCGCAAGAGCGCAAGATTGGAGAGCTATGCACCCCGGACATCATCGACCTACCAATCTTGAACCTTGAGGAGATCGGAAGACCGTTCGAGATCAAGACCTCAACAATCCGCATGGTGCAACATTCACCCTTCACCGGCAAAGAGGATCCGAACCTTCACCTCCAAGCATTCATTCAACTATGTCAGACTTTCAACATGGATGGGGCGACTCAAGATCAAATGAGGGCAAGGCTTTTTCCGTTCTCACTACTCGGGAAGGCTTTGCAATGGTTCCACTCTCAACGGGCGGAGACGGTGCAAAATTGGAACATGTTGATGAAGGCTTTCATGAAGGAATACTACTCACCGGGTAAAACTCAAAGCTTGCGTAATAAGATTGCCACCTTCGTTCAATATCCTACGGAAAGCTGTCTCGGAGGCATTCGAGCGCCGCAACGAGTACACTAGGGCGGTTCCACATCATAATTTGCCGAAGGAAGACCTCGTGCAAAAGTTCTACCAAAGACTCACCATGGCGTCAAGGACGATCATCGATGCATCGGCGGGAGGATCCATCATCGAACTTACACCGACGGAAGCTTTCACTCTATTCAAGAAGGTCGCGGATAATGACACATGGGCGGCATCCGGGCGCCTACATCCGGTTCAACCCATGGGGAATGTCAAGGGAGTCTTGCATGTGGAGAAGGAGGACATACTTGAAGGCAAGATCGACTCGCTCATGAGGAGGTTGGAGAAGATGGAGATGGAAAAGAAAGAGGCTCAAGACTTGAAGGCCGCCGAAGCAAGGTCCACATGCGAAGAATGTGGAGAGTATGGCCATGTCCGCAAAGATTGTCCGGAGGAAGCCAAAGTGCTCGACTACATGAGGAAGGGAGAGTTGCCGAACTTCCACTACGGGCAAGGTAGACCTCAATTTAATGCAAGCTCATCTATTCCTAATGCGGTTCCGCTTCGTATACAATTGATGGAATTCATGGACGAGCAAGCTAAGATCAACAAGGACACCGTCACCAAGTTCAAGACGATAGACAAGGTGTTGGAGAACATCGATAGAAAAGTGACGGAGGTCGGAAGTTCCAATAATCAAGTGCTCAACGTGATGAAGATGCTCGAGAAGCAAGTTGGACAACTTGCGGGGTGCCTCACTAATGATGAAGGGAAGCTTCGGGACAACCTAAAAGTCCCGAATCGGCGAAGGCCATTCAAACACGTTCGGGGAAGGAGACCAAAGACCCGGAACGTTTCGCGGGAGCAAGGAAGCCTAACCATCCGCCGAGAAGGAAGGAGTTGCTAAGGAGAAGGTTACGGGGATTGTCACCAAAGAGCCCGAATTTGAGATGCCGAGAGGAAGACACGAGGATACCACAACTCAAGCCACGCTACTTCCGAGGTAAATTTGACAATCACTTTGAGAAGTTTGTGGAGGTTGTGCGTAGACTTAGCATCAACATGCCATTACTAGATGCCCTACAAGTACCTACATATTCAAGTTACTTTAAAGACATACTTGCAAATAAATATGAGATAGCAACACTCGGGGTAGATCATGTCAAGATGTCCGAGGAGTGTAGTGCCGCTATTGCTAATGGGCTAGAGAAGCAAAAGGACCCCGGGTGCCCTACAATTCCTTGTTCCGTTGGTTCTTTCAACTTCGAGAAGGCATTATGCGACCTTGGAGCAAGTGTGAGCGTCATGCCAAGTGATGTGTTCGAGAAGCCGCGCCTACCAATGGAGCCTACGGGTATATGTCCGGAGTTGGGAGATAACTCCATTCACTATCCCTTGGGCATTGCCGAAGATGTACCGTGAAGGTCGGACATCACTTCATCCCCGTCGACTTCGTGGTGCTCGAGATGGGAGAGAGGGAGAAGCCGCCGCTCATCCTTGGGAGGCCTTTCCTCAAGACCGTGGGAGCTACTATTGATGTTGGCAAGGGGGATATTATGTTCGATATCAACGAAGAAAGGAGTTCCTTCAAGTTCTGACCACGAATCGAGGCATGCAACATGATTGGAGTGAAGGAAGAACCAAAGGAAAAGGAGGGACTGAAAAAGAAGAAGGAGCCGAAAAAATGAACGTAAAGAAAATCAAAGAAGGTGTTGCATCCGTCAAGACAAAGGAAGAGAAGCCGCCTGTGAAGACCAAAAAAATGACTAAGCCGGAAGACAAGCCCGTGCCCAAGATGGTGAGGAAGTGGGTACCCAAAATTGCAACGCCCGCAAAGAGCGTTGATCCGAAGTAATCAAGTGAAGAAGTCTAGCTATGGACTATAAACGAAGCGCTAGGCGGGAGGCAACGCGTTTCATTGAGTCAAGAATAAGCTACCGGGAGGACAACCCGATTCCAGGTTTTTCGAGTCTTTCTAATAATTTAGTTTGGAATTTTATTACGCAAAGCATTAGACTTAGAAGTGGTTGAACAATATTAGAGGCATAATTCTTGATTGATATTTTGCTTTATCATAAACCCTTTGCATGAACCCTCCTATGTGTTTGTTCGTTCTTTTTCAAGAAACCACAACAAAATAATTTCAGAACCTAACCCAACCCTTCATCCTTATTATGGTGCTGTGGTTCACTTATTTTTTATGCTAAAAACACACGAGTAGAGCCACGACTTATACCTAGGTGTTAATTAAATTTCAGCACGTGGTAGGACTCGCGTGAACCTATAAACTAAACTTTTGGTTGGTTTAATAATCCTTATCCTTGGTTTATCTAATATTAGATTTTTTCTAAGCCTTATTTAATTTTGTTTTATTCAAAATCTCTCTTATTTAGCCAAAATTAGAACCTAAACCTATGCCCCCATGATCAAGCCGAGAAAAGTTCGCTCTCAACCAATGAAGGCAAACTATACCGGTGAGACCGATATCAACATAGTCGGAAAATATTTTCGACTTACATTTGTTTTTAATGGTTTAAAAACTTCTCTAAATTTATGCTTGAGCTCTTGCATGGCTCGAAAATATTTTTAAATTTCGAAATTAGAGGAGTGCTTAACCTTAAACACACTTAAAGGGAGGCAATCTAGTTTGAATTAATCATGCATGCACCATTGGATACTCTTTTATCAACTTTCACCAAGACCACATGCAAAGGACAAACATGGTGGGTAGCAAGCATGAACTTTGCAGGAATTTCATGGTGTCATGTGAAGCAAGTGGAGCAAGGGAGCATGGACATGACTCAAAGCATGAAGCATCAAGTGGAAGGACCAATAATGCAAGAAAAGGAGTGGTCGAGAGCGTTTGGGTGGTGCAACTCGTGGAGCACACGGGCGGGGAAAGTTGTAGAGGCAAAATGATCGTGCCGGAAGAAAGCCGAGGCGGGGAGGAGCACCGGGCCACCCGGGCCGGTCGGCCCGGGCCGCCGGCCTCCCCTACTTAAGGAGCCCCCGGCTCCCGTTTTCTGCGAGCAAGCTTCCCTCTCATTCCTCGGTTTGTGTGTTCAAGTTTGTGTGCCCAGAACCTCCCTAGACATAGCCAACCTTCCCAAGCTTGATAGCTCAAAAAAATCCACACCCTTAATCCACTCAAAGTCCACATCCCGAAGTAAGATTCTAAGTGCCTAGTTACCGGTTGCAACCCGGAGTTTTAGTGGAGAGAAGAGTGCTGCAACCATGTGGAAGAAAACCACAAGTCTCTTCTCCAAGAAGAAGGGTTCATCGTCATCCAAGCCGTCGTCGACGACGTCTTCGAGGAGGCACTCGGTTTCCGAGTCTCCTAGGAGCATGGAGGAGGATACGGCACCACCAAGGAGGAACGACGCTCTCCTCCTTGGTGGCATGAGGGCAACAAGAGCACGTCCATGAGGTTTACTGAACCTCAAGGGAACACAGAGGAGCCGCCCGTTCCACCACGACAATCGACCCGTTCGACCGCACCACCTCCATACACTCCGATATATTCCTCATATGGCTTCATCATATTGTCGGAGGAGGAGGAGAAGAAGCTCTCGTCTTGAGAAGAGGCTTATGGCCAACGTCGACTTTGACGACCAAGCACTCAACTACTTGGGTTTCGGCACCGACATATATTATATGTTAGGGCACCTTGGATGGGTGTAATTCTCCAACGGAGTGCCGGCGGACGCCCACAAGGAGTTCATCTTGGAAATCTTGATGACTATTGCACCTATCCTTGATGATGGGGTGCAAAGTTTATCATTCCGTTTGGAGGGACTCCAACAAGTGGTTCCCTACGAGCATGTTAGAGAGCTACTTGGGTTCCATAAGGGAGCTCCGGAGAAAGTTGACGTGCCACCCGACATGTTAGATGGATTTTGGAATTTGATCTCCTGGAGAAGCCCACCAACAAAGCAATTGCATCCGCAACCCCATTATCCGAGTATTCCACTCTTGGATGTGCAAGAGGGTATTGGGGAGGATGAGGGAGACGAAGGTGACCGACACGGAGTTGAATTGGCTCTACTCGGCTTTAATTGCCAAGCAGCCAATAGACCCCTCATACCTTATGATCAACCGTTTGTGTTTCGAGGCAACATGGGGAGCGGGAGATATTGGTTCGGGGTGCTGCCTCTCTATGTTGGCCATCTCCCTACGGCCGGGGATCACAAGAAACCCCGAACATCTCTTGCGTGGGACCTCTCTCGGCATTGAGTATTTGAGGCAAGGCAAATATATTAGTGGAGATGAGAGAGGAGGTTTTCATTTGGCCACGGTGAACCTACCCCTTCCGGATGCAAGGCTTAGGCTTTTCATTCAAGGGAGGGAAGATTGGTTCACTACTAGGAATCAACCCTTTGCCAACACCTATATATGGTTGCAATATGGCTGTTTTGGTTGCATCTGGAATCAATTGCATCGAAGTGAGGTGGTCGACAAATGGTTGCAATTGGAACGGTGCAATAGCCTGAGGCAACCGTAAGATGATGTGTTGCAATAGAGTTTCTTAATGCAATGACCAAAAAATCCTATTGCAACCAATAGTTGGTTGCTACAAAAAATATTGCAATGCAAAAGAAGCCTAAAGCAACCTATACTAGGTTGTAATAACAAATATGGCAACGAACAAAAAAGGAAATGCAACCAATTTTTGGTTGCAAGAGTAAATATTGCAACGACTTTATTGGTTGCCTCAGGTTTTATTGCGACCAAACGCTAGGATGCAATAGTTCATGATTGCCACGACCAAATGTGTTGCAATAGAAAAGTATTGCCACTCCAAATCTACGTAGGCATATAGTCTTATTACCACGATTTCTGATCCATTGCATTACAATACTTTTGCAACAAATCAGATATGGTGGCAATAGATGATATGTTAATGCAACGAACTAGTCTTCGAGGTAATATATCTAGATTGCAACGTATTTGTGTTGGTGGCAATAGAGGGCACATGCAACAAACAATTGTTGGTAGTAATAGATAATACGATAACGCAACACTTAAAGTTCATTGCAATAAAGCATATTACAACCAAAATCAATAGTCTATCGCAATGAGGTGAAATTAAAATTAGTTTTTTAATTATTTTCACTGGTAGAGAATATCACAAATAATAATTGATACATTCATTAATATTAATTTTGTCTCAAACTGAAGTATCACACAACGACCAACATTCTGGTTTAAAAAACATAACCACAACTAACAAAATAAGGATTAACTAAGTTCACTGCATTGTTTAGCATAAAAAAATTGATCTAGAAATGGGTTCGTTGGTTGCTCCATCACCCATCAGCAACTTGTCATTCACTGCATTGTTTAGCATACAAAAAATGATCCAGAAATGGGTTCGTTGGTTGCTCCATCGCCGATCAACTTGTCATTCTTTTTGGTGCCGGCCATCAACTTGCGGTCATAAGCTTTCTCTAATAGTTTTTGCTCTCCGAGTTTCTCTCGTGATTCATGAAAACAAATATGTTTAAAATCATGGAGTAATTAGCAATCGTTGGACAAGTGCAATTGAGATCAAACAATTCCATGCACATTCAGCCATGTTGGGACAAAAAACTGATAGGAAAAAAAGTTTAACAATTCATTGTTTATATAAATTCTATGAGAATCCAATGGGACACTAGAGTTGTGAAATATAGTTTATTTTTCCCCAAACACTAAACATAACCAATAGAAACAGATCTGATCCATATCAAATCATCTTGAATGTAAGGTGCAAATCGAATGTAGGTAGTAAAGAAATTAGAATGGCGAGTTTATTCAATACACATGTTAAACATCTCTTGTTTCTTTACTAGATAGCATACACAACACAAGTTAAATATAGCAACATACTCTTTTTATATGGTTGTTCATTCAAGTTAAAGACAAGACTCAAGTTTTATGGTTCAATTTAACACCTAATACATAGGCAAGGAATCGGTACCAATGAATCATGGATTATGGACCGAACTCCTAGTAAAGAAAGCACAAAATCTCGGGGTAAAGGTCATGTATTTGAACAGCAAGGAGGTAGCATTCTTACCATCTATGTATTACCGTAGCCGGCTAGCTACAAATATGGATAAAACAACTAACAAGAATAAGACACAAAATTGCAAATAACCAAATGCAAAGAAAACATAAGAAGAGTAGTGATTTTTCTCGAGTAAAACTTATCTAATACTCTATATGTTGTTTATTCGGCTACGGTTGTTTTGCTACCGAGTTATACGAGCATCTCCTTTCTAAACCCGGCACACAATGCAATGAATTATATTAGTTTCTTGAAGGGTAGCCTCCTAGACCATACCGAACATCGTTAGTATAAAATTGTCTTGGAACCCAATAGTGAATAACCAGCACTTCGGAAGAAAGTGTGCACTTAGGACCCGCATCAAGTGCTATCTCGGTAATCACACTAACCAATTGAAATTGCACCGAACTCACCGAACACAAGCTAATCACTATACCGAATTCTACATCCGACTAATGAAGCGCAATCGTTAGTGATGCTGATTGTACAAAGTCAACAAACAACATTAGATTACCTTGTTCCCATTTTATTGAACAATTAGGAGCATTGTCCATGGACGCATTGACACCAGCAATGGGAAACACAGGAAGAGTAGGGGCACAGGAATAGCAACTCCTCAAGCAGAACAGAGATGTGGGGAACAGAGTGGGTTTGAAAGCTCTCGCTGCTAGAGATTGAATTAGGATGTCGTTGTTGTGGTTCCGTGTTCGACAATAGAGCCGTATAACTTTACTAAACTCACAAAGAAAAAACAAGCTTCATGTGAAAAAATAAGAACAAATTCCGAGTTGAGTGTTTAATTTCTAAATAAAAAAGTATAGAATGTTCGGTGTTTCCTATCATAGAAAGGGGGCAAAGTTGTGCTCCATCAAATGACCATGAATTGTATTTAGCAATAAATATGCACATTTCATTAATTAATTATTCTATTTGTGCTAGTAAATCCGAATACTACAATGCGGATATGCAAGACCACGGCCTAGTAGTCCGATGAAATCACAACTAGACATTCGTAAATCACATACACGCAAACATATATGGATGTGGCCCCGCTCGTCGCTACCTCTCCAACTCCTACGAAAATAAGTAAAAAGTTTCAGTTTTTAAATTATAAGCTAGCAGAGCCAACACCTTAGTAGTTCCGTATAAAGTTGAATAAATAGCAACAGGCCCTTTGTCTCAAAAAAAAAAAATAGCAACGGGGCCCTCACTTCGAATTTGTTTTAAATATCTTCATATGAATTGTACCTCATGGATATCAAATTATGAAGTGGCCGGGACCCAACGGGAATGGGCCCAAATTCTTGATTGCTAGAAAAACAACAAGTATAAATTGGATATTTAAAGAAATATTGCATGTAGTTCCTTGCTCGTAGTGCACATCATTGTGTGAGAAAAAACAATGAATTAGTTTCCGATCTCTAGAGCATACTGGATACATTATATTGAGATATCTAATTTTGTAACACAAACTACAGGTTCTTGTAATAATCCATAAAAAACAATAGTCTAAAACAGCACATGGCTCAAATCTAAAACGAGTAACTGAGTGTGGATTGATAGAATCGAGTGAGTGCTCACCTATCCGCTGGTCCAGCCTCCGGGGACCGGCCGACCGGGGTCCGGGCGCGGGCGGCGGCCGCCTAGGCCGCCCGGGCCTCGCCGGCAACCGGCCGACCGGGCCGACGTCACGGCCTCGCGTGGCGGCGAGGCACACGGCGCGGCCCCCTCCCGGTCTTCCGGATTTTGCGCCACTTGTCGCAGTCACCGCGTGCCCGCGTCGGCGTCGACGTGCCGCCATGGCACCGCTTGGCCGCCGCCGCCGAACTCGCGTCTCACCTAGGTTTGGGGCCTTGGGGGTGGGGAGCCGGTGCGGGGGATTGCGGGTGTGCGGCGTGACACACATAACAGATAGAGGAAGAAGGGCAGGACCGCGGCCCCCGTGCCCTACCACCGCCGCATGCGAAGAAGAAGGACGAAGACCGCGGCGGCGCTGGGTCGATCCGCAGGAGACGGGGACTTCGCCGCCGAATCTGGACCAGAGGAAGAGAGAGGAGGCAATCCGGCACTAGATCGGGAGAGCTCCCGTTGGGAATCGGGCGCGCCGTCGCCGGAATCGGAGTGGAGGGCGCCGTCGGATCGAGGCCACGAAGCCCACTTCTAGGCATGTCTTGGCCGAATCCATGCCGGGATGGCGCCTATGCAGTTCCATTGACTGGATCGAGGGAGAGAAAAAAGACAGGGAAAGAGAGCTCCAGCAGCTGTTGGTGGGAATGAGAGATCTGAGAGAGAGAGCGCGCGCGAGGGCTAGCGTTTCCTCCGATTTTATACCAGCCCCTATTCAACCAACCAGATCTCAGCCATCCATCTCAGATTAATGGCTGTGATTGTCCACAACCTTAATAGGCCTGCGTGTTTTAGAGGCCCAAAAGAGAAATTGAGGTCCAAACCCATATTAGGAGTCTAAAAAATCCAATAAATTTAAAAATAATTTGAAAATATGAGAGGTTGAAACATAATTTTCAAACACTAAATGATGTCAAATTAAAAAGTAATAAATACCAAAGTTTTATAGCTCATCAACATCTAAAAATTTTATTTAGGTCATTACGACATGTGACAAAAGATTAACAATCCAACATTGGAATTTCAAAAATTAACCTCGAAAAGCAAGAACTAACACTAAATGATGTCAAATCAAAAAGTGTTGAATACCTAAGTTGAATAACTCATCAAGATCTAAAACTTTTATTTAGAGCATTTTGTCATTTTCAAAAGTGCTAACAACTTGTAGTACAAATTCTACAAGTCCCTCACAGTTTGTTAAACTATGTGAGTGATTGAAGGATTAATGAACACTGTATACTAACACTTTCTCAAATGAAAAAGTGACCTAAATAAAGTTTGTACATCTTGATGAGTTATGAATCTTTGGTATTCAAAACTTTTTCGTTCAACATCATTTAGCTTTTCAAAATCTTGCTTCTACTTGTCATTTTTTGAAATTCAAATTTTGGATTGTTCAAACTTTGTCAAATAGAGTAATGACCTAAATAACGTTTGTAGATCTTGATGAGTTCTACAACTTTTGTATTCATGACTTTTTCGTTTGACAACGTTTAGTGTTCCACAATTTTATTTTAAGTTATCATTTTTTGAAATTCGAAATTCGAATTTTGTCAAACTTTGTCGCAACAAAATAGGGACAAGATAAATTGATAGAGTGTGATTTTAGAAAAATTTAGGAAAAAGAATCATCAAATTCGGAGTTTCGAGGAGGGAGAAAAACTAGTTACAAGTTTTAATCCGAGATTAAAAAGAGAAATTACTTGTTCGTCATGAACTCGGTGAAGAAGAAGAACGGCTCGATGAACAAGTGATTTCTTTTTTAATCTCGGATTAAAACTTGTAATTTATTTTTCTCCCTCATACGGTCTCCAAATTTGATGATTTTTTCTAAATTTTTCTAAAATAATGCCTTATCAATTTATGGTGTTGACTTTGGTCATATTCATCATGTTCAAACTTTTGAACAATCTAAAAGTGAGATTTTTATAGCACTAAATGACGTCGAATGAAAAAGTGTTGAATACCAAAGTTGAATAACTCATCAAGATCTAAAACTTTTATTTAGAATATTTTGTCATTTTCAAAAGTACTAACAACTTGTAGTACAAATTATACAAGTCTCTCACAGTTTCTTAAACTGTGAATGATTGTAGGATTAGTGAACAATGTATACTAATATGGTTGCAAGTGGGGCGGCTGAGGGTGACCCGCCCCACGTCCGCATAGACGGCAGTGTATTAAGCGGGCTTCAGCGGGCGCCTGCAGTCCACCGCAAATTTTATACGGGATTAGCGGCAACCCGCATATGCCCACAAAGCTTTGCTAGTTAGTTGTCGCTTACATACACAGCAAGCGCCAACACACAAAGCTCGCGCTGGCTTATGTCCTCGCTGCTGTGTCGATGGCTTGATGATGCCCACGGCATGGGAGGACAAGCACATGTACTTCTCGAGTCTGTCGAGGTATGCCTTCCGCCAATGACGGACCCGGCTGCCATCAGCCTTCCAAGAGGTGTTGCAACCTTTGGAGCTCTACGTCGCAGTGGGCATGGGCTAGAGTACCTTGTAGGTCGTGCTGAGCGCATCTACTACTGCCATCTATCTTCGCAGATTGCAGTGCCACTATTGCCAGTGCGTGTATTTTGTGCGTCGGCGGCGAGCGAGGAGCCCAGCCTCGTCCATGGTTGGCGTGGCGACCAAAGCGGGATCAGTGGACGCGTCGATCGGCAATTACGTCGTGCACGCGCAGAGTCCGGAGCCCAAGGGCACTGACACAGACACAGAGTTGTGTGGAGGAACTGAGAAGGCCATCGTGCCGCCGCGCTCGACCATGCTTATGAGGTGTGGCAGTGGCTGCATGAGCTCAGCCACCGGAACACATGCCCTGACGACGATGACCGTCGGCCGCATGGCCAACTCGTTTCATCACCCGTCACTGGGCTGGAAAGCGTGAGCCATTGCGTCCCCTAAATTACGCGCGCTTACTATCTGGGTGCAGATCATGGCGTCGTCCACAATGCGCAGGATTCGCCACACTCTTGTTCTCGTTCTTTGACGAGCAACTCCATCAACCTGAGTGCGGGCGTGGCGCTAGTGTGGGAGAAGAATGAACGACCGAGGTGGATGCGGGTTGTGCGGTGCCGATGGGTCTGTGCGGGTTACCCACATACGCCGTTTCAGATAAATGGGTTGATGTGAGAGTTTTTGTGGGTTAGCGGCGGGAACTGGCCCGGCGGGTTTGCGGCGTGACCCACGCCGCTTGCATTCCTATATACTAACACTTTCTCAAATGAAAAAATGACCTAAATAAAGTTTGCACATCTTGATGAGTTATGAATCTTTGGTATTCAAAACTTTTTCGTTCGACATCATTTAGCGTTCCAAAATCTTGCTTCTACTTGCCATTTTTTGAAATTCAAAATTTTGATTGTTCAAACTTTATCGGATGGAGTAATGACCTAAATAAAGTTTCTAGATCATGATGAGTCTACAACTTTGGTATTTATGAATTTTTCATTTGACATCATTTAGTGTCCCAAAAATATTTAATTCCTTAAACTTTGAAAATTTTGAATATAAACAGTTCAATCTAACTCGGATTGGGAAATTATCAAAACAAAATTTGAAGATGTCGATGAGTTCTACAATTTTATTGTTGATCACTTTTTCATTTAAAGTAATTTAGCTTCGAAAAAAATATTTTAAATTTATTTGCTATCAGAAAAAAGAAAAAAAAATATGTAACTTAAACTCGGACTCGCGGCGTCTAAATTAACTTTGGTTCGCCCCAGACTAGCAACCGACAACTCGGGGCCACCGGTCGAGCCGAAAATTTCACCGCCGCACCTAGCTCTCTCTCCGCGCCGTCCCACTCGCCGACACACGGGACCCACCCCACCTCCCGCTCAAACCATCCGAACCCCTTCACCTTTATCCTCTTGCCTGGACAAACAAAGCGGAAAATCCCCAATCCCTTTATTCTCTTTTGGTAGAAGAAAAGAAGCTACATAAAAAAGATAAACGAAATAGCAATTAATATGTAGACGAATGATATTACACGAAAGATCATGATTTTACAAAAAATCAGAAAAAACTATCAATGAATTTGGAGTTACTATGACAGAGAAAAACCAGTTTGAAATTTTAATTGTAGATTAAAAAGAAAAATGACGGGGAAAACGAGAACAGTGTGCGCCACGTGGTTGCGGCGAAGAAACTTGACCATTCTAGTTCGCCACGTGGTCCCGAAGCTTAATCGATATGTATATAAACTAAACTATCCTCAATTTACCACAACTCATGAAGTGTCCCAGTGGTAGCAGATGTGCTCTTGATGCGTGAGGTAGTGGGTTCGAATCCCATCCTCGCATGCTAATTTTTCAACTTTCCTAGAGGCAATGGAGGAAAGGATATGTAAATAAACTTCTATAATAACACATAACTTCGGATGTAGCTCGGTGGTAAAGCAATCCAACTCCTTTCCTCTAGGTAGCGGGTTCGAGTCCCCTATGCACCTCAATTTTTTGCGGTGACGGATTATTTTCCACGGGCGATGGGCCATCGCGCGGGCCGTCGGGTTGGCGGACCGGCCGCGGCCGCCGGGCCGGCGGACCGGGCTGCGTGGCCGTGTGTGCCGACCTCGCATTTTTGTATTTCGATGCGAAGAGATATGTCGAACTTTTCACAAAACAATCACAAACAAACATGTGCTCTAGTGGTAAAGGGTTGCGAGTTGATGCGTGACATCCTTGGTTCGAATCCCTTCGGGTGCATAGTTTTAGCTTAATTTTTCGACTTGTTCATGTGGTACACGGTTCAAATTCGTGTCTCCACAAATTTTTTTTCATTTATTTATTTTTCTATTTTTTCATACATCATTCTTTTTTCCCGTGATTTGTCTAATGAAGTTTTTTTATCAATGATCATCTCTAATTCTTTTAATTTACTAATCATGAGGAAATGGCGAAATGCAATGTGGGTCAAATTATGATGAAATTGGCGCAACGTCATAGTGTTTGGACTTCATATCCAACACGCTAATCTATGACAAAATTTGCATGTTGTCATGGATGCATTATGATCTCGTGACGAAATCTATGACGAAATTGACACAACGTCATAGTGTTTGGACTTCATATTGGGCTTCATATCCAGCACTGCCAATCTATGACGAAATTTGAGTGTTTGTCATGGATGTAGTGTGATCCGTGATGAAATCGAAAACGTCATGAGAATTTCGTCATGGATCAAAGGATTTCTTGTAGTGTTTTTTTCTTTTTTTCTCGCGACCATGCCGTTGTTCTGGGGCCGGCCGAGGTCCAACCTACGCGGGGCGCATACGCAAGCATGAGTCGGCCTTTTTTCTTCTCGGGTCTTTTTCCCTCTCCTCATGCGCAAGTGGGGCTGGGTTAGAGGCATGATTTTTTTCCTAATTTTGTTAGCAGGTCGGCCACAACAATACAACCCAATTGGGCTTGCTTATTTTTCTTTCTTCAAAATTGCAGATGGGTTTAATTACATCATCATAAAATCCTTTAACGCAACAAAAAAAATCTAATGAGTTCACCAAATTTATCGTGGCAATAAACCTAATTGATGCAACGATTTGTTTTCTGGATGCAACAGTCACATGACCTATCGCAACCAGGTTTAAGTTTTAGGCAACATTAATTCGTCGTGGTTGAAAGCCAACATAATCGCAACCAACTAAATATTCGTGGCAACAAACACATATCAAACGCAACGAATGATTTTTTGAATGCAACAGCACATCGCCTATCACAACAAAGTTTGCACTCTACACAACGAAATTTCATCATGGCCATAGGCATGCATTATCGCAACCAATTAAATATTCGTGGCAACAAACACATATCTATCACAACATTAAATCGATACTATCGCAATGCACAATCGGTTGTGGCAATAGCTACCCATAAAGGCAACCACCATTTTCACCGTGGCATTAACACCAACCCGTTGCAACAATCGTTTCAATAGACGCAACCCACATTTTTTGTTGTCATAACACCAAGATATCGCAATGCATTAATACGTTGGTTGCTATAAAACCAAATATTGCAACCAAATATGTGGTGTTGCCGGAAAATTTGGTGCTCTAAGGGTCGATTCCTAGTAGTGGTTGGAAGAGGGACTCCTTGTCCCGGCAAGGAAAAATAAAAGAGGAAGAATCGTAGAGAAGGGATCCACCTCCGCACAAGTGGGTAGTGCACAACCCAATGTTGTGCCACCTTTTGGTGGGATTCCTCCTCCGCCAAGTTATTACGGAGAGCCACAAGAGCAAGCATGGGGGGGTGCACCGGTACCCCCACCAAATTATGTGGTGCCCAACGTAAACTTCACGGAGCCCTACGCACAATATCCCCAACCACAACAAAGTGTGGCCATAATTGGAGGGTATGTTGCGAGAAACGCGCAAAATGTCGCAGCCATCCAAGCCAATGCGGCTCAACTTGGTGAGGGCAATGCAAATATTGCCTATGAGCTTGGACGCCTTCACCTAGTGGAGCCGGATCAATTCGTTGGAGGGGATGTCCAACCTTACTACGAGCAAGGGTAATACTATCAAGATTATCAACACAAACCACCGGCGGAGGACTAGGAAGATTAAGGAACTTTAGTTTTCTTTTCTTTTCCCATTCTCTATATTTTTCAGCTTTTTATTTGTGTGTGTGTTTGTGTAATATTTTCTGTTTTTCTTTAAATTTCAGCAAGTGCATTTGTTTATTTTCAGTTTGTATTTCATCTTTATTTCATCATTAATAAAGATACCACCTTGTTTATATCATTGGAAAAGTTACAAAAATTTGTGCCATAATGATATATGATTATAATTGCCGCTTTGTTTATCTTTATAATTGATTTATGCATGTTAAAGCTAGTTCTCTCTTAAAATACGAGTCTGAATTTATTTAAATGCTAGCTGAAAATAAAGAACTATAGTGTTTTATGTGCTCTCAAGTAATGAATAGATTGAAGATGGTTTTATGCTAAAAAATATCGCTAACCTTGTCATGAATATCACTTGTGTGTTGCTCAACATATCGAGAGCCTAATATATATTTGAGTGCACAAACCTTAGCGTACAAGATTTATTTTTGAGTGAGTTATTGCAGACCGAGAAGTTGGTCATTCCATTTTTGCGTATCTATCTTTTTGCTAGCCTTTTATCCGTGCATTGTGTATCCCCGCATCGGAGATCTCACAAACCTCGCCGGATATCCACCCTTACACCAAATATCATCTTTTGTGATTACCTCCTTAACCACAACCTATTGTTGAGAATGAATCATAAATTCAAGGAAGATCGCAAGATGGTGCCAACATTGAAGAATTCAAGTATCTCTCCAAGGAAAAATATTTCGGTACCTACGCGAAGGACCGATACGGCGAACCGGAGAGGGGAGGGGGGGGAGTGAATGGGAGCCGATAAAAATTCTTCTCGATGGAGATCGAAACTCCAACAAGATGAACGCGGCTTCCAACACACGTCTCCGACTCACTACCCAAGTTGGCCAAGCCCACGTAGCCACTGGAGTGCCACTGGACCTAGGAACCAACACACACAGCCTTCCGACTCGAGAACGCAGCGGAACACCAAACCTCGAGTCTACAGACCCACACCGGTCAGACCGGTGAGCACCACCGGTCAGACCGGTCCCTGCTGGTGTAACAGAGCAACTTTCACTAAGTGGCTCTACACCGGTCAGACCGGTGAGACACACCGGTCGACCGATCGCGCCTTGAAAGCCCCCAAGGCACCAAACAGAGCCAACCGACCACCAAACCGACCCAAACTCGAAACGGCGAAGCACCACGGGACAACAACGAACACACCAAGTCGTTCACCCGAGCAAAAACCCACCGGGGCTCGCACCCGCCGGGCGGTTAAGAGCACCGGTCGAGCCGGTGTAGCTCGGGCGGCTCGGGATGAACAACACCCGCGGGTCAACTCCCCCAAATCCAAATCTTGATCTCCCGAATCGCTCCACGGACTTGAACAAGACTTTGGGGATATCATGAACACCTCATGAGGAGTCCATAGCCAAGTTTAATTCCACCAAACCTCGTCCAAAAAGGAGGAATCGAAGAAATCCCGCCGAGAGCACTTCCAACCCAAGAACTCAAGAAACCCCAAAATCGAGCACCTTTACTCACGGATTTGAGAGGGGAATCACGGCCCAAAGAACCACGAAGGGTTCCCACAAATTTCCCCCATCAAATCCCCAAGAGAAAAGTCCCGAAAACAACCCAAAGAAATCACAAAGAGAGGGCTTCGAAAATCACCACCAAGAACAACCGGGAAAACACATCCAAACCTTGAGGAACCACGCCGAATCATCTATACATGAAACAAAGGTTCGTACAAGGTCTAGCAAGCCGCCGGATCATCCATCCCTCTCAACAAGATCTCTCTCGTGAAGCTCTCTTGCTAGTCCTAAAGAAAACCTAAGGAAAATAGGTGGAAAATAGGAAAACTAATGAGCTAGGGTTCCAAGAGTTGGCTGCCATCCTCTCACCTCTTGGGTTATATGGAGGCAACCGAATGTCTAAAACGCCCTTTTCTACTAACTAGGGATACAAGCCCCTCAAGGGCGGATTTGGAATTCTTGATGTCTTCACCATCGGACGGATGCCTGGCGACCGCACCCCGCGTAGCCTCGACGCAAGCCATGCGATCCCGACGCGTGTCCTCCGCTTCGAAGATTCCGAATGCGTCGTCGCACACCGGCCGACCGGTGCTCCTCACCGGTCGACCGGTACCCACCGTTCGGACCGGCCGGACCCACCGGTCGAGGCCGGTCCGCGCCGCCGCACCTCCGTCTTCGGTTCTCCGGTCTTGGCTTTATGGATCAACCAAGGAACCTAGTGGTTTTCTGGTGAACCACCGGAAACCCCGCGAACTCGGTGTAGCCTCCGCCAATCTCCACTCATGACTCGGCTCCCACGTAGTCCCGGCTCGACCTTGGTTTTGAGGCTCAACCAAGAAACCGTCCACGACTTCATCTTGCTGTTCATGCAACCATGCGGCCCGCACTTGACCCCCGCCGGCCACCGGTCCCTCGAACGAAGCCTACTTGTCTTCTCCACACCGGAGGCCTCACCGCGATGACCTTTCGCGCTTGTTCTTCACCCGCACCAACACCGGTCAAGCCGCAACCCGCACCGGCAATACTTAGACAAGAATCACTCCACACAACGTTGTCAATCACTCATCACACAAGGAAGCGACCATCCACCGGTCCTCGAACCACACATGGTCCTCACCTACCCTCTTTATCGCCTCTTTGCTCGAGGACGAGCAACATCTAAGCATGGGGGAGGAGGCGGTACGATGCAGTTTTTAGAGTTCAAAAGGGGAGCAAATAAAAAAATTTTATGAGAAGAAAAACAATGAATGAGAAAAAGAAAGAAAGAAAGAAAGAAAGAGAGAAGAGAAAAGAAGAAAAAAATATGAGTTTGTGTAAAAGTAAAAATAAAGTGAACTCCCGGTTCTCTAAAGTGCATTAGGAAATTCGAGGCTTCAAGATTAAAAGATCCATATTCAATTTTCCAACCATGTGCAATCCGATAACGAGGACTTCCTTTGTGCCTCGGGTTCACTCTTTGCCATTTGCACATGTCCACCTATCTCAAGTGTTTGTATTTTTCTCTTTCCCCTCCTTGATATAACATTATTTTCCAATGACCTTTTTGACGAGTCTCGGTAAGACCATGAGAAGCTTGTCTTGTTTTGACAACATCATTTATAATATCTTGTTAAGGACTAAACTTTCCCAAAAAAGCTCCATATAAAAGCCTACCACATAAATATGTTATGAGAGGGAAAGGAGTAGAATAAATAGGCTTGAGAGACAAGCGAGTTGAGAGTTCATAAGCAATGTGCAAGATGATTTAAATTTGTGAACTTGGTTTAGCTTTTCTTCATCTCGTTCTTTATTTCAAAAATTCGAGATCTATTTAAACTTTGTGAGCATGTTAATACTTGTGGGATTAGCTTAATTAAGAATCTACCCTCGGTAGAGATGAAGGCTAGTACATTATGGAACTTTAATGAATTTTGAGAGCATCATGTTTTCTCATGTATGATCAAGTGCAAGGTTTAAACATTGATGGGCAACGATGATATCCATCGAAGGCTTACTCGAGGACGAGCAAGGTTTAAGCATGGGGGAGATGTTGACGGTGAAAATCCGTCAACCTAGGCATGAGTTTACCTTCGGTGTTTGCATAAGTTTTATACCTTATCCATTTGTACTAAACCCCGTTGTATAACAAGTTCATGTGTGCATGTCAGTTTTGGAGTTTAATGTTTATGCAGGATTTTAGCGTTGAATGCAAGACTTTAGAGATAAGTTCATCAAACACCTTATGACAAGACCTTGAAGCCTGTACAAGTCATGCAATGAAGCAAACTTAACTCCAAGAAGTTAGGGACTTGATCCGAGAAGATGACAAACTCCGAGGACCTAACCAGAAAAGTGCTGAATCTTGCAAGACAAGGAGTTATGTCCAATTCGAAGAGAAACTGACGACATGGACCTACATGCAGAAGGGGGAAGCATCTAGAAGACACGGGAACCGACATAGAGCAAAGGAGGCCACGGGCTGGGCCTGGATGGGCCCAGGCCGGCCGGCCGAGCCCCGTCCGGCCCGTTCGTCCCCTCCTTTGCCCTAGCCGCCATTCAGGCTATTTATAGCCTCGGGGTTGAGAGCCACGCATGATCCAATTCGTCATCGGCCGCCGAGGAGCAGAGAAGAGAGGGACACCATCCCGGAGAGGAGAGGGTCGAGCTAGTTGACTAGGGTTTCCCTAGCCGGCGTGGGAACCTTGCATGGAAGACCACGTCGGAGTTCCCGGAGCTAGAAGCAAGATCAAGGAAGGATCCCGGTGGTGATCTTGTGTATGTATCATTGTCATAGTTGAATTATGAAGTTGAATCTATTCTTAGTGATCAAGTGTTTCCTCGAAGATTTCGTTTTTCGATCGGTTTGCTTATTCTAAATCTATTCTCGAGATAGATTACTTAGGGTGTTCTTGTAGCCGCGGTGGCTAGAGGTACACGCCGGATCTTGCAAAAGAATCTCGACTTGTCTTTTGACTCGCCCTAGACTCCCCGCATGAGTAGGGATACGTTGTGACGAGAATGGGGGTTCCAAAAGGCGGATGTTTTCGGATTTGGACGGGAAACCACGGTTTAAAGAGGCTTCTTATAAGATTCGATTTGCTACTTCTTCTCTTGCTTGGAACTTCAACAAAAGGCTTAACCCGATCTCTCTAGATCGGTTTATCTACCCAATCTTACTTTGTTATCTCCGGTCTTTAGTAGATTAGATTATTTTTGTGTCTTTTATCTAGATGCATTAGGGTTTCTCTTTTTATTGAAGATTGAAGTTGCTTGGCTTTATTAGATCATCTTTTGCGTCACACATTTGTTCCACGGATTAGATACCTTGGGTTCACCACTCGAGGGAAGAAGGGCCCCTTGACTACGGCGGGAGACTTGTCCACTTGCAAGTCTAAACGAACTTTGATACAACTATTAACCGTCAACGGTCACCTTATTTCCCGGTCTATGGCTCCGAAGCTATCCTAACCGCCGACATCATGTGGGAGTCGCCGACAAGAGAGCAAGACGACGAAGGCATATCCGAAGATAGCGGACGAGTTGACATCGATGGACTCGAAGAAGCTCGCCGCGCCGCCCTAGTCCGGTCATCAAGGTACCTAGAAGGTATCCGACGCTACCACGATCGCAACGTCAAGGAACGCTCCTTCAATGTGGGCGATCTCGTCCTCCGCCGCATCCGGAACACGGAAGGACTACACAAGATCGCCTCGCCATGGGAAGGTCCCTTCACGGTTGCAAAGGTGACCGGGACCAGCTCGTATCGCCTCCAAACACATGAAGGCGAAGACATCAAGAACTTGTGGAACGTCGACCGGCTCCGTCGGTTCTACTCTTAGTCTCTCGGACTACTCGGGGGCTCAAGTCTACATGACTACTCCCGAATCCTTCGTTGTAAGCGGCCTTCAGGTCCAAGCACTAGTCTCCGGACTACTCTACTCCGAGATCCAGCGTTAACTGCTACTAACGGAACTCGGGCTGCTTAGAGCGTCAAGGACTCTAGCAGCGGTCTATCAAGAGACCACATACTTCAAGATCCAGTCTATACGGCTACTAACAGATCTACTGCTGTAAGCGGCTACACGCCCTAGCACTACTCTTGCCGTAGACGACCTCCGGGTCCTGGCAACTTCACTTGTAAACGGCCCCGGCGGTCCGGGTGTATTCTTTCGGCAACAAAGTTTGATTATCGATCAACTCATTTACTGTGTCTCCCTCAATGGGTCTACTACCGAGTACTACTACTCGCGACAACTCCTCAGATGGGCACTCCGCATACAACATCGCGACAATGAGTACTCATTCGATGGAAGTTTTTTCATTACACATTTAAACAAGTTCATTACAGCTTTGTTTATATACAACTATTGCTACAAGATAACCTTACGAAGCTAACTACTAGAGGTTCAGCTTCTCCGCGACTTTCTCGGTGATTGGCGCCATCCGTTCCGAAGCTCGCGCATCGCTCATCCATGCAGGTTGGCGGCTAGTCCACCTCGCGACTACATCAACCGAGCCTTGGTGATGTACGACTTCATGAACGCTAAGACCTGGTTGGGGATGGACTTCACCGGATGCTTGACATAAGTCGCCGGACGTCCTCAAGCTTCCTTCGACCGATCGACCAATGGTGCAATCTTTGGTCCGCCGGGGTGAGGTAGCGACGCCTAGTGATGGGCGGCGCGACTTCCTCAAGCTCCTTGAGTTGACCCCGCAGCTTTTCGCAGCCTTCACCAAGCTTCGCAGATTTATAGTAGTTGACAAGGTCACGATCCGAGGCGATCCGAAGCTCCATGTGCATATTACACTCATGAGCCGCCCTTCTTATAACCATACTCAAGTACCTCGCGGGCATCTTTCTCTAGGTAGAAGAGATTCTACATGTCGACTTCGATGCCTTCACCGCTCCACTCGGGCCTCAAGATCCGCAAACAACTCAAAGGGAGATGTCGACTACTATAGGGTACCCACAATAAGTACTCGACAAGATGGCATCAAGATACCTTTGTTCTTCTAGCGCGGTGACTTGTTCTTCCGGACCAGCTCATCGCTCTTCGCCCGCTTATCTTGCACTTCATTGTGGTACCGGGCGAAGGCTCCATCAAGCTTGGACTCGGAGTATGGCGGAGTGCTTCTCGCATTTAGCGAGTTCTTTCTCCCTCCCAAAGCACCATATCGCCATACCCCCGGAGAATGTCAAACTTTTGTCGGGATCTCTCCACGACATCCCGCACAAGGCAACAACTCTTACTTGGGTACTCGTTCGCTAGAACTCGACTACTCAAGAGTACCGATACGTACCTTCATCCATTGCTCGGCTCGCCACATCGATTCCAAGTTGCGAGCTACCGCCGCCGGCCGATAAGATCATCCGCCGAAGCTCGAGTCCATCCCGACTAGTCGTGGTGGCCTCGTACATCGGCGCCAAACGGATCGGCTCCGCGTCTTGGATTTCTCGGAGAACGGACAACTACCTCCAAGTTCACCTCCCGGCAGGCATCGCCACGCATCTCTTCGGTCACCCCGGGGGCTACTATCTCCGTTGGCCCGTTCTGTCGCTTCGGTTGCCACCTCGGTTTCGGCACAACGCCTTCAACCGCACACGGCCTCGGGGATGGTGCTACCCTCGACTTTAGCCCTTGTCAACACAAGACATACGGGATCGGTTCCCTTTGGGCTTTGACTACTACTCGAGGAAGGCCGCATCACCGCAGGTGTACTCACCTTCTACTACGCCGGCTTCTCGGCAAAGATAGCCTCCGCGACCGGTGTCTTGGTCTCGGCCGAGGGGGGGAGCGGAGTCCTCGGCGGCACAGTGCGGAAACTCCTTCGCCCGCCGCCGTGCCGGGTTCATCTCCGTCCTAGGACAAGTCGGTTGATTTCCGCATGGTACAAAATTGGCGGTCAACCAAGTAAGACTACCAAGCTACAAGTACTACCGGGAAAGGTCTTCACTTACAAGCTAGACCGGACGACGTCACGGTCGGAGCGCCAAGGATGTCGGCGATATCTACAAGCCCAAAGCATCGGTGGGAGCCTCCTCTTCGCCTTGAGCCGCCGTTGGTTTTTTAGCACCAACGGTCATGCTTGGTTCCGGCTCGCTCTCCACGTCCGGCGCCCGCGGCTCGACAACTCTACTCGACCGTTGTGTCATCCGTGACACAAGTTCTTCGACCGTGGGTGCCGGATCGCGGCTTCTTTCCGGCCGGCCCGCCTACCGTGTCCCGGCCCTCTCCTTCCCCTTGATTAACGGGGTTGGATGAGGGAATCTCCTCGCGACAACTCGAAGTCAATTGTCGGCATACGTAATACTTCAAGTCAAGTACTCGACTACTCTACTCGAGGAGCTCACCTCTTGAGACGTAGTCTCGGTCACCTTCGGCCTTCTTGGCGACTCGTTTGCGCACCACATTGCGCGGTCTCCGTGGCGGCGTAGGGAGACTAGCCTCCGGGTTAGTCGGTGGGTCTTCGACAAGGGGGATGTGGGGTAACCCGTGTCGGTTGAACCCGGACCGCACCGCAACCGCTCCCCGAAGCGTCTCCCCCATCCTCTTCGTCGGACGTGTCTTCTATGGCGACGGTGTCGTCACCCTCGCCGAATTCACGGCGCTCCTTGTTTTTGCCCTTGCCCTCCTCTCGGAATATCCACAAGTCGAGGTGGGGATGCGGGGTCGGAGACAAACTTCGTCGGATCATCCCGCATCAAACGAGTTTGGGTGAGCTCGACTACAAAAATACATTGAGTACTCAAAGAGAATTCGGCGATCAACCTTGTTTGGCGGGCGAGCCGCGGAGTACTCGGGGGACTAGACGGGGGTACGTGTGGTGGCATATCTTTGAAGATCCTACCCAAAGCATCTCGACGATGTCGTCATCATCGATCTCATTACCGGAGCATCCTCGACGTGTCGTCGTCACCCGTATACCGGTACCCGAGGATATCACGCGCCATCGGCCGGCCGTACCCTCCTTCTTCATGAAGCCGAAGGCCACGTGTTCGGCCCTCGGCCAGGCTTCTCTCAAAGCCTTAATCTTCTCGTAGTAGCTCGGTAGTTGAATACCCTCTCGCATCGCATCGTCGGCTCCGTGTTCCACCGTGGCCGATGCTTTCGTCGCTTCCCGCTCGGCTTCGGCGGCTCGGGGTGGTGGTTGGTGATGTAGAACCATTTCGACTTCCAATATTGGTTGGAGTCGATGAACTTGTACGACGGTGTGCCGTTTGGTGGCGTCTTCGCGCATCCGGATGCCGACTCCTCCGACTACTCTTGGGTCGTTGGCGCTCGGCCGCGGCTTCAAGCGGAAGAACTTTCGAAACAAAGACCTAGTGGGGCTTGATCCCCATGAAGGCATCACGAAGTGGATGAATACGGAGACATGAAAGATTTAGTTAGGGTTCAAGTTCAAGTACTCGATACCATAGTACTTGAGGAGACCCTTGAAGAAGTCGCTCGCCGGGAGAGCCAGCCTGCGCTCCACGAACTACACGAACATTGGGATCTTGTCAGGATTCTTCTCCATTGGGTATGGATCTCCCGCGGCGGCGTGCCACATGTCCATCTCCTTCTCCCGGAGGAAACCGCTGTTCACCAGCGCCAGCAGGTCTTCGGTCTTCGCCTTGGATTTTTTCCATTCCTTGTTCGGATTCGGGCACGGGGGAGAGGTTGGCGGTGTTGATCCCTGGGCGGATCCAACTGCCTCGTCACGGGATCTCTTCTTCCCGGCAAGACCGGTCTTCATGCTCTTTGACGGGGAAGACTTCATCCTCCAAATGCACCGGGCTTTCACTCGCATCCGCTCGGGGGCTTCTCGGGAGGCAAGTAGCGGTGGCGCGTGTGGATCCGGGAGCCTAGGGCGCGAGGGCGGTGTGCTTGGGTGTCTAACTCTTTGTTAGATCTATTTCAAATGGATGCAAATGTGGAGGATGGAAAAACCCTAAGGGTTTCGGCTTCCATTTATAAGCCACCCGGCGGCGCCGTAACGGCCGTATGGATAAGTATCGGCACCGACTCGGCGGCGGCCTCCCCGACTCTTCAACTTCCAATAGTCGATGCGCTACATCTCGGGGGCTCGGCTACATCTACTCAAATCCCTCGGGTCATGACAAGACTCCGGAGCAACTCGAGACACATTTTACAATCAAGATGACCCTTCAATTCGAGAGAAAGTACTCGACTCAAGGCTTGGGGGCTCCATGCCACGTGTCCTTTGGTTTTTTCTCTAGATTTTGCGGGATAATCTTGGCGGAATTTCGGATTGACCCTCGGCTTGAATCTACGATTCGACCTAAGGCTTGGGGGTTACATTCCATATGGAATGCGATTCTTCGAATCGCATTTTCCATATGTTTTTTCTTCAAGACAAAGCGAGTATTATTGAAGACCTTCAAGAGGAGAACTCGAGGACGCTTGGGAACTACTTGAGAAGACTTCAAGACTACTCAAGGATCCGGAGTACCTTCCACCCTCGGGATGCTTCAAGTACTCTTGAGGACTTTTGTCTTGTAGTACTCGGGGACGCTTGAGGACTACTCGTCAAGTCCGTCAAGACTACTCGAAACTATCCTACTCGACTACAAAGTACTCGAGGGCTTGTCATATGGACCTCCCTAGGCCACCGCCTCGGTGGGTACAAGGACCGACTACTCGGTGGGCCCCCCGGGACTACTCGGCTTGTGCCACACAAAGACCGATGGTGTGGGGTGCAAGGACTACGGTGGAGAAGTACTCGGATAGGAAGCTATACATGTCCCGTACTATGTAGAGAACTCCTAGCCGTACCCGACAAGTACTCTCTCCTCAAACCGACTTGTAACTCGCCTCCCGGCTATATAAGGCAAGGCGGGGACCCTTCTCTCTCATATACGCATCATCTTGTAAACACATCCAATCAATCCGGAGCTACGCAAAGCATACGAGATGTAGGGTATTATGCACCTCGCGGCCCAAACCTCGTCTAAATTGTGTGCCACATGTCTCTTCCTTCGTGTTACCAATCTCGGCGAGGCCACATTCATCTACCTCGGGTACTCCCTTGGTAGGTTGTCGGTCTAAAACACCGACACTCGCTAGAGTCCTTGATGCTCGAACGCCCGAGATTCGTTAGTAGCCGTTGACGCCGGATCTTGGAGTAGAGTAGTCCGGAGACTAGTGCTTCGACCCGACGCCACTTACGGCGAAGAGCCCGGTGGTAGTCGCATAGACTTGAACTCCCGGGAGAGTAGTCAAGAGACTACGCGTAGAATCGACGGAGCCGGTCGACGTTCCACGAGTTGCCGACGTCGTCGCCTTCAAGTGTCCGGAGGTGATACGAGCCCGGTTCGGTCACCTTTGCAACCGTGAAGGGACCTTTCCATGGCGAGCCGAGCTTGTGTAGACCTTCCTTGTTCTGGATGCATCGGAGGACTAGATCACCAACGTTGAAGGAGCGTTCCTTGACGTTGCGATCATGATAGCGTCGGATACCCTCAAGGTACCTTGCTGACTGGACGAGGGCGGCGCAGCGAGCTTCTTCGAGTCCATCGATATCAACTCTTCTGCTGTCTTCAGAGATGCCTTCATCGTGCTGTTCCACTGCCGGTGAGTCCCACATGACGTCGGCAGGTAGAATAGCCTCGGAGTCGTAGACCAGGAAGTATGGTGACTGCCCTGTTGGCTTGGTAGGTTGAGTACGAAACCCCCAGAGATCATTGGGTAGTTCCTTGATCCACTTGCCCCCTTTTGTATTAGCAGCGTCGTGTAGTCGCTTCCTGAGAGTGTCGAGTACCATCTCGTTGGCACGCTCAACTTGTCCGTTGGCCCGTGGATGGGCGACTGCGACATACCAGACGTCAATCCCACTGTTCTCACAGTACTCCCAAAACTGGTGGTTGTTGAAGTTGAACCCCAGGTCTGTGATGATGCGATGGGGTAGTCCGTAACGGTGTATGAGTTTATCCAAGAAGTCAAGTACCTTGTCGGCATTTGGGCAGGTGACCGGCTTGACTTCGATCCACTTGGTGAACTTGTCGATGGCCACCAAGACTCTGTTGAATCCTCCTGGCGCAGTCGGGAGAGGCCCAATCATATCGAGCCCCCAGTAGGCGAAAGGCCAAGTTGATGGTATAGTGACTAGCTTGTAGGTCGGGACGTGTTGTTGCTTAGCGAAGTACTGGCACCCTTGGCACCTTCTGACGAGTTCCTCAGCATCGCTCAGGCCTGTGGGCCAATAGAAAAGCTCGTCAGAAAGCCTTGCCGACCATCGAACGAGAAGACGCGTGGTTGCCGCAAACACCTTTGTGGATCTCCTCCAAGATGTCCTTGCCTTCTTCTTTGGGAACGCACTTCATGAGTACTCCAAAAGTGGCGCCCCGCCTGTAGAGCTTGTCGCCGACTAGTACGTAGGACTTGGCTCGGCGAATGGTTTGCTCGGCCAAGTTCGGTCGGTGGGAACCTTTCGCTCGCAGATGTAGTCGATGAAAGGTTGTCGCCAATGCACGTCTATCATGATGACCTCCCGACTAGGCGGGGGAAGCGTTGGGTCGGTGATGGAGTGCGCCGTCTCCAGGATGGATGGCGCGTGAAGTTCGTGGACAAAGACTCACGCCGGTAGTTGTGCGCGAGTAGAACCAAGCTTTAACAGACATCCGCCGCAACGTTGTTGTCGTGGAAGATGTGATCGAACTCGAGACCGTAGAATTTGTCACTACTAGAATTGCAACCTACACCGACCGGGACAAAGAATAGCCATCGGGTAGTTGGGAAAATTGTGAATCACCAAGAGTTAATGGTTTGCCGACGCTACAAGTTAAATAGTCGGTTTTTAATCGTTTTACCAACAAGACAAAGTTTTCCCAAGAGCTATACGATGAGCGAGTTAGACACTCGATCGATGACCGACCGGGTATTGTTTTCCCAAGGGTTACACAAGGAGCGGGTTGGAAACTAGATCAAATGACCGACCGGGTCTAGTATTCCCAAGGGTCGTACAATGAGCAGTTGGGCACCGGAACAACTCGGTCGACGGGGTATAATATTTTCCAACAGTTTGAATATAACGCTTGGCAAATGATTGACGTAGCCATCGGTTAGAAAATTACCGATAATATTATTAGGACGGTCGGCTATTCGGTGAGCCATTGCCAAACGTTGCCGGTATCCCGTTAGCTAGTATATGCAACATTCGGTGGTTTTAATTAAGAAATGTAATTTCCAACATTGTGGTTATACCGAAACTTAGGTAAAGAAACAAAATCACATGTGTACTCTTATGAAATTTGCCCATCAACTAGAAATTTAAGTGAAATTTGTGATAAAATGTTTCCTTCGCAAGCAATAAAAATAAATGAAGTAGTCATGCAACCACATATACTTACCGAACTATCAATTGATTGGTCACCCTTGTTCGATCAATTTTTGAAAGCATACGTCCTTGTTAGGATCCTAAATGTAACTATTTTTGTGCCACTAGCGCACAAGGTGCACTCATACTAGTATACGGGGTCAAACGTGCCTCACAAAGCACGGCACGACACGACCTCGTCCAAGAACGGAACGTCAACAAATCATGTTGCCCCTAGCACTATACTCATTCCACGACATTGGTACCGACATTATAACAACTTAAGCATGTCGTGTCGTGCTAGTGGGTATGGTGGCACCGTTGTGCCGGCCGCGGCACAACGACGCGTGAAGGTGGTCGGCATGGCATCGGGTGCGGTATGGGATTGTTGTGGGATCGAGGCGAGAGGAGCAAACGTGGCGTCGACGACGGGAGGTGGTGAAGGTGGCGACGACGGCGCCGGTGAAGACGTGGCGTGACCTTGAGACGGAGAGAGCCGGTGTGGTGTCGTGGCGGTGGGGGAATTGAGACAAGGTGGGGTCGAGGGGGGAGTGACAACTATTCGTGTCGCCCCTAACAAAGTGCCAATATACCGATTCCGATCCATGACACCGATACCGACCCTAAGCATGTCGTGTCGTGCCACTAGGCACGGTAGCACCGCAAAGACAACGGTGGTGAAGGTGGTCGGCATGGCATCGAGGTGGATGGGATTGTCCCGGCATCGAGGCGGAGGATCGGCAGACTCGACATCGATGGTAGTGAAGTTGGCGTTGACGGCGCCGGTGAAGACGTCGTGAAGGATGGCATGTCGTTGAGACGGAGAGAGCCGCCACGGTGTCGTGGCGGGTGGGGGTTGATGCGGGAGTCGAGACGAAGGGGTCGAGGGCCGAGGGGGAGCAGGCGGCGACCGTGGACCATGCTTTTTCGAGTTGTGCCCGTACCGAACACCTTCAACTTGCATTTTGAATGATTAATGCTATGTTTTTAATATCTTAATAGGCTTATGATTTTTTAGAATTGAAATTCATGTATGTCATCTTAAATAATCATTTTTAATTTTGTAGTGAAATTCTAGAGAAATCAATTCAAAGTAGGAATATAATCTATTTTGGCACGCACAAAATTTGTGTTGTTCTTGTCATATGATGTAGTCGGGGTGTATCTTTTTTACAACAAATTATAATTAGTAAATCTTAAAGGTTTAGCAACATCTGCAAATATAGTGTAGAATAGAAAAGTCATATCGTCTTCCCGTGAAAAAAGGAGTCATATAGTCTAAAGTTATTTCCCATCCGAAACTTTCGGTGGAAATAACAGTCGCCACCGTAGAAGTTTTACCGCGAAACCAAAACAATCCCGCGCGGGAACGCCCGTAACACCTCCATATACGCCCCTTAAATCGCGCATCCACGATGGGAAACAAATCTTTCCATCCCAAAAGGATTTATCGCTTGCCGCCGATTCAATTCCGTTCGTGGTTGGGGCGGAGGAGTCCCACCAGACGAGCGATTGGCCGATCCAATCTGTTCGGAATTAGGGATCGCGCGAGCGGTGGTTGGCAAGCGTCCTCGCGCCGACCACGAGCGCCCGCTCCCCGGTGATTCGAGTGAATCGGCGGCTACACCACCTCCTACCGTTCGATACATCGGGAACTCTTCTCGGACGAGTAAACTCAAATCCTTTTCCTCCCCGGCCAACAATCTTCACATCCCTCCCTCTCGTATGTCTCTATTTTCTCCTTACAATGTTATTGTTTATACAATTCAATGCACATGTTATTATTTTATCGAGATGACAACAAAATCAATTCTAAGTTATGGCACTTCGTTCTTTTATTTATTTGCGGAACATGGTTTGTATTGTAATTATATCCGATCTTTATTTCTAGGTTATTTGATTGGTGGACTTTTTTTTTGAAATCAAGCGTGGGGCAAAGCCCCCAAACAACAAAATATATTAATACAAAGTACCTCAAAGGAGGGAGGGAAGAGGACTTTTGAGTCCGAGTGGTTTACAAATCGCTTCCGGGAGGTAAAATTTACGATTGATAACTAGTAATTGTGGAATAGTATGTTGATAATTAATTTCCATATTGTGAAAAATTCTTTAAGGGATGGTCATTTAATTTTTGCCATAATTATCAAAATTTTCCCGTAAAATGTTTACTTTAATATTTAGGTGAAGTGCTATGGGTGAGGATCGTAGTTGGATGTACGGTGAGCGAAAGGGCGCTTGTTTAATAAAACTTGGAAAGATGGTTTGGACTCTTTTCTAGACCATGCCTTTTCCTTGCCGAAGCTTCGTAGATGGAAAGTCTAAATGCCCATGTACTAAGTGTGATTATCGTCACAAGCGTAAAAGGGATGAAATGGAGATACATTTATGCCGCAACGGTTTCCAGTTAGGATATGAGAGGTGGACTAACCATGGGGAGGCTAACATACCCGAGCAAGTCGATTGGGAAAGTACACATAGCTTAGATAGAATGGATGAAATGCTACCGGATGCTATTAGTGCGGATCGGGAGGTTAATCCTAGTGAGGAGCCAACACAAACCGCTAAAGAGTTATACAAATTACTAGAGGAAGCGGACAAGCCACCGCATGATAGGACATCTCAGTCCTCTTTGTCCATTGTTGCACGACTTATGACTATTAAAACACAAGATAACTTGCCGAAGCTTGTTACAATGAAACAATGAATCTTATACGTGAAGTCGTTGGAGATGAGGCTGCCAATAATCTCCCTACAAACTTCTATAGGTCTAAAAAGCTTGTGCATAGCCTGGGCATGCCATATGTAAAAATTCACGCATGCCCAAATGGCTGCATGATATATTATAATAAAGATAATGAAGATAAAGAAAGTTGCACTACATGTGGTGAGTCTCGGTATGAGGAGCCGACCATCGGAAATAAATCTAGAAAGGTACCAAAAAAAGTTTTGCGTTATCTTCCCATTACTTCAAGGCTACAACGGTTGTACATGTCACGAGAACACGCAAAACACATGGAGTACCATGCTCGGCCCCGCAACAAGAATGTTATGGTTCACCCTTCGGATGGAGAAGCTTGGACCGAATTTGACAAGACTTTTCCCGATTTTGCCAAGGAGGTTAGGAATGTGCGCCTTGGTTTGGTAACCGATGGGTTTACACCTTTTAGTGCTAATGCAGCCCCATACTCATGTTGTCCCGTCTTTGTTGTTCCATATAACCTCCCCCCGAGATGTGCACTAGAAAGAGCAACATTATTCTTGCACTTATTATTCCCGGTCGTGAACACCCGGGGAAGAACTTTAATGTCTATATACAACCGCTAATTGATGAGCTAAAGGACTTATGGGATAAGGGTGCTCATACTCATGATTCCTATAGAAAGGAAAACTTCACCATGCGGGCAATTGTGTTATGGACAATTCATGATTTCCCCGCATATGGCTTGGTAGCATCTCGGAGCACACATGGAAAACTAGCTTGTCCTATTTGTGGATCCGACATAAACACATTCAATTTGAAGCATGGGCGTAAACCTTGTTGGTTTGATTGTCATAGGAGATTCCTTCCGGATGATCATGCATTCCGTAAAAGTTTGAAGTGTTTTCGTAAGAAAACAAAAGTTTTTGAGTGTGCGCCAAAGCGTCTATCCGGTGAAGAGATATATGAACAGCTTTGTAGCCTAACTCTTGATAAAAAAGAAAAGCATAAATATGAAGGGTTTGGGAAGTTGCACAATTGGATAGATATAAGTGGTTTGTGGCAATTGCCCTACCGGAAAAAGTTGGTACTTAGACATAACATTGATGTAATGCACAACGAAAAAACGTTGCCGATGTAATGTTGAGCATGTGCATAGATATCACCGAAAGAACTAAGGATAATAGTAAAGCACGTCTTGACATGGCCGAGATTTGTGATCGTCCAACTCTAGAATTGACTAAGGCTCCCAATGGTACTTGGAAAAAAACCAAGAGCAAAGTATTGTGTTAGTAAGGATGATAAATTGGTTATCTTAAAGTGGTTCAAACAAGTTGAAGTTCCCCGATCGCTTTGTCGCTAATTTAAGAAAAATCGTGAAGTTGGATAAGCAAAAATTTGTGGGACCGAAAAGCCATGACTTCCACATAATTATTGAGCGCCTCCCGCCGTTGCACTACGGGGTTTCATCCCCGAGAGGGAATGGAAGGATATAGCAGAATTGTGTTTTTTTATAGACGAGTTATGTGCCAAACAAATTGATCCGGACCGAATGCGTGAACTTGAGAAGGAGATCCTAGTTTTGATATGTAAGTTAGAGAAAATGTTTCCACCTGGATTCTTTAATGTGATGGAACATTTGATTGTGCACCTTCCATATGAGGCAAGGGTTGGTGGTCCCGTAGCATTTCATTGGATGTACCAACATGAAAGGTATTTTTTTCACATTACTAAACTATAATATTTCTAGTCTATTTTTATATGTTATTTCACTAGCTAAACACCGCAACAATATGTTAGGTACATGCATGACCTTGGATTGAAAGTGCACAATAAGGCAAGAGTAGAGGCATCTATTGTAGAGGCTAAAATAGTGGAAGAGATGACCGATTATTTTTCCGGATACTTTGGTGACCATGTTCGTACTAGATGGAATCAAAGTTGATAGTTCCAAAAATAGAGGAACACGAGTGTGCAATGATGGTTGCACCTTAGATGTGTTCCAACATAAAGGAACCCTTCATGGTAGGGGTGTGCCTTATGACCTCTCGAACGGGGAGTTGAATGCCGCAAGGCTATATATTTTGACAAATTGCTCAGCAGTAGACCCTTTTCGAGAGTAAGTGATGCATGCAAAAAGATTTTTTAACATTGATTGCAATATGTTCTCTAATTTTTATATATTTTTAGAGCATATATGCAACGAAGCATGCGTAGGACCCCAATTTGTCGCTTGAGGATCTTGATCAAATGATAACAACCGGATTTGTGGATTGGTTTAAGAAAATTGTAAACAACTATTTCCATAGCCACCTTTCTTGTTCACCTAATTATTAATACACATTCTAACTAAATGCAATTATTTGATTTTTCTAGTGTCGAAAGGATAGCAACACAGATGAAGACTTGTGGAATTTAGCCAATGGATGCAAATCTAGAGTACTATCATATAATTCATATGATGTCAATGGCTATAGGTTTAGATCAGAGAATTATGAGAAGTCACGTGCAAGACCGACCACAATTAACACCGGGGTTTGTGTGTCTTCTTTCACCTCGGATGACCAAGAACTCGACTACTATGGTGTTGTAGAGGACATTTTGAAATTGTCTTTCAATGCTGGTAGAAAAATTGAAATGGTTCTTCTAAAATGCCGCTGGTTTAACCCAATTACTGGCCTTAGGTCTCAACCTAAACTAGGTTTGGTGGAGGTGAATCCATCTTCAAGGCTTGCAAATTTTGAGCCCTTCGCCATGGCTCACCAGGCTACACTAGCATACTATTTGCAATATCCATCTAAGAGACGTGATCGCGTGATTGGTGGGTTGTTTACAATATACAGCCAAGCACCTCTCACAACCCCGATGTCGATGATGCACAAGAGCAACCTATTGCGGATGTATTTTTCCAAGAATATAGGCTACGGGGAACCTTCTCTCGCTAATGTTGATGGCTAGCGTGATGATGTTGCAATATCTACAAATGAATCCGATGATGTCCTAGATCCCCATGAAATTGAAACTAGAGAAAAGCACATGAACGAGGATCCATTAGACAATCAGTATTTTGATGGGAGTAGTAGCGAGGAAGAACTAGGATTTCTTGAAGAAGAATGCGGTGACCGGGAAGACATTAGTGATGATGAGGAAGACTCACCCGAGGATGTCTTAGAATATGATTATGATGACTACTAAATGCTTGGTGTTTTCTTGTACAATAATTCTACTAAGCTTTCATGATACTACATGTTTCGATCTTGAAATGTTAACAGGCATTGGCTGCTAAAGGAGGACTAGACTATGATGCATTAGCTCGGGAAACCGCAACTAACTTGGTAAGTTAACTTTCTAAACTTATCTCGCTATCACATTTGTATAATTAGTGTCCGCTCTAATCAATGTTATCCTAAACACTAAACGGTAAACGATCGGTCACTCTCGTTTAGTGGTTAGACGGTTCGTACGGTGTTTAAATGTTATTAAACGTTATTAAACGGTTACGTACTATACCTCTAAAATATACATATTCATGTATATAAAAATCATGTTTCTAATCGGTATACACATATATGTGCTAGTCGAAACTCAAGTATTACCGGGAGTGTCACGTCTTATTGTTAATCATTCACGATAGCATGGACAACAAAATTGTAATGATAGCTAGCATATATACTAACTATCTCCGGTTCGAAGAATCGGGTTATTTAATATTAAATTGGCACGTAAAATGCACGTACCATAGGCACGGGCACATGCCACATCCATATCCTCATTCTTAGTGTATTTAACTCTCGCAAGAGTACAAAAATGCAACTACTAGTTCTTAAAAGTAGTTAAAGAAAATAGGAGTGGAAGATTAGAGAGTACTAGTAAATATACAACGTACCGAGGGTGTCGGGTCTTGTGCGGCTGCAGTTCGCCACCGCCGGCCGCAATCCGGACGAAGCCGTCGCCGAAACGTAGCAAGACACACACGTTACATCCGTATAGCATTGTCCAAGGCGTTTCCGTGCCGTCCGATTAGCCCGTTTTCCAACGTATCTCGCCCGCTTAAACGGCCCACCCGTTTATTCGGCCGGTTAGGTGCTAAACAACACGGAGAGCTCCCGTTTCCGATTTTTGAACCGTTTAAACGGCCGACCGGGCCGTTTAGGCGAACGCCGGCTCTAATGAATTGTCCATTATATTGCTTTCATATGCTCCATTGGACCCAACATGTGTTGAATATACTATTATTATATAAAATTCGGAAGCATAGTAATTTATCCATCTTAGTGAATACTTTCACACCAATTGGTAAACGATTGTACCTTTGGTAGAATAATAACTATAGTTTGCTGGAAATACTTTGGGTATGCATGTATGAGAACATGGTTACATGGTCTCGCTTTTCGTCATATAGGATAGTTCGAATCGGATGGTGGTTTCTCCAAGGAGAATGACAAAGTTGGTGGATTGACAAATGAGAATGGTAGAGTTGGTCTTGATGGAGCTGAAAATGTTAGTACTACCTATGGCTACAATGTATGCATGTAAAAAAATCCTATATGAAACTTCAATTATAAGAAAGTTTTGATTTCGGTGCTTAAGCATATTATTATAATTTTTACGGGATGGCATTGATGGAGAAGACAATGGTGATGAAGATGACAATGAAGATTACAATAAAGACGATGATGAGGACTACAACTATGACAATGCTGGATACGATGGCCATGACGACGATGATGATTATTACAATGGTGGAGACTACGGCACCCACCAAGAAGATATGGATTATCACCTTTGGTGATGAGTTGATAGCGGATACTTGCCTTCTACCTTTGTCGCTACTTGCCTTCAACCTTTGGTACCGCACTTTGGAGTTGGATGGCATTGTAGGCTACTTATGTTATTTGTTATGAACAATATTATCTTAGTCTAGAATTTTCTTTTGAACATGGAAGGATATATTATCCGACACTTTGAGATGTGTACATATTTATTTCCCACCTTTCGAATTTGGATTAATGCAACAATGTTACCGTTTATCGGCCGTAATTTATCTTTGGTCATGCTTTAAGTTTCAAGTGCGAATGGAATTTGAAAAAATTAGATGGGAATTTAGATATCTGGTGGTGTAACAAAATCGTCACAAATGATACTGCCACGTATATCCAACTATAGAAAAAACCCTCATATATATGCATAGCCAACAGAATATATTCCACATTAGCGAACAAGGTGTCATCGGCAATACATTTCCCAACGGGTAAAATAGATATGTCCCCGACAAGCAAATCGTTGGCAATTCATGTCGAGTCCACATTAGAATTGGCGCCTGGACCAACTAATAGCCGACCGTCAACCGTCGGAAACTTACCCCCGGCTACGAAATCACCAATTGCCCGTTGGCAAAAGGGAGAATGCCCAACCAAGAATGCGTGACGGGAGGTTGCCGACGGTATACCCTTGGCTATTGAATTTTCCTACGGTTGAAACAAATGGCCGATCGTCTAATAACCGCCGGCCATTCCCGCGATTCTAGTAGTGTGTTCTCGAGCTTCCGGCTTCTAGGCGTAGGCGTCCATGTTCTCCTTGTTGCGATCCCAAGACTTGTTAACTTATTTGATGACCACCGCGGAGTCGCCGTATACTAGTAGTTGCTTGATGCCTAGTGATACCGCGAGACGGAGCCCGTGTAGTAGAGCTTCGTACTCGGCTTCGTTGTTTGAGACCTTCCAAAAGATCGCAGGATGTACTTGACTTGTTCGCCCGTTGGAGAGATCGGGGAGTACCCCCGCACCCGCACCCTCGAGCTTGAGTGAACCGTCGAAGTACATCACCCAATTCTCTCGGTCGCTCGGTTGGAGTTGGTAGTCGATTCTCCCGCCACTCCGCCATGAAGTCGACTATTTCTCGCGACTTAATGGTTGTTCGTGGCTTGAAGTCAATGGTGAGGGCGCCAAGTTCTACAACCCATTTGGAGATTCTTCCAGTAGCATCTTGGTTCCGTAAGATGTCTCCGAGCGGATAGTCGGTGACGACGGTGATCGAGTACTGCTAGAAGTAGTGTCGTAGCTTCCGCGAGGTGATGAGCACTGCATACAGTAGCTTCTGCACTAGCTGGTACCGTGCCTTGGATTCTGACAGGACCTCGCTGACGAAGTAGACTGGTCGCTGGACTAGGTAAGCGTGGCCGTCTTCCTGCCGCTCGACGACGATGGCAATACTGACCACATGAGTAGTCGTAGCGAGGAAGAGCAGTAGCTACTCCTTTTTGCGAGGAGCCGTGAGGACTGGTGGTTTGGACAAGAAGTCCTTGAGCTGAGCCAGAGCTTGATCTGCCTCTGGGGTCCACACAAACTTCTCTTGGTGCTTGAGTAGTTTGAAGAAGGGTAGTCCCCGTTCTCCGAGCTTCGAGATGAATCGTTTAAAGCCGCCATGCACCCAAGAAGATTCTCGCACGTCTTTGATGCGGTGGGAGCTTTCATCTTGGTAATAGCGGAGATCTTCTCGGGGTTGGCTTCGATGCCGCGATGGCCGATGATGAAGCCGAGTAGTTTTCCCGAAGGTACGCCGAAAACGCACTTGTTCGGGTTGAGCTTCCGGCGGTACTCTCGCGAGGGATGCAAAAGTCTCTTCAAGATCGGTGATGAGTGTGTCGGAGTTTCGGGTCTTGATGACCACATCATCAACATAGGCTTCGACGTTCTTGTTGAGCCGTCTCTTGAAACAGCCTGGATAGCTCGCCGGCACGTAGCGTCGGCGTTCTTCAACCCGAATGACATTGACGTGTAGCAGTAGGTGCCAAATGGGGTGATGAACGCGGTCTTCTTCTCGGTCTTCTTCCTTGATAGCGTTCGGTGGTACCGGAGTAGCGATCGAGGAAGCGGAGAGCAGTCGCGAGCCGCCGTGGAGTCGATGACTTGACCAATCCGCGGCAACCCGAAGGGGTCCTTGGGGTAGTTCTTGTTGAGATCCGTGTAGTCGACACATGGTGTGCAGCACGTGAGAGTGCAAGAGAGTAAATGTGGCTGCGTGTGGCAGCATGTGTTCTACACAATGATTTGCCACAACTAATCTATCTGGTTTCTGTGCTGCATTTAAGTCATTTATGTCACAATGATTAGTACTCCCTCCATTCCGAAAAACCCGACGTTTATGACAAGGTTTGAGTAAACATTGGGAATCTAAATCATCAATAACTTTTAAGCTGTTGAGTTTGCAGATGCGAAAACTATACGAATAGAATTGTCTTGAAAAATACTTTCATAAAAGTACAGATATATCACTCTTAGATAAATAGTTTTATAATGACAAGAGGTCAATGTTGTATTTTGGAGACCGTGCCGCTGTTCTAAACGTCAGGTTTTTCAGAACGGAGGGAGTATAGAAACCAAGGTGTTGGGGAGAGTGGTTTCTATTTACATTAACTCTTTTTCTCTCATGGAAACTCCTCCAAGAAACTCCCCATTGGGACTGCCCTGAACGACTAGCTAGAACTACTTTATTTGCCCTTGAACCACTGATGAAGCTAGTCTTCCTGCCTCGATCTGTTCTTTGCATAGGATCAACGGCGTCTTGGTGCATGCCATGCATAATTGCTCCCAACAATGATGAAAGTTCTGGTCACACCAAAAAGCAAGTCCATCCTTTGACGAGAACGGCGTGACCTAGGGTCATGAATATGATATACGATGAGCTGAGAATCTGGGTGGGTGTGCAGTACTAGTCGTGCACAAACCTGTAGTCAAACGTGGAGAGCGCGCTCGGCGGCGGACTCGGCGACGCGATCCAACGGCCACGTCCCAGCCTCCCGGGCTCCGGGCCTATAAACTCTCGGGGAACAAACCAAGTCCACCACTACCAGACGCAGATCAAACGAGAGGCGAGCGCGAGAGCCGCGCCGCCTTCTTGAGGGGATCACGAGGGTTTTGCTAGAAGGGCGGCGGGCTAGGTTTTCTGCCGTCGCCGCCATGGCCACGTACAACTTCGACCTGCTCAAACTCGACGAGTCCGGAGACGCCGCGGTGTTCGTCGTCGTCGGCAAGAAAAAGACCGAGGCCGCATCCGCCAAGCCCGCCGACGCCGCCGATCCCGCCCACCAGCCCGCCGCCCAGGAGAAGCCCAAGTACTCCTTCTACGCCAAGCAGCAGGTCGACGGACGTACGTACAGCCGCGCGCGCGCGCGCTTCTCCCCGTTTTCTAGATTGTATTGCATTATCGATCGACCTCGCATTCTCTGGTTGGCTAGTTGTGATCTTGTGGATAGAGATATCATTAATTCGTATTGTTCATTCATCGTCATTTTGTCAATCTATTTGTGTGCCGTATGTCATCTGCTCTACAATTCATTACAAGTTTTAGGTTTATGATTGATTGCATTGGTTTCAAATTCCGATTTTGTTCAATTTAATCTACTATATCCTCCGTGTAGAATGCAGTTAATTATCGTGCCGTTTGTGTCGACTGATCTGTTTACCAACGTAGTAAATAGTTAATAAAGATAAACCTGCCAACTCAGTTACCTTAATTTATGCCGTTATTACCTTTTAGTTATCATATGGCCATCTATATTATCATGTGCACTTGTTTGTGCTTAGTTCGCGTCTCACCTGCCATGCTCTTGTTGGACGCCAGCTCTAAGAATGTGTCAGCAAGAGCAGGAGAAGGTGAAAAAGGCTCTTTGGAAATTGAGGCGAGAGGAAAAAATGTTGGAGGGGCAAGCAGGGAATGAAGCCCGTCTCAAAGAGGTGTCGGATGCGCAAAAGAAACTAAAATTGCAGAGGAGAAAACTGGAGGAGAAAGAACGGAAGACATTGAGGCCGGCGAGAGATGCTTTCTATAAGGAGTACGGGATTACTCTGCCAGGGCAGGAGACCAACAATGCAGATCCTAGCAGCAGTGTTAATGGTAATGTCCACAACAATAATAATGATGGTGGCAGCAGTAACTATGATGGGAACAATGGAGAGAATCAAACACAGATGTGTGATGGTGGTGAGCAATACAATAATGGTGAGGGGTACCCTCATGGCCAGCCTGGGACAAAGAAGGTGCACGTGCCCAAGGCTAAGGCGTCCTCTGATGCTGGAACAGAGGCTGAGGAAAAGCCTGAAGAGAATGCTGTGTCAGCTACCAACACCGAGAGAAAGGAACCCAGTGTTGATAATGCAGATGCTGTGCCTGCGTCTGAATCTGATATGCCGGCTAGGTAAGTTTAAATATCCTTGTATAAATTCTGCATATTATTTCTGTATCTCCTTATGTTGATGTATGTAATGATTTCTGTATGAAACCTATGAATGTTTTATTGATAGGGGTGCTGCCGAAGAAGGTCCTAAGAAAAAAAAGACTTTCATCCCAAAGGAGACGTTCAATGGCTCTGAGAAAAGGAAGAAGAAAAATGCTAAGAAAAACTGTGGCACTGAGCCGGAGAAGGAGAAGAAGCAAGGTTCTGAGGTAGATGGCTCGAAACCGGCAGACAAGCAACCACTGGAAGAAGAGAAAAAGGTAATGCTTCATTGAATCGCCATGTGACTTCATTTAATTCTTGCATGCCAAGCATTTCTTGACCTTCATTATTTGAACAGACCCTTGCTGAATATGAGAAGATGCGCGAAGAGAAAAAGAAGACCTCCGAGGCCTCAAAAACTGAGGTGAGGACGGTCACCCCTGAAGAATTTAAGGGCCTGCAGATGTTGGAGAAAAAGAAGCTGGGTGATGAGGAAAATGTGACCAAGGTAGAAAACGCTCAGCCCAAGGTTAAAGAGGCTAGCAAGACGGAAGAGGTTCAGGCCCAGGGGAAGCATGCTGCTGCAAAGGATGGCAGACCTAAAAGGGTAAATAAGGATTTCCTTGAAACATAACGTTTCACTTGATGTGTCGGACCATATCTAATGTTTCTTTGACAACTTTTCAGGTTGTCGTCCCCCTCCAGAACTTTGGTTTCAGGCCACCAAGGCGTGTCACTCACGTTCAGGAAGATGGCTCTTCTGCCCCTCCTCGCTTCAATGGAAATTTCCATGGTGGCAGCCGTGACAACAGCACTGAGCCCGGTGTCAATGCTAGGGCAGCCCATAACGAAGCTGGTGGCCACAATGGCAATGGCGTGCCACAGGGCGCCTACAATGGCCGAGGTGACGGCGCACCAAGGGGCGAATACTCCGGCCACAGCAATGGGCACATGGGCAACGGTGGATACAGCTATGGCAGCGGCCACGGTATGAACCAAGGCAATGGTGGCTACCGGCAGGAGCGGCAGGGTGGAAACGTCGGCCAATACCAAATTGATCGTGCTGGCAATGGTGGCTACTACCCGCATAGGCACCACCCAGGCAGCAATCAGCAGCGAGGCAACTCTGGTGATCGCCCGAGTTTCACACCTGTCCCTGCGCCGGTCCCGGACGTCGATGACATCTCTAAGTTCCCTGCGCTGCCTACACCCGTCTCGGTTCGTTCTGCTGCGTCGGCCTCTGCACCTGCGCCGGTCCCATCTCACGGCTCTGCACCCGCTCCAGCTTCGGCCGCATAGGCATGCAGCTCTTTTGATTAGTTTCTAAACTTTGGGTGAGGATGGAGACTGGAGAGATGAGGAAAGCCTCATCAAAATTTGTAACGGATGCTTACTGGTGTATTCAGTTTCTTTTTGTTTCAGTAAAATTTGTTCTGACTTAGTTCACTCTCTTCCAAAAGCTTTGTCTGCTTATAAGAATTTTTTCTGCAATTCTAAGATTTTTCATTATTGATTGGGTACAGGTTTGATTAGAATTTTTTTCGTATCATTGCTAGTTCTCTTGCAATGCTAAGATATTTCATTATTCATTGGGTATAGTTTTGGATGACTTTTCTTGTGCGCGTTAATTAGATTCTTTTTCTGCTCTCTATTATTGCTTGGGTATAGTTTTTGTTGACTTTTCCTTGGCCACTTTCGGTGCTTCCCTTGTTTTTTTACAATCTATAGTAACTTGTTTTTTGTACTGGTAAAATGTCACTTGTCCAATGTCGAACACTTAAAAGTGAAAGACTTGGCTGGCTTCTGACCTTAAGTATCTTTTCCATTCTAATGGTTCATTATTTTTCCTTTGCTTCTCGTTGCTGTGCTACACCTGGGTGTCCCAAAGTGATTGGAGATGCATTTCCAAAAGTTTTTGCTCCTTGGCGGTGGGTATATTGTTTTAAAGCATATATATATATCTATTCTTGTTGGGCGGTTGCTACAAGTAAAATAGAGTGCGCCCATGGACTGCTATATGTAGAAGCATGTCTATATAGTTTTCCACCCCATGCTAGTTCTTTATGTTTTTTAGATGGTACCACTATGTGAAAAACTCACTTTGATAACGGGCATAACCTTTAATAATGGGTAAAGCGCCCGTTACCGATCAGGTGTTACAAATGAGCGAAGAAAGGTAACGGACATATGCCCGTTACTGATAACACGTATTCGTAACGGGCATCAAACAACGAACGTTACCACAACTGATCAGCGGTCACGTGAAATGGTTGTTTCTCTGGACCCACAGGAGACTTTGGTAACGATTACCAAAGCAGAGCCCGTTACATGAACTCAACACAGGAGACACGTGATGTGAACCTGCGTCTCCTCTGTCTCGACGAAATGAAACGCGACTATTTCACTCACGTCTCCTGTCTCTCGACTAAAGGAGACGCGTGCTGTGTACGCGCACCTCCTGTGTTGCAACTAAAGGAGACGCTCGCCGTGAACCCGTGTCCCCTCTGTCTCGACGAAAAGGCCAAGTTTTGGGGCCCACTGGTCAATGTAACGGGCTTTTATACTGCCCGTTATATTGGTGCCATGATTGTAACGAGCTTTCTGAATGAAGTTCGTTACTCAGTGATCAGTTTTTTTAACGGGCTTTAATTAACACCCATTACAGATATGTAGGCCACCCCTACAGTAACCTACCTACTTTGTCGGCTGCATCCTTGAACCAACCAGGATTTGGCAGCCATCAGGGGCTGCATCCTGTCATCCTGGAACCAACCAGGATATTACAAAATTCACAGAAATTAGATCCAGCATCCAAATTCACATAAATCCACATAATTCACATGCATCATATGACAAAATTCAACATCATCATCTCACAAGTAAAAAAGCATCACTGGCTTGACAACAATATCATAGACGTAGTCCACTAGCTTGACAACAATATCACAAAATTTATGGGACAAGGAGGAATGCAAAAACTTCCTAAGCATGAAATTGTCCTCCGACTGCGATCATCGGTTCCATGAGGAATGTGGCGGTTCTATCACAAATATAGACCAACGTGTTTTTGTGGAGATCATGCTCCGGTTGCTCAAATTTCCGGATATAACAATGTCACCGGTCAGCAAACATATATTGGTGGTTATCAAACATGTCTAGTGCTAATAAGTAAGAACTATGCTCAGTTGCAGGTGTTACAAATGCAGATCCCAAGAAAGTACTTGGCGTTCCCTCAATTTGTCATTTACTTTAAGTGTGTGATAGGCACAATAAAAGCCGCAGAGTCTAGAATGAGAAGGTTGTTGGTGGCACTGCAATAAATGTACAAAGAAAAATAGTGGTGATTGAGAACAAATAAACTCAAGCTTTAGTACTAGCTTCCATAGGAAGGAAATAAGTGATATGTACCTTAACCTCATTATCATGTTCCAAGGTGTTGCGGGGCAACATCTTGTCAACGCAGTAACTATCCCAACCCCTACAACGAAACATGCAACAATGGTTAAGGCACTATTAATATACTCTGCAGAGTTTGTTGAGGAAGTTTGCAGATTAAGAAAGAAAGAACTTACTCATCAATGCATTTTGTCAAAAGGGAAATATCAGTATTAAGGATCTTCAATGAATCAAGATAAAAGACCCTCTTCTGCTTCTGAAGGATCGCCACTGCAATTCAGTGGTTGTCACAGAGATAAGCGGAAATGATGAGTCTCTTTTTAGCATATAGTTAGAAGGCACGCTTCATATAGGACGCAACGAAATGAAAAGATGGACTGCTCAACGTTGTCAAGTTAAAGCATTTAGGATAAGGGAAGCCAGCTTCAGCGCCCGTCTTCTGAACTTTTACGGCCATATTCCTATTATTAAGAAAACCCAAAGTATAAGGAGGTAAAATACATGGTAAAGATGATGTGAGGCAAAAAGCACATTTTGATAGAGAATGATTAATGATAAGCCGATTAAATTTTCAAGCAACATATAGGATGAAGCGAGTGGAAAATGTCACATCCAAAACATCCAACATGAATAGATCGTACGGATTCGTCGTGTTGCACGGTATCTACCGGACTTTGTTTGACAATTCTTCTCTCTTAGGAAACTAGCTGATTGTCGGTGAAGTGCAACCATAATCGGAGAACTATCTTGTGCCATAAAACGTTCCATGAAGGATGTGTGGAGATCTGCGGTATAAGGAGCAACCACATTGAGTAGAACATCACCGAGAATGCTCTTTCCAAATTTGTAATTTGGGTTAGTGATAGTCCAAAAATTCTTCATGGCGTTTCTCTCGGATTGCTTTTTAGTAGGCTTCTTAGAGCTTTTATTTTCGGCAATTTTCTTTTACCGTTACTTTGAGATGGTCGAAGAAGGTTTCTCAAGGGCTTTCTTGCCTCGCTATAGGTGGTGTAGAGCTTTTATTTTCGGCAAGTTTCTTTTTTTTTGCTGCTTCGAAATTGTTGAAGGTTTCCTAAGGGCTTTCTTGTGTAGTAATGGTGGTGTATTACTAGGAGCTATTACAAAGGTATTGGGTCCAAATGTACCCGCAAACTTTCTACGAAATGTCATCGACAGATTTATCAAGCATCGCCCAACACATTACTCCGGTTGCTCGGTAATGGTGGTGTCTCACCAAGAGCAATTACGGAGGTATTGGGCCCGGATGTACTGCGGCTTTCTTCGAAATGACGTTGACAGATTTATTAGCATCGGCCAACACATCTTTGGGCTCCTCGCTTTGGCATGATTGTTTTGAGCACTTTTGTTTGGGGGTGTAGGTTTTGATGTTTGATGAGGAGGAGGAGGATGAGGTGGGAATGAAATATTTGGTGTATCTTGTGGACGTGGGGAGGCAAGTTTTTCTATTTTTTAGGACGACAAGGAGGAGAAGGAGGTGGGGATGGAATAATTTAGGTGAATTTTGCGGGTGTGGGGATGCAAGTTTTCACGACGAGGAGGAGAAGGAGGTGGTAAAGTTACACTTTGCGAATGTGGGGATTGAGGAGGACGAGGAGGTGGTGGTGGTGGTGGTGGTGTTGGTGGTGGTGGGGAACCATGTGAGGAAGGAACCTATCCGTACTCGTGAACTACAAGGAATCTATATTTTGGTGCTCCTCGATGTCAATGCAACACCTTCTCCATTGTATCCTTTGTCCTAAAGCTTATCCAAGTGTCATGACCTCGTCATTAGGAGGGTATTCAAGCGCTTCATCCACAAAGACACTATATACATGCAGCACTTCGACCACAATACGGTCATCATGAATCGGGACTATTTGTAGCGTAGTATGCTCTAGATGAATCACACCAATTGCAGCATCACATTCAACACCCATCAACATGATACATAGGCCACATTGTGTGGGTTCGGTCAACATGTCTATAAGGTCTTCCGTGTAGGATCGTCACCGTACACCTCCATCAACTCTACGGTGCCATTGATCAAACCTATATTATCCGTGGACGCACAACTCGCTCTTCAATGTGGCGGGTGAAGGGCTTGCGCGATTGGCACTAGTGACAACACCACCCGGTACCCTTCTCCCCGCATGGCAAGCTAATTGTTCGCATCTCGGCCTTGGGTTCTTGCTTGATTTCTTCCTTTATGTTCTCCTTATCAACCGATGTGTCGGTCCTCGTCGTCTTCCTCTTCCCGTACATGGAAGCGTGCCGAGGCCATGCATACTTCCGGCCTTGATAGCTAGAGACACCACACACGCGACCTGGTTGTTCGGGGCGGCCCAAGCACCGACTTAGCACATCATAATCCCTTCTCATCTTCTCCCGTTGTCATAGCAATACCCTCCTTTTCATTGTGTTTTTTGCCTACTCCCTCATAGTTTTCCCCTTTGCAAGCACACCTTTGCTGCGGTGTTCACCGATTTATTTCCATGGCTCCTTACATTGCTTCCAGCACTCACATCGGTGTGCCCCTTTCATTCCGTGTTGCACGGGTGTTGTTTGTCACCGGCCCCGATCCCTCCATGGTTCTAGCTTTCTTGGGACTTGGCCGAGTTGCATGTCCGGTGCTTTTGACCCCCGCCTTTAGCCTATCAACTTCGAGGCTCCTCCATCACCTCTCTCTCAAATTGAAAGTCATAAATTTTTAGCCCAAGAGTACCCTCGGCGGTTGCTGGAACTCGTCTCACATTTTTGCACGCTATCCGCATCCTAACATATTCACTTCTCAATCTTGTCCTTTCATCAATGTCCATAGTTTTCCGTACCGGACTACAAATTTTTGAGATAGTTTTGATAGACCTTTGTTCATAAGGAATCCACCTTACCGTGAACCATGCAATTGTAGCTCCCCCTTTGCTCCAATTGATGGACTCTATTGCTCAACTACTATCTAGGCATCCACTGCTTTCATTCCCATAAAGTTGAAATTCTCGTACACCCGCACCATCTTTGCATCCGGGAATCTCATTATGTATTTGTTGTCGGCTATTTTCCTAGCGGACCATTTCTATACATTCTTATCCACCACATTCTTGAACTCATTTTCAATATTTTTAGTTGTCACTTCACCTTGACCATCGTTATCACAGCCGTACTCACTTTCTCCCCGAATGCCCTTGGCTCCACACTTTCCTCAATGTAGAAGAAGCTCGATTTTCCACCTAGGCCGCACATAGTTCGGGTCCACAACTTCACAAGGGCTCCTTCTTACAATCATAGGATGAATGATCGTTAATCCCACGGTACTCGGCTTGGCTCGTGCATGCATTCTTCGGGAGAGTGATTCCCGAGACAGCAAATAGTGCACACTACATTGCCAAATCTCCTGTCTCGATTTACCTCGGCTTTGTGGCCTTGATTTTTCAACCCACCCTCCAAATCATTCCTCGGTGTGGCCGTTTCCTTGGCATCTTTACTAGCTTCGGCCGTAGATCCCCCCGGTATGTCTTGATTATTGTTCCATGTCGCCTTGTCTTGCATCTATTCTTATTTCTTTGCAACATCATCTCTCTTATCAACTTCCCTCTCCCAAGCTTCTTTCTCTAGTATGACATCCTCCGAATCATTTGCTTGTCTTGATTCTTCGGCTCATTCCAACCACGCTCTTGATCCCGCTTGGGTTGTTGTTCTCCTCCCCCCATTCGTTGCCGGACATTCGGCCGACCACCATTGTGGCTCGCTCCCCGACCTCACCGGCCACCACCGTCGCCACCTCTCCAATCCTCTCTCCCTTTCCCTGCATAAACCATTACCACCGGTGCAAATTTGGATCTCACAATTTGCACAAAGGATTTCTTTCTTCGCGACCCTTCTCTCTTCGATCCCAAGAAGTATCCTAGGAATCTTTCTACACCGGGATTAAGGTTCTCCCCTTGCGGTGGTTGCATGTGGTGGTTGGGGTCGACCGGATACGAGGCATTGGCATCCGCCTTATCCTCCATGTTCCGGTTACCCCTATGGTGTATCTCACAATCTCCCACCGAGCTCGATTGTTGACGCATGTTATCTCCCGATGCGGCATCGGGTGAGATCATGTGGTCCCCTTCTCAATCGTAGGGGTTAGGGGTGGCCGGAATTGTCATTCCACATTCGGATTGGGCCAAACACCACACGATGTGGATCCATGGCGGGACTAGAAGCCACGGTATTGGGCCTCATCCCCATCTCTCGACGAGTTTCCCGCCGGCGATAGGTTGTCCGACCTCGACGAGTTTCCCGTCGAGAGCCGTCGGACTTCTCCCTAGGATCGGATCGGACTTCCTTTGACTTCCATTGAAGCTAGATTGGTGTCCCTTTGATGCGGACCGAGTTATCCTTTATCCTTCATTGATTAGATTGTAAAGCTCTTCTACGAACATGCCTAAAATGATCGCGACGACGTATCTACGGGGAACACTAGCGGACGCCCAACCAAGCACACCTCCACATCCATGTCTCTACACCTTCTTCGAATTTACGCACCCGATCCTTGACCGAGTGACATTGACAATGGAACAAGGCCGGTGGCAATGCCGGCGGAGGCCGGCTCGCACCATTTGCCTCCTCCGCTTTTCGCCAACTTGGGGTAGTTGTCCTAAATACTCCCCATATTTTTTCAACCTAAGGTTTCACATAATCCCAGATTTTAAGGTTTATAAGTAATTCAAGCTCTGCTCGCAACTCATAGAGTTTTGCCTAAAACAGGTTTAAACATGGCATAAGAATAACATAGTTAATTCATAACTAATTTGCCTCAGAACTTGGAGTAGTATAGGCACAGTAATCATCATAGGAAAATTATATAAGAACTTTAAAATTATTTTAGGCTTCATAGTAGGGTGACAAGTAAAAGCGAAACTTAGTTCATAATTGATTTACCTCAGAACTTGGTATATGATCATGACAACCATGGAAGACATCATCATAACAGTGAGATTCAGAGAAACTTGCCTCGTCATCATTGTGGCCATTGCCTCAGTCAGAGATGAGGTCATCTACACCTTTGCCGCTCCCTCGACCCCTCTTTGTCATTGCCAGACACTTGTGGTGGCAGATGTGAGGCAGGCCCCTCGCCCACATAATTGCCCCCTCGCCGGGACGCTCCTCCTTGCCGCTGCTTGGCCCCTTGTTGGAACTTGAGAGGATCCAGTAGAGGACCCCCATCTCCGATATTGGGTTGACTCCACCGCTGCTTGGCACCTCTCCGGTGCTCATCGTCGTCTCCCTCTTCACCACCATCTCGCAGGCATGCACGTGGAACCAATGACGATGGCGGCTTCAACGGCCTCCTATCGAAGCCTCTTGAAAGCTTTTGAGGAACACGTTGACTGACCAAATGTCCACAAGATGTAGTTGAGTAAGAGGGGCGGCCTCCACGGGTGGCGGTGGCAGAGCCTCATCGGGCGGTGGCGGCGGCGGTGCCTCCTCGGGTGCCGCCGTCATCCCCACACTATGTGAAAAACTCACTTTGGTAACAGGCATAGATTTCCTTTCATAACGGGCAAAGCGCCCATTACTGATCAAGTGTTACAAATGAGACAAGAAAGGTAATGGTCAGATGCCCGCTACTGATAACACATATTCATAACGGGCATCAAACAATGACCATTACCACACCTAGCCACCGGTCAGGTGTAATGGCTGTTTCTCTGGGCCCACAGGGAACTTTGGTAATAGGCAGCAAAACAGAGCCCATTACAGTAGCTCAATATCAGATACGCTTGCTCCATACTTGCGTCTCGTCTATCTTGACGAAATGAGACCCGTCTATTTCACGCATGTCTCAGCACATCTAAGATTCGTAACAGACATCAAACAACGACTGTTACCATAACTAGTCACCAGTCACGTGAAATGGTTGTTTCTCTGGGCCCATAGGGAACTTTTGTAACAAGCATGAAAACAGAGCTCGTTATTGTGAAATCGACATCAGAGGCGCGTGTCGTGAACGTGCGTCTCCTCTGTCTCACCAAAATGAGACACATCTATTTCCACGCGCGTCTGCTTTCTCTCGATTAAAGGAGACACATGCTTTCAACCTGTGTCACCTATATCTCGATGAACGTGCCAGGTCCTGGGGCCCACCGGTCAGAACTGGTAACAGTCTTGTATACTGCCCATTACATTGTTGGCATATTTGTAACAGGCTTTCCGAATGAAGACCGTTACCGGGCGATTCGGCGTGGTTCCTCAAGGCTTTTGTTGTCTCTCCCGTTTACCCTTTTTGGTGATTTTTGGAGCCTTTTCTTGGGATTTTCGTGGTGGAGTTTTGGAGGTGTTTCTTTGCGGGATTTGGTGTGGGAGTCATACATGAGGACCTTGTGCCTCTTTTCTTGGTGACCTTGCCCCTCGAAACCCGTAGATAGCTCTCAGATTTGGTGGTTTTCGTTGGAGCTCGAGTTCTTGAGGTTTGGTCATGAGATTTGCGATTTCCCATGTTTGAGAGTGTTTCGGTGCAATTCCTTTGAGGGAGAGGTCATCCATGAGGTGACCCGGGTATCCCCAAAGTTTCGCCTCAATTCGTTTGGTGAATCGGGAGGTCGGGTGATGCAAACTTGAGGGTTGACCCGCGGTTGTTGTTTTTCCCATTCTCGTCGGGGAGGGCGGTCTAACCGCGTGGGGGGGGGGGGGGGGGGGAAGGCGGTCTAACCGCCCCGGGCTCGTCCGAGAAAGTTTTGATTTTTGCCGGGATCTTCCGGTAGCATGTTGGCCTTGACTAGGGGATTGTATGGTCGAAATCTTGGAGCATTTAGAGTATGTTTGGTGGGATTTTCACTCGGATCTTTGTGCTCGGGGGAGGGAGCTCTAACCGCCCCTAGCACCCGGTCTAACCGCCCTAGGCCTTTCCGAAGAAAGTTTGATTTTCTTTGGATCTTTCTCTCGTGAGTTTGTTCGCCCTAATCGGAGGAGCGTTACGGTGAAATCTTTGCCCGTTTTATTGTGATTTGCTAGGAGTTCTTGCCTTGAGTTCTTTCTTCGGGTACAAGAGGTTAGACGGCCACCTTTGGTAGCCGGTCCGACCACCCCTAGGCCCCTGGCTGAAGTTTTGGTTTTCACCAAGATTTCCTGGTAGCTAGCTTGGCCTTGACCAGAGATTTCTGTTGGTGAAACCGTGGTGCCTTTTGGTGCTTGGAAGAGGTGTTTCGGAGGATTTCTTGGTTGCCTAGTGGAGGCGGTCTAACTGCCCCCCATACCCGGTCTAACTGCCCCCTCTAGACAGCCGGCTCCCGAGTTGTTTCCGCTACCGTGTGTGTGTAGGAATTGAGGGCTTGGTAGTGTTTGTTCCTATGACCGGTAGCACTTCGGTGGCTACGTGGTTTTGGCAAACGGAAGGTAGAAGTGTGGAGCGTATGAATTTGGGGATCCGACCGAGCGAGGTCATCTTGTTGGAGTTTCAATCTCTTTCGAGGAGAATTTTTTATGGGCTCCCATTCACTTCCCCTCTCTCTCGGTCGCCTAATCGGTCCTTCAAGTGGTATCGAGCCGGTTCGGGTCTTTATTGACTCGAACCGTCTAAGATCCAAAGATGGCATACCGAGAACGAGGTTTGGGTCCTCCACACTTCGATGGGAAGAACTACCGGATGTGGAGTAAGTGGATGGAAGCATTCCTCGTGGTAAGGGTCCGATCCTTTGGGATGGCACGTTGGACACACGCTATGTCCAAGCGATGAACTTCCTTGCTCCGGGATCGAGGAACATGTTCGACGCCAACAACAAGGTGGTCGACTACTTGTTTCGTGCTCGTGTCAACTCCGAATTCGATCGGGTGCACACGGAGAGCTTGGCTTGTAGAATTTGGACGGTGTTAAAGGAAGCTCATGTTGGAAATGCTCAGGTTCAGGCTCGGATGTATGCAACTTACCGGAGAGAGTATGAGAATTTCACTCATCTCCCCGGTGAGTCCATCGATGCCTTGTTTCGGAGGTTCACGGTTGTGGTGAACAACATGAGGGCCAATGTGGACGTGCTCCCGTTCGATGATCATGATAGGGTGCGTCAAGCTCTTACACTCGCCGGATGGTACGGTTTGGGGCGGAAAGTTCGAGGCCATTGTAGAGTACGAGAAGTATGACACCTTGACGGTGAATGAGCTATTCTCGAAGCTCAAGTCGGCTAAGGTGGATCGGGGCATGACAACCAAGATTGAGGGCTCGGCCGGCTCTCATAGTCTCGCCCTCATCGATGGCTCGAAAAGAAAAATATAACGCTAACCCATCCACCGGGATGTTCTCCTTGTCCTCTTTTATGTCTTTGACGGATGAGGAGTTCGATGTGCTTGGAGAGGACGAGGCGACATTGCCGACCGGGCGGTTCGAGAGGATGCACGAGAACCGGGTGAACTCGGGGAAGCAACTCGAGGACGTGCTTCAAGTGCGGCAAGCCTCGGACAATTTTTCACCGTGTCCGAAGGTGAACAACCATGACAAGCACAAGTCCAAGGACAAAGGAAGAATATCCAAGAAGGAGCATGAACATAGGAGGAAGACACGAAACCGAGAGAAGATCAAGAGATTGAGTGATGTCTACTCCTGCTCGATGACGCGTCATCAAGCTCGAGTGGACAAGAACAGGGTGACAAGAAGAAGAAAAAGAAGGACTTCGGCAAGTACATGAACGGCCTCTGCTGCACCACAAGCAAGACTTCGAGGAACTACAACAAGAAGAAGGATGGTCTTTGCGGGAAGGCATACAGCTTCGGCAGCAAGAGAAGCCAAAAGAAGACCTCGGATTCAGACTCCGACTCTGAGGACGAGGTATGTGATGAGCTCTCTTCTTTGCGCAAGGAGAATGAGGAGTTGGTTGACTTGCTTGATAATCGTGATCACATGCTTAGAGAGGCTAAGAAGCTTAGGAAGGATCTTAGAGCTTTGCTTGAAGATGCTAGGACTAGAGTGGCTGAGCTAGAAACACGGGTTTTTGATGGCAAGCTTAAAATTGATTCTCTTAAGGCTAGCCCTGTGGTTTTCGATGAGGTTGATTGTGCTTTGATTGCTATGTTTTCCTAGGCGATTTGACTACTCTTAGGGAAAAGCATGCCTCCAAGTGTGAGGAACTAGATGTGCTTAAGGTTGAGTTGTGAGGACTAGGAGCGTCCGGTGGTCGATGGATAACCGCTCCTCGGTGATGAGTGATTGACAACGGGTGTTGGACCGACTCTTGGCTCGGTGCGCGAGGTGTAGGCTGCGGCCTAGTTCGTGTTGTTGTAGGTGAAGAACGGGCGCGAAAGGTCTTCGGCCTTGAGGGGCCTACGGGTGATGGAGAGACAAGTAGGCTCGGTTCGAGGGACCCGGTGGACGACGGGACTATGTACGGGCCACATGGTGGCGAGACGAGCAAGACGAAGTCATGAACGATCGAGCCGGTGCACGGTGGCGGCCGAGTCAAGAGGTTTGGCGAGAGGCCGGGCCGAGCACGCGGGGTTTGGTGGTTTGCCCGAGAAAACCATCGGAGGACGGTTTCTTGGTTTGGGCCTCAAAACCAAGTCCGAAGTCCCAACGCGACGGAGACGGGATCCGGGCGTGTCGGGAAGCTTCGAAGCGAAGGACACACGGCGGAATCGCATGGTTTGTGTTGGGTGGACGCGGGGGTGCGGCGAAGACGTGGCCGTCCGATGGCAAGACCCACAAACATTACATAAACGCCCCTGCGTGGGTTGTATCGCCGGTAGTTGAGTTAGGGGTAGTCAAGTCATTTCCCACATCGGCGGGACGCGATATATAAGCCATGAGTGTGCGTGGATGGGGCTCTCTCTCCGCGACTTAGGGTTTCATTTCCCTCCTCCCATTTCTCTTTTTCCTAGACTATTTTCTTCTCCATTTTCTCTAGGTTAGCATGAGAGCTTCATGAGAGATTTGTTGAGAGAGATGGATGCTTGGGCGGCATGCTAGACCTTGTGAATATTTCCTAGTTTGTATAGAAGTTTCGGCGTTGTGAATTTCGTGGTCTTTTTCGTGCTTGTTTTTGGTGCCTTTGTTCTTGGTGTGTCTGCGGATTCGAGTGGGTTTCTCCCCGGATTTCTTTGAGGGAAACATGGATGGATGTCTTGTGCATCTTTGGGATTGATCTTGTGCCCTCAAACGGCCGGGAAACCACTTCGATTCAAGGATTTTCGTTCGGAGCTATAGCTTTTGGTGGTGTTCAAAGGATCCGCGATTCCCGGTGATTTAGGAAGTTAGGAGGTGAAATTTTTGGGGTATATCCTCCTTGGTTGACGCTTTTAATGTCTCCAAACTCTTGTCTCAATAGCTTCTACCGTTTGGGAGATCCGGTGATGGATTGGAGGTGTTGACCTTCGAGGTCGAGCGGTTTTGCTGCTTCGTCCGCAAGGCGCGAACGGTCCGCGAGCGTGTGGCGGACGGTCCACGGCCTGTTGTTCATCACGTGTTCTTCGTGTTCTTGCTCTGCTTCACTTTCGATCCGTGGTGTTTTCGAGTTTTGGTTGGGCGAAGTTTCGGACGGTCCGCGTGTGCGGGCGGACGGTCCGCGTGTGCGGGCGGACGGTCCCGCGGTGCACGGCGGACGGTCCGCGTGCTCCTCGCGGACGGTTCGTTATTCGTGGTGCATCTCTAGTGGTTCTGTTGCTTTTTTTCGGACGATCCGCGGCTCGGGCGGACGGTCGCGGCAAGGGTGCGGACGGTCCGCGATACCTGCCGGACGGTCCGCGCGGCCTTTACGGACGGTCCGCCCCGCCTGGCCGGACGGTCCGCCGAGCACTGGGTCGCTTTGTTCCTTGGTTCGATTCCTCCCTCCTTTCTTTCGTGCTTCGGCGTGTGCTTCAAGGAATCGTTCCTAAGATTTGAGGTTGATCATAACTTTGTTGTCTTGGCGATTGGTGTGTGATTCGATCCATCGCTCGTGTGTGACCAGGATTTGTCTAGGGTATAGGCCGGGTTCCTTGAGAAGAATTTTCTTGGCTCCTATTCACTCCCCCCCTCTCTAGTCGCCATCCGATCCTTCAAGTTGGCCGAGCTACAATCTAGACCCACTTTGATTGGTGCATGTACTTCTTGCCCCGATTTCCATAAAAAAATTGTTGAGCTTCGTTCTCGCATTGTTTCGCTTGAGGCTGATTTGAAAGTGCCTGTTCCTACTTCTTGTTCTACCTATGAGTTGCATGCTTTGAAGAATTTGGAACTTGCACAATGTGTTGATCATTTGCGGGATGAGAACTATAAGTTGCGTGAAGTGCTTTGAGTTGGTTGTCTAGTCCGGAACCTCGGCTAGGTGTGTTGATTGCCAACTATAAGAGCTTTGATGGTTGGGCTTTGGGATCCGTTAAGTATGGTGAGAGGCTGTGGTGAGAGAGAAGGGAAATTTGGCAATGTTCCGGTTTCACCACAACCCACACCCAGAGACAAGTTTGCATCCAAGCCAAAGCAACCAAGAGAGAAAAACCGAGCGAGAAGGCAAGTGAAAAGCCTAGTGACAAACCAAGTGGGAAGCCTAGTGAGAAGCCGTGTGAAGAGCCTCACCACAAGCCTAAGCCAAGACCAATCTGTTTCCATTGTGAGTTTTGTGAAAAGGATGGTCACAAGAGAGAGTTTTGCTATAACGTAAAAGAGAGAGGCAAGAATGGCTAAGGAGTGGGAGAACAAGGACGGGTACCACCCTTTTTATGGTGTGCCGAGCCTCGTATGCCACTACCTAAGGGAAAGGGCTTTGTGCGTAAGGTTCCCTGCATGTGGAGATGAGAGATCCCGTAGCCGAGGTGGTGGTCTCGAGAGGGCGGTCGGACCGGCCGGGCATGGTGGTTAGGCCGGCCCCGCCTAGGGAAGGGCGGTCGAGGCCGGCCCGGCTAGGCGGTCGAGCCGGCCTTCCCCGGATTTACGGGCGGTTCGGTTTCCGAGGTCGTGATCTTGGTGGTTTCGGTTCCCATTGGTCATGGTGCGGATGGTAGACACTTCGTGATGTTGAGTTTCTTTGGACGTTCTCCACCTCGTGATCAATACGAGTTTGGGAGAGGTCGCGGCTTTGAGTCTCGGAGGGGCTACGGACCACACCTTCCTTTTCGTGGTACTCGTACTCCTCCGGTGAGACGGGAGTGGTTTTCCCATGGTGTTTCAAGGTTGGATAGGTTTGACGGGATGGATCGCGGTGTTGATAGGAGTGGTAGGATGAATGTTGCTAACACTACTTTTGAGGAAATGGCTTGGCACTTTGGTTTGACACCTTTGGTACTAACCACGGTGTTGAGTCGTTTGCTCGCTCTCGCTCTTGGTTTCGAGTTGCAGGTGGGAGGACTGGAGAACATTTGGTTGATATTGGGGGTGGTTCTCCAGCCTCATACTCCGGTGGTGACATGGAGGTACATCACTTTCGGGGATGGTGGACAAGGATGAGTGACTTCTGAAGAAATGATAAAGGTAAGTGAATTTGTGACATTCAAGTGTGTGGCCTTGGTCAAGCCAGATGGTTCTTTTTTCTCTTTGCCCTATCTCATGTCTGTAAGGTGAGCTTTGTATGCGCTTTGGCTTAATGCATGAGTTTAGGGGGAGCTTGTGAGTTTTGCACTCCTTTGCTCTTTTGCCGGTGGTGTCGAGCCCTTTTTGCCTCCCCTCGAGGAGCCGGTCATTTGCGAGCTTTGTGTGTGGGAGTTCCTCCGTAGCATATGTATAGCTTTCCTTTTGTGCATCTTTGCACTTGCATTGCATTTGTATCATGATGTATAGGCATCTTTGTATCTTAGGTTGCATGCATCTTGTACCATATGCATTTTGTAGGAAAATCTTCTCTTATATACATTGTCACCATGATGTGCTATATATGATCATGTGAGCTGGTTTGGTATGCTATGGTTAGTTTGGCTTAGCTCTTAATGATCTTGATTTATGTCCATGGTGGCTAATTATGTTTTTGAAAATGGTCACATTCATGCTCTCTTGTGAGTAAATGCCTTTATATGATCTTGTCATGTTTTTGTGGCTTGGCTATGCTTAATTTGTGGTTGGATAGCTTATTTTGATCATATGGGGCCAAAGGCTCATTTACCATCATGAATGTTTAGCCCCCATGCTTTATCTTGTGGAGGGGCATAAGTTCCTTTTTGTCGCAAAGACATTTCATATACCAAATATGAATCTGAAAATGAAATGTCAATTGCTTGGAAAATGTGCTCCATGTCATATGTGCTAAATTTAATTTGCTTTGGATGCTAAAGCTGTTGCATGATGCCTACCAATGAGAATTCTCATACATAGAAGTAGGCACATGGCTCGGTGGCTTTGACATGACATGAGGTGCTTGTGGGTGTTTATGATGGTCTTATGATTAGAATGGTTGTCCTAGCATGAAGTTTGTGTGACTTTGCCATTTTGACATGTTTTGCTCATGTTTAGGGCTTTACTCGTGAGAGGGTAAATTTTCGCAAAATTACTCAATTCCATCTTAGGTTCGTCCAATGGTGGTGAAACTTGGTGATCACGTAGTTGATGTCATTACGAAGGTTTGTAGAGTATCAAACTTGCTCATTTGAACAAGTGTAGCATCTTGTGATGAATTTTGTATATTTGAGAAGCTATATGTTGAATTTTTTTCGCATTTTGCCTTGATTCATTCATTGTCAACAAGAGGGAGAAGTTTGTGCATGATTTGGGCACACGGGAGCTAATGGAAGGTGTCTAAAGTGGTTCGGCGATTTTCGGAGAAAATTTTATAGGGCGGTCAATCGGGGCGGTCTAACCTCCCTGTGGGTGGTCACATGACCGGGGCCGGTTTAACCGGCTGTGTGTGGTTTAAGCGCCTATCTTTGTGTGAGCTTGGTTTGCTCTTTGTCATGCATTTCCAAGTGACCTTCTTGCATGCATTGGTTCGGGGGGGAGTTTGCATGTGCGGGGGGAGCTCTTGTGTGAGTTTTTGGCTCGTGGCATTGTGTGCCTTTGGTGGTATTTGCTTCTTTGTGAGAGCTTGTTTTTGTCTTGGTTGTGTCGAGCTGTTGCCCTTGCCTAAGGGGACCGAGATGTTCCTTCTTCAAGTGATCTTGCTCTTTGCCTTTCCTTTGGCTTTCGATCGCTTGTTGAAGTTTCTATTAGTCGTTTCTTTTCTTTTCTTTTTCTCTATGGTTACAAATCATGTGTGTTGTCAATGCACTCATCAAGGGGGAGATTGAGGACCATGTGTGGTTCGAGGACTAGTGGATGGTCGCTTCCTGGTGTGATGAGTGATTGAGAACGTTGTGTGGACCGACTCTTCGCTAAGTATTGCGGGTGCGAGGTTGCGACTTGAGGGGTGTTGGTGCGGGTGAAGAACAAGGACAAAGGGTCGTCGCCGGTAAGGCCTCTAGGTGTGGATAAGACAAGTGGGCTTTGTTCGAGGGGACCGGTGGCCGGCGGAGTCAAGTGCGGGCCGCATGGTGGCAAGAACAATAGGACGAAGTTGTGGACGAGTTTTTAGGTTGAGCCTCAAAACCAAGGTCGAGCCGGAACTACGTGGGAGCCGAGTCATGAGTGGCGATTGGCGGAGGCTACACCGAGTTCACGGGGTTTGCAGTGGTTCACCAGAAAACCACTGGGTTACTCGGTTGAGCCACAAAACTGAGGTTGAAGACTCGACAAGGAGGTGCGGCCACCCAGGCCGGTCTAACCGCCCAAGAGGGGCGGTCGACCGTCCGGCCGGTCTAACCACCCGGGAGGGGCGGTCTAACCGTCCGGGGGCGGTATGACCGTCCGGGTCGCAGGCGCCGAGAAGCTTCGAAGAGGAGGACACGCGTCAGGATCGCAAGGCTTGCGTTGAGGCTAAGCAGGTTGCGATCGCTGGGCATCCGTCCGATGGAGAAAATTTGAAGACTTCCAAATTCGCCCTTGAGGGGCTTTTATTCCTACTTATTAAGTAAGGGTAGTATAGTCTTTTGGGTGCCTCCATATAAACACATGAGGGGATGGATGGCAGCCAACTCTTGGAACCCTAGTTCATTTGCTTTGCTATTTCCCTTCCTATTTTCCCTAGGATTTTAGAGGACTAGCTTGAGAGCTTCATGGTGTGATCTCGAGATAGGGTAGGATGATTGGGAGGCAAGCTAGACCTTGTATGAACCTTCATGGTATGTGTAGATGATTCAGCGTGGTTCCTCAAGGCTTTTGTTGTGTCTCCCGTTTCCCTTTTTGGTGATTTTTGGAGCCTTTTCTTGGGATTCTCGTGGTGGAGTTTTGGAGGCGTTTCTTTGCGGGATTTGGTGTGGGAGTCACACATGACGACCTTGTGCCTCTTTTCTTGGTGACCTTGCCCCTCCAAACCGTGGAAAGCTCTCCGATTTGGTGGTTTTCGTTGGAGCTCGAGTTCTTGAGGTTTGGTCACAAGATTTGTGATTCCCCATGACCGAAAGCGTTTCGGCGCAATTCCTTTGAGGGAGAGGTCGTCCATGAGGTGACCCGAGCATCCCTAAATTTTCGCTGCAAACTGTTGGGTGAATCGGGAGATCGAGTGATGCAAAGTTGAGGCTTGACCCGCGGTTGTTGTTTTTCCCATTCCGTCTAGGGAGGGCGGTCTAACCTCGTGGGGGGGGGGGGTCTAACCACCCCGGGCTCGTTTGAAGAAAGTTTTGATTTTGGCCAAGATCTTCGGTAGCATGTTGGCTTTGACCAGGGGATTGTATGGTTGAAATCTTGGAGCGTTTCGAGTGCGTTTGCTGGGATTTTCACTCGGATCTTTGTGCTCGGGGGAGGGAGGTCTAACCGCCCCCGGCACCCGGTCTAACCGCCCTAGGACTTTCCGAAAAAAGTTTGATTTTGCGGATCTTTCTCTCGTGAGTTTTTTCGCCTTGATCGGAGGAGCGTTCGGTGAAATCTTTGCTCGTTTTAGTGCGGTTTGCTAGGAGTTCTTGCCTTGAGTTCTTTTCTCGGATACAAGAGGTTAGACCGCCCCTGGTAGCCGGTCTAACCGCCTCTAGGCCCCTGGGTGAAGTTTTGATTTTCGCCAAGATTTCCTGGTAGCTAGCTTGGCCTTGACCAGAGATTTCTGTTGGTGAAACCGTGGTACCTTTTGTGCTTGGAAGAGGTGTTTTGGAGGTTTTCTTGGTTGCCTGGTGGAGGCAGTCTAACCGCCCCCATACCCAGTCTAACCGCCCCCTCCAGACGGCCGGCTCCCGAGTTGTTTCCGCTGCCGTGTGTGTAGGAGTTGAGGCTGCTGGTAGTGCTTGTTCCTAGGACCAGTAGCACTTCAGTGGCTACGTGGTTATGGCAAACAGAAGGTAGAAGTGTGGAGCGTGTGATTTTGGGGGTCCGACCGAGCGAGTTCATCTTGTTGGAGTTTCAATCTCCTTCGAGAAGAATTTTTTATCGGCTCCCATTCAATCCCCCCTCTCTGGTCGCCTAATCGGTCCTTCACAGATGATCACTGTTACCCAGTGGCTAGTGTAGTAGGCACCCACCATGTAGTCTTTGTTCATTGCATTTGAGATTGCTTTGGTGACAAGGCGAGAATGCGAAAAAATATTTGTGGAAGTAAAAAAATTGGATCTAAAACCAAACACGGATCTACATCTCCGCTGCCTTGTCCATTATTTTCCTACAAAAAATCAAATTGTTAGCATGCATGAACTTTGTAGTCAAAATTAAAGAAATATCGTTTTAGGTTTTAAGGGACTTACAATGTCGACAACCTTAAGAAGGTAACATCCAGAGAAGCCAGGGTTATAATGTTATTGTGGACTGCAGCGTCCGAGGGCCGGTGGATGGTCGCTCCTGGCTGTGATGAGTGATTGACAGCGTGGTGTGGACTGACTCTTGGCTGAGTATTGCAGGTGCTAGTTGCGACTTGATTTGCGTTGGTGCAGGTGAAGAGTAGGTGCGAAAGGTCTATGCCTTGCAGGGCCTCTGAGTAATGGAGAGACAAGTAGGCCTGACTCGAGGGACCCAGTGGCCAGCGGGGTCAAGTGCGGGTCGCATGGTGGCAAGAAAAGCAAGACGAAGTCGTCGACCAGAGCCGGTGCAGGGTAGCGGTTCTCAATCAGAGTCTGCATGCGGGGTTTGTGGTGGTTCACCAAAAAACCGTCGGTTTACTTGGTTGAGCCACAAAACCAAGACAGGAGGCTTGGCGGGCGGAGACGGGATCCGGGCACGTCTAGAAGCTTCGATGTCGACGGACGCATGGCGGAATCGCAGGGCTTGCGTCGGGAGGACGCGGTCTGCGGCGACAACGTGGCTGTGCAATGAAGGGGAGTGCTACATGACTTATTTTCCCCTGACGGGTTTGTGTCACAACTTAAGTGGTAGGGGTAGTGTGGTCTTTTGCCTTACCAGGAGGGGACTCATATATATTAGCTCTAGGGTTTCCAGGCAAACCATCCATCCGGACTGCTTCTCATTTTCCTTTCTCCATAGGGATAGATTTTTCCTTCGTTTGTAAAGAATATGACCTCCGAGTGAATGAAAGCTTTCATGGTTGCATCGATTACCCGCTTGTAGCACGTTGGATTTTCGTGCCTTTTTCGAGCTATTTTCGTCAGTTTTCGTGCGTGGCTTGTTCCTTCGATTCTGAGGTGTTTGGGTTCGAATTTGTTTGGTGGGTATCATGGATAGTTGCCTCGTGCATCTTTGTGATTGATCTGGACCCCCCAAACTTCGAATTCGGCCTCCGATTGAAGGATTTCGGTTGGACCCTAGGTTTTTGCTTGAGCTCGGTTTTGATTCGATTGCCGGCAATTTAGTTTGTTTGAGGACCCAAGTTTTGGGGCATAGCATCTCCTAGGGACACTTCACACCTTCCCGCAATCTTTCCTCAAGAACTTCAGCCGTTTGGGAGATTCTTGGAAGGGTAGGTGGTTTGGCTCTTGCGGTTTTAGGCTCAGGCTGTTGTTCCCGTGCCTAGCGGACTGTCCACGGGAAGCAGGCAGACCGTCCGCGAGGTGTAGTTCATCCAGGTGTTTTTCGTGTTCTCCGCTAGTTCTTGAGCGCTCTCTTTTCGATTCGTTTGGCCAGCTGTTTCTGGCCGGGAGGAGTTTGGCGGACCGTCCGCGAGGTCGCAGACCGTCCGCGCGACACAAGTTGCTCTCAGATAGTCCGCGGGTAGGGTACGGGCCGTCCGTGTTTTGTGGGTGAGTTTCTGGTGGTTCTGTTGCGTTTAACGGATCGTCCGCTTAAGGGTCGCGGAGGCCGTCCTCTGGTGTCGCTTATCGTTCGCCCGGCCTCGCGGACCATCCTCTTGGCACTACATAGGGTTGCTAAGTCCCTTTCTTCTTGAGTTGTGCTTCCGCTTTGGGATTGTTTGGAGTTTGTTCCTAGGGTTGGTAGGTCCGTTGTGACTACGTGACCTTGGCAAACTCGTGTGGAATCCTTGGTTGTGAATTTGGTACATAGGCCGAGTTCTCTTTGGAGAAGAATTTTTATCGGATCCCATTCACTCCCCCCTCTCTGGTCGCCTAATCGGTCCTTCAGTTATACACACTACTGAATGCAATGTTTAACATTAAAACACCACCACCACCTTTAAAGTAGTCTTGATCCACCTTTGCTGGAAAGGCAAGTTTATCCTTATTGTGTTCCATGATTTAAGCATGCAACCTGGCATAATTTGGTCCAACAGCCTTTAAGTTTGCTTCTGACAACATAGGTGCACCAGGCTTATATTTCGGTCATTCCTGTTTTGTCCCAATAATACAGTTAAAATAATATAGTTAAGAATCTCATCTTTTTAGAAAGAGGTTTGCTAGCCTAGTTCCTCTTCTGCAGTGGAGATTGCCTGGGCTCCTCCTCTTGTTGCAAAGGCTGTTGTACATGTTGCATCTGCTGCTTAGGGGGGATTGCTCGCGCTCCAGTTCTTCTTCTTTGGAGAGGCTTCTTTGTTTCGTCTGTTGCTTATCCTCATGTTGCAGCTGCTGCTTAGGCGGAGTTTGCCTGGGCTCCTCTGGTTGTTGTCGACGCTTTTGCTGTGTAGTTTTGCTGATCTGCTACTGTTATTAATCCTTCTCTTGCTGACACTATGCTGCGATACCTCCATCTGATGTTGTACCCCTGCTATCTATTGCGGCTTCAGGGTTGGGATGTCTCGTCATGGGTGGTATAAGGATCTTGTCCTTTGGCCATTGGATCCTTTGAACAAGAGCCTTGGCTAGGGTTGCTATGTCACCCCCATCAATTGGTACAGGCAGATGGTACTGACCCACATTGGCCCACACATAAGTAGGTTGCACTACAACCTACCCATCCTGCACCGGTACTGAATGGCAAGCCTTTTGAAATGGAAGGACTTTCGCTAGTGCGAGCTCCACATTAGTCCCGGGACCATCCAAAAGGTTGCATGCGATTGACTCTGTTAGCTTATCTATTATGTCCAACATACGTGATCGACTATCATGATGCACTTGATTCACTTCGTCCTTATTGTCATTCCAATGATCTTGCTCTTTGCCACACGCATCTTCCTCACTGTCATGCTCATGTTCTTCCTCGCGGTCATGCGCATCTTCTTCCTCACTGCCATGCACATTTTCTTCCTCACTGCTACTAATAGGCACTGGCAATTGGGAAGGAAGAAGTACATTGTTCAGTATTTCGAAGCCTGATAGTCTTAGAGCATGGACAATTCATATAAATGTTATGTCCATCATATCATGAGCATCAGACCTCTTTTTCCTCCTCTTCTTCCTGCACATTCTAGCGAACTCTTCACCAAACCCTTTACCTCAGCCAAGTGAACTAAACACACCTTGGACCCGACTTTGATGCTCTGGAGTCTCAAGTGTTGCGATGAGGATATCATCCTCCCTAACACCTGAGAAAGAACCATCGATACCCTTAGTTGCAAGTGTTTTCACCCTATCCGCAACCCCCACCACCTTGCGGGGTTACTGAATGTTATGCCCCCGCTTCCTTCACTAGTATTTGTCCTTTTCTTCCCTACCCTTGCCTCCAAATAAGGTCTCAATCGTCCGGGAAATTGGTCCCAAGGGTTCTGTTTTCCTTCTACGGCTAGCTTTGCATGCTCCTCCTCCCACTCTTTCCTTTTACCACGATAACCTCTTCGCCCGTCTTGTGTGGCTTATTAGGAAATGCTCTCTTTTATTTCATCTCTTAGCTCAATTGCTGAAATGAAGGAGAATTGGTTTCTTGCACAAACATGTCCTAGTCTTGTTGCTGCAAAAAGTTATCCTTCACAAAGAGAGTCTCCTCTTCGCTCACATATTTTTTTCTTCAATGGGCCTTGAACCGCCGTTGCAAGGTTCCAATCTCCGATATAGCTGCCTTAAGCGCCTTCTTGCGAACGGATTCTTCCGGATTGGGTGGGTAATCTAGCTTTTTCTCTAAATCGTGAACAGATGGCCCTTCCCAATTGCTTTGAGATATCATCAACCACCTTGTTGATTGATACCTTCTCCCGAGCAATGGGACCATAGACCAATAGAAATCTATCTCTCGCAGGCATCTCGGGTAGGCCAAAAATTGGCAATTCTTTGAGATATCATCAACCACCTTGTTGATTGATACCTTCTCCCGAGCAATGGGACCATAGACCAATAGAAATCTATCTCTCGCAGCATCTGGGGTAGGCCAAAAATTGGCATCAAGTCTAGTTACAGTCAACTTGTCTTCTGGCCATTTGGTTTGTGTCCTTGACCCTGTGAAGAAGGTTCACCAACGATGGGCTGTGATGGTGCACTAGAGATAGAGGAGTTTGTTGTTGTGGGAGACTACATAGATGATAAAGCAGAGAATAAATTCCTTCAACTACTTCCTTGTCCAACTTCAGCAGCGATGGATTGTGTGTTCCATGTGTACATGCAACAATAGGATAAAGCAATGGTCATGACATTATATATGACAGTAGTGAAACAACACTCACAACATATCATGACACCAACAATAACAATATATATGACAGTAGTGAAGCAATTAACACTGACAACAAAGCATAAGACAGTCTAGTTATCATTATATTATAAACCACTACGATGCAATTCCCACTGACATTATGTGGTCACCAGAATTAAAGTATGCTAACATGTCCAAAGCATAACTGTCAATTTGTTACATTCAAAGCATAACAGAATTAAAGTATGCTAACATCCTTTATGTTTTTTATGAATTTACAGTGCAAAAATTGTAGCACCAGGAACATGAAAATGAATTTCAACAGTTCATATAACTTCATCTATTAGCAACAATTTATTCAAACAGACTTGGAGTAACAAAATCCATCCATCAAATCCACAGCCAATCAATTCAAGATGAACTATTAAGGCATGTCTCCCTAATCCACCTTGACATGAATATATAAATGATTTGGTGGACTACATTATAAACCACTGCGATGCAATTCCAACTAACATTATGAAAATATGCTAACAGGTCCAAAGCATAGCTATCGACCGGGTACATTCAAATCAAAGCAGAATTAAAGTATGCTTACAGGTCCAAAGCATAACTATTGATCTGGTACATTCAAAGCATAGTAGAATTAAAGTTTGCAATATCCTCAATGCTTTTCATAAATTTACATGCAAAAATTGTAGCACCAAGAACATGAAAATGAATTTCAATAGTTCACATAACTTCATCTGTTAGCAACAAAATCCATACGTCAAATCCATAGTCAATCAATGAAAGATGAACTATCAAGGCATGTCTCCCTAATCCAGTTGACTTGAATACATAGCAGATTTGGTGGCCGAGTAGAGAAAGGGCGTTGGGGGTTAAAGCAGGACTAACCTCTGTCACGAATGAAGTAGTTGTTCTTGTGATGGTCAGAGGGGCTGGATCCACCTCGGCTCGTGGCGTGAGGTGGCCGGCTCGTCGTCATGGCCGGGGATGACGAATCCACGTCAACCATCTTTAGGTTGGCTGGGAAGCTGTCCGCACGCCAGTAACCGCGTCCTCATCACCGTCGTCACGCATGGAGCAGTTGGGCTGGAGAAGAGCAGGGCTATGGCGGGGAGAGAGTTGCGAACGCGAGGGAGGAGAGAGAGCAGTGAAGGTGAGCGGGGAGAGTGGTGGCGGTGGTGGGGAGAGTGCGAGCGTTGTGGATATGTCTAGCGAGGAGCCGAATATGAACTGCGTGCGTAACTGTGTTTAAGGAAATTACTAGTGTGCCCTTGACAGCTCTCTGGTGGAATTGGAATTTCATGGACATTATAGTCAATATAGATGGGAAATTTTGAGCAAGCCGCGCACGGTTTGCATACTGACACTGACGTGTGGGCTAGTGTCATTGGAGATGATGGTTAGTGAACCCGCACCGCCTTTGTTGGTAGTTGGATCCGGCGGGCGGACAACGATTATCTTTTTATTTTGGCTGCTGACGCTAACACGTGGGCCAGCCACTATTTTTTTCGAATAAAACATGCTTCGCTAAAATATTAGGGCCCATTAACAACACCTAAAAATCATAAGAATACGAACAATTCGTATTTGGACATTTAGTATTTGAATAAAATATCAACAGTCACACTTGTGTGCCCAAGATTCTTAGAATTCGTTTTTACATCCCATGTTAATGATGCAATAATTCTAATAACATCTAGCGTGCTCTAAAAAATCTACAAATTGACTTGGCAACATGATTTGGTTACCTAGACTTGTCTTCAAAATTCGAAATGGTTTCAATGAAGGAATAATATATTTGTGTACAAATATCTACATATCTCACATAGCTTCCTAGGATGTCCCTTGAACATTGAAGTTTTCCACACTTTGCAACATGTTCGAACTCATATGCATTTGGAAACTTAACAAAACCTTGTGGTTCACCATAAGATTACGAAAATGCAAAGTTTCATTACAGGATGTTGTTGGCGTTTCTTAGCGTCGCACCAGGTTTATATCCCCAGCAATATCGCTAGAAATGCTTGTTGACGCTCCTTAGTCTCACCACTAAGTTTGTACCTAGTAATGGAGCTAAAAAACGTCGGGGGTAAAACACACGATTACAAAAAGGTCTGCAAGCGCACGGATTACCGTTGTAGCACTTCACTCGGTGGTATTCGGGTTATCGTATTTATATTTTCCCAAGGGGAGCACTACGACAGAGATGATCGAATAAACGGTGGAGAATAACCAGGGCTTGGTAACGAGCTTTATCAGGGGATAACGAATAAAGATATTCGGGGATAACTTGACACACACAAGGAGATCTAGATAAAATACTAGAGAGGATCTAGCGAGCTGGGAGGACAACGAGACGAGAAAGGATCCTAATACAATCTATCTATTCTTGTCAACTCCAGGCAAAGGACTAAAGCAAAGGATAACCAAGGCAAGCTAACACAACAAGCTCTTCTAGTGCTGCAGGGGCATGCAAAGCAATGCCCTCAGACTGGGATGAGAAGGGAGGACGACGACGCGCTGAATCCTACCGGCCTGAACTAACGTGGTGGACTACAAAGCCTGTACGGAGCTGCCACCTCCTTAGGGTATCACAACTATTCCGTTGCGCGGGACACCAATCTAAGACTAAGGTACGCTCCAAGCACCGTGCTCACAACGAACCGAAGAACCTTTCCCTAGGTACCGCGAAGGAAGGTCTCTCTCTCCCGTGAAACACCGGAGATCAAGAAAAGAACGCCACAACACTATAGGGTTCAAGAGAGCTATGCTAACCGAGACTAAACTAACTTTAGTCTAAACCAAGAATAAAGCTTCTAGAGCAAAGTAAAAGCTGAATGTAATTGACTCGAAAAGTAAGAAAGAAAGATAACTTGAATTGTACTTGAGTTTAAACAAACAAAGGATACAAGACTACTACCGGAACTCTGAAGAGGACTCCTCCAAAACCCCGAGACTAGCTCGACTCGACTCTAACTCCTAGGCTACACTGTTGACGGATAAAACTCGTATCCACCTACAATCCGCAAGCGTACGGACCTACACATTTTTCACCATGGGGATTTCCTAGGTTCTCATCAATCCATGGAGCAAGGGGATTGCTAGCTCTTAACCAAGTACTATTCTAGTCGATGGAAAACCATTGAAAGGGGTATTAATCTAAAGGTAAAGACAATCTAACCTATGTTAATCAAAGAAATCTAAGGTTAAACTAGATGGCAAAGGGTGGAAACAAGAGAGAGATTAAGATATATAAGCGTTTAGGGTTTAGGATCTCATGAACATTCATCTACTACATGAAAAGTGTGTTGCCTAGCTTCATGGCGGTTATGCGGCCGCTAAGCCGTTTCCCTCCACCGTACTGTCACTACGCAAGGTAATAAAACACTTTCACGTATAACTGCATCTATACCTAAGCATCCATAAGGTTAAGCTAATCACCACAAACCCTACTAAGAGAACATATTACGCAAACATATGTAAACAAAACATACGCAAAGACATAGACATAAAGCACCGATTGACATATGATTCATGTATAGATTACATATCATGCATCCATCTAACCCTAGGGACGAACGGAGACATTACCCCAGCATCTTACATGGGTTGAAGCACATAGGGGTGATGGAGACTCTGGAGAACGTCGTCGATGAAGATGGCGGCGATGAAGCTTGGGAACACTCATAGGCCAACGGCTTGGAGTCCTCCTCTTGCTACCTTCCCTCTGCCGGCATTGATCCTTGCGACGAGCTCATCCAACTCTCTCCCTCATCTTGCAGCGGCGTTTTTTTGGTGCATGGCATCGGTAGAACGATTGGATGCGGCTGCCGTCAGAGGGAGCTATTAAAAGACCGAAGAGGGGCTAGGTCAAAGGGTGGGCTGAACCGCCATAGAATCACCCTGGGCCGGTCCGAACGGGCCGGCCAGCCCAGGCCCTTTCTAGACCGGTTCGGGCTGGCTTCCTCCTCGTGGCTCATCTTGGCATTTTGGACTTAGCACCCTTGATTTGTGTCATTTTGAGGTCGTCATCCCCACGATCAAGCTAGGGGGTGTTCTCGCATGAAGTCCGAACTTTACATCTTAGTCCTCGAAGATGATCCGTCATAGCACCTTGGTCCTTGCCACCTTTGGAAGTAATTTCTCCTTGCACTCGAACATGAACGAAACTCCTCATTTCCTCCTTTGAACTTGTTGTGACTCCGTCCCTTTTGTCCATGTTTTCCTGCAAAAACACAACACTTCCAAATGCACATACGAAGTTGAACTTGTTATATCGTTAGTGTGCCTAGTGGCTGGTTAGTTACAAATCATAATCAAAACCAATGCATAGCAAGTACTCTAGGTTGACGGGAATTCACCGTCAACATCTCCCCCACCCTTAAACCTTGCTCGTCCTCGAGTAAGTAATCATTGCTCAAAAGGGAAACCAGTGTTGCCTTCCAATGTTGTCCCTGCACTTAGTCATTCATGACGAGACAAATTGCTCTCTCTTAAGAATTTATTTTTAAAGTTCAAGTTGTGACCAACTTCTTTTTCATTATGGAAGATAGACTACCAATAAAGAACAAGCATAATTTAATAAACACGATGCTCTCAAAATTAAGTCAACTTCAAACCATTATCTTGTTCCATGGAAGAATTTTAAAAAAGATGCATATCCAACATAAGTGAAAGTCTCTTGCAAAAGCTCATGGAAATACTCATCTCATCAAGTCACCAAAACTTACACAAGATTATTTTCAACCTATTCTACTCATATGTGATAGAGGAAGGATTATGTGGAGCTTGGAAGGTTAAAAAATCCTAGCAAAACATACATCTGAAATATTGTCAAATTAAGAGAGAGATCAATTGGAATTATCGAGACTCATTAAAAAGGCCATGGACAATAGATGTTGGAAAGAGAAAGGGATGAAACGCACACATTTAGATAGGTGGACATGTGCAAGTGGCAAATGAATGATCTCGAGGCACGAGTGAAGTCCTCGTTATCAGATTGCATATGGTTGGAGGATTTCAGTATGAATTTGTCATCAAGGCACCTGGGAACTTATGAAGCAAAAAGAACCATGGAGCATCTTTATTTTTTTACTTTTATTTTATTTCCTTCTCATTTTTCTCTCTTTCTCTCTTTTTTCTTTATTCTTCCTTTTTTCTTACTTTTCTTTTCTTCTCATCATAATTTTTTTCATTTTTTTCGTTTGCTCATCAGAACTTTTTGCAACATAATACTTACATAGCATTTGTCAGAGATGATGTAATGACTTCTGCCCCATGCTTGAACGATGCTCGTCCTCAACCATAAAAGAGGGGGAAATGATTGCTAAAGTAAGCATAAATTCCATAATCTTGCAAAATATTTGAACCTCCATCGAGAATTTTACTCCATACTCAAATTGGGTTGTGGACAAGGAGGTGATCACAAAAAGATATTTTTGGTTTAGGTTGGATGCCCAGTGAGGTTTGTGAAATTTTAGATGTGAAAACCCACAATGCATGGACAAAAAGGCTAGCATGAAAAAGTTACACAAAGGAATGACCAGCTTCTTAGTCTCGAACCATAGAAATCAATCCTAATCCGACTCGTCAAAATGTATGTTTGCAATTTACGGGTTTTGTTATCATAGAACATATATGTATATGGCTTTGGTAGATAGAACTTTGCAAGAGCATCACAAATATGTAGATAGCATAAAAGATAAGTTTTCATAAAAACAACAAGTTATCTGGCTATCCATAAAATTAAATCAAAGAGCAAAGATATGTATGTGGGTCTAGAGCATAGTCATATCACCTCCACAAATAAAAGAGCCGGTATTTAAATTAATTATGTGTCATGTTATAGAGAGAAATTAGCCAAGACATGTATAACTTCATCTAGGTAAAATAAAGTGGCAACTTTCATCATTTTTCCATAAGCACAGGCAATATAAAACATCAAGGTGAACACATGGTCATGCCTATCTATTACAAATAAAAAGAAACCTAGGTTGTCCACCTAGTACCCATGTTATTGTTGGAAGAGAAAAACAAAATGTTGCACCTAATAAGGTTGAAGGCATACTTACAAGCATTTATGTTCGGAAAAGAGAATATCCATGGAGGTGTTACCATCCTTTGTAGTTCTTCGTTTCCTTCTTTCACATCTCCATGTATCGATGTGGCTTTGCTTTTGTCTTGTTTTATCAATGCTCCTAAACTTCTGAATTTGATCTTGTATGCTTAATGGAGTCACTGGTGGCCCTTCTCTTTGATGTTGTCATCATCATCTCCTCTTTCTTATTCCCATAATCTCCTTTCTGTCTCTTTTTCATAGATTTCCACTCTGTACAGAACAGAATATATATTGAAATATAGCTCTATTGAAAAGTTTATGAAATTACCTTTCTAACGTGTGGTCATTCATCGAAAACCGAGATCAAACAAGGGAGCTATGTCCGTTTTACTTTAGCGCTGCGTGCTGTCCAAAACTGATTTAAGTGCGTGTTGCACTCGGTGATTCGGGCATAACCGCTTGTAGGAACCTCTGATTGTCTTGATTCTTGATTTTTTGGAATCGTAACTTCATGGGGCTTTATCCAAAATTATTCAGTGTTTTTCTTTTGAGACCATGCAGAATTTTGATGAGATCGGTGGCTTCTTGCGCATTGATTCGGAGACGTTAATGATCTTGATCATTCTATCTTCTAGAGCGTCATGTTGCACTTCCGTGTTGAAGATTCAGGGTCTCCCCCATGCATAGCATTTTTCTAGGCATGGAAGAAGAAGACAAAACATTTTATATTAGTCATCCTTCAATTTCCTTGTAGTGAGAGTCTTTATCTTGCCCGCAAGACGTTTTAAGCACACATTCTACCCCAAGGTGACGGTTGGGAGTAGATAGAATTGCCAACAATTCAACAATGTTTCCTAGGACTATCAACTTATGGCATAATTAGTCTAATGAGAAATAAAAATCTAATGAGTGTACGTGGTGCTAGGTGTGTATGCACATGATAGGAAAGCATATAAACAAAGAATGTTTTCACCTAGTTCTAAACACCATGTTTACAACTAGGTTGCCGAATTTCTCCATATCCATAAAGGTTGATAAATCTAGGGTCAAAACACCATGTCTACCCCTAAATCAATAACACTTATAGCACAAGAAAAATTAAGTGCATTGCAGAGCTTATAAACTAACCACTGCAACATGAAAACATATGAAAAGCTAGCAAGGTTTATTGAACTTAACGATGAAGGTCCGCAATCATGTTTAAATACCACGTTTACACAAGATCACAAAAGGAAAATGCTCTCGAAGTATTAACATGGAAACTGAAGCATACATCATTAAGTATATAAAACAACCAAGCCAACTATGTGCAAAACATGTTTATGCAAGGAAACATCATGTTGATAACAAAATGCAATGCATGCAAATAGATAAATATGATCATGAACATGATGGTGGTTCTAAAAAGAAAACTAAACTTCGATTAATAACCACAAGTTGATCATCATAAGATTGTGCCATTCTTTCTACTCTCTAAGAAAGGAATAAAAACATAAAGAAACGGGTTGCCTCCCGTAAAGCGCTTCATTTAAAGTCACAGAGCTCGAACTTCTTGCATACCTTCCTTTTGTCGCATAGCCATGACCCTTCATGCAAGAAGAAAAGGTACCAATGCATCTTTAATTTACTTCCCATTTTGTGCTTGATCACTTATAGAAGACTTGCCCAAGGCATCCTTTTGCTTTATCGTTGTCTCCTTTATCACTCTTCGGTGCTGCCTTCACTTCATGAATTTTTCATTATTGTACAGAAAAGAAAGTATACCCAATCTCTACTATATTGCACAGTGCACAAATGTTTCTTTCCAATGGGTTTTTATTTGCCTAAATCGGACTCCGGACAAGAGATTTATGTCCGTTTTACTTCGGCGATGAAATCTGTCCTAAAATTTCAGAACGTGCAACGCTCAATGTTTTCTTAACTCCTTGCTCGGGTCTTCAAATTCATTGGTCCTTGATGCGTTGGAATGGCAACTTGATGGAGCTTCTTAATATCTCATTTTCTTTATTTGTACACCTCTGAACAAGCTCAAATTGATGAAGACAACAACATCCATCGCGAGATTTGGAGAGGTTGATGATTTATCTTGCAACTCTTTAGGCACGACTTCTCTTTTCATTATTCAAGCCTTGTCTACATGGTTAGTGAAAATCAGGCCTTGTGCTTCTTTAAGGTCATTAGCTTGACCAATCACAAAGTATGATCGAGATTTACAAAACTTACTGTAAACATACGCGTCCATAATTAACACCACATGCGAATTGTAGCAACAAGTCAAGGTGTAAACAAAAGAAGCATATGTTTCATACATAGAACTTAGCTCATCATTAGACAAAGGTTCCTTAGGTGTGAGATTAAATGGTTCAAACATAAATTTTTCCTCTTTTTCATTCTCAAGAAAATCTAGCCTATCAACATGATCATTATTGGAACAAGGCATAGAATTTAAATTATTATTCATACTATTGGTTTAGCATGAGTATTTGAATTTATCAACACCAATACCAATAATATCTTGAGATTTCAGCGTGTACCTTGGCCTTAGAGATTTTTCAACAAGTGATATTTGGTTCATCTAGCGGTGTTGAAGGCGAACCAATCTCAACGAGTGAAGGTGTCTCTTTGTTACCTTTTTGCATCCCCTCCATCTCATCATGTGGAACATGTAATCCATCAATTATGTACGCATTCATCTCTTCTTTGAAGTATTCATTATCAACCAAATCTTCATCTTCAAAGTCTTATATGTTGCTTTCTTTATCTCCCGTGTACAACATGTCGTCAAGATTGCTCATCATTGATTCACTCTTTTCTTTATCCTTGAGTACTTCCATGTCTTGCTTTGCTAGTGTGTAGGCTCCAATGGAACACAAGCTATAACCTCGTGGGGAGGGGCCTTCTTGGAGTACTTGCTTTATGTCAACTCCTTCTCATTCATCTTCTAGCTTGAGTCCTCCCATTTATCCTTCTAGTCACTAGGCTCATCATAATTATACTCATCTCTTCCTTCATCATAAATCTTTGAGTTGTCAAACCGGTTGATCGATCGTTCATCATCTTCTTCTCTTTCTTCTCCAAATATCTTTTGGGTCGATTCTCCACTCATTTCTTGATCAAATATATCCTCAACTACGCCGACAACGTGTTGGTGTTCCTCCTTCCTTCGGTAGTCGATTAGTGGGGCAAAATCAACTTGAATCCAACCGGATTGATTGAACTCCGCCAATGGTCTAGCATTCCCCATACTTCGGCCTAAATTCTTGTTAGTTTCAATATTTCTAATATCCGAAATGACTTCTCTTACCTTGGGAAGTGGATCTTCGGTTCATCTTTCTTGACATCCGGTTCATCTTTTTCAGAAATTTCAGCAAGCACCTTGGGCTTGCTTTTGTTGTTTTTCTCCTCCCGGCAACATCTTTGCCAATCTCGTTGCGTTCTTTTTCCATTACTTATCCTTTGTAAGATTTGTGCGGCTTCACTCATTTTTTTATCCATCAAATCACCACCTGCACACATTCTTACAAAATGAGAAGAGTTAGGAGTTAGTGAAAAGTAAAATGTATGCAACATCAAGTCATCGGAAAATCCCAAGTTCGGGCCTTGGTTGAGTAGTTCATTAAAACAGGCCCAAGCTTCATCAATTCCTTCGTCTATTCCTTGCTTGAAAGTGTGCACTTGCCTCCTTAAGTCTTGGACCTTGCTTATGGGAAAGAACCTCAAAACAAACTTCTTCACTAGCTCATCCCAATTTCCTTTCGCTTCAATAGACTCAAGTGTGTACCATCTTCGCGCTTCATCTTCGAGAGAGAATGGAAAAGATTCCACTTGAACGAAGCGGCCGAAACTCCTTGTTGCACAGTGTTGCATATCATTGTGAATTCCTTAATGTGTCTATATGGGTTGTCATCCTCCAATCCTCTAAAGGGGTTTGTCACCACTAAGTTGATGATTCTAGGCTTCACTTCGTAGTGGGTTGTAGCGAGCGTCAAATCTGATTTTTGCATCTCAATGTCCTCAATTGACGGCATTGCTAGCTCCCTTAGCGACACTCTTCATCTTCCAATGGTGAGGTGAACAAATCCATCTAGGCACTAAAAATAAAAAAGAAAAACACAAAAGGGTTTTTTTCTAGAAAACTAGGGTTAGATGTTAGTAACCAACAAAACTAATACAAGATTAAACGTAGCAAACTGGCTTGCTCCACGGCAACGGCGCCAGAAAAGGGGCTTGTTGACAGATAAAACTCGTATCCACCTACGATCCACAAGCGTACAGACCTACACCTTTTTCACCACGGGGATTTCCTAGGCTCTTATCAATCCGCTGAGCAAGGGGATTGCTAGCTCTTAACCAAGTACTAATCTAGTTGATGGAAAACCTTTGAGAGGGGTATTGATCTAATGGTAAAGACAATCAAACCTATGTTAATCAAAGAAATCTAAGGTTAAACTAGATGACAAAGGGTGGAAACAATAGAAAGATTAAGATAGATAAGCGTTCCCTCCCTAGGGTTTAGGATCTCATGAACATTCATCTACTACATGAAAAGGGTGTTGCCTACACTAGCTTCATGGTGGTTATGCGGCCGCTATGCCTTTTCCCTCCATTGTACTGTCACTACGCAAGGTAATCAAACACTTTCACTTATAACCACATCTATACTTAAGCATCCATAGGGTTAAGCTAATCACCACAATTACCACAAACCCTACTAAGGCCACATGTTGCGCAAACATATGTAAACAAAGCATACACGAAGACATAGACCATAAAGCATTCATTGGCATAAGATTCATGTATAGATTATATATCGTGCATCCATCTAACCCTAGGGACGAACAGAGACATTACCCCATCATCTTACATGGATTGAATCACATAGGGTGATGGAGACTCTGGAGAACGTCGTCGATGAAGATGGCGGCAATGAAGCTTGGGAACACCCCTAGGCCAGCGGCTTAGAGTCCTCCTCTTGCTTCCTTCCCTTCGCCGATGTTGATCCTTGCGACGAGCTCATCCGACTCTCTCCCTCATCTCGCGGTGGCGGTTTTTTGGTGAATGGCGTCGGTAGAACAATTAGATGTGGCGGACGTCGGAGGAGGGAGCTATTAAAAGACCGAAGATGGGCTAGGTCAAAGGGCAGGCCGAACCGCTACAAAAACCCCCTGGGCCGGTCCGATCAGGCCGGGCGGCCTAGGCCCTTTCCGAGCCGGTTGTTCACATCTAATTATCTTGGCTGATTTATCAGCTAGTTATCTTGTTCAAGATCTTACATCGCGAAGATCGGGACAACATCCGTATCAAGTTCCCCTCGATCCATCCAAGCGAGGTATTTGGCCCTCCAATCCTCCGTGCGGGGGGCTGGCCCTGTCTCCATGGCCTCGGCCTTGTCTGCATCGTAGCCCTCGAGCAGGGAGAGCACAAATGCCTCGTTCGAGGGGTCCTCGTCCATGGGCTCCACACCCGCTGGGTTCGAAGGAGCCCCCGAGGGTTCCTCCTTGCTCGAGGGAGATAGTGCGAGGTTGACAAAGGGAACGATGATTCGCCCTGATGCGATCGCAGCGAGTTCGTCCGCCTCCTCGTTGTACCTATGGGGGACGTGATTGAGCTCGATGCCGTAGAACTTGTCCTCGAGGGTGCACACAGCGTTGCAATAGGCCTCCATCTTTTCATCATGGAAACTCACGTTCTTCATGACTTGGTCAAACATGAGCTGCGAGTCTCCCCTGACGTCGAGGCGTTTAATGCGTGTCTCAATGGCAATTCGAAGGCTGCAGAGAAGGGCCTCGTATTATGCCATGTTGTTGGACACAGGGAAATGCAGGCGTATCGCGTACCTCATATGCTCCCTGAGGGGTGAGACGAATAGAAGGCCCGCGCCTGCCCCTGTCTTCATTACTGACCCGTCGAAGTAGAGGGTCTAACACTCGGTGCGAATCGCAATGACGAAGCGGACTGCATATCCGTCCACTCGGCCACGAAATCTGCGAGGATCTGGGATTCGATTGCCTTGCGCGGTGCGTAGGCGAGCGTCTCACCCATGAGCTTCACGGACCATTTGGCGATCCTACCCACTACTTCCGGGTTACGGATGATCTCCCCCAACGGGAACGAGGAGACCACCGTGACCGGGTGGGCCTCGAAGTAGTGCCGCAGCTTGCGCCGCGCGAGCACCGCCACGTAGAGTAGCTTCTGGATTTGCGGGTATCGTGCCTTACTCTCGAACAACACTCCGCTGATGTAGTACACCAGCCTTTGGACTGGTAGGGCGTGTCCTTCCTCCGCACGTTCCACCATGGTGACCGCACTGACCACCTGAGTGGTCGCGATGACATAGAGGTACAGAGGCTCACCATTCTGGGGCGGTGTTAGGATCGGCGTGTGGGCGAGTGTCGCCTTGAGTTTGTCCGGTGCCTCCCGAGCCTCAACGGTCTAGGAGAAGCGCTCGTGTTTCTTCGGCGGTCGGTAGAGGGGCAAGCCCTTTTCGCCGAGCCGCGAAATGAAATGACTCAATGCGACGGGGCACCCCAACACCTTTGGGACATGCTTTATTCAAATTGGTGTAATCTGCACACATCCTCCATTTCCCATTATTTTTCTTAACTAGTACGAGATTAGCTAGCCATGTAGGGTGAAAGACTTCCTTGATGAATCCGGCCTCGAGGAGCTTCCGCGGCTCCACTCCGATCGCTCGGTCTTGCTCTTCTCCGAAGCGCGCGCGGCCGTTGTTGTACGACTGCGGAGTGAGGTAGGATGTCAAGGGAGTGCTCGGCAACCTCCCTCGGGATGCCGGCATGTCCGAGTGGCTCCACGCAAAGATGTCGGCGTTGGCGGAGAGAAAGTCGACGAGCACTACTTCCTATTTCGGGTCGAGGGTGGAACCGACCTTCAACGCCTTGCCCTTGGGGGCGGCGGGGTCGAGGGGCACCTCCTTGATGCGCTCGGCGGCCTCGAAGGCGCCGGCATGCTTGGCGGCGGAGTCAAGGTCCTCATTGACCGGTTTCTCCCGGGTTCGCGACGAGCTCTTCGTCCGGCGCCAACACCACGTCGTGTTCTATGCACTTGACATCGCGGTCGAATAAGTGCTCGATCGATGAACCCACGGTGATGATGCCTTTTGGCCCAAGCATCGTCATCTTGAGATAAGTTTGTTCGAGAGCGCCATGAACTTGGCATAACACGAATGCCCAAGAATGGCGTGGTACGCAACACCGAACCCTACCACCTCGAAGGTGAGGATTTCCTTACGAAATTGCCGGCGTGCCGAACCAAACGCGGCGGTCGATGCGCCAAAGGGGATGGACGCGCTTGCCCGGCGTGACGCCATGGAACGACGTCGTGCTTGGGCCGCCGCCGGTCCAACCCGATCGCTATCGCCCGCCGGGTGTGCGCGTAGAGGATGTTGAGGCGCTACTCGCGTCCATCAACACCTTGGTGAACTGCGAGTTGCCGATGACCGGGTCGACAACCGGTAGGTACTCGGGCCGGGTTGGGGATGCGGTTTGGTTGATCCTCGCGGCTGAAGGTGATGGCGTCCCCTGACCAGACGAGGAAGGAGGGGGAGCCTTCTCCTCAGCGAGGACCTCATACCGCTCCCGCTTGCGCTGGCTGTTGGACATGTCCATGGTCGGTCCCTCGAAGATGAGGAAGAGGTTCTCCACTGCTAGGAAGCCGTCGGCGTCCCCATCACCACCGTTCTTCTTAGCCTCGCCGTCCTTTGCGGCGGCACGGCTGCAGTATTTCTGGAGCATGTCGCACTGCTCGAGGGTGTGGTTGACCGGAGTCTTATGGTACGGGCACGGCTTTTGCAGCATGTTGTCGAACACGCAGGGGCTTCGAGGCGCAGCTTGAGGGCCCTTTTGGGCTGGGTCGACCGCGAGGGCCTTGTTTTCGTCGGCGTCGTGCCCCTGCACGCGTGCCTCACGGCGAGCCTTTTTGCCCTTCTTGCCCCGCTTTTGCTTCTGCTGGGGCTCATTGGATTTGCTGCCCTCCGCGGGTGCATCATCCGCTCTTTTGCCTTTCTTGCCATCGAAGATGGCCCCCACCACCTCCTCGCCGGAGGCAAGCCTGATGGCGATGTCGAATAACTCATTGAAGTCGACCGGCGGACTGCGCCCGAGCTCGCGCACAAGGTCGCGACAGGTCGTGCCCTCGAGGAAAGCATGCATGATCTCAGACTGAGCCACACTCGGGAGTTCGGTACGGCGCTTGAAATCCTGGAGCGACTCATCGGGCTTCGGGTGCACGTCCGCAAGTCCCATGAGTTCCGGGGTGCACTTATGTGCCCGAGAAGTTCCCTACGAACGTGCGGACCAGGTCGTCCCGGTTGTGAATGCGGCTAGGTGGCGGGTGCTCGAGCCATGTCCGAGGCCGAATCCGTGAGGTGCGGCGGTAGTTAGCGGATGATCACTTCGTCGGTGGTGGCGCCGCTCGGTGGCGGAGCCGGGGAGGTAATCGTTGAGCCACACTCGAGGGTCTGTCTCCCCATGTACTTGTCAATCGAGGTGGGCTGACAGAAGCACTGAGGGAAGCTCGTCGTGCAGATCTCCCGACTGAACACACGGGTCCCCGGGGGCTCCGGTGTTGGCGAGTCATCCCCGCGGCTATCGTAGCATCCGCCATGCCGGGGGTGGTAGCCCACCGCCGCTTCCGTTCCGCGTTGCCCGTTCGGCGAGCATTGATGACGTCGCGGGCATCACCGTCTTGAGCCTATCCGCGTGTATCAAGGATCCACTCCGTGACCGTCGCTCGGCCCTAGTTGGCCGGCTACCCAACCGCGCCGCCTGCATGAACGGACGCTTCCGGACCTGGCACACCGCCGTCATCCCGTGCGCTACCCTGCTGGCGTATGCGGGACATCGAGCTTTCGGCCTGTTGCACGGCCGCTTGCTCGATGAGCTTTGTGCTTAATGGTGCAGATTCCGTGCCTCGGGCGCCGTGGGAGCGGGCATGACCCTTCTAACTCATGCAGGGGGGCGTTTTTTGGGTCATCGACGTTGAAGTTGGTATTGATGCGCTCCCGAGCCTGCTTGCCCAGCTCGCGTGCGCGTTCGCCGCGTGCGGAGGCCTCTCCAGCAATGGAGGCACGAAGGAGTCGCACCGCGCGGTACTCTTCCGCGAGGTTAGCCTCGCACTCACGCGCTTGAGCCAGCTGCGCATTGATGTCAGTGCCCCTCGTTGGGGAGGTGGGAGGAGCACTTGGCCCTGGGTTCTTGGGCGCGCTTGTTCCCGGATTTTATGGGTCTTCCCCATCGCTGGCCCCCGCCGCACCCGTGCCGTCGACCAAGTCACCGATGGAGACCATGAAGCACTCGTGCACGGGGTCATAGCTCCCGACGCTGGAGTCATCGGAGCAGCCGAACCAGTAGTCCGCAGTGTCGAGGAACCGCTGGAACATCACCGGGTCCGGCACACTGGAGAAGTCCAACTCCGCATACCCATGTGAGATCGTGGGAGGGTAGCTCGCTAGCGGAGCCGTGGTACGACTCGTCGTTGGTGGTGGCGATGAGGTTCCTGACTGCCAGAAGGTGGTTGCCAAGAAGGTCCTCGTACGCTGCCACGTCGGTGCTGGTGGACGAAGGGTAGGCTGTCGTGTCGTGGTGCATCCCATGGGGGTACCATGGCTCGGGGGTCACACGCTCCCCTGTGGGCGTCGTTTTCGCCTCGCTGATGGGCGCGTCGCGCGGTTCGCGCGGCCCGACGTCGTTCCATTCGCGCCTGGCGCGAGCGCGGCCGAACGCCGTCGGCGTCGGGGTGCCGAAGGGCACGTAGCGTCCGCCGTGTGGGCGCCGGAGTGTCGGCAGCGGGCATGGTGGGAACCGGTCCCGGCCCGAGAACTCGCCACACGGTGGAGCTCGGCGCGGTTGGTGATGCTCATGAGGTAGCCATTCCTTGTGGCCTACAAGTTCGTGCTCCCGAACCGGAATTCTAATCCGCCGGGAGGGGGTTCGAGCCGCCCATGGAGTACCTCTGGGACCTGTACCCGGTGCGGATCACCATCGAGATGGCTGGTGGAAAGCTGATCTTCAGCGCAGCTCCCCTACCTGGCGCGCCAACTGTCGGTGCACCCCCCCGTGTCTAGGGGACCGCCTCCTCCTTTTATAGGCAAAGGGGAGGCGGCTTACAGCCGTGTCGCACAGTTTTAGCTATGTGTGATGGCATGACGTATAGTGCCATGGAGTGGGTGGCCGTCCTGGCAAATCTTGCTTCTAGTGGGGCGTCGCGGTGAGTCCTGTGCTTTCTCCAGGAGCGGCTTCGAGGGTAGTGGTGTAGGATTTCTTGTTTGGTCATCGTCCATACATCAACTCCAGGGTCAAGCTGACGGAGGGCGAGAAGTCACACAGTAACGGGCGCGGCGATGTCCCATCGTCCCGTGATTCAAGTGACCGGGATGGCGGCAGCGGTGCCGGGATGGCGGCACGGCGGCGGGGATGGCCGCACAGGGCGGAGGTGACAGAGAAGACACGCCCCGGCGGCCTCGATGTCACGACATTGTCCTACACAAGCGCGAGGTAGCCATCCATACCTCTTTTGAGGGTTCCGCCGACCTCCTTCAAGGTGAGTGACACAGAGGCCATACGAGAGTGAGCGGCACAGTGTCACGGAGTTGACACGAGCCTTGCCTCACGGCTCCCGCACGGCGGCGGGGATGGCCACACGGGCGGGGTGGCGGAGCGTGCGGGATATGATTCCCCGGTCGTGTCAGGGCGCAGGCGTGGCAGGGATTCGCCTTTGACTTGTGCACCTGCGCTATGTCAGAGCATTTAATGCTCCGATCGGGGGAGTGGCCACGGGGGCCGCAAGCTTGAGGCAGCCTCGGGCGAGGCGGAGTTTCGCCTGAGGGGGCGTCCAGCCCTCGAGCGAGGCGAGCTTCGCCCGAGGGGGCGTCCAGCCCTCGAGCGAGGCAGAGCTTCGCCCGATCGGGCGTCCAGCCCTCGAGCGAGGCGAAGTTTCACCCGAGGGGGCTTCCAGCCCTCAAGCGAGGCGGAGTTTCACCCGAGGGGGCGTCCAGCCCTTGAGCGAGGCGGAGTTTCGGTGGTACGGCGACGGGCCCCTCGAGGGAGGCGGAGACTCGGCCGAGGGGGGCGCTAGGGCCGACCGTTTGATGGACCACTAGGGTCGCCTGGGCCGTGGGCTCCTTTCCTGTACCGGGATGTGATTTGTGCGAAGTGTAGTTGACAATTTTCGAGTTCATTTGTTTTATTATTTGCGAAAAAATGGGTTTCTCCCCGGTTGATAGGGGACCCTTGTGGTTGTCCCAACAGTCATAAAGTCATTTGATAATCGGCCTAAATCACTTAATGTGACTCAATGAGTTCAACAAAGGAGTGGTTGCAGTAGAGGATTGATCACTATCGGGCGCATAAGAACGATATATGTGAAGCTATTGAGGATTTTAATGATTTGGGAAAGTTAGGACAAGGGTTTATGTCGGTTGATCCTCTTGAGGAGGTAGATATTGGTGATAGCAGTGTACCTAGACCGACATTTGTAAACAAGAATCTTGATCCTACTTTTAATCTTGAATTAATATTGATGTTAAATGAGTATGTCGACTGCTTTGCTAGGAATTATAATGAGATGCCTGGTTTAAGTTGTGATTTAGCATAACATCATTTTCCTATTAGACCTGGTTTTAAGCTTTATAAACAGCCTTGTAGGAATTTTAATCCTAATATTTATGACCGAATGAAAGAAGAAATCAATCAGTTGCTTGATGCTAAGTTTATTAGGCCTTGTCGATATGCTGATTCGATCTCTAATATTGTGCATGTTGAGACAAAATGAACAAAGAAACTTCGTGTTTGCATTGACTTTAGAGATCTTAATAAAGTTACTCCTAAAGATGAATATCCAATGCTATAGCCGACTTTCTTGTTAATTCTGCATCTGGACACAGAGTACTTAGCTTTCTTGATGGCAATGCTGGTTACAATCAAATCTTTATGGCCGAAGAGGATATATCCAAGACGGCTTTCATATGTCTAGGATTTGTAGTCTTGTTTGAATGGATAGTCATGACTTTTGGTTTGAAAAAATGCTGGTGCTACCTATCAAAGGGCTATGAACACTATATTTCATGATTTGCTTGGTATTACCATTGAAGTCTATATAGATGACATTGTTGTTAAATTGATTAGTTTAGATTCCCATTTAGCTGATTTGAGACTTGCATTTGAAAAAATGCGTCAGTATGGTTTAAAGATCAGTCCACTCAAACATGCCTTTGGAGTGTCGGCTGGCAAGTTTTTGGGTTTCATTGTACATGAGAAATGTGTGGAGATTGATCCTAAAAAGACTGGGTTAGTTAAAAAGGTTCAATCTCCAACTTGTAAAAAAAGTTGCAGAGATTCTTGGGCAAGGTTAACTACTTAAGGCGATTCATTTGTAACGTGTCTGGAAAGGTTGATGCTTTTACTCCTTTACTTCGGTTGAAAAGTGGAGCTGAGTTCACTTGGGGGGGGCTGTTGAGTGTGTATTTTGGTACACCAAACATGTTAATTACACTTTGGTTTCGATTTTATTATGGAACTAACCCACCACTAGGCACACTAATCATATAACAAGTTCATATTTGTGCCTGCATTTGGAAGTGTTATGTTTATGTAGGAAAACATGGACATAAAGGAAGGATTCACAACAAGTTCAAAGGAGCAATTACAGAGTCTTGTTCGTGTTCATGAGCTTGATGAAATCACTTCCAATGGTGGCGAGGACCGAAGTGTTACAAAGGAACATCCCCGAGGATTAAAGTGTAAAAGACCGAACTTCAGGCACGGAGGACCTCCATATTGGACGCGAGGATGACATCGTCAAAATGGTGCAAGTGGAGGGGCAAAGTGCTTAATCACATGAGAACCCACGGGAGCGAAGAGGCGACCGAGCCGGGCCGAGATGGGCTTGGGTGGGTTGGCCCAAGCCGGCCGGCCTGGCCCACTCTGAGTGTCGGTTCGGCCCCCCTTTCCTTGCACCCAAAGGATCTTCAACCCTAAGTCCCTGGAGGCGCCGCCATTCATGAAACAGAGAGCCATTCGCACCAAGAGGGCATCCACAAGCTAGAGAGAGAGGATGGAGATATCCGGAGGAGGATCGCCCATCTCGACGGAAGCACCCACAAGTGGAGAAGAAGGAAGACACCATCGGAAGCGTCACCATGATCAACGGTGCCATGTCTAGCACTTTGATGGTGTAATCTTCTTATTCATCCATGGGTTGTAATCGGTCTTGAGATGTAATCGTTACTTTGTTGGAGCATCTATCTATCATCTTGTGTTGAATGTGCTTAGATGCTTAAGGTTAGCTACCGTGACGTAAAAGAAGAAAGGGCCCCAATGCTCCCTTGGATCAATTCAATACGTCGTGTCCATCATAGGTCTAGTCATGAATACCTCCGTGTAGTGACAGTACGGGGGGAGGGAAAGGGTGAAACCGTGGTCATAACCCCCGATAGGTTAGATTGGTTTTCATGCTTTAAGCGGTTGCATGTTCAAGTATCGTAGACCCATGGGTGAGTGTCTTCTACCTTGATAGCTTAATCGTTCTCTCTAGTGTAGTGTAGTCGTTTTCTAGTTTAATCATAAATAAGGTTTAGGTAGTTAGTGAGTAGAAGTAGATCAAACGCTTGTAATCCCCTTACTCCGCGGATTGACAAGAACCTAGGGAATCCCGTGGTGAAAAGGTGTAGGTCCCTACGCTTGCAGATCGTAGGTGGATACGTCTTTTCCGTCAACAAACCCCTTTCTCTGGCGCTGTTGTCGGGGAGCAAGCTATTTTACATCGTTTGGTTCGCATCTAACTTTGTTTTATATTTAGTTTATCTTTTGTTTACTAATATCTAACCCATATTATCTAGAAAACTACTTGTTTTGTTTTGTTGTCTAGATGGCGTTCGTCAACCACCCCATGGAAGAACCGGAGAAATCGCTAAGGGATTACGCTAGTCCTCGATGTGAAGACATAAAAGTACAAGAGTCGGATTCGAAGCTCAAAGCGACCAGGTATGAAATCAAATCCAAGATCATCGAGATGGCGGTGGCAAACCCATTTGAAAGGATGCTTACAGAGAACCCATATAGACACATAAGACATTTCACGACGCTATGCAACACAGTGCGTCAAGAAGGAGTTCCCGATGAATGGTTCAAATGGAATCTCTTTCCCTACTCACTTGCCAGTGAAGCAAAGACGTGGTACTCGTTTGCGTCCTTTGAAGTTGCAGGCAATTGGAACAAGTTGACAAAGAAGTTTTGCGAGAAGTTTTTTTCCAATTAGCAAGGTTCAACATCTAAGGAGGCAAGTGATCACTTTCACACAAGGAGAAGAGGAAGGGATAGATTAAGCTTGGAATAGGTTTAATGAGTTGATTGAACAAGGACCAAGACTCGGCTTCTCCGGTGACATACTCTTGCATACATTTTTCTTTTCCCTAACCCCTAGTTGCATGCAACGCGTCCAAATGTGTGCGGGTGGGGATCTCATGGAGAAAACACTCACCGAAACTCGCTCAACTTTTACAAAAAATTAGTAAAGCGGCGGCCATGCGATGAGATTGGGAAACACGACTTGCGGGAGAGCCGGAATACAATTCGAGGATGAAGAATTGTGCTGAATTTTCTAAAGAGGCAACCTCGGAAGTCACAAAAGAGAAGCCAATCCCGAGAAAAGCTTGAAGAAGAGTGCATCAAGTCAAGAACTACCCGAGCGTTGACTTCGCCGAATCGAATGAAACAACCAAGAGGAGTATGTCAAGCGCGAAGCCATTAAGGGAGTTCGAACACATGGATTGGGTTCCAATCGATTACGGAGAAGTATTCGACAAGAGAAGACCGTTCCCTAACCAAAAGAGGATGGCAAGAGCGTTGGAAACGGATTTCCCACCGGAAAAGAAAGCGGAAGATTCATAGGACCTCGAAACCACCGGTGAGATCTTTCAAAAGCTTTTTTGGAGATGATGAAGTGGATCCGAAACACATTGCCGAGGTGAAAATAATTATGGAGATCAATCCCAAAGCATCACCATATGCTCGCCTCGCTGAAGTTTACGCGATAGGATCCGAAGAGGAAGAGAAAACGGCACCACACTTGAGTTGGGAGATCAATGGAGTTCAATGCAAAGCTTTGTGCGACATCAGAGCCCAAGTAAGTGTCCTATCTTCTAAAATTTACGATATAGTTCAAGACCACAACATAGACTTAGCTCCAACATCAACGAAATTAATCATGGGAAATGGTAGAACTATTAGACCTCTAGGTATTGTTTGCAACATGAATGTAAACATCTTTGGAAAATGTATACCAATCGATTTATTTGTTATTGATGCTTGCCATAGTAATCATGATCACATAATCCTAGGTAGGCCCTTTCTTAAGTTGCTTTATGCTTGTGTTGGATGCCGGAAAAGGTAAAGTAACAATGAACCTTAATTGAAAGAAGTACACATATAACTTTCTTCGCGTTTATAAACACCCTTCACCTTTCCTCCCGAAGACGAAGAAGTGGAGTAGGTAGATAGTCTTTGTTTTGTTGAAACCCTTAGAGACCCGCTACAAAGAGCAATGGAGAATCAAGCCAATGATCAACAAGACGAATAACTAGAAGAAGCAACGAAAGGATTAGAACCACAAGATGGAAGTGTGGAGGAAGAAAAATTTGAGGACATAGGAGAAATCAAACCCGAGGAGCCACAAGTGCCCGAGGTGGATCTCAAACCTTTGCCCAAGGGATTAAAATACAAATTTTTGGGCCCGGACAAGACTTATCCAGTCATCGTGTGCAACGAGTTGAGTCCCGAAGAAAATGAGAAGATGCTGAATTTATTGAAAAAGCATAGAAAGGTGATTGGATACTCGATCAATGATCTCAAAGGTCTTAGCCCAGCCTTTTGCACTCATCGTATACCTACGGAAGACCAATGTAAGCCCATGGTGGACGACCAAAGGAGGCCAACTAATGCCATGTGAGATGTAGTAAAGATAGAGGTCATCAAGTTACTTGATGCCGGAATCATTTACCCGGTTCCGCATAGCGAATGAGTGGGCCCGGTACATTGTGTACTAAAGAAAGTAGGTTTAACCGTGGTGAAGAATGAGAAGAATGAGTTGATACCGCAAAGAACCGTGACCGGGTGGAGGATGTGTATCGATTATCGAAAGCTAAACAAAGCAACGAAGAAAGATCACTTCGCCATACCGTTCATTGATGAGAAGCTCGAGAGATTAGCAAACCACGCTTATTTTTTCTTTCTCGATGTTTACTCGGGGTTCATGCAAATTCCCATTCACCCGGATGATCAACACAAAACAATGTTTACATGCCCTTACGGAGCGTTTGCATATAGAAGGATGCCCTTCGGTCTATGCAACACTCCGGCCTCTTTTCAATGTTGCATGATGGTCGTATTCTCGGAATTCATCGAAGAAATTATCGAGGTGTTCATGGGTGATTTTTCCGTTTATGGGAAGACATTCATGGATTGCTTGGCAAACATGGATAAGGTCCTCACGAGGTGTGCGGAGGTAGACTTGGCGCTAAATTGGGAAAAGTGCCAATTCATGGTTAAGCAAGGCATAATGCTCGGACATGTTATATTCGAGAGAGGAATCGAAGTGGACAAAGCTAAGGTAGAGATGGTTGAGCAACTCCCACCTCCAACGGATGTTAAGTCCTTAAGGAGCTTTCTAGGTCATGCTGGATTCTATAGAAGATTTATTTAAGACTTCTCGAAGATCCCTAAGCCTTTAACGCATCACCTTCAAAAGGATGTGGCTTTTGACTTCTATGAGAAGTTCTTAGCGGCATTCCAGACCTTAAAAAATGCTTTGGTGAGTGCTCACATTATTCAACCTCCGGATGGAGCCAACCTTTCAAGATCATGTGTGATGCAAGTGACTACGCCGTAGGAGCGGTTTTGTGTCAAAGAAAGGAAGGCCGAGTTCACACCGTTTACTACGCTAGTAAAACTCTTAACGAGGCACAATTAAATTATGCCACTACGGAGAAAGAATTGCTAGCGGTGGTATTCACCTTTGAAAAATTCAGATCTTACATCGTGAACTCGAAGGTCATTGTTTACACCGATCACGCGGCCATCAAGTATCTCTTGGCTAAGAAGGATGCTAAACCACGATTGATCCATTGGATACTTCTTCTCCAAGAGTTCTATATTGAAATTCGTGATAAGAAGGGGTGGAGAATGTTGTGGCCGATCACTTGTCTATGATGAACCATGGAAAAAATGATAAAGAGCCCATAGAAGACAAGATGAGAGATGACCACCTCTATCGAGTGCTCGATAGAGACACTTGGATGATTGACATCATTGGAGCAATTCGGAAGATGCCTCTTGACCATTTAGATAAAAACTCTTAAAGGAGGATAGTCTCTGAAAGTCGAAAATACTTTTGGGATGCACCTTACCTCTTTAAACTTGGTAATGATGGAGTCATGAGAAGTTGTGTGCCAAGGGAAGAGAGGCTAGAAATCTTGAGAAAGTGCCACTCGGCGGAGTACGGTGGACACTATAGACATTTTCGGACACAAGCAAAAGTATGGTCCAGTGGATTCTATTGGCCAGAGATGCATGAAGATACTAAAAGATATGTTGCGTCTTGTCCCGAATGCCAAAGAACCAGGAATATTTCTCAAAGAAATTCTATACCCTCGAGGTATAATCTACAAATAGACTTATTCGATGTGTGGGGAATAGACTTCATGGGGCCTTTAAAAAACTCACATGGATATGAGCATATCCTAGTCATGGTTGATTATGTATCCAAGTGGGTAGAGGCCATGCCATGTAGTAAAGCTTCTACGGAGGAGTCCATTGCCATGATCAAGAGCATGATTTTTCCTCATTTCGGTACACCGAGAATATTGATAAGCGATGGAGGAACTCACTTCACCGGGAAGAATTTCAAAACGTGCTTGTCCAAGTTGGGAATTGAACATAGGGTCTCTATGGCATATCATCCACAAACCAATGGACAAGCGAAACATCGAATAGGCAATTAAAGAGCATTCTCGACAAAATCATAGAGAAGGGAGGCAAAGATTGGACAAAGAAATTAGACCGAGCTTTGTGGGCATATCGAACAGCGTTCAAGACATCGATAGGTATGACCCCTTATCAATTCATCTATGGAAAAACTTGCCACCTTCCGGATGAGTTGGAACATAAAGCCTATTGGGTGATCAAAGAGATGAACCTCGATCTTGATGCCGCTGTGGTGAAGCGAACGAAGAATTCAAATAAGCGAGCTAGAGGAGATGAGGTTCAAAGCATACAAAAATGCAAGAATTTACAAATAGAGGATTAAAAGGTGGTATGACAAAAGGGTTGAAGAAGAAAGAATTTAAAAAAGAAGGTAAGGTCCTCCTCTACAATTCGAGGTTTAAAACCTTCGGAAATGGGAAATTGCAAAGCAAGTGGAACGGACCTTACATTGTTCATTCGGTGCTCTCCAACGGAGCGGTAACCAATATGGATGTCAAAGGTGATCAATTCATGGTGAATGGTCAATGGCATAAGGTTTACTATGAACCCGACATTGTGCCCCTTCACCATATTGATGTCTTCACCATGGAAGAAGAGCCCGAACGTCTAGCCTAGGATGTAAAACAAGGTGTGGATTTTGTAAATAGTTTTTCTTTTATTTTTCTGGAGTTTCTCGCGAAGTTTTACCGGGACAACTTTTCTCATGGGCTGAAAATGCAAAATAAAGGAGGTACCCGGAAAACGGGACCGGACCGGCCCGCGGAAAAGGGTGGGCCGGCCGCCCGATCTGACCGGCCCAGGGGGCCCGACGGCGGTTCGCCTCGGTTCTTACCTAGAACGTGCCTTTTCTACTTGCTTCTTTGCTCAAAAAATTTTAAGGGAAGTTTGAAAAAGGAAAATGCGGTTTCTTAGATTATTCCTTTCGGACTATTTAATTGGCCGAATTGGGAGCTCGGGAATCCATCCCATCTCACATTCTTTTGCACCCACGCAGCAGCCATGATGTCCCCGAAGAGCGTAGAATTGAAGCAAGGCGCCAAGGAGCCATTGATGGAGGAGGCGAAGCGATGCGAGCTTAAGCTATCCGTCGAGATCAAGAGGACTACCCGCATCCATTGTGGAGGGCGTGTCCCAACCGGAGCTATCACATCTCGCAACCCCATTAAGGAAAAGAAGGTTCCTACTCCCGTTCAAAGGTCGGTGCACATCCGAGGCATGAAGAGGGAGAATTACAAGGAGGTGTCGCCCGAGCCTAAGGACTATGGAGGAAGCGACTATTCCGATGATCATAGCCCGAGCTCGTGGGCGGCTGCCAGAAGGGAAGACAATGACTTGTACTATTAGGAAGAGGTGCCCAAAGAAAAGACTCTCGAAGGCCCCAACGGCGGCGGCAACGACGACAGCGTTGACGATGGCGGCGACGACGGTGGAGACCCTGGCAATGATGACCCTTTCGGGATGCATCCGATGTGTTGTGCGTCTTGCCGTCACTCCATCTCGGTGCTCTACGCATTAGTCGACGAGTGTTTCTAGGCCAAGGAGGAGATGAGGCAGCGCATGGAGGATTTGGAACGTGTGGTCGAAGATGACTACAAGTTCCTGAATCGCAACGTAAGCAAGTTATTCGGCATGGCGGGAAACATGAAGGGCAAGTGGTGCAATAGTTGCGGAAAGTACCATTAGGTTTAGTTTTCTCCCGTAGGTTTTTTGTAAGATACGACGAGGACGTCGTTTGATTTTAGCGTGGGGGACAGCTAGCTAGCTAGCCTTTAGCTTCAAGTTTGGTTTGGTTCAGTTTAGTTTTCAAGAGAGCCTTAGTGTTTAAGAGTCTTAAGTTTGAGTGTGCTTTAAATCTTTGCAAGTTTGAAGTGTCTTCATTTAGTGTTTGCATCAAAGAAAATCAAATAAAAAGTTTCTTTTAAATTTGTGTCTCTTGTGATGCTTTTTCTTGCTTTACTCGTTGTTCATCTTTAATTTTTGATATATGAACATAATTGTTTGGTTTGAAACGTTTACCCTGGTGCTTAGTGGAATGGCTACTTCTAAAGGTACCCATACCGTGCTTCGATCTAGAGCTTTATGTTTTAGTTGTGCTATGTTCAATGCTAAATATTGGAGGAATTCAATTCTGAAAATTATTATAAAACCCTTGTGATAAATGTTAGCAAAATCTCTTTTTCCAAGATGAGACTAAAAAAAAAATCATATACAAAGCCCAATTAAATTTTGCTCCACCATAAGTGCGATTAGCACAATGAGTTGGGCTAGGATCCTTCTCTCTTGGAAGTTCTAATTTCAAGCAATGATCATGTCCTTGAGCTATCTTTTATCGCTAGCCTCGTCATGCATTCGGTAACGTGACTTTCACATCGGAAGTCCCGTACATCGCCGAATTCCATACCCAAACCATTATATCTCTCTTGTACATCGTATTCCTTGAACACAACCTATTTTCAAAGTTTCGTCTCGTCTCTAGCATGGTTCTATTTTTAAATTCAGATTGTGTTTATGCAAGAAAGAGAGGGGTTTAGAGCTTTGAAAAGAGAGATGAAGATGTCAAGAGAGGGAAAAGTAAAGAGACAAGTATGTGTATGGAAAATAAAGAAACACAAATAGAAAAGTAAAGAAAAATATGTGTATGAGAGAACGAAAGAGAGTGATTGAAAAAAAAGGGGAAGAAAAAGAGAGAAGAGGAGTGGCAAGAAAGATATGAGAGGGATGAATCAAGTGAAAGAAAAAAATAAAGTGCAAGGAAGGGTGTCACGTTGTTGAGAGACGAAACTTTCATTCTTTTTCCAACCATGTGCAATCCGACAACGAGGACGTCATCGGTGCCTCGTAGTCATATTTTTCTTTTGCCCTTGCACATGACCACCATTCTATATCTTCTCATCCTTGATATCCCCACATATGGTTTATTCTCATGGTCATTGGCTTTGGAAGGTAAACAACCATTAGAGGAAATTCTTAGTTTGACAATACTTGTGTTGATTGTGCTAGCCATACCTATAGCTCCACTTCACATGTTATATGAGAGACTTATGGGAGGTGAGAGTTTTATAAAAATTGTTTAGGATAGCCATCCCATATGAGTGACATGAGAGGGCTTGGAGAAAGGTTTTTGTCTAACACTTGTTGCAGGAATTTTATTTTTGAAAAATCATAAAAACCCTCCAACAGAAGCAAAGAAGTAAGCATGGCTGAGATTGAATGCCTCGAGTGAAGAGTTTGAGTTGTGGGGTAAATCTTGACGTGGTAAAGATTCTAAACGCCCCTGTTTATGTGTGATGCTTTATGTTTATGTATTAAAGATAAATATTCAGTAACTTGTGAAGAAAAAATTAGCGGAGCACGATTACAACACATTGAACAAAGTTCTTTTAGGAGTACTTGCTCGAGGACGAGCAAGAGCTAAGCGTGGGGGAGATGTTGAAGGCATATTTTGGTACACCAAATATGTTCATTAAACTTTGGTTTGGATTTGATTATGGAACAAAGCCGCCACTAGGCACACTAATCATATAACAAGTTCATCTTTGTGCATGCATTTGGACATAAATGACGGATTCACAACAAGTTCAAAGGAGCAATTACGGAGTCTTGTTCGTGTTCATGAGCTTGATGAAATCACTTCCAATGGTGGCGAGGACCAAAGTATTACAAAAGAACATCCCCGAGGATTGAAGCGTAAAAGACCGAACTTCATGCACGGAGAACCTCCATATTGGACGCGAGGATGACATCGTCAAAATGGTGCAAGTGGAGGGGCAAAGTGCATAATGACACGATGACCCACGGGAGGGAACGGGCGGCGGCCGGGGCGGGATGGGCACTGGGCCGGTCGGCCCAAGCCGACCGGCCCGGCCCACTCCCGGGTCGGTTCGGCCCCTCTTTCCTTGTACGTGAAGGATCTTCAACCCTAAGTCTCCGGAGGTGCCGCCATGTGCGAAACAGAGAGTCATTTGCACCAAGAGGCCATCCACAAGCGGGGAGAGAGAGGAGGGAGATCTCCGGAGGAGGATCGCCCATCTCAAAGGAAGCACCCACAAGTGGAGAAGAAGGAAGACACCGTCGGAAGCGTCACCATGATCAACGGTGCCCCGTCTAGCACCTTGATGGGGTAATCTTCTTATTCATCCATGGGTTGTAATCGGTCTTGAGATGTAATCGTTACTTTGTTGGAACATTTATTTGTCATCTTGTGTTGAATGTGCTTAGATGCTTAAGGTTAGCTACCGTGCCGTAAAGGAAGTAAGGGCCCCAATGCTCCCTTGGATCAATTCAATACGTCGTGTCCATCATAGGTCTAGTCATGAATACCTCCGCATAGTGACAGTACGGGGGGAGTGAAAGGGAGAAACCGTGGTCACAACCCCTGATAGATTAGATTGGTTTTCATGCTTTAAGCGGTTGCATGTTCAAGTATCGTAGACCCATAGGCGAGTGTCTCCTATGTTGATAGCTTAATCGTCTCTCTAGTGTAGTGTAGTCATCTTCTAGTTTAATCATAAATAAGATTTAGGTAGTTAGTGAGTAGAAGTAGATCAAACACTTGTAATCCCCTTGCTCCACGGATTGACAAGAACCTAGGGAATCCCGTGGTGAAAAGGTGTAGGTCCGTATGCTTGCGGATCATAGGTGGATACGTCTTTTATCCGTCAACAAGGGCAAAACAACAAGAGGCTTTTGATGAGATAAAAAATTACTTGACTTTGCCGCCTGTTCTTCAAGCACCAAAGAGTGGTGTTCCATTCCGGATTTACATTGCGGCGGAGCAAAATGTGATTGGGGTTGTTTGACTCAAGATACTGATGGCAAGGAGTATGTTGTTGCTTCTGAAAGTAGAAGATTGTTGGGTGCCGAAACGAGGTACACTTTCATTGAATAGCTATGTTTATCTTTGTATTATGCTTATACCATGTTAAGGTATTATTTGTTATCTAGTACTCCCTACATTCATCTATGCAAGGCCTATTATAAAATCTGAAAAGTTCACTTTTGCATGGCCTATTCTCATTTTTTCTTGGAAGTGATGCTTCGGGAATCGGTGTGGTAGTAAATCTTCATGCACACCTCGGGACTGAAGCACATGCAGAGAGTAACCAAACTCATAATAAATACTAGTTGGCTTTTTCTTAACAAAAACTAATGATAAGAGTACTTCCATTGGTCTTTGAGCCAAGCAAAATTAGGCCTTGCATGGACTAATGGAGGGAGTATTTGTTATGTTGCATGCAAAACCGACATAATTAAATACATGTTGCAAAAACCTATTCTAAGTGGTAGAGTCGACAAGTGGGCTTATGCTCTTGTTGAATATGATTTGCATTGTGAACCAATTAAATCAATGAGAGGTCAAATAGTAGTCGACTTTATTGTTGAATATCGAATTGATAAGCAACTTGATTTAGATGTCGGTTATGTAACCTTTACCCCATGGAAATTGCATATTGATTGGTCGGCTTGTAGAAGTAGTTGTGGTGTTGGGATCATTATTATTTCACCTAATGGGGCTATTTTTGAAGACCTTAGCCGGTTGGATCATAGATCTACTAATAATCACATTGAGTATGAAGCTCTCTTGTTTGGATTGCAAACTTTACATCAATGGGAGTGAACATGTAGAAGCTTATGGTGATTCTTTACTGGTGGTACAGCAAGTATCTAAGGTATGCCAATGTCTAAATGGTTCTTTAAATGCTTATCTTGATAAATGCTTTGACACCATATCTTGTATGGATTAATTTTTGATTCATCATGTGTTGACGGTGAAAATCCGTCAACCTAGCCATGAGTTTACCTTCGGTGTTGGCATGAGTTTTATACCTTATCCATTGGTACTAACCCCCGTGGTATAACAAGTTCACGTGTGCATGTCGGTTTTGGAGTTTGATGTTTATGCGGGGATTTAGTGTTGAATGCAAGACTTTCGGGATTAGTTCATCAAACACCTCATGACAAGACCTTGAAGCCCCGAACAAGTCATGCAATGAAGCAAAATTAACTCCAAGAAGCCGGGGACTTGATCCGAGAAGACGACGGACTCCGGGGATCCGACCGAAAAGTGCCGAATCTTGCAAGACAAGGAGTTGAGTCCAATTCGGAGAGAAACCGACGACATGGACCTACATGCGAAGGGGGAAACATCCGAGAAGCAAGGGAACCGACCTCGGGCAAAGGAGCCCACGAGCCGGGCCTAAATGGGCCCGGGCCGGCCGGCCCGGTCCGGTCGGCCCGGGCCCATTTTGGGCCCAAATCCGTCCTCCTTTGCCCTAGCCGCCAATCGGGCTATTTATAGTCCCCCGACCGAGAGCCACGCGGAGAAGATTTCGTCTTCGGCCGCCGAGGAGCAAGAGAAGAGAGGGACACCATGTCGGAGAGGAGAGGGTCGAGCTAGTTGACTAGGGTTTCCCTAGCCGACGTGGGAACCTTGCATGGAAGACCACGTCGGAGTTCCCGGAGCTAGAAGCAAGATCAAGGAAGGATCCGGTGGTGATCTTGTGTATGTATCATTGTCATAGTTGAATTATCAAGTTGAATCTTTTCTTAGCGATCAAGTGTTTCCTCGAAGATTTCGTTTTTCGATCGGCTTTGCTTATTCCAATTCTATTCGCGCGATAGATTACATAGGGTGTTCTTGTAGCCGCGGTGGCTAGAGGTACACGCGGATCTTCCGAAAGAATCTCGACTTGTCTTTTGACTCGCCCTAAGCTCCCCGCATGAATAGGGACACGTTGTGACGAACGGGGGTCTCGAAAGGCGGATGTTTTCGGATTTGGATGGGAAACCACGATTTAAAGAGGCTTCTATTAAGATTCGATTTGCTACTTCTTCTCTTGCTTGGAACTTCAACAAAAGGCTTACCCCGATCCCTCTAGATCGGTTTATCTACCTAATCTTACTTTGTTTTCTCCGGTCTTTAGTAGATTAGATTTATCTTTGTTTTGTGCTCTTATCTAGATGCATTAGTGTTTCTCTTTTACCAAAGATTGAAGTTACTTGGCTTTACTAGATCAACTCTTGCGTCACACATTTGTTCCACGGATTCGATACCTTGGGTTCACCACTCGAGGGAAGAAGGGTCCCTTGACTACGACGGGAGACTTGTACGCTTGCGAGTCACAAACGAACTTTGATACAATTATTAACCGTCAACATCATGTGCCACGAGAGGAGAATCCAAAGGCTAATGCTCTGGCTCAACAAGCATCTGGTTATAGTGTTCGGAAAATAATTTTTTGGGAATGAAAACAGATGTTTAGCGAAGCTGAGGGTTACGTTTTGGTGGAGCCGGTTCGACAGCCCACTACTGCCAGTCATACCGGGTCCCCCGATCAGACTGCCCCCTTAGGCCGGTCAGACGCCCCTTGGGGGGTAACCTCACTTTGGGCACTGTTTCTTCTAAAACTGTTGAGGATGAAGTGGAGGATTGGAGAACGCCTCTGATCTGGTATTTGCAGGATCCTAAGGGTGTAAGTGATAGAAAAGTCTGATGGTAGACACTTAAGTTTATTTTAGATAATGATGAGTTATATCATCGGATGGCGTATGATTTACTTTTAAAGTGCTTAGGTCCTGATCAAGCAAGGTTGGCTATGTGAAGGACCGGAACAGCGAACCAGAGAGGGGGGAGTCAATGGGAGTTGATAAAAATCATATTCAAGAATTCGGCCTATGAACCCAAAATCACTCGAAGACCTCTGTTTACTTCTCCTGCCAAATCCACAGAGCCACTGGAGTGCTACTAGACCTATGAGCAAGATCCAACCAACAGCCTCTGAAAACACGTACCGAAAACCAACACGAAACACTGCCAGAAGCCTAAATCGGTCAGGCCGGTTGCTGAAACCGGTCAGACTGATTCTATGAGACTTAGCCTCTCTCAGGCAGGGGAAACTGGTTAGGCCGGTTTGGCAAACCGACCAGGCCAGTTTTGTCTAGGAAATCCCCAAAAGACCTTCGAGACCAAAGCATAGCAAAACCACTTTAAAGACCTACCTGACTTCGAATAGGAAAACCATAGCCTGAAGAAAACTCGACAGCCCACTGGGGCCAAACCTGTCAGACCGGTTTGAGAAACCGGTCATGTCTGTTTTGCCTGGATAGTCGGGAAGAACTCAGCCCGCGGGAAAAACTCAATCTTCTCCTTGATCGATCTCCCGATTCGTTCCACAGATTCAAGTGAGACTTTGGGGATAGCTGGGGTACCTCATGGGCTACCTTTGGCTAGAAGCTCGGTCCCCCAAATCCATCAAATCAAGAGGAATCGGAAGTCAACCTTCAAGAACACCTTTCCACGAACTCCACCAACAACCATTAAATCAAAATCGTTTTAGAGGGTTTTCTAGAGCAAAATCACCAAGCAAAGAGGCACAAGGTCCTCATATGTGACATCCAACAATAATCCCTCAAAGAAATGCCTTCAAAATGTCACCATGAAAAACGCCAAGAAAAGCTCCGAAAATCACCAAAAAAGGAAAATGTGAGAGACACAGCAAAACCATTAGGAACCACGTCGAATTATCTATACATACCATGAAGGTTCATACAAGGTCTAGATTGCCTCCCAATCATCCATCTGTCACACCTGTTTTTCCAAAGAAAACCAAGTGCAAACCAATATGCATGCCAGGATCAAGTTTCATGCATATAGTGACATAAGTGAATAATAGAAACAATATCACGAAGAAAAATGGAGATTATCAGAGTATTACGCTAAATCCTGGAAACGAAGACACCATACTCCACAAGCAGTCGACTAGGGGTTGCGTACGCCTTGAACTCCACAACACCTTCATGTCATCTTCATACAGCAACATCCTCTTTCTGAGCAACGTATATAGCAAGGGTGAGCACATGTCATACTCAGCAAGTGTGGGGAAAGGATGAATGCAAAGGCTTTATAGTGGACTGGGCTCTAAGCATTCAGCATTTTAGTTTGTCAAGTTTTATTAAAAAAACTATTTACTAGCAAGTATAAGTACATACCATCCCACAATTAAGCATAAAGATAAGATAGATAAGATACGCCATAAGAATATGGCAAGCATAACCAAAAGTCACAATTTAAGTCGATCTTCAAGTTCAATTATCATGTGAGGGTCCAGGCCTCTCTTGACCGTGAGCACAACTAATCGATTAGTTTTACACTCTACAGAGGTTGTACACTTTCACCACAAGCAGCGTAAAAGATCCGAAGAACATTGGACCCAACCACACGATGCCGGCCAAGCATCATACCACACTACCGAGGTGTGGTTGCATAGGGACGCTACGAGGTATTTACAAAGGTTCTCCAACAAGTTGTGACTCACAAGGTCCAGATGAGTTAGCAAGGTATAAAGTCCCCTAGCAGGTCGATACTGTCACACCCCGAAATTTCCAATTTCGGGATGTGGATAGAAAGAATAATTAAATAGCAATTTTTCTCATAATTTTAAAAATTTTCCAACATTTTTTATTACAGGAAATATAGTATAGTAAAAATCCTTTGTTTGATTTTCCGAATTAAAACAAAGTTGAGAGTGTTGCATTCATGCCGATGCATCTAGTGGTTCTTGAGTGCAAAAGGTTTCAAAAGCTCGCGTTTAGGAGAGCCGTCCTAACTCCGGACATGGGAATATTGAAACAATTAATGAGGTCGCCTTCATTTCTAAACTTCCACAAGGAAGCCTTAGGATCCTTTGCATAGCCAGGCAAGATTTGTGAAGATGTCGAGTTCGGATTTCCGTCAATAACATCCTCCCGTAAAGCAACGGTGTCACCCCTCGAGGGTAAGCGGATAGCAACTCCCCCGTAAAGAACAAGAAGTCCGAGGATGTCTTTCCACCAAAAAGATCCTTTTTCTGCGGCCGGATGAGGAACTTCATTCGATATTACTTATGCCAAATGAGACTCACCCATTGCACATCGGCTTTCAAATAGAATTTATGAAGTCGCTTTAGAAGAAGAGCATTATTTCGGGACGGCAAGGTTAATCACCCCAAGACCCCCTTGCTCTTCGGCCTTCTAACTAGGTCCCATGCAGCGAGGTTGTATTTCTTTTGGTTGAAATCTTTCCCCCTCCACAGACAATTTTTTTCTGTATTTATCTATTACCTCAATCACAGTCACGGGGAGTTTGAGGGAGCACATGTAGTAGGTTGGCAGAGAAGAGAGCACAGAGTTGATCAACTGAAGTCTTCCAGCATACGAGAGAAACTGAGAAGAAGCAGCCAACCTCCTTTCCACTCTGCAGATGAGGGGGGCAAAGTCTCTGACCAACGGCTTAGTAAGCCCTAAAGGCAAGCCCAGGTACGTAAAGGGGAAAGAACCCATCATACATCCAAAAGAAGCAGCCAATGAGTCTGTTTTCTGGGCATTAATGTTGATAGGCACAAGGCAGGATTTGTGGTAGTTCACCTTCAGCCCACTGGATAACTCAATTTTGTGAAGAATGTCCTTTAAAATAAGCAACTACTGCTCATCACCCTGCATAACAATGATGGTGTCGTCTGCATACTGAACCACTGGGAAGGGAAGATCAGCATTCTGGGGAAAAGGAGGGGCCAAAATCCCCTGCTGGAACTCATGATTAATAGCATACTGAATTAAGTCAGCTGCAATGGCAAATAATATAGGGGATAGAGGATCCCCCTGTCTCACTCCTCTTTTGCACATAAACTCTTTTCCAGCAGTGCCATTAAGTAAGACAGAAGTGGTGGCAGAGTTCAGAAGAGACTCAACCCACAGAATCCATTTGTTAGGAAAGCCTTTGGCTCTAAGCATATCCAGAACTATAGCAAATTCCACTAGGTCAAACGCCTTTTCAAAATCAAGCATCAAAATAACAATTTCTCTTTTAGAATGGTGGCATTGGTGACGGAATTCAAAGGCCCAACCAAGACAGTCCTGAATGGTTTTACCCTTAACAAACCCATATGATTCTTATGCACAACCTGAGTGGCCACCTTTTGAACTCTATTTGCCAGAATCTTTGCCACCAGCTTGGGAACAGAGTTAATGAGAGAGATGGGCCTGAAATCAGAAACCTTCTCCGGATTATCAATTTTTGGGACTAGAGTGATGTAAGATTGATTAACACTTTTAAGGTCAACCTCATCGTTGAAGAAATCTGTGCACAGCCTAAAAAGATCATCCCTAATGATATGCCAAGCTCTTTCAAAAAACAGGTTATTGAAACCATCAGGCCCCGAAGCTTTATCAGAAGGTAAGTCAAGAATGATACTTTCAATTTCCTCTTGATCAAAAGGCAGACAAAGGTGATCTAGATTGTCACAGCAGGGCACAATGTTGTTAAGTTGATACTGCATACTGGTGGGAATAGAGCACCCCATTCTACTTTTAAATTCTTGATAGAAGAGTGCGCTTTTCTCTCGTGTGACAACAATCATTCGACCGAGAGGAATCCACAATTTGGCTGATCACATTTTTTTCCGTATCTCTCGGTAGCCATAGCATGGAAAACTTTTGTGTTCTCATCCCCACACCGAACCAACCTCTGTGTAAATCTTTGTCTCCAGTAAATATTCTGCAATGTAGTGAGGTTGTGAATTTGCCTTTTGATGATCCCTCTGAACTTAAATTCATGATGTGAAAGAGTCCTGAACTCCTCAAGTTTATCAAAAAATGCAATGGTCATGTTACAGTTTGCTATCATAATGGAGAGATTAGAAATTTTTTTAGCCCAAATCCTGAGCATTCTTCTGAGCAGTTTGAATTTTGCACTGATGATTCTCGCACTATCCAGATTCCCAATAGTGGGGGTGGACCAAGCATTCTTGATCAACTCAAAGCAATTAGGATGACTAAGCCAGAAGTTTTCAAACCTGAAGATATTAGCCTTGGGGATATTGGTACCAATCTGGATTTTACGGGCAAGGGTGATCGAAGTTGTCTTAGCTAAGGAAGGGCATCATTCGGGGTGCTGTCCAGCACAAAGACAGGGACAGTCCAAGAATGCCCCCCATCTGCCACCGTACCACTTTCAGAAATGACAATGCTCCTAGGGATCCTGCTAACAAAAGTGACCCGGCATCTGAGAAGGATCCTGGACCGAAACCTGGAGTTATCTGTCCAAGTGACAATCGAACCAAAGAGGCCAACGGCTTGCTGCAGAATATCCCGCGTCTGAAAGTCCAGCGGGAACGCAAGGGACATAATCCAACAAGTGCGAGAAAACGGGGAGTTTCTCGATTAATCCCCCTATCATGCTCCACCACCCTCAACTCCCTGCCATTTCCAATATGATGCGGACTCAAATTAATCATGGCCTGCCGAGCAATGGCCGAGGGAAACTGGGCAAGACAAAGCCCCAATGGAGACGGACAGCAAGAACGGAAGCGCACACCATGTTCATCCTCAAAGTACTCCAGAACTTCATCAATTGCTTCATATATCTGATTTGCTGGAGGAGAGGGAATGATCGAGATGATAGCATACTCTTCATGACGACGCGGAGGATTGGCCGCGATGATGATTCTGCCACGAGCAGGACGAGCCCAATCCTCGACATTCTTCCCCTCCGAGACAAATGGAGCAGGGTCAACTTCAAAGTTCGCCATTTCTTTGGTTACCTCTCCACTCGGAGCTTCAGAGCTGGATGATCGGGGTGATTTGGGAGCTAATGGCGAGGCGAGCTCTCCAAAGCAACTGGGGTTTTCTGTGGATGGACTGTGCATTGGGGGCGAAACACTGTTGCCGCCCGACTCCTCGTCTGCCGAAGATGACTGTTGGGATTCCAAACTGGGCCTCAAATCTTGGGTGGGCTTGGCCGCCAATAGATCTTGGGCCGGGCCAAAGTAGAGCAAAATCTGAACATATGCCTAGGTTTGAAACAAGCAACACATCTCAACGGCGCTCGACATTCCACCCACCGGTAATTAAGGCTAAAGCATCGAGTGCATTTTCCAAGACGGTGGGCCTGATCAATGACCTCGAGGTGAACAGCAGAGTTAATGATCTTGTTGGCCATCGAACGACTGGACCTTAGGAAGCATCTGGAAGCTTCCAGGGGAGATGAATCGTTCCCTGAACAATTAGGGTTATGGAAGGTTCTAGGACTTTCCAACGAAGAAGAAGAAATTCCAGGATCTTGCCCCAAAGAACAATTCAGAGACGGGGACGAAAAAAGATTATTGTCTCCCTCATTGTGGGAAATCACCTCTTCAACAGGAAGAGGGCTAGGTTTCTTGAGTATGCCACGACGAACATGGTTTGACCTCACTGAATCAGCATCAGGAGGAAGATCAAACACAAAACTGCCAAACTTGATGGTCGAAGGCCTCACACAAGGAAAAGATTTGACAATTGAAGAGCCCGAAATGAGATTGTCAGCAAAGTGAACCCTCTTGAGATGCTTCTTGGGAGATCGAGAGGACTTGTACATCAGTCTTTTTTTATTTCTAGACATGACTTTCTTCCATCTCTTAGCTTCCTCAGCCTCCCATAATCTCTTCTCACGCTCCCAGTGAGGGGCACCATTACTCCAGAGATGAAAATAGACATCAAAAGAAGTCCCAATAAATCTTCTCAGCTTGTAAATGGCAAGGCCCACTTTTTTACAAGAGACTGTGAATCTGAAGTGATTATGGCTCTGATATGAGACACAATAAAAATGAGCAAGGCCACCAAGGCATGACTGAAGAGCAATAACAACTGATTCTTCATTCAGCTGGAACAGATATCGCCGAAAGGTGGCCAGGAGAAGAAACCCACTATCATTACCAACTGAATCATGAATGCATCTTCCGGTCGAACGTTGGAGATTCTTTTCAAACTGCTTCCCAATCTCGAAATCCAGCTTTGACCATAAGAAATCCATGGCCGAAGACCCAAACTCAATTAATATTAATTTTGATTAAGGTCTAGTTATACATGCCTTTTATAAATAAAAGCAAAATAGATCTATATATCGTTTTTCATAAGCAAAATTTAATTTGATTAATGTTTCTATCACATGTTTTTGTACATAAAAGTTAATTAGATCTTTATCTCGGTTTTCGTAAACCAAATGTTAATTTGTTTAATAGTTAATTAATCTTTTCTAATTAAAATTTGATTAGGCTTTTACATCGGCTTTTATAATAAATGTTAATTTGATTAATGCCAATACCATAACGTTTTTAATAATAATATGATCTACTCGAGTTACAAAGTTTGTTTAGATTGTTCAAATAGTTTAGTTTTTCCGAATTAAATGTTTAATCGGTTTAATCATATATGAATTTTTATTAATAAAACCCGACTAGTTCTTTACACCAGTTTTGTAAATAAAGTTTATTGTTGGACTAATGTCTACATAGGGTATATTATTTCTAAAATATCCTTTATATTTGTTTGGTTAATTAAAATGAACCTAGCTCATAGCCTTGTTCTCCCATATATGCAAAACGTTCGTTAGACGTTCTTTTCTCGGTGTGATCTTTACGGTCCTTGCTCAATCTTCGACTATCTCTTCAAAGCAAACCAAGCCTTTCTTCCTCTAAGCATGGTTTGTGTTCTTTAGTGATCCATCTAATCAAGCATATCCTTTAGTGCGTTCTTTTAAAGCTTTCTTTTGATTTGTGCTTTGTTCTTAGTATGCTTGTTTGTTTGCTTTGTGTATGTTTGTGCCCGATGATTGATACGCTTAGAGTGAACGTCGTTTGAGAAGTTTGAAGAGGAAGAGGTGAAGACATTTTGAGCAACTACTTTGGTTAAAAGCAAGTGTGTCCTTGATCGTTTGTCCTAAGGATTATATTTAATCACTCATTGCTTTGCTTGCATTAATTTTGATGGGTTCGTATTAAGGATTACCTAGTCTTTATGATCAATCCTTGATAATCCGGGTTTACATTTATGTTGGGTAGCTATGCTTAGTTGCTATACCTGGGTTATGGTGGTTTTAATGAACAATAATGATGAATCACGCTATACCTTTATGCTATATCTTTGGATGTTTAATACAAAACCATATGTTTAATCGGAACATGGAGAACCACCGGGACAACGGTGCAACCACAAGGACTATATGGCTCTGGTCTTGGCCGAGTAATTAGGGAAGTCTTTGTGTGGTTATTACCGGCATAGTAGGTTGGGGACGGAAGAATGCTTTTATGGATACTTCTATTACGGAGTGGTGTTGGAATGGAAGTACTCTATGGCTGACCGTCCATAATAGAAGTGTGGTATGAAAGATAGCCTCTATGACATACTACTATGGACTAATACGCACGGGAGGACACTTGTAAAGGCCTCGTAGCGTCCCTATGCAGCCACACCTTGGTAGTGTGGTATTGTGCCTACTTTTGAACAGGCGTGGTTGGGTGCAAAGCTCTTCGGAGTTTTTACGCGACTCGTGGGTAAAGATGTACAACCTCGCAGAGTGTAAAACTAATCGATTAGCCGTGCTCACGGTCAAGAGCGGCCCGGACCCTCACATGATAACCGAACTTGAAGATGGACTTAAATCGTGTTCTCTGGTTATGCTTGCCATATGCTTATGGCGTATCTTATCTATCTCTTTATGATAATTATGGATTGGTATAAACTTATACTTTATTAGTAATCGGGTTCTAATAAAACTAGACCAACTAAAATTGCTTAAATGCTTTGAACCAGTCCACTATAAAGCCCTTGCATTCATTCTTTTCCCACACTTGTTGAGTACGACAAGTGCTCACCCTTGCTATATATATGTTGCTCGAAGGAGAAAGCTGATCCGAAGCCTTGTGAAGATGTTGCTGGTGCTAGGCGTACGCAACCCCCGTCGACCGCCCGTGATGTTTGGGGCCTTCATTTCCGGGATTAAGCGTAAATCTCTCGATAATCTTTCTTTTTCTTACGTGATACTATTCCCGTATTCACTTATATGTCACTATATGCATGTAACTTGATCCCGGCATGCATATAGGTATGCACTTGGTTTTCTTCGGAAAATCGGGTGTGACAGAGTGGTATCGAGTTGTATCGACCGTAGAGCGTAAGCCTAGATAACAATGGTCGTTTCTTAAGGTTTCTTTTGATCTAAAGTCCCATCTTACCTTTTCCTTGACCCTCTCGATGAATGTTCTCTCATCTTAACCATCTTCTTATCTCCATACCATGAATTCTTGTATATTTATCTTATCTCACCTTGAACATTGCTTCGATCTCGCCTGTCCATTCTCTCAAGCAATAACACCCCCTTGATTGATTGGTGGAATTGTTACCCTTAACATTCCATCTATTCACGCATCTCTCCGACACATCAGCGTTGTTTTAACTTTATCTCGAGCTACCAAACTCCGATTGACATGAAATCAGTAGTGTTAGTTCCAAAATTTCATGTGTTAATTTTTGTCCAAAATTCAGCAGTATTCGTTTTGTATCCAGGGAGATACATACGAATTAGTGGAGCATTCGGACTCTGCCAACACTGCTGACATAACCGTATTGTTTAATTCATATCTTGAGTTCTAAACCTCCGATTGAGGTGATTCCAGTTAGGATGAACTCATAATTTCAGCCTCCTTGATCTGGGTAAAATCCATTATTTATGGATATCCTTGATGGGAGCCACATCTGATCTATTAGGAGGATACCCTCGACTATATTAACAACGTGTAGTAGCGTTCCCTTAGGTATGCCTTGATTGGTGGAATTTAGTGTTTGCATGATGATGCTTGGTTTTATGACATTGCTTGTGTTGGTTCTTTGAAGTGAGTGTTGGTGTATTGTGGGTCTTATATCTGCAACAACATCAGTTGCTTAGTTGGGTTCTTCTTTTGTACCTCTCACCTCCTTGTTTATCCCTATTCTTTTACCCTACTCTTGTTCTCTCATGACCATATTTTTATCTACCAACCAGAGGGAAAACCCTGATGGAGGTAACGAAGGCGAAAGCTATGTGAACAATGATGACTATGGCTACAACCAAGATGTGTTATAACTTCCCCCCTCAGACGATAAGTATGCAGAGTTCATGAAGACTGAGCCACCAATGTTCTCTAATACCACATATCCCTTAGAAGCTGATGACTGGATCAAGACAATTGAAGAGAAGTTAGATATGATACAATGCAATGATAGAGAGAAAGCTTTGTTTGCATCTCGGCAACTTACAGGAGCAGCTTCAGAGTGGTGGAATTCTTACATCAATGGACATGAGCAACCGAGAGTATTGTGTGGAAGGAATTCAAAGGCAACTTTATCCGACACCATACTCCCGTAAGTGCGATGAAGCTCAAGAGGAAGGAGTTCCTTAACTTAAAGCGAGGGACGGATGACGGTAACTTAGTACGGGGATAAGTTTGTTCAATTATCTCTCGTATGCCCCAAGATGAGCTAAAAGTGAGAAGAAGAAACGAGAGCATTTCATCAAAGGGTTGAATGAAGATCTTCAAAGTATACTAAGCTTAGATGAATATTCCAGTCTGCAAGATGTAATCAACAAAGCCATTGGGCTAAAAAGCAAACTACAGGAGATCATGAGTAAGAAGAGAAAAAGGGAATATCCAGGGGAAGCCAGTAACAATTCTCACCTACATCATATGTCTCAAGCCCAAGGTTTTCTTGAAGATCACTACAAAGATGCATATCTAGAATATCCTCATGGTGACACAGTGCTAGTGATTTATGAGACACCACAGAATCGACGAAACATTAGGGAAAGTAAAGCTTGTTTCTATTGCAAAGCTGGTGGACACTTTATCAACAGGTGCCCGAAGAAATTTCTAGATCGTCATTTTAAGAAGGAATGGCGACAACGACACAAGCAAGACAATACCCCCGATACCTAAGGGTGTTGATATAAGTTAGGTTGCGGAGAGTTTTTCAGGTAATATGAAAGGAAGAATGTTCTTTGAAGGACATGAAAAGAGTTCGAAATAAACCCTTGTCCCTTGGTAGCCTTTTTCTCATCTCGGGACGAGATTCCTTTTAAGGGGGGTAGATTTGTCACACCCTAAAATTTCCAATTTCGGGATGTGAATAGAAAGAATAATTAAATAATGATTTTCTCATAATTTTAAAATTCTCCAACTTTTTTTCTTTACAAAAACATAGTTTAGGAAAAATCCTTCTTTTGATTTTCCGAATTAAAACAAAGTTGAGAGTGTTGCATTCATGCCGATGCATCTAGTGGTTCTTGAGTGCAAAAGGTTTCAAAAATGCATTTAGGAGCTGTCCTAACTCTTCCGAGAATTTTCCGGATTTTTCCGGATTTTATTCTCATTTTCCTTGAGCTATTTTCTATTTATTAGAAGGCTCTAAAATCCTTTTCATGACCTCCAAATGCTTTATTTGGATTGTTCATATCTTAATCTATCTCTAAGAATTTTCCTGAAATTTTTGTGATTTTTCGAGTATTTTTCGTGCCTTTAAAACAATTTTTGCATTTTCTAGAATTGTTTCGGGATTAAAAATAAATTCGAAAAAAAAACTATCCTTTCGGTTTGGGCCGGGCCCGAAGGCCGGACCCGCTCCGACCCGCGCCCGCGAGCCGGTGGCCGGGCCGGCGGGGCCCATCCGGCCAAGCTAGAGGCCGCCACCGCGGCCGGGCGCCCGCGGCCGGCCGGCCCCGGGCGTGCGCGCCGGGAAGGCCTCGGTCCCCGCGCCAATAAAGGCGGCCCCCTCGCGCCCACGAACCCTAGCCGCCGCCCCGTGTCTCGAGCCCGCGCCGCCGACCGTCGACCGCCTTGTGCGCCGCCGCCGCCGGGCTTGGAGTCCGCTCCGGCCGCCGCCGTGATTCGCCGGCTAGAGGTCCTCCCCGAGCAAGCCGACGACATCACTAGCATCCACGCGTCGAGCCGAATGTATCCCGCCGCTTTCCGTCGCCGGGAGGAGTTCCGCAGCGCCGCCGCCTCCTAGCACCACCTACGGCCCGCCCCCACCCGAGGTGAGCACTCCTAGGGTACCGTCCCGACCTCCTCTCCCTGTTCCGGCGCTTAGTAGAGCTTCTCATCGCCGGAGCGCCCGCGCCATTGTCCACCAAGGCTGCCGGCGGACGGCCCCTCCCCCGTTCGTTTCGAATCCGGGGAAGAAGATGACGGATTTGCGAAAAAACCCCCGAAGAATTCCATAACCCTTAGATCCAATCTTGTGTTTTGCTCCTTTTCCGAGAGAACCCCCTAGGAAGATCCCACCTTTCGCACATAAATCCAACCAAGCACATTTTCGGATCTAACCCTAAGTTTTATCCGTTTCACGAGCACCGTTTTCTCGTGTCTCGGGAATCTTTTTAGCTACTCACCGAAATCTATAGTTAATCGCGAACGGGTCCTTTTTCATCTTATTTTCCCCATATTTTTTATGTTTTAGCTCCGTTTTAATCCGTTCAAGTTGTGTTAGGTTCATAATAATGCAAAGCACGCATTAGCGGAGTGTTTTCACCATGTTTTGTTTTCCGAAAATACAATTAATATTAATTTTGATTAAGGTCTAGTAATACATGCCTTTTATAAATAAAAGCAAAATAGATCTACATATCGCTTTTCGTAAGAAAATTTAATTTGATTAGCATTTCTATCACATGTTTTTGTACATAAAAGTTAATTAGATCTTTATCTCGGTTTCCATAAAACAAATGTTAATTCGTTTAATAGTTAATTAATCTTTTCTAATTAAAATTTGATTAGGCTTATATATCGGCTTTTGTAATAAATACTAATTTGATTAATGCCAATACCATAACGTTTTTAAAAATAATATGATCTACTCGAGTTACAAAGTTTCGTTTAGATTGTTCATATAGTTTAGTTTTTCCAAATTAAATGTTTAATCGGTTTAATCGTAAATAAAGTTTAATATTGCATTAATGTCAACATAGGGTATTTCATTTCTAAAATATCCTTTATATTTGTTTTGTTAATTAAAATGAACCTAGCTCATAGCCTTGTTCACTCATATATGCAAAACGTTCGTTAGACGTTCTTTTCTCGGGTCAATCTAAGTGTGATCTTTACGGTCCTTGCTCAATCTTCCGCGACCATCTCTTCAAAGCAAACCAAGCCTTTCTTCCTCTAAGCACGGTTTGTGTTCTTTAGTGATCCATCTTTCTCTTAAAGCTTTCTTTTGATTTGTGCTTTGTTCTCGGTATGCTTGTTTGTTTGCTTTGTGTATGTTTCTCGCCCGATGATTGATATGCTTAGAGTGAACGTCGTTCGAGAAGTTTGAAGAGCAAGAGGTGAAGACATTTTGAGCAACTACTTTGGTTAAAGGCAAGTGTGTCCTTGATCTTTTGTCCTAAGAATTATATTTAATCACTCATTGCTTTGCTTGCATTAATTTTGATGGGTTCGTATTAAGGATTACCTAGTCTTTATGATCAATCCTTGATAATGCGGGTTTACATTTATGTTGGGTAGCTATGCTTAGTTGCTATACCCGGGTTATGATAGTTTCAATGAACAATAATGATGAATCACGCTATACCTTTATGCTATATCTTTGGATGTTTAATACAAGACCATATGTTTAATCGGAACATGGAGAACCACACGGAACAACGGTGCAACCACAAGGACTATATGGCTCTGGTCTTGGCCGAGTAATTAGGGAAGTCTTTGTGTGGTTATTACCGGCATATTAGGTTGGGGACGGAGGAATGCTTTTATGGCTACCTCTATTCCGGAGTGGTCTTGGAACGGAAGTACTTGTATGGCCGACCGTCCGTAATAGAAGTGTGGTACGAAAGATAGCCTCTATGACATACTACTATGGACTAATACGCACGGTAGGACTCTTTGTAAAGGCCTCGTAGTGTCCCTATGCGGCCACACCTCGGTAGTGTGGTATTGTGCCTACTTTTGCATAGCGTGGTTGGGTGCAAAGCTCTTCGGAGTTTTTACTCGACTTGTGGGTAAAGATGTACAACCTCTACGAGTGAAAAACTAATCGACTAGCCGTGCTCATGGTCAAGAGCGGCCCGGAGCCTCACATGAGAACCGAACTTGAAGATGGACTTAAATCGTGTTCTCTGGTTATGCTTGCCATATGCTTATGGTGTATCTTATCTATCTCTTTATGATAATTGTGGGTTGGTATAAACTTATACTTTATTGGTAATTAGGTGCTAATAAAACTTCACCAAATAAAATTGCTTAAATGATTTGAACCATCCACTATAAATCCTCTCGCATTCATTCTTTTCCTACACTTGTCGAGTACGACAAGTGCTCACCCTTGCTATATATATGTTGCTCGAAGGAGAAAGCCGATATGAAGCCTTGTGAAGATGTTGCGGTGCTAGACGTACGCAACCCCCGATCAACCGCCCGTGATGTTTGGAGCCTTCGTTTCCAAGATTAAGCATAAATCTCGATAATCTTTCTTTTTCTTACATGATATTGTTCCTGTATTCACTTATATGTCACTATATGCATGAAACTTGATCCCGGCACACATATAGGTATGCACTTGGTTTCCTTCGGAAAATCGGGTGTGACAATACCCCACCGTAGAATAATAACTCACCCAACCCCTTGCTAGAGTGAGTCCATATCCCGTAGTACTGTCGATTCCTTGTCCTTATCACCTAAGATCACCCCAAGCTAAAGTTCCTAATTAATTGGCCAAGACCAGTGCCCGTTTAGTTCTTGTGGTTGTACTATTTTCCTGGGTGGTTCTCTATGTTCCCATTAACATATCAAAGGTGTTCTTGCAATTAAAATTAACATAAAGGAACATAGAGTATAAAGAGTAACCATGTTGATTATTACCAACCCAGTTGAGCAAACTAAGCAATAGCTACCATCAAAATTAATTAAACAACCCGGTTACAAAGGAAAGGTCAAAAGTACTAGGCATGATCCTTAATAGGAACCCATCAAAATTAATGCAAGGCATATGCAAAGTGATTAATAAAGTTATTAGGACAAAAGAACAAGGCACACTTGCCTTTAACCGGAGTTGCTCAGAATTTTTCAACCTCTTGCTCTTCGAAGCTTCTCGAACAAGATTCACTCTAGGTGCATCAATCATCGGCACAAGCGCATACAAAGAAAACAAACAAGCTAACTAAGAACAAGGCACCAATCAAATCAAAACTTTAAAGGAGCGTGCTAAGGGATAGGCTCGATGCTAAAAATCACTAAAGCACACAAACTGTACTTAGGAAAGGGAAGGCTTGATTAGCTTTAAAGAGATGCCTGTAGAAGGTTGAGCATAAACTAGGACCGGAAAGATCTAGAACAAGACACACTGAGATAGAGCTTGATAAAGAAGTCTAAGGAACAATTTGCATATGTGAACCTAAAAGACTATAAGCTTAGGTTCGTTTTAATTAACAAATCATACGTAAAAGCTATTTCATAAAGAAAATACCGTAAGTTGGAATAATTCAAATTAAACTTAATTTGCAAAACCGTAGAAAGAACCTAGTAAGTTCTATTCATAAATGTTTATGTACAAATTATACCAATTGAACATTTAATTTGGAAAAGATAAAGTATATGAATAATCTAAACGTGACTTTATGATTTGAGTAAACCATATTATTATTAAAAAGATTATTTCATTGGCATTAATCAAATTAACATTTATTATAAAAACCGATGTATTGCCTAAACAAATTTTAATTAGATAAGATTACTTAATTATTAAATAAGTTAACATTTGATTTACGAAAACCGAGGTAAGGATCTAATTAGATTTTATTTACAAAATAATGTGAAATAAAATTTAATTAAATTAATATTGATTATGAAAAATGGTATACAGTACTATATAGATTTTATTTGGAAAAGGCATGTTTAATATTAATCAAAATTAATATTAACGGATATTATGAACCTAATGTGTATTTTACATTATTATGAACCTATCTCAACTTTAACGGATAACGGAGACAAAAATGTGGAAGATATGAAGAAAACAAGATATAAGGACTTAGTCGAGATTAACTATAAATCTCAGGGGTTAGCAGAGAATATTCCCGAGACACATCAAACAGTGCTCGCGAATAGATCAAAGATTAGGGTTAGATCTGGAAGAGGCTCGGGTTGGACTTGGTTGCAGGGATCTAAAAAGATCTAGGGGCATATCAGGAAAACATGCAAGACACATAAACCAATCGACGGATTACCAGAAAAGGTAGGGGGCTAAATGAAAAACACCCAACATCTTCTTTCTCTGCTCGATGGAATAGGGGCGGACGGCGGCCTGGCCGACGGGGTCGCCAGCACTCCAGGCGGCCAGGGGTTCGGCCGGGGCAAGGAAATAGAGGAGGAGGATGAGGGAACCTGGATGGGATGTTCACCAGGGGGAGAGGATGGGTGGAAGTGGCCGGATCTCGCAGAAGACGACAGAGGTCGGCCATGGTGGCCAGCTCGGCCTTCAAGCGGTGGCGGTGTTCCAGCGACCTACGAGGTCGGGTGAATGGCGCAGGAGATAGAGGAGAGCAAGGAGATCATGTAGGGGTGCGCACCGAGGGCGGAGGTAGACGGAGGCGGCCGAATTTCGGGGTAGACGGTGCTGGCGGTCGAGCTCGGGCTGGCCGGTGTTCTTTTTGACACTGTCACTCCGGTGGCCAGCTCGCATCGGGAAACAACAGCAGACGTGCGGTTCCGCCTCGCGTAGCTCGTGGTGGCGTCACCTTCCTCCAGCTATTGGCGACCGTGGCGAATCGGCAGCAGACCGGTAGTGCGCCTTGCGGCTCCGGCGGTGGCGCTGTACAGGGAGGCGAGGCGAGGCGCGGGTGGCGGCGAAGGGTGAGCAGGGCGGCGGCGAGGTTAGGGCGCACGCGGTCCTCGAGCACCCGGCTAAATACCTTAGATTTAATGTGGATTATGTCCGTTATTATATCTAATTAAATCAAGTAATTCTAGGATTTGTATTAAATATCGTTAATGCTGGCTTGTTAATTTTGTGTGAGCAACAAGGGGCAGGGAGCAAGGCAGACCGTCTTCCTGCTTGTCTTGCATTGCATGCAGCATAACGGTGGTGCATTTGCTCAGACATTAACTCGTTGGTTAGCTAATTGAGTTTGAAGGCAATTAATCTATTAATTCTAGTGGCTAATAAAGAGAGGAGGAGAGGTTACTGCAGCATCAGTTTCTAGTACTAGTGTGTGCATGACTATTACTCTTTGCCGACCACCGAGAGAGTAAAAAAACGAGATTACCTTGAACTTTTGAGGGTGCTTACAACACAGTTTGCTGCAAACAAAAAATCCATTCCCAACGCTAAGCACTACACGCACAGCCTTAGCGTGAGAGCAGAGCCTCCGAAACCAGCCTCGTAAGAGAGCCTGCTCGAGGATAGCGAAGCAATCAGGTTTTTGGGTGGTCCAAGACGTGCGCGACTGCTCAACAATCCTCATTCGGTTGCTGCGATCAACTACATCCCGAAGACCTTTCAGCACTGCATCAACGTCTTCACTGCATCAACTCGTACGACTACATCAAATCTGGCCAGTCCACGATTAACATGGTTAATCCAGCTGGTAACAGCGCACCAGGTGCCTCCGGCAACGGTCCCGCCCCTGGGTACATCCTAAAACTCATTTGGATATTTGTGTTATTCATGTTTCCTTGTGTGTTAATCATGAACACAAGCACATGTTCTGCTATCACACTTTTACTCCTATACATCATGATTTTCTTGCTGAATTACGGAATTAAAATATGTCGAATAATGCCTATATTTCTAACAATCCAAAAACCTGATTGTGCTAGGCTTTCAGTTACTGGTTTTGCTGCGTCGCACAAACCAAATTTTTTTTATGGTACCAATTTCAAGCGTTAGCAGAATAAGATGATTCTTTGGTTGACTGCTACGCACGTGATTCACATCACGCAGGGGAAGCCCGAACAGTTTACTCCAGAGGAGGAGGAAGCTTTCGAGGTGGCCGATAACCTGTTTCGTGGTGCTGTGATTTCTGTTCTTACTGATCATCTAGTAGACTTTTATCTGTCCAAAGCAACAGGCAAAGAGCTGTGGGATGCGCTTGAGGCCAATTTCAGTGCTACCGATGCTGGGAGCGAATTGTATGTCATGGAGAAGTTCAGTGACTATAAGATGGTTGATGACCGTCTTGTAGTGGAACAAGCTCATGAGATACATACGCTTGAAAAGGAGCTCGAAGGCTTTAAGTGCGAGTTGCCCGACAAGTTTGTGGCTGGAAGTATCATTTCCAAGTTACCACTTACTTGGAGGGATTTTGCCACCTCTCTAAAACATAAGAGAAAATTGTTCAGTGTTACTGATCTGATTGGCTCATTGGATGTTGAAGAGAAGGCGAGGGCGAAAGACACTCGCGGTAAAGAAATTGTTGGAGCTTCTAGCGCAAATTTTGTGCAGAAGAAAAATAATTTCAGTAACTCCCATAGTAAGAAGAAAAACAACAAGCCTGAAAATGTTGCAAAGATTAAACAGACAACCACATTTAAGAAGAAGAAGAAAAACGATGGTAACTGCTATCTGTGCAGGCAACCTGGACACTTTGCTGCAAAGTGTTCAGACCACAAAGGCGCTGGAAAATTAGCAAACATGGTTATTGGTGAGACAGTTGCAGGAACATCGGGGTATGGTAATTATTTACCTTCATTTCTTTTAGTTTGTAGTTCACCTGAGTTGTGGATTGATACGAGAGTTAATATTCATGTGTGTGTTGATGTTTCCTTTTTTCTTCTTATCAGGTCGGCAGGACTACCTCCTTGTTGATGGAAATGAGTCGCATGAGCATGTTCTTAGTGTTGGTACGGTCGATCTGAAACTTACTTCGGGAAAGACCATGCAATTGAAGAACGTGTAGCATGTCCCTACTATCAAAAATAATTTAGTCAGCAGGTCTCTACTATGTAGAGATGGTTTTAAATTAGTTTTTGAATCCAATAAATGTGTACATTCGAAGTATGGGACTTTTGTTGGTAAAGGTTATGATAGTGGAGGATTGTTCTGTTTACCTTTGTCTAATGAGTGTAGTGAAATTGTGAACCATGTGTTTAATTGAGGACCATGTGTGGTTCGAGGACCGGTGGATGGTCGCTTCCTGGTGTGATGGGTGATTGACAACGTTGTGTGGACTGACTCTTAGCTAAGTATTGCAGGTGCATGTTGTGGCTTGACTGGTGTTGGTGCGGTTGAAGAACAAGCACGAAAGGTCATCGCCGGTGAGGCCTCCGGTGTGTGGAGAAGATAAGTAGGCTTGGATCGAGGGACCGGTGGCCGGCAGAGTCAAGTGCGAGTGCCGCATGGTGGCAAGAACGAGCGGGACGAAGTTATGGACGGTTTCTTGATTGATCCTCAAAACCAAGGTCGAGCCGGGACTACGTGGGAGCCGAGTCATGAGTGGCGATTGGTGGAGGCTACACCGAGTTCACGGGGTTTGCGGTGGTTCAACGGAAAACCACCGGGTTACTCGGTGGAGCCACAAAACCGAGGCCGAAGACTCGACGAGGAGGTGCGACCACCCAAGCCGGTTCAACCGCCCGGGAGGGGGCGGTCGGACCGCCCGGACCGGTCCTAACCGCCTAGGGGGCCGTCCGACCGCCCGGGTCGGCTCGCCGCCGAAAAGTTTCGAAACGGAGGACACGCGTCGGGATCGCAAGGGTTGCGTCGAGGCTAAGCAAGTTGTGGTCGCCGGGCATCCGTCCGATGGATAAAATCGAAGACTTCCAAATTCGCCCTTGAGGGTCATGTATCCATAGTTATTAAGTAAGGGTAGTTTGGTCTTTTGGGTGCCTCAATATATACTCTTGAGGGGATGGATGGCAGTCAACTGTTGGGACCCTAGCTCGTTTCTTTCCCATTTTTCGTTCTTATTTCCCCTAGTTTTTCCTAGGAATATCTTGAGTGCTTCATGTGAGATCTAGAGAGAGGGATGGATGTATGGGTGGCAAGCTAGACCTTGTACGAACCTTCATGGTATGTATAGATGATTCGACGTGGTTCCTCAAGGTTGTGTGTTGCTTTTCCCGTCCTTCTTTGTGGTGATTTTCGGAGCTCTTTGTTGTGGTTTTCATGACGGAGTTTTGAGGGTGTTTTCTTGGGGATTCTTGTTGGGTGTCACGTATGAGGACCTTGTGCCTCTTTGGCTGGTGACTTTGCCCCGAAATCTGCCTTGAATCAGACTCGATTTGGTGGTTTTTCGAGTTGCCCGATTCTTGCCCTAGAGAGTCGAAATCCACAATTCCTCTTGATTGTGAGCGACTCGGGTTGATTCCTTTAAGGTAGAGGTTTCCCAGGAGGTAACCCAGCTATTCCCGAAGTTTCGCTGCAATCCGTGGAGTGATTCGGGAGATCAGGGGATGGGAAGTTGAGGTTTGACCCACAGGTAGGTTTTCTGGAAGGGGCGGTCTAACCGCCTAAGGGGGACGGTCTAACCGCCTTGGGCCTTCCAGGTGAAGGTTTTGATATTGCCGGATTTTCCTCTGTGAGTTTGTTTGCCTTGATTAGAGGAGCATTCACGTGAAGTCTTGGGTCGTTTTCATGCTATTTGCTAGGTGTTCTTGCTTGGAGTTCTTTGCTGGGTATCGGAGGTTAGACTGCCCCTGGTAGCCGGTCTAACCGCCCCTAGGCCCCTGGGTGAAGTTTTGGTTTTCGCCAAGATTTCCTGGTAGCTAGCTTGGCCATGACCAGTGATTTCTGTTGGTGAAACCGTGGTGTGTTTTGGTGCTCGGAAGAGGTGTTTTGGAGGATTTCTTGGTTGCCTGGTGGAGGCGGTCTAACCGCCCCCCATACCCGGCCTAACCGCCCCCTCCGACAGCCCGGCTCCCAAGTTGTTACCACCGTCGTGTGCGTGTAGGAGTTGAGGTTCCTGGTAGTGTTTGTTCCTAGGAACAATAGCACTCCGGTGGCTACATGGTTTTGGCAAACGAAAGGTAGAAATGCGGAGCGTGTGTTTTTGGGGGTCCGACCGAGCGAGTTCATCTTGTTGGAGTTTCAATCTCCTTCGAGAAGAATTTTTATCGGCTCCCATTCACCCCCCCTCTCTAATCGCCAATCGAGTCCGCAGGTTTGTATCGAGCCGGTTCGGGTCTTTATTGACTCTAGCCGATCTAAGATCCAAAGATGACGTACCGGGAAGGGGGTTCGGGTCTTCCACACTTCGATGGGAAGAACTACCGGATGTGGAGCAAGCGAGATGGCGGTGTTCCTCCGCGGAAAGGGTCGGATCCTTTAGGATGTCACGGTGGACACGAGTTATGTCCGGCCTATGAACTTCCTTGCTCTAGGATCGATCGGTGCATACCCAGCACTTGGCTTGTAGGATCTGGTCGGTGTTGGAGGAAGCTCATATTGGGAATGCCCAAGTTTAGGCTCGGATGTATGCGAATTACCGGAGAGAGTACGAGAATTTCACTCATCTCCCCGGCGAGTCCATCGATGCCCTATTTCAGAGGTTCACGGTTGTGGTGAACAACATGAGGGACAATGTGGACGTGCTCCCGTACGATGATCATGATAGGGCTATCAAGCTCTTACACTCGCTGCATCGTACGGTTTGGGGTGGAAAGTTCGAGGCCATTGTTGAGTCTGAGAAGTATGATACTCTGACGGTGAACGAGCTGTTCTCGAAGCTAAAGTCGGCTGAGGTGGATCGGGGTATGACAGCCAAGATTGAGAGCCCGACTTACTCTCATAGTCTCGCCCTCATCGGTGGCTCCAAAGGTAAATCTAAGGCTAACCCATCCACCAGGATGTTCTCCTTGTCTTCTTTGATGTCTTTGCCAGATGAGGAGTTCGACGTGCTCGGCGAGGATGAACTAGTGTTGCTGACCAGGTGGTTCGAGAGGATGCATGGGAACCGGGTGAACTCGCGGAGGAACATGAGGACATGCTTTCAGTGCGGCAAGCCGAGACACTTTGTCGCTGACTGCCCCGAGAAGGTTGAGAACCGGGACAACTACAAGCACAAGTCGAAGACGGATGGCAAGTACCGGTAAAGGCGCAACCACAAGAGCAAGCACAAGGACGAGCGATGATCGAGGAAGAAGGAGAGCCGAGGAAAGGGCCGAGCGATGGTTGGAGCGAGCGACGTCAACTTTAGTTCTGCATACTCCACCTCGAGCTTGAGTAGCAGTGATGATGAATGTGATCGTCGCAAGGGCAGGAAGTCGTCCAAGAACCTGAGTGGACTGAGCTGCTTTGCCAGAGACGGCTTCTGCACCATGGCGCTTAGCTCTGGCAGCAAGAAGAGCAACCAGAGCGACACGGACTCTGACTCCGACGATGAGGTGCGTGATGAACTTTCCTTCTTGTGTCAGGAGAATGAACGGCTTGGCTTGTTTCTTGATAATCATGATGATATGCTTAGAGAGGCGAAGAAGATGAGGAAAAAGCTTAGGGCCTTGCTTGAGGATGCTAGGACTAGAGTGGCTGAGATAGAAACACAAAACTTGGATTCTAAACTTGAAATTGACTCGCTTAAGGCTTCACCTTTTGTTTCTGACGAAGTTGAATGTGTTGATTGTTCTATTTTCCTAGCTGATCTTGCTATGTTTAAGGAAAAGCATGCCTCCAAGTGTGAGGAACTAGATGTGAATAGGGTTGAAGTGGCTGAGCTTAAGTCTAGACCTGCTTTGCTAGGTGCTTGCACTTCTTGTCCTGTTTTGCATGGAAAAATTGATGAGATGCATGGTTACACTATTTCGCTTGAGGCTAAGTTGAAAGAATCTATTCCTACTTCTTTCTCTACCTGTGAATTGCATGCTTTGAAGAATTTGGAACTTGCACATTATGTTGACCGTTTGCAGGATGAGAATGATGAGTTGAGAAAAATGATGGGTTGGTTGTCGGGGCATGAACCCCAGCTAAGAATGATGATGGAAACCTATAAGCTCCAATATGGGCGTGGGTTTGGGTCGGAGAAGATTGAGGAGTCTAGCGGTGAGGGAGAAGAAAAGATTGGTGATATCCTTGCTCCACCAAAAACCCACCACAAGAATGCCTATGTCCCTAAACCCAACCCACTACTAAACAAACGCGACACAAATCCAGATCCACCCATATTTCCCCACTCTACAAATGATTTCCAAAAGCCCATGAAATTCATAAGAACTTTGAGGAAAGTGTTCTTTGGGAAAGAGAGTGAGAAGCCTACTGAAGAGAAACGGTGGAGAAGACAAGTGGAGAGAAACCAAGTGAGCAGCCCCAACCCAAGCCTAAACCTAAGCTCATGCGGTTTCATTGTGATTATTGTGGGAGAGATGGTCATAAGGAAGAGTCTTGCTTCAAGAGGAAGAGAGAGGAGAGATTGGCGAAGGAGTGGGCTAACAAGGATAGGTACAACCCTTCCCATGGTGTACCTAAGTCTCGTATGCCACTGCCCAGGGGCAAGGCGGTTGTGAGAAGTGTTCCAGCATGGGGAGATGCAAGTTCTCGCAGCCGAGGTGGTGTTTGGAGAGGGCGGTCAGACCGGCCTGGAGGGGCGGTCAGACCGGCCCTGCCCAGAGGGGGGCGGTTAGACCGGCCTGGCTAGGCGGTCAAACCGCCCCCTAGAATTCTGGGTGGTTTGGGTTTTGAGGTGGTGAGTCGAGTGGTTTCAGTTCTGGAGGTCATGGTTCTAGTGGTTGGCATGGTGAGTCTGCAGGTGGTATGTTTGCTAGACGTTCTCCTCCTCGTGCTCAATATGGGGATGGGAGGAGTCGTAGCTTTGAGATGGAGAGGAGGGATGGTCTACGGTCTTCCTTTCGTAGTTTTGGTTCTCCTCCAGTTGGATAGGGTTGGTTCCCGCATAGTGGTTACCTTGGTGGTGTTCATGGTGGTAGATTTGATAGGAGGAATGTTTTGGATTATGCTAACCCCACTTTGTAGCAAATGGCACAGCACTGGTTTTACTCTTTTGGTACTAACCCCAGTGTTGAGTCATTTGTTCGCTCACGTGCTCGTTTTTGAATTTCAGGTGGGAGACTTGAAGAACATTTGGTTGATTGACTCCGGTTGCTCGACGCATATGACCAGAGACAAGGGGTGGTTCTCAAGTCTCATCCCGGTGGTGACAAAGAGGTACATCACTTTTGGGGACAATGGGCGAGGGTGTGTGCAATCAAAAAATGAGATTAAGGTGAGTGACATGATCACTCTCAGGCATGTTGCTCTTGTTCAATTGCTTGGATACAATTTTCTTTTTGTGTCCCGGCTTGTTGGATGAGGGTTTTGAGGTGTTGTTTCGGCCTCGGTGGTTCTCGGATTTTGGCTTCTCGAGGGGACCTTGTCCGTATGGTCGTTCCCGAGGGTCAATTGTTTCGAGCCTGATTTTTCTCAGTCTTCTGGTGTTGAGTGTTGTTTCTTGGCTGGTTCTTCGAGTGAGTTGTGGAAGTGGCATAGGAAGTTGGGTCGCTTGAGTTGTGACCTTTTGTCTAGCTTGAGTAAACTCAATTTGGTCCGAGGAGTGCCACGGTTGAGGTTTAGAAAGAGTTGGTTTATGCGCTGTGTAGGCATGCCAATATGGTAGCCTCTTCTCACCCGCCTCTCACCGATGTGATGACTGAGCGTCCATACGAGCTGCTCCATATGGACCTTGTTGGCCTAGCTCGTGTGTGATCTACGGGTGGCAAGTGGTACGTCCTTGTTGTGGTGGACGACTACTCTCGGTATGCGTGGGTGTTCTTTCTTGAGGAGAAAGGGGAGACGTTTGGTATTGTTCGAGATCTTGTCTTGAGGTTGAGGAACGAGAGGCACGGAGATGCCATACAAGCAATCTGTAGTGACAATGGCTCGGAATTCAGAAACTCTCGTTTTGAAACCTTTTGCCATGACTTGGGTCTTGAACACCGCTTTCGAGTCCGTATACGCCTCCTCAGAATGGTGTTGTGGAAACGAAAAACAGAACCTTGTGTGAGATGGCTCGGACGATGCTTGATGAGCACAGGACTCCGAGAAGGTTCTGTCCTGAGGCAGTGAATATTGCGTGCTATGTTTCGAACAGGATCTACCTCTGAGTGCACAAGAAGAAAACCTGTTATGAGTTTATGCATGGTCGCACACCAAAGGTGAATCACCTCCATGTCTTTGGTTGCAAGTGTTTCATTCTTAAGAAAGGGAAAAGTTGGACAAGTTTGAGGCTAGGTCGGTCGATGGTATTTTCTTTGGTTATGCATCTCACTCTAGAGAATATCGTGTGTGGAGACTTGCGAGGTAACCTTCGACGAGACACAGCCATGTAGTCAGCTTGTCTTTAAGTGCAGGTGATGATGAACTTGGCGAGGAAATCTTTCAGGAGGAGGAGCATGTACATGGAGATGATGAAGATGGCGGTGTGGTGCCTGCGGCTGAGCATGTACCTACTACTTCGACTACGGTGATGGACGTCCCCTCTTCCACACCCACGACGACAAACCAAGATCTAGGAGAAGCTACTGTTGAGGGGGGAGGTAGCATCAAGGTGAGAACCTCCCCGGCGAGTACAAGTGAATCACCCAGCTTCAAGGATCATCGACAACATGAATGAACGTACTACACGGTCAAGGTTCGAAACAATTCTCATTTCGCCCATGCTGCCTTTGTTGCCACTTTTGAGCCCAAAGTCATTGGACACACACTATCTGATCATAATTGGGTTAATTCGATGCATGAGGAGTTGGAGAACTTTGAGAGGAATCAGAATTGGGAATTGGTTGACCCTCCCCCAGAGTGTAAGCCAATTGGAACAAAATGGGTGTGGAAAAACAAAGAGGGAGAGAAAGGTGAAGTGTTGAGAAACAAGTCAAGGCTTGTTGCTCAAGGATTCAGTTAGAAATAAGGGATTGACTATGAGGAGACCTTTGCTCTCGTAGCTCGCTTAGAGGTGATCAAGATCCTTCTAGCTTTCTCTCGCGGCTAAAGGGTTCAAGTTACACCGGATGGATGTGAAGAGTGCTTTCTTGAATGGTGTGTTGGAGGAAGAAGTGTATGTGAGGCAGCCACCGGGGTTTGAGAGTGAGAAGTACCCCCACCGGGTGTACAAGTTGAGGAAGGCGTTGTATGGGTTGAAGCAGGCGCCTAGAGCTTGGCATGGTAGGTTGAGGGGGTTCCTGTTTGAGCGAGGGTTTGAATGGGGAAGGTCGATCAGACCTTGTTTCCTCGGGCAGGGCAGAGATATCGTGATTGTGCAGGTGTACGTGGATGATATTGTCTTTGGTGGCTTGTCTAACTCTCTTGTTGCAAGGTTTGCAGAGGATATGAGTAGGGAATTTGAGATGAGCATGATGGGTGAGTTGTAGTTCTTCCTCGGGCTACAGATCAAGCAATCAAAGGAAGGAACATTTGTGCTCAAAGCTAAGTACACCAAGGACATTGTGAGGAAGTTCAAGATGGAGGACTCCAAGACCATGGCGACGCCTATGAGTACGACAATAGCTCTTGATGCGGATAAGGAAGGTGAACACGTGGACCAGAAGAGTACCGGAGCATGATCGGGTCACTCCTCTACTTGACGGCAACGAGGCCGGACATCCAGTTCTCGGTATGTCTGTGTGCTCGTTTTCAAGTGTCTATAAGGACTTCGCATCGGCAAGCGGTCAAGCGCATATTTAGGTATTTGTGTCACACTCCCGACTTTGGCCTTTGGTACTCCGCGTCTTCTTCTTTGGCGCTTCATGGTTTTTCAAACGCGGATTTTGTCGGGTGTCGGTTGGATACGAAGTCCACTTCTCGGACTTGCCAGTTTTTCGGATCTTCTTTGGTGTCTTGGTCTTCCCGCAAAAAGTCGAGTGTTGCTCAATCCACTACCGAGGCAAAGTACGTTGCCGCAGCTAGTTGTTGCTCTCAGCTCCTTTGGATCACATACACCATGAGTATACCCATGTCCGACTTCAATGTGATAGCACAAGTGCCATAAGCGTTTCAAAGAACATAGTGCTCCATTCCAAAACCAAGCACATAGAAGTAAGATACCATTTTTGGAGAGACAATGCAGAGAAAGGGAAGATAACCTTGATTCATGTACCCACACATGACCAACTAGCTGATATTTTCACCAAACCCCTAGATCAAGCAACTTTCACTCGTTTGCAGGGGGGAGCTTAGTGTTTGTTTGATTTCTTGAGTTGGTGTGTGGGAGCTCCTTTGTAGCATATGTATAGTTTTCCTTTATGCATTTCTTGCATTTGGCATGGTATATGTAACATGATGTATAGGCATCTTTGTATCTTAGATTGCATGCATTTTGTATCATATGCATTGTTTTAGGAAAAGCTTCTCCTATATACATTGTTCACCATGATGTGCTATATATGATCGTGTGAGCTAGTTTGGTATGCTATGGTTAGTTTGGCTTAGCTCTTGATGATCTTGATTTATAATCCATGGTTGATGGCTATGCTTTTTGAAAAATGTCACATATATGCTCTCTTGTGTGTAAATGCCTTTATATGGTCTTGACATATTTTAGTGGCTTGGTGATACTTAATTTGTGGTTGGATAGCTAATTTTTGATCATATGGGGACAATGGCACATTTGCCATCATGATTGTTTAGCCCTCTTACTTTATCTTGTGGAGGGGGCATAAGTTCCTTTTTGTCGTAAAGACATTTCATGTACCAAATATGAATCTGAAAATGAAATGTAAATTGCTTGGAAAATGTGCTCCCATGTCATATGTGCTAAAATTAAATTTGCTTTGGGTGCTAAACCGTTGCATGATGCCTACCAATGAGTAGTCTCATATATAGAAGTAGGCACATGACTCGGTGGCTTTGACATGACATGAGGTGCTTGCGGGTGTTTGTGATGGTCTTATGATTAGAATGGTTGTCCTAGCATGAAGTTTGTGTGGCTTTGCCATTTTGACTTGACATGTTTTGCTCATATCTAGGACTTTGCTCATGAGAGAGTACATTTTCGCAAAATTGCTCAATTCTATCCTAGATTCATCCAATGGTTGTGAAACTTGGTGATCATGTAGTTGAGGTTACTACGAACCTGTAGAGTATCTAACTTGCTCATTTGGACATGTGTAGCACCTTGTGATGAATTTTGTATATTTGAGAAGCTATATGTTGAAACTTTTCGCATTTTTCCATGATTCATGCATTGTCAACAAGGGGGAGAAGTTTGTGCATGTTTTGGACACTTGGGAGCATTTGGAAGGTGTTCCAATTGGTTCGGGCAGTTTTTGAAAAGTTTAGTGCATGGCCGGTCTCATGGGGCGGTCTAACCGCCCCCAGGAGGTCAGATGACAGGTAGGCGGTCTAACCGCACTGGGCAAAGTGAGCAGGATTTTGCTCTTTGTTGCTCAGGGGGAGCTCTTTGTGTTGTTTGAGCTTTGAATTGATCGTTTGTGCTGTTTACTTGAGCATGGTTTTGTCTCAGATGTGTCGAGCCGTTACCTTTGCCTAAGGGGTCCGAGACTTGTTCTTCTTCAAGTGATCTTGCTCTTTGCCTTTCTTTGGCTTTCGATCACTTGTTGGAGTTTTAATAGTTTCTTTTCTTTTCTTTTTCTCTTTGGTTACAAATCATGTGTGTTGTCAATGCACTCATCAATGGGGAGATTGAGGACCATGTGTGGTTCGAGGACCAGCGGATGGTCACTTCCTGGTGTGATGAGTGATTGACGTGGACTAACTCTTGGCTAAGTACTGCACCTGCAGGTTGCGGCTTGACTGGTGTTGGAGTAGGTGAAGAACAAGCGCGAAAGGTCGTCGCTGGTGAGGCCTCCAGGTGTGGAGAAGATAAGTAGGCTTGGTTCGAGGGACCCGGTGGCTAGCGGAGTCAAGTGCGGGCCGCATGGTGGCAAGAACAGCAGAACGAAGTCGTGGATAGTTTCTTGGTTGAGCCTCAAAACCAAGGTCAAGCCGGGACTACGTTGGAGCCGAGTCATGAGTGGCGTTTGGCGGAAGCTACACCGAGTTCGCGGGGTTTGCAAGTGGTTCACCGTAAAACCACTAGGTTACTCGGTTAAGTCACAAAACTAAGGCCGAAGACTCGACGAGGAGGTGCAGCCACCCAGACCGGTTCAACCGCCCGGGAGGTGTGGTTAGACCGCTTGGGCCGGTCTAACCGCCTAGGGGGGCGGTCGACCGCCCGGGTCACTTCCACCGAGAAGCTTCGAAGCGGAGGACACGCGTCGGGATCGCAAGTCTTGCGTCGAGGCTAAGCAAGTTGCGGTCACTGGGCATCCGTCCGTTGGAGAAAATCTGAAGACTTCCAAATTCGCCCTTGAGGGACATGTATCCATAGTTATTAAGTAAGGGTAGTTTGGTCTTTTGGGTGCCTCAATATATACTCTTGAGGGGATGGATGGCAGTCAACTGTTGGGACCCTAGCTCGTTTCTTTCCCATTTTTCGTTCTTATTTCCCCTAGTTTTTCCTAGGACTAGCTTGACTGCTTCTTGTGAGATCTAGAGAGAGGGATGGATGTATGGGTGGCAAGCTAGACCTTGTACGAACCTTCATGGTATGTATAGATAATTCAGCGTGGTTCCTCAAGGTTGTGTGTTGCTTTTCCCGTCCTTCTTTGTGGTGATTTTCGGAGCTCTTTGTTGTGGTTTTCATGACGGAGTTTTGAGGGTGTTTTCTTGGGGATTCTTGTTGGGTGTCACGTATGAGGACCTTGTGCCTCTTTGGCTGGTGACTTTGCCCCGAAATCTCCCTTGAATCGGACTCCATTTGGTGGTTTTTTGAGTTGCCCAAGTTCTTGCCCTAGAGAGTCGAAATCCGTGATTTCTTTTGATTGTGAGCGACTCGAGTCGATTCCTTTAAGGTAGAGGTTGCCCAGGAGGTAACCCAGCTTTTCCCGAAGTTTCGCTGCAATCCGTGGAGTGATTCAGGAGATCAGGCGATGGGAAGTTGAGGTTTGACCCACGGGTAGGTTTTCTGGAAGGGGCGGTCTAACCACCCTGGGCCTTCCAGGTGAAGGTTTTGATATTGCCAAAATTTCATCTGTGAGTTTGTTCGACTTGATCAGAGGAGCGTTCAGGTGAAATCTTGGGTCGTTTTCATGCTGTTTGCTAGGTGTTCATGCTTGGAGTTCTTTGATGGGTACAGGAGGTTAGACCGCCCCCGGTAGCTGGTCTAACCGCCCCTAGGCCCCTGGGTGAAGTTTTGGTTTTCGCCAAGATTTCCTGGTAGCTAGCTTGGCCTTGACCAGTGATTTCTGTTGGTGAAACCATGGTGCGTTTTGGTGCTCGGAAGAGGTGTTCCGGAAGATTTTTTGGTTGCCCGGTGGAGGCGGTCTAACCGCCCCCATACCCGGTCTAACTGCCTCCTCCAGACAGCTACCTCCTGAGTTGTTTCCGCTGCCGTTTGCGTGTAGGAGTTGAGGCTGCTGGTAGTGTTTGTTCCTAGGACTAGTAGCACTCCAGTGGCTACGTGGTTTTGGCAAACGGAAGGTAGAAGTGCGGAGCATGTGTTTTTGGGGGTCCGACCGAGTGAGTTCATCTTGTTGGAGTTTCAATCTCCTTCGAGAAGAATTTTTATCGGCTCCCATTCACCCCCCTGGTCGCCAATCCGATCCTTCATTAATGTTAATGATGAGTCTAATGTTTGGCATTCACGACTTTGTCATATTAATTTTGGTTGTATGATGCGGCTAGCAAATCTAAGTTTAATTCCTGAATTCACTTTACTCAAAGGTTCAAAGTGTCATGCATGTGTTGGATCTAAACAAACTTGCAACCCTCACATGGCTGCAGAGGCGAGGAACTTGGCACCGTTAGAACTTGTTCATTCAGATTTATGTGAAATGAATGGTGTGTTGACTAAAGGTGGTAAAAATTACTTCATGGCGTTAATAGATGATTGCACTAGATTTTGCTATATTTACTTGTTGAAATCTAAAGATGAAGCATTACACTATTTTCAAGTCTATAAAGCTGATGTTGAAAACCAACTTGAGAGAAAGATCAAACGTTTAAAGTCAGATCGTGGTGGAGAGTATTTTTCTAATGCTTTTACTTCGTTTTTAATAGCAAATGACCCGAAACACTAGACTCAAATTTTAATAGTAGATGAAAAAGAAAAACGATGGGGAAAATGAGCTCGGCGTGCGCCACGTGGTATTGGCAAAGCAACTGGACCAACCCCGTGTTGCCACGTGGTCGCGGGGAAGCTCATTGCTCGGTATATGAAAGACTATTGTTAACGTTTCTTTCCATTTGAAATAACCAACATCGGTGTAGCGTAGTGGTAAGGCGCCGCAACTTTGCTTGCGCCCTTTCGTCCCCGTTTTTTGCATCATGGATTTTATTCCGAAGGCCTCTAAAGCCGGGCCAACGTGGCGCGAGCGGCCCGTACTAGTGTGGTGGGCTGGGCCAAGGTGGCGCCCGAAGCCCATTTAAGCCATTTAAGATTGTGAACATACATACTTGCGGGCCTTTTGGTGTTTTCACTTGCTTGGTAGACAAGGCCCGACAAAGCGGATAGTGGAGTAGTATTAATTTCCCCCAAAAAACTGTACGCTGAGTACGGGTGCTGCCTCGTGGTGGTCTAGTGGACACTTGAGCACAAAATCTTACTGAATCTTAAAATGCAATATATATATATATACATATATATATACATATATATATATATACGTGCTAATCTACACTCGGGTGTAGAGTAAAATTCTACACCCAGCAGTAATTACCGGCCAAACCGATTAACAATTACCGAACTAAGTCTCCGGGATTACCGAACCATGCTCACCGGTCGGTAATCTCGTGATTTGGTTCGGTAATTTTTTACGCAATTTGGTCGGAATTATCTTGTTGGGTGTAGAATAGGATTCTACACCTATGGTGTAGATTAGCGCTACCGTATATGGGTTTTGGCACGAAGCTTTTCATGCACCTTTAACCTTTTTGTGGTTTATTATTTGGCCCCTCATTATTTTTCAGCGGAGCACGGGAGCACCTCAGTCGACAACGACCAGCGTACGGGCAGCAGATTTTGCAACAGCAACTCGTGGCCTCATTCTTTGTACCTTTCCTGCACTTGTTTCTCCCCGGCCGGGTGGAAAACGAATGAGATTTTTTCTGCTGGGCTGGACTGACTGATCAGATGCCGCCGTACGTCGAGGACTCTAGGCTCGTCCACGCTCTCCCCCTTTCGGCTCCAAAGGGGAGAACTGGAGAAGGAGTTCAAACTGAAACCCCTCGACGGAACAGAGCGGAATAATCCCTTCGTCTTTGGTGGTGCGCGGGCTGAAAAATGAAAACTAGCCTCAGCTAGAAGCCGATGATGGTGTCAGCAGCAGTATGGCAAGTTGATCTCTTCCCTCAAGGAGGTTAGGGTTACGAGTCCCCTAGGCGTCATCCCCCCATGTTTTCTCCAAATTATCAGAGGTGACAGGGCGCGAGCCGGTGTTAATCTGGCGCTCTTCGTAGGGAGCCCATCGAGCAGGCAACATCAAAAAAGTGGTCGATCGATCAACACGGCTGTAACATTTTTTTTTTAAATAAGCGGCTGCCGCGTCTCGTTGCAATCTTTTCCTTTTTTCCTGGCAAGGAAGCTAGGAGGCCGACAATTACACGTGGTTGCATGTGGGACTTCCTTGTTTCATTTTTTGAAGTTGTTTTATGACGATAACGTTGTTATTTTGTGACGCCAGTTTGCTTTCGTCATTGGTCCTCACAGGCAGAACTGCAATGATTTATCCGTGACGAAATAGGTTCGGTTTTCTCGTGACCATTCCGTGAGTTTCGTCATTATTTTGAGTGGTTTGACACCGTCACTCGTTATCCGTGACGAAGTTACAAAATTCGTCATGGTAGAGACCACTTCCATGACGATAAATGAAATGACACTATGAAATCATCATAGATATTAATATTTCTACTAGTGAAACAAGGTTTTTTCCTACACTATATTTCATGTAAAGAAAATAAATGTTGGAAAAAATTTCAAAATTATGAGAAAATTGTTGTTTTAATTATTCTCTCTATTCACATCATGAAATTGGAAATTTCAGGGTGTGACACCATCCCTCTCTCAAGATCTCACCATTAATCTCTCAAGCTAGTCCTAGAAATTCCAAAGGAAAAATAGAAAAGAAAATAGCAAAGGGAAATGAGCTTGGGTTCAAAAAGATGGCTGTCATCCTCTCACCACTTGGGTTATATGGAGGCAACCAAAAGACGAAACTACCCCTGAAGCCTAACATCAGGATACACGCCCCTTGGGGGCACTTTGGGAATCTTCATTGTAGCACCATCGGACGGATGCCCAGGGACCGCACTCCGCTTAGCCTCAACGCAAGCCTTGCGATCTCAACGCGTGTCCTCCACTTCGAAACACTTCGATGCCCTGCGACCCCAAACCGGTCAGACTTTTTCACCAACTGGTCATATTGGTTTTGGCCTGACAACCACACCGAGTCTTCAGCCTTGGCTTTGTGACTCAGCCAAGCAACCTAGTGGTTTTCTGGTGAACCAGTGCAAACCCCGCGAACTTGATGTAGCCTCTGCTAATCACTACTCATGACTTGGCTCCGACGAAGTCCCGGCCGACCTTCGTATTGAGGCTCAACCAAGAAATTATCCACAACATCGTCTTGCTGTTCTTTCCACCATGCGGCCCGCACTTACCCCGCTGGTCACCGGGTCCCTCGAACCAAGCCTTCTTGTCTTCTCCAAACCTGGAGGCCTCACCGGCAACGACCTTTCGCGCTTGTTCTTCACCTGCATCAACACCAGTCAAGCAGCAACTTGTACCTGCAATTCTTAGCTAATAGTCAGTCCACACAACATTGCCAATCACCCATCACACTATGAAGCGACCATCCACCAGTTCTCAAACTACACAGGATCTCAATCTCCCCTTGATGAGTGCATTGACAACACACACATTTGTTAACCAAGGAGAAAGGGAAAATAAAAGAAACAATCAAAAGAAACTTAAACACGCAATCGAAAGCCAACCAAAGGCAACGGGCACGATCACTTGAAAGAGGAAAGTCTCGGTCCTCTTAGGCAAGAGCAATGGCTCCACACAACCGAGGCAAAAACAAGCTCAAACAAAGAGCAAAGACCACCAAAGCAAAAGCTCAAAACACACAAGAGCTCCCCTTGCACATATGCACACTCCCCCAGAACATGTGCCAACACTAGGCTGAAACCAGTTAGGCTGGTTTCCCAAACCGGTCAGACCGGTTCCACCAAACTGGTCAGGCCAGATTCAAACTGGTCAGACCAATTAAACTTGGCAGAAGCTCACCCCCAAAAGCCAAAAATGCAAAAGAAATGCACAAACTCCCCCTTGACTGATGGGATATGTTCTAGGGATGCAATGCAACTTTTCTCCACCTTTCTTTCTCCCCCTTGTTGCCAATGCAAGAATCAAGCCTCCAATTGGAAAACATGCAACTTAGAGCTTCTCAAATAGATAAAGTTCATCACAAGATGCTACACATATCCAAACGAGCAAGTTAGATACGTTATAGCTTTGTATCAACATAAACTACAAGATCACCAAGTTTCACAACCATTGGGCAAAGCTAAGATAGAAATGAGTACTTTTACGAAAAATTACCTTCTCATTAGCAAAGTCCTAAACATGAGCAAAACATGTCAAAGTGGAAAAGCCACACAAACTTAATGCTAGGACAACCATTCTAAGCATAAGATCATAATAAACGCCCTCAAGCATCTCATGTCATGTGAAATCCACCGAGCCATGTGCCTAATTCTATATATGAGACTTCTCATTGGTAGGCATCATGTACCGGTTTAGCAGCCAGAGCTATATAAATAAAGCACAAATGACATGGGAACATAATTTCCAAGAAATTTACATTTCATTTTCAGATTCATATTGGTACATGAAATGTCTTTGCGACAAAAAGGAACTTATGCGCCTCCACGAGATAAAGCAAGTGGTTTAAACATTCATGATGACAAATGAGCCTTTGGCCCCATAAGATCAAAATGAGCTATCCAACCACAAATTAAGGATAGCCAAGCCACAAAAATATGTCAAGAACATAGAAAGGCCTTTACTCACAAGAGAGCATACATATGACATTTTTCAAAACATAGCTAGCAACCATGGGCACAAACCAAGATCATCAAGAGCTAAGCCAAACTAACCACAGCATACCAAACTAACTCATAGTATCATATATAACACATCATGGTGATGTATATAGGTGAAGTTTTTCCTACCACAATGCATATGATGCAAATGCATGCAACCTAATATACAAAGATGCCTATACATCATGTTACATATGCAATGCAAATTGAAAGAAATGCACCAAGGAAAGTTATACATATGCTACAAAGGAGCTCCCACACGCAACATAAGAAATCAAATAAACATAAAGTCCCCCCGCAAATGAGTCAAAGTTGCTTGATCTAGGGGCTTGGTAAATATATCGGCTAGTTGCTCATGTCCGGGTACATGGATCAAATCAATTTTCCCTTTCGCACATTGTCTCTTAGAAAATGATACCTCACTTCTATGTGCTTGGTTTTGGAATGGAGCATTGGGTTCTTTGCAAGACTTATGGCACTAATGTTGTCACATTGAAGTGGTACATGGGCATAATTCTCACCAAAGTCACTCATGGTGTATGTGATCCAAAGGAGCCGACAAAGAACAACTAGCCGCGGCCACATACTCGCCCCCGTAGTGGATTGAGCAACACTCGATTGTTTGCGGGAAGACCAAGACACCAAAGAAGAATCCAAGAGCCGGCAAGTCCCGAAGTGGACTTCCTATCCAACCGACATCCGGCAAAATCCGTGTCCGAAAAACCATGAAGATCCGGAGAAGAAGACGTGGAGTACCAAAGGCCAAAGTCGAGAGTATGTCACAAATACCTAAAAATGCGCTTGATCGCTTGTTGATGCAAAGTCCTCGGCGACGCTTGAAAATGAGCGCACGGACATACCGAGAATTGGATGTCCGGCCTCGTCGTCGTCAAGTACAGGGAGTGACCCGATCGTGCTCCGGTACTCCTTCTTGTCCATGTGCTCACCTTCCTCGTCCGCATCAAGAGCTATAGTCATACTCATAGGCATCACCATGGCATTGGAGTCCTCCATCTTGAACTTCCTCACGATGCCTTTGGTGTACTTTGCTTGGTGCACAAACGTTCCTTCCTTCGACCGCTTGATGCGGAGTCCGAGAAAGAATGGCAACTCACCCATTATGCTCATCTCAAATTCCCTACTCATGTCTTCCGCAAACCTTGCGACCAAAGAGTGAGACGAGCGACCAAAGCTAATATCATCCACATATACCCGAACAATCAGAATATCAACACCCCCGCCTGAGGACAAACAAGGTCTGATCTACCTTCCCCATCTCAAAGCCTTTTGCAAACGAAACCTCCTCAACCTGCCATACCAAGCCCTAGGCGTCTGTTTCAACCCATAGAGCGCTTTTCTCAACTTGTACACTCGGTTGGGGTACTTCTCACTCTCAAACTCCGCTTCACATACACCTCCTATTCCAACACACCGTTTAGGAAGGCACTCTCCACATCCATTTGGTACAATTTGAATCATTTAGCCACGGAAAAGGCTAGAAGGATCCTAATCACCTCTAAACGGATGACGTGAGTGTGATGCCCGGGTTTTAATTACCGTCATTAACGCTAATGACCGGATCGACCGAGTCAAACCGGTCAAACCCCGGTCAAACCTAGGTCAACCTCGGGTCATCACCCGAAAACCTCACCAATGAACCCCAATGAACCCCTTGACCAAGTCTACACACACCCGTGGTGGACCCGTGGTCGAAGACACGGTCAAACCGGCTTAACCGTTGATGTTAGTGAATGTCGTCCGAACTTTTGCCGCGTTCTCCAAAATTCGCCTAAACACTTCAAAATCTACCTTTATGAAAGTTGTCCATCTTGTTGAGGGACACAACTTTCATGTAAATTGGCATTTTAAATTTTGAGTGGAAATTAGCGAAAAACTCGATCGACCGACGGTACCTCCGTTTTCCGAACGAGCCAGCATTCAAAGTTGGCACGACGTTCTCGCCAAAACCATGGAGAAAAACACCCTAGAGTCTTTTTGAAAGTTGTAGACGGTAGTTGGATCTACAACTTTCCTATTCACCACATATTACACTTCTATTCAAAAAATTGGAGAAAAACTATTTCCAACGGGGCCGGTTTGAATTCCCTAGCAGCCACCGCGCGCCGGGCCGCGTCACGCCGCGCCGCGCGCGCCCGGGCGCGCGCCGCCGCGCCGCCGGCGCCGCCCGCCACCGCCGCGCGCCCACGCCTTGCGCCTCGATGGCCGCGCGCACACGCCGCCCGAGGGTCCGCTCCCCAAGGTCGCCCCTTTCCCACGTCGCACGGATGCCGAGGTCGCTTAGAACGTCGCGCCGCCGTGCGCCGTCCGCTTGCCCCCGCAGCCGTCCGCCGTCTCCCCGGTACTTGTGTCCCCGAGGAGCCTCCCTTCGGACCGCGGGACATGAGCCGGCGCGCGAGTCGGATATAAAGGGCGCGAATGCCCTCACCGGCGCGAGCGCCGTGCCCACCGTCCCGCTAACGCGGGCGCCGCCACCTCCGGCCTCCCCACCGCAACCAACCGTCCCCAACCGCCCTCTAGCATCCCCGAGAGCCGCCGCCACCATCGGTTGCCGCGCATTGGCCGCGAACTCGCCGAAAACGACCACCGCCGCGGCCATCCTCCCCGGCGCCGCCAAGGCCGCCCGCCGGAGCCCCTCCACCCCGGTCCAACCCATCAAATCGAAGCCTAGGGCACCCCTAGACCCTCCCCCATCCTTCCCCGCCAAGTCCGGCGGCGTGCTCGCCGGAATTTCACCGGAGGCCGCGCAGCCGGCCCCTAGGGACTACATTGCAAAGCAACGAAACTTTCCGAGGGCTTCCCCGCAAAAGGTGAATTCCAATAGTAGAAGGGATTTCCGATTCTTGTAAATCGAGTAGAAAATCACGGAAAAATCAGAAAAATGTAAAACCGATTTTGTTGGATTCATGGTGAAACATCCCACAACTTTTGTTATTCCGGCCGAGCTAATTCCTGTTAGTTTGTGCATGAAAAATACAAATGTGAAAACATAGATCCGCAATATCTCAAAAACCATAAGTCCTCTGCAGCTAATTTTTGGATATGTTGTGTGTTAGGTCATGACTAGCTCCTATGCAAAAAATTGCACAAAGTTATGACGTAAATTGTTTTATAAAAATGTTTTTCCATTTCTGCCAGATCTTCATAAATGATTTTTCTAGATAAAAATAATTAGGGTTTTGCAACCAACCTTTGCACACTGTCTAATAATGCCAAAGCACACCCGTGGTGAATTATCACAATTTTATAGATAACAGAAATAATTATTCTTGAATTATGCTTGTTTTCCTTTAAAATTGCACAACTCAAGTTCCACAATAGTTCTAGGTGTATATGCTGCACCACTAGGCTGGATTTGAGCCACATAACATGTGTGAGAAAGTTAGGATCTTTTTGTTGAGTAATTATTTTTGTGTGCATTTACCTTGTCCATCTAACTAGCTTTTGTCTTTTTCAAAGGTAATTATTTTCTAGCTATCCAAAGCTCGCATGTGTGTCCAGTGGCTTGTTATAGGTGTTTAGAGTGTAACACACCCATCCAATGAATTTTATTGATTAATTCCATGAATAAAAGACATGTAAATCATTAAGGGCTTAATAGTCATTAAATGGGAAAAATCACCAAATCATCCTTACCAATCTTGGTTGTGGATGTAAATCATTTTAAAAGGTTGAATATACCTACCCACTACTATTTGTGAACTTAAATTAAATTATTTACATATATATGTACGCAATCACCATCAAAAAGAATATTTAATAAAGAGTTGCATATTGTTCCTTTATGGAAGTGTATGCCGAATGTATTTCTTATCTAGGTGAATGTGCCCAACAAATACACCCCCGATTGTCATTTATGGTTTATGGTTAATTAAATTAAAAAATCATCACATAAATCTTGCATTGCATCTTCGTGTAGATTCTACCGACGGTAGACGGACGTTCGTGCGGAAGGAGGGAACGAAGGTGCCGACAAAGAGATGCCGTGCGTAAACGTAGCTCAAGACCCGGACTCAAGTCCGGAAGGGCCCAAGGCCAACCTTGTCGGCGAAGGAAAGCCCGGATCATTAACCCCTACTTTTAAAATTATGCAATTATGTTTGCTATGATTGTGCATTTACGTTTCAAGAGTTGATTTGAAACCCTAGATGCATGATCCTTAGGTACCTATGCTCTATCACTAGTATGCTAGGTCGATAGTCGCTATGCTATAGGACCCGATAGAAGTCGAGTGATGTTCGTCACTCGCGAGAATAGGTTCCTAGATAGGAATCATAAGATATCCTTAAATGGATTGCTCATGTGGTAAGAGCATGGGATTGGGCTCCGGTCCAGTGGTCATGTGGGCTAAGCTTTTGAACGTACTAAACATTCGCCGGTTATGGGGCCGGTAAGCCTAGTACCTTAATGAGGCGGCACGGGATCCTATCAATACTACTCTTGAGAAATCTCCTAACCGGGTAGCTACCGGGAAGGGTGGTGTATGGTGACTCGGATATCTCGCGGGGTATGCGGATAGCCCGCACTAAAGATCGTAAGATTCGATCCCAACCCGAGGATTTTTGGGGACGGCCTCGGGAAAGTTGTCCCTTCGGGGTAGCCTACCGTGTGTTTGGGTTTACCTTGCAAGGTTTAAATCAATCGATTTTCGGCCTCTCACCGTTATCCGAGACTTCTTAATCAGCGGCCATGATATCCCATAATGATGGAACTCGAGAAATATTGTTGTATGAATTAATTGCTTGTCCAATTCTTGATTGGATTAGATGGCACATTTAGAAATGGTAATCAACTCGAACTTGTGCTAAAATTTTGAAAGTAAGGATCTACCCTTAGCAGCTGTTTAAGCAAAGAAACCCCACCGGCCAAAAGCTTTCATGTCTAGAGTTTGGTGATGTAGTTTTCACCCGACGGTTAAGTCTTGCGGCCTTGCTTTAAAAATTGTTGTTGCAGGTGTGATTGACCGAATGGGTGACGACAAGTAAGGACATCACGGATGGCCTCCTGTGATGTTCACCGTTGCGCTAGTTTAAATTTTTTCCACCGTATTTTCGAATTTGAACCTTTACTCCATGCCATGAACAATGGTTTGTAATAAAATGTTTAATTCATGTTGTACTCGGACTTGCCTTCGCGTGAGTTTTGATGCATGTGTCGATCCTCCGTTCGATGTCCAAGTGATTTACCGGCGTTAACCCGGCAACCAACGACAGGATGATACTTTACTATTGTTAACGACCCAAGTGGATCGGTCTTAAGCGATAGTACGGTATTTTCCGGGCGGGTTGTCATCCCGGTATCGAGCGATTGCATGCACCCGAGCTTAATTAACAACCTCAATCATATGATTTTGGAATAAAAAGCTGCCAAGATTGTTTGATTTGCAAACCACGTTGGCCGTTGAGGATAAACTAGACCGAGAGGCCCTAGATGGAATTTTTGGTTTCTTTCAGGTGGCTTATTAACCTATGGTTTATTTTGCTAACTTCCGGTACATTACTTTATGTCAGACTTACTTTCTTGCACAACCAAACTAGATAAGCCACGTGTTTTATACGTGTGCTGTTCCGCATCACGGGAATTGCGAGGGTCGATGGAGTGATCCATTCCACGGATCCCATCTTCGCGTCTGTTTGTGAGTTGTGTTGTCGCACGTGTTTCATACGTGTGCATTCCGCATGCCGATAATGTGAGGCAAGGATATACTCCATTCAAATGGAGGATGTCCGAGGTTGGACACCGTCCATGCAGCGACTTAACGCATGGATGCTCGTTTCTATAGTGAACGGTAATGTATGGGAACGCTTTCATGAGTGTTGGCATGAAAGGTTCGTTGTGTTCTGTGATCTTCTGCAGGTACCCTAACCTCGTTTCGTAAGTCGCTAATTGAGCATCGACTAGTTCTCGACTAGCTATTATAGGGAGAGACGTGTATGTGCCATGCCACCGGCGCTAACTCCGAGTTTTGGCTTGAATGCCTTGTGAGAACGAATAGGACGTCTTGCATCATGCTAAAAGTCATGGAAGAACCTAAACCGAACTCGTGTCCGCTTCCATGCTCTCTAAGGTAAAATAGTGATAGTGTGTTTTGTTCGTCTAGCCTTTCTAGCATAGATGTGTTGTTGTGCGTAAATTTATTAGAGTTCTTCGCTTAGATTGCTGTCCTCGTCTGAGAATCTTTTGTCTAGGTGATCTTAACCTAGGTTGCTCCAATCTAATCCAGTTCTGCTCGCCCAAGTTCACGATCGTAACTTGGTCTACTGCAGGTTATGCTCGGTTAGTCAACCCTTGTCTTGCTATCTTCTTAGAATCATCTGGAATCTTGCTTAAATAGCACCTTCCCAAATCTTCTAGCTCAAACTTGCGTACCCAACTTGAGTTTCATGACCTTGCTAAGTTGCTATGCAAATTTGGGAAGTATTGGACTCTGGTTTGAGTAGGATGTTCGGTTTCCGATTGCCGACCGTGTATTATTACTATGCCTGCTCGTTCGAGCCCAAGATACGATGGTATTTTGGGTATGCATGGTTACCCCATACCTTAACCCCTATCCGTGTTCGTGGATCGAGTTACCTTTGTACACTCGCATCCGCCCGATTCTCACTTTTGTCGTTATGTCCGGATGGACAACGCCGGCTCCACGTCGGCCGATGTGGAATCATGGACTCTCGTGAACTACCTCGAGGAGGGTGGATTTCCCGCACATTTGTGGGACACCCCGAAGGACTTTGGGTACACCACTTACCCAGAGTACTCGACACGTGAGGTCATGACCACCGGCCAACTCCTTCGTTGTGAAGTAAGGATGAAGATTTCAGTGTGCCCGACCAATCCGCGTGGGATGAGTGGGAATGTATGACACACGGAAGAAACTTGTCTGACACTGTGCAGAAGGCTGCTCTCGAAGCACTCACAACTTTCTATGGGAAGCACCCCTGCCGAGATAGCCAACTCTGAAGCTAAAGTCATTTCGGTACCTGAGCGACGCATTGCCCCTGGTGGTGAACGAGAAACTATCCTTCCAGCCCAGAGCAACTCTCACTATAGTCCCGATCTTGTCACCTCGGTCGCTTTTCAGAAGCCATGTACGACACCTACAAAAGTATGGTGGGAGGAAGTGTATTCTATAGACACCAAATCTATAGATACAAAGTTAAAGAAATGGAGTGTACGACTCAAGCGTTGAAGGAAGCCCGAGCAATGATCGCTACTCTCAAGAAGGAAAGACGCAAGGACAAGGCAAAGATACAAGAGTTAACCGGGATCATTCATGAGCAAAATTTCTTGTTGCAGCATAACGATCAGTATATTCTTGAAATAGAAAATCAACCGGAAGCTCTAGCCGTCCACCCCCGAACCTGTCATTCCTGGACCGCGCAAGAAGAAGATGTTGAAGATATCCAAGGTGAATGCGGAATTGAGTCCGGACCCGAGTCACCATAGCCTTAGTATGGAGGACCTCACCCTTGGAAGTTGGTCCGTCGGGAATAAAATCTTAAGTCGTAAGAGTGCGGTGTTGTAAGGAACCCTAGTGTACCATGACCACTTTTGGTCAACTATCGCCGTCGGTTGAACTAGGGACTTTGTCATTGCGGCTAGCCCGCATTGTAATTCCAAAAGTTGTTTGGTAATTCGAAAACCCCCATCGATGTAATGCCTGGATTAAATACCTCTTTCGGCAATAATGTTCGTAAGGCATTATTTATGGTAGTTGTGATCGATCAAGTTTTGTGCTCCACAAATTTCATGTCAATCAAAGATCTAATCAATTCCTCGGTCCTAAACTTATTCTTTTGGTCTTGCTTACAACCTTGTGATTTAAATTGAAAATGTTGCTTTGAGCATGCACTCGCGTAGCATATGCATTTGGGAAACATAGGTATACTAACGTGCATTCACATGAAAACTCGTGCCTTTTTCCTTACCTCTACGGTTGGTAATGTTGTTATCCAATGATTAAAGGTGCCGCGACGGAGCCTAGGGCATCGTGTGTCTTTGCGAGCCACCCGACTGCCACTAGGAGCGCGCTAAGGTATCTTGGTTGTGAGATAGCAACTCGTCACACAGATCCTCTCCCTACTTTTGATTGCCCTTGCAATCATTAACGCATATGGGTAACCAAGTCATTATAACATGCATCACGAGCACCATACTGCACAAGCATATGCACCGCATCAACTGTGAAAAGTATCGCACTTTCAAGACAACGAGTTGTCAAAACCTCCAAATTTGCGAAATAAGTAAAGGTGTGAGCAAGATTAATCTGAAGTTTTCCGCATAAAGTCATCTATCGTACAAGGAAATTTTGGGAACTCTTGCATTAGCCATTCCTTTTCTTCGTAATGGTCTTGGAAACTCCTATCGACTTGGCCTCGTGCTACAAGTCCGGACGACCTTGTAGCATCGATCCCTCCACTTGCTAGCTAAGTGGAAGCATTTTTTTTTTTCTTTGTATTAAGAAGAAGAAATATGGTCCCTTACAAACACCGCCTCCTCACTCCGGACCAAGCCGTGAGGGGTCGTTAAAACAAAAAAAGAAGAAACTTAAAGAAAAAACAAATAAAGGTGAGACCCGACCAACTACACCTAGCTAAAAATTAGCCCGGCGCTTCCTCTTGACCCAAACGTCGCAGCGAGCGAGCTCCAAAGCAAGGAACCGTAGCTGCTGCTCGTTAGTGAATTCCCGGATAATAGCCGGATGCTCGGCTGGACTCCTTCAAATACACAAGCGTTCCTATGTTTCCAAAGTATCCATGCACCGAGCATGATCGGAGTGTTGAGGCCTTTTCTTTTCTCTTTGGCGGTCTTCTTCCTTGCTTTTCTCCACCATTCAAGCAAAGGCATCATCATCCTCTCGGGTGTGCAGGTTGCTGGACCCAAAGGTTCTAGGATTCTAAACCAAAACTCCCGAGCAAAAACACAATTTGTGAGAATATGTTGAACATCTTCATCTTCTTGATCACAGAACATACAACGGTTAGGATGCGGCGGTCCTCTTCTAGCCAAGCGGTCAGCAGTCCAACACTTATTTCGAATTGCAAGCCACAAGAAGACTTTGCATTTTGCTGGCGCCCAACTTTTCCAAAGGCGCCTCCAAGGTTCAAAAGTGGTGGATCCATTATGAAAGGCTCGATAAGCAGATTTTGTGGAGAACTTTCCCGAACTCTCCCATTTCCATACATGACGATCTTGGTCGGTTGATAACTCAAATTCCGACAGGGCATCCCAAAGGTGAAAATATTCATATAGGCCAACCAGCGAGAGTCCCGCTTGGATATCGGTCGGCCATTGCCGTCCATTGAGTGCTTGCTCAACCGTCCTAGTTTGCCGAATTTTGAGAGGCACTTCTTTGGAACGACCGCCGGAGCAAGATCCATCGACTACATCCAAATAACCATTTGTCGGACCAAAATAAGACCGAGTTTCCTCGACCCACATGCGAGATCACGGATATGTTAAATAGGGCAATTGCATTAGAGTGAACCGGAATATCGAGGCCCTTCCATGGCCGCTCCGTATCATTTTTCTTGAACCATAACCACCGCATTTGAAGTGCCCAGCTCATGATTTCCAAATTCAAGATTCCAAGGCCTCCTAAATCAAGTGGGCGGCGAAACTTTTCCCAAGATACAAGGCAAGCGCCACCGTTGACGTTGTCACGACTCTTCCAAAGAAATGCACGTCGCAATTTGTTGATAGCTTTAATAAACCACTTTGGCACTTTGATGGCTATTAGAACATAGATGGGAATAGCGGACAAAACAAAACGTACCCAAGTAGTTCTTCCAGCCATGTTCATAAGGGAGGCTTGCCATCCTGGTAGCTTATTACCAATTTTGTCGACCCAAACCATGAGTTCAGCTTTCCGAAATCTCTTATCTGAAATTGGAAGACCAAGATAGGTGCATGGGAACTCAGCTGCTGTACATGGCAGCGTTTGGCTCACCAAATCCATTTGTTTTTCTTCACAACGAATTGGGATAATGCAACTTTTTTGAAGGTTCGTAAACAGCCCAGAAGCTTCACCGAAATGATTAAGGATATTCATAGAGAGGTTCATCTCCTCGCGAGTTGGCCGAATAAATAGGGCCACATCATCCGCATAAAGAGAAATATGATGGTCTTGATGTCTTCGAGAGAGAGGTGTCAACAGTCCCAATTCACTTGCCTTCTTGAAAAGACCGTTCAACACATCCATAACCAAAATGAATAACATGGGAGAGTCAAGGTTCTCTTGAGCAGTCAAGGTTCTCGAATAGTCGGTGTGAAGTCATCCGGCGTGTATTCGTTCTTAGTCCGTGCTCAAGGAAGTATGCCCGGGATCGATCGAAGCTTTATGCTACACTCCTCCGTGTTGCTATCGCGAACACAAAGCATTGTACACCGAGCTTTTCTCGTTTCGCTCCCCATTACGGTCGATTATTTGGACCGTTGAGCCCATCGTCATCGGTTTCACGGTCATACGACGCCATGACGTCGCTCTACCCTCGATTTCCGCAACCGTATTCACGACGCCGAGATCGCGTGAGATGACCTTGTTGAGCTCCGTGTTGTCTACACCCGATACCCGACTGGGTCAACCGACCGTTACTGACCCCCACAACGGTTATAAAATGGAACCGTTTAACCGGAACCGCCGATACGAAAGCTCATTTTCCATCCAAGTTCGGCGTATCAGAGATCATCGTTCTTGTTCTTCTTCCACCTACTTCAATCCCCTCGAGCAAGCGGTTATCCCGTGTTCGTTCCCGATGTTGAGAAGAAGCTCATAGCAGATCGAAAGCGAGAAATCAATCCAAGCTGCCCCCATGCCTTTGTCTTCGAAGAGCTCGAGTCGTTTCACCGGACATTGTTAGGGATGTACCTCTCGTATCGTAGGAGGATTATGTCCGCTAATAGCCGTGCATGTGCACATTCATCGCCCGCTTCCTCACGAACGGCGATGAGGTAGTAAGGAAAAGCACCTTGTACCTTTTGTTCCATCTCGCATTTCCCAACCATGAGGTGTGTGGACCAGGCTTTACCAATTTGATATTGTGACTTTTGGATGTCCGGTTTGCTTTGCTTACCGTGAACGAGTTCCATAGAGTACGTTCGAATTATAAGTTTCGAGTAAGGTTCGAACACGTACTGATTAAGGACTGAAATTTTCAGATGTTCAGACTGGCATGGAATAACCCCTATGGTTTTGATGCATCAGGTAGTGTTGATCTTACGCTACCGCCACCCACGATGTTGACCGAAGCTTTCGTAGTAGCACATACCGAGGTGTTGCGCCAACTCCTGCAAGCACAGCAACGGATGGCTCAGCAACTACCGCAGATGCCACCGTTGCAACAGAAGCTTCAACCTCCCAAGCCCTGTTCACCCGAAGTACCCACCCAGAGGGACATAAACGCCATTGTCGGCGCAACTCAACTGTTGGAAGGGCAGAATTCCGTCCTAAGCCAGATAGTGTACGATGTTATCCAAGGACGTTATGGGAAACCATATCAGAATAGTTTGGCAGACAGTCTCTCTCAGTCCTTATCTGCCTCTATGGTCGAACAAGCCCGTTTGTTCAATCTATTGGAGGAGTATGTTAATCAAGACCAACCCCAAGCCTCCGACTCAATATTACCACCTTCTCGACTACCAATGGATCTTAGAGCAGAAGAGAGGGCAAACCGAGGCAACAAACGAGTATTATCTGAAATAGATGTAAGTGAGTGGGAAATTACCTGTACGGAGACCCATCCGCACAAGGGCAAACGAAGATGTAACCCTAGCAAGGCCACTCAACTCCCTGCCAGTGCAACACCTTCGCGAGTGAGGACCACGTGTGGTTCGAGGACCGGTGGACGGTCGCTTCCTTGTGTGATGAGTGATTGACAATGTTGTGTGGACCGATTCTTGGCTAAGTATTGCTGGTGCAGGGTTGCGGCTTGACCGGTGTTGGAGCAGGTGAAGAACAAGCGCGAAAGGTCGTCGCCGGTGAGGCCTCCGGTGTGGAGAAAACAAGTAGGCGTCGTTCGAGGGACCCGATGGCCGGCGGGGTCAAGTGTGGGCCGCATGGTTGCATGAACAAGCAAGATGAAGTCATGGACGGTTTCTTGGTTGAGCCTCAAAACCAAGGTCGAGCCGGGACTACGTGGGAGCCGAGTCATGAGTGGAGATTGTCGGAGGCTACACCGAGTTCTCGGGGTTTCCGGTGGTTCACCAGAAAACCACTGGGTTCCTTGGTTGATCCACAAAGCCAAGACCGAAGACGGAGGTGCGGCGGCGCGGACCGGTCGGACCGGTGGCTCGACCGGTCCGGGAGCACCGGTCTGACCGGTGTGCGACGACGCAGTCTGGAGACTTCGAAGCGGAGGACACACGTCGGGATCGCATGGCTTGCGTCGAGGCTACGCAGGGTGCGGTCGCCGGGCATCCGTCCGATGAAGAAGACATCAAGAATTCCAAATTCGCCCTTGAGGGGCTTGTATCCCTAGTTAGTTTAGAAGGGTATTTTGGACATTCGGTTGCCTCCATATAACCCAAGAGGTGAGAGGATGGCAGCCAACTCTTGGAACCCTAGCTCATTAGTTTTCCCATTTCCACCTATTTTCCTTAGGTTTTCTTTAGGACTAGCAAGAGAGCTTCATGGAGAGATCTTGTTGAGAGGGATGGATGATCGGGCGGCTTGCTAGACCTTGTATGAACCTTTGTTTCGTGTATAGATGATTCGGCGTGGTTCCTCAAGGTTTGGATGTGTTTTCCCGGTTGTTCTTGGTGGTGATTTTCGGAGCCCTCTCTTTGTGATTTCTTTGTGTTGTATTCGGGACCTTTCCCTTGGGGATTTGATGGGGGAAATTTGTGGGAACCCTTCGTGGTTCTTTGGGCTGTGATTCCCCTCCCAAATCCGTGAGTAAAGGTGCTCGATTTCGGGGTTTCTTGAGTTCTTGGGTTGGAAGTGCTCTTGGTGAGATTTCCTTGATTCCTCCTTTTTGGACGAGTTTTGGTGGGATTAAACTTGGCTATGGACTCCTCATGAGGTGTTCCTAATATCCCCAAAGTCTTGTTCAAGTCCGTGGAGCGATTCGGGAGATCGAGATTTGGATTTGAGGGAGTTGACCCGCGGGTGCTTGTTCATCCCGAGTCGCCCAGCTACACCGGCCCGACCGGTGCTCTTGACCGGTCCGACCGGTGCGTGCCTTGGTGGGATTTTGCTCGGGTGAACGTCTTGGTGTGTTCGATGTTGTCCCGTGGTGCCGCCGTTTCGAGTTTGGATCGGTTTGGTGGTCGGTTGGCTCGTTTGGTGCTTTGGGGGCTTTCGGCCGCGATCGGTCCGACCAAAGGTGTCTCACCGGTCGACCGGTGTAGAGCCACTTAGTGAAAGTTGCTCGGTTGCACCGGCAGGGGACCGGTCCGACCGGTGGTGCTCACCGGTCCGACCGGTGTGGGTCCGTAGACTCGAGGTTTGGTGTTCCGCCGCGTGCTCGAGTCGGAAGGCCGTGTGTGTTGGTTCCTAGGTCCGGTGGCACTCCGGTGGCTACGTGGGCTTGACCAACTTGGGTAGTGACTTGGAGAAGTGTGTTGGAAGCCGCGTCCATCTTGTTGGAGTTTCGATCTCCATCGAGAAGAATTTTTATCGGCTCCCATTCACTCCCCCCTCTCTCGGTTTGCCGTATCGGTCCTTCAAGTGGTATCGAGTCGGTTCGGGTCTTTACCGACTCTAACCGTCTAAGATCCAAGGATGGCGTACCAAGAACGGGGTTTGGGTCCTCCACACCTCGATGGCAAGAACTACCGGATGTGGAGCAAGCGGATGGGTGCGTTCCTCCGCGGAAAGGGTCGGATTCTTTGGGATGTCACGGTGGACACGAGCTATGTCCGGCCGATGGACTTCCTCGCTCCGAGATCGAGGGACGATTCGATGCCAACAATAAGGCGGTCGACTACTTGTTTTGTGCTTTGTGTCGGCCGAGTTCGATCGGGTGCACACCGAGCACTTGGCATGTAGGATTTGGGCGGTGCTTGAAGGAGGCTCATGTTGGGAACGCCCAGGTTCAGGCATGGATGTATGCGACCTACCGGAGAGAGTACGAGAACTTCACTCATCTCCCCGGTGAGTCCATCGATGCCTTGTTTCGGAGGTTCACGGTGGTTGTGAACAATATGAGGGCCAATGTGGACGTGCTCCCGTACGATGATCATGATAGAGCGGTCAAGTCGTTACACTCTTTGGATCGTACGATTTGGGGCGGAATGTTCGAGGCCATTGTGGAGTCGGAGAAGTATGACACTGCGAAGGTGAACGAGCCGTTCTCAAAGCTCAAGTCGGGCCGAGGTGGATAGGGGTATGATCGCCAAGCTCGAGGGTCCGACCGACTCCCATAGTCTCGCCCTCATTGGTGGTTCCAAAGGATAGGCTAACTCTAACCCATCCAACAGATGTTCTCTTTCTCTTCGTTGATGTCTATGCCGGATGAGGAGTTCGACGAGCTTGGAGAGGACGAGCCGACGCTCCCGACGAGGTGGTTCGAGAGGCCGCACGAGAACCGCGTGAACATGAGGAGGAACACGAGAACATGCTTCCGGTGTGGCAAGCCGGGACACTTCGTCGCCGATCGCCCGAGAAGGCCGAGAACAAGGATGGCTACAAGCACAAGCCGAGGATGGACGACAAGTACCGTTCGAGGCGCGGCCACAAGAGCAAGCACAAGAACAAGTACAAGGACGAGCGACGATCGAGGAAGAAGGAGAGCCGAGGCAAGGCCCGAGCGATGGTGGGAGCGAGCGACGTCGACTCCAGTTCCGCGTACTCCACCTCGAGCTCGAGCAGTAGTGAAGACGAGGGAGATCGTCGCAAGAACAAGAAGTCGTCCAAGAACCCGAGCGGCCGAGCCGCGCCGCGAGAGACGGCTTCTCGCACCATGGCGCCGAGCTCCGGCGAAGCAAGAAGAGCACACGGAGCGACTCGGACTGCGAGTCCGACGACGAGGTGCGTGATGAACCCGCCCTTCTTGCGCCAGGAGAATGAGAGGCTTGGCTCTTTGCTTGATAACCGTGATGACATGCTTAGAGAGGCCAAGAAAATGAGAAAAGAGCTTAGGGCTTCACTCGAGGATGCTAGGACTAGAGTGGCTGAGCTAGAGACACAGGTGCTTGATAGCAAGCTTGAGATTGATTCCCTTAAGGCTAGCCCTGTTGTTTTGGATGAGGTTGATTGTGCTGATTGCTCCATATTCCTTGCTGATCTTGCTTTGTTTAAGGAGAAGCATGCCTCCAAGTGTGAGGAACTAGATGTGCTTAGGGTTGAAGTGGCTGAGCTGAAATCTAGATCTGCTTTGCTAGGTGCTTGCACTTCTTGCCCTGTTTTGCATGCTAAGATTGATGAGATGCATGCGTACACTAGTTCTCTTGAGGCTAAGCTGAAGGAACCCATTCCTACATCATGCTCTACCTGTGAAATGCATGCATTGAAAAATTTGGAACTTGCACACTATGTTGATCGTTTGCAGGATGAGAATGATGAGTTGAGGAAGTTGATGGGTTGGTTGTCCGGTCATGAGCCTCAGTTGAGGATGATGATCGAGGCCTTTAAGAGGCAAGATGGTGAGGGACTTGGGGCAAACAAGGTTGGTGAGGGAAGTGGAGAGAATATCCCTAAGCCACCAAAAACCCACCACAAAAATGATTTCCCTCCAAAACCCAACCATCTTAGGAACCGTCTAGACACAACCCCGGCTCCAGCCGTGTTTCCTAAACCCACAAATGATCTCTCGAAAGCCTATCAAGTTTGTGAGCACTTCGGGGAAAGTGTTCGTTGGGAAGGAGTGTGAGAAGGCTAGCGGTGAGAAACCGGTGGAGGAGTTTGTTGACGGTGAAAATCCGTCAACCTAGCCATGAGTTTACCTTCGGTGTTGGCATGAGTTTTATACCTTATCCATTGGTACTAACCCCCGTGGTATAACAAGTTCACGTGTGCATGTCGGTTTTGGAGTTTAATGTTTATGTAGGGTTTTAGTGTTGAATGCAAGACTTTCGGGATAAGTTCATCAAGCACCTCATGACAAGACCTTGAAGTCCCGAACAAGTCATGCAAAGAAGCAAAATTAACTCCAAGAAGCCGGGGACTTGATCCGAGAAGACGACGGACTCCGGGGACCGATCGGAAAAGTGCCGAATCTTGCAAGACAAGGAGTTGAGTCCAATTCGGAAAGAAACCAACGACATGGACCTACATGCGAAGGGGGAAGCATCCGAGAAGCAAGGGAACCGACCTCGGGCAAAGGAGCCCACGGGCCGGGCCTAAATGGGCCCGGGCCGGCCGGCCCGGTCCGGTCGACCCTGTGCCCATTTTGGGCCCAAATCCGTTGTCCTTTGCCCTAGCCACCAATCGGGCTATTTATAGTCCCCCGACCGAGAGCCACGGAGAGAAGATTTCGTCTTCGGCCGCCGAGAAGCAAGAGAAGAGAGGGACACCATCTAGGAGAGGAGAGGGTCGAGCTAGTTGACTAGGGTTTCCCTAGCCGACGTGGGAACCTTGCATGGAAGACCACGTCGGAGTTCCGGAGCTAGAAGCAAGATCAAGGAAGGATCCCGGTGGTGATCTTGTGTATGTATCATTGTCATAGTTGAATTATCAAGTTGAATCTTTTCTTAGCGATCAAGTGTTTCCGCGAAGATTTCTTTTTTCGATCGGCTTTGCTTATTCCAATTCTATTCGCGCGATAGATTACATAGGGTGTTCTTGTAGCCGTGGTGGCTAGAGGTACACGCCGGATCTTCCGAAAGAATCTCGACTTGTCTTTTGACTCGCCCTAAGCTCCCCGCATGAATAGGGATACGTTGTGACGAACGGGGGTCTCGAAAGGCGGATGTTTTCGGATTTGGACGGGAAACCACGATTTAAAGAGGCTTCTATTAAGATTCGATTTGCTACTTCTTCTCTTGCTTGGAACTTCAACAAAAGGCTTACCCCGATCCCTCTAGATCGGTTTATCTACCCAATCTTACTTTGTTTTCTCCGGTTTTTAGTAGATTAGATTCGTTTTGTGTCTTTTACTCGGATGCATTAGGTTCTTTATTGAAGATTGCGGTTATTTGGCTTTAATAGATTAAGTCTTGCGTCACACATTTGTTCCACGGATTCGATACCTTGGGTTCACCACTCGAGGGAAGAAGGGTCCCTTGACTACGACGGGAGACTTGTACGCTTGCGAGTCACGAACGAACTTTGATACAATTATTAACCGTCAACAAGCCCCTTTTTCCGGCGCCGTTGCCGGGGAACAAGTGATCAAGATTTGATTTTTTATTGCTTTTTTTTGTAATTTTCAGTACTGATTTTGTTTTATTTTTGCATCTACTAAATTTTGATCATCCTCAAAATACATCTAATCTAGTTTGTCTAACTCTAGTCTTCATAGATTTATTTTTTTCTAGTTTTTGCATACTTTGTTTATTGCTAACCCTAACCGGAGATGGTTGGCTACCTCTCCAAGAAACCCAAACCTTTTTGTGGATGATCCGGGAAACTTTACGAGGCAAAGGTGACATGCAACACAAGCTAAAGGGGTGGAAACCCTAGATTCAAAAGTTGAAGTCGAAGGACCGTCGAAATCTCCAAGGGAATCACCACCTCCAAGTCCAAAGGAAGGTCAACCTCAACCACCGGAGCGCCGCGCACCCCGGACATCGTTGATCCACCTATCATAAACCTTCAAGACGCCGGGAGGCCGTTCAAGATCAAAGTCTCAACTATCCGCATGACGATTGCGAGAGCCGAATGCATACGAGTCGGATTCCTTGAGTGGCATATCGGTTTACTTAAGAGGAGGATGGAGAAGATGGAGATGGAGAAAGAAGCTCAACACCTAAAGGCCGCCGAAGCAAGATCCTCATGCAAGGAGTGTGTGGAGTATGACCATGTCCAAGGTAACCCCGATTTAATGCAAGTTCGTCGATTCAAGTTTTGGGTTCTCTTTGTGCAAAGTTCAAGGACTTGATGGACGAGCAAGCTAAGATCAACGAGGACGCCGTCACTAAGTTCGAGGCTATGGAGAAAATATTGAAGAATTTAGATGGCAAGGTGACGGAGGTCGGAAGCTCTATACGTGAAGTGTTCATCGTGATAAGATGCTAGACGCAAGTGGGACAACTTGCCGGCGCCCGATGGGTAACAAAGAAGAATATCCGAGACAACTCCAAGGTCCCAAGACGGCGAAGGCTACTCAAGCTCATTCGGGAGAGATGAAGGATCACATTAGAGACCATGAAGATCACGACCGAAGGACCGGAGTTCGAGATGCCGAGCCACAAGGAAGTTGTTGCATCCGTCAAGACCAAGGACAAAGCCACTGTGAAGACCAAAAAAATTGACTAAGCCAAAGCGGGTACCCAAGATTGCAACGCCCACAAAGAGCGTTGATCCGAAGTAATCAAGTTAAGAAGTCTAGCCATGGACTACAAACGAAGCGCTAGGCGGGAGGCAACCCGTTTCGTCAAGTCAAGAATAAGCTACCGGGAGTACAACCCGATTCCAGGTTTTTCGAGTCTTTTTTATAATTTAGTTTTTGAGTTTTATTACGCAAAGACATTAGACTTAGAAGTGGTTGAACAATATTAGAGACATAATTCTTGATTGAATGTTTGCTTTATCATAAACCCTTTGCATGAACCCTCCTATGTGCTTGTTTGATTCTTTTCTTTTCAAGAAACCTCAACCAAATAATTTCAGAACCTTAGCTCAACCTTTCACCCCCATTATGGTGCTGAGGTTGACTTATTTTTCATGCTAAAACCACACGAGTAGAGCCACGATTTATGTTTATGTGTTAATAAAATTCAGCACGTGGTAGGACTCGCGTGAACTTAGAAATCAAAGCTTTTGGTTGGTTTTAAAAATCTTTATCCTTGGTTTCTCTAGGATTAGAATTTTTCTAAGCCTATTCTAATTTTGTTTTATTCAAAATCTTTCTTATTTAGCCAAAATTAGAACCTAAACCTATGCCCCCATGATCAAGCCGGGAAAAGTCCGCTCTCAACCGATGAAGGCAAACTATACCGGTGAGACCGAAATCGACGTAAAAAGAAAATATTTTCGACTTGCATTTGTTTTTAATGGTTTAAAAACTTCTCTAAAATTATGTTCGAGCTCTTGCATGGCTCTGAAAATATTTTAAATTTCGAATTAGAGGAGTGCTTGACCTTAAACACACCTTAATGGAGGCAATCTAGTTTGAATGCATGCACCATTGGGTTCCCTTTCATCAACTTTCACCAATTCCACATGCAAAGGACAAGCATGGTGGGCAGCAAGCATCAACTTTGTAGGAATTTCATGGTGGCATGTGGAGCAAGTGGAGCTAGGGAGCATGGACATGACCCAAAACATGAAGCATCAAGTGGAAGGACCAATAGTGGACGGGAGCGTTTGGGCGGTGCAACTCGTGGAGCACGCGAGCGGGGAAAGTTGCGAGAGGTGAAATGATCGTCTTTGGAAGAAAGACGAGGCGGGGAAGAGCATCGAGGCCGGCCTCACCTACATAAGGAGCCCCCCCGGCCCCCGTTTTCCGCAGGCAAGCTTCCCTCTCCTTCCTTTGTTTGTGTGTTCAAGTTTGTGTGCTCAAAACCTCCGTAGACATAGCCAACCTTCCCAAGCTTGATGACTCGAGAAAAAAAATCCACATCCTTAATCCACTCAAAGTCCACATCCGAAGCAAAGAGTTTAAGTGCCTAGTTTACCGGTTGCAACCCGGAATTTTAGTTGAAGAAAGAGTGCAGCAACCATGTGGAAGAAGACCACAAGTCTCTTCTCCAAGAAGAAGAGTTCGTCGTCGTCCAAGCCGTCATCAACCACGTCTTCGAGGAGGCACTCGGTTTCCGAGTCTCCCGGAGCATGGAGACGGACACGGCACCACCGAGGAGGAACGATGCTCTCCTCCTTGGTGGTATGAGGGCTGCAAGAAGCACTTCCATGAGGTTCACCGAACCTCGTGGGCACACGGAGGAGCAGCCCGCGCCACCACGACGATCGACTCGCTCAACCGCACCACCTCCTTACACCCCGACACAATCTTCGTACGGCTTCATCATCTTGTCGGCGGAGGAGGAGGATAGGCTCGCCAATCTTGAGAAGAGGCTTGTGCCAAACGTCGAGTTCGACGACCAAGCACTCTACACCTTGGGTTTTGGCACCGACATATACTATATCTTCGGGGCACCTCGGATGGGTGCGGTTCTCCAACGGAGTATCGTTGGACACCCATTTGGGGTTCGCCTTGGAAATTTTGATGACTATTGCACCCATCATTGATGATGATGGGATGCAAAGCTTGTCATTCCGTTGGAGGGAGTCCAACAAGAGGTTCCCTACGAGCACATTAGGGAGCTGCTTGGATTCCACAAGGGAGCTCCGGAGAAAGTTGACGCGCCACCGGCATGTTAGCGGGATTTTGGAACATGATCTCCGGAGAAGCCCATCAACAACGCAATTGCATCCACAACCCCATTATCCGGATATTTCACTCTTGGATGTACAAGAGGGTATTGAGGAGGATGAAGGAAACAAGGGTGACCGACACGGAGTTGAATTGGCTATACTCGGCTTTAATTGCCAGGCAGCCAATAGACCCCTCTTACCTCATGATCAACCGTTGGTGTTGTGAAGCAACATCGGGGGCGGGTAATATTGGTTCGGGGTGTTACCTCTCCATGTTGGCCTTTTCCTTGCGGCCGGGGATCGCAAGAAACCCCGACCACCTTTTGCGTGGTACCTCTCTCGGCATTGAGTATTTGCGGCAAGGCAAATACATTAGTGGAGATGAGAGAGGAGGTTATCGGTTGGCCATAGTGAACCTACCCCTTCCGAATGAGAGGCTTAGGCTTTTCACCGAAGGAAGGGAAGATTGGTTGGAAGAGGGACTACTTGTCCCTGCAAGGAAGAACAAAAGAGGAAGAATCGTAGAGGAGGGAACATCCTCCGCACGAGCGAGTGGAGCACAACCCAATGTGCAACCATTCGGCGGAGTTCCTCCTCCGCCAAGTTATTACGGAGGGTCACAACAACAAGCATGGGGGGGGTGGTGCACCGGTACCCCCACCAAATTATGTTGTGCCCAACGCTAACTTCGCGGAGTCCTACGCTCATCATCCCCAACCACAACAAAGCATGGCCATTATTGGAGGGCTTGTTGCAAGTAACGCTCAAAACATCGCAGCCATCCAAGCTAACGCAACTCAACTTGGTGAAGGCAACGCAAATATTGCCTTTGAACTTGGACGCCTTCACCTTGTGGAGCCAAATCAATTCGTCGGAGGAAGTGTCCAACCATATTATGAGCAAGGGTATTATTATCAAGATCATCAACATCAACCACCGGCGGAGGACTAGAAGATTTAGGAACTTTAGTTTTCTTTTCTTCTCTTTTTCTCTGTAATTTTCAGCTTTTGCTTATGTGTGTTTGCGTAGTATTTTCTATTTTTATTTAAATTTCAGCAAGCATGTTTGTTTATTTTCAGTATGTATTTCATCTTGATGTCACCATTAATAAAGACACCACCTTGATTTTATCATTGGAAAAAGTTACAAAATTCGTGCCATGATGATATATGATTAAAATTGCAGCTTCGTTCATCTTTGTAATTGACTTATGCATGTTTAAGCTAGTGCTCTCTTAAAAATACAGATCTGAATTTATTTAAATGCTAGCTTAATTTTCAGCGGAGGTTATGATTAAAATAAAGACCCATAGTGTTTTATGTGCTCTCAAGTTATGAATAGATTAAAGATGTCTTTTGTGCTCAAAAATATCGCTAACCTTGTCACAAATATCGCTTGTGTGTTGCTCAACCTATCCAAAGCCTTATATATATTTGAGTGCATAAACCTTAGTGTACAAGATTTATTTTTGAGTGCGTTATTGCAGGCCATGATTTCTCTGGCCCGAGACTAAGAAGCTGGTCATTCCATTTTTGCGTATCTATCTTTTTGCTAGCCTTTTATCCGTGCATTGTGTATCCCCGCATTGGAGATCTCACAAACTTCGCCGGATATCCACCCTTAAACCAAATATCATCTTTTGTGATTACCTCCTTGACCACAACCTATCGTTGAGAATGGATCATCAATTCAAGGAAGATCGCAAGACGGTGCCAACGTTGAAGATTTCAAGTATCTCTCCAAGGAAAAATATTCCGGTACCTACCTTATTTTTCGCCTCTTTGCTCGAGGATGAGCAACGTCTAAGCATGGGGGAGGAGGTAGGTACGGTGCAGTTTTAGAGTTCAAAGGGGAATATTAAAAAAAATGATGATGATGAAAGAAAAAAAATCCAGCGATACTCATGACTTTCAAGGTATAAAAAATCAAAACTTCATTGTGGAAGTCATGGGCTGAATGTATGACGAGGAAAAAAATGAATGAATGAAAGAAAGAAAAGAATGAAAAATATGAGAAAGAAAGAAAAAAAAATGTGCGTAAAGTAAATTCCCTAAGATCTCTAAAAGTGCATTCAAGGCTTCAAGTTAAAAAGATCCATTCTCATTTTCCAACCATGTGCAATCCGATAACGAGGACTTCTTTTGTGCCTCGGGATCATTCTTTGCCATTTGCACATGTCCACTCATCTAAAGTGTGTGTATTTTTCTCTTTCCCCTCCTTGATTTAACATTGTTTTCCAATTACCTTTTTGACGAGTCTCGGTAAGACCATGAGAAGCTTGTCTTGTTTTGACAATACCTCATTTATAAAATCTTGTTAGGACTAAACTTTCCCAAAGCTCCATATAAAAGCCTACCACATATATATGAGAGGGAAAGGAGTAGAATATATAGGCTTGAGAGACAAGTGAGATGAGAGTTTATGAGTAATACACGAGATGATTTAAATTTGTGAATTTGGTTTAGTTTTTCTTTATCTCGATCTTCATTTCAAAAAATTCGAGATCTATTTAAAACTTTGTGAGCATGTTAATACTTGTGGGATAAGCTTAAAAAGAATCTACCCTCCGTAGAAATGAAGGCTAGTACATTATGGAACTTTAATGAATTAAAATTTTGAGAGCATTATGTTTTCTCATGTGTAATCAAGTGCGAGTTTAAACATTGTTTAGCAATGATGATATCCATCGAAGGCTTACTCGAGGACGAGCAAGGTTTAAGCATGGGGGAGATGTTGACGGTGAAAATCCGTCAACCTAGCCATGAGTTTACCTTCGGTGTTGGCATGAGTTTTATACCTTATCCATTGGTACTAACCCCCGTGGTATAACAAGTTCACGTGTGCATGTCGGTTTTGGAGTTTAATGTTTATGCGGGGTTTTAGTGTTGAATGCAAGACTTTCGGGATAAGTTCATCAAGCACCTCATGACAAGACCTTGAAGTCCTGAAAAAGTCATGCAAAGAAGCAAAATTAACTCCAAGAAGCCGGGGACTTGATCCGAGAAGACGACGAGACTCCGGGGACCCGACCGAAAAGTGCCGAATCTTGCAAGACAAGGAGTTGAGTCCAATTCGGAGAGAAACCGACGACATGGACCTACATGCGAAGGGGGGGAAGCATCCGGGAAGCAAGGGAACCGACCTCGGGCAAAGGAGCCCACGGGGCCGGGCCTAAATGGGCCCGGGCCGGCCGGCCCGATCCGGTCGGCCCGGGCCCGTGCCCATTTTGGGCCCAAATCCGTCGTCCTTTGCCCTAGCCGCCAATCGGGCTATTTATAGTCCCCCGACCGAGAGCCACGGAGAGAAGATTTCGTCTTCGGCCGCCGAGAAGCGAGAGAAGAGAGGGACACCATCTAGGAGAGGAGAGGGTCGAGCTAGTTGACTAGGGTTTCCCTAGCCGACGTGGGAACCTTGCATGGAAGACCACGTCGGAGTTCCGGAGCTAGAAGCAAGATCAAGGAAGGATCCCGGTGGTGATCTTGTGTATGTATCATTGTCATAGTTGAATTATCAAGTTGAATCTTTTCTTAGCGATCAAGTGTTTCCTTGAAGATTTCGTTTTTCGATCGGCTTTGCTTATTCCAATTCTATTCGCGTGATAGATTACATAGGGTGTTCTTGTAGCCGCGGTGGCTAGAGGTACACGCCGGATCTTCCGAAAGAATCTCGACTTGTCTTTTGACTCGCCCTAAGCTCCCGGCATGAATAGGGTTGTGACAGAACGGGGGTCTCGAAAGGCGGATGTTTTCGGATTTGGACGGGAAACCACGATTTAAAGAGGCTTCTATTAAGATTCGATTTGCTACTTCTTCTCTTGCTTGGAACTTCAACAAAAGGCTTACCCCGATCCCTCTAGATCGGTTTATCTACCCAATCTTACTTTGTTTTCTCCAGTTTTTAGTAGATTAGATTCGTTTTGTGTCTTTTACTTAGATGCATTAGGTTCTTTATTGAAGATTGCAGTTATTTGGCTTTAATAGATTAAGTCTTGCGTCACACATTTGTTCCACGGATTCGATACCTTGGGTTCACCACTCGAGGGAAGAAGGGTCCCTTGACTACGACGGGAGACTTGTACGCTTGCGAGTCACGAACGAACTTTGATACAATTATTAACCGTCACCGAGTTGAGTGGACAGAATCCAAGTGAGCAGCCACATCCCAAGCCAAATCCTAAGCTTGTGAGGTTCCATTGTGGCTATTGTGGGAGTGATGGCCATAAGGAGGAGTTTTGCTTCAAAAGGAAGCGAGAGGAGAGAATGGCAAAGGAGTGGGCTAACAAGGACAAGTACCACCCTTCCGATGGTGTACTTGAGCCTCGTATGCAGATGCCCAGGGACAAGGCGAGTGTGAGGACAGTTCGGGCTCGGGGAGAGCGGAAGGTTCTTTGGAGCGCTGGCTGCCGAGTCACACCGGTCGGACCGTGTGGAGCACCGGTCGGACCGGTGCGGGCACAGACGCAGACACCGTTTGGGTTTCGAGCTCGTACAGGTGCGAGGGTTGTTTCTGGTGGTCGTGGTTCTGGTGGCTGGGCTGGAAAGGGTGCAGGTGGTCAGTTTGCTAGGCGTTCTCCTCCTCGTGCTCAATACGGGGATCGGAGGGGTCGTAGCTTTGAGTTGGAGAGGAGGGACGTTCCACGGGCTTTCTTGCGTGGATTTGGTCCTCCTTTAGGCAGAGAGGGGTGGTTTCCTCGGGGTGGTTATCGTGGTGGTGTTCGTGGAGGTAGCTTTGGTAGGAGAGATGCTTTGGTTGATGCTAACCCCACTTTCGAGCAAATGGCTCAAGACCGGTTTTACTCTTTTGGTACTAACCCCGGTCTTTGAGTCGTTTGTTTGCTCACGTGCTCGTTGTTGAATTTCGGGTGGGAGACTTGAAGAACATTTGGTTGATTGACTCCGGTTGCTCGAGGCATATGACCGGAGATAGGGGGTGGTTCTCAAGTCTCGTCCCGTGGTGACGAAGAGGTACATCACCTTTGGGGACAATGGGCGTGGGCGTTTTCTTTCGAAGGTGAGATCAAAGTGAGTGACAAGATCACTCGAGGTGTGTTGCTCTTGTTCAATCGCCGGGGTACAATTTGCTTTCGTGTCCCGGTTGTTGGATGAGGGCTTTGAGGTGTTGTTTCGGCCTCGGTGGTTCTCGGATTGTGGACTCTCGAGGGGACCTTGTCCGTATGGTCGTTCCCGAGGGTCGGGTGTTTCGTGTTGATTTTTCTCGGTCTTCGGGTGTGGAGCGTTGTTTCTTGGCGGTTCTTCGAGTGAGTTGTGGAAGTGGCATAGGAAGTTGGGTCACTTGAGCTTTGACCTTTTGTCTCGCTTGAGTAAACTCAATTTGGTCCGAGGACCGCCACGGTTGAGGCTTGAGAAAGAGTTGGTGTGTGCGTCGTGTAGGCATGCCAAGATGGTAGCCTCTTCTCACCCGCCTCTCACCGATGTGATGACCGAGTGTCCATGCGAGCTGCTCCATATGGATCTTGTTGGCCCGGCTCGTGTGCGATGCGGGTGGGAAGTGGTATGTCCTTGTTGTGGTGGACGACTATTCTCGGTATGCGTGGGTGTTCTTTCTCGAGGATAAGGGGGAGACGTTTTGATTTGTTCGAGATCTAGTCTTGAGGTTGAGGAACGAGAGGCACGGAGATGCCATACGAGCTATCGGCGGTGATAATGGCTCGGAATTCGAAACTCTCGTTTTGAAACCTTTTGCCATCACTTGGGTCTTGAGCACCGGTTTTCGAGTCCATATACGCCTCCCCGGAATGGTGTTGTGGAAAGGAAGAACGGGACCTTGTGCGAGATGGCTCGGACGATGCTTGATGAGCATAGGACTCCGAGGAGGTATTGGGCCGAGGCGGTGAATACCACGTGCTATGTGTCGAACGAGATATACCTCGAGTGCACAAGAAGAAGACATGCTATGAGTTGATGCATGGTCGCACACCCAAGGTGAGTCACTTCCATGTCTTTGGTTGCAAGTGTTTCATTCGAAGAAAGGTAGGAAGTTGGATAAGTTTGAGGCTAGGTCCGTCGATGGTATTTTCTTTGGTTATGCATCTCACTCTAGAGCATATCGTGTGCTCAATCTTGAAACTAACCAAATCGTGGAGACTTGCGAGGTAACCTTCGACGAGACGAGCCACGTAGTCGGCTTGTCTTTGAGTGTGCGAGTTGATGATGAGCTTGGCGAGGAGATCTTTCGGGGAGGAGGAGCATGAATATGGAGAGGATGAAGATGGCGGTGTGGTGCCCCCGGTGAACATGTACCCACTACTTCGACTACGATGATGGACGGACCCTCTACTACACCTACAACGACAAATCAAGAACGAGGAGAAGGCGATGTTGAGGGGGAGGTAGCATCAAGGCGAGAACCTCCCCGGCGAGTACAAGTGGATCACCCGGCTTCGAGGATCATCGGCGACATGGATGAACGCACTAAACGGTCGAGGGTTCGGAACAACTCTCATTTCGCTCATGCTGCATTTGTTGCCTCTTTCGAGCCCAAAGACACCGGACACGCACTATCGATCACAATTGGGTTAATTCGATGCATGAGGAGTTGGAGGACTTTGAGAGGAATCGGGTGTAGGAGTTGGTTGACCCTCCCCCGGGGTGTAAGCCGATTGGTACAAAGTGGGTGTGGAAAAACAAGGAGGGAGAGAAAGGTGAGGTTGTGAGGAACAAGTCGAGACTTGTTGCTCAAGGGTTCGTCGAAGGAGGGGATCGACTACGAGGAGACCTTTGCTCCCGTAGCACGTTTGGAGGCGATTAGGATCCTTCTAGCCTTTTTTGTGGCTAAAGGGTTCAAGTTGCACCGGATGGATGTGAAGAGTGCTTTCCCGAATGGTGTGTTGGAGGAAGAAGTGTATGTGAGGCGACCTCGGGGTTTGAGAGTGAGAAGTACCCCCACGGGTGTACAAGTTGAGGAAGGTCTTTGTATGGGTGAAGTAGGCGCCTAGAGCTTGGTATGGCAGGTTGAGGGGGTTCTTGTTTGAGAGAGGTTTTGAGACGGGGAAGGTCGATCGGACCTTATTTTTGCCGAGGCGGGCGAGAGATATCCCGATTGTGCGGGTGTACGTGGATGATATTGTCTTTGGTGGCTCGTCTAACTCTCTTGTTGCAAGGTTTGCGGATGATATGAGCGGGGAATTTGAGATGAGCATGATGGGGAGTTGCGAGTTCTTCCTCGGGCTACAAATCAAGCAATCAAAGGAAGGAACATTTGTGCACCGGGGCTAAGTACACCAAGGACATTATGCGGAAGTTCAAGATGGAGGACTCCAAGGCTATGACGATGCCGATGAGTACGACTACGGCTCTTGATGCGGACGAGGAAGGTGAACATGTGGACCGAGAAGGAGTACCGGAGCATGATTGGGTCACTCCTCTACATGACGGCGACGAGGCCGGACATACGATTCTCAGTGTGTCTGTGCGCTCGTTTTCAAGCGTCTCCGAGGATTTCGCATCGGCAAGCGGTGAAGAGAATTTTCAGGTACTTGCGTCACACTCCCGACTTCGGCCTTTGGTACTCCGCGTCCTCTTCTTTGGCGCTTCATGGTTTTTCAGACGCGGATTTTGCCGGGTGTCGGTTGGATAGGAAGTCCACTTCGGGACTTGCCGGTTTTGGGTTCCTCTTTGGTGTTTTGGTCTTCCCGCAAGCGGTCGGGTGTTGCTCAATCCACGATCGAGGCCGAGTATGTTGCCCTTTGCTAGTTGTTGCTCTCGGCTCCTTTGGATCACCTACACCATGAGTGATTTTGGTGAGGAGTATACCCATGTCCCACTTCAATGTGATAGCACTAGTGCCATAAGCGTTGCAAAGAACCCGTCTTTGCATTCCAAAACCAAGGACATAGAAGTGAGGTATCATTTTACGAGAGACAACATAGAGAAAGGAAAGATAGCCTTGATCCATGTACCCACACATGACCAACTAGCCGATATTTTCACCAAACCCCTAGATCAAGCAACTTTCACTCGTTTGCGGGGGAACTTGGTGTGTGTTTGATTTCTTGAGTTGGGTGCGTGGGAGCTCTCTTTGGAGCATATGTATAGCTTTTCTTTGCGCATTTCTTGCATTCGGCATGGCATATGTAACATGATGTATAGGCATCCTTGTATCTTAGATTGCTTGCATTTTGTATCATTTGCATTGGTTAGGAAAAGCTTCTCTCATACACATTGTTCACCATGGAATGAGATATATATCTTTGTGAGCTTGTTTGGTACGCTATGGTTAGTTTGGCTTAGCTCTTGATGATCTTGATGAATAATCCATGGTTGATAGCTATGTTTTTGAAAATGTCACATGTATGCTCTCTCATGTGTAAATGCCTTCATATGATCTTGACATGTTTTAGTGGCTTGGCTATGCATAATTTGTGGTTGGATAGCTAGTTTATTGATCATATGGGGCCAAGGGCTCATTTGCAATCATAAATGTTTAGCCCTCTTGCTTTATCTTGTGGAGGGGCATAAGTTCCTTTTTGTCGCAAAGACATTTCATGTACCATTTATCAATCTGAAAATGAAATGAAAAATGCTTGGAAAATATGCTCCCATGTCATATGTGCTGAATTTATTTTGCTTTGGGTGCTAAACCGTTGCATGATGCCTATCAATGAGAAGTCTCATACATAGAAGTAGGCACATGGCTCGGTGGCTTTGACATGACATGAGGTGCTTGTGGGTGTTTGTGATGGTCTTGTGATTAGAATGGCTGTCCTAGCATGAAGTTTGTGTGGCTTTGCCATTTTGATATGCTTTGATCATGTTTAGGACTTTGCTCATGAGAGGCAAGTTTTTCGCAAAATTGCCAAAATCCATCTTAGCTTCGTCCAATGGTTGTGAAACTTGGTGATCATGTAGTTGAGATCGATACGAAGCTATAGAGTATCTAACTTGCTCATTTGGACATGTGTAGCATTCTTTGTTGAATTTTGTCTATTTGAGAAGCTCTAGGTTGCATTTTTTTTTGCATTTTTGGCTTGATTCATGCATTGTCAACAAGGGGGAGAAGTTTGAGCTTGAAATGGCTTCTTGGGTGCCTTCGAAGGTTTTCGAGTGGTTTCGAGCCATTTACGGGCTCGTTGTTCACCGGTCCGACCGGTCGTGGTCACCGGTCCGACCGGTGTGAGTCTTTGGTTCTGTTCACATGTTGCACACCGGTCCGACCGGTCAAGGCCGAGTGTTGCGGCCCGCCTGTTTCAAGTGGTGTCTTGCATGCATTCGTCCGGGGGGAGTTGCATTGGTTCGGGGGGGAGCTTGCATATGTGCAGGGGGGAGCTCTTTGTGGTTCATCGAGCTTTGCTTTGGTGGTTTGCGCTCTTTGCTTGAGCTTTGCTTTGTCTCGGATGTGTCGAGCCGTTGCCCTTGCCTAAGGGGTCCGAGACTTGTCGAGCCGTTGCGGTTTGACCGGTGTTGGTGCGGGTGAAGAACAAGCGCGAAAGGTCGTCGCCGGTGAGGCCTCCATGTGTGGAGAAGACAAGTAGGCTTCGTTCGAGGGACCGGTGGCCGGCGGGGTCAAGTGTGGGCCGCATGGTTGCATGAACGGCAAGATGAAGTCATGGACGGTTTCTTGGTTGAGCCTCAAAACCAAGGTCGAGCCGGGACTACATGGGAGCCGAGTCATGAGTGGAGATTGGCGGAGGCTACACCGAGTTCGCGGGGTTTCGGGTGGTTCACCGGAAAACCACCGGGTTCCTTCGTTGATCCACAAAGCCAAGACCGAAGACGGAGGTGCAAGGCGGCGCGGACCGGTCGACCGGTGGGTACCGGCCTCGACCGGTGGGGAGCACTTGTCCGACCGGTGTGCGACGACGCGGTCCGGAGACTTCGAAGCGAGAGGACACGCGTCGGGATCGCATGGCTTGCGTCGAGGCTACGCGAGGGTGTGGTCGCCGGCATCCGTCCGATGAAGAAGACATCAAGAATTCCAAATCCGCCCTTGAGGAGCTTGTATCCCTAGTTTGTAGATAAGGGCGTTTTAGACATTCGGTTGCCTCCATATAACCCAAGAGGTGAGATGATGGCAGCCAACTCTTGGAACCCTAGCTCATTAGTTTTCCCATTTTCCACCTATTTTCCTTAGGTTTTCTTTAGGACTAGCAAGAGAGCTTCACGGAGAGATCTTGTTGAGAGGGATGGATGATCGGGCGGCTTGCTAGACCTTGTATGAACCTTTGTTTCATGTATAGATGATTCGGCGTGGTTCCTCAAGGTTTGGATGTGTTTTCCCCGGTTGTTCTTGGTGGTGATTTTTGGAGCCCTCTCTTTGTGATTTCTTTGTGTTGTTTTCGGGACCTTTCTTTTGGGGATTTGATGGGGGAAATTTGTGGGAACCCTTCGTGGTTCTTTGGGCCGTGATTCCCCTCCCAAATCCGTGAGTAAAGGTGCTCGATTTCGGGGTTTCTTGAGTTTTTGGGTTGGAAGTGCTCTTGGCGGGACTTCCTTGATTCCTCCTTTTTGGACGAGTTTTGGTGGGATTAAACTTGGCTATGGACTCCTCATGAGGTGTTCCTAATATCCCCAAAGTCTTGTTCAAGTCCGTGGAGCGATTCGGGAGATCGAGATTTGGATTTGGGGGAGTTGACCGCGGGTCAGCCGTTCATCCCGAGTCGCCAGGCTACACCGCTCCGACCGGTGCTCTTGACCGCCTCCGACCGGTGCGTGCCTTGGTGGGATTTTGCTCGGGTGAACTTCTTAGTGTGTTCGCTGTTGTCCCGTGGTGCCGCTTGTTTCGAGTTTGGGTCCGTTTGGTGGTCGGTTGGCTTGTTTGGTGCTTTGGGGGCTTTCGAGCCGCGATCGGTCCCCGACCGGTGTGTCTCACCGGTCGACCGCGTAGAGCCACTTAGTGAAAGTAGCTCGGTTATACTAGCGAGGACCGGTCCGACCGGTGGTGCTCACTGGTCCGACCGGTGTGGGTCCGTAGACTCGAGGTTTGGTGTTCCGCTGCGTGCTCGAGTCGGAAGGCCGTGTGTGTTGGTTCCTTGGTCCGGTGGCACTCCGGTGGCTACGTTGGCTTGACCAACTTGGGTAGTGAGTTGGAGAAGTGTGTTGGAAGCCGCGTCCATCTTGTTGGAGTTTCGATCTCCATCGAGAAGAATTTTTATCGGCTCCCATTCACTCCCCCCTCTCGGTTCGCCGTATCGGTCCTTCGGCGAGCCACGAAGTCATCAAGGAAAAAGGAGAGGAAGAGGCTCCGCCTTATCAAGGAAGCTCATCAACCGATCTCCAAACCCGGAGATCTTCCACCCCAATTGTGCTACAATTGTGCCCGAACCCAAGAAAGCGGAGACCTCCCAAGAACACAAGCGTAACCCCGGATTCGCTATCAACAACAACAAGCCAAGCCCTCAAGTGGAGCAGGGCCAACTGAATTTCTTAGGTAACACCTCTATCTCGGAACTACTTCCCCACTTCCTCTTATAGTTCGAATCTCGGGACGAGATTCTTCTTAAGGGGGGTAGACTGTGACGCCCCGGGTTTTAATTACCGTCATTAATGCTAATGACCGGATCGCAAGCCGAGTCAAACCGGTCAAACCCCGGTCAAACCTAGGTCAACCTGGGTCATCACCCGAAAACCTCGCCAATGAACCCCAATGAACCCCTTGACCAAGTCTACACACACCCGTGGTGGACCCGTGGTCCAAGACACGGTCAAAACCGGCTTAACCGTTGACGTCGGCGAATGTCGTCCGAACTTTTGCCGCGTTCTCCAAAATTCACCTAAACACTTCAAAATCTACCTTCATGAAAGTTGTCCATCTTGTCGAGGGACAAAACTTTCATGTAGATTGGCATTTCAAATTTTGAGTGAAAATTAGCGAAAAACTCGATCGACCGACGGTACATCCTTTTTTCCGAATGTAGCGCATTCAAAGTTG